>CM063732.1:2765816-5265816 GCA_032441825.1 Chaetogeoica ovagalla | reverse complement strand
AAAAAAAAAAAATTATGAAGTTTATTTTATAATATTCTGTGGATTTCAATCTCGTAAAGTATTCGGATAAAAGTACTTAATACATTTTGGTATTCGAAAGATGTTTTAAAATTTTGTTTTAAGTTTTATATATTTATGTAATAGATTATGTAAAAGATCCTTTTCCAAAACTTGTAATTTATAGGATGAAATTAAAAATAAATATTAATTTAAATATTGGAAACGAGATGGGCTCTTTCAATTAATTTTTTTTATTTCGGTATCTAAAAAAAAAAAAACGTTTTTTTTTCGCTTTTCGTAATTTACGACAGTTTTTTCTTTTCGTTATAATAGTCGATTTCATTAAAGAAGAAAAAAACCTATCATTTTCGGTTTCATTACCGTTGTTCGTTTATTAAAAATCGCTTTTATTATAAGATTTTATTATTATTATATATTTATTTGTATTGATAATATTTAGTGGGAATTAATTCGATAAACAAATTACGAATTTAGCGTGTAAATTTAAAAGATGTATATAATAGCGACAACAGGCGGTGGTTAGCGTGGTGTGGTCAAGACCGATCGTTGCTGAGACATCCTGTAGTGTACGAGGAGTATACGGTGCCCGCTCGTGAGAGAGATATGATGATACGCGCGGAAGGAGATGGTGTGGTACGATCGGGTGCGTCGAGAGAGTCGTTTGAGAAGAGATGTGATGATGATTTCAAGACTTCAATTCAGTGTTAAGGTGATAGGAATGTCAAAGGTCGAGCGAGAATAATCGTGCTGGGGGGGGGGGAATGATCGATTTTTCACGGGAAGATTTATTTTTGACTCGTCGTTCTACCACTGCGTATTCTCTAAAACAGAAAAACGCGCGGTGGGGAAAAGTAAAGCGCGGTGAAGAGCTGCTAGAGAAATAATTGTACTATATAGTGTTACAAAGGAGCGGGTTTTCAAAATTTTCTGTCGGGGCTGGATGGTCCATATCCGATTTACGCGTATTGACTACGTTGTAAACTATATTTTATAATAAACGCGTGCCTAGAAATTGTTTGGAGTAGTTGTAATTATTGAATATGCCGTCGACGTATTAGATACGAGTAGGTGGTTAGACTATAATAATATTATTATTATTATTATTACTGACTACTATATGCGGTAAGAAACATTCATGCGATTGATTTTTCTTCGTGAGTCCAATACCACCCCTTGTTCTCTCCCCATCAACGAATGAGACAGTCGAGGTCATGAGCGTGTCGTTGTTATTCAATGTGTAGAAAAAAAAAAGAAAAAGATTTCGTAGAGTTTTTATGCGGTTATTAATATTTATCTTTTTCTATATTCTATTATTATTTTATATATATATATATAATATATAAAAACGTGATTGACTCGAAACGCCGGACGGATCGGGCTGAAATTTGGCATGCAGACGATAGTGATTATTATGACGTAGGCATCGGTTTTTAAGAAAGGATTTTTGAAAATTCTACCCCTAAAGGAGTTAAATAGGTGTGTGAAATTCGTAAGGGACATGGCGCGGTTGTACGAGGAGGGGGGGACATACAGCGAATCACAAATTAGACACAGTTGCGTGAATAACAGCAATGCAGAAAAGTTTCTAAAGATTAAAAATAATAATATTTATAACAGAACTGTGTTAACACACGTGCACAACGTCCGGGTTAGTGTAATTCGGTTTAGTTTCGAAAATAATTTTGACTCACGCAATTGATGTTTGGCGCAAAAGTCGGGCGAATACGAGCATATCGCTCTCGTCGCGTAATCCCCGACGAATTGGACGGCCGTCGTCGCGTCGTTTGCCGGTGTCACCACCACCACCGTCGTCGCGGCGTCGTCGTCGTCGTCGTTGTCTCGCCGTTGTCGCACGGACGACTCCTCGGCAACGGTGTCCGTCGCCGTCGCCGCGGTCAAACTCGAAATCGCGAAAAAACACACGGCCACGACGGCCGTTTTCGTCACAGTACGCGTCGGTGTCATCATCGTTGACGATAAATTTTCTTTTTCTCTCTCACTCACTCTCACTCTCTGTGTTTCGTGAAAACGATTTGTGTCTATTCTCTCGGACCGAGTATAAGTACACAGGCCAGGTGTGTGTGTGTGTCTTCGACGACGAATGTGGTTATAAAACCTAACCGCACGCGGTCGCGTTCACGTGCAGAATGACGGTTTGCCGATGCGCGTACCCCGGTATAGTATAAGTTGATTATATTTTGAAATTTTTTTCGCACCGCGCATTATCAATTTGAAAAACCGGCCAAACGGGTTTCCGTCGTCCGGGTCTCTCGGCTCGCCGAGTGGCGTGTAATCACACGATCCGGGTCATGGCCCCTCCCGTCTTCCCCACTTCCCGCCAATAAAGAAACCCGTCGTGTCGGCGGCGGTGTTCACGACGATTGCCGGTCGGTCGTGCCTATAGAAAAGTTTCCCTCTTAATTTTATTATTATCCCCCCCCTCCCCCCCCGTTTGTCCCATTCGCCCCGGCCGCCGGTCGTCGTCGTCTTCGTCGTTTCCTCGATTAAAAAAAAAAAAAAAAAAATTTTTTTTGCTTTTCACCGCGCGGCGGCGACCTTGCGAAACCGGGAGAACTCCCGTTTGAGAAAAGATTTCTTTTATACAATATAACCCGTTCGCGGCGTGTATACAGATGATTGATACAGATGCTGACCGATGTTATATATTACGCGCATTTATTATTATTATTATTATTGTCCGCTTTCGGATTATATATATATATATATAAAACCGCGGGACGTCGCTTAGAAGGGATTTAGACTGTATTTTGTTATCATCGTAAATTCGAAAACAATGTCCGTTTGCAACGATTCCGAGCGGAACTTTTTCGGTGTAATATTTTGAATGTATATATATATATAGATAAATCCTTTTCGCCGCGAATTCAAATAAGAAATAGTGCGAAATTAAGAGAAAGTTCCCTCCCCCTTAATATAAAACATAGTTCCTACAGTATCCGTTAATTTCGAAATTACGAAACAAAATCGCGTTTTTATGTCGTTTTCCGGGTACTTTTTAAGAAAATCGAAAAAATTACCTCTGTAATAAAGTAGTTGCAATTTGTTAACGGATAACAATTGTGACTGCAATGATAGGAGCACACATTTTTCGATAGAATTTTTCAGTACAGACATTAAAAAAAGTGCAAACACGTTGTAAAACCAATACAGTCCTCGCTCAGAATGTTGGAAAAAAATAATACTCTTCTCCTTCCTACACACTCGTACGACGATAGTTTCTCAATTCACTCCACAAAAAAAAAAAAAAATCGGTTTAATCGTATTGCCACGCACGGGCAAATTTCAACGTTTCATTTCGTTTGTATTCTCATTTGAATGGTATACACCTCACAAAGTATTATTACTTCTAACGGGGTTTGCGTTTCAAAAATAAATTATTTTATTTTAAAAAAAGTAGTGAAAACAGAGAGGAATTTATGAAATTAAAATTAAAAACAAAAATCAAAAGGATATGTGAAAATAAATAATCAAAAAGATAGAAATCAAAAATTATAAGTTAATACTCGTGATAATAAATAAAAAATAAATAAATACATATATATATAATTATATATATATGTATATATGTGTATTTATTTATTTTGTATATATTTTTTATTTATTTTATTATTATTTTTTTTTTTTTTTGAGAGCACTTATTCAATTTGTACGTACAAATATAACGCAACGGACATTTACATAAACAATACTGGAAATTACAATTTTACACGAATGTTTGAAAGAGAGGAAGAAGAAGTAGAAGATATCTACCGCGTAGACGCGCGTTTAAGTCCGTCTAGTTTTAAATTTTCAAAAAACCGGTTCAGCCGAGAATATCAGACCGAATAAATGTCTGTTTAGTACTGCATCATTTTATTAAATTAACTGAGAAAAACGTCTTGTGTTTTTGAAATATATATTTATATAAAATGTGCACGATTTTACTACTACCGTAGTATTATAACGATCGCGTTTTCGGATTGAACGACGCCATATTATTAAAATATCAGGCGATATTTATTTTTTTCATTTTCGAAACGAGCCATTAAAACTAACGCGGTTAATTGCAAACGGATTAAATCGATTACATGTTAAATTATTATCGCTGCGTTTTGTGCGGTTATTCATTTCTTCTTTGAAATTATAGGCATGTACAAAACGGTTTTTTAAGTAAAGCCCGAACGCGGCGACGGGGATTTTGTTTTGTTTTTTTACTGTCACTGCTGTTAAATGTTCTGAAAGTCTTTTGTGTTTTGTTTAAATTAACACGTGTTCCGTATTATAAATTGTTTGTCGAAACTTCTTAATTAGTTTGTTTAAAATTACAATTTAAGTGTGTCGAAACGATTCAATTTCGTTCAAATCTAATATAGTACGCGTTGTTTGAGTTTTATAGGATATAACGAGATCGTTGCGAATTTTTTTTTTATATTTGTCGAAAACAGCCGTTTGCGCAAAACCGTATGAAAAAAATAAAAATATATAATACGCTGACTGGGTGGTCATCGACTTTATTATCAGCAGTCATGTTCTGTTTTGATTCAATGATATTAAACTACACGTTTCTGATTAAACATTTTTTTTATTTTTTTATTTCAGTGTCGTCCGCCCTTCACTAATTATTTATAATATCGATTACTACAGAATATAAATATGTTAATATAAGTTATCGAAAAAAAAAATACACATTCATAATCTTATAGATCGAATAATATTGCAGTCTATTTATTACCAATTTGTCATTATTATTAACTCGTAATTTGTTTAAGATATTTTATAACACACGAGTGTATGATGGTATATAATTCGTAATCCGGTTTATTTTTTTTTCTAATATATTTGGTTATTCGATAAAATCCGAGTAATAATATATGTATATATATTTCTAATTTGTTTAATTAATGTACTATTACACTAGTATTATTATTCTTTTATTTTGGATTTTTTTTCATACATATATTTTTTTTTTATTGCTCTACAGGCCATTAAATCTTTTTGCATGCTTCTACCAAACTTCTCCACACATCCCGGACCATCGCGTCATCCAGTCGTTTTGACTCGTCGATATCAAAAATATCCTTCTTTATCCAGTCTGACCATCGCTGTTGAGGTCTTCCCCTTGGTCGGTTTTTTGTTAGGTTTCTGACCAAGGCATTTCGCATAAGGTTTTCACCAGCTCACCAAACACGGCCAGCCCATTCTAATCGTTCCGCCCTCAAGAATAATCTGATGTTTGGCTTATTATATGACATTTCCAGATATTCGTTTGTTCGTCTTTCATATTCTTCATTTTGATTTTGAACAGATCCATGGATTTTCCGTAAGACTTTCCGTTCGAAGGTTAGTGTAATTTCTCTTCGTCTCCTTGTGCTGTGGACCATGTCTCACACGAGTACATTACTATTGGACGTAAGTAGGAGATATACAGTTTTTCTTTTGTATCATTGAATAGGATAGTAGTCTGGACATAAGCATCTTATTCATTGCAAAATAGGCTTTGTTGGCACTACTTATTCTCAAATGGAATCCAATTTTTTTTCATATGTAGATGAATGAATTTTGATTTTTTTTTCACCATCATTGTATTTTTTTTAAATATAATTTATAAAAAACGATTAAACGTGTTTAAACCAACGGTTTGCACTTTTCTTACTTTTTATTGTTATTAGATAACATTATTTGCAATTTTCAATGCTTTTTTTTTCTTCACGCAATTATATTCGTATTATCGAATCGTACGCGTCTTTATACTATAAACTGTCGTTTATATGTCGAACAACGCAAATATTTGATTCGTAAATCACCAAGACAACTACGATCGTGGTTTAATCATTAGTCGAACAAAAATCTTTTTTTTTTATAAATATTGAAATACTTCTTTTTTCTTTTTTTTTTTTTTGAAATATTTGAATACTGCTATTAAAATTCGATTGATATTGTTTTAAATACATTTTTTTTTTTAAAAACTATTTAGCTCTAGTGTTTTAATTTTATATATATTTAAATAATAATAATTTTTTTTTTTTTACAGCGTAGTATACTCTACGCTTGTTTCACACGTGTGTTTTACATGTTGTTATACTTGTCTCTCGTATCATATTATTTGAATTTTATTTGATACTTTTAGTTCACGGCACGCATTGTATATTGAAGTGATAGTCCTTATAGATAGAGTTTCAGAAGAGAGAAAGAGAGAAAACAAGTAGAAAGACGGATTTTCTTCTTTCTATATTTTCGTAACACGATAGCGTAAAAAAAAAAAAGAAATCAATATTATTGATTTATATCATTTTGAACCGGAAAATATATAATATACATTTCATTATATTGTCATACATATTTGCTGTTCATTGTGTAATATTGGAATATTGTATTGGAAATATCGCTTTTGATAATAACGTTTGGATGTCGGTAGATGTGTTGTTAGTGTAATTATTACCGAATTCGTATTAACGGTTTTGTTTGCTACTGTAAATATATAATATAAAATATATTTAGTTTCGCGGAAAAATTAGAAATCGTAAAATATAATATAATAATAACGTTGTTACATTTTTTCTTTAATGTGTATTTAAATTGTAGGATCAATATAGTTTGATAAATTTCTAGACTACTTGATATTTAGTTATACCTCTACGCATTTCGATTTCGTTGAAACAAAATCGGGTCACCTTATTTATAATATAAGATAAATAATTTCTTATTAATTTATTCGCGAACAACGTATTTTCTCCCCATTGCCTCTCGTGCAACGTATATCGTTTAATTATACTCTACAGGAACGTTATTTTATTTTTTTAAGAAAGCGCTTATTATAGAGTAGAAGCGGTAGTCGTCATACACTTTTAACAGAGATGACGAATTACTGCTGTGTATACGTATATTTGATCGTCTTAATATTATATTTTCGACAGTTCGAATAATAATAATAATAATAATAATAATAATAATAATAATAATAATCATTATTATTTCGAAACGACCGTATTATTTTTAAGAGCACATTATAGCGTTCAGTGTAGACTTTCAGTTTATGTAAACGTTTGTTTGTCAAATTCTATGTGTTGTCTACATCAATAAATTCTGAAGGCTCGAGGCTGTCCATATTCCATTGCTTTTCGTGTAAAAAATTTAACAGAGAAAGTGATGCTTGCATATCCATACTTATTAATAACCGAATTATGTGGATATATACGTATATTTAAAAAATTACGCGTGAATAATTTATTTTTAACGTTGCGCATTAATACTCACTTGGTAGTCATAAGGATAAAAACAAACAGTCGCTTAACAATTAACGTTAAAAATTCGTATTAACGTAATTAGTTTAATAGAGAGACGCGTATAGAGACGGATTTCGTGTTTTATTATGTGCTTGAAAAGACTTTTTTTTTCATTATTATTAGACTTGTGGATTGTTTCGTTGGATTCAGTTTAGTAGATTTTTATTATTCAGACAAACGATATAAAATCGATTCTCAATGACAAATCCCGTAATTTAATTATGATTCGATACATATTTATATCGTTTTCGTTTTAATAACCCAACCAAGACACTCTCGTTCATATCGAAAATTGTTTCTGTGAGCCTATATAAATAATGGAAAACTCGAAATTTGTTAAAGTCGGCAGAAATCGCATATTATTATTAAATGATTACACACACACACACACATATACGTATATGACATATCGTATATAATATGTATTCTATATGTACGTATACGTATATAAATATAATATCTGCACATATAGATTAACGTCGTATAGAAACGGATTCAATTTATTTTGAATAAGTGGATTTTCTGCTTTTGAAGTTCATACAGTTGAAACGTAATTTTGTAAAGGTAGTTGATAAAACTTTGAAAGCTGCCGGCACACGTACACATATACATTGAATGATTGAAAAAGAACTAAATTATTGGACACGAATAATATTATGTGGAATAAACGCGTGTTAGAATTAGATTTTTCCGATTGATGGAATTTTATTTATTTTAAATAGTAAAATCACTAAATACCTGTAATGAGTAACAAGTTGCATGTATATCTATTTTTAATTATACTTGTGTTGATCATGAAACCTTTTGAGCGAAACTTTTTCCCATACTCTAATAGATGATCCGCGTCTCTGGGAAACTCGGCAAAAATATGCACAACGCAGTTATTACATTGTGTGTTGTTTCAGTCGAATTAAAACACTTATTTTAAAAACGAGAGATCATTGATATAATGTGATTTATTGCCGGGTTTTTGTCCCCCAAAATTATAATTTTAAAGTGTGATACACATCCGTTTACGAACACGGGTGTCTCTTTTACTCGAAAATTATATCCAACACATTTTATGGATTTATTGCAAATTTAAAATTTTCACTTAGTGTGTACACAAGTTAAACGCCTGATTAATATTTGCCATTGCCAAAACGGTTAAGATCGTATTAAAAACTAATTGATTATTATCAAATGGAAATCATAATGAATATACGCAGGTGATATTATAACGATATAAAAATAGTTATACAAAGCAATAAGCGGTTAAATTTTGTTTTTTTTTTTTACTTTATTTACTTTGTTGTCGAGAAACAACGATTAATTTATAAACGCTGTTGTTCACTGTTGTGGACAAATTTTTTTTTTTTTTAATGGTAATTCGACGGTTATTTTGTACGCATATTATCGGTGTTACACGATCAATATAATTTTGCATACATATAATTGTACCGATTACGATATTTTTTATTGATTAAAAAAGTACGAAGTAAAGAAAATACATTTACTTGAAAGTGTTGTATTTTTGAAACGTATATAAATAATATTTGACATTTTTCAATCGTTATATTAATAGGTGTACGTATGCTCTCTTTGTTACCCGAGTCCCCTCAGTGTGTTAGGATTTCTCTATTATAATGTTTGTAAGCGAATAGAAATGGAATGTTTAGATATTTTTTTGTAAATTATATTTTCAATCGTTTCGGATTTCTCGGACTCCGCTAGAAAGTCTCGGTGTGTCCCTTTACACTATGCACCTGATGAGTATCGGCTGTTTCGGGCGAAATCTGAGACCGATCGTTTATCGTCCTTAGCCGGTCCCGTCATAATCGCAACGTGGAACGCGTGAAGTTTCGTTCGACCATTGCTATATTCGTAACCGCTTTCTAAATCGTCCCCGGTAAAAACGGTTAAAAATCTAAAATCAGTTTCCGAACCAATTGTGTGTAATCTTAAAAAAAAAAAAATCGAAATTCAACATCCAAACCGCATTGCGTAACTATTGCAAAGTGTAAATATCGATATTCAAAATCAATACCACTAACGAAACGAATAAATATTGGCGAGCCAAACGTTTTATACAAACGAACTGTACGTATAAGCGCGATAAGAACGCAATAATATGATTATAATAAATATACGCTATTGATTTGATTTGGGTAAAGGATTAATTAACATTTTAACGCTTTACTTCGATTTTAATTATTTTTGTAATCGATCACTTGCAGTTCTCTTTTTGATCGTCGGCAAGGATTAAGATAAATTTAAAAAAATCGAGTAATTAATTACTAAAAAAAACCGATATTCATAATCGTAATATTTTTAAAAACTTTATTAACGATATCTAAATAAAATAAAATAACCGGTAATGAAAATCGAAATTAAAGTAGGGAAATGTTAATTCGGTTTCAAGCCTTGGTTATTCGAGTTTGATGATCGCATACCGTTTTAGCGTGACCTGTTCTCTGATGATAGGTCGCAGGTAGTGTGAAAGTACAAAAATAGTTTTAATTACAGTTTATCGTAAGATTGAATCATGTATTTTGTGCTTTTCGACGTTTACATCGGATGAAATAACGCAAAAGTATATTCGTAATTTTATGACGATTATTGTGTACTACATATAATATAATTAAACCGTTATTAATTTTAATAATTTATGGCGTTTCTTTAATTTTCCTACGCGTTCTCCATTGATCGCGTTTGTATTTAAAACAATACGTTCCTCGAGTCTATAACTACTCGTAATATGATATGATACGATTCGATACGATAAGAATTCTTCGCCTGTGTCTCCTGTAAGCTGCAGTTGACACGGATTTCATTGAAATAAGACTATAGTTTAAGACGGACAGTTATATTATTAACACGATAAATCAATGTGCAGTGAATTATAATAATATTGTATGTGAGTTGACATCGGCGTTTTCGTAGATAAATGCGCGGTATTCTGGACGAATGAATGGTGTAATGACCGTACGAGCGACTTGCAGGTGACACGCTGTCATTCCGAAACCAGTTTAATTACAAACTCGACGGTTTGTCTGGCTCGAAAAATTCTTTAACGATTAGTTAAACGCTACTACTATATGATTTTCATCGAAATAATTGTTTCACGCTGGAAAGAATTCGGAAGGATACGGTAATTCATATACTTTAGACATACCATATATTTTTACGCAATAATAATAACATATAACCATTTTAAAAATACAATTTTTACCGTGTTTTTCCTTTTTAATCTTATAACTTTTTAAAAATCGAAGAAAAAAAACGGCTATTTTATTGTGATCTTTTTGTTTTTTTTTTTGTAAAAATTTGGTGTCTTAAGTATAACTGTGTTCTAGTTTATGGGCCATACATTATTATTCATTTATATTATTTTATACTCGAAGCGACTTATACACTACGTTTATTAATCTGTTATTTAACGAAAACTTCAATTTAATTTCCACGGTGTTGTATGACAAGGTCCTAATGGATAGTTAAATCCTATCTTTAATCAAACAAACACGTAGTTTATTAATATTATATTTAAATTGCCTAGTATATATATATATATATATAATAATAATTTTACCTTCAATATCGAGTTGTTAGATTTTTAGGCATTCCAAAATGGACGTGACTTCGTAAATTTTTCCAAAAATTTCCATTGAAAACATCGGTAATATTTCCGATGCAATAATCGATTTACTAAACCGATAATAATTTACAATCCATCGCTGTTTTATCGTTCGCTGTAATCGCCTTTTTAAAGGCTTCGCTATTTTGTCATGACACCCGTACAAGCGCACCGTCTCCATCATTCCGCTCTCGCGTTTCGTCGCTCTCTATTATAATATTCACAGATTGGTGTTAAAATTGTAAGTAAGCAGTTCGTGCGGACGTTTTAATTATATATTCTAAAACTATCTGACGGTGCCAGTATCGTTTATGATACGCCTCGGGTCGTATTTAAACGGTATGTTAATTAAAATTAAGTAGAAATTTCGAGTCGTAAGAAATATATATCTTTAAAAAAAAAAATTATGGATATCAAGTTTATTTTGCGTTTGCTAGACTGTAGACTACCCCACCGCTTCTTAGACGTCTAGAAAGTTATTTTTTTTAAATATGCATGCGACCACGTTACTTTCGTTTTGTAATTTTAAAGGTACACGTGGTCTAGGTATCACGTGTGAACCTAACTAAGGTTTTCAACCAGTTTTCTACGGTTCTCGTGTCCAGAAATGATCTACAGCACCTACCGAAATTTAATATTAAAAAATATTATGACGTATTGAATTTGATGTACGGACGCGACATAATATATAATTTGTTATTCTACTCGTTGAATCATAAACACATACAATTTTCAAATCTTATTGTTTTCGGGAAAAATATGGAAAATCATTCGGTACGATTTTAACGTGTTATTGTTAAATGCCAATTTAACAGGATTCTGGAATGTGAATTTTCTAAACGATAAATGAATCGCGATGATTTCGAGTACATGCAAGTTACTTTTATATTATATACATTATAGAGCGTATGATGTTTGGAGCCGATTTTTCAATGTCACTCGTTTATCTATTCATTTTAGAAGATCATTTATTGTTTTGATAAAATAAATATTGGATGTAGGATTTGATATTGTTTTTCTCTCACTCGTCGCAAATAATGAACTTTTAGATGTTTCAATGTAAACTCAAATCGTTTGCTTTGCGGTATACACTATAGAAGTGTACTATATATTATTAGGCCTGCGGCAGCGATGAAATTAAAAAAAAAAATACTACTCGTGATAAAAACGTTTTTTCTTTTTAAATCGATGGTACGTGATCTATCTGCGGCCGCATACAGCCGGTGAAAGTGATTTCTAATCGACAATCCGATTTAAACGTATTTAATCCATTCTATTTCACCATATTCAGCATATAGAAAACCACTGCAGGAAGAGACTTTTTCGCTGTTAACACATTTATGTGTGTTGATCCGCTAACGATTGTTTATAAATGTGTAATACCTATTAGTATATGTGACGGAGAAATTTTGCAATTTTAATATTAACTACGCGTAACGGCCGTGTAAATGGTAATATTGTGTAAATGGCAATATTGTGTTAATTGAATATCGCGCAATTACCGCATTTTTTTGTTTTTTAAGACCAAAAATTCAAAATAATTTTTTTTTTGGAGTTCCTATCCGTTTCGATTGTTGTAAATCATAGTCGTGTATTTTTATTATTAATTTTTTTTTTGTCAAACGATGTTCAAACTCGGTATCGCGTCAAACCAATGTCGGAGAATTGTTTGTTTTTAACTAAAACATTTTTCAGCGTTTCTCTTCCTTTTATTTTTACTCGAAGTATAATAGTTGTAATAATTCACATTTTTGGATATTTCTCATAACGCGTCCCAGATATTCTAATTTACGGGATTTTATAGTTATATTAACAATATTTTTTTTCTCTCGAATGTGTATTTAAATTGTTAAAACACGACCTGTTCGTGGGATGTTTAGGATTTTAAATCACATTTCGAGCTTCGATTTTTTCTGCTTGATGTTTCCGTTAATATTCGACTTTCATCTCCATACAATTAAATCGGAAAAATGTGTCATCTGATTTTTGTTAGTAAGAAACAAATTGCATGACACCTGAATTAGACTATTTAATTATTAAAAATAAATAATAATGATTTACCCCGTCGGAAATTTATGGGCCTCATGGAGTAGAATGGCTCGTATTAGATGTACGAATAATATATTATTATCATTATACTCGTAGATTTTGTGTGAAAAATTGGTTTTTTGTACAGTGCGTTCTATTTTTGTTTTGCTTGGTAAATTGTATGACTGCAAGGAATGCTCGAATGATCTTGACACATGTTCCGTAGGATACTGTATATTGTTGGACTCATTTGACAAGTTTTTCGATTTTCCAAGTAAATTCTTTAAGAGGCTTTGAAAAAAAACGAGCTAAAAACTGGGGAAAAAATTATTTCTGTTAAAATTGTCGGCATATTCGTTTTTAAGATTCAAAACATAATACGAGTACAAAGTTTAAGCAATGATCGACTGCTTTCAAAATCTCTATTTGAGCAACTAACTGGTGTTGTTCGCTATCATTTTTTTTTTTTTTTGTTATAGGAATTTCGAAATTTATGTTTTCGATATTAAAAAATTACGCGTGTCACAAAACGGTTTCGATGTATTACCTAATTGCAGATTAGTGTCTGTCTACATACCAGTATTTTACGTCAAAAAAAAAAAAATTATTCGTTTTAATTATCTTTTAAGAGAATTCAGTTAGTTTTAAAAAAAATCCGTAATACAATCCTTTTTCAAAATACGAAATTTTAAACTGTATACACAATATTATATATAATATTTAATATAGCCTTACGAAACATTTAATTATTTCAACATAGAAGTGGGTTGTTGTGCGTTTATGTGAATTCTGTTATGAATTTATAATTATTGTATAATGAATACGACGTCGTCGATTTATTTGATCTGTGTAATTTTGTAGATTTAGTGTGAAGTATTAAATGTAACGCTTTAATGAAAATGTGAATGAGCCAGCCTAGTGTCCTCGTATGAATGCCAATTATAATGTTTGTCGGTTTTTGGCGTAAGACGCGAAAAGTGCAGTAGTTTCGATGTGAAGAGATCTCTACTCTAATATTACATTTTATTTCAGTATTAATTTCTATCGTTTCATTAGGAACTCGAAACGAATTAAGTACATATAATGATGATACGGCGTTGTATACATTCGATTTCTATCCGATTAATATGGCATATACCGTGGTACTGTACACTTTCAGATTTACCGTATTTGATACGTTTTCACTAAGCTTGAAATAAAACAATCCCATTCAAAGAAAACACGTTTAAAAGTTGTGTGTGTGTGTGTAGTTGAAACTAAATGATTTTATAGTCTACACACGATTTAAACACTGGCGGTTGTTGTATACGCGCGTACATTGTGTTTTGTTTCACACAAAAAGTAATTGAAACATTTAGAAAAAACAAATGGATCAAATCGAAAACTATTATATTTTGTTCGTCAAAAACCGATCGTGTTAAATTTTTTTTCTTGTTGACTACAATATTATTAAATTCTTATATCTGTTTTTTTTTTATAATTTACATCTATATTAATACAGTTTACTAGGCCTGACCCGGAGAACTCGTAAATCATGTCATGTGACCTCATGACATCAACTGGATTGTCTACATTTCAAACAGATTTATTCAACAGTATTCTATGGGCATTGGAAGCGAGTATTACTCTCTTTGACCTGCACACGCGAATCGTATAGTAAAATAAACGTTTCTTATTTCTAACTTGTATCGGTGGTCGACTTGGTGACGCGATAAAGATTATCGCGTAAACGGATTTGAATTCGTCGTGAATTTTTCTACTATATATGGAAAGAATTTCCCACGTTTCTAATTTTTTTTTCATTAGTCCATAAAAAAAAAAATTACTTGAACAAATTAAAAAATTAGATGCGTTGAATAATCAATTTTTGAAGATCTTAAGATAAAAAAAAAAAAAACTGAAAAAAGTCTCTGAATAAAATTTATGACTAATTCAAATCTGTCTTCAGAATTATCGCGTCATTTGATCGATCGGGGTACGTTGGAAATACGAAACGTTTATTTTTACTATAATTCGTGTTTGCAAGACGAAAAGGGAGAAAAAATATTCGCTCTCGACGAGTGTCATGAAACAAAAAAAAAAAAAAAAAAAGATTAAAAACTAAATTATTACGTAATTACAGTAAAAAAAATTATAAATATGTCTACGTCAGCGTGAAATATGCATATTAAAAATTTGTTGATGGCGTATTGGTTAAATTGAATGCGCATAAATTCGCGGGTATTTGAGTGCCAAAACAAAACAAAAAAAACACGAAAATCTTTGCACAGCCAGTTTTTATTCTTTTTTGTCCAAGTCGAGATATAATAATTATTTCATCCGGTATTAAATCCACGGTGCAGGGGGAATAATAATAAGTTACGTTTTTATATATGTAAATAACAAACGTCGTTCGTCGAGTTTCAAAAGCGTTTATTATCACGTTCTACGGAATGTTTTACAGGGACGCTTTCTCTTTACGGTCAAGTTTATCGAGACGAATGAAAAGTGGTTTACGCATATTATTCTGCGCACTTGATGCCTACAACGTTTGCAGTTAACTTATACAATTACTTTAAAAACGTAGCAAATATTTCTATTAACGTTGTTGTTGTACTACAGTGATCATCGACCATGACGGTCACATATGTGTGTGTAATGAATTTAGCGAGGAGTGATATTTCCTACGTCCGTAGGAAAGTTTAATGGATTATTATTAATTATTCCTACTGATTTTCCGTTGAACGTGACGATATTTAAATATACATCATATATTAATCAAATAAACGTCGATTTCACTGATCAGATTTTTATGGTAATGGATTTATCCCGAGGGGAAAATATTTATTAAATTGTAAATTTTTTTTATATTTAAACAGAAGAAAGTTTTAAGTAAAGGCAAGAATTATATTGATATATTATGCAGACGAACGGTTAACTCGAAAATGTGAAAACGGTGTCGATTAACATGCAAAACAGCGTTGCTGCTGTTATTATCATTATTATTTAATTCCTATTAAAATATTCGGTATATTATTAATATTGTCGATAACGGGTTTCATTAATATTATTTTGTTTATATATATATATTTAAAAATAAATAATATCTATGATGATACGATTTGTATACAAACATACCGAAACGAAATTTATATCTTTCGTACTGTTTCATTGTTTTTACGTATTTTCTTACAAGTTTTTTGGACGTATTTCAGAACGGCGTATCGAATTTACGTGGGATTTTTACCACATTTCGTTAAATTTTTGTTTTTTGTAATAAAAGTAAAAAAAAAAAAAAAAAAAAAAAATGAAATCGTATATCACAAAATAAACGGATTGTAAAAACCACATATTATTATTAAGTAGATGTATAGATTGTGTGAAAATGATAATTGGCGTTTAAACATCGCTACCGCTATAAAATAAATTATTGTATACGAGTATATTAAAAAACGACTTATTTCTACGATTATTGTTATTCATTACGATGAGTTTGTAGGTGGTTTATTATTGTTATATTAAAATGGAGCAGAGGATTCGTTGTAGTAATGAAAAAAATCACTTTATACGTAAGCAATTGTGTATGCATTAAAAAAAAAAAATATATTCGAAAATGCGCGTTAAAAGTACGTTTTTTTTTTAACGTCGCGAATAGAAATATCGTCTTCTGTGGTGCGACCTAGCCTCGGTTTTCGATTTGCTTTTCATTTGTTATAACTACGCGTGTACATTTATAAGAAAGAAAGAAAAAAACATATACACATCGTTGTTTTAAACACGTGGCGCAAGGACTGTATCACAGTCCGTTTAAGTGATAGATTTTAATGTACTGATCTAACCGTTATCCGAACAATATGGACCATTTCTGTGTAATGTCACCCTCGTCGGTCCTAATTTGTAGCCTTATACTTATATGATGTTATGTATACGAGTGTGGATAAAATCTATTAGCGCTATTGCGCTAATAGATTTATATTTACGAAACGAGACCGGCATTAAATACGGTTTACACGAAGCTATTCATTCTTCTTATTCTCCCGTAAAACCAGTAAGACTCGAAGCTTTAAGCGATAAATAGAAAAACCGGTACGTAAATTGTGATTTTTTTTTATACACATAATTTTGTGTACATTCGACGTGACGACCAAGCCCGGATTTTTTTTTTTTGTTTTATCGGTAACCAAGCTGTACGCACTCATTCGTTTATAAATCAAATACTATATATGCCTAGTTTTTTTTTATATGTAAGACACGTTTATCGATATCTGTTTGAAATAATATATATTTAGGCGTTTTGAAGCATACGAAATAATTTCCAAAAAAAAAAAGAACATTAAAATTAAGAACTTTATAGTTGTATGTATCTTATGTAAAATTATTTTTCTTTGATTTATGCGGATCGGATTTATAATAATATGTACGTTGAAAACTTATATTTTGTAGAACGTTATTTTCATTTAGATAAAATCATGGAAAATGACGACGACGGATTATTTCGAAATAGCGAAATTCTTGTGGTTTTTAATCGCACGGAGTAGTTTTTAAAATGCACTTTTTTTTAAATACTGTACTATTAAGTATTTGGAATAACGAGAAGCTGTGTTTTCTTCGAATGACGGCGACGGGAAAATTTGAAAAGACGAATAAAAGAAACAAAAATCAAAAAACCTAACCGCCTATGTTTGTTATATACAGCGCGCGTTATATAAACGAATATTATTATTATTATTATTATTGAACTCTCTCGAAAAATAAATTTACGATTTTTGTACATCGAAATAATTATCGTAATAATACGAGATCCCGTTATGCAAATGTCTATCACACAATTATGAATCCATAAATCCTCGAGTCACTACTACACCCCTCCTTCTTCTTGAGTCTCGGCGGCGCTTGGTGCGACGATCGAATGAATCCTCCGTCGAATTCGAAATTATGCGTAGTTTCGTTAATTAAAAAAAAAAAAGGAGTTCACGAGTGAAGTAAAAATTGAAAGTATCTACTAAGTCATTGCCACTGCTCGTTATAATCGACGTGTATTTCGGCAATTTTATTGCTTCAAGTTTTTCGTTTTTTTTTTTTTTTTTTTTATTTAGCCCGCGGTGAATAACGTGATATCTTCACAACGACTACATAAATTTACCAACGATTCGAGTTCTCTCGCTCATTTGGAAATCAATATAATTATATACCACAAAATATCTGCGATAAGAATACGATTTTACAACGACGACAGTCTTTCTTTCGGTTCGAATTTTTTTATTTTTTATTTTATTTAGAAATTACTCTTTTTCTCCTCCGCAGTAACAACAAGGACCGTGTGTGCGTGTGTGGATACATATTACAGTCAATTAATAAAGCCGCGTTCTCTTTGTGCGTGTACGCGCGCGCAACACAGCCTCGGGAGAAAGTAAATAATTCGTACCTTCTCGTCTGTACACACGTATCGTTTGGTATTTTTATTTGAATTATTGGCCAATAATTGTACTTTCGGCACCGTACTTATGAACTTTTGACTTTATGCGTTTATTATTATTAAGCCCGGAGAGGGATTCTCAAGGGTGTCGTGTATATTATTATTATTATTATATTTCTTGCACGCGAATTCTCCAAATCGCACTACTCGGCCACGTTTCAATCAATAAATTCTTCTTTTTCGGTACAATTTTTTTTCGAAAAAAATCGATATAGTTAATTTGAATTGAAAAAAGAAAAAAAATTCTCTCGTCACGTACTAATTTAAATTTTTCTCTAAAAATAAATAATTTCGAATCTAAATTGTGTGCATTATTTGTGTAGTCGAAGTTTTTACAAAAAAAAAAAAAAATTAGTTATTGTGTATACATTTTTGCTTTTTTTTATTTTCCAACATATAATATGATATACTTGAAATCGATATGCGATTTATCGGAAAGATTTTCCATGGGAAGTCAAATGTTTGCTGCGATTATTTGTTTGTTTTTCTATTTTTCATCGGTAATATTATTTATTAATTATTATTAGTTATTACTATTATTATTATTATTATTATTATTATTATTATTATTATTATTATTATTATTATTATTATTATTATTATTATTATTATTATTATAATAGCTACAAGTGCGATTATACATTTTGAGTGATTTTGTTAAAGGGTAAATATGTATACAAGTTAGGTTAGGTACCTAACCTAACCTAACTTTTCGCACATTCAGAAATCAAATCGATGACCACTTTCTCGTTCGGTAAACGCCCAAGGTGCTGTCGGTTCCGTCTGAATAAAATATTGAAATAATAATAACTGCAATTGCGTGACTACTCGTATGTCATCTAGAGGGGAGGGAAAGGCGAGAAACGTTTTGAAAATGTTCGTACACTCGTTATTGGTTGTGTTATGATCTGTCAAACCGGAGCGAGTTTGTTCTTTTCGCCTCTGGTGTACACAACGATAATTGACTAAAAACACATGCGTTAAGAAGACATGTTGTGTCGACCCGATTTACCGCCAATTATCGTAACGTTTAAGAAAAATTAAAAAAAAATTTTTTTTTCATTGTCTTAAACCGTTATTGACGCCGTGACTCAATCGACCAATTCTTAAATAATATTTTCCGTTTAAAACTCCGCATACAATATTTTTCCTCAAAAAAAGTGTTTTCGTCTTACGTTTCGTTTTCGCGATTGTAATGACGTGTGTTGATAGTCCGTGTGTGTTCTGTCGGAAAGATGGAATTTATTACCGGTGCACTTGATAAAATATAAGTTTTATTCGATTAATATTGATTAGTTGATGAATTAATAGTGAGAAAATGGATGTAATGTGCGGCGACTTTAAACAGACGAAGAACACTCTATTCGAACCCCGAACACACACATAATTGTTAAACGTTGTTTTAAAACTGATATTTGATTGTAAAATCGTCTTCTTTTCCCATTTATAACTATACATTTTTCAACGTACTAACGTTTATGACTCGCGTCATTTGTTTTGCTCGTCGTTTTCTCTAAAATAGAAATAAAGAAATTTGCCGTATCGTTTACTTTCATTCGTTTTCTTCTCCTCTGCGAAATAGTTTAAAATGTTTTTCAGGCTATATACAACTATATTCCTTTAAATTGGTTTTTTTTTTAAATTTTAATTACGATCGTTATATTTTGGAAACTTAGACACCGTACAAATGATCGTATCCTGTGTGTGTGTGTGTGTATCGAAATGTGAATGACACGTTAAAATATTGCGTATATCGTCTACACGATTAGTTTGGAAACTAGAAAAAAAAAAATCGCGTTATTTGGAAATTTAAAAACGAATATATATATTACTCGAACTGAAAAGTAATCTATATTATTTAAAATAATATGCACCTATGTATGTTTTTTTCAAAAAACGTTTTTATTATTAACAAGAGAAAATAACTGTCTCCGTTATTATAATATAATATATCCGTAATACGAAAAAAAAAAAATAAATGGAAAAAATGACTCGTTAATTGTAATGGCCCGAAATCGTAAAATAATTGGAACTAGTATTAAACGAAGAAATTATCTCGAAATGTTGTACGCGCGATCGTTTTTATTATTATTATTATTATTTTATTCTAATAATGCGTTTTGTATATTTTTCTTTGTATGCAGATAATTGTAATTGGATGTGTTTCGTGCGGCCGGCGAGAACGAAACAAGAACAGAACATGATCGTGGACCAAATCGGCGATTATCTTTATTTCACGACTACCAGAGCGATTTTCCAACGCGAAGAATTACTCGTCGGGTACAGCACGTTTTATGCACACAAACGAGGTCTACAATTATTGTCCTCGGGTAAATATATTATTATTATTATTATTATTATTATTATCGATCGATCTGCGTGGGCGTAGAATTTTGTTTTTCATTATACCCAGTTGATGTAGGTTAAGAGGGTGTAGTATATATATATTATAATATTGTTGTATTTCAATTAAAATATGATATCTCGAGAGAAAAAAAAGGAAAAATATTTCGAATACATCGTAGGGGCGTCAAATTAACACTAGCCTACTGAGGACAAACTCCTCAATCAGGCCCTGGATATGTCCAATGGAAGGGGTGTCATGAATATCCTTTTTATTAATACACTTTACGGCAAGCATTACTACTAGTAGTACACCGCAACTGGACCTCTCGGGGCATAGTATAATAACATCGTTCTCGGTTAGAAAAAGAATTTTATAAACGCGGATATTCTACAGATGACACCAAAAAACAAAACAAACAATAAATATTTTATCGATTAATCGCACTGTACCGTTTATATAAAAATGTAAGAATACTAATAATAATGTTGTAGAATTTGTAATTTTCAATTTGATTCCAAATATAATTATAACGAATACCATGTAGAACGTTTACCAATGATCCCCGGAAATACTTTTCTTATTTTAAAACATTTATTATTTTTTATCGATGTGTATATATATATAAACGGATGAATACGCATTCTGATTGTAAATGAAAGTGTTTTGTTTCCATTTTTTTTTACGATTTTTCCGTATAGGAATATATCTTTAATTTTGTGTTTACAATTTTCGGCTGTTAAACGTTAAAAAAAAAACTGCAGTGGCTCCTGTTAAGAATGTAGCAAAAATGGTTGTCGTTTTACGACGCGAAAAAAAATTCTCTCCAATATTCGCGTGTAAAGTTTAAACTTCAAACAGTTTAAAAAAAAAAAAAAAGAAAAAACATTATCGATTTTTCGGAACACTTTCAGCGTCGTTATATAGAATATTATGTATAATGAACTGTGTAATAAATGTTCGAGCCTTGGACCGTAAAATTGTAAATTTTCATGATATTTTCAAACGTAAA
Source organism: Chaetogeoica ovagalla (assembly GCA_032441825.1). Lineage (NCBI taxonomy): Eukaryota > Metazoa > Arthropoda > Insecta > Hemiptera > Aphididae > Chaetogeoica > Chaetogeoica ovagalla. Next base: position 5,244,060 of record CM063732.1, on the reverse strand, counting down.
AATATCACGAACCATTATTAAAAATGTTCGAAATACCGTATTCGCGGCTAAAATTTTTTTTTTTCACAAAAGTCATATCCAACGGAAAAAGGTTCTTCGTGTGAAAACGATTCCTGCATGAAAAAATGTTTAGAAACAAAGAAATAAAATATTTGAATAGAGAGTATAGTTTCGTTAAATATTCGCGTATTCTTTTTTTTTTTTTTATTAGTTTCGATATTTTGTTTTCTTTTTTTACATTACACCAACCTCTAGTAAAAATGTAACGTGTAAGTGAACCGCGATCGTGTCAACAATTTCGCTCGTATTTCGTTCAGCTGAAAACGATTATGAATTATTGAGATTTTTCTCATTTCGTTTTTTTCGGCACATCCGCGTATTATTTCTCCACATTTCGTCGAGAGTGAACACACAACCGCTGGCTTGTTTTCGATCTTGATTATTTTACCGTTTCGACGACGATTTAACTCGCATAGTTTACGTATATATATATATTTCGAAACATATTTTCGATTTTTTTATTACAACAGTAAATATTATCGACATATTTAACATTTCAAGTGTGTCCGTGGGGTGTGTACATCTCTCGGTATATTCGTCCTTAATTCCGAAGATATTCTTCAGCTGAGGGATAATATAATGTTGTGTTTTGCTGACGAACATTTTAACGAGACAATTTTTACACTCTTTTTTTTTTTATCTTTCGTCTGTTCACCTCTACAGTCATCTAAATCTTATATTGGTCCGTTTTTCGCATTTATGATACGCGTGTGTTTCATTCGGCGGGGTCGACGCGACAAACCGAGTAGTTTGGTAAATGCAATAGGAATCGAAAACGTTTGTAAACCGTAGTTTGATTTTTGAATTATTTCTAATATGAGACTCCGGACGATTACGAATTCTTCCCGATTTTTAATACCGTTTATATTTACCGGATATACGATTACGGTTTTAATTAGTCGCATTTCTTCATTTTTACCTATCGGCTCTAATGTAATATTTTTAATATTATATAGTGTTTATTTTTTTATAATTAATAGTTCATTTTTTTTTTTGTTTTAGTGCTCATACGCGCTACTCTCGAAAACTGAAGTATTTCTATTAACGTATAAAATACACGTAGGTACCTTGGGAATTAAAATATGTATCGATATTACCATCGAGGAGGAGTATTGACAGTTTTGTCGTATTGAATTCTGTTTTCGATTTTCTGTAATATTGATATTTCCAATACGATTTGACTTACCTATATTCATATACTCGATTTCAAGTGAGTTTTTCATTTCAACATTGTACACTTATCGATATGTTTGTTTTTATTTTCCACTTCGATATCGCGGTTTCAACGTTGATTTCGCGATTTCTAACTGTGTTTACCGTTATTCATAAATTGAACTGCCAAGTCGATTTTATCAAGTCCTGATGTTTTTGATTTTCGTGTAAAAATAAAGAGAAACTATAACACGCCTATAGGCCGGTATGACGTTTACTCGAAAGCGGTCTTGTCGCATTCATACTCGGGCGTTCCCTGTAGAAATCTGTATTTACTTAGGTTGGCGTATATATATATATATATATATATATATATATATAATTGTATTTAATACCGTTTTTGGCTACATCACAATTATTCTGCAATACATTTATATACGTATAAAAAAAAAAAATTTATATATATATATATTTGTGTATATGTAAATATTCAACCAAGCGAAAGAGTATTACGGGAAAAAAAATATATAAGAGTTGTAGTATTGAATTTGTTTATTTACTATTGGTTTTAAAAATATTTCATCATCAGGTATTAGGTGTAAAAAAAAATATAATATCAAATAAAAAAAGGAAAATAAACAACGAGATTACATAAAGAAAAATATTGATTACAATAATAATAATAATAATAATAATAAAACAGAAAATAAATTGTGTACGCAGTGTATTAAATTATTAAAATAAACGACTGTTTGGCATTTATTAATATTATTTTAATATAAAATATTCTTTTTAAAGTCTGATTGAATATTTAAAACTTTTCAAAATGTATTTTATTTAAATTCAGTACTTCAAAAACTGAATTTATATAAATATTACGTTGTACGTTTTTAAATTTCCAAATATCTTAATTTGTATCAAAACAAAGTAATAGCATGATTATTTTCAAAAATACGTTTCGTAAAATTTGAATTCGGATTAGTTTTTTAAAAATTTTATTTCAAAGATGTGTTCTTTTACGTGTCATTTTTATTCTTTTATCTATTTAATTCTTCTGTTTATTATTTTATAATATTTCGTTTAATACGTCCTAGTATTACACTATTATAATCAATGGTAAGTTGTACCGTTATATGTTTTTTGACCCGTTTCGTTTAATACTGAAAACAACAAAACGGAATACTACTAAACAGGATATTGAGAATACCTATAATATGTGATTATATACTTAAAAAAAATATACATATATACTAATCGTTATATAATGCGTTGTTTGTCATTTATTATTATTTATTTATTTTTTTTTTTTATCTGCGACTCGTTTCTTAAATATACATTTTATTTTGGAATTTTATGATATACGTAATACATAATAATTTAAATCTAAATATTCCAACTATAATATTATAAGGTGCAAAATGAACGGAAAAGGAAGGCTGTAAAAATCTGATAATAATAAATAAAACGTTGATTCCGTTTATTATATTTCGTGTTCGTCTGCAGACATTACTAGCATTTTATTGACACTCCTCTGCAGCTGTATACGTGTGTTATCCGTACTTTTAACTCGATAATTATTATGCGAAGCAATAGCGACGACACGATAAACATCATCATAGCGATCGAATAAGCTGAATCTGCGATAAAATAGTTGATGATGTAATCGAATATTACCAGTAAAATTCTTCGGAATGATTTTTCGCGTTTTCAAAAAATAATTCCGGAACACGAAAAATTTATGTTTCATTTTCAATATACGTGTGATACTCGTAATTCATGAGTATTACACTGCACATATTTAACATATCATTACAATATTATTCAAGAATTTTTTCCCGTCTTTTTAGGTTTATTTTTATTATACGTTTATTGCGTAAATAATTGTTACAATTTATCACCGTAATCTGAAATTCTGAATCGGAATTTCAATGAAAAATTTAGCATTAAATTATTATTAACATCGTGTTTTTTCCTTTGATATAATCTATTAAAATAATACAAGTAACCGTGTAAATACCTGAATTCGTCGTATACGTTTTTATTGAATATATTTTTATAATTTAGCTTTTTAATTCGGCTTATTCGTACGTCTAAATTTATGGAAATAAAATAATTCTATTCGTTAGGAAAACACACGTCCAAAATCGTTATTTATGATCACTATTATTATCTCGTATTATTCTCCGCGAGATAAATTTTTACATAAGTGATTATTAATTTTGTTGAAATATTTTGGTTCGCGATAATACGTGTCTAATAACAAATTATTGTATTTAATGCAATTCGAAATTTTTGTCGACGTTGTTAACAATTAAAAATACGAACGTTTAGAAAACAATCACGGGATTTCTCCTCATAGTCGCAAACCGTTCAAATCGTTGAAAATGCCACAGGAGTTGAACAAACAGATGGAAAATCAGAAAACCACGTTGTCGGACAAGGGAAATACGGTAAAACCATAATATAATATGACTGTAATAATAATTTTTACTTTTTTTGTTATCCCTGTTAAACGCGTTTAGGCGAGAACGTCGTCGACGACTTGCAAACACATGACGAAAATTCGAAAGCTATCCAATCGTTACGGTAAAAATACCACACAGTGTAATATTTGCACTAACGGGCAGAATAATTCAAAAACCAATTTCAGGTCTAAATGGAGATCGAATAATCATGTCAAGTGAGTTAAATACATATTACGTTGTTTGCAGACTCCGCGTATATAGTATCGAAATATACGGCTTTCAATAATATTTTTGGACCCGATTTATATCCGTGAACGGGACGTTTGTTTTTTAAACAAACACAATCAATCGATACTTTTGTATATCTAATGAATTAAACGAATGTTAGTTTTTAAAGTTTATATAGAAATTAATAAAATAAAATAATAACGATCGGGAAAAAATAATTAACGTTTATAAATAATAATTATATATATATATATATGAGATCAAAAGAACGTTTGCCATTAGGAAGAGTTGTTTTGATATAATATGAATCCTAACATGTATAAGGACGTTATACGAGCTGTACTTGCACTTAGAAGTTTTTTTTTTTTACCACATTTCGACGCAATTCACATTCTCCGTGTTATGTGTTCCAGAGAGTCCATCGTAAGTTAAAATCCGTGATTAATTCTCTCTCTATATATATATACCTCTTGTGTATATTATTTATATACACGCTTTCTCCCAATCCGAAAATATAAATCCGCGTATAACAATTCACTCTGTATGTAACACGATCGTGCGTAAATATAATTGTTGTGTACGTCTTGACTGTGGAACTGACGTCCAAAAACACGAACAAAATATGGAAAGGGATGCTTTGAAACGAGGCAACAAAATACAGCTCGAAATTTCTACATGACAGAGTTCGTAATACGGCCAACGATCTCATCAATGCGACAAAGATCTTTTTGATCATAATATAATATGTCCATCAGATATGTAGCCCAATCCATTAGAATTACTTTAACTTGAAATGATATTTCCCCTGCTTTTATTTAATTTTTTCTCCTCGCAGAAATATTTGGGTGTGCGAGGTTTGCGATTTGAAATTCTCAAAACGAGAAACCGTTTTAATACACAGCAAATTGCACGAGGACGAGTTCGACGTCGAAAAAATAACACTGTCCGATACTACATGTCCGGAATGCAGTTCGGTAAGTATGGAATCACGTGTTCTGTGGACGTTGAACTCATCAACCGATATTCGTTATATAACTCTCTGATCGGCTACGGAGTTCGTGAAATTACAAGTTTTTTTTTTAATTTTTAATTTTTATTTCGAAAACCTGACATCGTTATTGTATATATCAGAACCGTTTCAAAACTAATTGGAATAAGTGCGCGTTGTATGTTCACAATGTTTTTTTCTTTTTGTCTTAGGGATTTCATCATGCGGAAGAACTGATTAAACACGTTTACGTGCACAGTTTCACGGATAACGGATTAGGCGTTGGTGGGACCACTTACTTCTGTTATCAATGCGACCGGAGGTACAAGAATTCAGTTCACTTGAAAGTAAGTGTTTGGATTACAAAAAAATACATTCGAAAATAATGAGACTCGTGGTCCCAGTGAGATACTTTAATAGAAATTTTAGAGTTGTGTTATTATTATTATTATTATTATTATTATTATTATTATTATTATTTTGAATTCGAATTTTGTGATAAGTCATTGTATTTGCAAAACGATTCTCAGTGTGGATTAGTAATAGCTGTAAGTTATTACAATGTTATGATGTAATAACCAAAGCAATTGTTTATTGTTGATGATAATGATCTTTAATTTCTGTTTAAATTTCACAAATTGCTCTTGTTAGAATTAAAAAAAAAATACACTTAATAGACCTAGTATTGAATTTGTAGACTTTTGATCGTAATTTTGACAATCGTATAGATATAAAAAAAAAAAAATTAAACTCGGAAATAATGGAATTGTCAAAAATCTGTTGATGTTAAAATCTACGTTTTTGGAATATATAACTGATAAAAATTGTCAAGTGTTTCGTAATATTGTTTTTGGAATTGTATAAAAAAAAAAAAAAAAAAAAAATAGAAATTTGGTTTGGTATAAAATTCTAATTGTTTTTTTCCCCTAATTTTTCGAATAGTTTTTCTATGCTCTTTAGAAAAATATATTCGAATAAGAATAAAAAGTGTTGACTGGATATAATTCATTATAAATAATATTATTTAAAAAAAAATTGCATTTATACGTTTTTTTTCTTCTCAGGCACATCAAGCCAACCACAAAGCCAACGAACTCAAACCGTACAAATGCAACATGTGCGACAAACGTTTTTTGAACACTGTTGTTTTGACATGCCACGTGCGCACCCATTTCGGTTGGTAAATAATTCAGATAGTAAAAGTACAAATTATGTATTGCACATAATGTTGTATGTGTGTGTATTTTAGTTTTTTTGTAGTTAAAATTTCAGTGCAATGTAACGACTCACCTGATGTCACCATCGTTGTCGTTATATTATTCCTATTACTATTCTCATCGCCAGTAATACGAATGAAACGCGTAACACGCACATTTCGGTGTATCAAACAATTTTTTTTCTATATAAATTTTTTTTTTCACTTTTTTTAAACTCTACGCATTTATGTGAGCCCCTTCTGCGTCTTCAAGTATTATTAATCTTTAAAGGCGTTATGACGCAGACGCGCTTACGTATCTGTACGAAATATTGCCTGCACAACGCTCCGTACGTTTTACGTTGACAAAATAATATAATATTATATTCCCCGACAAATGAAAAAATAAATAAACGAAAAATTCATCAATGAAACGGACACAAACATTATTGTAATAATAATATTATTATTTATTCGTTTCAGAGGGCGTTATTTACGATTGTCCCATGTGCCGTTTGACGTTTGTCGATTTGAAATCTTTGAAAAGTCACGTTTATTCACACGCAGTCAACGGTATCTTCTATTGTCCGATGTGTCCGCTTGTAGGTTTTTGTTATTTCTCTAGTATAGTCGGCCAGTACCTTTATTTCTGTTATTGGAATCTATTTTATTTTAATTTCTTTTATTACACAGCAATTCAAGACTTACAAATTAATCAGAAAGCACATCCGAGCCCGGCATCATGGTATTGAGTTTGGATGTGAATATTGCAACAGTTCGTTCAACAGTCGTTTCAATTTAAATTTACACATGCTGAGGTATATTTTTAATGGATATCAAGAGCTGTAAATGTATTAAAAATTACTATCAAGGTGCTGAAAGTATCGGTCGATATTTCAAAATTTATAATAATCAAAATAAAATAGTTACTAGTTTAGAATTTAAAGTACTTAAAATTTTCACGAGATAAATTAACTGGGTAAATTGATTATAAAAAAAAACCGAGTGGGCGACAAGGTACTTACTCAAATTATTTAAAAAAACAATTAAATTATAATTTTATTACATAAACACTTGTCTAAAAAGTTATTATTTATTTATTACTTATAAGAAATTACATTTCTAAAGTAATGTTATTGGGAAGTTCTCTCGTTTTGGTGTTCTAGTAATTTTCTTCTAGCATTAAAAAGTTTTCTGTTCTGCATGAGCACTGAAAGTCGTTACAGTGCTATATATCGTATAAACTTGTTTAAAAGAGGGATAAAGAAATGTATTTATATTGCTATTTTTAACAAATAACATGTAATTCGGTGAAATAGTTGTCACTTTACTCGTTCACATTTCTGCGGAAACTTTGAACATTTTCAAATGTATAAATATTTTCGTCACTTATTTTTGAAAATAATTTAACTAAATTATTTGAACTAAGACGTTATGTTGGAAATATAATTAGTTAAATTAATACCTATTGAATACAAGTAATTTCTAACTAGTTTGTGTCCAGTCTTGAATACCGTACTGCATCATATAGTGCAAGTTTCAGATTGATTTCATTTATCGTATATTTTTGATATTCACAGCCATTCGGATCAGAGAAACTTTTTGTGCACCATGTGTGGCAAACAGTATAAGAGACAAGACAAATTGAAAGTGCACATGAACGTAGCACATTTCTCGAAGAAAAAGCCGTCGAAAACACAATTAAAATTAGAAGCAAGAGCAGCGAGAAAGGCAAAACAAATTGAGTTGGTACGTTGAAATATAATAATATTATTGTATTCTTTGTCAGTGTACATTTTTTCATAGATCATATTTTGACCGATTAATTAAATAACGGTTTTCAGAAATCTACTAAGACAATGTTAGAGTATGAAAAGTCCGAGTTCAGATGCGATAAATGCCTGGTCGGTTTTAAAAAGAGAGGCGTATACGTCAATCATTTGGTGTCGAGACATCCAGAAATAAGTCTTGATTCAGTACCGTCTCTTAACGTACCGGTGGCACCAAAAACGAAAATGTATATGTGTTTATACTGCGATAAAGTAATATATACTAAAGATTATTATTATAATAATTACTATTGCGCAATAGCACAGTGATACAATTGAATCGCTATATAATATTATTTGATTTTGTTACAGATGTACAAGACCAACGCTAAGCGAAAATCGCACATACTCAAAAATCATCCGAATTGTAATCTTCCTGAGAAACCAACTGACAAAGTAATTATTGAATTACGAAAGAATCAAAGACTTTTACAGTAAGATTATATTTTTTATAATAATGAATATTGTTTTGTTTTGGTTAGACCATTACCATCGACAACGGTCCTCCCAGCCTGTTGGCCAGTAACACCAATAATACGGCTCAGGTGCATAGTTGTCAGTGGTGTTATAAACAATACGTTTTGAAAAATAAACTGTTGAAACACCAACGGACACACCATTATCACTTGTTGCCTCCTTTTCTCCAAGAACCACAACCTTCGAAAAAACTTGGGAACAAAATGCAAAAACCCAATAAGCAGTCCACATCCAAATCGGATTCACAGCCACAAACGGTTAACCTTCAGTTTACGGGTAAGTGTGATTATTTAAATTTAAATTTGAAATATATTCAACGTTTTTAAATTGTTTAGAGCCTTTAGGTTCTTATAATAAATAAAACTGTTTAAACTGTCAGAAATCATTTTCATTTTTTTTTTTTTTATATCTGACCACTTATAAATTAATACAATACATTACATATATATTACTTTTGTTTCATGCAATATCCTTATATTACGTATGGGGGGGGGGAAGGAAGGATCAATGACTTTTAAAAGCTCAAGGACCTCTGAATTCTGATTTTACTATATTTATTATGCGGAAACCGCGCAAATTACTCGATGTACACGTTTCTTACTTGTCACTCGCGTGCATAATTCACTTCATTGTAATAATATTAATCTAAACCTGAATTTTACTGATAAATAGATTATTATATTAAAAACGTGTATTTATTATTACATACAAACGTAATAATATATTTATTAATAGTCGTGTTAAAGACGTCAATAACGCTATTTACTTGTCGCAGCAATCAATGGTATCCGACTGTTACTTTTGGATAAAACATACATATATATATATGTATTGACTTAGTATTTTCAATCAGCTTGTATTCTATGCGGATTTTACTGTACGTTTCAAATTATCATAACTGTTTTCCAATTTGTTTGTATTTTTAATTTTTTTTATGTAGTCTCGTTAAAAATAACGTGCATTGATCACGTAACGTTTTTCATAATATATCTTATACGTATATAATTATGAAATAACTGCACGTATTACGTATGCAAACGATTTATAAATACTCGTTTCAGTGTTCGTAAAAACATTATAATAATAATAATAATAATATAAATATTATGGCCACTGTTTGTTATCCATAAAATATACATTTTCAATGAAAGACACGGAGAATTTGAAATTAAAACGCAAAAGTATTTTAGTTCCGTAGGATCTATTAACAGTTTATATATATATATATATATATACTGTGCGTATATGAGATACCCGATATGAATTAAATGTAAATAAATTCTATTGTAAATCATACATTTTTATAGTGTGAAATATTTTAAAAACTTGTGTTCTCCTGCCTTGTACGTTTAATTTATTACTCTATGAAAACACCCAAATATTGTTATAATATTAATTATTTCTTCGTATATTAAAATTATATAATATTATTGAACACGTCGTTTGTTGGTCCGAAATATTTGGAATATGTCCCGGTCGCTTTTGGAATTTTGGACATTCTGTTTTAACACTTTATGACATCTCTTATTAGATTTTTGATTTTCTATAAATGTCTCATATTCGAACACAAATACATTATTATTATTCGAAATTCTAAAATTAAATATTCTTGTGTAACGTTTGTGCACAACGTTTTAACAAACCTTTACCACAATGTTTTCTGTGCGTGTTTATGTAAATATAATTCCAATCTCTCCATACTCATGATAATATTATATAATAATATGATAATATTATAATATAATATAGACATGATAATATTCTGTCACTTTTAAAAATATTATATTTCTTGGAACTTTTGACCACCTATTCAAATCTGTAATTTACAGCCTCCTGTTTTTAAATAAAATATTATTATTACGGCTTTGACCAAAAACATTTTTTTCAGAGGTTCGATTCGAAAATCGTTTTGTTCAAAAAAAAAAAAAAAAAAAAAAAATTAAAACAGAACATTTCTCCCCGAACGTTGTTTGCAGAATTCGGTAGTTTGGCACGAGAACGGACAACACGCGCCGTGCCGCGTGTAATAATAACCGCGGGGGACGTTTGGCAAACGAGTCGTCGACTGGTCGTGGCGGCGTTGAAAATAAATTGAGTGCTGTGTGTAACCTAACAACAGTGTGCGGTGAAAACGAATTCCGTCGCCAAACGTATATTACGCATTATATATAATATATATTATTTACAAATATGCGCGCCGTTCTATTTGAATTCAACGTCTCGTTCGGGTGTTAGGTATTAATTTTCCACCATTGTCTAACGTATAATCAAATTTAAATAAACAATATTTTATTATATTACGTTAATATAATATGTATCCCGGTTCTTATTTGTATGCGAAGTACGGGGGGAAAAAAAGATATGTACACTCCGTAGCAAGGAAAAATACTGTTTCACACTAATAAAACGTTTGAAAAGAAGAAGAAGAAGAAGAAAAAAACCATTTTATTCAGTTTATGTCCGGCAGATGGACTATCAGATGTTATGTGAAAACGAATGTGCCTAAATACAGGACCGTAGACGCGGGGAATTAGGGGTACGACCCTCTTGAAAACAACATGGAAAATATACGCATTTATACCGTATCATTTTAAAGTATGAATTTTTTTTTTTAATTTATAAGTAATAAACATACAAGATAATATTATGGCAGATCGAATAAAACATTCAGTCCGTGATGATATTACACTGTACCTGTTCGTACGGAATTCGCATTTACCCATTATCTATTGATACCACCAGTTGATGGTAATCATTTTCACGCAAAAAGTGTATCTCATAGTAGTAGTCATTGCAGTAGAAAATTGGTTCGACAAATTGGACGTCCTTTTTCAGTGTTGTGGCCTGAGAAACATAAATATGTATATTCGTAATAAGATAAAAAAAAATATATATATATAAAACACAATATTTTTTTTCATTATTTTAAATAGTTAATGACGTACAAGATAAAGTAAGCACTGTAATACATTGAACGAATTAGTTTAAAAAAGCCAAGACGAGTAGATTTGTTTTGTTTTTTATAATTTGTTCTATACAATATCCGATATTAAATACAAAATTATACAGAATACAAATAAAATATGTTATTTCGTATAAAATTCTCGACTGTACCTCTATATACTGTGCCTAATCTACCTGACCTCTATGTACTGTGCCTCTATACATATTATTACATTTCGATTCGACCCCCTCGTCCAGCGACACAAATGCGCGGTTAAACGAAAAACGACGCCGACACCATATATAAAGTACTCATTTATTATATTTATAGTGGCAAAACGAACACGAATTGCTCGTTCAGTGCGTTTTCGATGAAGACATTGTCCCGGTTTGACGGTACAGATACGGAAATTCGAAAAATAAAACATTTATTAAATTATTATTCGTCGTGCACTGTGTTCGAGATCAAAGGAACTTTTTAATAGCCGTAAAAATAATTATCGTTGTAGTACGTGTAAAATATTTATAACTTTAAAAACGGATTATGTCGACGAGAGTGAGGTTTTGTGATACTCGTGTGATCTGACGAATCCGACTTTTTGAAAAATTAAAAATCGCTTTTTTTTTTTCAGATACAGACGGTTTCGAATTGACGGCTACCGACATACAACTGGCCCATCCGATCGAACCCGGTAGCATAATAGCCATTAAACGACCGATAAAAGTAAGTTAAGGAAGACTATTACGGTTTATTCGGCGGGGGTTTTTTTTTTTGTTTGTTCTAAACGTTAGTTTGTAGACTTTTTTTGTTGTTGTTAATATGTGAATCGAGCACTTTAATTGGAAGATTGTGAGATGATAACCCCAAGAATCGTTTACGGAACGATTCTTTTGTAAAGTGGCAGTGGCTGTTTCGGATACAGTGTTAACGGCGTGTAAGTCAATGAGTGCGTGGTTAGAAACTTTAAGAGTCACGGCAGATTGAAAGGCATATGAAAATTTCACCACATTTCGATACCTCAGCTCCGGGGGAGGGGGGCCCGGAGATGAGCTCCGTACTTGTAGATTCCGATTATATGAATGTTAGTAGGAGTGAAAAGACAGAAACACATTTAGAGACGAGTTTGGAGGACGTTTGTAAGCAGCCCCCATTCGGATAGAAGGAAAACGCAGAGTGTTGCTGCGCACTCCGAAACAGACGCGTTTGGGAATAGACGTCGTCGAATCGATCGCCGCTGCGGCGGTGTACACCGGGGCGAGGTGAATTTGCCGACGTAACCGCGCGCGTTTCGTTCGTGATTTTTAGGAAAATTCGGAGTTCGTGTCACAGGCCATGAGAGACTTGGGCATGAGCAGTGCCGCCGCCGCCGCCGTCGACGACGACGACGACGACGACGACGACGTGAACGAGGAACAGTTCTACCGGATACTGGACACGCAGGGCGACGTGGCGTACGCTCAGGCCATCGATCCGCCGGTCGCGCTGTTGACGTTCAACGGACAGACCATTCAACAAGTGTTGTCTTCGTGCGACGCGTCGTCCGCCACGACCATCACCACGGCGGCCGCTGCGTCGTCAGTGGCGGCCGTTGACTGTTGTAGTGCGACGACGCAGACGACTTCGCCGCCGTCGACCGCCGCCGTCACACTTCCTCCGATCGTCACCGCACATTTGTTGCATTCGCCGTTGGAACGGACGACGGGACCGGTGCCGTAGAGTCCCCGTGACACCACTAATATTAACAATCGGGTCAGGCGGCACACGTTCGGGGACAAGGACTCTGCGACGTAAAAACGGGCGCTTCTCGACCGCCGTCATAAATTGTCATTTGTTTTAAACGCGTTTTGTTATTATCTTAATGTGTTGTTTGTTGTTGTAATCGGTGTGTCGGAGATTCGGTTGCGCATAAATCTTTTGATCGTATAAGAATACCCGTACACGGGTATTAAATACAAACGATTTGTGTGTGTTTCAACACAAAATTTAATTATTGTTATTATTATTTAAAATGTTTTAAAATAAGAGTGTTAACGGGTGAAAAAAAAAAGCCCCGCCGACATACCGTAAATCTGACCGGTGACCTCGTCCGTAAACGCGGACTAGCGGTCCCCGGGCCAGGCCGACTACGGGCAGGGCGTGCGGTTCGCACAGAGTTTGACCGAACTTTCTTTGATGTACGCCGCGCTTTCCGTCCGACGAATCGCGAACGAAGGAGAACTAACGTTAGTTTTCCAAAGTTTACGATCCGAAGGTTTTTTTTTTTTTTGAGTATTCGAAGAGTTTTGGTGACAAAACAAAACGTGACTGCTCGCGCTACAAACAATATAAATACGTCACCGATAGTATAAATATTACATTTTTTTTTTTTTTTTTTGCCGCCCCTCCCAAATTCTATTTACGACCGCCGCGACTAATCTCTTGTTTAAAAAACGGTTTTTATTTACTTTCCGTCGTAACGAATGGAATTATTATTATTATTATTATTTTTTTGTAGAATATACATCCGCGATTTCTCAACACCGTCCCGAGAGTGTATGTTATGTGTGCTTTACCATATTATGAGGATTACAATTCTTCAGCGTATATCGTTATAAGTTTACTTTTTTTTGTTTTTTTTTTTTTTTTTACTACAATTCATATTTACGATTGTAAACGTTTGATTATATTTATCGAGTGTGTAATTATGTATTTTACACAAATCGTCACGATCGTTATTCCGTTGTAACAACAGTTGTAATATAACATTTACACTAAATTTTTTTTTGTTTTTACATCATTACAAATATTGTATCGTTATCGCCATTTGTGCTGTACACTGCGGAGTAATGTCGTTCGGAGTACATTATTCGTTTAATATTCAACCGTCGATTGTAAAAAGACACCACTAATTTTTCAATATTATTAAAATATGGCTAAAAGAACATGTGTAATACAGCGTTTAATTACGTATTCATTTCTTAAGTGTCTTATACGTATTTCGGTAAAACTGTTATTTTATTATTAATACGTACCTAGTTCTTAACCGACGTGTATTATAATATTGTAAATGTTTAATACGCTTTTACGTGCGGAATATTCGTGTCGTATTATTATGTATAAGACTCGTATAATATTCTTTTGCACTCTGTAAAACGTTATTTTTAATTACAGTATTTGTACGATAAAATTCAATCGGTTTTTGTATTCTTATTTTTTGAACGGAAACGTTTAATCGCACACGATTGAGAAAATGGATTCGTTTTAAGAAACTCCCGGAAAATAATATAATAACTACAATTGTAACGTAAATGTAAAATGTAATTGTAATTATATTTTAATTAACTTAGGTGTTAATAATATTTGTACGCTTATATTGTTTTTAAATACGATTTAAAATTATAAATTATCTTATTCGTGTTATTCTTTGTCTTCACTTGACGAAACACTGGAATAAGTTATTTTTCCTTCCACGTCTATATAATCATCACTTTACCTCTAACCGAAATTTTCAACCGCGTTCTACGACTCGGTCATCGTTGCGTCTGTACGCACATGCCTCGGCCGGTTATGAACGATTTTTCCATAATATCTAATAATATAATTCTCGAACTACCCATTCCATTCCGAATCCAATAACGACCTAATAAAATATCGCCCAACACACACGCGTGGTGTATTAAAATTTACCCTAAGAGCAAACGGGGCACTCGGTCGCGCATAAATATCTAAACTCTAGTCGTGCACGACGATTCGTTCATATTTGTCGGTCACCACGTGCACCGTGCGTACCCCCCCGTTCAATTCCTCTCATAATATTATTGAGTAAACACCCGCCGAGACGTTTCCAACCCGAATTATATTATAACGGTTCCGTACCACCCTCTCGTTTCTCCAAACGTTTTAACCCCGAACATTGGGTTTTTCATTCCGTTCGGTACACTATAAATTCCAGGATGCTCCGGTGATGGAATGATTCGTGTTCAACCGCCCCGTTTGAAACTATTCTCCGCCGGTGGTACGGAGTATTACGTGTTATTATAACATACACTCTTCTCGCAAAGTCGGAAAATTTCCATTACCATAATACACACACGGCTCTCGCTGTGTAACTTATATATTTACGGGTATGCGTGCTTACTTGGATGTAAGTTAAAACGTTCGTCGGAATTCCTTTATATAAAATGGTGTATCGCGCGCGTCGCCTCGCCCGTCGCGTACGTTGTTCTACAGTCGCGTCTAGACTGTCGCGGAAACTCGGCTCCATACACGGCACAGCATCCGACGAAGACCACCCCCTAGCAATTACGACGCGACGGATTAAGAAGACCGACTTCGTTTTAAATTATAATATATTTTATACGCGTATACGAGGTGATTCGGATTAAGTCGGTTAGTTTTGTACCAGTGCGGTGCCCGCGGCTTACTCGGCGCATTAGTTAGACGCCATTAAAGGACATATTAACCGCACCGTTTTTTAGCCGTTACGTGTGCGCGCGCGTACGAAGCGTAATGCGAATTAAAAAAGTTTTTTTTTTTTTTTTTTTTTACGACGGATGCGCGATACACTGTTTGCCAGTGGGCGGTGTAAGAACGATCGCGACGACTGACACCCCGACGTTGCAGACGTCGTAACAAATTATACGAAACCGCGTTTATACAGAAAGTGAGACAGCATTTTGTCTTCGGAATCCGCAATTCTTTTTTGTTTTTATATAATATATATATATATAAAAAAAAATATATAAAATAAATAAATATACGCATGTATATTAAAATGTATATTTAAATATAAAAAAAAAAATAGAATAAAGCCAATGAGTATTAAATAAAAAAAATAAAAGAATGTTGTTGTATATACTATATATATATTACTACCGGTTTCGACAAAAAGTCGTCATCGGGTAAAATTAAAAAAAAAATTGTTGTATTTTTTTAATTTTACCCGATGACGACTTTTTGTCGAAACCGGTAGTAATATATATATAGTATATACAACAACATTCTTTTATTTTTTTTATTTAATACTCATTGGCTTTATTCTTTTTTTATATTTAAATATACATTTTAATATACATATGTGTATATTCATTTATTTTTTATTTATTATCACGAGTATTAACTTATAATTTTTTTTTTCTATCGTTTTGATTATTTATTTTTACAAATCCTTTTGATTTTTATTTTTAATTTTCTAAATTCCTCTTTGTTTTTACTACTTTGTTATTTATAAAAAAAAAACGTTATCAGAATAACGAAAAAGAAAATACGATAAAACCCCGCCAATAGTAATTCGTTATGTTAATAAAAAGGCACCGAAGATTTCGTTAGAATTCCGCGCAACTGCGTTTGATCGTTTACCGGAACGATTACCGATTTCTCGAACGGGTGCGCAGATAAAACGGTGAAAATGCTCAGTGGCGGGGACGACAATTTTTGTGGGCCAGGCCGTATAAAAACGAAATTTCTGTTCTGCTTGAAAAAAAAACAATACGAGCTAATTTTATAATTTTTAAGCGATTAAAAAACATTTTTTTTCGAACTTATAAAGTACGATCGAATTGTTATGTTTGAGGACGGATCTAATATCGTTACAGGGAGGCTCGAGCCAGCTCATTAAATTTTTTAAGCCAATTAAATTTTTTTTGTCGTTATTATAATTATTTTTGTATTCGTTTTCCGTTTTGTACTTACTTTTTCTTTTATCGTTATTTTTTGTTAAAAAATTTTTTTTCTTCAACAACTCGTTATTTGTGCGTACCGCGACTGTAGAAAATCCTTTTTTCTTCTTTCTACGGATCCCGTTCGAAACGCAATGGTTTGTCGTTTACGGTACAAAAAAAAAAAAATGTCGCTTTTTCATAATTGATTTTCCGGCAAAGTTTTCCGCAATCAGTAAATCGTCCAATGATTAATCGTTTTCGGATTGATTAAAACGCCGAGCATAATATAATAACACACTTTTGCCCCGCTCAACCAACATTGCCATTACGCACTGAATATTACTGGTTGGGCATGAAGAATTTCCCTTATACACGCGCGTATATCGATTGTGTTCGTGTATTCTCTAGGATTGTACTTCATCGTGTGTGCTCAGCCGAATGTTACAGCAATATATATGGCCATCGATCCCTGCAGTATTTTTATTACTCGTATATTACTGCGGACCGTTTTCCAAAAGTATTCACTGTATCAACAGGCGCAATTGGAGTTTTAAATTTGGGGGTGGGGGAGGGCAGGAGATATATTTACTTATAACATTGACACGCAAGACTACGCCTCTCCTCCAAAACGGAATGGATACAGTGTGCAGAAGCAGTCGTCCCACACTTCGTTCACCGAAAAAATCTAAAAACTAAAAAATGTATATTAATTACCTAATTGTATTCGTCGTCGTATGATATTTTGTAAAATAAATTATAAATTTCCATATACGAATATAATTATTTAAACACCTATTTATCAACTTTTTTCGTTTCTTCAATTTGCGGTGGATTCTGTTCGGGTTCGTCGAAAACATAATCAACATCCTCATGGGGCCAGAATGACGGCTTATTTTCCATGTCCAAAGTCAATTCTGGTTGTACGAATGCCGCTTCCTCGTATGTCATCTGACTGAGTGGCAACAATTGACCAATTTCTTCTATTCTTTTTTCCGAACTTCTTATGATTGCATCAGCTTCAATTTTGAATGTTTCGATACTCTTGATAGTATCTTTTTCAACTTTGTCGATTGCAGAGGTATAGTTGTCTTCAGGATATGGGATTTTAAAGGCAGCGTACGCCTTTTCAATACTCTCCACTAATCCCGGTACGGCAATCTGCTTTTTATATGCCGACCAATCGATTTTCAATGGTTCGGCTGGTAAAGCCAACATTTTGCGCAAGTACCCGTCGGACTTGGCTTTGAACACCAAATACGCCGTCTTGTCGGTTTCAGGTGCTCGTTTCGCGATCGCTGCCCAGTTCACCGAAGATTGAAAGATTCTTTTTAACGCCATTTGTGGAAGACTTTAGTCGTTGAATGAAAAACACGAAACCAAACGAACAAAAATGATCACACGATCGCGTCAAGTACAACGAAAATGGTTAGATATTCCTATAATAATTACTCAAAAAAATTCGTTTTTCTTCTTATCCTGAAAAATATTCGTTGTGTATAAATATATATATTCGTTGTGTATCCGTTTAACGATTTCTTTATGACTGACGTTAAAGTTTGACGTTTAATGATAAATTAAAAAAATATTGTTAAATATTTAGAATAATTGCAAATATACTCGTAATATTATAGTATTGATTAGCTTAGAAACCTGTCTCGTAACTATTGGCAACAGATTGCAATACAATTTTTTTTAAACCATTATACAATACACGATAAATAATAATATTTTGCTTAAGGTGTCAGAAGTAACGTATTAAATTATTCCTGTAATTTTTTTTTTGTTTAATTTGCAATTTAAAAAAAGGTTTGGAATAACAGTTTGACAATGCAATAAAAATTAACCACAATATTAGTTGGTAAGCACATAATTTTTGGGAATTTTTTGCCTGTTTATTATTTTTTTTCTTTACACGCGGTATAATTATAGTCAGCAATTGTTAACTGTTAGCTGAATATTTTAATGTATTTGTATTATCGGAATTTAAGTTGATTTTTCCAGATATTGCTGCAAGAATACGGGAAAAAAACGAAAGGGATCAATGATAAATATAAAATAGTCATTAAATTAAAATTAATATAGGTTTTTTGTTATATTTATTATTATAGTTTTATAGGATTCATTTTGGTTAAATGTTACCGGATAATGTAAATAATTTCAGTCTGTATGGAAAACTCAACGTTTTTTTAATATTATATTGCATGTATAAATTAATAACGAATGAAACTGGGAAATTTATATTTTTTATAATAATAATTGACTAAACGGTATTTAATTTCTGATTTTTAAATTAACGAGTTTTTCTTTATCCCGAGATAATTTTTTTCTTTGGCAGTGTTAAAAAATTAAATTGAAAATAAAAATTAAGATATTTATGAGCGTATGAACCGATACCGAATGAAAAAAAGTCTTAAAAGAGTTATTTGTGTACAATATTTTGTGAAGTGTACGAGCGTGCAATAATAAATAAATATTGAAATAAAAGCTAAACGTCCGTTACGTAATATATTATATTAAAACGTTGTTCGCGAAAACGACTTAGAAACGCTTAACGGGCACCATTCGTATATGCAATTTAAATAAGTTACAGTCCGTAATTTGCATGTAAATAGCCGTTAATAGACTAAAAAAAACAAAACGAGAACATATTTGTTTTGTGTGTGTGTGTGTTTTTTGTTTCTTATCATATTGTTTTTTTTCTTTCAGAGAAACGGATGCGAATCGATCTCGTCGCGGCCACGTAAAATGCAAATTTATTAGAATATTTTTTTCGTTTCTGTTCGTTTCGTTCTTCCGCCCACCTGATATAATAAGTGTGTGTCTGTAGTAAATGAGACCATGTATTTAGGCTTCACTGTTTTATTTTTTATAGTGTATACAATACCTATAGGATTTTAGAATACATTACGCATTTTCTAATTCGTTCCGTTTTTTCGGACGTGTCTTTTTTCTTCTTTTTTTTTCTACCGGACTACCGTAACACTAACGGAAAACTGTGTCCGTTTCCTATTTTTTTTTTACCGTGGCGAAACCGACCGCGCGTATCTGATTTTGTGTGCTTTATTCAAAAAGTAGCGATATGGATTCTGTAAATTTTTCTAAACGGCAAAGGCATTGGATGACTACTGTGCGTATCTGAATTTTATTTTTCCATCCGAGAAACCGGGTTAGAAAACTGAACAGTCATATTATAAAACAAATTTTGAATTTTTTTTATTCTTTTTCATTAACTCGTATTGTTTAAACGCTCATTTATTATTATTATTTTTTTTTCTGCACCTTGTAAATCGCAATGAATCGTTACAATTTGAAATGAATCGGTTATGACGAACATAAATTTATGCGTGAATGACATTTGTCAAATTGAAGCGATGATTCATTGCGGTACACGCACGGGTCTTACATAACACATATCGTGTATCTGTTTTTCTTTTGTAGCAAATGACTCGGTGTAAATTATTGTGTTTGTTCAATTTGAATGTTTAAAACGCAATTGAAATTTTCTATATTTTCTATACGTCAAACACAAATTATTATAAGGACTGTGAAATAATGTCATCGTTTTTTACATAATTGCCATTACCCGTCAATTATCAGGTTAATTATAATATTTATCGATCGTATTGAATTCACAAAAGAAAGCACTGAAGCTATCGAACGTTTGAAACGAATGGAAATCGTCTGATGATATTATAATAGATAGATTTATGAATACTGAATTTCATTCCACGAGAACGAATTATGCCATTGATAAATAATAATAATAGAGTTTCGTTGAATTATAATCGTTTGAAAAAATGATATTCGAGTATTCGTCAAATCAAATATTACAATATAATAACACAACTTGAAGCAAAAAAAAAAAAAAAAACAAGCGTCTCTCCGTAACTTTTAATGGTTCTTGAACAAAGTCATTCGTACAAGACTTTACGGATTTTCAAGTACGTATACATTATTTTTTTTAACGTTGATTCTCAAACTTTTTCTTTCCAGCCAACGTTTCTACAAAATGAAACTTACGCCATTGTACCTATTGTCGAAATATATATATAAATTATATATATATAATATATGTCATCTGACTGAGTGGCAACAATTTATCAATTTCTTCTATTCTTTTTTCCGAACTTCTTATGATTGCATCAGCTTCAATTTTGAATGTTTCGATACTCTTGATAGTATCTTTTTCAACTTTGTCGATTGCAGAGGTATAGTTGTCTTCAGGATATGGGATTTTAAAGGCAGCGTACGTCTTTTCAATACTCTCCACTAATCCCGGTACGGCAATCTGCTTTTTATATGCCGACCAATCGATTTTCAATGGTTCGGCTGGTAAAGCCAACATTTTGCGCAAGTACTCGTCGGACTTGGCTTTGAACGCCAAGTACGCCGCTTTGTCGGCTTCAGGTGCTCGTTTCGCGATCGCCGCCCAGTTCACCGAAGATTGAACGATTCTTTTTAACGCCATTTGTGAAAGACTTTAGTCGTTTAATGAAAAACAAAATAATAAATAATTAGAAATGGTTCGGTATTCGAATAATAAATATTCAAAAATATTCGTTGTGTATATATTATCCGTTTAACGCTTTCTTTACGACTGTCGTTAATGCTTGACCTTTAATAATAAATTAAAAAAATATTGTCAAATATTTGGAATAATTGCAAATATAATATTATAGTATTGATTGCCTTAGAAACCTGTCTCGTAACTATTGGCAACAGATTGCAATTACATTTTTTCTTAAACTATTATACAATACACGATAAATAATAATATTTTGCTTAAGTGTTTAACGCCGTTACGTCGTGTATACGCAAATTATAATGTTCACTCGTAATCAGCCGGGACGCGTCTATATACGATATAATATTTATATTATCGCGCGTATCGTGCAATTTAATATTATTCCATTAGTGTGTAGGTACACGTCATATTTATCATAAAATTTTTTATCGTTCAGCAAATAGGATTATTTTCTTTTTTTCTTTTTAAAGTTTCGTGCGCGATACGCGGGAAAAAATACTTTTTCCAAAAAGGAAAATCTTACGCCGCGCATTTGACCGCGCGTCGTGTAACAGAAAATAAAATTAGAAACATCATTAAAACAATACGGATTTGAAAAATGCGTATTCTATTTTGTGTTTTTTTTTTTTATCGTACAAGGCTGAGCGAGTTGACAATTGTTTTATTAAACTCGTCGAGTTTAATCAATTAAAAATAAATCAAATTCCAAGTTAAAAAGTCAATCGATATTTTTATAAGTGCGAAAAATTAACTCTGAAAAAAAAATGGCATATAGTTAAAAATACTAATACTTGTTTCACTATTAAACCGTAAAAAGAGGACGTTGAAATCGCTGGAAACTCGTTCGTATATTGGCTTCGGAGTCTGTCTCACTTCGTTTTTGCCACGGAGCTGCTCTGGGTGAACACACACTGTAGTGCAGTGTACCGAATCCTCGTGAGACCGATAAGATTTAACCAAGACCATATTATTAGGACTTTATGTCGGATTTCGGAATTTCGACCACGATTTTCGGCAGCGAATCGTTATACGAGTACGAGACATCTATTAGTCGGTATGACTACATTATAACAAATTATTCGTAAATAATTCGTAATCAATCGTAAATCGTATATTCGCCCCACATGGATTCAATGGTACAATTCAGTGACGGCGAGTGCAGGGTTGGAGGAGGGAAATAATATATTGTTAGCAGTTGTCTACGAGTGAACGTCGTTCACGTGGAATTCTCGTCGAAACGAAGAAAATAATTTATTTCCCGTACAGGACGTACGATTCTCGCGTATTGTAATTTAAACGTCTATTATATAAATATACTGTGGATATTTTCAAAAAATTTTGTTCGGTTTACGATTACTTTTTTTCATCTTTTTTGTAATTGTTACACATCTCAAGTTCATACGCGCGCGCGCAACGACGCGACTTGTATATAAAACACTACGAGCATCCCCCCCCCCCACGCGTCTGTACGGTGTTCCGCCCTCCGGAAATGATATATTCGTATTATTCGCCAACGTAATAATAATAATAATAATAATAAATAATTAAAATTTATTATCGACTGCAGTGATGATTCAATTATGTCGGAAAGTAATTCTTATGGCGACGGGGGGAAAAAAAAAACGTAAGGCGTAGTAGAATGACGAGAAATTATTCAGACTTATCTCCCCGGTCCTGCGCGATTCTGCTATTTACGCGTGCGTCGGCTCCTACACTGATTGAAACTTCCTGTCAATTTCCTTCCACACCCCGGCACCGATGTTGTCGCACTGCGGGACGTACAATGAACATAAAAAATATATACACCGCGTATCGCATTAGCGTGACGAAGGATTTAATTTCAGGCACGTATTGCTCTCAGACTTAATGGATGGGATGGTGGTGCGTGTGTGTGTGTGGGGGTTCTTTATTAAAAATCGAACGTGTACGCGCGTAAACGGCATAGAGAGCAAATCATTTTTTTTTCTCTCGTCTTGTTTCATTCATTTACAAAATAGATATCATATTGGAATATAATATAATAAAATAAAATTATCAAAAACGGGACTGACTGATTATTAACGTGTATATTGAGTAATATTTTGATTACAAAATATTGTTTTAATAGTTGTTTATGCATGAAAGTGCTTTAGTAATGTAACAACAACGGTTGAATTGATTGAAAACGCGCAATTCGAAGAAATTAAATTGAATTCTTCGAATTTATATATATATATATATATATATATATATATATATATATATATATACGTATATACGAAATAAATTTTATTTTACGCTTTCGCTCTCTTGGCTCTATTATTAATTCGAGCTAATAAAAACCGTTTTATCCCTTTAATGGACGCAACTGTGACATACCCACGCACTCGTATTGTGACGCGGTTACACGTATACGTAAATAACAAAACGGATTGCGAACGTTTTTCTCGAGTTCCTGCAAAATAATATTCTCTTTGCTCTGTCCCCGTGTTCACGCGGTGTTTCAGGAAATTTCTCCGGAATTATTATACCAAATCGAATAATAATAATAATAATAATAATAATAAAATAAAAATTGTTGTTGTGTTTAACTGTGGCGGAAAAATGAACAACGTACACACACACACACACGGATAATAAATTCTGAAAAAAATAAATAAATAATTGTCACCGTCGTGTGCGTTGTAATGTCAATATAAAACCGATTGATACGCGGAGTCTGTTGTATTAACGAATTGACTCGTTTAAAATGTTTTTTTTCTTCGTTTTGAAATGTTTATCGATGAAATTATATAAGTCCATAACGACATCGCCGTATTGATTTATCATCGTATAAAACGAATGTAAAACAAAAAAAAAAAAATGACCAAAACGAATCCGAGTGTAATAATAAATATTCATAAGTAATATTTGCGCGTCCTAAACGAAACGACGGATGTTGACTGGTTAGAGGGGCACGACAAGTGTATATTGTATTTCAGCTACCGGACGAAAATAATAAATATTCACAAAATTAGTATTACTATATATATATAATATATATATATATATATAACTGTGGCGCGTATTATATTGGTGAGTAACAAATAAGAGAGGCGAAAACACAAGCAAGTCTGCCGCGAAAATAGAGAAAAAATTTTTAGACAAATTGAAACGTTTTATATCCCGCCAATAAAACTCCGTTTTCACGGGAGAAAGAATCCAAAAGGCCGTCGCAGTTGTATTTAAAAAATGAATAAAAATGGCAAAAACGTGTATTTGCAAAACGCTTTTATAACTTAATTAAAGACATTCGATTAAAATGACGTATATATAGGTAATATCGTAATTTTTTTTTTTATATATATATATATAAAAATTCGGCGTACAAAATTTGGTGATTGCGCAGTAGCTTTCAGAGTTATTTCTCGCGCGAATCAATTGTCTTGATGAAAATCATAGCATCGTAATATAAAACAATTTAATAATATAAAACAAATTGAAGAAATCGTAGCGTTTTTACGTGCGGGGAAGGCGTAATCAAAATATATACCGATCGTTTTACGCCAAAGTATTAATTTAAACTTTTTTTTTTAATTTCTTATCGTATTCTAATCAGTGAAATTCAAAATATCTGCAACTCGTTGATTTTTTAGTATTATTCACCAGAAATTATAATTTATTTTTGACATTAAACATAATATAATTATTTTTTTTTTTTTTTTTTTTTGTGTTGCACTTAAAAACCGCTATAATTTGTAGTTAATGCACGCGTTTGTTGATATTATTATATTTTCAATATAATATCTAATGTAATGCCTACGCATCTATTATAATAGGTAATAATATTTAAATAACATTTTAATATTACGAACATTTTGTGAAAACCAACTTCGATTTATATATTTATATATATAAATTATACGGTATTATTTTTGAAATAAACGTTTATTTATTTATATTTTTTGTCACTTTAATTAAAAACCCCATTTTTTTTAATATCCAAAACGCCAAACTTTATTTATTAAAAATCTCGCAATACAAATATATAAAATAAAAAAAAATGACCGATTAATTCAAATAGAATGAACGTTGAATCTGACGCACGACCACCATTCATATCGAAATCCGGACATTGATAATGGATCGAAAACTTTCAATAGCTTCCAACAGAACTTCCTTAGTGTAGGATTCTTTTCTATTAGTATAGTTATTTAAGTACCTATTACAAGTCATTATTTACACGTGCGTTACGTTTATATGACACGTTTTTTTTCTCAGTAGTGAAAAATCGCACTTTCTCTTCCCCTTTCCAACCTGAGAATTGTTAAAATATTCGTTTTGGACGTTGATATTCGGTTTTTATTTATTTTCTTGTTTAGTGTTACATTTATTTATTTATCGTTTCACTATATATAATAAATTTTTTTTCTTTAAAAATATTATTAATCAAAAAAAAAAACATTTTTGAACGGTTAACCAAATTATTACGAACAAATCTGAGGACTGGACAAACTCTGAAATGTTGCGCCGAATAGTGAATTATCTAACCGTAATAATTTTTATTAACAGTTATTTCATACATATCGTTGAAATTTGAATTTGTAAAAATAGATCTTTGATTGTGACCTCGGTGACAAACGACGAAACAGCGCTTACAGTTTTCGAGAAATGCACGTTTTTGTAGATAAACTGAGTGGTTTTAGTGTATAACAAACTCTGTATAAAATTAACGATCCTTATATTGACGAAATATTTATACTAGCGATTTATGATAAAATTACTAGAAGTCAAGTTATCAGATTTGAAAAAACAGAAAATTTGAAGTCTTATAACTTGCTTACTACACCTAATGAGTTTATCGAAAATCGCATATGCGAATATTTATATTAACTTATGACCTTAAATTTTGTAAAGAATATGTTATACCCTAAAAACTAAACAGTTTACCGGCAACATGCAAAGCATAGGCTTCACGCGCAAAAATCCGTTTGTAATTATCGTTTGAAAAAACAAAATTTACAGTAGGAAATATATTTAAAATCGAATAATAATTTAAAATCCAACCTATAAAATTTTCTCCTCTTTCAAATGGGAAAAAAATGACAGCTAGCTACGAGTGTTGTGGACATCTGTCACGTGAATTATTACTTAAATAATATTTCAGAGTTTAGTTGTATCAATATTAATCGAAAAGCAATGATAAATCATTGCATTTAATAAAACGATTCTGAACGGAGCATTAATGTAATATCATTCCATATTATAATATAGTAGATAAGTTTTAACTCTATTGTGTATAATATCCGAACGTAACACACGAGATCACATGAGCATTCGTTCAAGACAAAAATATGTACAAAAAAATAAAATAATAAACATCATAGTAAATCTAATATTTATTAAGAATTTCAAAAATAAATCACATTAGTGTGTTAAAAAGCCAAAATTTGAATCTAAACTATAATTTGATCGAAAATTTTGTTATTTTCATCGATTCTCAGATTATTTCTGGTTAAACGATTTTGCGAGAATTAGCAACCAGACATACGTTTCTTCAATAGTTGATCCAATGATGGATACGATGATGAATGGTATATGAGAGATTCGCATTCCCCTGACGAATTCATTGAACTACATTCGTTCAGGCCAATTTACAACTCGGCCTCTCAGAACTTGTAATTCTCCTCGTCTATTCCATGCTGGACGTGGTCTAACCGTTCTGTCCGAGTCCACGGAAGAACATTAATATTTTTAAATTATCAACAAGTCATAATAATGCGAATAACTGTAAACCACGTTCAAAATCGTCCATTCAATTTTACGACGTTTTTCAATTTTCGATCATCCCACCATTCACCGAAAATTTAATTTAATTTGGGTTTATCGTTTCCTCCTCCGATTGGTCTAAAAAATGAAATTGAATAAAAATTAAAACTATTATACTTAATTATTTTATTTATCTAAAAAGTAAATATTATAAATATCGTCAAATATATGTATATATATATTTTTTATCAAACAGTAATTATTATTATAAACTAAAAAGACAACATGTATTAGCTCATAGAAGGTCCAATCGGATCTCCAAATTTATAAATTTTTTATTCCAAGACGTCACTTCACTTCGTAATGTTGACGCGGAATCTGTAAGAATTTTTTTATTATTATTATTATCAATTAGAAATAAATAAATATAAACCAAAAAAGCAAAATAAAAATACGTTTTAAAATTTCCACTTGATATTCCAGTTTCATGTAATTTGTGTTTAAAACGTCCACGCGCTTTAATGTTTTTGAACATAACTCATCCAAGCAGTTACGAGTAGAGTCTAAAAAAAGAGTTTATAAAAAATTTAAACTTTGCTACATAATTATCCTATTTATCTAAACTTTAGATTCTAAAGAATATATTACAAATTTTATGGAATATCTCTGTATATATATTTATTACCAATTAGTAAATTATAATTATAAACGAAAGAAGCCACATAGTTACCATCTATCTTATTCAATTTCTTTTCAAGAGTGTCATATTTTTCGGTCAAACACGACACATCATTTATTAGATTAGACCCGTTTTCATGAAACACGTTCATTCTTCTGTTCATGACATTTATGTATCTGGTTCTTCTACTTGTCGACATCGCTGGAAGAAAAACTCGTTAAAAATATCTTTTACAGGATTATCGTATTTTATTCAATTAAAAATAAAACACTAATTAACTATTATTATTATTATTATTATTATTATTATTATTATTATTATTATTATTATTATTATTATTATTATTATTATTATTATTATTATTATTATTATTATTATTATTATTATTATTATTATCAAACTTCTATATTGTTACCCCTCGCATATAATCGATAATAATCACGTAACCCCCGACAATATATGAAATCACGTACGAATTATTATATAAATTATTTAATAATAATTACGTTTCAGATTTCTTGCTTTCTGTGCTGTTATCTCGTCGCTAAATTGGTCAATAAGACTTTCAATTTGATTCATTCTCTCGACGACATCCTCTTCATCTACTGCAAAACAATAACGGTAAATGAATTAAACGCTTAAGCACACATATTATTACGTATATTTGAATGAAGTACTACTAGGAGAGCGGTGTGACTTAGATTCTTTATAAATGTTTAAATACGTTACGTTTTGAATTTGTCGTCGTTGGATAATTGACACTAAAATCGTTCGTGTGCTTGTCTAACCGGTTTATCCGTAGTCTGCTTCCCGTCTTCACTGTAACAACACATTAACGGCCACGCCAAGTATTGTGTTTTATTAGGTTTTTAAATATAAGAATATTAAATAAAACAATAATTACGTTTTGAATTTTCGTTTTTCAACGCAGTCATCTCGTCCATTAAACCTTCTAAACGAGCTAATCTTGTAATGGTTGTGCCGTGGCGTGGTTGAACGTAATCGTTCTTGCTGCGCCGGCTCGAGTGCAGTTTTTTCAGAGCCCAGCAAACTATCCATTGAATGACTTGAAGAACCCAACATACAATACAGATCCACGTAATCAGAGCCATTGTACTGTGTTTTATCGATAGTAAATGAATGGTTCGATATTCGAATTTAAATACTGAATTATACTCGTTGTTTATATATTATTTGTATAACGATTTCTTTACGACTGTCGTTAATGCTTGACGTTTAATGATAAATTAAATAATATTGTCAAATATTTGGACTAATTGAAAATATAAAATCATAATATTGATTACCTTAGAAACCTATCTCGTTACTATTGGCAACAGATTGCTATTGAATGTTTTTTGAACTAAATATATATATATATATAATAGACGATAAATAAAATTTCGTTTTTATTCAAATTTTTTATATATGATATTACTAAACAATTTGTAAATAATAGTAAATTGTTGTATCAGGTGTGTCGTACACGTGTATTAACTGATGTTCTTCACTTGATTATAAAATTGGAAAAATAAATTTTTAATTTTATATTTTTCCTTGGATTGTTTACTCTTCAATTTTATTATAATATTATTTGTATTGTTCGACGTGTTCCTACGTGGTTTACATTAATGCAAGTGAATCGTGTTTATCACTTTCAAAATCGTGTATGAATTCTCACCCTCCCATCAGTTCGAACATTTCTTATTCGTAACTAATAATATGTCATATGTCTATATAAAATATGTAGTTTATAATGCCAAGTGTTTGACTGAAATTTGATAGCCTCGCGACCATATAATATTTTTTTTAATTAAATTTTAAACGCATTGAAAAATAAAATTAAAAAATTTTTTTTTATCTTATTGCGTATTACGCGTTGGGGAAGTATATCTAAGTATATACGTTTTATATTTAAAATGCAAAATCGTATATTTTCCTTAAGCACGTGTCAGAAGTAACGTATTTAATTAAATATACGGATTTGTATAGATTTTGTTTAATTTTCAGTTTAATAAAAGGTTTGGAATAATAGTTTGACAATGTTATAAAAATTCACCTCAATATTAGTTGATAGGTACATCATTTTTGGGGGTTGTTTGCCTGTTTTTATTGTTTTTTTTACGCGCGGTATGATTATAGTCAACAGCTAAGAAGTATTTTTATGATCAAAAGTTACGATGATTTTTTCAAATATTGCGCAGAAATACGGAAAAAAACGAGAGTGATCGATGATAAATGTGAAATAGTCTTTAAATAAAAATTAATAAAGGTATTTTGTTATATTTAATATTATAGTTTTATTGGATTCATATGGATTATACGTTACCGGATAATGTAAATAATTTCAGTCTGTATGGAAAACTCAACGTTTTTTAATATTATATTGCATGTATAAATTAATAACGAATAAAACTGGGAAATTTATATTTTTTTAACAATAATTGACTAAACGCTATTTAATTTCTGATTTTTAAATTAACGAGTTTTTCTTTATCCCGAGATAATTTTTTTCTTTGGCAGTGTTAAAAAATTAAATTGAAAATAAAAATTAAGATATTTATGAGCGTATGAACCGATACCGAATGAAAAAAAGTCTTAAAAGTGTTATTTGTGTACAATATTTTGTGAAGTGTACGAGCGTGCAATAATAAATAAAAATTGAAATAAAAGCTAAACGTCCGTTACGTAATATATTATATTAAAACGTTGTTCGCGAAAACGACTTAGAAACGCTTAACGGGCACCATTCGTATATGCAATTTAAATAAGTTACAGTCCGTAATTTGCATGTAAATAGCCGTTAATAGACTAAAAAAAACAAAACGAGAACATATTTGTTTTGTGTGTGTGTGTGTGTTTTTTGTTTCTTATCATATTGTTTTTTTTCTTTCAGAGAAACGGATGCGAATCGATCTCGTCGCGGCCGACGTAAAATACAAATTTACTAGAATATTTTTTTCGTTTCTGTTCGTTTCGTTCTTCCGCCCACCTGATATAATAAGTGTGTGTCTGTAGTAAACGAAACCACGTGTTAAGGCTTCACTGTTTTATTGTTTTGTAGCGTATACTATACCTATAAAATTTTAGAATATCTTATGCATTTTGTAATTTGTTCCGGTTTTTTCGGACGTGTTTTTTTTCAACCGGACTACAGTAGTAGCACTAACAAAGAACTGTGTCCGGTTTTTTTTTTTGCAGTATCGGAACCGACCACGCGTGTCTGATTTTGTGTGTTTTATTCAAAAAGTAGCGGTATGGATTCTGTATGTTTTTCTAAACGGCAAAGGCATTGGATGATTACTGTCAGCACATATTGCACAACACTGTTCGAGATGACGACATGTGATCCGATTGCAAAAGATTCAGGCAATTCGCAGGACTTACATGGTCATACGATATAATACACGATGATACACGGCCGACGACAAGCGTGGGTTGTGCAATTTCCTTAGTATTGTCTAATAACTGACGAATATCGTTTTTTCTCGTATAGATATACGAGTATATCTCTATACTCGCACTCACCTTGTCGAGTGGTAGAGTTGTTGAATTTTATTTTTACATTGAATCCTTGGTGAGAACAATTTTTTTTTGTTATAGTGTGTTTAACACTGTCAAAACTGACCATCGAATTAAACGAATGGAATAAGAGTGAAAAGGGAGTGATGAAAAAAATGTATTATTGTTGTTTTCTTAATTGGAAAAAAAAAGAAATCTAGTAAATTTTTTGGAATTCCAGCCAATAACGGGGAAACATTAAAAAAAAATACTCGATAAAAAAACACCCAGTCCGCCGTTGTATTATATAATATCAGAAATGAAATAATATAAAATGAAAAATTACACAGATATAAGCGTGTGAAATGTGCGAAATCTGTGATTAAATTTTCGCGCTTTCGAATAAGTATGAAAATGATTATTTTTTTCTAAATTTATTTTTACGTTGTAGGTTACATTAATAGTGTTATCATTGTAAAATGGAAGTGCTTCTTGTAGACCGCAGAGAACACGATTTACACAACGAATAATAATACATTTATATATATATTTCGACAATAGGTACAATGGCGTAAGTTTCATTTTGTAGAAACGTTGGCTGGAAAGAAAAAGTTTGAGAATCAACGTTAAAAAAAATAATGTATACGTACTTGAAAATCCGTAAAGTCTTGTACGAATGACTTTGTTCAAGAACCATTAAAAGTTACGGAGAGACGCTTGTTTTTTTTTTTTTTTTTGCTTCAAGTTGTGTTATTATATTGTAATATTTGATTTGACGAATACTCGAATATCATTTTTTCAAACGATTATAATTCAACGAAACTCTATTATTATTATTTATCAATGGCATAATTCGTTCTCGTGGAATGAAATTCAGTATTCATAAATCTATCTATTATAATATCATCAGACGATTTCCATTCGTTTCAAACGTTCGATAGCTTCAGTACTTTCTTTTGTGAATTCAATACGATCGATAAATATTATAATTAACCTGATAATTGACGGGTAATGGCAATTATGTAAAAAACGATGACATTATTTCACAGTCCTTATAATAATTTGTGTTTGACGTATAGAAAATATAGAAAATTTCAATTGCGTTTTAAACATTCAAATTGAACAAACACAATAATTTACACCGAGTCATTTGCTACAAAAGAAAAACAGATACACGATATGTGTTATGTAAGACCCGTGCGTGTACCGCAATGAATCATCGCTTCAATTTGACAAATGTCATTCACGCATAAATTTATGTTCGTCATAACCGATTCATTTCAAATTGTAACGATTCATTGCGATTTACAAGGTGCAAAAAAATAATAATAATAATAAATGAGCGTTTAAACAATACGAGTTAATGAAAAAGAATAAAAAAAATTCAAAATTTGTTTTATAATATGACTGTTCAGTTTTCTAACCCAATTTCTGGGATGGAAAAATAAAATTCAGATACGCACAGTAGTCATCCAATGCCTTTGCCGTTTAGAAAAATTTACAGAATCCATATCGCTACTTTTTGAATAAAGCACACAAAATCAGATACGCGCGGTCGGTTTCGACACGGTAAAAAAAAAATAGGAAACGGACACAGTTTTCCGTTAGTGTTACGGTAGTCCGGTAGAAAAAAAAAGAAGAAAAAAGACACGTCCGAAAAAACGGAACGAATTAGAAAATGCGTAATGTATTCTAAAATCCTATAGGTATTGTATACACTATAAAAAATAAAACAGTGAAGCCTTAATACATGGTCTCATTTACTACAGACACACACTTATTATATCAGGTGGGCGGAAGAACGAAACGAACAGAAACGAAAAAAATATTCTAATAAATTTGCATTTTACGTGGCCGCGACGAGATCGATTCGCATCCGTTTCTCTGAAAGAAAAAAAACAATATGATAAGAAACAAAAAACACACACACACAAAACAAATATGTTCTCGTTTTGTTTTTTTTAGTCTATTAACGGCTATTTACATGCAAATTACGGACTGTAACTTATTTAAATTGCATATACGAATGGTGCCCGTTAAGCGTTTCTAAGTCGTTTTCGCGAACAACGTTTTAATATAATATATTACGTAACGGACGTTTAGCTTTTATTTC
Source organism: Chaetogeoica ovagalla (assembly GCA_032441825.1). Taxonomy (NCBI): domain Eukaryota; kingdom Metazoa; phylum Arthropoda; class Insecta; order Hemiptera; family Aphididae; genus Chaetogeoica; species Chaetogeoica ovagalla. The sequence continues at coordinate 5,210,538 of CM063732.1, read as the reverse complement.
AATTTTTATTTATTATTGCACGCTCGTACACTTCACAAAATATTGTACACAAATAACACTTTTAAGACTTTTTTTCATTTGGTATCGGTTCATATGCTCATAAATATCTTAATTTTTATTTTCAATTTAATTATTTAACACTGCCAAAGAAAAAAATTATCTCGGGATAAAGAAAAACTCGTTAATTTAAAAATCAGAAATTAAATAGCGTTTAGTTAATTATTATTATAAAAAATATAAATTTCCCAGTTTTATTCGTTATTAATTTATACATGCAATATAATATTAAAAAAACGTTGAGTTTTCCATACAGACTGAAATTATTTACATTATCCGGTAACATTTATCCAAAATGAATCCTATAAAACTATAATAATAAATATAACAAAAAACCTATATTAATTTTAATTTAATGACTATTTTATATTTATCATTGATCCCTTTCATTTTTTTCCCGTATTCTTGCAGCAATATCTGGAAAAATCACCTTAAATTCCGATAATACAAATACATTAAAATATTCAGCTAACAGTTAACAATTGCTGACTATAATTATACCGCGTGTAAAGAAAAAAAATAATAAACAGGCAAAAAATTCCCAAAAATTATGTGCTTACCAACTAATATTGTGGTTAATTTTTATTGCATTGTCAAATTGTTATTCCAAACCTTTTTTTAAATTGCAAATTAAACAAAAAAAAAATTACAGGAATAATTTAATACGTTACTTCTGACACCTTAAGCAAAATATTATTATTTATCGTGTATTGTATAATGGTTTAAAAAAAATTGTATTGCAATCTGTTGCCAATAGTTACGAGACAGGTTTCTAAGCTAATCAATACTATAATATTACGAGTATATTTGCAATTATTCTAAATATTTGACAATATTTTTTTAATTTATCATTAAACGTCAAACTTTAACGTCAGTCATAAAGAAATCGTTAAACGGATACACAACGAATATATATATTTATACACAACGAATATTTTTCACGATAAGAAGAAAAAGGAATTTTTTTGAGTAATTATTATTGGAATATCTAACCATTTAACTAATTATTCGTTGTACTTGACGCGATCGTGTGATCATTTTTGTTCGTTTGGTTTCGTGTTTTTCATTCAACGACTAAAGTCTTCCACAAATGGCGTTAAAAAGAATCTTTCAATCTTCGGTGAACTGGGCAGCGATCGCGAAACGAGCACCTGAAACCGACAAGACGGCGTATTTGGTGTTCAAAGCCAAGTCCGACGGGTACTTGCGCAAAATGTTGGCTTTACCAGCCGAACCATTGAAAATCGATTGGGCTGCATATAAAAAGCAGATTGCCGTACCGGGATTAGTGGAGAGTATTGAAAAGGCGTACGCTGCCTTTAAAATCCCATATCCTGAAGACAACTATACCTCTGCAATCGACAAAGTTGAAAAAGATACTATCAAGAGTATCGAAACATTCAAAATTGAAGCTGATGCAATCATAAGAAGTTCGGAAAAAAGAATAGAAGAAATTGGTAAATTGTTGCCACTCAGTCAGATGACATACGAGGAAGCGGCATTCGTACAACCAGAATTGACTTTGGACATGGAAAATAAGCCGTCATTCTGGCCCCATGAGGATGTTGATTATGTTTTCGACGAACCCGAACAGAATCCACCGCAAATTGAAGAAACGAAAAAAACTGATAAATAGGTGTTTAAATAATTATATTCGTATATGGAAATTTATAATTTATTTTACAAAATATCATACGACGACGAATACAATTAGGTAATTATTATAATATATTATAGTTTTTAGATTTTTTCGGTGAACGAAGAGTGGGACGACTGCTTCTGCACACTGTATCCATTCCGTTTTGGAGGAGAGGCGTAGTCTCGCGTGTCAATGTTATAAGTAAATATATCTCCTGCCCTCCACCACCCCTAAATTTAAAACTCGAATTGCGCCTGTTGATACAGTGAATACTTTTGAAAAACGGTCCGCAGTAATATACGAGTAATAAAAATACTGCAGGGATCGATGGGCACATATATTGCTGTAACATTCGGCTGAGCACACACGATGAAGTACAATCCTCAAGAATACACGAACACAATCGATATACGCTTGCGTATAAGGGAAATTCTTCGCGTCTAACCAGCAATATTTAGTGCGTAATGGCAATGTTGGCTGACCGGGGCAAAAGTGTGTTATTATATTATGCTCGGCGTTTTAATCAATCCGAAAACGATAAATCATTGGACGATTTACTGATTGCGGAAAACTTTGCCGGAAAATCAATTATGAAAAAGCGACATTTGATATATATTTTTTTTTTCTGTACAGTAAACAACAGACCATTGCGTTTCGAACGTTTTGAAGCCGTCATTCTGGCCCCATGAGGATGTCGATTATGATTTCGACGAATCCGAACAGAAAACACCGCAAATTGAAGAAAAGAATAAAATTGATGCTGCTCATTGAATAAAAAAATGTTTCTTAGTTCTCATTTTATACTGAGAGGTTTTTTTTAATAAATATTTAGGAACATATTTAAACGATTATAAATCGATTGTTAAATTTGTAAAAATTGTCATTTTTTTGTTATGTTTGAAAATCTGTAAAACATTTATTCTGTTCAAATAATGCAGTGATATATCAAATTATCAACAGTATTAAATAAATAAGAAAAAAAAATCAGAACTGTGGAAGATATTACGTATAAATTATTATTATTAATCAATTATCTCTCGAAATTTATAAATATAGTAAATAAATACAATATAAATAAAATTCTTGTACAAAGATTAACCCTTTATGTTTACCAAAATAATATAATAATGTAAAAATATTTAATATAAAATGTAATAACAGCAAATGATAAATATACACAAAATTAAAATAGATGCTAACAGTAGTTATAATAATACATGAACGCCGACTGGCCAGCCGCTACCTATACTTAAATAAAAGTGAAGAATTTACACGCATACAGTAGGTAATAAATAAATACAAGAAAAAACGAAATTCAACTATCAAAGTCGTAATAATACAGTATCGGATATTAACGCCTTTAATTATACAAATAAAATAATTAATTTCAGATATTAGAACTGGCAAATATATTCGACACGAAGAGACAAATATAAAATATAAACACGACTATTTAAGTCAGAAATGATACATACGTTATTAGTTTAAAAACATTTATCTCAAATTAATTAAAAAAAAAAAATTGTCTCGGGATAAAGGAAAACTCGTTAATTTAGAAATCAGAAATTAAATACCGCACTGTTGGGAGGGTGAGAGTTCATACACGATTTTGAAAGTGATAAACACGATTCACTTGCATTAATTTGGACCACGTAAGACCACGTCGAACAATATAAATAATTTTATAATAAAATTGAAGTGTAAACAATCCAATGAAAAATATAAATGTTTACATTTATTTTTTCCAATTTTATAATAAATTGAAGAACATCAGTTAATACACGTGTACGACATACCAGTGGCACATCCAAGGGGATGGACTCCGGGTCCGGACCCCCCCCTTGGCTAGTGCAATAGTATTACATTTATAGATGAAAATCTAAATTCTGATACAACTTTCATATTTTTCTGTTAAAATTTCGCATACGATATAGATAACACCAGGTGTTAACAATTTATTGATTATATTATATTATTATAATATATAATAATCTATTTTTATTATCTATTAAATGTTTTGTTTTTCATAATGTAGTTTTTTAGACCCCCCCCCTTGAAAAAATCCTGGGTGCGTTACTGCGACATACCCAATACGACAATTGACTATTATTTACTAATTGTTTAGTAATATCATATATGAAAAATTTGAATAAAAACGAAATTTTATATATCGTGTATTATATATATATATGTATATTTGGTTCAAAAAACATTTAATTACAATCTTCTGTTGCCAATAGTAACGAGATAGGTTTCTAAGGAAATCAATACTATAATTTATATATTTGCAATTAGTCCAAATATTTGACAATATTTTTTAATTTATCATTAAACGTCAAACTTTAACGACAGTCGTAAAGAAATCGTTATACAAATAATATATAAACAACGAGTATAATTCAGTATTTAAATTCAAATATCGAACCATTCATTTACTATCGATAAAACACAGTACAATGGCTCTGATTACGTGGATCTGTATTGTATGTTGGGTTCTTCAAGTCGTTCAATGGATAGTTGGCTGGGCTCTGAAAAAACCGCACTCGAGCCGACGCAGCAAGGACGATTACGTTCAACTAAGCCACGACACAACCATTACAAGATTAGCTCGTTTAGAAGGTCTAATGGACGAGATGACTGCGTTGAAAAACGAGAATTCAAAACGTAATTATTGTTTTATTGAATATTCTTATATTTAAAAATCTAATAAAACAAACAAATTTGCGTGGCCGTTAATGTGTTGTTACAGTGAAGACGGAAAGCAGACTACGGATAAACCGGTTAGACAATCACACGAACGATTTTAGTGTCAATTATCCAACGACGACAAATTCAAAACGTAACGTATTAGAACATTTATAAAGAATCTAAAAGTCACACCGCTCTCCTAGTAGTAATTCATTCAAATATACGTAATATTATGTGTGCTTAAGCGTTTAATTCATTTACCGTTATTGTTTTGCAGTAGATGAAGAGGATGTCGTTGAGAGAATGAATCAAATTGAAAGTCTTATTGACCAATTTAGCGACGAGATAACAGCACAGAAAGCAAGAAATCTGAAACGTAATTATTATTAAATAATTTATATAATAATTCGTACGTGATTTAATATATTATCGCGGGTTATGTGATTATTATCGATTATATGCGAGGCGTAACAATATAGAAGTTTGATAATAATAATAATAATAATAAAAGTTAGTTTTTTTTTTATTTTATTAAAATATGATAATCCTGTACAAGATATGATTACCGAGTTTTTCTTCCAGCAATGTTGACAAGTAGAAGAACCAGATACGTGAATGTCATGAACAGAAGAATGAACGTGTTTCATGAAAACGGGTCTAATCTAATAAATGATGTGTCGTGTTTGACCGAAAAATATGACACTCTTGAAAAGAAATTGAATAAAATAGATGGTAACTATGTGGCTTCTTTCGTTTATAATTATAATTTACTAATTGGTAATAAATATATATACAGAGATATTCCATAAAATTTGTAATATATTCTTTAGAATCTAAAGTTTAGATAAATAGGATAATTATGTAGCAAAGTTTAAATTTTTTATAAACTCTTTTTTTAGACTCTACTCGTAACTGCTTGGATGAGTTATGTTCAAAAACATTAAAGCGTGTGGACGTTTTAAGCACAAATTACATGAAACTGGAATATCAAGTGGAAATTTTAAAACGTATTTTTATTTTGCTTTTTTGGTTTATATTTATTTATTTCTAATTTATAATAATAATAAAAAAATTTCTACAGATTCCGCGTCAACATTACGAAGTGAAGTGACGTCTTGGAATAAAAAATTTATAAATTTGGAGATCCGATTGGACCTTCTATGAGCTAATACATGTTGTCTTTTTAGTTTATAATAATAATTACTGTTTGATAAAAAATATATATATACATATATTTGACGATATTTATAATATTTACTTTTTAGATAAATAAAATAATTAAGTATAACAGTTTTAATTTTTATTCAATTTCATTTTTTAGACCAATCGGAGGAGGAAACGATAAACCCAAATTAAATTAAATTTTCGGTGAATGGTGGGACGATCGAAAATTGAAGAACGTCGTAAAATTGAATGGACGATTTTGAACGTGGTTTACAGTTATTCGCATTATTATGACTTGTTGATAATTTAAAAATATTAATGTTCTTCCGTGGACTCGAACAGAACGGTTAGACCACGTCCAGCATGGAATAGACGAGGAGAATTACAAGTTCTGAGAGGCCGAGCTGTATATTGGCCTGAACGAATGTAGTTCAATGAATTCGTCAGGGGAATGCGAATCTCTCATCTACCATTCAACATCATATCCATCTTTGGATCAACTGTTGAATGAACGTATGTTTCGTCGTAACGATTTCTTGCAGAATCGTTTGAATATTCGTTCAAATTATACGTAGGTTTGGTTCAATTTTTGGCTTTTCAACACACTAATGTGATTTATTTTTGAAGTTCTTAATAAATATTTGTTTTACTATGATGTATATTATTTTCTTTTTTATTTACATATTTTTGTCTTGATGGAACGCTCAGTTGATTGTCGTGTGTTCCGGTAATAAATTGTATACTGCTTAAATACATGTGCTAGCCTCGGATCTTATTCTAGTTAATATGTTAGTTGTATTTAAATAAATCGTTTATTTCTTTATATATATATATCGAACGTGCGATTTTATAATAATAAAGAATTATCAGTGTTTCTTTTTTTGCTTATAACTATCGATTTTATTGATATAGTATCGATTGGTTTTTATTAACCGGTCGAAAAGAAAAAACCGAATTGGTCAACCTGATTCTAGCGAGTCGGAAAGAGAACGTTAACCCGCCCAACCTTGGTCCAATAGTCCGGCGATCGCGTGAATATGTTTCACAATCGCATCCGTAAATAATCACACCGAGACACATGACTCCGGACGATGACTACGTAAAATGTAATTATAACTGGCATGCTGCTGTTCAACGCTGTAGCACAGGGTTATTTCCGTCGGTGTCACACGGATTCACTGTCAAGGTTTCAGTATGATATACACAGATTCGTGTATTATTATTATTATTATTATTATTATTATTATATTTTAGCATTGTCGAGGCGGTTCTCAATTTGTGTTTACAACATTTTATTTTGTTTTTTTTTTTTCATGTATCGTGAGAAATTTTAACGAATTACACGATTTATTGCGGATTTCCGATTGTCTGTAGTATTTTTTTTCTGTTAAAGTTATATATATATATATATTTATATATAAAAAGACGCATTGCTTTTTGTCCGGTTCCTCGCGCCTGATCATCGGAATCGGATTTCCGGTGTCATTGTCACCGATAACAATTATATTTCGGCACCGTCGGACTCCGTACGCGTCAATCGAATCAATCGACGTCGGCGATTTTTAATGAACGAGAATAATGGAAAACGAGCGCATCATTTTCACGACCGACTAACGAAAATGTACGGAGTTTCTTTTTTTATACATATAATGAAAAATCGTATTTTTATTTTGTTTTCCAAAAAATTGATTCGAATCGGTACACACGAATTTGAAAGTTTCACGGCCGCGTAGTTAAGTTTTGGGAACCTCTGTTGTAGCAGATTGACAACGATTATTAACATTAATCGCCTTGGATCCGGAGACCGACGAGATCCGGTACGCGCGAGACGAAAAAAAATAGAAAAAAAAAGCAATTTTTTTTTTTTTTTTTAGTTTTAAACTATTTACCAAGAAGATGTGACGTAGTATGCACGCGCGCAACGCGTATTAGAAATCGTATTATTATTTTAAACATATTCCGAGAAAACAAAAATAAACTTGCGTTTGCGCGCGCGGAGTAAAAAATTCGAATGATTCATTCGAAGGATGCCAAACTGAATTTTTCTTATGACTAATCCGTATAATACACGAATAATCGTCTGCCCTTGTTTTTTTCTCTTCTCTCGTTACATACACCGTCATTTCTCTTTTTAATATTTTCAGAAAAAAACAAAATACGTTTGCACATCGAAAAAACTATTAATATATAATGTATTTTAACTTAGATCAAAAATTAAAAATATTTACACACTGTCGGGAGGTAGGGAAACGTGCTTAAATTATACGCCGCCTGACCGCGTATGAGTTTAATATAAAATGAAAAAAGCGATTTATTTTTGACTCCCGGTTTAGTTTTCTCTAATGATCGGCGCGAAACCGGTGATTTTTATTTCGGTTTTGTCCAATTGCAACTTAGTGATTATACTGAAATCACACTCAACCGCGGGAACGCTATAAATTGTTCGTATTACACGTAATCGCGCCAAAATTTGTTTAAGATTTAAAACTGAGGAGGATTTTCTAATCGTTCGTATAAATTGATGGGAAATTAATTTTTTCGAATAAACGTATTTGTAATCAGGGAATTCAACGTTACGATAATGATTGTGATACGCTCGTCCCCTCGCCCTTCTATCGACGAAAAAAAAAAAAGAAGAAATTCCGTAGAAAACAACAGAACGAATTCGGTGCACACGAATTTGCGTCCCGACGTAAAAATATTATTTCCCTAGCCCGTTTTATACAGACTTAGGACAGTCAATAGCCAAATTGTTATTATCGGTAGGTTAAAAATATCGTTTATTTTTCTGTCATCATTAAAAGTACGCGAGTTGAATTTATGTATAAAAAAAATTAAAAGATTAAATTAAGATTTAAATAATTATATAAGGGTGGCGAAAATTCGAACGACACTTTTTTAATACAAACGGGACGAGTTAGTGTTGTTGGCCGTTTTCATATTTCGTTCGTTCGTAACCGTTCGTCTGTTTTTAATCATAGGAATACACTACGTTGTTTAATGCGTGTTTCTCGTTGTACGTTTTCGACAAAACGTCGATGAATTGGAATTCGTGTACCTTCTTATCCATTTTTTTTTCTATTCCGGGGGACGCAGCCAACGAATTAATAAGTCAATTTTGTTAACGATTTGTCGACGTAAAATAATAATTTTCTTAAATATGACATTAATACGAACGTTCCGTTTTAATATGACGTATTTATACGTACACACATATATTATATTATAGTTTATACTTTATATCGTATTTGAATAATGTGAAAAAAAAAAAAAAATTGTAATAATTTCCATCGACCGTATCGACGACGACACGGTGTCTATACGATAATACATTTTAGTATTCAACCAGTCCGGGTCACCGAACTCTCGAAACAAATACCGACAACAGAATAATAATAATAATAATAATAATCGACGATAAATTTTTTACTCGTCTCGATTCCCCAGGTGTGTGGATAACATCGTGGCGCGTCCTACACGTCTATGGGTTTGGACGATTGTTGTAGACGAAAATAATAATAATAATAATAATAATAATAATAATAATAATAATAATAATAATAATACTAATAATAATAATAATAATAATAATAATAATAATAATAATAATAATACTAATAATAATAATAATAATTTTTTTATCACTTTAACGGAATAACAATTGTATTTGTACACCGTGTCTCCTCGGTGTCTGGTGATTGTGATTTTCATATTTTTCCACGTTTATTCCTCCGGTCACGGACGAGACGCGCTATGTACGCCGTTGTGGAAACGACATTCAATTTTCTCAGCGTTTTTTTTTTTTTTTTTATTCGGCATAAATATTTATAATTCCGTAATCAACAAATTTTCATTCAAAACGTTCTAAGACGCTGCATTAAAAATTTTTTTTTCCGAAAAATATATTCATTCGTTTATTGACTTTAGAAATTATACTACAAAAAAAAAAAACAACGATTCTCTGCAATACAATTGTTTTTATATCGTTTGATTCTGAAAATTACGTTGCAATCGGATTTTAATCATTAAGCGTTAATTTCTATCCGAACACTTGAAGAAAAACATCGAAACTGAATTCACAATATTCCGATTGCACCGCCGTTGTAAACATTAATAATAATAATAATAATAAAAAAAAAACCACGTCTTTCGAAACGAAAACTATTCGCCGCGAAATGAAATAAAAAGAAAAACGAAAACAAAGGAATTCCCAAATTTGAATTGTTAATCGGTTGATTTCGATTAGGAAAAAAAAGATGGAAATAAATTTTGCCGGTCGTTGTAAGTATATATAAATTTAAAATTACGTTCGACGGACGAAATGTGATTATGAGGTAAAACAACCTGTAATTTTAAAAACAATTTCAAAATTTTACTACTATTCGAACATTTGCTAGCGAAAACAACGATTTTATTTTTCTTGTGAAAATCCGAAGGTTTTTTTTTTCTCTAAATACTTCCAATCGATCGAAACAATTTTACATTCGAAATGTAGTTTTGTCGAGTATACTCGCAGGACTCATCGCGTTGTATTTATTTATTATTTTTTTTTTTTGAACTTTTCGCATGACTGCGTAAGTTCTTCTTATAGTCGTTAAACGATGGTTTTCACTGCTGCGCGTTTCTTTTTTTTTTCTTTTTTTTTGGCATTGCAAAACGATATCGTTAACAACGCTTAAAATAACATTGGACGTGGCCCGAAGTGTGCGAAATTCTGATTACGACGCTATATGTAACTTTTTTCGAGTTTTTTCTCCTTATACAAGTCTAATGCTTAGGGGGCCAGTGTCGAGCGAAAATAAAGGAAAAAGAAGAACTGCGTTGTGGTTCTTAGATTCTGAAAACGAAGCGGTATTGTTTCTACAACGACGCGCGTTAAACATTTTCTTTTTCCCCCCGGTCTTGTAGTACGTCCGAACACTTTTTGCGTACAAAAATTCCACTTTCCCCCCCCCCCCCATTTATACACGGAGTGAACGTGTATTTTATTATTATTCGATTAACCGTATACGGTTACGCGAAAGAATTCTAACCGTGGCGAAAACATTCGATAAGCGTCGTTACAAGCGGCCGCAGGTGTTGTTCACCGATATTGTTATTAATAATAATCTCGTCGAGAAAATAAAAATATATATAAATATGTATAGAGAAATAACACACTGACTGTAGCGGAATTTCGTTGACGATTTTTGTTTACAGTGGCGGATCGTTTCAAGGGTATATACGGCGTAATGTGGAAAAATCTCGTCGGGTGTCGTTAAAGGCGATTTCAAGGAACGTTCCTTGAAACGACAACTAACGCAATAATAATAATAATAATAATAATTATTATTATTATAATAGCAAAGTCAAATAATCGAATACGGAATAGAACAGAGGAAAAAAGAAGAAAAAAAAAAACCGTCGGCGTTAAAACACGAAATCGATTCGTCGTAAGTCCGCGTTGGCTCGTTATTAAATAGTAATTATTATGTAAAATCGGAACGCGCGCGTGAAGCGCGTTCGTTGTGCCGTTTGAATAAAAAATTGCGACGCGTAATTATTATGCGTTCGGATTACGAGCGAAACGAAAAAAATATCGTAAATCGTACAACGTCGTGTCTTTTTTTCTTCCGTCAACGATTTTTTCCTTTTTTATTTTTTTCATTCAAAGTCACGAGAAGCGATTTGCAGTGTCTTTCAGTAGCCAGCGCCCACGTGGATTAACCGAATGGGCTGGGTGGATCGTCTTACCAACTAATCCGTACAATGTACACACAGGCGAGCCATTCGTTTCGGACAATTCTCGTATTGTTAAAGGGCTGAAAAAAATTATATAGTACAGAAATTTCTTAAACACATTATACTGATATTTTGTCGTACTTCTCGCATTAATATCGTGTATAACAACCCGCAATAGTATATCAGAGAATATTGTTATAAAAACGGATCGAAATTTTTTTTCCCCCAAACGAATACGTGACGTCTTAACGCACGCGCTCTCGTTAAGATTAATAATTAAAAAAAATACGCGACACGAACAAAAAGTAACAATCACTCGTAATATGAGAAAACATAATACTTGAGATAAAAATAACCGTGAGCGTAATGTACGTACAAAAACAATGTACGACCGCAATAAAGAAAAAAATAAGAAAAGAAAATTAAGTAAAAACTGTGGTGCGCGGAGAGGCTGTTTCGGGAAGAGGCAACAGCCGCAGATTGGATTTTATGTTTTAATTTTCGAAACTAATTAAAAGTAATTTGATTACCGATTTTTTTTTTCTTCTTCTTCTTTTTATAAAATTATTATTATAACCTGTTAAAAATGTACTTGCGCTTCGAGTAATGTTCTCGTTTATATTATAATATAAACTCGATGATTTTTTTTTCTTTGCATTTATTCTTAATAAAGTATTATAAATAAAATATTAATCATTATTTTAAGCCACTGTTTCGCGATAATGTAAGAAAAAGCGGGGAGAATTCCGCTGTTTGTTTGTTTTTTTTTTTTTAATGCGAAATACATATTATTTTCGTAACGAGAATTTTTCGATAAACAACGCGTCAGTGGCGCCGAGTCGAATAAATTTGAAGCGAATCGATTTTGAGAAATCGTGAAATTTATTATATGTTTAATCCCGTGTTCGGTTATACATATTTCACAATGTCAATCGTCATTTTCGAATAGAAAAAAAAGATATCGTCGTTTTACGCAAAAATTGTTCAATTCACGCGAAATCCGGCTTGATCGTGTGTATTATTTACTAGTATTTTCGCGTCGACGTCGACGTCATCGCGAAATATAAACGTTTCCTCTCGACTTTGTGCATCGTGAACATCCCAACAATCCGCTAACAGTCATTTCGTCTATTACGTATTATCGTTATTATTATTATTTTTTTACGTGTAATTATAACGTATATTGTGCACCACGCGTGTGCCATTCTACGTCCGCGAGACAATTAAAACGTTTGAAACGACAATATTATAAAAGTAATAATAATAATATGTTTTACGAGTAAACACATTTCGATACGTGATCTCGTATTTTGTGCGTGGCGCATACACGTGCGCATAATCGGTTATATCAGATAATATCATTATTATTGTATATAACATATATACGCCACCACAGTTTATTTGAAGCCGAAATAGTACACATGTAATAATAATAATAATATAATACGCGTTTATATGGCGCGTATGTGTGTGCTTGCAGATGTTTTGCATTAAATTAATACACCAACCGCTTTAAAAGATCCGTCGCGGCACACTAGTGTGACAAACACTAGTGTGTTGAAAATTCGAACCAGTTAACCGGTTCGATAGTTTTAAATACTGTTTCGAATTTAGTTATTTATACGTATATTAATAGTAGTTGATATAATATAGGAGAGAGGCGAAAAAACGCGGCTTCTCCTTTAAGAGTTCGGACGATTAGACGCGATCATCATCAGAGGCTGACAATGTGTTTTTAGACCGTTTTTCACGTCATCGTGACATATTAAATGCCGTGTGTTCAAACACACCCAATCTCGCCCTATTCATCGATTACCGAGCGGACGTCGTATTTCGTATAAAATATTTCCAACGAGAAATTCGCATTGGTATACTTCTCGATTTTATTAACTTACGAACAAATTGGAAATACGAAATGAAAAAAAAAAACAAAATATGATATAGCCAATAATAACAGCGACGTAGTGAGGGATTTTGCACTGGGGCAAAATGGTCTGGTAATTTGTTACACATATAGGAGAGGTTTAACTTTAAGGTCCACGCATCCAATGAGTTTGGCGTGCTGATGCTGCAACCGTTTAGTTTCAGTCTCGTACGTCTTTAAACTTTTATTAAACTGCGTAACCAATTAATATGCAGCTATTATAATATAAAATCAATGACGGCTCGTCGATTTGGTAAAGAATTATCAGATGAAATTTTACGAATTTCCTTTTCTATTAATAAAATGTCAACATTTATAAAAATTTAAACGAAACTCTAATTTAAAGAAAAACTGGTAAAACGTACTTTAATTATTTTTTCCACATCTCAATTTAAAACAGATATTTATTATTATTATTATTATTATATGTGCGTATAAGTATAATGCGTAACACACGCAAAAATACTTTAAATAGAAAGTATTTAACACACAACAAAACTTGTGAAAAACGCACTGTTCGAAACGAAAACATTACACTGTTAGTATATATTTAAGGCATTATAGCATAATTGCGTTACAGCCACGATCTCACCGACGCGTAACACTGAAATATCGAATATACACTACGAAATTTTGTACGAAACCGAAAGACGGTTGGTTAAAATTTGTAACCTAACATTTTTGACTTTTACTCGTATTTTAAATATCTCTGAAACTTCAGGGCACGGTCACAGCCCGCTCTGCCACTCATTGGATACACTACTGATTAGTACTATTTATAGCGCTTTCGCTGACCGTTTTTTAAATATTAATAATTGTTTGAAAATGTATAACAAAAAATTGTTTTCTAACAACTCATAAAAAAAAAAAAAATATTGCACATATCGAAAATCCGTGGGATAGAGAAATTTGTTTCGTTTTTCTACAATGTGTTTTTCCAAGTCGATAAAAATAAGAAATGCGGAAGTAAATATCTTCAGTATAATATTGCTCGTTAGAATATACGAAGATAACAAATAGCGTTCTCTTAAGTATTACTCTCGTATAGGTTACGTATTGTATAATACATTTTTTTTCTTCACTTTTACAAAGTATACGGCGATTTCGAGGGAATTTTTTTTTCCTTTTATAAATCGTCTCGATCGGTTTTTAGTGGATGAAATCGACGAGTTCAAACGCTTTTTCTAGATTTAAAATCTGACTTTTGAAAGTCATAAAACGTTGTTAAACGTTACGTTGCTCGGTGCTGGTATGTCGTACGACGTCCTCCTTAATACAAATATAAATAAATGCTTATTCATCTTTTGATGAAGTGTGTAGCATAAGATATTTATATACAGAATTCAACGAAAATGCACCGTTCGATGACTGATTTTTTTTATCGTATAAATGTTATTACAGCAAATAACTAGGGCTTAGTGAATTTTTTTTATTTCCTATAAACTCATTACGTTAAATTAATAAAAAAAATTCAATTCAATTCGAATTAAAAATGAATTGGTATAAAAAAAAAACTTAACTTTAAATATATTAAATTTATAACATAGTGGTTAACATTTTCTAATGTTTCAATAAGAAGTAATAAAATAATTACCGTCGCGAAAACATTTAATAAATGTAATTAAAAATGTATAATGTATTGTGTTAACTGTTAACGTAGACATTGCAGAAATTCCTACCGTTCAAAAGTGTAGAAATTTAAAATAAAATATGAATCATTAGGTGTATATTATATTGTGTGATATACACACACACACACACACGGTGTGTTTACCGCGGTTAGAGGTGAACAACGTTGTTAGTTCCTGGCCCGCAACAAAAACATCGTGTGTATTGTGTGACATACACACACACACACCACATACCACTTACCACTTTCCAATTACCAGTTACCACACCACACTACACACAGGGCGGGAAAACGCGTTATTGTTCGCCTCTGACCACGGTAACAATGTGTGTTCGTTACGTTCCATATATAATATGTGTGTAAATCGCAGTTCTTACGCGATTTTTGAAAATTCGGCGTCAATGAATTATGAATTACGCTTATAAGAATCGGAATCAGAACAAACGCTTTCTGTCAAATCTCAACTAAAATCTATCTGCCAACGTATGAAGCGTTCGTGCACTTTAGAATTTAAAAAAAGGCATCGAGTTGCGAGTGTTACTTAAGTGAGTTATTTAAATAAAATTTTATAATTACTATAAATTTGAAAAAAATAATATACAAATTATTTCGTTGAATAAAACGATTCTGAGTTTCCACACATTTCGGCGTGTAATATTGTTTACAATTAATATAAAAACAACGAATTTCATAAAAAAAAAAAATTGTCCTATTTCGGACCGCGTTTAAAAGCAACCGAGAAAATCGAAAAACGATGACGTCTTCAAAGGACCGTCACAGTAAAATTTTCTATCGAAAAATATATACGACAATTGCAATGATCGGCGCGTTTTTACGAGTCGAAAAGTTATGCGAATAAAAAATTAACTTGTATCGATCGTGTGCTTCAATTTGATCGTAATTTTCTATCAGAATATTTTTTTTTTTTTTTTTTTTTTTTTTTTTTTTCAATCCGAAGATTGGTTAAATGATTAATGGTGTTTCTCTCCATTTATCTCTGTCACTTATAATCCTCTTCATCTCCCAGTATGTTCCTATTCCGGTATCTTCCATCACCTGCTTCAGAAATGGAGTTCTGGGCCTTCCTCTTCCAGGTTTTCCTTCGATCTTTCCCTCTATTATTGTGGTTATCCAAGGACTATTCCTTATTACGTGTCCGATCCATGCTTTCCTCCTCGATCTTAGCGTATTCCATATTGATTTTTGAGTATTCATTCTTTTGAAAACCTCATCATTTTTTATCTTTTCCGTCCATGAAATTTTTAGCACTCTTCTCCAACACCATACTTCAAAGGCTTCTATTTTGGCTTTTTCAGCCTTCATTATTGTCCAAGTCTCTGCTCCATATAGAGCTACGCTCCACACAAAGCTTTTTATAAGTGATTTCCTGGTGTCCAGACTTATTCTGTTTGAAGTAAAAAGATTTCTCTTTTTATAATAGGCCTGTTTAGCCTGCGCTATTCTACATACTATATCTTTATGGCTTTTCCCATCGCTTGTAATTTTGCTCCCCAGGTATGTGAAACTTTGAACTGTCTCCAGCAATATTCCATCTAGAGTTATATTTGCATAAATCTGCTGTTTGCTACATATAAGGATCTTGGTTTTCCGTTGGTTTATTTTCATGTAGTGTTCTTTAAGCGTGTCGTTCATTTTTTCGAGCATGTTAGTTATGTCTTCTTCACTTTCTCCGATTACAGCAATATCGTCCGCAAAACGCAACATTTGCACAAGTATTCCTCCTATCTTTACTCCTCCAGTATTTTCTTTTCTTATTTCTTTTAGGGCTTCTTCTATGTATAGATTAAATAAGGTAGGTGATAAATTGCACCCTTGTCTTACCCCCTTGGCAATTTTAGCCTCCACCTGGTTGTTACCTTTTTCAGCTTTTATAACTGCGATTTCGTTGATATACAGATTATGTATGATTTTTCTATCGTTATAGTCTATTCCAATGTCTTCCATAATCTTAAATAGTTTTGTCCATTTAACATTATCGAATGCCTTCTCCAAATCTAAGAAGGCAATAAACAGTGGTTTGTTGATTCTAAACATTTTCTCTATGATTATTCTTAAGCATATTATCGCCTCTCTAGTGCCTCTATTTTTCCTGAAACCAAATTGGTCTTCAGCTAAATTTTCATTTATCTTCGACTCTATTCTTTTGTGCATTATTTTTGTGAGAATCTTAGAAGCATGTGTTATGAGGCTAATTGTTCTGTATTCCTCACATCTCTCTGATTTCTTTTTCTTGGGAATGGGAATTATAATGCATTTCTCGAAATCTTTCGGAATGATGCCGGTTTTGTATGTTTTTCCTATTATTTTAAACAGAATATCTTTTCCATACCCATCCAAAGCCTTTAATAGTTCTCCGTTTAACTCGTCTATCCCAGGTGCTTTATTATTTTTCAGTTCTTTTAAGGCTATTTCGAATTCTTCTCTTAATATAGATGGTCCTGTGTTGCATTGCATATCTTCGCTCCTCTTCATGGATAATTGTATAGTGTCTGCTTGCCCGTTTCCATATAGTTTTTCTAAGTAATCTTTCCACGTCTTTAGTTTTTCGTCTTCATCACTTATAACTTTTCCATCACTGTTTTTTAAAAACGTTGACCTATTTCTATGTTCGCTGAAAAATCTTTTTATTATTTTGTATGCTTTATCGCCCATACCTTTGGAAAGGTAGTCGTTTATTGAAGAGCATTTATCATTCAGCCATTCTTCTTTCGCTTTCTTTGACTCTCTTACAATCATGTTTCTATATATTTTGTATTTTCTTTTATCTTCATCATTTTTTCCATTTTTATATTTTCTTCTTTCTTCTATGAGGTCTACAATTTTATTCGTTATCCAAGGTCTTATTGGGGTATTTCTCTCCTTCTCTAGTTTCGTTTCCGCCGCCGTTGTGACTGCTTCTTTTAACGCTTCCCAATCATCATTTATTCCATACGGCTCATTTTGCTCTTTTATTTGCAATTCTTTTAACTTATTATTTACTTCTTCGCTGTAATTATATCTTATTTCTTCATTTTTCAGTTTATCTAGATACCATTTTTTCCTTGTAATTTGTTTGTTTTCCACTTTTTTAAGGCTTAGATTGGATTCCATTATGACTAAATTATGATCACTATCTATGTCTGCTCCCGGGAAGCTTTTGCTTTGTTTTACTTGATTTCGGTATCTTTTCCTAACAAGGATGTAGTCTATTTGATATCTGGCTCCCCCTCCTGGCATAGTCCACGTGTACCTTCTACGCTTAGGCTGTGAGAATAAAGTGTTTGTGATCACTAAGTTTTGTTCCTTGCAAAACTCTATTAGCCTTTCACCTCTTTGATTTCTTTTTCCCAATCCAAAAGCCCCTGAAATATCTTGTTCTTTTATTTCTCCTACAACTGCATTCCAGTCTCCCAAGATTATCATATTATCCTTCCCCTTTGATAACTTTATAACTTCGTCAATTTGCTCATACATTTCCTCAATTTCGTCGTCTCCGTGTCTTGAAGTAGGCATATATACTTGGATAATGAAGGTGTTAACAGGTTTTGTATCCATTTTAATAGCAATTATTCTACTATTAAATTGAATAACAGTGTTAACTCTTTTTCCCATCTCCTTATTCATGATTATCCCTACTCCTGCCATCTTACTATCGTCTCCAGAAAAAATTACTCTAAAATCATCCGACCAAAAATCACCTTGACCAGGCCATTTTATCTCACTCATTCCTAGAATATCAATATTATGACGCTTCATTTCTAACTTAATGTTTTCTAATTTTCCACATATCCCTAGAGATCTTACATTCCATGTAGCAATTCTCCTTTTGTTTTTTGATGGAATAGTATTGTTAGTCCCCACCCGGAGATCCGAACGGAGGACTATTTTACCTCCGGAATTTTTTAACTCTACTTTATTCTTCATCAAAAATCATTATACTCAGGAAATATAATGCAGTAGGTTCCTCTGGCTTTCTGCATTGCAGTTGGTGAGTCAGTTCTTAGAAGATGTCTAAGCTGCCTGCGCCAAATCCTTCTATTGCCGTTAGCTCTGATTCAGAAATCGCCAATAGTCGGTAGTAGCGGTTACTGCTTCCCTCCGCTACCTCCTTTTAATCGCTTCTTACGATAAGCAGGAGTTACTGTGGTCCTATTCTAACCCCAGACCCACAGGGGTAATCAGAATAGTACACTTTGTCAAAAAGTCTAAAATGTTAATAGAAATTGTGACTTGGGATTTTCGTGATTTATATATATATATATATATAGCTGATGTAACGCGGAACCTACGCTGTATAAAATTGTCAGTCCCTAAGGCCAAAAATTACCACATTTATAAATGGCTCAACACCTATAACAATTGCTTTGAATAGTCTAAAATTGAATGAACATTATTAAACATTTTTTTTTTTTTTAAGTATACGTATTATAGTGTAACGTCGGTGTGAATTTCAATATTCTGGGGACCGGATTGTTTTCGAAACGCTAGAGAGAAATAAAACAACGACGATTTTTGACGAAATCGTTTTTTTTTTTGTTTTTGATTCGGATTCATCGAGAAAATCGACAAATGACCTTCTTGTGAGTCGCCATTCTATAAAAAAATCTCTTACAGGAAGACGCTGAGTAACGATCGTCGGAGCACTAACAGAAAAGCGGGCGGTATTATATCGTAAAATCAATAGCGCAGCTTCCTCGTCTCCCGCTAGGCAAAAAAAAAAAAAAATGTCCTACGCGTTATAATCACCTTGAAAATATTAACTAAAATACATTTTCACAACCTAATTATATTATAATTTTTAACTCGTTAACGGTAAAGCTAAAATATGTTAATAATAATAATAATAATAATATTAATTAGTAATAATGCCCAATAATGCCGAGGTGTGGGACGCGTGTATTATTATATAATTATTACTATTATCTATTATTGTGCGTACAATAATAGACGATTATTGTTTAATTGCAGTTTTGTCCGAGTGACGCATCAAACGTTTAAGAAAAAAAACAAATGAATATTATATGGTGTAAACAAAATCCACACGAAACGGAACGTAATAATAAATTTGAATTTTCCCAAGGACGTTTGTTTATGGAATATAATATCATCGCTGTCGATCGTCGTACGCGCAGTGCACAAAAACTATGGCGAAGAAACGTTTTCGGACTGGAAAAGGAAAAACAATAATACGAAAAACGTTTTTCTTCTTCCTATTATTCGTTTCTAAAAGGATTTTTTTGACGCTAAACTTCGATGTTGAAACGGTAAAGCGCGATTTCTTAGGATTTTTTTTTTTTTAACTAGTCTTGATGAACGCATAAAAACAATACGAACTGATGAAACAAATAAAAATATCAAACGATTCCGTAATAACGTTGTCACGTTTATTCGTATTTAAATTGTTTACGATTGAAAATGACCGCTTCGATTCGATATTCAAACGCGAATTTCTTATACGATAAACAATAATTAGAATTTTATCGCGGTAGGCTGTGTAACGTGTGTATCGCGACGAACGTATGACGTTAATCGACTGTAATATTAACCACTACTGTACGTGATATATTAAACGATATTCGTGACTATTATTTTTATACGCAGCGTAATATTATAATAATATACGTCGTAGGACGTACATTTTACTGCCATTAACGCGTGGTACTTGCTTAACATAACTCGTAATATTTATAATATTTACGGCATGACGTTATATTATCAACTATTACTAGTATCAAAAAACACTGAGCTTTGTACTGCGTTTTTCTTCTTTTGCTTTTTCGATTGTTTCACTAGGTCTGAATTCGTATGGTTTCTTTTTTTTGCTTCTTTTTTTAGCCTAACTAAAAAGATTTCCAAATGACCCACCCACACGTGTTTCGGTAAAACACACAAGACGTGATAACTTGTACGATAAAATATCGTTTATCACGCGATTTATTTCACGATTGAAATTAAATTTTTCGATATATTTTTAATACAAAAAAATTAAGTGCGAAATTCGAAAATAATTCATAATAATGCGGTTAATTGTTGTACGTTTTTGTTTTTTCTATTGTATTTCTGGTACCGCGTATGTTACGTGAAGAAAAATATTTCGAAATTCTCGACCCGTAAATTTCGTTTACAGAATTGCGTTAAATCCAGTCACTCCGCTCCGTTCCCGTGCCGAATATTGTTTTATTGCGCGAATTTAATTCGGTAAAATTACCGCGCGAAATTGTATTATACGTACGACACAATGTTGTCTAAAAACAAAAAAAAAAACAAATTTAGTTTTACAGATTCTACGCGTTTTCTCGTTGAAAGTTAGAGAAAATAAATATATATATTGAATTCCAAAAGCTAAACCGACAGGTTTTTCTCCAACCGGCTTGTCGCCGGGAGACGCGACGAGCGAATGGTCGTTTAACCGAATACATTTTTATGTTAAACAAAAAACTGGAAAAGGAATTGCCGCATTAATAATCAAAAAAAAAAATAATAATAATAATAACGGCGGCGGCGGCCTTTATATTGCGTGTCGTATTTATGCGATTTCGCGTGTTATAACAGTGACAATTTATGCATACCGAACAATAGTATTAAAACAGCGTACAGCGAAGAGGACTCATCCGCGTTGTAACATTTTAATTCACTTGTACCAACAACCGTCTCTCACTCTCGTGTACACGTTTTGCCATTGTTCCTATTCGAACAACAATAATAATAGCACTTAAAATTATCGCGTGTATACAAGTGTATTACGTATAAAATATTACACGTACGCGAGCGATAGTCATTTTGTGGACCCACGCTCGTGCAAATATAAAAAGTCGTTTTCGATTTCGCGTCACCGTAGCTGTTGCTCGCGCGCGCGCGCGCGCGCGCCTCTACGTGTAATAAACGAAACGTTTGTTAACAAATCGTTCAAATCGGTACGCGCGTTTACGCAAAACGTCGATGGTGAGGTGGAAAAGTTAAAATACAAAACGGAATTTTTTCTTCGCTTTTCACGTGTGCCGAACGAATTTTATTTTCACAATTATAATAAAAGATGGTATTTTTTTCCTTTTTTTTTTTTTTTTTTGCTGCCGATTATTGAAAAATAGTTTTCAAAACGACCCGGGATATTGTTGTAAAAAATTCCGTTGAAATAAAAATTAATTATTTAGATCGGAACGGCATTTATTGTTCCAGCTGGGAAAGCATCGCGCTCATAAGACAGCTTATAAAAAAAAAAAAAAAAAATGCGAAAGTCCTCGACGTCCGGGCCCTGTAATAATTTTTTTTATATATATGTATAGGCGCGTAGTAAACGCTTTTTCTCCTATTCGTTTCGTTCGCAGTTAAAATTAACGCGTTCTTCAATATCGCCATTTGTTGTAATTCAAAAAGAAAGAAAAAAATTCATTTTTTTTTTACGCAATACGCCGTTATAAACAAATAATATAATTGCGGTGGAAAAAAAAATCGCGTTTTCGAAATCACGTCACGGTGTAAAACACAATATTATTATTATTTTTATTATTGTGTTTTTCTTTGGACGGATACGCGTCTCGACGTCGCGTCGTCGTAACGCGGCGTTATTTTATGATAATACTTTGAAAACGCAATCGTACTGATTTCATTTCCGCGTGAGATTAACGATATCTCGCGTCCGCGAACGCATAGATAAATCATGTTTTTATTTTTTATACATTCATATTGCGACGCACAGAAAACAACGCGTTTTTCCGTTTATACACGCGTACACTGTAAACGCGTTTTCGCGTTGTTTAAATAT
The DNA here is from genome assembly GCA_032441825.1 of Chaetogeoica ovagalla. Lineage (NCBI taxonomy): Eukaryota > Metazoa > Arthropoda > Insecta > Hemiptera > Aphididae > Chaetogeoica > Chaetogeoica ovagalla. The sequence goes on along the minus strand of CM063732.1, from coordinate 5,187,953 downwards.
TGTTTTACTTTAGATTTTATGACCGGACGACAGTTGTCGCTGACCTGACAGAAAAATGTCCGTATCGTTTGTTAGTGCGGACAATCCTCTATTTGCACCTCGCCCAACGCGTACATAATTATGGATATACACGCATACACATAGACACAGAAAATAACTATTGGCATAAGCGCCGTAGTCGTTCGCCGGCAAACCGGTACATTTAAAAATTACTATTCTCCCTTTTTTAATACGATTTCTCTATTTTACGCCGGTTTCGTCATCACGTAGACACTGGAATCGTCCGATATAGTATTTTCGTTTTTCGTCCGAGGAAATTCATAATAAACGAAACGTACGAATAGTACATAAATATTACCTGACATTCGACTTTTGGAGTATCTCTTGTCGCGACATCATTATTTAAAACACGTCGGAAATGACGTTCCGTGAACCGGCTCTTGTAGCAACTCGTTCGCGGTGTTTTCCTCTCTTTCTCGCCCTCATTACCTTTGATTTTTCTCTCCTCTACTTTTTACTTTTTACGCACAAATTATATACGCCTGGTCATAACCCGTGCACGTATTAATTTTTCAACATTGATTCTAATCCGCCGTTTGCGCCACGCGATTTGTTTATTATTCATCGCTACGAGATTTGGTTAGGATAACTATTATGACATTCGTATCACGTCGGTCCGCTGTTGACAAGTGGCGGGGGACCTCGCCTTGCTTTCCCATATATTCACACTTAAAATTTTGTATACTTACAAATTTAATTTTTATTTATTTAACGCGAAAAACAGTGTCGCGCGTCCGTAACGTGGAGGAGCTCAATATATACGTACTCGAAAGCGTTAATCGTACAACGCCGTTTCGAAACTTGTTTGTTTAATGTAAACAAGAGAGATTTTTCGTATAAACGATTTGCGCGAGCAGTCGAATTAAAATTTTCGGAACTTCCATTCGATAATTCTCCGATAATCTTTTCGTACGTGCGATCAGAAATTTTCTAATTCCGATTAAATTGTATTTTTAAAACAACTGTTTGTAGAAATTTCTGTAAGACCGTGTTCTTTCCGACGCCCGTTTATTCGTCCACGAATACGAAGTTTATAAAAATTATAATATTTACATTTTCCTCGTTGTGTAAAATCATTTTAAACAGTATTCCGGTCGCGTACAAAAAAAAAAAAAAAAAAATTTGCATTTTATAAAAGCAAAGCAAGAAAAAAAAACGTTTAGAATAAATAAAATTATAATATTTTAGTAGTTAGGTACGTACCATTTTAAATGATTTATTATTACACGCACTACTTTTCAATAACGTTTCGATTGCAGTGCACATAATACATGACTTTTTTTCTTTTTTTGCTTCGCGTTTTCGCATACAAATATACACGTCGGTCGGATCGGACACGCGAGGCAAATGCTTAATAAAGTAATAAATAAAATAAAATCGCGCTAGTACACATTTTTCGTAAGCAGCCGCCGATTTTCTTAATTCGGGTGGACGATAAAATTGCGCGCGGACATCGAAACGTTTCGTGCGTTACAATAAATGACCCGCGTAACGTATACATATTATTTCCAATTGTTATTATTATTATTATTATTATTCAATTCGAATATATATATATATATTTTTTTTTATAACTTCCAATAGTTTAAAACATATTTTGTTTGTACATATGAAAAATAATAAAGCGAATTCGACGAATGCGCAGGGACGAACGCGCGAGGAGGTTTTTGAAAATACGTATAATTATTAGATACTAATATGATATAATGTACACTTTTACATATATTATATTTCGCAGCTCGATATTTTCAAAATTTCTCAGACACTTCGGGACGGGGGGATTCGAACCCCTGAAACGTCCGCCTGCGTTCGCCTCTGGTTTAAGTTAAAACGTTTTAAATAATTTCATACCGTTTTAACGCTATCATATTATAAACGCAGCAGCGGCGACCTTGTGTTACTATTATTGTGCAGTTACCGTCGGTTTATTATGACGATGGAAATTTTCTCAAACAAATATATTACGTGACATCAAGGCCGTAGTCAGCAAAAAAATTTTGGGTTTGTAGGGCGGGGGCTGGGAGTATAAATATGAATTAAAATAATAATAATAATAATTCCGACGTATTTAGAGAAAAAAAATGCGATCCCTTTCGAATTAATTGTATTTTTGACTTAATATTTATTAGACAGAAAGAAACACAAACATCCGACAGGGATGGCTGGAGTCCGTTATTTACTCGAATGAAGAAGAAGAACTAATTGCTCGGTCAGGTTCCAACCAAGCGGTTTTAGAAACTGTGCTCAAATATAACGATATACCTACTTAAAAACCAGATAATTTTGTATAACGTACACAGTGTTATGAACGTTGTAACGCGCAGTTAGCACACGACGAAAATATTATAATCGATTATTATATTGACATAAGAAAATAAAACAAATTTCGTTGTGAAATTTTTTTCTCGGCGCGGAATTTCGATTTTTTTTTTTCATTCTGACGGAAGCCTCTAATTCGTTTGGCTACCAAAGCAAGACGTCTTTACGACGATAGTTGCGCGCCATTGACTGGAATGGGACTCGACGCGGGCGAAACTGAAATCTCTCGCCATTGCACGAGTGTTTTTTACCGAATTACTGAGAAGGTGCGAAAATATATTATGTATTTTTGTCGAAATGATTAAAATACGCGGATTCGTCATTTTAATGGCGGTCGGCTGTGGATCGTTAGACGAAATCATTGCAGTACAGTGTGGAATTCTGTTTGTAGTACGCGTGTGGCGTCAAAGCTCCGCGAACGGGTAGAAGGCGGACGATGGAGTGGATAATTATTCAAAAAACATTCCACATTTCGTGTATAAATATATGTGTTAACAGTGCGGCGGAGTAAATCAGAAGAGCCTTTAGTCTCTACCTCTAAAAAAAAGAAAAACAAAGAAAATACGTATCGCGTTTTGAAATTCCTCATTTATTTGAAATGATTTTTTTTTTTTCTAATAAGTAGAAGATCGTTGAGATTGTATTTAAAACGTCCGTTAGTCGAATGCCGGCATCATAAATAATACCAACAAAACAGTGTACCGCGTCCATGCGATATAACGTAAATTTACAATTTTTCGTTAATGCGAATTTTCACAGTACTTATTTGGAAAAGAAAATTGCGTTAAGTATATGTTTTGTTAATAAAAAATATATGTGTGTTACTCATTTGGCAGTAGATTGAGTACACGGAATTTGACGATTTTTCAATTTTAAAATTAGTTAAAATTTCAATTGAACAAACCGCGAACGGATCAAATATATTTATTAACCGATATGAAACGAATTTTTTTCGTTACTCTTACAATTGTCATTTTCACGCGATCGAAATTTCATTATATTATAACGCGCGTTACGAATGTCGAAATTCAACGAACGCCTTTTCAAGAGATCGAAATTAAAATGTATTATTACGCGTATGTATTTTCAGTTTCGTAGGGGATATTACAAAACTCACACGAGATTTCATGTCAATAATTAGACGGACTATACGATTTTACAGTATTATCATAACGAAAAACGAAAATGAATGTCGAGTGGCTTCGATCGCTTTTTAAAAGGATGTATGGGAATATATTACGAAACAACGACGTAAAGAACTCGTTTCCGCGACACAACACATAGCGTTTAAGTCTATGGAATTTTAATAAAATATGCGAAGATTTAAAAGAATTAAACAGCGAATTTGCCGTTAAATAAGTTATTTTGTTTTCTTTGCTTTCACAGCAGCTCCTACCGAAACCATTTTATTTACACTCGCTCCGTCTCTTGATCCTTTTAAGTCGTCCCGTTAACTCAACATATTGTCGTATACGGTTATGGTTGTGTTTTCCATTTATCATTTTATTAGCAAGCGATCAAACGGTAACATTTTTATTGGAAAATATTTGTCGCAATAAGAACTATTGTAATTTTCAAACGTCTGAACGCGCATTCGCTCACTATTGTTATGAAATATATTTTGTATTAAACAATCGGTTTATGTTCGAGAGTAGGTCGTAGGAGAGCTCGCAACACGCTGTCCATCCATAATGACATTGAATTTGGAGGAAATAATCGGCGAAAAAAAAGACACTAGAGTTTGTTTTGTAAATTACCGTGTTGTAAACGTATGGAAATTTAAAGGTTTTAAAAATAGCTTCTTCTTTTTTTTTTCTTTTCCGTTCATCTCCTCCTTCGAAGAAATCTTAAACGCGTTACCGTACGTTTTTCTAGAGAATTTCCCTTTCGTCGTGGACCTGCAGCACCACGACGGTGGATTCGCTTTCCCCCGTACACGACAACGGGACGCGAGATGACTTTTTTTCTCTCTCTCTCTCTCGGTGACACCTCTGGATTTGGACGCGTGAACGACGTGTTCGTTTAAAGAATTTTTTTCGTTTATTATTATTATTATTATTAATATTTAACAAACCGCGTGTACGGAGAATTCGTACGGCGTATCGGCCGTAATAATAGTCGTGGAAATTTCTAGAACAAACCGATTGAAAACAATATAATAATGATAATAATAATAATAATAATAATAATAATAAAATATTATTATTATTATTATTACGACAACAAAACGAGAATAATAATAATAATAATTGTCGGCGAACGCGGCGCTGCGTAAGGACGTCGTATTTTTTTTTTTTTTTTTTTGTTGGTGGGAACGCGTCGCCGCTGGTTGCGGTTGTGGTTGCGAGTGGGTGGGGGTTACCGGCGCGTCTATAAAGCCGATCCGGTACGCGTTCGTACGCTACAGAGTGCATTCGAATCGCCGACGTTTACCGTGCGTGTTTGTTTGAATTTTATTAAATTGTTTCTGTGTGTGTGATAAATTCGTTATTTCGAGACTATTCGAGAATATCTCGGAAGAAATGACGACGGCCAAAACGACGTTTCGGTATGCGACCTGGTTCGTGGCCTTGGCCGTGGTGATCGGTTCGGCACTGGCCGTACCGTTGTCGACAGCCGACGCAGCGGCTGTTACAGGTGAGTCGTCATCGCGGTAGTAGTTGGTACGGGGTTTTTTTTTCCCGTGCCGCCCGCCACGGCGACCGGATAAATTCTTCGGACGTTACCGAAACGCGAGGAGACACACAAAACGGTTTTTGTGCGGAACGCGTCGCGGTCGAAAACGATAAAATATCATTTAATATTATAGAGTGGTTTTTCTTCTAACGGTTTTCGAACGAGGAGGAGAGGTTTTTTCTTTTTCTCTCGACATTTTTTCTCGGATTCTTTTTCTCCCGAAAAAATACAAACCACCGCACTCGTTTTACTCACGCGTGTTTTAGCGTTTTTTTTTTTTTGTGAGCCACACCCGCTGCCGCCGAATCGTCGAAACCCGGACGTCGTTCAGCGGAAGGTCGCCGCGCGAACGTTTCGTAACGCTCCGTGGGATTTTCTTCGGAGTCGGTTTTTATGCGCGCGCTTACGCGTCGTAGAAACTAACAGAAAACAAAAAAAAAACCGTATGAAAATAAATGGGAGGCGATTTTTTAAAAGTTTTTACACAATTCCCGCGTTGTTTTCCTCGTCCATAACTGTATATTTTTTACGAATTATTCGAATGGCGATGGTACAAGAACAATACCGAATAATCCGTCTGATATCGATAGACACTGTATAAAAGGATTTGGAGAAAGTCGAAAACGACGTTTTATTGCCCGCGCGCGCGCTCAGACTTCTTCGTGTCCGTTCGCTGTTCTAGAAACCACACACGACGCAGGTCGGATTTTTTCATTTTTTTTTTTTGCCCGTCGTCTTTCATAATAAATCTGCTCAGTTCTTCTGGTCCCCGTCGTCACTACATATCTCGCCCGGTATCCGAGCTAAATATTTATTTTTTTTTTAACGCGATTACATTATTTCATGACCGTGTCTAAAAACGAAATTACCGAAACATTTGTTCGCCGTGGGAGATTTTTTTTTCTCCACATTTTTCCCCTCTAACGCTCGTCGTTATTATTTTTTGTTTATTTTAATTCCACATACCGCGGTCTGCGCACGATTGTCTGCAATGTGTGTGTGTGGTGGACTGTATGACGAAGTGAATTCCAACACCGCGCGGTGGTCGTTGTGCGAACAAACGGGACTTTTAACGAGTCAAAATTATCGGCGGGAGAGAGAAATCGATTGTAAAAATATCATCAGATTAGAGACGATTTGTTAGAGACGATTTCGATGTCCGTCTAAGAGTTTACCGTTTATGATCGCGTTTTTGTAAACGTTTTTTTTTTTTCATTTTTTTTCTTTTTACAGAGTACACTTGTTGTAATACGACTACGATTCTGGATACGATATAATGACCTACATACGTTGTAATATTACGCAGTTTTGTTTATTCCTTTACATAAATATTTATATTTTCATGACGCGCGCGTTTCTGTCGTTTTTCGCATTCCGCTTTTAGAAAACACGCGCTTATGGACGCGTGCAACAAAATATTATTATTATTATTATTAGATAACGTCTCGACGACCGACTCGCGGTTACCGCCGAACGTGCAGATATTATACGCGTTTTGCGTATCTTCAGGAAAAAAAAAACTTCAGGAAACAGTCTCGGTCCGCGCGCGCTATCATTTTAATTAATAACGTTATTATATGATAATAATAATAATATATTATTATATAAACGTTTGGGAATGAATACGTTTTCCGCAATTTCTAATTATAATAATAATAATATACCGTGTATTCGAGAGGCGCGCCTCATAATTTATTTATTAACTGCGGTGATTAAAATTTTTTCTTATAAATTATTATTTTATACCGCGCAGTAATTGTGCGCGATAATACGATAAAAATACCAATTTTAAATAACCCGGCGGCAGATGCATAAATTATATATATATATATATATATATGTATAATTTTTTTTTTTTCCATATTCGAGTTTTTTTTAAACGGCCCGTATGTGTAACCGCGTTCGTGTGCGTGCTCCGGTGGACCGTGACTGTGCTGCGGACACCACATTTTCTAAAACAAATTACACAAAAAAACAAGGAAAGAGTGTTTGTTCCAAAGCGGTCATGCCACCTATCCACCGCTATGCGTAAAAAATTTAATTCAGAGTGACGTCGAACGCGGTCGACGATTTAAACGTAATCGAATAGTTAAAACGTATTTGTCACTTAACGTAAATGGTTTTTTGTTTTTTTTTTTGTTCTTTTCACACGGTAAAAAATGTTCATGAAATCGAAACACGTTTCGTCAAGTGAGCGGAGAAACATTTTTCGAGAGTCCAATAATATTAATTTTTGTTCGGTATCGTCAACTGCGCAGTTTTTTTTTTTTTATATTTTCTTAATATAACGACGCCGGTGATATTTTTTCGATACAATTGACGACACTTCATACGTTCAGACTTAAATCGTGTTTTTTTTTAATTTGACTCGTTGAAATCCATTACGCGCGAACAATTGTTTTTAAAATTATAACGTTATGAAAATTTCGCTTCCCGTATTCGCCGTCCGTAAGAAAATAATTGAACAGTTACGAAAGCGGTACGAATTAAAATGTTGCTTTTATAAAATCTGACGGATAAATAATAATGCACAAGAAACGGTTTTTAAAACGTGATTTATTTTTTCTTCATTTATACGTTTCGACGTCGGACAATTGGCCTTAAAAAAAAAAAAGATTATTCATTAAGATGACGCGCACGTATTCTGGACCGGTCCACGATGACAAAACGACACATATGGACCATCATTCTCAATATTCTGTCGACTTACTCATCAAAGTCACCATCACAATTACAGAATTTTCCCGTTTTTCTGGCACGCTCTGTGTGTATGTAAATAGAATAGAATATTTTATCGCAACAAATAAAAGGAGAACAATGAAATAATAACAATAAAGTAATTAGTAAATACAACAGTGTGTTGTTACACAGTACAATGTGTAATAAGCATAATATTGTGATATTGAATATAAAATTAATCGTTGTATTGGCGAGGAAGAGTCCGTTTCACTATATTATAAAAATAAAAGAAAATATGTGAAAGCGATGAAAAAAAACATATGAAGATTATAGGAAAGTATTTACAACAATAATATGTTTATACGATATGTATAAGTGCGTTATGACGGTAACAATAACAACAGTATTAATAACAAATTAATTAATTATAAACTTATAATTTAAATTAATCGAATTACGTTTATTACGAATATCGGTTATGGAGACACGTTTTAACGGCGAGTTTGAATGTGTTTAAAGATATTTAACGGATAAAACATTTAGTGAGTGTGGTATTTTGTCGTATAAGTGCAATGTAAAAAAAAAGTCGCTGGCTGATTTAGTATTAATTAAATATTCATACGAGTATGTATGATTAATCGGTTATTTCTGACGTTGTAAGTATGAAATTTGTTGTATTTGATCATATTATTATGTTTAAAAATTTAAATCAAAGCACTCCTGTAAAAGAGAAATTTAATTGGCTAAACGCGAAGTAAACGAAACAAGTCCTGTAATGGGCGATTTCTTGTTTTTTTTTTTTTTTTGTAAATTATTTTTATTAAGTCCTTTTGTGCTACTAATATTTTATTTAATAATATGGCATTCGTCCCGCCCCAAGCTAAAGTACCACAATTTAGAATTGATTGGGGCTAAGGCAAAACAAGTGGATTTAAATAAAATATCTCGATATAAAAAGCTTGTCACCTTACAAAATAAATAGGAAAATTTGTGCAGTTTGGCAACAAGCTCGTCGATACGAATGGTCCATCGAAAATAGCTATCGATTTCTATCCCAAAAGTAACGAATAGAGTCAGTTCGATTAACAGAATTACAGTTACAGATTTATGGACGTTAGAACAATCGACGAATAAATATAATTTATTTAATTTAAAGGTGGTTTTTACATATCGATGCTAAAAGTAATAAACTTAGTATTAGATTTATTTAATATTGAATTTCGATTATTAAACCAAGTATTTATGTGTTTAAGATCGTCTTATTGCATTACGCGACACTTCCTCCGACGAAGAACCTTTAATTATATTATAAGTGCGGTGGTATCGTCGGCATATGAAAAAATTGAACCTTTGAGAGATAGAGTGAACTAAGTGATGCTATTACACAGACTATGTGTGAAATAGGTGAGAGAACAGCGCCCTTAAGAACACCTCTTGTAATTATTTTTTTGAAACTTGAGACCTTTTCATTTTTAACAGTTCGCGATCTGTCGTGAAGTGAATAAAAGTGAATAAGTTAAGTTTTTTACCAAACACTCCTATCGGTTTAAGAACGTCTAAAATAATTTCACGATCCACCGTATCAAATGTCTTATTAAAAGGTCCATGAATACTCCTGTGTCTTAGCGATAACATTCTCCGTACTATGGTTTTCGCGAAAACCATATTATTGTGACGTAGTTAGCAATTTATTCTCTTTGAAGAAGGCAAGAAATCTATTTTCGACGCATTTTTCAAATACTTTTGACATATCAATTATTGTGTTCGCTTGTTCTCCTTTGGGTATTGGTAAATGTCTCAATTTCGTCGAGGGCTCCGTTTTAAAGAAATTTATAAAACGAAATCGTTGGAATTCGTGTGATAAACGACAAAATAATAGGTATATAAAAAAAAATACAAATACAAATAAATTATAAATTAATAATCGACCTTACTACGACGACGCGGTTACTTACTCGCGCGGCACGAAATCTTTCGTTCGTGAAGGAGGTACTGCGCAGTACGCGCGACGATGGTAACAATGAACCGAGCGGTTAAGTAATCATCGAACAGGCGTTTCGTTTTTCGTTGCCTCCGTTTTATTTCAATACATACGATGTTGTGTGGTACACGAATTATACGATTTCCGAAGCAAAGCCACTAAATACTTTATTTATTTCTAAAATCGCCCGGTTTCTTTTTTCCACAGGATAAATGGTTTTCGATAATTTTCATTATTTCCGAAAACGCGGAATGTGTCTCAATACGCGAATAATTACTAGAACACACACATACACACACACACACACACTATTATTTGGCAAAAAAAAAAAAAAAAAAATGCAATATTAACGAAACGATTAATCGAATTGTCCCAATGGAATATTCACGGCATAATGGAGTCAACTCCCTCTGCCAATGAATTATCCACATCGGAGAATAATAGCGAAGAAGAATTGTGTTGAAAATCTATTAAGACGAAATGCAGATGTAGTTATAGTTGCTTATAAATAGCGATTCAAAACCAGTGGACTGCACAGCGTAGGCGCTGCGGTCAACGTGAGCTCACACTCACACATACAACGGGCAAATGCGAAACCGACTGAGCGATCAATCGTATGCGTGTTTACTATATTTATTATAAATAATATTATTTCGCGTAATTCGATGAAATAAAATGAACGTAAACGTTCGTTTTTCCCCGTTGTACACTTGTTTTTACACGCTTACTCGTGTTTTTTTTTTTACATTTTTTATTATTTTATTAACTTTTACTGGTTTATTCACATTAACACGTTTCCTCGACCGACCGAGTTTACCGTCAGCTAAGCACTAAACGCTCGATCACGACCGATACCATATTATGTCGGTCAAACATTTATTCCAGCCTTTCGTGGCACGGTGAACCCATGTAAACATTCAGTAATCATTTTTGTCAAAAACACGGTGTTATCAACCAGATTTGCACCGTATCTTGAACCATCATTCATTGATGATTTAAAACGGTGTTTGCACCTAAAATTCTATTTGAGTGTAGTAATTATCCAGTCAATAGAGTCAACTATACATTACAAATAAAATTAATAAATTTAAAAAAACCGACGCGTGTTCAACAAAGCGTACAGTAGTGTGGATATATGTTATTAAACAATCCCTATCGCGATATCGATGCAATGGTGTAATAATATATTTGACTGGCACTCGTATATTTTATTAACGGTCCTTATAAAATCCGTATTCAATTCAAGTGGATTAATATGGATTATCGTTTTGTTTATAGACACAATATTATAATATATTACACACGCAACACCAGTGGCCCTGCGTTATTATTAAATCAATTTAATATCATAATATATGTGGTATAATTCGCTATATTATGTGGCCAGTGGTGGGCAACATTTATCAAATTTATTTCTTTCGCCTCGAACCGACCCCCTTTCTTCCACCAAAATTGCATAGACATATAATATATATATATTCGTTAATATTGTACGATTCGAATTATTAATTTAATAATTTATTTAGCGTTAAAGCAAAAAAAAAAAAAAAATTCCAAAATTAATTCAATTTTTAATAATATCAAAATTAGATTCAACGGCGAATGATTTAATGAGAGACTATTGCGATTCACTCACATAAGAAACGCAATTGTTTATGGAAATATTTCTACAAATAAGACGTATAATTATAATTATAACGACGTGTCGGTTAGGTTCGCCGAGAAATTTCGTGGCAAGTTAATATAATAGATCATACGTGTCTCGTTTTCCTGCGGCATTTAATGTAAAATTTTCGTGGCGATTTATTAAATAAAATCTAGCGATCTCCAACGTTTCCGAATTTGCACACCACTAGCGTGTATATACGCATTATAATCGTTGCCGGGAGATCGGTGATTTGATGTTCCTCTTTTGTCATCGGTCAGGTCACAGGAGTCGACGGCAACCATTTGAGACGGAAGAGCCAAAAGACAATTTACGGAATTTTACAGTTTTTAAAGAACCATTGACAATCGTCGTTTTCAATATTACAGTATTTACTTATATATTTGATTTTCGATTTAAAATATAAAACTATAAACATAAATAAATAAATGTTTCAAATTTTCGTTTTTTTTCGGCGCACACGATCAGTAATATTCATCAATATACTATTGAGGTTCGTCCAAAATGTCCAGCGAAGAGAACGCGGTTATTGCTATTGCTCGATAATTATATTGACACTTTATCAATATATAACAATAATAATAATAATTTCTCGATTGTTTCAATATATTGAACCCGTTTTCAATACGATCCCCATACACGGCCAATGTATTATTGATACCGCTCGATGAAATAATTTTTTTCTTGATAATAAAATTATTAATTTTCGACGTACGGAACTGGAAAGCCGCAGCTTGATGATCCCTGGCCGCCAAGGGAACGATACACTTCCTAAAGCCGGGATCCCACGTCTGTCTATCCTAGGGCGGCCGGCCAGACGTCCCGTATTATACGGGAACGTGTACCGTATTTCAAAAGTGTGTCCCGTTGTCCCGACCAATGCTCACGTGACGCTAAATTGTACCGTATTTCAATAATACGTCCCTTTTACTAATTATATTAAAAAAAAAAAAAATGTTTTTTCTTCTCTGTTGACAAATTTGCTAGCAAAAGAAGTTCTCCGATCTTTACGGTCACACTCGGTTTTCGGCAACAAATTTTATCTAGTTAGCGCTTTAGAAAGGTAATTTTTCCATTTTCTCGGTGGTTTCTCGTAGTTTCTCGAAAACCCCTCGAACCCCTCAGCTACGTAGTCTACACCACTGACCAAGAGTGTCCTTTCCAATAACCAAAGTGTTTCCATCCCTACTGACGTCCGACGAGCGAGAATTGTTCCCATTTTATTTACGACAAAAGAATTTCATCCTTTATATATTTGTCCCGTATTTTCGCATTCATAATCTGACCGCCCAATCCGTCTATCCGACGCCATTGTACGCGCGTCTATGAAAACGAATTAAACGAATGTGTAAAGTATAAGTAAAAAAAAATACGAATGTTCTAAATTGGCGCGCTTTTAGTAGGAGGCGCGTCTAGCGCAAGTGAACGACTTGAAGACCCGCGTCGACTGTTCCCGTATTATTATTATTTATAACGGGTTTTCTTTTACGTTTTCGAATTATTCCATGATTTATCGGTCATAAATTCGATTTTATATTTGTTCCTTTTATGGATTCTAGTAGATAAAACCGGTGCATTATATCGTATAAAATAACGTGAAATAGAATAAACCGATATTGAACAAATATTTCCGCGTCTCGATAATATGTGTATATAGTATTATGTCGAAATAAATATTAGTGGAAAAAAAACGCGTTGATTTCCTATAAAAGATATTCGAATTTGGTTGTAATACACATTGCAAGCGAATAATGCGCACCGCCGTTATTTCAAAAATTTTTTTTTTTTTATGAGTATCGGTCCTCCCTAGTCATTTATCGACATATTATATCTGCGATGAAAATACTGTTTTTGTTCCATTCCTCTTCTGTGTATTCGATGTTATTCGATGTTTGAATATTATATTGAGATCGGTTTACAACATTAGCACTACATTCAACGTGTCGGTCGCTCGGTAATATTTTTGTTTGACTTTTTAACTAAATATTAAAGTGTTTACTCGTCTTGCTTTCATTAATTCGGATTAGTATAAATTTTCCTCGTATACTGACTCATTTTTCATTTTATATATATATTTAATTTATCGTAATATCCGGTTTTAGTTAATACGTCGGCGAAAAATGATATATTTTTTTTATCGAAATTCCCAGCTCGAAACGTAAAACCAAACGATTATAATACTTCGTCATATTCGCGATATTAAACAGTTTATAGAAATCGATTGGTTTGTGTTATTTCCCCGGCTAATTATTATTAACTGTGAAATAAATTGACTTCTTGGAAACTCGACGAATACGTTGTTCGTTTATATAAACATTTTCGTTTTTTAATAATAATTATTAATATTTGACTCAAATTCCAAATTATTTATTATTATTATTATTATTATGATTATTATTATTATTTCGTTGACTCGGACCGCGTATAATGTCGCCATCACGTCCGTGTATCGTTATTCAACGCAGAAATAATATATTTTAAACACGACGCGTCATCATGAAAATTCTTTTTTTTTTATTATTATTATTATTATTCCCTCGTAGTACAGCAAAATAAAAAAAAAGTATATTATTTTTAATGCGATCGACGTGTATTCGACGTGTGTGTGTGTGTGTGTGTGAAATAATATTTCGCGTACACGATTATTCGTAAAATAATATTATTTAAAACGTCCACCTATACGCTCTTACGCTGTTATAATAATAATAATATTAAGCGTACTAGATGGATTAGAAAAAACATTTTTTTTTTCAATATATTATTATCGTATAGAAACAAAATCCAACTCGACTGTATTTTAAAATTCAATTTTTCCCGATTAATTATTATATTTTCGTTTTTTTTTCTCGCGGCCATACGCACTACGTGTACAATGTTATTTATTTCTCTCGTTCCAAGGTTATTTAAAACAGCATGCATGTGTATCCGCGAGATTATTCGTGTTCCACCGTCGCCGACCAGTCTTTTGACACGAACTCGCGTATATTACATATATATATTTTGTTTATACGCTGATGATGATAATAATAATAATAAAACATTATAAATCGCGCGTGTACATTATAATAACTTCTTCGACCTTCACTCGTTCCGCGTGGTATCAAATTACGAAGGAAAAAAAAATTCTATACAATATTATACGTTATCATTTAATTACGTATCGTTCGACGATAATAGTAAATATCGATGTCATCGAATGCCGCGTCTCATTTCTACGACGCAGATATACGTCGATTGCAAAAACACACAAAACAAAAAAAAAAAAAAACGCATTCGTATTCGGTATTCTTAAGACGTGTTTCAAAAAAGGCCCTGCAGGGACGTGTATTTGAGAACGGGCTTCATCGAAACATACATAACGTTCCAAAAAAAAAAAAAAAATTCTAAAATACAAAACACTGTGGGAACACTTATCGATATTTTAATTAATTCTTTTAAAAATAACATGCCTTGACAATTATTATTTCGTTTTTAATTGTTTCAAAATTGAAAATTCTAAAACTGTATAATAATTTTAAATAAAATATCATTGAAATCCGACTTGAAATATTACACAATTTCGTGTAATTCACAATAATTGTTATAATTCTCGCGCCGTACAATACACATTATAATAGTATTATTATTATAGTACTCTCTTATTTAAAACATCGACGACAAAAGTCAATTGTATTATATAGTTTTGGTTAAACGATTAATAAATCGTACTCGGACGATAAGAATATAAATGATTTTTAGTAGTCTTGTGTTTCATTGGTTCTAAATTTAATTTTTTTAACCTCATAATAGAATCAAATAAAATAACCAACCATATTCGCGCACGTTTCAATGCCGTTATTGAAAAATGCGACGGTATTTATAATATGAATATGAACGCGTCGTTGTCGCTGATATATTATTTTCTGTTTTTTTTTTTGCTTTTTACTCGAACTAGGAAAATAAATGCGAAATTTTTTTTTGTTTTTTACACTTTCAGTAATACGATTAGATTCCCTTTGTCAATCTCGGGAAAAAAAAATTTTGCAAGTGGGACGTGATTAATATTTCCGCGCCCGCAAACACGCCATGAATAAACGACTTTTTTTCGCGTATTAATATTTGATTACATTTTGTTGTTGTTGTTGTTGTTACACCACGCACAGTAATTTAATCGTGTCGTTTATACGCGCAGCAAAAACAACAGTTTTGAAACGTTTCGATTAAACGAATACGTTTTTTTTTTTTAAATTGTTTTTCAACTATCCGACGAGACTACATCGCGTTTAAATACAATTTAAATGTTTATAATTTTAAAAAAATAATAATAATAACTACATATTTGTACTATACCGCATTGAATTTATACCGATAAATAATTCAACGACGATTATTATAAATTTCTGGTCTTGTCATTACATATAACGATACCGTTCGAATGTTTTCGTTTTTTTTTTGTTTTCCGGATACGCACGTAACGTCGTGTCTCGCGAATAATTTTTTTTTTTATCGAATTATTTTTACACAACAAATTCATACAAATTACATCGTCGTCGTCGTCGTCGTCGCAATACAAGAGAAATTTGGAAGGATTATTATTATTATTATTTTTTTCCTAATTATTTCTATTTTTCGGTACCGTGTGATTCATATTCGATGCTTATTGACGGGGATATAATGTCACGTCTTCACATTTTTTTTCCTCCTCAACGAAACGGCGCACGCGCGAACACGGTGACGACGACAAGTCATCGTTTCGATTTTATACACTTCGCTGCGTCGGACACGCATTACATCATTATAATTCTCGAATATTATAATAAATAATATATATATACATATATAAAAAAGGGGAAAAAATATCAATTGACGTCACTGCGCGTACCAGCACAGTGTCGTATAGATGACTAGGCGTATTAAAAGCGTGGCTTTCTATAAAGTTTTTTTTTCACCACTGTATTCTGCACACACACACACACACACAGAGGTTTTTTATTCGAAAAGACGATCAGACAATAATCGCGCACTATTGATATTCAACACGGACTTTCTCGGCGTGCGATCCATTCATATATGTAATAATATGTATACATAATATTTAGTAGTAGCAGTCATCTGTCCGGCATTGCCGTCGAAGAAGAACTCGTCCGCGCGTTGTAATAAATTCTACAAAAAAAAAAAAATAAATATACATATATACGTATATATAAACGCGTTTAATTTCTGACTAACTGAAATCAGAATATTCAAAACGAAAATAGCAACCGGCGGTTACGATTTGAGTTCATATGAATTATGAGTGAAATTATAAGCGACTTAGATTAAACAAAAAGAAAAAAAAAGAAAATCTACCAGCGAGTTGGCGAGAAGTTTAAACTTTTATCGAATAAATATATAATAATATCACGTTTCGTCGACTTATTAAAATACGAATAATTTAAATTGTTCCGTTGGCTACGGTTTTATTTATTTATTATATTGTAATTAAAATATTATTATTTTCGCTCCGTTGTTTCTGTTTTCCTTTTAATATTCGACGACGACGCGCGTTGTCGAACCCGCGGTGTAGTAATTATATATATACAAATCCAATACATTTCGTATATACATATATTTATTTGTTTTTTATTGTACTCTATGGCTTGATCACATGTATACGAATTTAATTATTCGTTTATTACGCTTTAAAAAAAAAAAAATAAATAAAAATATATTAAAAGCGATGCTCGTCCGGAGTCGCGTCTTGGCCCTCCAAAAGACGTTATTTTTATTTATTTTTTTACACACAAACACCGAAAACGCGATTTTCACTCGTTTCTCGTCGTCTACTGGAATGTTGAACATCGAATAATACGTGATAAATAAACGTTTAATCAATTCAGTTAGAAATATATTATCGTTTACGATATAACTCTAGACGAGCGTTTAACCTATTTTTTTTTTTTTGTTTATCGCATTTTAATTGTAAGATGAAACGATAATAATAGCGTAATATACGCTCTGTGGCCTATGGTGAATTCGTTGTTTTTAGACGAACGTTTTTATAGTTTTCCATTGTTATTGAACAGAATTTAATCGGTAAAGCGCATTATACGGACGTTTGTTTCTATTTTAATTATAATTCTTTCTTATTATTTTCAATTGAAAACGTTTTAAAAGTTACATACAGTGCTGATTTGTACGATCACATCTGGCACAGTACAGTGTTCAATTAAAAGCAATTACGTTTACTATTGATTAATGTCCTATGGAAAAGAGTATATTATATTATTATATTTATCGCGAATCAAACAAAACGTTGCCGTCGTCTTTAACGAGTGCACTCGTTTAACCTGTGCTCTGAGAATATAATACGTGTGTATAGGATCCGCACAATCCGCTTAAGTAATAATATTACACAGCGTATAATATTATGAATTGTATTACTTGTATTTTTCAGCGAACTTTTTTATTATTATTCGTTTTTCTGTTTAATGGATTTGTTGTGTGTTATTAACGGAGAAGAAATGATGCGTTCTGCCGAGAACGAACAATCTTTTTTTTATATTCTTTATAATGACTCGGACGATAGCGTTTTTTTTTGTTTTGTTTGATGCCGGAGAAAAAAAGAAATGAAAATTGTGTACTGCGTTGACGGTTGTAATAGTCTCTCTCGTTATTACAACGAAAACGCATTGCATTGTCTGTGTATAGTGTATATATTATAATATAGAGAGCTATAGTTCAGGTCTATAATACTATTGTTTTTAATATTTACACAAAAGCGAACAACCGAAAATCATAATAATAATAATAATAATAATAATAATAATAATAATAATAATAATAATAATGATAATAGCAATAATAATATTTTCAACGATTAATTGTCGGCGACGACGTGGAGAAAAACAAAATTATACTAAAATAAGATCGCAAGAATATTATCAAAACAGTAAATTTTTCTGAAAACGCGGATAATTTTGCGTTGAAAAATTATAATACGTCTCGTGATAATTGAACGATAAATGTATTTAAAAACAAACCCCGTTGAAAAAAATATAATATATTACAGTGATGGAAAATTTACCGTTTTTTATTATAAATTTAAAGCACGAGAGAAATGAGATATTTTTTATTTACGTAAGTCTCAATATTATGGAAGTATTTGTCATTTTTGTTCATTCTTATATCGAGGGATTAAAGCGAAGTTTACGATGAACGAAATGATCATAGGAAATACTATTCCATAAATATCTTATATTATTCATTTTCGTTCTTCTTAAATGTTATCACACGAGCATAATATCTATGTAATCCACGCGCGCGCGTGATATTTTATTGAAATAAAAATGTTTATGTTCTTTTACACGCCGAATAATGCTTGACTTTTAAATCCGCTTAAACCGACGCAGTGATCCATATTCGTTAACACTTAAAACACGCGTTTAGAAAAAAAAAAAAAAAACGCCATTTTGTGATGTATTGTATGAGTGTAGGTAAGCGCGCACGAAAGAAAGAACGTGTAAAATTGTTAACAATAGCGTTACGATTTTGTGTAATGGTTTTATTTTTATGCAAATTGTGGACGTGTAAAAGTTTTATTATTATTTTCTACTAATTACTGGAACACGTTTTGAATTTGAACGAATTTTTATACTTTCTAACAATAATTTTTGCGGGCGTTGACGTTAACGAATGTACTTGATGACAAAGCAAAAAAAAAAAAACCGATTTTTTTATATACCCATACGCGTAAAAGTTTATTAATAATAATAATAATTATTATTATACGAATGACGTGACCATTTTTTTGATTTTATACTTTTCACAGCAGCTGAAAACAGTGTTTTCTAATATTTCGAAAGCGTGCGCGGAAGTGTGTATTGCGCGTAATGAGGCTGACAAGTAAAGTCTTCATTAAAATACGTACAAAACAAATGAATGAAACGCATTTTTTAAATGATAGAAAAAAATCTATATTTTCATAATAATGTTTCGACACAATGTCCGACGTACATTTTTCCAAACGATGCGTTGTGTGCAACGAAAATCGTTGAGATAGAACACTATTCGTTACTTTGATGTCGCGGGGAACTGCGCGAATTGAAATTCTTCAATTCAATATTTCGAACACATTTCCGTAACGAAACACGTTGAAATCTACGCGGATGCTATCGGCCGGGTGCGGTAAAATCTGAGTGACTTTTTTTTTTCCGGTACAACGAGATCTCACGGTGTCGTTATCTGACATATCAGATAGAATGTAACTGAAATGTCTCGGAATGCAGTCCTTTTGCGGACGACTGAAATTTTCGACCGGGTCTTAAACTTTAGACGGACGTTTGGCTTTCAGAACTCACCGTGGTCAGGTACTACCGACGTCCACGGTATCGAGTGGAATTCGATTTGTTGTGTTTAGCGTGTGCGTGTGCGTTGTACACGAATAAACGCGCGCGCGCTAAATCGAAAGTAAACTACTTTGTATACAAAAAAAGACTGTAAAATATAAAATCGTTATCTCTCACGGTTGTATCAGCCATAGCGATCGGGGGAGTTTATCGGTCCACCCGTTTAATAAACGCATCGGCGATTTAAGTATAAAAAAAATAAAAAAGTCGTATATATATATATATAAAAAAAAAAAAAAAATACAATTTCTTTTCGTTCTTTTCTTTTTCCCAGCGATCAATAGCGAAGGCGAAAAACCGTCTGTCGTCCAACCGGATGTCCAAGAGCAATTGAAATCTTCCGCCGACTCGCCCGTGGTGTCCGATCCGAGCGAAGGGATCTCCGTCGACCCGTCTCTTCAACAGCAGCAGCAGCAGCAGCAGCAGCAGTTCGTTTCGACGGATGCTGTGCCCGCCGGATCCGATCAACAGCTTCCCGAGACCGATCCGAGTTTGTCGGCCGCCGCCGTGAACGAGAAAATCGACTCCGACGTTCCCCTACCCGCCACGGTAGGTTTGGACAACGCCGGGAAACAGGCGGACACCGTTGGCGGGACCGACTCGTCGCCGACCACCACCGTCACCGGACCGGTTCAGTCACCGGACTCCTCCGTCGTCGGGTCGAACCCGCCGCCGCCGAAGCCAGTCGGCTACGACCAAACACCTCCCAAACCGTATTACCCGGCCGACAAAATCGGACAGTCCGCTCTCCCGTTATTTATGCAATTCTTCCAGCCGTTCTCCGCGTTCCCTCCTTTCGCCCACAATATCCGTAATCAACCGTTCCAACACCAGTACCAGCTGCAGCCGCAATTCCCGTTCGGCGCCCCGATCGGCTCGTTCGATCCGTTCGTCAACTCCATGCGAACGCCTTCTTTCAACCAGCTGGTGAACGAGTACACTAACGAGTTCAGAAGTGAGTGACGGCGGCGGTAAAAATAGGAAAAACGACATTATTTTTTTTTGTTCTTTTTTTTATTCGTTTATTACGAACATTGTGTTATGATCAACGGACCGACGGTTTCGTTCGTATAACTTTTTTTTTTTTTTTTGTGCACGTTTACACGTCTTAAAGCATGCCCGGTTTGAAATTGTTGAAATACATCGATTCGCCCGCGGATCTAACACTATTAATATATAATAATTCGCGTGGTTTCATCGGAGTGGTGGTTTTCGTGATTATCTTCTGTCTCGAGTCCGGACGACAATCGATATTTCGCAAATCAGTTTTGAAACGAGACGATTGACTTGAACGATGATTTTCGTGTGCACAGTTTCGGAAACGGTGCTGTAAAAGAGGTAGAAAAAGAAACGCAACCCGGCCCACTGTCTCGACAAACACGGCCGCAGATAGAAATCGTTTTTTTTTTTTTTTTGTTCATTATTTATTATAAACTTTTTTCTCAAATCCGCATCAGTTTATACATTTAACAAATTGTAATTTTCGATTTTCAAATGGCAATTTACATTTTTTTTTCACGAAACCCCGTGAAACTAAAACGAATAAATGGAAAATTTGTCTCGATTTTTTATTTTATTTTTAACGTTTATGAATAATTCGCATGCTCGTTCTACCTATAAACAATAATTATTTAATTTTTCGAAATGCACAGTCCAGGTCGTGATAAAAACATAACCCCGCATATCACTGTTTAAACATTATGTTAACAATAAATAATAATTTTTTGAATTTTTATACAGGGTTTGGTGCGTATCGTAACCGAAATAGCGTGTTAGTGTTTGTTTCGTTGTTATTATTTTTTTTTTTTATCGATACGTTTCACATTTAAGCAGGAAATTGTGCGTAAAATTACAATTCATCCGTGCATAGTGTAATAATTAAATCAATAATTAAATACCTGTGATTGCGTTCGGTACACGGTTTAACGTCTCATGCGCATGTAACTTATAATAATTATAATATGCGTTTATATACGAGGGGATTGGGAATCGTTCTTTTCTCTTTCTCTCTCATTGTGCTTAGTTTTTTTTTTTTTACCCAATAATTATTTAGATAATTTTTTTATCGTACTGTACGCTCAAATCGAATTTTTCAGATTTTAACATTATTCTTCGTCTTTAACAAAAAAAAAAAAAAAAATCTTTTTTTAAAACAAATTACGTTTTGGAATTTAAGATAGCGATGAAATCGGTGGTATCCAGCAAACTTCGCGAAAATCGTTTTCAGAATATCCTTATCGTAATTAACACTTATAACAGTTGTGTCAGTGTAACTTTCAAAACAATCGTTGAATATTATTCGACGACAAAAAATATAATAAAATCCAAGCTAGAGGAACGAACAAATAATGGATTTTTTGTTTTTATTCGAAAATATTTTGTATTGCACGACAACTATTGTCGACGAATTCTGTGCGCACTAACCCTCTCGACGTATAACGTACTCTGGCGTTTTTCCACAGTCCATATACGCATTTTAAGCTTTAAGACGACGTCTCACGCAAACGTATTGTTGTCATACGACGCTCAAGAAATGGCATCGCATTTCGCCATCCGACAAATTCATGAACCGTAATCGCCTCTATTGAGACGGATAACTCGTTTCAGTACTATTATAATTACTCCGCATAATGGCAAAAATTATTCAAGCTAATAATATGTAACGTTGTTTTCGTAGTTACAATACTGCGTGCGTTGTACCCGTTTCGGAAACGTATTAAATAGTTTTTTTAAAACGAACAATCGAATAATTATTCTTATTTTCTTTTCATATTTAAAAAAAAAAAAAAAAATAATAAAAGATCGACATTCTCGTCTTTCTCCCTACACGTCTTCAACTCGTGTTTCCAAGTCGAAAGCGTCCTCAGAATTGTAACTACGAAGTTAGCATTTTTTTAAATCTTTTTACCTAATGTTTTCCACGTGACACGTTTTCTCGTCGTCACAACTGTTGTAATTATGTAATAAATCGCCCAATGTATACTGCGAAACATCGTCAGTATAATAATAACGTCTAATTTTGTCAACAAGTTTTTTTTTTGTAGGTACGGCATACAGCCTCCTAACAAACTACTAACATACATTAACCGCTCGCTTAATCGTTCACAGAGCCCAAAGTCATAATAATAAAACCGAAAAGACACGTCGGAATTAACACCACGTCGATCCCGCCCATTCCGTTGCTATTGAACGTCATGCTTAACGCTTTTCGGCACAGCCCTTCAGGTAAATGTTTTGCGACGACGATGATGATGACGGTTCGTCGACCACCTTCACCGGTGGCCACGGAAATCCTTCCTCTAACTATATTTATTATTATTATTTTATTCGAATCGGGAAAACGGCCATCGTTTTTGTCAATAAATATATATATAAAATGTAGTAACGTTGCGTTTTGTTGTGAAATTCCTGTTGCTTTAGACATGCTAGCGTCGCTCAATAAAGATATGTCGCAAGCGAATAGCGCGGATGACGACGGCAAGGAAGTGGCGAATAAGCCAGTGGCGAAGACTACGTCCAGGACCGAGGTAAATCAACACGAATTCGTTTTGTATTTATTAATTTATTGTTCGAATTGGTTTAACATTGTCGAATTACGACTGTAATTTTGTTGGTACAATACGGATTCCCCATATAAAATTCAAGGCTTGAAATGTAATTTCAAAATTTTTCAATTAAACGTAATATCAAGAAATACGAATCGAGATGAATTCTTATTGTTTTTTTAACGTCAGTCGTAGTTCGGTGATTTCCTATAGTTTGACTCGTCATACACGTTAATTACGCGGTTGCCGATTCCCAATAAAAATAACAAGTTTAATTATCGACTCATAATTGGTTTCACGATTTTCGTTTTGATTTTAATTGTCGGTGTTCAGTAATTAATACACGTACCGATTTTCGATTTTTCGTTTATTTCAATAGAGATTTTTGAATGTCGATATATCTATCGCGGTTACGTTGTTTCAAGTCCAGTTAAAACCACCAGCAGCAGTAGAATACTTTTTTTACAACTGTTCGCGGGATATTAACTATTCGAATACTTTTGTCCAAAAAACAAAAAAAAAAACGTACTTATTTGAATAATTCAAAGACAATTCTAAAAAGTATTCCAATATTTCTTTCCCCTCCCCCCCATTAATAATGTTAAGAAATTTATTTTGTTTTTTCTGTATTGACACTATTTAACTTTTGACTTTCGAATAAATAAAGGGTTTGAAATAAAAATAAATACAATATCAATATATATAATGTTTTTAATTTATATAAATTACGATTGTACAGATTATTTGGATTTTGTTTTTTGTTTTTTTTTTAAGTTAACAAAAAGTATTCTTCAAAAGAATAATAATATAAACGAAATAAGAAAAAAAGAAATGAATAACGTATTTAAATACATTATTTTTCGAATCTCTTACAAGAGAGAAAATATTACGTAAAAATGGTCTTTGTGTAAAAAATCTGCGTCTATTTGTAGCTCGTTTACAAATCGTATATTCATATTTTCGCGTAAATTTTGAGAAAAAATTTTTTTCACCATCAGTGACGTTCTTTTTCCTCTCTTTTAAAACTCATAACGATAGTTAACCGTCCGTCGTGTTGTTTTTAATTTCTTTGGCAAAGTCGATTTATACGTAATACATATTATATCGTATGGGAGGAGGTGGTTTACGCGTGTTATATCGATTTTGAATTCAGCCGGTTACACGCGAATCGGCGTGTGCAGAATATAAATTTGTTGAAATTGACTAACTTAACATAACCGATGTATAAAATCGTTCGCGGGGGGTTTCTTCTTCGTATATTATCTAAAGGAAAATCACACGATATATATATATTTTATTTTATTTTTTTTGTATTCCTCCTAACATTACCGTCGTTCCATTCCGTACACGTTTTCGCGTTACAATACAGTATTTACGTGAGAAATATTTTCGCTTATACGTACGAACGGGTACGTCGCATCTACAATAATGAATCACTTATATAACGCGATTGCACATTATACGAATCGTTTTGAGTTCTTTATTCCCTGTCCAAAAAAAAAAAAAAAAACGATTATTTTTTTGCTTTACACAAAAAATACACGTTTCTCGAGTTTTCCCGACAAAAAAAAAAAAAGCAATTTATCGGTAACAGGTGGTTACTCACAGCCGTGCAGGTTTTGACCGCTAATCACAGGCGAAACTGCTGAGTGTGTCCGCCGTAGGAAATATTGGAATAAGCGACGAACAAGAGTTATACATATACTCGTATTCTTTAAACTCGACGGAGAGAAATTTATTTGTCTCGAATGAAAATGGAATGTGATTTTCGAAGAAAAATTGTCCGTCCCCCGTGTTGTGCTTGCCGCGCCCCGTGCGCATCGATCCAACACGCGACCTGTGAGGGCCCGTCGGGAACGCGTATACATTTCGGCACGTGTACGTTTGTTTGTAAAATGGGAATGATCGAATGAAAAATTTTTTTCCGAAACATTTTCCAAAAATAATAAATATACGTACATCAAATGCATATTATAAAACCGATACTGTGCAGCCCAGCCGTTTGGATGTAATTTACGCATTCCACAGATTATAGTTTCCAAAACGTCCTGCGAATATCCGTATACTAAATTAATCAAATTCCAAAGAAAAAAAAATGCATAAAATTAAACTGAAAACAGTATCCGAGCGTTTGACTCAACGCGCGGAGAGTACATAAAAAAAAAAAAAAAACTTTTTCGAACATTTTCTTGACAATTAATTGACCGACGACGAACGTTAGAATCGAACATATTTTATTCTTGACTTTTCCATAAATGTTTACACGGGATTTATCTTTAAATTTGTTGACGTCGCTTGTTAGAAAATTTGCCTTTAAAATGTTAATGCGTACTCCTTCGAAACGTCAAACAATATGTTCAATAACACGTACGTATGACAGTATAACTGTTATTCGTCTATATAAAATTATAATTTTAAATATAATGTTTTATTATTGTTGTAAAGAATCGTTTACAGAAATAATTATCGTAATTCCGATTGTTATAAATTCTTCGTTGTATCGGCGAGTCGATGTACGAGTAGTTTCTTTTGCTTTTTACTCTACACTTCGTCCGCACCGATAAGTTTTTCGATTTTCTATTTTCCATTTTTTTTTTTTTTTTTTTAATTTAAGATGTTAGTGATTTTAAATACATCGCGGCCGTAACAGTACGGTTTTTAATTGATTTTGGCTTCTTTTTTTTTTTTTTTTATACCATATACTGTCGATAAAACAGTATCGGTCGAAATTAATCCAATTTTAATAATATGAATATTTTGTTCGCGATGATACAATCGGGCGTACGATCCGACGGCGCCACTATATATATATATATATATATAAAAAAAAATAATATAAATATAAATAAATTCAATGGCGTTCGTTTGGCGTATCGCAACAGATCATCGACGGGCACGTGGTCCAGATAAACGAGACAACGTACAGCGACGGGGACGCGAACCACAAGAGTTTCTATCATTTCAAGGAGATCCAAGTGGTGCCGGAAGGGACGGACAACAAGAAAATCGGCAACGATAATAAAGCGATGACGCCGCCGCCGCCGCCGCCGACCGCGACCGGACCGAACGATCCGGAGACGCTGAAAGTGAACACCAACGAAATCGTACCGGACATGTTCGTGGAGACGTTCGACGTGAACGACGGCGAAGACAAGCAAAACTCTTTTAAAAAGGTAGACCAGTAAGATTATGCGAAGCTTGTAAAACGTGCGTAGTTACACGTGTTATTATTATTATTATCATCATCATAACTACTATTATAATAAACCACTAATGATTAATATTATTATTAGGTAACGATTAAACGATTTGTACGATGACATCATCGTCTAATGCTTATTATACCATATATATATATATATATATATATATATATATATATATATAATTAATGTATATTATTAGAAATCGTTTGTCGACAATTTTTAATTAACAATTAAACGTTTATTATAACGTTATCACTAATATTAGTAGTAGTTGCGCAGAAAAATCTATTTCATTACATTTGATGATCATGAAATAACACATACCGTTAAGTTTTATTTCGCGAATAACGTGATACATAATATTTTAATGTCTATTAAATCCCCCTCCCCCCCAATCGAATTCGTCATAAAATTACTCGTATTATTTTACGTTATCCGATACGTTTTTCAACGTCGGTCTTGTCTTAAATGCTACCCGAGTCGATCGTAATGTATAATCAAAATTTCGAAAGAAAATTATAAATCAAACCGTCGAATAATTGTAGAGAAAGAAATATAAAAGTTAATTTTTTTCCGCTTTCTACGAATGCCATTAAAAAAAAAAAAAAGAAAGAAAAAAAGTCGAATCTCGATACGGCGCGAGATGTATAAATATATTTAATTACTTATCGCGTTATTGTAAGACGAATATTATATATTATATAATAATCTCATTTATCAAAAAAAAAAAAAAACGTATACACTATAATATATAATAACAATATTAATAATAGTCCGCGTGATTATTATTTTTACTATAATAAATTATTAATTAATAATTTATTCGCATTTAAAGTACATATATATAATTATTGTGTAAATGTTTATTTTGACTTGTGTGAATAAAAACCGTTCAAAGGGATTTTAGCCACGAACGACCAGAGTTGTTTTCATTTCACCGCATCGTTACTCAAATGTCGTTTAACGAAACATTATTAACACGTTCAATTGAATTTATCGCGATGAAATACGTCATAAGGCGGCGTGTAAAGTCCCGCGATTCGTTTGTACGGAAAAAAAATCCAGTGAGATTTAATCCGCCGTTTACGGGCGAAATGAGTACTACCCCCACCCCCGAAATTTGAGCGTTAAATAAAAATTGAAAAATATTTTAAATTTAAATTTGTCGTTATTCACGTCGAGTATATGTTTCACGCATCATTCGCGTCTCAGTCCCCGAATCCTCAGGGCGTATAATAAAAAAAAATCTCGTAAAATCTTAAACACGGCTGTGATTGGAAAACGTATTCGATATATTCGTCCGAACTATCAGAGCGTGTTATATTAACCATTGCGATAACTATAATAACGTTTACAGTAGATTTAATATAGTTTTCTGTAACATAATAATTCTATTAATCAATAATCCGGACGAAAGTATTTTTGACTGTATTATTATAATTATTATTATTATTATTATTATTATTATTGTTATTACGCTTTGTGTGCGGCGATAATAAAATGGCGTGCAAACCATTCGGCCGCAACACGAATTTGGAAATTGGTTTCGAAATTTTTTTTTTTAACGCTTCTATCGAATCGCTTTTACTCGAATACTCGTCGATTTCCGTAGACTCTGTTTTGTTTTTATTTATCAATTACATTTTTGTAATAAAAAACCCGTCGTACGCTAATGAAATCATTGCGTCTGAATTGCGTGTATAAATACGTACGAGATTGTCTGCGGGAAAACGTATTGCTTGTCGTTTACAAAACGAGCCGAAGAACCGTAACGGGCATATTATTCTATTGTGCTATAATATCATCGTGCGTGTGTGTATATATACGATATAAATATTTATGAGCGAGACGAGAAGAGAAAATGCCGCGGTTCTGGATGCGATATTATTGTAAATATAATATATATATAGTGTATAGACATTCACACGAAATGGTATTCGCGTGGAGAAAACGCGAAAATAAAAATGCTACGTACCTGAGGCTGCTGCTGCTAATCTGACCGGTACGTATCCGAAATTTTTTTTTTCTTTTTTTTTAAACCAAACTACACACTAGGCTTGTGCTCGCTTCGTCCGGATTTATGTAAATTTTCCAGCCATTGCGTATTGATTGTACGTATATAATGACGTGCACTGTAATCATTATGTGTACACCACGGAATAGATCAAATCGAAATAAAACTATAGGACTTCGTGTACGGGCACCTTGTTTACGTCGGATCTGATAAATCGACTGATTCCCTATAAAATTTCTAAAAAAAAAAAAAAAAACGAATTCTACCATTTTCCACCACCACCACCACATTTTGCACAATGGTGTTTCAATAGTCCAGAATTCTGTTCGCCGGATTTCGAACTCTATTTTGGACGAAATATGTCCTACCGCGATTATTAAAAAAAAAAAAAATAAATAAATAAAACACGGCTAGTGTGAAATATAAAACGATTCGTTTTTAATGCAAAATCCAGTTCCTCCTCCGGGTTTTCGTTGAAAATAAATAAGTTTTCGAAACTAATATTATTGAATTTCGTAGTAGAAACGTTATGCTATTTTTTTTTTAGATCTGATGGAAAAGGTTGCTGCGGGTTTTCGACGTAAAATCGTATCGTTCATACTCTAAACGGAGTAAAAAACGCGACACGGCTTGTCTCTGTTTTCAAAGACGGCAACCGCGGAATTTTTTTATTTCTTTTAATTTAATCTATTCCGTGTTCCTTTCTACTCATATTTTGTACATTATAGTAATAATAATAACAATAATAACAACAACAACAATAATAATAATAATAATAATAATAATAATATATAAACGCATTATGTATTAACGGACTGCGCGGTGGTGATTTCGAATACGAGGGATTTTCGTGGACAATAACGGAACGCGTGTAAATGCGCAATGCATTTTAGGTGTTGTATATGATCTAGAGTTACATAAAAATTCACTTTTAAAAGATCTTAAATTACCATCAAGCCCGGATTATAAGCCTGCGGGTCGATCCCGGGGCGAAACTCGATAGTCCTGTCCCTTTAAAATAATATATTCCATTCGTTCTCGGTATGTAACTCACAATACGATTTCATAATACCTTATCGGCATCCTTTTAATAATTTTAATGTAATTCGTTTGTTTTTCATGATAGACAGCGTTTTGTTTAATCAATCGCGGTAACTTCGGACTCCGCCAACTCGGATCGTACTACGGCGGACCGCTGATTTTGTCCACAGTTTCAGCAAACAATTATTTAATTCGCGTGTTCAACGCACTTCAATCCTCCAAAGCCTCGGCACGAAATATTATATAAATGTTTTATGTGTCCAGTGTCTCTACATAATTTGTACGGTGGTGTGCGTAACTCCTCGTCTAGTTTTGTGTTCGGTACCAAAAGTCAATTTACGAAATTTAATTTCAATTGTATCCGTATTAAATAAATAAATACTCTTTTAACGTTTTATTATTATCGTTTTTATCCTTCAGCCTCTGTCGCAGTATGCACGATGTGAATGAGATTTCAAAACGAAATTCAACATTTTCCCCCCGGGCCGTTGGCCCGCGTTGTCACTTACGCCCGTTGAATTTGTGTCGAAGTCATGATTTTTTATATACAGGGAAAAGGACACTCGGTATAATTTTAGGCTGACAATAATGCAATAACTCGTCCTGTCACGGCGGACCGTTGAATGAGGGAGCGAATGGTGAGAGGGCATACGACAACCCCCCCCCCCCGCTGCCTTTTTCGTACTTACCGCACAAGCGTAAAAACTCCTTATCGATACATACGGTTTTAGGTTCATGACGTTCACTCCGCTTACGCCCACCCCATCCGGAGTTACGTTTAATGGACGCCCTCGTAATGACTCGTGGGGGCCCTGTAATTCGGGCGCGTGTATATCGTGCGGCGTATAAACGCAATAATAATAACCACCGCCGCGGAGAATGTCGTTTTGTCCACGAAAATCCACTCGGATATTTTGACACGGAAATGTCTTAATTCTGCGGGGGAGGGGGGGTCAGTGGTGAAAAATTTGCGTCACGCAAAGACTGTCGCAAATCAGTTCATTTGTTTCAATTCGTTTCTCATAAATAAATACGTAATCACGTCCGATTAAGACATTTCCCCGCGATCAAAACGGCTCTTTTGCTCAAAAAAAAAAAAAAAAAAAAAAAAGGGGAAATTGCAATTAGTTTATTTTGTTCTCCTCTTGTACACATAAGCACGCCAATAATAACGTTTAGTAACACGTCATCACGTTACACGCGCTTTCTCTCCTCGTGCAAACCGTTATTCTCTCCGTCCCGCGAAATTGATTCGTATAATAATAATAATAATAATATCTAGGTAAACCATACTCGGTAAGCACATAATATATCAACGCACACACGTTTTCGCGACGGTGTCTACAACCAAAGTGTCACACACACACACATCACTCACGTCGTCTAACGTCTCATCCGTGTCTTCGTTTTTGTATTTGTAGACACGCGAACCCGTTCCGCTGGAAGACCATTATCAGATGGCCGCGTCCGGTCGTGGCTACGCGCCGTTCGTCCCGTACGGTCCGTTGTACGGTCCCTCGTTGTCGGCCGCCCCGTACTACAACGGACCTCCGCCGCCGCACTCTCTACTACCGGTGGTGTCCGTCATCTACAACGGACCTACGCCCGTTCGCGTGGCGCCCGTTAACTACGACGACAGGCCTACGCCCGTTCGCGTGGCGCAGGCCAATTACAACAGCAGACCGCTTGCGCAGGCGGCGTCGGTGAACTACAACAGACCGCCGACACGGGCGCCGCCGGTCAGCCTGCACGGCGACACGCGCGTCAACGAGCTGATGGCCGCGCAACACCAAGCCAGCGGCACGAACGCCGTGTTGCCGCCGGACGTGGAGATCGTCGACGTGAACGGCAAACCTCAGCAGATGCACGGGGGCCAGTTCTACTACAACGACCACCATAACGGACCGAAAAAGTTTCCCGGCAGTAAATATTGACAGAGGGCCGGTGATACTTCGGACGGGCGTCTCTCTACAGGCCAGTTAACGGTAACGACAACGCGTTTATAGCGCGTCATCGTCGCCGTTCAAGACCCGGTTTGCGCGGGCACGTTATACTTAAATTATTTCTCTAAACACGTTGTTACGCGTTGTTCGTCTATTCATTATACGATTATTATTATTATTATTATTTAAATTTTATGTGTGCGTGTAAATATATTCAACAATCGTTTTATGTCGTTATTATTTATAATATATTATTATACGCGCGCAGGGGCGATTTTCGCGATTTTGCCGCCTGACGCCGGACAATTTTTCTTTTTTTTTATTATTATTATTATTATTAAAACGTTTCGATTATTCCGATAATAGTTTTCACACGACTTATTTCGCCTCGTCTCTATAGATTTCAAACGATTTTCGCGGTAAATTTCGTAATTTTCGAAAAAAAAATCACAAAAGTTCGATACTGAAAAGAAACGTCTTAATTGGAGTAAAGAAAAAATATACGCATTTATAAAATGTAATCATTGCGTATAGAAATGTATTTTTATTTTTTTATACGAATTACTTCGATCCTTTACAATGGATTGTATATGGTTAACTCGCGGTATGATATATACCGAAAACCTCCTCGATAATTTTTATAGAAAATACAAAAAAAAAAAATTACTCGTATACACGCCCCCGTTTGTGTAACGTTCAGAAATTGTCCTTTTCATCGCAGACGTATAAAATCTGCGATCAGACATGTCCTGTGTATGGTATTAGAAAACGGAATACAAATTGTAGGGATTAATATTTTATTATTTTTATGTGAAAAAACCGTCGTCCTTGTCTCGGTCGGATTGTGGAAAATCGCAGCGCTCTGGTCGACAATCGATTTTCGTTCACTTGATAAATAATATATAGAAGACAATTTTTCTAAACAGAATTCCAGTAGGTATAAGATTTGTTGCGTTCGGTCGAAGAACAAGTTACAACAAATATATTGGAACAAAGCGTTATTTCTCTATTGAAAATATATAGAAGTTATTATAAAAATGTAATCGTATTGTTATTACCTCGAAATTTAATGCTGTGATTTTTTTTTTTTTTTGTTTATTACGAAGCGAATGTAGTGATTTTTTTTTTGATTTTTTCAATAACCGCGTCGGAATATATTTTGTTTATTTGCGCGTTTATATCGTATTCGTCGTTTGATTTTCTACCGGTAACGTCCCCAAGAAAACCGAAAACGAATTTATGTAAATTTAATACTGTCAAATCCCCGAACAACAAATATCCCAAAAAAAAAATAAAATAAAATACAATTTTGTATTGTCACATCTCCATGTGTATAATAAAAAAATTAAAAGGTAAACGTGGTGTGTCGCAAACGGAGATTTTATAACTACGAATTGGAAAGCGATGATAAAACATTATATTCGAAAAAAACGGTTCCGAGCGGCGGAGGTTCAGTATGATAAAGAAAAAAAAGCTATTGACTGTCAGTGTTCATAATCGTCACATTCACAATATTTACGATATAAACGTCCTAATATTAGAAGAAAATTGTTGTATAGGTTTAGTTGTACACAGAGTAAAAAAAACTATTACTAGTCCCTTGGCTCCCACGGAATCTTTAAAATTGCGGTAATTTCTTAAAATCTATATACTAGTCTATAACATTATTATGGTGCACATTTCGAGAAATTCAAAATACGGCGGTAAGAGCGCGTCAAAAAAATATATATTATAAGTCGGTTCTACTGTCTCAACAATTCGTAATCCGTTTATATACGCGACAGTAAAGAGCTCTATCGCTTCACAGTTCGGAGAAGACAACATTTTTTTCCAAATACACACTGCCACGGAAAATATATCCGCTTTTTAGTTCGTCATTAACATTATTATTTTCTTTACTGCGGGGTGTAACGTGATATTATAAATATTTGTTTATGATGGGCGATCCATTTGTTGTTTCAGCAAGTTCGACTGTTAACGTTAAAATATAATATTATAACGCTATCCGAGCAAAATAATTAATTTTCTTTAGCGCATAGTTTTATCGAGTTATTTCCAACAAACTATCCATACAAACATACATATATGTATATATAATCGTACGCGAATCTCTGTGTTTGGCATATTCGACGATTGATCGAGTATCAGACTCGTATACGCTCCCGACACTTTTCAACAAGAAAAAAGCAATAACAACAAAATAGATACACTCGTTTATCGTATAATAATTTAAAAAATTGTATTTTTTTTTTTTTTTTTTTGTAAAAGCTCGAACAAAATCTGATATTTTTATAATATTATCTAATAATAATAATAATGATAATAGCAACAACGTAGAATTCGATAATATCGCGTTGACTCGCGTTTAATTCACTTATATAAACTTTATCGATATTTTTTGATATTCAACAACATAATAATATAATTTAATTTTTAATAAATAACGAACGTTTTCCATACAATATCTGAACGAGCGATTTTCAAAATTGTCTTTGTAATGAGAAATGAATTATACGAGTTCGTGGTGTACCTTTATACGTGCTAGCTGAACACGCGCGTGCACACGCCGATAATTCGAAAGAGTTTAACGATTATTTTTACGGCGCACGCGGTTTAAAATATAAATTTTATCCATTTTGAACGAATAGAGTGCGATATCGACAAATGATTGGAATTCACGAGGCTTTTTCTCTTAAACGTTTGGTGGGAGTTTGGTTTTCGATTAAACGTTTCGTTATTATTTCTATATTAAAATGTAATGAACGTAGAAAAAAAAACTAACAAATAAAACACCGTAGTTTTAATAAAAATATCAAGGAAGAATAAAAAAAAATCTATTGGAGGTCAAATATTTTATTCGACGTACAATTGAGTTCACTCGGTCGATGAAACAAAAAAAATAATAATAAATACGCTGTTCACGACGCTCTTTCGCATAATACGTACAAACACGGAACGAATTAAATTGCACCGTTCCTATTTTACTTTACTTATATTATCGTATTCGTTATTTAATAGAAACAAAAAAAAAAAAAGTATCGAAAACACGCGCGCAGAGGAAAGAAAAAGAATAGAACAGATGCTTTACTACTAACAAACTGACAAATAAACAAGCCTTTAATATCACACGGAAACAGTGTAATACTGAATTTACGGTGACACCGAATCCGGAGCGTGTAAACTTATTTATTAAACGTTTCCATCTAATGAAAACATTGAAACGCTAATATTATTATCTATCACATCACACGCGAATCGTGTTACACGGAGGTCTGTATGTATTATATAAAGCGGCAAAGGGACTACGAGCCAAAAAAAAAAAAAGAATGAAAAAATATATTACTATTCGAGCCAATGTTTGTATATATATAGGCTGTATTTTAATAAACATTTTTTTTTTATAAAAATAAAACTATCATTATTTATATAATAATACGTGAATAATAAATAATAACAGTTAGTGATTTTAAATATTCGTCTATTTATTTCGCACGATTTGTCGTCAACCGCAAACAATAATATTATTTTCGATAATAGTGATTTAAAAAATTACGAACGTGTTATAAAAACAGCGGTATTTGATAAAACGGTTTACAGTACAACCGCGACCACGGCAGAAAAACATTTTATGTTTAATGATATAATCGATTAAGCGATGACATTTTTCGTGTAACGTGTTTTGTGTTATAACACAAATAATTATAACATGTAATATGTATTTTAATGTTCCTCTTAACTCGTAAGTAATTTTTCCCGTCTCCCGGTTAATATTTTTGCCTTTTCCTACAGCAGTTCGATTCGTTTTGGGATTAGCGTTTGCGTACTTACTCGAACGTCTATTACGAATTTTTTTTTTTTTTATAATTAACGAAAATCAATTATTAAATTACAATAATAATAATTATCTATTTTTATGTAAATAATATTAAATCGTATATAATATATATATTATTTTTCAACGAGGTCCTTATGAAATGTTGATATATTCCCATTTGGTAAAAATAACAGAGCACGACACCAATTTCGCAAATCGATTTTCAACACAGTGAAAAGCGTTTCGAAACCAAAATTAAAGTACGAAAATCGAATCGTAATTCCAACGGCCGGCGTGAGTCGGTAATATTTACCGGTAAATCAAAATCGTATTTAAAAACGGACATGTTTAATTCGATTTCAAACGATGCGAAATTCATGATTGTAATACGATAAACACATTTTTTTAGAACGAATAATCGTTAGACGTTCAATGATTTTTCGTAGGAAAACTAAACAAAATATTCATTGGACGGTTTTGTTGGGTTAAAAAAAAAAATTGTAAAATATAAACGTACGGGAATTTCGTATTTTTTTTTTTTTGAAGTTTGTATTTTGAACGGAGATGAATCGATTTTTCCTACTAATAGGGAAAAAAATTATTTTTCTATTAATTTGAAGATGTTATCGTACGGATTTAAAAAAAAAACATTGTTAAAATATTACACATTATTATGTTCCGTTATGAATTCCGAGATTTCATTTTTGTAATAGTATTATTAATGTTATATAAATTGTTTTTTCGTATTCGTTTTGTTTTTTTTTTTTTAAATATTTGCATTCATTCGGCGAGGTACAATTCGTTAGGACCTTAGATGGACGATAACGTTCTTTACAAACTCATCTAATCGAATCGATAAGCGTAATTAAAAAAAAGTAAATGGCACAAAAAACTTAATTAAAAAGTCACAAATATCGAGTGACAATGGACCAGTGTTTTTTATGAGTATTATTTTTATATATATATATATATGTAATTAATAATGAAATCATAATTTTTTTCGCAGAACAATGTTCTTGTGCGGCGTATAAAAAGCAATTGTTTTAATCTGTCGTCCAGCTGTGCTGAAAAATTCGGTCGTCGGACGATAACATTAAAATCACCTTGTCACTCGCTTATAATAATCGACACAGAAGAAATGTGAATTAAAAAAAAAACGATTTTTCAAACCGAAAGCTCGGGATTATTAGAACTTATTACGACACAAACGTAATTTGATAAAAGAAAAATCGTGTTTCGCGTTGTATAATCATTAGTTAAAATATAATTGATTAAAATAGAATATTACAGAGGAATCAATTGATGATTTGGCACAGTTTATTACACATATCATTTCGATAATTTTTTTTTTTTTGTTTGTTCCTTACACGGATATTTTTTTTTCTAATTGTGTATGGTTAGATACGTTTTGCACTTGTTGAAAAAAATGTAATGTTTTCCATTAAAAAAACTTCATTCAAAAAAAAAATCATTCGGTAAATTATTTTTAAGATATATTAATAATAATAATTTTATAATAAATCGTCACGAAATCGCATGTGACTTTACGACATTCTCGTCTGAAGCAATCAACATTCTTTTGCGTGATATCGATATGAATTAATAAACGGGTAAAGATTTCAGCAAAATCACTTCTGTTTATTGTTTCCAATTTGTATGTTTACTTTATCCGTACGGTAAATAATATTTTATTTATTTTTTAAATATTCCGATGATTCTGTTTGGACGTATAGCGATAAAAGCGCACAAATACAACCCGTAAGAAAAAAGAGATTGATATAGGAAGAAATGTGTAACGCGAATTAAAAGCCCAACGATACGAGCGGTCGAATTTTCGATAGGAATTCTACGATTAACCCCCGAATTCGTTCTCGGCCGAATTCGAATAACTTTCCAGATTATTTAAAATACTATCCAATACCTATCAATTTTTTCTCAGCCGTTTTATACGGATTTAGAGATTTTTCGCATTCGGAATCGCAAAAATGTAATAAAATATCGCGGAATTATTTTTAAAAGTACTAAAAAAAAAAAAAAAAAAAAACACAGATTTCATTTAACGTAATAACGCTTTGAAGTTACAAACGCAAGGAAATCCGATAACATTGCTTTCTGAATCGTTAATAAATTAATATTAAAAAAAAAAAAGAGAGAAATTCTTTCCTTTTAAAACGTTGTTAGACGAGAAGACTAGCGTGAATATAATATATTTTTTAAATTCTACATAAATCTTTATTATCTCCGGCTTCGAAATCGGCTTTAGACTATTCACAGAGAATACTTCTTTTTTTTTCTTTTTCTATTATTTCATAAAATATATTCGTAGAGAATTTTTTTTTTTTTTTTGAACCGTTATTGTCCATTTTATCTCGTTTGAGTATATTTTTATCGTCGTCCTTTTCGCGCACGGAGCCCAATCGAACCGAAAATCGAATTATACGGAGTTGAATTTTCCTGGTTTTTCAAAGGTATTTCATAATATTGTTTTTCTGTTTATTTTTTCAACGTATATAACCCCGTTTAAAATGCGTCGATCGCTCGAAGAATTGTCGAAAAACGAACTCTCCCGCATAATATTAATTAGAAAATTTTAAAATCGGCTATCAGGTTTTACCGTTGGATTCGCGGAGGTTCGTCGTAGTCTCAATTATAGTACACACGGCGCGAATTATCGAATTGTTTTCATCACGTGCACATTTATGGTGAATATTCGTTTGACGCTTTAAAATTCTTCACGGATGACCGCCCACTGGAATACGAACTGTTCGTACTGCTGCGCGCGGTTTTCTACAACGTGTAAAATAATTTGCCGGCATTCGTGTCCTTACGCCGTTCGGAATATTTCGTGTATTATTATTTGAGCATAAATTTCGGTCGAATAACGTGTCAGTACGAACGGAATAGAATGTCTACGAGAATGAATTACGAACGGGCTACGAAATTTATATTAATCTTACGCGATTAAATTTCCCGGCGCAGCGTATTTCTGTCTCGGGGGTCACGAAAACTCAAACCGTATTTTCAGTACAAAAAAAAAAAAAAACAAATAAATATTTTCCATAGGATTCGTATAATGTTTGCACACTAAATAATACGAGAATCATATTTTTAAGTGAACCGTTCGTTACAGAATTCAATTATTGTCTCGACGATAACACCAAAGGAATATTTTAAATGCAAATGGATTGCGTAATCGTATGTTTCAAGTGATTAATAATAATACGTTTACAAAAGTATTATGTTTACGCCGCCTTTGTTTGCAATTTATTCCTGAACAATTATGTATATATATATATATATATATAATAAAATTATAATACGAAAGCGATTAAAACAAACTGTGTCCGTTAAACAATTTATACATTAGTTATATGGCGTTTCTAAAGAAAACGTAATTTCGTACATTGCTTAAACTATTAATATTTATTTCGCATAAATCCAATCGTCATCCGTTGAAATGACTTCAATCCCTTAGTTTTCTTTCAGTGTTAAAACTACGGGATTAAAAACAATAAATTCGAATTTATTGAACAATCGTCAGATTGTGTTATTCGAGTTAAGTTCGTTAAGTGTTTGTTGTTGTTTTTGACGTAAAATATTGCAAGTTTTTTAGATCGAAACGAAAAATTAAAACGTTGAACTTCGTAATTTACAGACAGAAAAAAAAAATTATAAACATTTCCACTCTTCAATAACATTGAATTTCATCGATATTAAACAATATATATATATATATATATATATTTATAAATTGTATACAAATCCCCACGTGTCTCCTCGACCTATGGCTCTCAAATTCTTCGGCGGGGCCACATTGGAAAACACTCAATCACGGATAATTTTTTCGTTCTTTTACGTTCACGATAAGCTTTTACATTGATCAGTGTTCGAAGCGACGGCACCGATGCGGCTGATAAATTATAACGGAAACGAGCTGCTCTAAATTTGTAACTATACCTGTCAGGCTCGCATTTATGGTGACGGTGGGCGGATTGTCTCTCCTGTCGGAATTCCGACACGGCGGTACATTTGTGCGAACAACTTCTTTTTTGTGTTTAGATACAGTTTAATAATTAAGTAAAATGTTTTTTTCTTTCGTGTATTGAATGTATTGTCGATTTCCTAATGAAATTTAACAGAAGAACGATATTCGCCGTGTAAAATTCCCTCAGTAGAAAGTCAATTTTTTTTTTTTCATACGAACACGGGGTTTCTTGATAACGACAATTGCGACATTACTCAGAATACAAACCCCCGCAGCTGGCGTAGTCACTAACGTTTAATTGTACACTTACGTTTATTTCTCTCGATTTCATAATATGTGTGATACGTTATTATTAGGATATTATTAATATTATTTAATAGTTTAATTTTAAATGTTGTTTGATATTGTGCGTCGAAAACCGGATGACTGGAACGACTAACATTTGATATCTTACTCGATGACGTACTGTTTAAAATTTATTTTATTTTCATTTTTATATTTCCTATATGTAATGTGTTATGATTAATAGTAAATCACGCCAGTGGCGTAGACACAGTTTATGACAGTAAAGATAAGTAGGAGATGAAAAAAAAATGTTGCTCTCGTTCACTACAAATCGCGCATGGCCGATGGAGGACTCTGACCTCCTTGGTAAATAAGCCTCCGCTTTCCTGTACAACAATTTACGGTCATTCCTCCGAAAATAATAGGAATTACATAAAAATCGGCAAAACACGAAAGACGTTCGCGAGACGCTTGTCTAACTATCGAGACTATTTTTTATAGAATATCGGAAGAAGAAAAATAGAAGACAGTATGAAAATGTCTGAAGTATAAAAGTACCGAATTCCCGAAGCCATCGCTCTTTCACTTTTCGTCCGATCTCGAATTTTTCGACGAAAATGGAAAGCCGACGTCCGTATCCATTGTTCGGCGGTGTCCATTTGGGGCCTATAAATTACAAAAAAAAAAAAAAAAATCCACTATTTTCTCGTTTTGTTGGATTTTTTCTTCTTTCAGTCAAAACGGGAAAATCGTCGTTTCGACCTGGGTTTTTATCATATCTGAAATCGGCCTTTCATCATACGATAGAACTCGAATTCGGTCATCGTCTCAACGTTTCTTATTACAAACGTCACACGAATACGGTTTCGTATTCCGACGAGTCATCATGGCTGGGCTGCGCGCGTGTCGTCGTCCCCTCGCCACTTACATTATATAATATAATATCACTACACCACATAATAATATGTTATATAATATACTACCATTGATTGTATATATAATATAGATAGCCAACTGTTAAGCCCGTTTTACACCGTACGGCAAAAAGTCCGAATGAGCGAAATGTTCACACACCAATACGGTTCTACGTGACCATTTTATCAGTCCCGAACTTAGCGTACGTGAATGGGCAATAACACTGCGAACGAAATCGTCGTGAAAACGCGTATTCGGTCACGCACGGAACTGGACTCATCATCGTGCCGTCCGGTCGAAATACGAAACGAGCCTTATAGAAGAATTGACCGTCGACGGACAATCGTATATTTATCTAAATTTTACACCACTCTCGTTAATTCGGCTCTGGCCTTAATGGCTGATTTCTTTGCAATTGCTCGTTCCCGTCATGCCCCAATCGCCCTGCGCGTACGGCGACTCGCTGTTGGTCTCCAAAACGAATTGGCCTCTTGCGCTGCGATCAAAGAAAAGAACACGCGAAAACTCAATAAATTATGTGTCATCCAGTTGTAATGGAGTTGATAAAATCCATATGAAAACGCAAATGTCACGATCGTTTCACCTTTGGTTCACGTGCTGTCCCATTAGCACGTGTTCGCCATGTCGAGGACATTTCCCGGAGAAATAATCGAACCAGTCCGGACACGGCCAACTCCAAAAGCCCGTTGTCGAGCCGATGCTCTCGGCGAAATACACCGGAGCCATGAAATGATCGCAGGAAAGTGGTCCTATATATGAAGCGAAAAGACGTAAATGCGGGAAAACGACAACACACCTTATATAAACGACAAAAAACGTTTGATTTGTATTTTATTGAATTGTTTGTGACGACCGTTTGCGTGTAGAGTTATATTTTAGGCAAGTTGATAATTTAAACGTGTATAAACGCGTATTGTCAGACATCGATAATGACAAAAAAAAAAAAAAAAAAAAAATTGAAATTATTCTAAACGTTTGCTGTACAATAATATAAATGCAAACTCAACCCCCAAGGCTTAAACGCACTTGAATCGTTTTTGCAATGCGGTTGTGACACTCCGCCGTTTACGTAGAAATCGACGTCACCGCACGGATCCAACTGGCCCTGAATCATTGCGTTCGTATGTATCACGTCTACGAATGTGGCATCGTTCCTACTCAGTCTTCTGTTCAAATGCCAATTGTAGAATAACGGTAACGCCGGGTCCAGTCCTGAAATTAAATTTATATTACTATTATCGAGTACCGCCGACTTTTTTTTTTCTATATTATGCGTTATGTGTTATAAACGACTAATTTTCCAATTTCCTGAGATTATGTTTCAATCGTTGTTTCATTCAAACGCACTGCGAATTCATCAGGAAAATTGAATGCCAGGATTTCAATGTAGTTTCATACGTGCTCCGGTATGGTCGTTGGAATTAACCGTGGTATCAAACTGAGCGCGTACGACATTTCCGCGCAGTCAATTTCAGCGCACGTTATATAATAATATAGTATAAATGAATCCGAAGCAGAAACTCCCGCTGTTGTTTGGCGTTATGAAAATAATTGTCGCGATTAATAATAAAATCGATGGCGTCCGCGCAAATATCAACTGTACACGCTATTTATCAAGTTCTAGATATTTTATCTTGAAAAATACCGTTTTCTTCTACATCGATGTAAGACATAAGTTTAACATTGATATTTACATATTGGACATTTTTTTAGTGCGTCGTTTTTACCGCGACCACATTATATTGTTTTAGAAATGTGCCATAATCAAGGCCTGGTTTTATATGCTCTAAAAACCCGAGAAATTTACATTTATATTTTTATTTTGTGAATATATACCTTTTAAAATAAAAATAATTTGCAAATAAAAAAAAAAAAAAATCTTTTATTTTTATTATTTAAAAATATTTACATAAAAGTGCACATGCGATTTATGTTTCATACTAATTTCGAAATGTTTTCAATTCAAAAAGCAATATTAAAAATAAAAAAAAATACGTGCAGGTTATAAACGAAAAAAAGATATGAGTATAACGATCCGGTATTTTTGTAATGACAATTGACAATGTAAATAATTTTTTTTAGCAAATTATTAATAATAATAATATAAACATATAAAAATCGTCTTTATATGCAATGAATAGTCGTAGAATACAGAAATATGCTGTACATGATCAAAAATACGCGAAAATACGAAAGCTCCGTATTTACAGATCGTTTGATTATAATTTAAACTGTATTTTGTAACTTAACTGGCCACTTTTTGGACTGTTAAAAAAAAAAACGCGCAACTGCGTATAAATCCCCGGGCCTTGATCGTGACATATCGATTGAATATCGTGTTTTATATCGACGATTTCACTATCGTCGTACGAGAAATTTTATACGTACACGATTTAAATTCGAAAAGAAAAATGGACATTTGTTTACCAGTGATCCTCGGCAATACGACGGGTTTCAGATGTTTAGCCACGTAGCTGGCTAGTTGACCACCGAGGCTGAATCCGATCACGTGCATCAATTCTTTCACATCGGAAAGTCTCATGACTTCGGCGATGAACAGAGCAGCGCACTTCCCTACGAATTGTAGATTGTACACCGCGGCCACATAACATTCATCGGGACCGGCCGAAACGCTACTGTAATCGATCATCC
Organism: Chaetogeoica ovagalla; assembly: GCA_032441825.1. NCBI lineage: Eukaryota > Metazoa > Arthropoda > Insecta > Hemiptera > Aphididae > Chaetogeoica > Chaetogeoica ovagalla. Next base: position 5,144,785 of record CM063732.1, on the reverse strand, counting down.
AAACGTTGACGTCCATATCCGTTAGGTATTCTGCGAGCAAATAATTCTCGTGATTACAAAAGTCTTTGAATAAAAATTATTATTAAAATCTTGTCTGTGTAATGAAATATCTTATAATTTTCCAACGAATTTTTTTTTTTTTTTTAGTTATAATTTACCTAAAACATGATATTACGTAGATTAATCGATACGGTGAATAGTCACTTGTAAAAGCAACAGTAACTATATTACACAGTGAATATTTAAGGTGGCTAAACTTATGTTTATCAACCTAATAACTTAAAATAATTAGCGTTTATTTACGATAACGTTATAGCGATTACATAATATGTCATACTGAGTAATAATTTCGAACACATTTTTAATTTTAAATTGGACTAGAATTTAGTTTTATGAAATTCCACATAAAACTGAATTTTTCAATAATCATTTTTATTGTCGACGACAATAATACGATACAACTGTGATATTATTATATAAGTGGTCTATATTTTTATAGAAATTTTCCATACTCATATTTTGTTCCAACAATTAAAATATTTTTTAAAACCAATTGTAATTAAATGTTTTTCCGTCCCCGTATTATCATGCCCGGCACCACTTACATATTATATAGGTACGTCTCTGCCAATGAGTCTTTCGTATTTCGCTCAGAATCTTCTTATTCTTTCAATACTTTATACGAACATTTTATATTTTATATTTTTGAATTGGAAATAAATTCGCTTACTTTAAATAAATATAAATTAATTGGAACCTTGACGGTATCCTTATAAACTATTAGTAATATCCAATTACGCATAATGCGTTTTATACGTCAACAGGGATTATAGTTTTCACACAAAATCCATCGCACATTAACTTAATACACTTTAAAAAAGAAGTAAGTGTTCGCATATCATTATAGTGTAAAAGATAATAGTTAACGAGTTACTCATAAAGTTTCTGTTTTCAATAAAGTATTATAGTGACAAAAATAAAATATTATTATAAACGAGTATAGAAAAAGTTTTCTTGTTTTAATATATATATATATATATACATTTTAGTATATAAATAAATTCCATTAAAAATATAACATTTAAAAAATTGTAACGTTATAAAAAATGCAATAATACTCAGTCATAATACAATTTTTGTGTTTCACAGTGAAAAAAAGAATGCAATAATATAAAACATTTTCAACTCCAAATAAATTTAATAATGGCAATTCTAAGAGAGAAAATATAAGAAAAAGCTTTTGAAACTTTTGACACAACGCTGTATAAAATATTTACCCATTGTTTAATGTTACTATTATTTTTCGTCAGATTAAATCAGTCCGTTTTATCAATTCTTTTAATTACTTCAATATACAAGATGATTTTATTTTCATCCACACCCAGGATTTATCTCAGGAGATATAAACAACTTTTATTATATACGTATATTTTATATAGGTTTTTTTCCGCATATTTTATTCTATAATATTCCCTGATAATTTTAATATTTTCACCTCCGTACCAAATTTGCGATAATAATCGTATAAACGTTTGATTTTCAAATGACAACCAGCTATGGCTTTAATCAAGCGATGCAACAATATTATTTATACTTTATAATATACTGTATAATAACGCTAATTATATAGAGTAATAGGTAATAATATTTTTATAGATATTTCATTAACGTAAGACTACAAACATATTAATGTAACCAAATGAGCTCACGAAATGTAAACTATAAGTAAAAACTCTTATCGTTATTATTATTTATTTTTTTTTTATAATACATAAAACATTTCCAAGTAATACAAACCATATTCAGTTACTATATATAGTATTTATACTACTAAGTATAAATACGCAATTTTTTTAATATTTTGCAAAATACATTTAGTTCTTCCGAGAAAAATGTTGATAAAAAAAAAGCACTTACATTATTATGGTCAATCCGGAAATTCGTTCGAGTGTCGGGAAGATTTAATATTATTCCGAAATAATATGTACTCGTACCCATTGTCGTTATTCGCGTTATTTTATACGATGTGAATTATTTCGATAGAATAACGAAAATAACGTGTTTTAGAAAATATACGGGGTTTTTAATTATTTTTATTATTGATTTTAACGAGTCTTTGTGTTATATTACACAAATTCATACGTATATAGTGGCAATCGAAATCGTTTTAAAATGCATAAAAGTTAACGAATATTAAAACTCAATTTTCATTATATTACCGATTAAATTACGAATTCTGTAGAGTTGTTTACAAATAGGGACAATTCAACTCGTTGTGATTACGGAAACTTTATAATATTTGGTTCATACTGTATTGGCTCGACTTGCACGCGTTTACGTCTATCGACTAATTTGTTCAATAACACGATTTTCTATTTAATTATAACGTTGTTATTAGTAAATTGTATTTTATTACCCTTATTTTAAGGTGCCAGGATTGTGTTACAAGAACTATGGAAAAAAATGTCACGGTCGAATTGTGTGCATAATTAAAATGTACGATTCCTATAATCGAACGATTCTATATTCTATTTTCGACGTTCTATTCCTTTTTTCCCGCATAAAATTATTGACATTAAACTTATTGGGATTCCGTTAAGCCAGAAAGAAATCAAAACTGTTTTATATATTATCCGAGAAAACATTATACATAAATTCCCCAGTGACAATAGAAACCCAAGCAGTGGCGGTCATAAGGCTGGTGGCGATAGATGGATAGTCGCCCTATTGGAATTTGATATTTTTAAATTTAGCATATCTCTGAACCAACAAAACCAACTTACAATTATGTTATGGTTATGCTCCATTTTCATCCCTCTTGCCACCTTTGAACATCATGTATAAGGTTGAAATTAGTGCTCGACCGACGATCAGCGCATACGGTCTGATCATCGGTCGTGTTCGAGCGTTTAATGCTTAGCTTACGGCATACTAGGTCGGTCGAGTAAACGAACGGGATTTTAGATTTCGAAATGTGTTAAGGTCATATAAATATTAGAATATATTTTCATTTGAATTGCTTAAGACAACAATAAAAACGATTTTGATAATATATTATTAAGTGTTACGTATTATAATTGCACACTTGTAACCTGAAAACGATAATACGTTTTTAAAGGAAACGCGATTTAACGAGTTTTGAGATTTAAATGAGTAATAAACTGTGTACCTGATTGTGAATAATGCTATCGAGTGTATAGTGGAAAAATATATATTAGTTGAAGTATTTTTATACTTTTATTTAATTTATAATATGCGGTACGGATTGTAATCATGTCATATTAATAACCGGATCAATTAGAATTATTTGTGGACATAATTTATAATATTATTAGAAAACCTAATGAAAATACATATTTGAAATGTAGAGAGAGAGAGAGAGAGTAGCATACAGAAGTTTTAAAAGATTTTCTCTGAATAACTATATTTACGGAATATTAGTAGTCAATAGATTTGAATTTAACTTAATCAACTTGTAAGTAATATAAAGTTATGTTTAAAAAAATATTGTCGTGGAATATATCGGATTTTTTGACCATTTCCTCCGACATATGCCACCGAACGAAATTGAAGAAATGAATGGCCGATCTAAAATCATTTATTGAATAATTTATTAGACCAGTTTAAATTTTACTGCGTCACCTCCCACGTTAAGAAAATATGCGCACACTTATGTTACACAATAATATCATATTATCGTCAATATATCGTCGGGCTATATTGACAAGTATGTACGCATATTTAGTAGTCTGTTACTTCTATCGTACACACGCAGTATACACGTTAATATAATATGTACTCCATAGGCTAATTATGTGTCCCTTTGAAACGTGAAGTCTTTATATACAACAACCGTATATGTACCGTTATTAATGTTGACAGTTAATAGTTTCAACAAAATAGAGTTAATTCATCAATATGAAATGATTATTATCATTATTATTATTGTTATTATTATTATTATTATTATTATTATTATTATTATTATTATTATTATTATTATTATTATTATTATTATTATGTTGCGTAGTCAATATCGTATGTCTGTTGTAAAACAAGATGAAATAATATGAAAACAGTAAATAAAGTTTTCGATAGAGCATAAAAAAAAAAAAAAATATATATATATATATATATTAATAATAATAATAATAATAAAAACAACAAAATGATTACCGTTTTTGATATTTTGAAGTACGTTCAATGTCGGACCACTGTTGAATCCGTGAAGTATGAACTTATTGGAAAGCGAATTCGTGAAGTATGACTCGGTTATATTATTCTTAGTGACTAACTGCGCATCGTCTTTATTATACCTGAAGTAAAAAAAAAAAAAAAATTTTAAATAAATATTAAACACATTTTACAAACATTTCGAAAGCAAATGAATAATTTTAAGAGCTACCGTAATTTCGAACCTAATTATATATTAAAAAATTAAATATTATTTTTACTACATAACAAAACGTATGTTTTCAGAAACATCTGTCATTGTGTTTGAAGAGCGTTAAAACATTAATATTACAACTTGCATTGAAAGCGCGATAACGATTTTACACCTGTACAGGTGCACGGAGGTGGTATTCTTCCTACAAAACCGATGACAGACTTTATTTTATACACGTGACAGACGAACAAGCTTCTCGAATTCTTTCGATTAATCAAAAAAAAAAAAAAAAAAAACAAATCTGTGGTTATCGGTCAAGTGAATAAATATTGAACACGCTCCTGCTACACGAGCAAAATGTCGTATTATTTCTTCAGAGAAATTACAAAGACTATTCGATAAATACTGGCGAAGCGCGCGTATTCGGTTCTGACAAAAGTATAATATACGCTTTTACTGAAATTCCTTACGGGTTTAGCCTGCAATTGCACGAAAACGAATTTCTTCGCTCGTCTGCGACTCGTTCACTGCACCTATCTGATTTCATGAACTCGACTGACTCGTGTGTGATTCACAATCGTTCGCGATACAAAACGTACGAGTATATTGTTAAATAGGTATTGAAAAACATGTCACGTGCTCACCGGGAGTATAAGTAAAATTTGACCTCAGGACTCGAACAGTCGAGATCCACGATGTACTTACAACTGGCCATTGTAAGACTTCGGAAACAATGTGTGCCCAAAAAGCACGACCAAACGACAAGCACAGTAGTTATCGTCGTAAAGCGTGTTTCTGTAATTATAAAAAAAAAATTAATTAATTAATTAAACGTGTCTGACCGGTTATAAAACGATATTGGAATAAAAATAGGAAACAAAAAAAATATCGTGTTATATTATGACTCGCGGAAATTCGCTATAATCTTAACACGCGTAATATTAGCAAATAACAAAAAGAAAGTGAAAACAAAAAAAAATTTAAATCAAAAATAAAAACAAAAATCGAAAGGATATGTAAAAATAAATAATTAAAAAGAAAGAAATAAAAAATTACAAGTTAATACTCGTGATAATAAATAAAAAAATATATATAAAATAAATTAATATATATATATATCAATATAATATATATTATGTAATATATAATATTACAAAAAAAGAATAATTCAAAAAAAATTTTTTAGACACGCGGGTGACGTTGGTACGTATTAAAAACAAAAATTTTTTTTCGGGCAAACTATGAACTCTACGTAATGCGTAATTAATATAGTACGTAATTTCGCGTGTTACGGAGGATAATTCGTAACAAAACGTTATTAAAAAAAAAAAAAAAAAAACACGCGATTGACAATTTTTCGGAAAGATACGTTGAAACGACAAAAAAAAAAAAATTAACTCCTATAATAACACAATGCGATACGATTAATAATTCGAATACATACTTAACAGCATTTTGTATCGAAGTGCGTACACAAACGTATTAGAACATAATCAAATATAACACAACTTATAATAATATTTTATCGACGGGAAACGCAACAATAAACGACAATTCAAAACGAAACCGTTCGCCTAGTAATGTTCAAACGGACTACGTATTAAAACATTGGTTAGAGGGGCACTTCGAGCGCGGGGCTCTGTCGTCTAATGCAATAATTCAATATCGACAACACATGACGTAATTCTCTGTTTGGTCTTGAAATGAATGTGTGTGTGTGTGTATATGTGTAGCGTTGGTGTCGTATAAACACAGTGTTAGTGATTAATGCGATTTCGATATAATCAGTGTTTAATTTTTTTTTTTTTTTTTTTTTATGATTATAAAATATGGAATGTGAAATCAATTTTTTTTTGTAACAAGATATCGATTGGTTTTTTTTTCACACATAATACTCGATTATTATTTGTTATTTGTTATTTTTTTTATTGCTCTTAATTAACATCGACAGCAATGGCCATTAGTTACAAGCATTTGTGAATTTCCTGTTTTTTTTTTTTTTTTTTACACAATTTTACTTTTACTTAATTTTATTATATTAGATATTAAATTACACACATTTGATTTTTTTAAGAACTTCAAGATTTGACTGCTGGTGTCTGTGTTCGGCTATATAGTGCTGTGTCCAAATTGAATTCGATGATGATTTCTTTATAATGGTGGCATTCTGTAAATATGTATTTTATTGTGAGCTCCGTTCCACATGTTGTGCAAATTGGTCATAAGGTCCATCCATGTGTTAGTCTGTTGGTTCCCGCGATGTCTGTTGATTATACATTTTTCTCTTCTGTTTAAAAAGTCAGAGATCGTTTATTAAATTTCTTTTAATTCGTTATTTATTACCTATTATTATTATTATTATTATTATTATTATTATTATTATTATTATTATTATTATTATTATTATTATTATTATTATTATTATTATTATTATTATTATTATTATTATTATTATTATTATTATTATTATTATTATTATTATTATCATTATTATCATTATTATCATTATTATTATTATTATTATTATTATTATTATTATTATTGTCAAACAAAGCAGCGGCGCGAGTCTCAAAACGGTTATAATATATAATTCGTTTCGAACAAGTATGTAAAAACTTTATGTTATATATATATGTAAGGAAGAAGCTTATTCATTTGTAACATTTGTATCTGCCGAGTTCTATCGGATACATAAATTAATAATCAATGTCTCTACCGAATTCGGCGAAAAATTTTTATATCACGTATTCTCACGTTTAGCTGCACACTATTCGGCGACGTGTATACATATTTCGTAACGCGTGTGTTGTAATATTCAAATTTCATTATTTTTCGAAAACTGTCACACGTTTTTCGTATTGAATTATGTATAGAACGAGTTGACGTTGAAAAAATGAAATACAATAAATATAATATTTTCGCAAAGTACGGTCGTAACTCGTGTAAATGCGTTGGTTTGAAAAAAACCATTCAGTAAAAAAAGTGTACCTAGTGCAACGAGAAAACGTTAACGTAATATTTTAGCAGAAATACACCGTTAAGGTCATTTTTTTTATTCTTTTTTTTAATTATTTGAGTGTGAAGAATACAATTATTTCCTTATAAAAAAAAAAAATAAAAAGACTTTAACAATAAATCGGTGTGCCTGAACTAGTTTATTATTTTTAAGTTAGGTTTTCATATCCTATACATTTCCGATACTAATATATATATATATATGTGTGTATTTATAAATACGAAAAAATTGGTATTGCTAAATATTACTATATACACATACACTGTGTTGCAATTAGCCCGACGAGTTGTAGTCATTGAATTCAATACATGAAATGCGAAGTTATATCAATCAAAATGTGAAGGCCGCCCCGTATGAATTCTCTAAGACAGAAAAGTCACGGCGGATACGATGAAACATATTTTTTTCGCGATATTTATTGTGTTTTATTATTTACTTTGAGATAGCAAGACAAAAGACGTCTTCACGGTATAGACGTTAGCACCGAAAATCGGTTATTTTTACAAAACGAAGTTGGTAACAAGAACAGGAAAATAGAAACGGAATACATATAGGGCAGTTCACTGTTATGGCGAACCACATTTCCTATACGAGAATGATTATTATACGGAAAGCGCTTTCCGTGTATTGAGTTCAGTGGTCGTGCTTTATGTAATTTACCACTTCTGGAAAATGGTTACGAGTAGTTTTTTGGAATATAAAAATATGCATTTGACTGTTGCGGCGTAGGTGAACATATTATGTTTAGTGTGATAACGACAATAATAATAATAATAATAATAATAACAATAATAACAATAACAATAATAATAATAATATTAATAAATAAACATTGCTACGCAATGTTTTCGAAGTTTACGACAACGCATTTGAAATACATAAAATAACGACTTCCGCACTTTTTATCCCGTCGTGCGTATACAAACGATGTACAAATCCCACATGACACACTACAGCAGTATGAATCGCGATACATTTAAACAATTATTTCCCGTTTAAAACCCGTCGTGATTATATTGTAAATTATTATGAAAGTTTATTACGCGTTTTGTATATATATATATATATATATATATATATATACTAGTATAATAATTGTTCCGTTTTAAAGTGAAATTATAATTTAAAAGTTCTCGGAGCCGAGCTAAAACGCGTTTACATAATAATATAGGTACGACGACATTACGGTTTTCGTATATTGTTACGCGTGCCGCGTAATTTAATTCCATAAAACGGTGTTTGTATGATAAATAGGCGATAAAATGCAAAACGATTATAACGTAGTCACATCGTTGTTCAACTGACGATCATTATTATCCGTATGATAAATAAAAAGAATTTTTTTTTATTTTAAATTGAAGAGTTAAAAACATCTGCCGGATAATCCGTTTAAGTTCAAACAAAACGTCAATGTTTTTTGAACTCCACAGTATTAGTCCACTGCGGAATTTTACGAGATTTTACGTAAATCAATAATATACCATTCGTAATCCGAATGACTCTTCGTTCGTTTCATATTTTCTAATTCAACAACCATTTCACATAAATATAATAATTCAATCGGTCGATTAATCAATCGCATTTATTTGATATTATATTATAATTAATTGTTTCTAAAAAAAATCTGTAAATATGTATGATTAACTGTTCGCGATAATCATACGCATCTAGACGTTTTTCCTGATGAACATAGTATTCATGTTTTTAAGGTGATTGAAAGCAAGTATTTTCTCTCTTCCTCTTACACACACGAAACATGGCGAAATGGACGTTTCCTACTTCCAACGTACCGATCGATTTAGTAGTGCGATAAGAAATTTAAAAACAGATTTGAATTCGTCGTGAATTTTACCATAAAACGGTAAAATTCTCACTTTTTTCAATTTTTCATCTTAAGACCTTCAAAAATCGATTACTAACATTTATTTTTATTATTATTTCAATTTCGTTCAATTAACTTTTTAAAGATTTATGAGAAAAAAATTAGAAATGTGGGAAAGTCCATTTTGAGTAGACTTCCCGACGAATTCAAATCTGTATTCAAATTTCTTATCGTAACATTAAATCGATCGGTACGTTGGAAATAGGAAACGTCTATTCTGTTCCGCGTGTGTAAGACGAAGAGAGAAAATGCCCGCTTTCAATCTTCTTAATCAATAATCTTTAAAAAAAAATAAAAATATTTATGTATAATGAAAAATACGCTTCTAGGTATTATATTTAATAATATAATCATTTTATTCGTGTCACGAGTGTTATGATAGCATTGATAAAAATATAGTATATTAAAATAGTTAAAAAAAAAAAAAAATTGAAAACGCTAATGCATATTGTTTTCTTTTTATATTATAACAAATATATACGTATACGGTTAGACCATAGTGTGTTTTAAGTTTATGAACTAAATTGTATTATTTATTTTTTAATTCGTATATTGTTTTCCATGCATATATTGTATAGGTAATACACATATATAAATATCGGATTTCGGGTTAAAATTATCATTATTATTCTCGTTGAAAGATTTGGCCGGTGACTTGTTAGTTGAATTCAGCGTAGGCTATTAATTTAAAAATAAACTTGAAATGTATGTCGAATAAGTCACGTTATTTCGATTAAGCTTTCAAAGGTTTCGGAAGTATTAGAACGTGTATTAACTATAAGTAATACACGCATTAAAACGTCGAATCCAAGTCGAGTTTATTTACTAACGAGTAAATTACATTTAATCTTAAGTACCTACTCGACAATCTTATCGGAACGTAGAAATGCGTGATTTTTGACATTAGAAAATATTAAAAATTAAACTTACTCGTCGCTTGAACTGTTATTACATAAGTAGTTATTGAAACAAAAAGTTTCTATGTTTTATTTTAAAAACCTTCCTCAGAAAAAAATATACGTTACTGATTACAATCACAACGCTATATTAACGTCGCTCAAAATCGTTTTTCGAATACGATTACTTGTCCTCATTTTTCATTTACCGAATAATAATACAACTCATAAATATCACCGTTTAAGTAACTTGTTTAAACCGACATTCGCAGCAGCAACCGTGACTCTCATTAGTCATTAAATTTATTAACATTTTATCTCGTATATGAGATTATGTAGATAAATAGTTTTATTATATATTTAGATATTATTTCATAACGCATATTTTAATGAGTGTTGGTTTATTTTTTTTTAATTGATTTTATAATAAGAAACTAGATACTGAATAGTTATATCAAAACCCAGATCGAAGTCTATATTATAAATTCATACAAGGGAAAAAAATTATTCGTCTGGAGGTCAAACAATTCGTTACATTTTAAATAATAAAAAATAATTACGGTTTTCGCACTTTTTACATAAATTGTATTTTATAATAAAACGTTTCCCATTGTTAAAATTTAAAAAAATTACAAAAAAAAAATATAATTTTTTTTTAAAATATTTCTTTGTTACTTGGAACGTCGAAATGTCACGTGATTTGATAAGGGAAAATTAAATATAAAAACTATAAATTTCGATGATTCGTGAATGGTCGGCCTCGGTCCTCGCTGAAACAGGAATATTCACCCGCGTCCTTTGCTGACCAGACCGACACTGAATGTCGATGATTCAATGTCATCGCGTTTTGCAATGTATCTGGTATGACTTCTCGGGGATCTGATAGTTGAAAACTTCAATGTCGTAGACGTACGACGAGTGATGGGTAGCTGATACGGGATAAATCCGTTGTCCAATCATCGATAGAGCGTATCGTGTAAAATAATTTAGTCAGCAGGATTTCATCCTTTAGCGACGATTTCGGTAGAGTTTAACGTCGCGAAGAACGCAGGGACGGCGGACTGCACACTACGCTTTTACGATTAACGATTAATAAAAAAATTAAAATCGAATCGCAGCTTTTCCTCCTTGCGGCAAATTAAAAATGCCAAACGTTTTCCGAGATCTAATGTTGGCCATCAAGAAATGTTTACAGTCTACTTTGACCATCCACGAACATATTCGATTGCGTTGTCGACAAAATCCGCAGGAGCGCGTCACTAGTATCGAATTGGCAGCTGCGAACGGAAATAAAATAGAATGAAAATAGTCAAATAGGTATTATGAATTTAATAGTATTGGTCGAGACACGAGGTCGGTGATCATAACGAAATCCGACTATTCCAAAACTAAATTCCGTGGCACGGAACATTCGATATTATGTTTAATAATAAAAGAATCTCTCACGACTCTCCGTAAAACGCGCGAGTTTTATAAATCGGCTAATATCTGGCGCGGATACAAGGGGGGGGGCATGGGAGCAATGGCCCCCCCCCAAATCAACATTATATATTGTAATAACATTACAATATTATAATATAATAAACATTATAAGTATTAAAGCATACATATTATATAATATTAATAATTCTTTACTTAACATTAAATTATTAAATTGATATTTGTTCTCGGTCAAGTATATTTATAGTTCTATAATTTCTAATCGCGTCGGTTAGGTAAACTTCGTCTCAATCGTCATTATCCTGATTTCAAACAATTTTAACATTATAAACCTCGATCATTTCTACTGATATTATTTGAATCTATTCTGGATCCGCGCCTGTCTAATACAATATTACAATAAGACCATAATATTATAATATCTGTAAGTTAGACGTTGCGAGTTGTACAAACATCGCAGTACAAAACACAAAATCTATTGAAATAGAACTAAAAATACAATGCGTTTTGATTTTCAATGTCGTGTTTTATACGGAATACAAAAAAATAAAAATATATATATATTTTTTTTTTTTGAGCCGAAGTTTGAATTTAACGCCAACGACGTATTTGTATTACAGTTTAATCAATGGGTACGTGTGACGAACGAATATTCCCGCTAAAGAAAAAAATATTCTTTTCCAGTTTAATGTCGATGACATTTGGGTCGTCCGCTTCATTTATCGGTATTAAGTATGTGAATTAATTTATTTTTAATTCTGTTCTACCGGACAACGAGTTGAGTACTGTCAAAACGTTTTTAAAAATTGCATCAACATTGAATACACACACACACACACATACATAGATGAAAATTACTGATTTTTTTTTTTTTATCCAAAATAAAATATAAATCAAGTGGAGGAGAAGAAAATCGCGCGCCACAGACATTAAAAACAATTTGACTTCTGAGCGTTTTTAAATGCAAAAATTAAAAGTCAACCCACACAATTATTGGTTTTATTGGTTATTTTCTCCTATGTTATACGGATTAGCTATATTATTATAGCTAATAATTATTATTATATTATTATATATTAGTTATACGGAGTGGTCAGAACGTAAAAAGTACATTCGCCATAATATTAACGAAACTCGACTGAACAAACATAATTTAAGGATTATGTTCATAATTGTCTCGTATTATTGGCGTGGCGTGAAATCAATGTAAGAACAATTGTTTAGGAGGACACGATTTGTAGCGATATGATTACTACTACACGTCATGTAAGTCATAGCCGGTGCGGCCAGGAGCTATGCAGGGGAGTATGCTGAATGGCGCACGTTGAATCAAGTCACGGTCAATTGAGTCTTTACAAATCAATGGTAAAAAGAAAAAAAAAAGATTATAGTGATTCGAGTCCATAAACGACTATGGATGTTTCTTTATTTATTTTTTTTTTAAGGTTTCGATAAAACGTCGCGCTATTTGTAGCCCGCGTTTCCCATTTGAAACCGACGCGAAACAAATTGTGACACCGCACAAAAGCACTGTTTGTAGTCGCTATATATACGGATATATGCACTACTCCGATTTATTCTTGAAAATCCGTTCCGAATATCTGTTTCAATTATCTGCTGTTATTCCCTTCTTTCTCTTATTTAATTATATTATTTATTTATCTTCGCGTATATTTTCCAAATAGTCAACCAAATAGCGTCTTTCGACTCGGTAAATGTTAATGATTCGCGATATTTGAGCCACATTACACCCCCTGACTATTCTAATGAGAATTTAAAAAAATATTATATTAATATGAGTGTGTGTTTCAGTGGTTTCCAAAAGTTGTTCAATTATCATCCACAAAAAAAAAAAAAAATAACTACACGACCGTATTACAAATAGTGAAAACATAATATATTCCTCTACAATTTCGTTCGAATCAAATATAACAATCCGCGCGCAATGTATAAAATTACGGACATATAAATGTTAAATTATCTCTTCGATCTGACTGACCAACACGGTTATTATTCAAACGAAAAACACACAGCGTTACGTTTGTAATTTATTTTTATAAAATATGTTTTCATCACTAAATATGAAATTTTCCCGGTGTCTTTTGCGGAAAATTTTCAGACTACTGTTGTACTGTAGGATGAATTTTCCGTTAGTCAAACTGGATTACTGCCCTGAAACGTGGTGGATATTATTTATAAGTATGTATAAATATATGTATTTTGTGTGCCAAACTGTCTTTCGACGCACGTGACTCCAATCCGAAACGGCTTCGGTGGCGGCGAATATCCGTCTATTCGGCTATTCCACGAATGTTTATTCCAACGACTTATATATACTTCAGCAAAAACCAATCCATACTAATAAGGTTTTGGAAACATTTCAAAAAAAAAAAACAAATCACAATGCTCGCGGATTCGGCAGAAAATAACATATCCTATACAAACTCTTTACGAAACAGTATTATACTTTATAAGTGTACGGTAAAATATATGCGGCAACGCGTATAAAACCTCCGCGGCGATTCCGTTTTATAAGAAAAATTATTTTTATCATTTTTTTTTCTCTCTACGAGTTCGTCTTGTTTAACTGCCTCTAATCCGGCGATGCATTCGTCGTAATAACACGAGGTATTCGAACGCGTTATATACGACTTCGTTGACGATCCGTAATAAATTTATAGTTTATACGTGCATATACACGTATGGAGTCTCATGGGTAGTCCAACGCGAGTGAATAAAATTTTATTTTACAAAAAATAATTTATAAGTAACAAGAGAAAAAAAAATTATTTAAAACAAACGAACGTAATTTTTAACATTTTCTTCCCTAACTGCCTTGCTGTTATATAGTGTTTATGTACAAAAGCAAAAAAAAAAACCCCGATAATATAAGATAAATCTATGTAGAGATGACATTTATTAGGTAAAATAACCGTGATTCATTTTTTTTTTTTTTTTTTTTAATATAATTTAACTTAAGATTTATTTAAAACGTTGCGAGGTAAAACGAACAAATAAAAAAAATATATCCGATATTTTATTGGCTATTTTACAAAAAAAACTCTTGTGAAATTGCGCGGCTTTCACGTCGTTTTTAAATTTCCAACTTAACCCGATTCCAAATAAACTTTTTGAGCGGATAATATACATGTATCGTATAAAATTAATGCTCCGTGAAACGAAACCGAAATCAAAACAGAAAAATGTCGTTTCGGTGTCAAGCCAAATTGACAATGTCACTTTTCTCTTTTTTTTTTTTACTAAAGCATTCTTAACGAAATGGATTTGCGAAAAAACAATAAAAAATACCTTTTCGAGAATGTATTTGAAAATAGAAAATTTTACAAATGCCAAAAAGCGTGGTGGTGCGACAATATCGCGGGACGAAACAAACGGAGGAATGGTAAAAACGTGACTAAAAAAAAAAAAAAAAAAAAAAAAACAGAAAAGTGGAATCCGGAATGTATTATTCGAATATTTTTTCCCGTTCTACGACACGATAATAATATATGTATGTGTAATCATATTGATCGCTATAACATAATATGTACGTACGGTGGGTTTCGTGTAAATCTCTCGATCGTTATTATTATAGCGCAAATTTTAATGTACACATTGTACACGTGGAGGTATACAGTCGTTATTTATAGTGAAATTTGTCCTGGCGTCCTAAATTCGATTGAAATGCTATTGATAAATATTATTCGATATATATAAATAACAACGGGGGACGGATAAAAGTTACACTATATATTGCGACGGTTTCCATAACGAATTTATCGTCTAAAAGATTGAAAAGTATATGGGCCGCAAATATGAATTGAATTTATAAAAAAAAAAGTAGTTAAAGCAAAAATGTTACTGTATGAATTTCAATAAAACGTCTGGTAAACAATTGGCGTTCAAAATTATCACGTTTCCCGTGTGACGTAGCGGTTGGTTTGGTAAAGGGAAATTCGATTGAAGGCTCGAATTATATAGAATCGCGTAGGAACCATGGCGATTTTCACATAAAAATTACAAAAATTGTCGTAGAAAAATAAAATTTTCCATAAATTCCGTTCTAAACATTTGACGGTATAAATCTCGCGGCGTATTTACGCAATTTTTCTAATTATTTTTTTTTTGACGGCCGTTTTCGAACCGTCCGAAAAGCAATCATCGATCGTTTCACACATCGTCGAAAAACGAATGTATTCACTTCGATCGGAGTATAATAAATACGCGTACGCGCAAAACAGTTGAATATTAAAAAAAAAAATAATAATAATAATAATAAAATTTTCATTTTGTTTTTCTACGCGATATACTCGTACTGCAGAGTGATAATTTTTTCAAGTATCCCGGCCGGACGACACCGTATCGTGATGAATTTTTGAGTAGTACGCACGATTCGTGACATTTTCAAACTCTTTAGGTTAGGCCAACACCTATTTTTAGCACCGGATTCGCAATGACCGATTATTTTTTTTTTTTTGGTCCTTGACGTCATTTATAGCGTGTTTAATTAAAAGTGTTTGCTGCACATCCTATCGACATCACGAGGAAGCAGCTAGAAGACATGGCTACAACGGCAATGCGTGGCCTTTAGAATACGATTGATAAACATCGTTATGTTCTAAACTCAGAATCGACTGAATTTCCCCGCGATGTTCTAAACGCGATTCGAGTCGCTTCAGTAAATGCGTTTGAAACGGACGCTTTGGACTCGATCTTCTCTTAAAAGGTCACACGGTATGTTTTTTTTTTTTTTCTAATATCAATACGAGTGTCGATTGCAACAATTCAACATACAACGTAATATTGGAAACGCGACAGGATGAACCTAAACCGTATGCGTACGGATATGAAACGAAACGGCGCTGTATTACTATGTTCGTAAAATGATTTAAAAATTAAAACGTTATTTTTCGATAATTTTACTATTGTCGTTCAGTCGGTTTTGAGTGTTTAAAACCTATAAATCTGGTGCTAAAAACAGGCGTTGCCGTTTAAAAAAAGAAAAAGAAAACGCGAGTCGTTGCGCGCGTAAAGAGTTCAAAAAAAATTTGAAAATTTTACAAAATTTGAGTATCCCCTACCTACAAAAAAAAAAAAGTTCATTTCAATAATGTGTCATCCGTTCGAAATATTCGATGATACGTGAAAAAATGATTGTACTGCGTGTTTAATAGTTTATTATTATTATTATTATACGAGCGCACAGCGGCGTATAATTGTATTGTAATATATTACACAATGTCTTCTCATAATTATTATTCATAATCGAACGTGCGTGTATTAAACGAAACGTGGGCAAATATGTGTTCTGCGCACGATGGAACTCATCGTCTCCGACAAAACACTTACCTACCCGCTAGTAGTCAGACAAACTTGTTTCGCAATAATAATTAATACAACGTTTCCCCCATCCCACGGCGTACTTCAAATTATTGCTGTTGTTCAATCTTTGCTCACTCATTTCCTCGCGTAAACTCAGCCGTTTCGCGTACACATAAAATACCGCGTCACACCGTGCTCGCTAATAAAAATTGCATTTTTAACGCTGTCGGGAAAATCTATTTCGGTATCGAGCTGGTTTTTTATTATCTTATGTATCGCCCGCCGGATGACAGGCAACGATATATCTTGGATTTCGCAGCTTCTCGACGGAGAAACACCAGGTCCTCTGGCAATAATTGACTGTGCGTTTTATCAACTTATCGCGTTTTCCGTTAATGGTATATTAACGAAAAAGCGTAATTTATATATATATATATATATATATATATATATATACGCATATTACTCGTGGCAATCGACGGATGAATCTCAAAAAGTCGAGTATCACCGCAGTGCGTGAATATTTTTTGAAAACATACCTAAAACGATCCGCGTGAATTGTTTTATAAAGAAAATAAAACAGACCGCAGTTAGATATTTTCAATAGTACAGACACGAAGTGATTTTATTTAAAGTATAAAAGATACATAAATTATTTCGGCAACAGTATAATCACGTGGAAACACACAATCCTTTTGGCGTCTGTAATGCTGTTTATATATATACTCGTATATATTCATAGGACTCGGAACTAATATATATTTGAGAACGTCTATTTAGCGAAAATCTCTAACATAACGACTTTTCTTTTTGAAGGGAAACACGAAGTTTTGTTTTAAAACATTTTGTGACATCGACGGAATATTACTAAAATACAATTTAAGCGATCCAAATACAGATCGTGAGCCGGTACTTTATTAAATTTTGTTCGATTCTTGTTATGCGAATCTGAAAATAATTCAGCAGGATATTATCAGGCAATATTTTTTTTTATTTAATTTTCTAAACATTTTTATATTATACATACATACATCTAGTGTAATAAATACGATATTTTAAATTTAAAAAAATAATTTCTTATTTCTATTTAACGGATTTCTTCAAAAGAACAGTCAAGTTGCTAGGCAAAGTAGTTGAAAGTACTTTTTTCGAATACGGTCATCGGCCTTACACTTGGAAAAATTAATAATTATAAACTTATTTCGATCCATTCAATAATCTCAGGCAATGTAAAATGAACGTATTTTATTATATCTCTGTGTTGATAAAATCTTTGAAATAAAATGAATATACTTTTATACTGTTTGTACTCGTGACCGCGTTATTATATGGACTCGATGAATACAAAACTGTGTTTTTAGGCTTGAGTTGATTTCTATTGCGGCTTATTAAATTTCAATGAAGTCGCATATTGATCTACGAACGTATTTAAATTGTAAATTGTAATAATTTAATCGTCCACATCGATTCGGCGAAATATCCGTACTAAAGAGAAAATAAAAGAAATATATAATATTAAAATTTAAAATAAACACGAAGAAAAATACGCGTTATTAAATTTATGCGCGAGAATAGCGCGTCGCAATATTTATCGTACTCGAAAATGGTAATATTTTGATATTTTATATTCAAAATAAATTATATATGTCGTTTAAAACTATAATTTGCAGTGTATTGACGATTACCTGTCTAGTGGAATATTCAGTTCGCAAAAAAAAAAAAAAAATTAACGTATAAATGTATTTATTTTCGGAATGAATTTAATAAAAAGTATGCACTGAAAAATAAAGTTTCTCTTCCGCTGAAAACTATTCGTTTTGTTCGAAAAATCTAATTAATCTCCCGTATTAAGATTCTCAAAGCGAAATTGAACCAAAAAAAAAAAAGACTTATTGTTCGTCTTATAACCACATCTAATACAATGTGGTCAACCGATACACAGGCGACCGTACGCGAAGTTCCTTCTTTTTCAAAGTTAATTTTCGAGTTAAATATTCTAGTTTCAAAGAATAATAATAATAATTAATGTTCATCCGGAAATATTGAAACGCAAGAAAAAACAAAAAATCGGCGACCCGAAACGGAGCGGAGGAAAAGAATAAAAATAAATGCCCGTTCGCGAATAGTGGAATGAAAACACTATCACGCGTCGTCGTGTTGTTGTCAATAATATTTCCACAGTATACAAAAGCGTGTTCGGAGAAAACATTTATTTACAAAAACCGGTCGATTGATTTTTCGTATTGAACATTTATTAAAAATATAATCTAATTAATTTACGCTCGAGCGGATCCCCGCTGTTGTCAAACGCGCGCCGGTGCCATCGGTGTCCCGAAAGCGTCGTCAAATGAAATCACCGCAGCCCCGGGATTAACATTTAAAACCGTGCGATTCTCCAGAAATAAATATTTTGTTTAAAATACACATTATTATTATTATTATTATTATTATTCGGAATTCCGTTTTGTTTTTAATATTTTGATTCGTCGAACATTTTTAACGGATTAAAGTGATATGTAATGCATACGCGCATTACACTGATGTTTCGTCAAATATCATATAACACGTTCAACACTTTTCCCCCAAATTTTTTTTTTTTCGAAACAAGCAACGCGTTTATTTAGTTAAACGTGAAAATCGGTTTTTCAAAAACAAAAAAAAACAAAAACATTTTACACACTAATTGTACGGTAATCAAACACAGATTCGCACGCTACAAATTAAATTCGCATAAAATACGAATGATTTTTTTATTCTAAATTATTACTGGTGGCTTATGATTATATAGCGACGAATCGATAGAGCTACCGGCGCGCCGGGTGGTGTGCATAGCGGTGGAACAACTGGAAAATTTTACAAAACAAAAAACCACTCGAACTCTCTCCATTATCGGTTATTTTATATATTTTCATGATGTTAACGTTGACGATCACTGCATATCATCATAATCACGTGGATAAAATACTAGTTTATAACAATAAATATGATTTTTTTGAAATCTGATGAATCACTTTAAAAAACACCCTGTACATTTATATTAGAGTGCGTTTTTAGTTTATTTGTGTTAACAAATATTACGTCAACGATTTCGTTGGCCGAGACATGGCGTTTTTCCACAAATATTTCGAAACAATATGTTTACATTTTTGGCTCGTTTACAATATGTCAACGTTTGGCACCGGATTCCAGCGAAGTTTCACCACCGCGCACAGACATGACGGGAATCAAAGGTAAACCAGTGGAATTTACAGCATCCGTATATTATAAGCACCGACTTTTTGATTTGTATAATATTTTCATCATTAGAAAACAATACGATAATAGTATAACTACATATTATTATCTATATGTATATATATAAGTATGTACCCGACGTTTTAGCCAACTCATTGCACAACACTGTATCAACGCTTTTTCGGCGTCAGGAAAACAAAACAAAAACGATTACGTAATTTTAATAGTGTGTTCGCGCGTTCGCGTGGACACAAATAATATTTAAATACACGACCGTGTCAGTCTCTGGTGCGCGCAGAGTTTTTTTCTAAAAATATAAACATAATCGTTAAATAGAGGAAAAGAAACCCAATGAAGACTGACAGTTAAGCGGATAATATAAATAATAATTCTTTAATAATATTGTCGTATGAAAAGTCCACTACACGGTTTACAGTAGTCGAAATATAATTTGTTGAAAGTCACGAATCATATTATTATGCACTGCAACGGTCTTCTACTCGCGCGCGTGTGCGTGTGTGTGCTTTGTAATAATATTTTATTGAAAATAAAATTGAGAAAATATAAACGAAACAAAATCGCGTTGCTTATTTACTATTGTGAAATAATTATTTCCGCGGAATTACATATTATTTATACACAACTACGTATCTAATGATGATTATGATAATAATAATAATATAAAATATTACAAGCAAATTGATATATATATATATATACATATATTTATTTATATTTGAAAATAATAAAATAGGGTCAAACCAGATATACGTATAAGATATAATATTATTTTAATTATAACTTCGCTAGTGTATAATTTGCACGCCCGCGATAATAATAAATTCGTATCGCAATCTATCGTCGTTATACGAATATTTAATATATTTTATATATTTTTTTTTTTCCGTAAAATAAAACTAGTCTGTTCGAAATTATACGTCTCGTCGTCGACATATTCCACGTAATTCGTGCGAATAGAGTTTGCAATGAAAAACAGTCAGAAGCACGTGAACGCGTCTTAGAGGTTTCAACGTTTTTTTTTTTTTTTTTTTGTTATAATATCGCGTCAAAATAATACGGCAATGTCGGTGGTGAATGTTATTTTATGGTGTGAACAAAATAAACATATTTTATAATATTATAACGTTAAAATATCGTATGCAAGTTATCTATTTAAGCGATTTAGACGAATGTATATATGTAAATATACAGAGTGTCTTACGACGGAGAGAACTGACAAATTGCAATAACAAATATTATTACATTAATGTTGCTTAGATTTCCACTCTATGTGGTACAATGGCGAACTTTAAATTTTTCACTGGGGCGCGGGCTAGATGAGGTGTTTTATTTCTTTGAATCAACGTATTAACACGTATGCGAACCAAATATTAAACGAATTGAAAATCGGAAAATTTCTTTATTGTGGAAATTTCCTCACGTTTTATTTCGTTCTTTCCGACAATTGGGAGCGCGTAGAATATGTTAATAAGACCCTGTTAAAAATAATAAACAATTTTAAATCAATATTTTACTTGATAAAAACGTATGATTAACACTGACTGTATCATCGATATCTGACATAGAATTCGTCAGACACGTTTTTCCAATTTCCTACAGGGGTTCTTCACTTAACTTTTTTATTCTGTGAGATTGATAAAATGTCCACCATAACCGTTTTCTTCAGACAGAGAATTGGATTACATAATATGTTTTTTTTTTTTTGTCGACTACGTATCGAGCGTTGACGGTAGCGTTAAACGCGATAATATAAATCGACCAATGCACATTAATATTTTCACGTGACTTTTTGGTCCTTGGTGGAGAGGAGGTTAACCTCCTCAATGTAAATACGTCACTGACTATATACTCATATTTGTAAGTGGTTTTCCGCAATCGATTTGGTGTTTCGCGAATTTATTTGCAAAACGTTCTTTTCCTCCACCATCCCCCCAAATAAACGTTCGTACAAGTCATGCAATTTAAACGCAACTCCGAAGCTCATTGATATGAAACGGGCATTGTTATTCCCGTTTCGGAACGGATGCACGCAGTTTATTTTTGTCGCAAATATTGCAGACGATTCGAAAATTCTCAATCACGTATTCAAATATCGAATTTTTTCGTCATTTTAAATGACGTCTCATTAAATAAGTTACCTACTTTCAGTGGTACTTTCCGTTCGTGTTTTCAAACGAAAAAATTACAACGGATTCAAATCGATATTATGCGGTGCATTTCTTAACGGCCGACTATTTAAACAATCCGATCGAGCACAAAAATGTCCGTCTACACCCGATGAATCAGGTCGATCAGCAAATGTACTAATCTTAAAAAGAAATTTTAAGAAAATTTATTTATTATGAAAACTCGACAATTTGATGTACGAGTATATTATATAATATCGCGGCGAGGCGATAAAACGTGAACGAGTGAAACAATATAACAGAAACGTCCTTTAATTATGCGCATGTATCGTTTTATCATTGCTAATTATATATTCATTAGGGTTTAGATTTATTACCAGAATAAGCATTTGAAGACTTGGCCGGCCACTAACCGTCGGTGAAAAACATAAAATCTTGAGAATACAATTCAAATGACAAAAAAAAAAATTATTGTTTCTTCAAATGTCTGAAACGTTTTACCGTTTCAATAGGAAAAACTATACGTATTAGTGAAAAACAATTGATATTATATGTAATATACATATACTTAAAATTTCGGATTTCAAAATATGTGTCGATGGCCTTAAAACGGTGTATTTTTTTTCTAAAATTTTATTTGTGAACACTTTTTCTCGTTTAGAAAAACACGCGCGTTACTTTTTAGTTCGTTCTTATTATAATCTATTTAGACAATTCACAGACGTAAAATTTGCCTGATTATCGCGCTTGGCTCTCTCTCTCTCTCTCTCTCGTTTAACAGCGTATATTACAATCTCGGTCTTCCACCCAAAACAGAATATGATTCCGCCTCAAAAACATCATCAGACAACGAATGACAGTTTAGATATCTCAGATTCGTGATAGTTATCCGAGACTCGATCCGTCTATTGTGTAAAACATTTTTGTCGATTTCATAAATTTCGCGTTCTCTAAAACCGTTTGCATCGCCCGTCGACTCACTCGTATTCGAATATGATTTATATCGCGAGTACACACACGTTCATTTGTTTTCCACTCGTCTTCTACGCCAAACGGTATTAATCCCAACCGGAGTGCTGTCTCCCGTATAATATACGTACAAATATACGTGCACTTTAACTCAGGATCGCTAAATAACGTGCCGTTTGATAATAATCACACTACTGTACAGCGTTCTTCGATTATTATCATTTATCAACGACGAAACATATTGAACGTGTATAAAATTCGACCATCATTTTTCCAAACTTTTAACTGTTGTATAATAATAATAATAATAATAATAATATATTGTATTTCATCGGTCGGTCTTCCTATATATATATATATATATATACACCGGAAGGAAAATCAACTAAATACTGTACAGTATTATCGGAACCGAATTAATGAAAAAAATATGGTTAACTCAATCTGGAGGAGGGGAGGACCTAATTTTACAAAAAGAAAAAAAAAGAGTTCAGAGAGAGAGAGAGAGAGGATGTCAAAAAGCACATAGAAATTTGTACCTGATACCATTGTTTTTAAATAAATATTTTCACGTCAAAAATTAAGTAGATAGGTACGATATGTATTCGACAATAACATTTAATATTTAAATAAATAAATAATAAAGCGAATATAGAAAATAAATAAATATAGTTAGTGTAAAACATTTTTATTCTAGCTTTGCTTAATGCAATAAGAGTGTCCAAAACATAGTCGAATAAGAGCTTTTTTTCCTTTCTTTTCACATAACGTGTCGTTCGCAATACATATAATCTGCACTGTACCTCAGTCGATTTTCAATACAAGAGCTAACTTGTAAAAACGATCGCTCGGGCTTCGCGATAATTATAGTTAAATGCGTATTGTCAAACATATTCTGATCAATATTGGAAAACAAATGAGAGTACGGGAATTTTATTTATTTTTTTTTTTGTCGCCTCTATCCCTATTCCTGCAGCCCTTTTAGCCTCCCCCTCCCCCGCTCTTTTCTTAAACCGCGATTGCGATTTTATTCTATAGTTTTTATAATTCTCGACGACGCACGTTCCCCTGTTATTTCTCGTCCCTTCGTTATCCGTGCGACGCGTATCTCCTATAGTGATTGTATCTCGTTAACGCAGTCGAACGCCTTGTCATGTCCCATTACCGAATTTCGTCTCGTCGCGCCCGCACTCGCCCACCGGCCGTCGTCGTTTAAAGCGTACGGGGGACTACTCCACTAACGTTCGTCGCGCGTCACTTGGGGAAAAAAGCGTGTACTGCTGCGGCGGCGTCACGCTCCAGATTTTCTCCTTCCTCTCCGGTTCCCCGCAATCCATTTCTCCGCGTGTGTATTTACACTTTTTTTTACGTTTCTTTTTTTTTATATATATATCGCTTGGTCTATATACGCTCGTGTCTCGTTGCCCGAAACCGAATTACCGTTAACGATTCCCCTGTCAAGACAGACGCGACGACGTACCAGCGTATTACGTGTACGGCACACTGCACATACCGACTAGCAGTGAGAAGAGGCCCGGATAACATTTTTGCCGTTCAACGTCGGTTTATAATAATCGTGACAGTTTATAAGGGATTCTCGACTCGGTGACACGAATCGGTTCATTTGAATCGGTTCAATTGAATGAGTTCACTCACTGAGTCAACCACAACTACCGCGATTCATCAAATTAAACACGTCTTTTATGTTAACGCGTCGTAAAGGCGCGTTTGGACAGTGCGAGTTCGACTCGCAGAGACGGATGTCGAAAGCAAATCGCGCTCATTTTTTTTTTTTTTTTTTAAGATAAATAGTGTTGGGGGGGAGGGGAAATATGTGTAATAAATTATACGACTTCTTGTATAACAGTGTAAAAACCGAATTATATATAAAAAAGTGTTCGCAAGAAATAATACATTTGAAAAATTGTAAAAAAATACCGAGTCGCTGATGTTTGGGATAAAGATTGTGTGTTGTAATTGGAGTCGTGTTATTGTTTTACGTATGAAAGCAATGATAAAAAGAAAAAAAAATCATGGCGTTGGAATTACAAAAAAAAAAAAAAAAAGGCATATTTTTAAATTTCAACCACGTTTATGTGCGTTTCGGCATAAGAACACACGTGTGATTACCGTAACGACTTTTTACGGTATAAAATGTTTATATTTCTATTGCAGCGTAGTTTTAAGTAATTTTGTGATCTTATGATATATATATAAAAAAAAAAAAAATTACGCGGTTAAAATGTCTGTCGTTGGAATATATGGTTTTTTTTTTTTTTGGATTCCGTGAAAAATTACCAAAATCGATGTAATCGATTGCAGTTTTATATATTTTATTGCGTCGTTGCCGAGACGCGCTAGCGAATTTCGTATCGGTTTATTTTATTTTTTAGTCCACTGCAAATCGTGATTTATTTATATTTTCAATTTGACGGTCGATTTTTCTAATAAATTATACCGCGCTTTACGTTCAAAACAATATTAAAAAAAAAAAAAAACCACATTGTGGACAAACGATAAATCCGATCAAATTATTTACGAACGGTAATGCACAATATCGTTTTGGATTTTTTTATTTATTTAGTTTTTTTTTTGGTTTTTTTTATGCACTATTTATTATATGTAAATCGCGTTTCATAAACTAAAAGGTTCTTTTTTATTTTTTTCTCTCGAGCTCGTAAAACAACACGGACCATACACGACATCCGAAGCTCGCCTAACGGTCGGGCAACAATTCGATTCGTTTTATTACAATAATAATAATAATAATAATACGTTGTATTTATACGCTATTAATACTATGACTGGGTTTAGAGTAGGAAAAATTTATGTCACTTCGGCAGAGCGCGAATTTAATGAGTCCATTGTAGTTATGATGATGATAATAATAATAATAATGACGACGAAATTTAAATATTGCACAAAAATATGGAAAAATAAATCGAATTATTATACGGGTTTAAAGATGAAATCGCAAAGTAAACAAATATATATATATATATTTTTTTTTTCTCACCGAATTCGATCTCGTACAGTGGGTTAATATTTAACGTCGAGTTTGAGAAATATAATATTGTAATTACACACGCGTCAGGACAAAAAAAAAAAAAAAAAAAAAACGACAACTGTTAATGAAAACGTTCTATAAAGTCGTATTTCGAAAATACGCTTTTTCACGAATTTATTATAGATCGATTAATTTATTATATAATAAAATAGTAGCGCATTTCTTTTTTTAAGCCCATAATTTTCGAAACTTGATTGTTATCGAACGAGATACACGCAATGCGAAAACGATCTACTGGTTGTGATAAACATAATCTATAATGTAGAATTTTTTCGTTTTTTTTGAGAAAAAAAAATCATTTGTGATTGGTGTTATTTGTTATAATATTAAATATTATACGATATACGCGATCATGCAAACCGTCACCGCTCATTGCGGTTTTGGCCGATAACAGAATTCAAATTAGTGTTCAAATAATTTTTTTTTTTCAATTAATACGTTCATGTTCTTCTTCACTGAATTGAACATTTCCATAACTGTGGCTCTTCTCTTATCATACTTGATAATTTTTTTCTTATATGTCACCTTCTCGGTCCCGTGGTATCTTGAGCATTTTCCTACAGCACCACACTTCAAATGCTTTCAGATTACACGAATTGAGAGAACACGAAAGTCCAATAATTTATTGAGACATGTTAGAGGACACATCGTGGAAGAAGGGCAGAATTCATTAGCCGAATAATAAAAGACACGAATAAATGGAAGTCCTGAAAGGACTGAGTTACGAACAGAGAGACGTGTAACGAACGAATTCACGGATAAATTACTAAAATAGAGAGACTAATATTTGTACAAAAAAAAAGAAAAAATACGTTTATGACATTAAAGTACCCGGGGAATGTGTTATTACGACGTATAGTGTAAATATTTTGTTGGAAACGAGAAAAAAAAACCGGTACACGTTCGAGATGTAATAAAATAGCAATTTAAGGTGTATACTTTGGAAAATATAAAACAACGATACGCGATATATTAATAATTCATTTTTCACGAGTATCAAAAGTACGTATTTAAACAAGCACAGATACTGTTTTTCTCCTCTAACATTTCCCAAATTTCTATGAAAATTCCGTTATGTCAAAGTCATATTATTTTGTGTGATTTTCCCACGTCCCTCGCGAGTGTATTCGCAAAGTTTTCGAATGAAATCCTAAACCGGAATCGTAATTAAAAAAAAAAAAAAGAAAAAAAAATGTATGAACAGCAATCATTCGAAAGCCCGGGAGAAACGTTCGTCGCAACAACTAACGCACAATAAACATATTGTACGTTACGTTTTTGTCTTTTTCGAAAACGTTTTTCGTTAATCACATTGCCGATAAAATATTATATATATATGTATGTATGAAAAAAAGATTGCGAAGGAATACACGCCGCGAATCGATAATAATGATCGTTGAAAACGCCGACGAGAAATTGTGGTGTCGAAAGGGACGATGATTTCGAGTGAAGCGTTCTCGAAATCCAGTGCGCATCAGTCTCCGTATATTAAAATCGCACGGCTGAACTCGGCAGACTCGGCCGCGCGTGGGACTATCTCGAGAGTGCGTACACACACACACACACACGTTTACCCAGCCACCGGCGATTTCTTTCCCTCGTCGTCGTCATCTCGCCAGTTCTTTTCACCAGGTCCCCCGCCGCCGCCGGCACGCAGTTTGTCGAATTCATTTACACCGTAGGGGTTACACTCGACGAGCGTTTGTCTCGACTCTTCTGCAGACGGCTTCATTAAAACAAAAAAAAAACTATTATTTTCTCGTATGCGTGTGTAGTACGCGAATGCCGTCGGGGATTGTATTTTTTTTTTTTTTTTTCTATCCGGCGTACGATCTTTACACGCGCACCGCGTATTTTTTTTCTCTCATCTCT
The DNA here is from genome assembly GCA_032441825.1 of Chaetogeoica ovagalla. Taxonomy (NCBI): domain Eukaryota; kingdom Metazoa; phylum Arthropoda; class Insecta; order Hemiptera; family Aphididae; genus Chaetogeoica; species Chaetogeoica ovagalla. The sequence continues at coordinate 5,116,553 of CM063732.1, read as the reverse complement.
CTCTCATCTCGTTCGTTTGCCACCCCCCCTAATCGCTTCACCGCCGGCGTGTGCGGAATTTCAAGCGGTCGACAGAGACACGTGCTCGAGAAAAACGACCGCGACGACAGTGACGACAAAAGTGTTCGCCACTGTATTATTTGCCCCCCGCCGCCCCGATGACTGTAATCGCGAAGACATTTTTTTTTCTCCTCGCACACACACACACACATTATATCGTATTACACGTTCCTATGATATTTGTTAAATTACGATTTAAAATTTTTTTTTTTTTTGAGGACGTTTTTCCACAACGAAACTCACACGTTCAAGCGATATTTACGCGTTATTCGAGTATACGCGCGCGCGTCGAAGACAATCTGTTTTCGTGTTACTAAGACGTTTCTGTTTGTCTCGCACGGATACGATTCCGTTTCTTATACGTCTTATACGTCGCACGGTCGACGACCGGCGTGGATTGGTTTTTTTTTTTTTTATCGTTCATTCGCGAATAGGGAAACGAACGGGCCCGAATTGGCTTACAGCGCGCCGGAGTTGACGATTTTTCGCCGTACGGTTACGATTAGTGAGTGGATTAGCGATGTGGAACGAAACGGAATGTCGAGTGAATCCAGAAGGTCTTTAAAAGAAAAATCCGAAGTAGTTATAGTGTAGGAGAGTCGATTTTAAAGATAAATTTTCAATAAAAGTCTATTTAATCGACGATCAGTTGAACAGACGGAGTCGTTTAACTAAATTCGTGACGAACTAATGGAGGAGGATTAGTGGATTCTGAGTAAATAGCCGCCAAACTTCAGGAAACTTCTTTCGATGCTTTCGAGTTGACGAGACACTGTGTTTACTGCGCTGGATCAGCATAAAACAGGATCCCAATGTCGGTCCAATAAATATTTACGCACGTCGCTACTGATCTGCAAGATAATAATATTATACACGGAAACGCGTGCCTATACGAATTTTAACCGTCGTCGTTCAGCTTAAAACCACGATAGGGTTATAAGGAAACGTATCGCGATAAAATGAGAATGAAGCGGTTTCGTATAAGTGTTTATATAGTATAAAAAAAAACTATTTGTTCGCGTTATTTGTGCACACACACACACACACATGTAGATGAAAAAAAAAATTCTTTTCAATTATGTTAATTTATAAAATATGCATAGGGTATACACCGCGGTTTATACATATACACTCGCATCAATTACTTATCGGGGAGAACAATACGCGCTACTCGAATAAAGTATACAGTTTTTTTTTTTTTTATATATATATATATAATATTTTCTCGAACTACTACTGTAGCTATATCCTGTAGGTAATTTTGTAGGGACTTTGTGTCGACGAAAAAATATTCAAGTACATGTAACAGTGTATACATAATATCACATATATGCGTGCGTATATAGTTTTTTTTTTTTTTTTTTTTTTTTTTTGTGCAGTCTCACTCAAAAAACAAAAGTAATTTCTCGCGCGAGCGTGTTTTACATATTATAATGTATTATATTACGGTTTCTAAAAGTCAAAAGTTATAGAGGACGCGCGCCCTCGTATAACACACTGCACTACTCGTAGAAAGGCTTGATATATAATGATGACGTAGGCATTTGCTTGTGTTCTTTCATTCCCATTCGAACACATAATATATTATAAAAGTCGAAATATGTCGAAACGGGTTTTCTGAAATAGTGTCTAATATAATACCTATTCGTGCGAGAGTTAAGAGTTATAATCGCTATAACCAAACGTGATGATGTGTGCACGTAGCCGACCGAATTCGATTCGGATTCAAACGAACGTGCGAATCGTCGTGACACGTTTAATATGGAAACATTTAATTCGTCGACTCTCAGACCGCTCGGCCTTTGGTCTGAGGTGTACAAAATATGAGTTACAACGAGTGACGCGACATGTTTTATTCATTTCTTCCGCGACAAATAACGTTTAAAACCCTATGCGACCGGGAATTCGCGGATTATACGTCGTATAATAAATTTGATTCGCGTCCAAACGGGTTTAAAACAAATATTATATTATTATCCTATTCGAGATCCCATTGGTAACGTCGACAAAATAGCGTTAGCAATAACTCTATTAAAATCTAGAGGAAAATGGGGCAAAGTATAAGACAATATTATTTTAAAACGTGCGGATGACTATCCGTTTACGCTTCTCTACAGTCGACTAAAAAGCAATCATGCGATTCGAACACACGCGAAGGAGTGAGACGCAAACGCATTATAAGTTATACAAATCGGTCGTCACGTTTAAGAAACATTTCCAATAGAAATAATACGATAGAGATTATTTTGAAGGCAAAACAATGATGAAATTGTCCAGTTATTTTTTTTAACTTTACCCAAAATCGTCCGTCGATCCGTCGTTTGTATTAATAACGAAACGAAACGTTTTTTTTTTCTTTTCTTTACTTTATGGACCAAAAACGTTTAATGTTTTGTGATAAATACGTATAATAACGCGTAATATAAAATTAATGACGTCCGTATACAGTACGTTGTACGCTAATTATCCGAATAGACATATATTTTACGTTCGATTAAATTAAATATTTATTTCTTGATTTATGCGGATAAAAAAAAAAAATAATAATAAACATAAACGTAATTATTTTAACCGTAAATACAACTGAATTACATCCATGTACGAAAAAATTGCATACGTTTTTCCCGTATTTTTTTTATCTCGTATTTTAACGCCAAATGGTATGAAAATAACGAACTCAATGTATTTTTACAATATTATATTCAACATGTTTTTTCATTATTATTATTACACATTAGCCCCATCAAATCATTGAAATTCACGTAAAATATTTAATGAACAATTTTAAATATTGCGTACGTCTAGTTATTTTTTCTTTTTTTTTTTAATGCATATATATTATAAAGTTAGAACGACGTATACAATTTATGTACGTCCATTTATTTTGTTTGCGAATTTTTAATTAATTTATCCTATTGGCCGTCATAATTTTTTTGGCAGTCATTTTTACTCGTCCTCGGCATCCATCATAATTTAAATTATTAAATTGACTTGATTATCTCGATTCTCAACTAACGTTTCATAAGTTTATTATACGATTATTTTCCATAGTTTTTCTTTTTTTTAAAGTTAAACTATCGATCTAATTTTTAAGTAGTAAAAAAGATACGAATTTTAATTAATCCTTCAAAGTCATTAAAGAAAAAAGAAAATAATATGATTATTATTATTTATTTTTAGGTGTATAATGAACTTTTCTTATATAAAAACGTATACGTATTGATTAATATAATAATAATAATAAAAATTGATTACTTTGCTTGAATATTATAACGTTTATAAGAATTTCGTTATATGCAAAAGAAAATTCCTTCTTTTTTAGACGTCAGAAAAACTGTAAAAAAAAAAAAAAAAGAGAATGTTTTTAGTAATGAGTTTGCGTATTTTCTATATTTTTATCATTTGTAACAAATTCAAAAAATAAAATTATTTATTTATTCACGTAAGTAATTAATTGAACGTGTATCGTTTTTATATTAATTTTTCTATAAGCTTACCTATTATGTATATGCAGTTCGTGTAAGTATTACTTAGCAGCGATAAGTGTTTTCGGTGGCTTCAATGAACGATCACACACACACACACACATCACACTTATATGGCAATGGATTTTTGACAAACGTTACAGCGAAACGTGTGCACCAGGTGCTGCTCAATGTGTCTTCATAATCCACAATCGTACAAAATCGACGTCTTTACAGCCCGGCGTTGACATTGAAGCGATTACAGAATCCAGTTGTTTATGGCTGAAGATGCAGATGTTTGCAGTTGGATTCGCTTTCATTCTATTTCCGGTACCGTTTCATTACGTCATTCGTGTATGACGTTTTAAGGGTATCGCTGGACTGTTCTCCAGAAGCCCTTTCCGTGCGACCATCTCTATATTATGATTTGTCTTTTTGACGACTATAGGCCGACGTCGAGTTATTTTTTTATTTAAAACCATATATTATAACTGTTTCACGCTAATGTTTTTTATACGCAGTCGATGGATCTTGACGATTGAAATTCGAACGAACGTCGTGGCTTTTTCCGAGTCAAAGTCTACACTAAACGGACGTTTTCCACGTCACAGTGCACCTCGTTGGACGTAACGAATTCTTCGATCCTTTTCACTTATCGAGTGGAATGATAACGATTTTATGATGCGGTTGCGATGGACATACAACGTAGCTGCAACCAGTTGCGTGTCCAGGATTCGTTTCACGGGAGTGTTTTAAAATTTAATAGACTTATGGCACGTGGGGGCCCCCAATATCTACCAATATTGGTAACAAATACCATATATTGACATCAATTATTATATTACTGAAAATGATTAAGAAGTACGAGCGTAAAACTTTTACGCTATGACTAAAACCATAACTTTTATATTCTAAACCACATATAAATAAAAATAATAAAATATTATAATACTGATGGCAAAACAACAACTACGACATAATATTAAAAAGAAAAACATAACATGGAATAAATAATGAATATAACGATACGTATTATGATTACCTATCTGATCGAATTTTATAGTCTTCGAATTGACAGTTGTGGTTTCTGTGATTTTTCTAGCACTTCATAGTGGAATAAACGTTGTTAATTTCAAGGCACAGCCTCTGACGTCCTTTGACTCAAAACCGACACTCCAAAACACAGACGGAGTATTTGCTTTCACAGGAATTCGGTGTAACGGGTATAAGTCCGGGGTTCGGTGAATAATATAACAAATGGGGGACGTTCTAACACCAGGCCCGCACTGGTTACCTCTAAGGGGCGCCAACTATATTTTTACATATCCACTGTAAAAGAAAAAAAGGAGCGCTAATTGCTCGATCGATCGTGGGGCGCGCCGGGAATACTCCCGGTGGACCAGTCTAACACCCCATCACCGAAATACGCTCATGACCCGCAGCGCGTCAAATCGTAACTATTTCCTCCGATTTCGATATAAAACAGTTTACCGAATCGCCTATGCGACCTAGAGCTAGTCCACACGAAAGGCGTTAGACGCGCGTTGTGAAGCCACTGTTCACATGATTACAGATTTTACGCGTTAAGTGCGCGTTTACACACTGGTCAGTTGAGTGTTGCTCTCTGTCGAAGATGGACGTTACATATGCAATTTGTTTATGGATGCTATATCGAAGAAGACAGCGTAATAGACAAAAAGAACGAAATTATCGGGTTCGTCCTATTTTATTGAACGTTTTTCGAAAAAACAATCGAAATTATTTGACAACAAGAATATCGTATCGCTTCGAAACGCGCGTTGCAACTGAACACGTCAATATAAATCTATATAATTTTTAAACGCTAGTTGACGCGCGTAGACAGGGTCCACTGTTCATTTCGTATTGCTCGCGACCGCGCCGGCCACGGGACCGAATGAATAAACGTGCGCGCACGGCGTGGCTGTCAAACGCGGTTTGAATGAATGTTCCGCGGCAACGGAAATCCGCGGCAACGGAGTCCGGCGTTAATTATAATCGTCGGCGTACTACATGTCGACGACGACAATCGGCCCATATATTATTATTATTATTATTATTATACTCGTAATTATGTAATAACGGGCGATCGGCGGCGGCGGGACATAAGTTAATGATGATAAAACGCGTTGCTTGTATATATGACCGGGTTGGAGGTCGGTCCCGGAGGACCGGTGCGCGCCGCGGCAGCGACTGATTACGGGAATTTCGGAATCCGCGAACAATACACGCGCACATTGTATTACGCGTGTGTACGAGCGAGATGAGTCGATCGCCGTCGTCGGGACGGTCCATTGTTTTCGGTTCGGATGACGATGATAACCGCAGGATCCGTTTAATCCGCGATAGACGATGGATCGTACGTATGACGGCGTTACAGATGAGCAGCGGGGGAGGCCCGCCGTATCATTGTGCCGCCGCACACGTGAGACGCGACACGACGACGATCGCCCGGTCACTTTTCCGCACGGAACTCCGTCGTCGGTCCGCGACCCTTGAAACGGGCTGTGCGGCCAGGACAGGGATCCAAAATATCTCACCGTTAACGATTCGATATGGTCTACACCAGCGGTGCGCGTAACTTTTGTAACGACCCACCGATATCGAAAACTGCGCGTTTTCGTTGTGCGCGTGTGTACGCGTGCACCAGCTGAATTACTCGGCTTTGCCCGGTACGCGAGACGCGGTGAAATGTAAATAATTAACCCGTTAAATCCCTTTGGAGGTGGAATTTTTCACAAATCTTTTTTCGTCGCATGTGTCTATACGCCATAATCGCCGGTCGTCGTACGCCAGATTTCAGATCGATCCGTCCGGCGATTCGACGACGTACCACCAGTCAATCACGTTTCCCTCGTTTTTATTCGTGCATTATTGATTTTTTGTACATATGAATCACGCGATTTTAAATTTCCAAAAGGGAATTGTATTGTTATGCGATTTCGTCGACGGATCCGTGCGAGGACGCCGGAATTAACGAAAAAACGCCATAGAACGAATTCGGACCGAATAAAATATCTCGCACAATCGATTCACGTAATCGACGGGACAGACAAAAATCGTTTAAAAGACCGTATACAAATACGGTCCTCTTCCGCGACGCGTGTCACGCGTTGAATCCAAACGTTTGCCGTTTTTCTTTTGAGGAGTCGTTTTACGCGAGTTTTCGCGTAAATCCTGTCGCAGCAACCGCTGACGCCCGACACAACACCTGGTTTTCGTCGGTTTTCAAATTTAAAATAAAAAAATGTTCAGAATATTTTCACACAAATGCGTCGCAACGGTCATAAACCAATCGGCGGGGCGCGGTGTTTTCATAAACGGTTTCCAGACCGATAAATTCACTGTTGTGCGTAACCGATAAGTGCCGAAAGCAACCCCGTCAGTAGCAATAGAGGAAATTTCTCAAACGTTTTCTCTCGCGTTTCTGTGCGCGTACAAGTCATCACTACGAAATAAACATGTTGATTGCACGAGAAAAAAATACTCTAATGGCATAAAAACCGTAAAGAAAACAAAAAAAAAATTGACGTAAATTTTCGTAGATATTACAATAATTTAAAATATTATCGCACGTGTACACGGATGCGTTTAGATTGAGCACACGCTATAGGGAAAATCTCCGTAGACACGAATTTTCGAAAAATTAACGTAACCCACGGCTCGTAGAAACGTAAACAAAGCGGTCGCAGCATCCCGGCCGGGATTCATGTGATCCGTTTTAATCTCGTGTTCGTCGCGACACTGAAACTTTGCGCGCAATCCGCGTTATCTCGTCGACTGACCGTTCAAGTTCCCGGAGCCGGGGATTAATAATACCTAATATTGTTATTATTGCATTATCGTCATTGTTAGTTATAAACCTAACCTGACCTAACCCGATGTACACGCGTAGCGAACAAGTTAAACCGTTATCAATTCGACAGGGACGGGTTTTTAATTAAATTTTTTTTTCAAAAAAAAAAAAAAAAAAATTGTTACATAATATACGAAACATGCGCGAGGGTCAACTGGAGTCACCGCGATGATAACGGTACCAATACCGTGTTCGTACGACACACAGGAGTCCCGGAGCGTTTTCCGTATTTTCGCGCGAATCATATTATAAAACATTGTAATCGGTACTTCACACGGAGAAAACGTTAATTTAATTCGTAACGAGTGCGCACATAGTTTTCGTACCGGCTGTTTCGTCGTTATCGTGAAAATAATAATTTATCGCTTAACGGAGATTTTCGTTTGGCATTCGATTCAAAAAAGTTTACCGCTTTTCTCGGCTATCCCAGTAGCAGTTTTCAAATAATTTTTAATTCGTTTCGATTTCGAAAACGACTGCAGTGCCGATCGGTACTCGAGTTAATCGTAATATAATATTAAAAAAAAACAAACAATACACTTTATCGTATACGGTTCATACGTCAAGTGTAGAACACGATATATATATATATATAATAATAAATGCCATATTCTTCCCCAAACGATCGTTTATTTACGATTTTTCTTTTGACACGTGAACTCTTGTATAGTGTTTTCAAGTAGTTCACCACAAGTCGCGTTAACACGTTAACGTACGCCCGACGAAATAAAATATTTTTCCACGTCCTGTAGGGGACACAAGAGTCCTGTGCGGTTCGAACGAAACAATTACGGAATTTCGTCGAGACGACGAACAACGCGTTTGAAAAAAATAAAAACCGTTTGTAAGATTTACAAATCACGAATGCCCGGTTTTATAGTTCGTATCGCGTTTCGTAATAAAATACTGCGTGTATCCATTGCAGGCTGTTTTAATTACCGTATTGTATCGGCAATAAAAGCCTAAGAAGTTTGTCAAAGAACAATTAAGATTTTGTGTTGACAAAATTGTATTTTACGTTTCTCCACGCAGCTTCGCAGTAGTGCATATATTGACAATCGTATTACAGTTAGGTCAGTTTCAAACGCAAACGCCCGGCTCGCAACAACAACAACGATAATAATATATTTTGATGATTTTTTTCCCCCCTAATGACCTACTAATAAAGTCAGCATAACTTTTCTAGTAGGAACGTAACATAAATATATTTTAAAACTATAAGTAACGTATACGGATTAAGTTGAACGCTCGCGCCTTTAAAGTTTGCTGTTAAAACCTGCAGACTTACTCTATGTAAGCCAAGAAAAAACTTGGCAACATCAATAACGTATCGATTGAACGTAGGGAATCAGCCACGAAATTGACTTCGATCACATTTATTTACCGACACGTTTGCAGAGAGCGAGTATAGAGAAATTAGTTTTCGAGATAATATTGTTGTACACGTGTTTTTAATAATGTGTTACTTGATGAAAAAAAAAATATTTCAAATATTAGACGATGATGGACTGTGAGAGATGTATAAAAAATATTCTATGAACTTCGCAAGTAGATACGAAAATCTGATAAATCAATGGATTCGATACAAAAACGGAGCATCGGTGTAATATTATATATTTTTTGATATACAATAAGGAATTTTGACGTGATCGCATTTTTACCGTTTTCAATAATAATAATGAAATTTTGATACTATTTCTTCAAACCGGGTTTAAAAATTAGTGGGAAAAATCGTAAAATGACCACCCCAGCAACATTTTCTGTCGGAAAATCGGTACGAGAGTGTTGAGAATAATCGGAGCAGCATACCTTTTAGTGGAAAAGTTGTACACAGAAAAAGAAAAAAAAATGAACGTCATTGTAAAACCGACGGTTTCCTCGCTTCGTTCAGAATCCGAAACGCGTTAACAATGGATTTAAAAAAAATAATAAAATAAGAGTAAAGCGAAAATTATTATTATTATTATTATTATTATTATTATTATTATTATTATTATTATTATTATTATTATTATTATTATAGTTGTTTTGTCAAAAAAAGCAATCCAACGTTTTTCACTGTAGACATTCGAATTCGTTAGAGAAATTAAAAAAAAAAACAAAAAATACGGATGCGCGACAGACACGAAGATTTTGTTACGGATGAACGCGTAAGAAATTAGCGAAAAAATACTAATATTTTACAAAGTCTCTTTTTCTCTTTCTCGTTTTTTTTTTCTGAATATTGTCCATCTCACTCTTTCAGTTCTTAAGTAATCACTCGGAGTTGTCCTTGTAAAACAGATTTCGAATTCTCTTTGATCCACACAATGCGCAAATTTCAAAACTCCGATAGGAATTGTAAAGGAAATCCGTATAAAAGGCACACGCGAAAGTGCCACTCGCGCCAACACTACCGCGTTCAATCACTGGTAAAAATAATATTACGGGAGGTGAATGTAATCTAAAAATTCGATTAAATACGAATAATTTAATTTATTTTTTATTATTATTTTACGTCGGGTAATATAAAATGAAAATTGTTCAAATTGTACTAATACAATCGTACTCGTATTAGTCGAATCGATAAGAAGTAGACGGACGAAAGTGATTCAATGCGATTAAAACGGTTGTAAAATTTTTAGTACACAGCGTTTCGAGCGAACGGGGGAGAAACGTAAAATTGATTACATATACTTGAATGCCATAAACACGCGGCAATAGTCGTTCACTATATTATAACGCTATTAGCCGTCGCGATAATTTTTTTATGAAATCACATTTAAAACTCCGCAAATTTGGCCGCTTTGAAAAGTCGATGGAAATTCGATTGCAAACCGGTAACAATAATAATAATAATAATAATATTATTATTATTTTCTGTAGTCGAACGGTTTTAACATCAGTCGATAATGTAAACGCCGTTTATAACGTCCGAAAAATATAGACGAGGACAACGTTTGTGCGCGCTCGATGTACACGATGTACATGGAACGTGCGTGCACTTAAAAAGTTCATTGCAAAATCGTTCCGAGAAAATTTAATGGCCCACTAGACGTGTTGCGGCGGTCTCACAGGAGCAAATGAATTTTTTTTTCCCCATCAAAGCACGTCGGACAAAATAAATTGAAAGCGTGTGAGGTGGTAATGAAAATATCGTAACGTCGTCGGACGAGTTGAAAGACGGGGAAAAATTGCGTGGAAATTAATTATCGGAGAAATCGCTATGAATACGTTTCCGCGCACTGCTGCGCGAATTATGATAGTCGATGTTATCCTAGCATTGCGGAAAATCACTATTTGCAACGAGATCTTTTTGAAATGTATTTATCTACTGCCGGCGACTAATTCGATTTAATACTGACCTATAAGAAGAAAATCTATTCGAAAACAATTGAACGTGTCGAAATTAAAAGAATTGGGACATTTAATATACATTTTTTTTTTTTTGTATAATAATCGGAAATATCTATAAAAAAAAAACCCCCCGCAGACTATATTCGTCGTTTACACCGTTCTCGACTGTACGTCAGTGCGAACAGAGAATTTTCAGCACATACGAGTACAGGCAAAACAAAAAAAAAAAACGTAACGAACGAGAACGATTAATTTCAATAGAGGAGAAGACATTAATGATAAAACCTTAAACGGACCTTACATTCCCCTGCGCACACAAAAGAAAGAAATTCAATGCGAAATATCAATTCGTGGTTAAAGAAAAAAAAATCGTATTGGTTCCCTCCTCGACTCCGTGTTTGCACAACGTTTTTGTATTTTTTTTTTCGTTTTTACGTATACACGTTTCAACAAATAAATAATCGTTAAAAAAAAAATTATCTAGATTATATCTTCTTATGACGAAAAGCGTATATAAAACACAAAAATGACCGACGAAAACGAGAAAATGAACACGTAACACGCAATATCAAAAAACGGTCAATCGTCTTTTATTGGACGTGAACTCTTCGATAACGCCGAATCAGGTCATATTTTTCGCTGGACAAATGTGATTCTAATCGTTCTCGAGACGTTGTTTGTCGTCGAGCGACAATCACGGTTGGCGGTTTGTTTTTATCGAGTGCTTAGTTTTTTTCACATCCCATATGTCTCGTGACATATTTCGTTGTTTAATAAGTCTCAAAAGTCCCGAGGGGAAGAAAAACGAGAGGCCTAAAATGACCTGAACGCGCACGACGAAACGGATATTCGTTTAACGATTATCCGGATAACGTTAACCACGCGTTGTTTGGTTCACACAATATGTTCGTACCATACGTAAATCGAAAACAATATATTTTCGTAAATTATGTACGAGATACGTATGTAGAATCGGAAGGAGACATTTCTAGGGCAACCGCCTCTACGAACCGTAGTCGAGTATTCTCGTGAGTACGATTTATTAATTATTATTTATTCGGGAACCCGTAACTCGGTCTCGAATTTTCGCTTGTTTCCTAATTTCTCACATTTAAATAAAACGGCGACTAATGACGACGATTGTATTATACTCGTCCGCAATACGCGACTGTCGACAATCGACAAAACGGCCAACCGATCTACGAAAATTCGGCTATTACAGTTATTCCTATTAGATTTACTCGATATTCGTAACGGCTTCGTATACGTAAAATGGTATCTCGTGAACAATTTAGTTCTCCGTCATTCGCGAGAGATTCGTACGATCCCTCTCGATTCGTCGTCGAACGGTACAGGCGGTGTTGCGCCGTTCAACCGTCTCGCGCAGATCGTTTTAAAATAGTCGTTTTAATTCATGCGATTTCGCGTCATCCTTTACCCCGGTACCCGGTATACCTCGTCGTGCACAGTTAATCGTTGTATAATTAAACGCGGTTTTACGCGTTACGCTCATTCTGTTCGTCAGAAATTTTCTTTTTTCCCCTCCGTGACATCCGCTCGTTTCACTAACAAATTCGACAATTTCCAATCGTCTGAACTCGCAAACGGATTTCATTTCTACAAGTGCACGGTTTTCGGAAAGACTTCCGACCCCATTGACAAATATACAATTAAAATACGCGACGTTGTGACGGCGAATCGTTATAAAACCACCGCCTGCAGGCGGTTTATGTTTCGACATCTCCGGGGGGAATCGTCTGTAGGTAATGTAATTCAATTCGCCACGGTTTTCGCGACGACACGCATTTTTGTATCGAAGAGGTTCTTTTTTCCAAATAACGCAATGATTAAAAATATAATAATAATAATAATTTTATTAAGTGATCCATTCGACTGAAAACTTTTGGATTTCTTACTACTACACAACACTGTTAATTTTCATTAAAATGCGCATGTATACATCTTTTTTTTATTATTATTATTATTATTACTTAAAGTTTATACGGACAATGTTTTTTTTTTTTTTTTTAATATTCCCTCGAGTTTACAAAGTTTTCTCGGCCGATAGACCACTCCATTTCGTATATATATATAAATTCTATTAAAATCGTACACTTATTAACTGTACTTACGAAATTCCGCGATATTAATTAATTTTAATTTTCGTACACGTAATAATAATAATAATAATAATAATAATAATTATAATAATATATCGTAGTCTCGCGTTTTCGCCGTCTTCCCACTTCAACATTATACACAACGTTTTTATAATAACGTGGGATATTCTGAAACGGGCGAGTTTCTCAAGAACTCCGATTCATTACATTTTTTACATTCCTGATTTAATATCCAATGTTAATCGCATATCTTTTCGCGTTTTCGTTTTAGCCAGCATACAAAATATTTTGCAGTGTATTCAAAACTCTCGATTAGGATAGGATAGACTCAAAGCGTATTATTAAAAAAAATAATAAATAAAAATTGTTTTATCAATTATTGTGAAAACGATTATTTTTCTCTACTGCCGTCTCTGATCGCGTTTCGGTAACCACGCACACGACCTTTCGTCACGCTGCTAGTCCTGTTGAGTATTTATAGGACACGAAATCGATCAGAATATTCCTTCTGCAGGTTATGTTCAAAACCATATTATTAATCTTCATCTCCACTAGAACCGCGCATTGTTTCGACGTGGATTTCAATAACACGATCGTCGTTTAATTCAATAATATATACTGTCAACACGGTTTTTTCTATTTTCTCTACGCCCGCCGACCTATCGATTTTTTAACATCCGAACAAACTTATGCGATCGACGTTGTGTTTGCCCATAATAGTTAAATACATTAAATTAAAGTACCTAAAATTATGTCCGTTATATAAACAATTAAATTAATTCTTTTGATTTCGATCGACTTTTCAACGGGCATAAACCGCTTACTTGGACGCTAGAACGTTGGCTACATTTAATTTGAATATTATTATTTATTTATTTTTTTTTTTTGTAATTTGTAACTCGCTTAATAACTCTTGTCTCGTTTCAGTCTGCGTGTGCATTGTTAACGATATTATTATCTCAATAACAAAAAAAAATAAAAACAAAAAACAAAAAACTAAAATATAAAATAATTAACACGATTAAAGTACATGTCATAAATTTACATAAATAAATATCGTTTATACAGCTTATGCTTTATTCATTTATTGCTCGATGAATATTCAATTCGGAATATAATAATTATTACACGGACGATAACGATGTATTGTACATGCAGTTTTAAGATAAATAATACTGTTAACGTGACGTTTTTCAAAAGTTATTTAATCTAAAGTTTATATACCGTCGTCGACGCAATAACGTATAATGGAAACTGTACAAAGAGTTTGAAGATTTTGACATTTTTATTCCGCGGACCGCGAAGAAAATGCGCGATTTATTTTACACTACATTTAATAGTAATTATTAAATTCAATACGGAATCCATTATTTTATACTCGCTATAATATTTACTTAGTTCGGTCTTCCCCGGACCTTTAATAAACATTTAGCCGGTTTCACCAATATTTGCTAAGGATTTAACTTTTTGTTAATTGTATTTAACAATTATTTAGTGAAAATTTGGTTTCACGGAATTTCGTTGCCTCTAACGCGTTTGTTTAAACGCTTGTTGAATTAATCATCCCCGAAATAGGTTTGTTAAAATTTTAAATGCCATAGATCCCCATTATTGAGTACTATAATCGCATAATTTTATGATTATCGCACTCATCACGTTTCGTGATAACCAACGAGTGTCAAAAAGTAACGAAATAACCGTTTCGGTGAACTAACTAACGTTTCGCAACCGACTAAACGAATACTAGAATTTAACAACAATTGTTCAATGGCCGAAACTTACATAGTCTAATCGGATTAATTAAATTTAAACAAATTGTTGACTAACATTGCGTTTAGGTTGTTTAAAAACAAAAATTTTTTTCGTTATATTGCTCTAAAATAAATACAAACATACATTACGGATACGAAGAGATTATACAAACGCGATAATCGAATGAAATTGTTCGTGGCTTATACGGATACAGTTTTTCTTTAAATCTCCCATTTAAGGACGTATTGCGTCGTAGTCAGCATCCGACGATAATATTTTCGTTACCGATACAATTAAAGAAGTGCATAAATATAACTTAACGATACTTAGAAACGGTTCTAAAACCTAATGGGCTCTTGGAACCATTATGGTGTTATTGAAATAAATAAATAGCCACGCAGCACCAAAAGAATATTAATTTTATATAATAACATGTTTGTTTAGTTAAAATGTATTTCAATTGATGTAGCAATTTGTTTTGAAATCAATAAAAATAAAATCCAATTATCTGTTAGTGTATTATGTTACACGAGTTCCGTCGCGTGCCCGCGACACTTGAATATTTCACGTAATGTCTCCTAACGAGCAGTACGCTAAAGACGTATTCGCGTAATGAAATCCGCACACGACGAAACCGTTACTTTGGATTGATTGAATTCTATACGTTTATAAACTTACAATCACCGCATTGCGTCCGAAACATTATCCACTGAACGTGGTCTGTGATCATAATACGACGTGTGTTCTACTCGTTATACGAAACGAATTTATCGACGACGACACGTTTAATAATATTAATAATAATAATAATAATAATAATAATAAGAACAAACCGTTCAGCAGCGATAATGAATAATATGAAAAAAAATATTATTATCGTATTATTATTACACTGGTTTACAATAAAATTTCATCGGAGATAATTTAAACTGAAATGAATAGATTATTTTATGTCGATTTCAAATCTGTTTTTCATTTTCATCTAGCGCGTACCAGTATTTAAAATGAAATCGATTCAAATTTGTTCTTTGAATATGTAATACACTGTGTATTGTATACGAATCTATGTACGCATTATCGTATCGCTTAACTTGGATGTATTTCAAAATCTAATCTTACTTATTTTATTATCCAGATAGGATGTTCGTTTATGATATCGCATTGGTACACGTCATATACACGTTTTACGCGTTGAAAAAAATTAATAATTTTTATTGTTTTACCCATAAATGTTAAATAGCTATGAGTACATAACTAAAGGCGATCGAAACAATCTAATAACAGATTTGAAATCAGCGCGAAAAATTGGTTCAGAATAGTTTACACTCAACTCTGATGATTGAAAAAAAATTCATAGACCAGTGTTATTATTATACCGGTGCATTTTACAGATTTACAATCTGTAGCATATGCACATAATAAGAAAATGTGATTTTTTTTTTGTTATATATAGTCATTTACACGACTCGAATAATATGAGGAGAGTGGCTGTCGTCCAGTGACAGAAACTTCAGAATTCAAATTTAGTTAGGGATTTACATCGATCTCAATACCAAGGTATTTTTAATCGAATTGTCGGGGATGTGTTTGGTCATGTTGAATGGAAATAAATGGGTTGGAACGATTGGCCAATTTGTTATGGAATTAAATAATTAATGTTAATCTATCAATTTAAATTTGTGATATTTGTAAGAGTGGCGGTAAAGTCTTGAGTTTGTTTTTTTTTTTTTTTTAAATGTTCAGAATAATAAATACATAATTTCGTCTTGTAAATGGTGTTTTCGCATAGTATTCGAACGTAAATTATTGTTTTCGAACGGTGAACGATATATTTGAAACAATAAAATATTGTACAAAAATAAATAATAACCGGCGTTGTTTTAACGTTATACAAAACGTGAAACACTCGTTTCGTACCGTCGCGCGTTTTATTTAATTGCATCATATTTTCTTGTGTCACGAAATTAAAATAATTTTAACGTATTCTTCGTATTGTTCCCATCTGTCATTCTACAACGTGGCGGCGGCGCGCCGTTATTATTATAATAATAATAATAATAATAATAATAATAATAATAATAATAATAATAATAATAATAATAATAATAATAATAATACGCAGGTCTGTATAGTATTTATAACAAGTCGCGTTTTAGTATTTATATATATATAAAAGAAACCGAATTACCGAGTTTAATTAAAATATAAACAATAAACGATTTATTCACAATAACGCGCCACCGACCTTAAAAGATAGGAAATGGATCCATTAAAACAAAAAAAGAAAAAAAAATAATAACAATAATAAAAAAACAACACCGAATATAATATAAATTCGGATAGCCTTTAACGCGGTAAATATTTTAAAAACCATATCTTCTTTTTAATAATTCCATCGCTTTGAAGTATCCGTCCTGTTTAAAGAATTTATTCTTAAAATATTCCGCATAATTACTATTGAACCCCGGCCATCGACGCTCGAATTATTTCGTTTTCGCCGCATCTCATTTTTATTATTTTACATATATATATATATATATAAATAGTCGTCGTCGCCGAATTGATTTGAACTAAACAGCTATTCCGTTTATTTATTTATTTATTATTATTATTTTTTTTTTTTTTT
This sequence comes from Chaetogeoica ovagalla, assembly GCA_032441825.1. Lineage (NCBI taxonomy): Eukaryota > Metazoa > Arthropoda > Insecta > Hemiptera > Aphididae > Chaetogeoica > Chaetogeoica ovagalla. The sequence continues at coordinate 5,099,321 of CM063732.1, read as the reverse complement.
AAAGAACAATCGACTCCCGCGCAATTTTCTTCGGAAAATATAAAATATACAGTAGTACGAGTGTTTGGAAATGTATTTTGGATTTTAATGATCGGTCGTATTAAAAACGCAAAATATTTATCGTAAAAAAGTCCGAGCCATTCTCTTTTTATAATCTCAACAGATTATTATGAATACATTTCGTCCGTCCTAACAAATTTCAATAGCCGTAAGCCGCGCGGTGTTCTTCTAACCGTTAATTGTAATTCTGTTATTGACGTCCTTTGCAATTTCTTAACAATTCTTTTTTTCTTTACGCGTTTGCATTGTCAAAGTATGCGCAAGGCGCTTGGTGTCTAGTGTAACACAAATCTCTCACAACTTCTTCGTATTCCTCGATTTCTACCACTGACTATATTGGATACAACATTACTCTGACCAATCTAGTCTTACACCACGACCACTCGCGGTTATTTTTTGTACTGCTCACGCCGGTATCTTCGTGAATTAGATCTATTCGTTCCTTCCTCGGTCTTTTTTTTCTCTTTCAGCCCCTACATTTAATTTGCGCACCACCCCTCATAGCCTCGGAATCGTCGCTTCGCACATAACGTGTCCGAACCGTCTCACTATATTATCTCCACAATGGATGCCATCCCTTAGACACTATCCTTTAGATATTTGTTCTCAATTTTACCCTTTCTCGACCGTTCCACGCATACATGTCGGCATTATAATTTTCGCGTTATCCTCTGTTCAATTTTCCTGTCCATTGCCCAACAATCCGAACAGCGTAACGCGGATGGCCTTTCGATCGTTTTGGCAACCGCGTATTATGATACATAACACCCGACACTTCTCCACACTTTATACCGTTTTTCGCGTCTTCTACAGAATCACTGTTCTTTTGTACTACCGTTTCCAGATACTTGAATCTGCCAACCCCGCTCATCTTCATTACACGGCTTGCCCTATGTATATTCCCCGTTAATTAAAGGTACCTCCGAATTACCGTCTCACTCCTTACTGATCCAAGCATAAAATGATATATATATATGTCGTACGCCTTTTTTAAATCCGTAAATGTCGTCCACGGTTTTCGTCTATTCTCCGCCTGCACCGCAATCCGCCGCAAATATCGGATTGTTGACTTTTCTGGCACGAAACCAAACCGTTTGTAGTGCGACAGTAATAAATCTGAAAATCAATTGAGCACGTTAGGATAATATAATATATAATAACAGCGTGTATATAGATATATTTGTAATATTTACGTGAAAATCGTGAAAGGAGGGGGGGGGGAGGGCGCGAAACAGTAGAAAGAGGGCGGCGACGAGCGGGGTGGGGGGGATTACGTCGCGAACATTTATATTTTATTTCTGCTTAAAAAATAAAAAGAAAAAAAAATGTGACAAAATCATTACCGTTATAACAATATATACGAGCTTATCGTTGATCATAAATCAAACTTTTCTCGGCCGTAAATCACACTCGCGCGATTTTGCTGCTGCAGCCAGTGTAACGTCTTTGCGCAGTTCACCGCGCGGCCGCGCCAATTCTCCTCACCCAACCGCCAGTCGACATTTGAATATTATAAAAATAAATTAAACAAACAATTTCCGAAGAAAAATAAATACATAACGCACGGCTATAATGTAGGACATTGGGCGAGAGGATTATTATTATTATTATTATTATTTTTATATATACCGTGTATTTGTCCCGCTACACCACGCCAAAACGCGATAGTTTCAAAAACAATTGCGTACATTGTCGATTCCAACGACGACGAAACAACGACGGTCGGTCGTATTTTACCGCGTGGATATTCGAATAAATTACAATTGTGCGCACGCAAGTCGTTTGCGGGACGATCGAGACAGTGAACTGTACAGTAAATTAATAATAATAATAATAATAATAATAATACTTAATGCGCGTATACGACGTTTTCAAAGTGACTGTAACACACGACATAAAATCCAGGACAATTGTTTCAGCGAATTTCCGATTGGAGTGTAATGTGGAATTTAACTGTATGAAAACGAACGGTGTTCCCGTTTGTCGCTCCGCTCGTGAAATTCCTTTTAGACAACGTGCGATTAAGCACAACGCGACTTTCGAGCCGAAAAGATACACATCAACGCGGTCACCAATATATATATAATTTAATATTTTTTTTATTAACCGTCCGTGACCTCACGGTTTGTGCAGAATATCGAGCGTGTGTTGAACAGTGTACGTGTAGGATACTGCGTTGCACGGTCCTGACTTGACGACGTTTAATGAATTCCATTGCATTACCGTTGGAAACAAGTTTAAATTTAATAAATTTAAAATACATACTGTACAGTGTTTGCCATGGCGAAACAAGAACGTCGAGGACCTTATTATATGAGTTCCGTTGAACTGTATCGATCTTTGCCAGTTTTGTGGGACGTTAATCGCAAAGAATATAACGAAAACGTTTTAGAAATTATCTAAAAAAAAAAAAAAAAAAAAATTAATAATAATAATTTAATCAATATAATATGTAAATAACGATATTCAATAACGAAAAAAAAAATCGCAATTGGTAAATTTAATACCGATTTAATAATCGAAAAATAGTAAAAACGTTATTAATTATAATCGAAAAAAAGAAACATAAGTTAATATAATAATCGATTTCGCGTTGAATGTACGCCGTTTCGGTTCCGCGCAATATTATTATAATCGGTTTGAATTTATCCCCGCACGGCATTAAAATTCTATAGACGTACATGTTATAGCGTAAAGCGTTGACGACAACGGACAATGTTATTTATCACCCGTTCCGCAATAATATTCAAAAACATTATAATATGGACTGTGACTCTGTCCACAAATAAACGAAATTAACTTTTTCAGTGAAAAACACACACACACACACACACATTAGTTTCGATATTATTCGACGGCGTTAAATGGTAATCGCGTCGGAATTAAACGGAAAAACGTGGCGTGCCGAGGAGATTAAAATGTTCGTAATACGTATTTTGTTTTACGTACAGTCGTTCGTATTGTCATACGCTCCGTTTCGGTGAAAAACGCGACGAAGTACGCGTGTAATTCGAACCCGAACGACGTGTTGCACGCTCGAAATTAAACACGACGAGAATACCGGATAATAATTCGATTACGATTGTAATAATTTTTTTGTGTTAACGAATTCAATTATTTCATAGAGTTTCGACGGAACCAATCCGCGGGAAAAACGTTGGATTCTCGTCATCGCGTCGTATTGTTGAAAACGGTCTCGGCAGACAAGAGTTTATTAATCGCTCGGTATTTCGTCGTACGGGAGAGGGAATAAACGAGAAATAAGTTCATATCGGCGCGATATGACGGCCAAACGATTATCGTTTTTAATAATAATAATAATAATAATATTACTCTAAAATCCCTGTACTCGGCTGCGTGTAACGTATCATTCCGTGGGGGGTGTTTATTCGGAAAGAGTGTTCTGGGGATGTTGAAATATATTCGTTGAACCGCAGATGACCAATATTCACGATAGTGTTATCTTATTTGCGTATAAAATACGTAATGTATGAAAATCATGGATGTACGACTAGAAAAAAAAAGAAAAGAAAAGAAATCGCATTTTTTTTATACAGCTTTTACTCGCTAAAACCGGGAAACGAGTTAAATGAAAACATTCCCATCGCGTCGTCTTTTATTTATTTATTATTTTTTGATATTTGCGAAACTCATATTTTTGCAACAATAACGCCGTCTTCTTTAAATTCAAATCCTCTTCTGTATAAATACATTTTGTCTTCGAACACCTCTCGGGTATTCTTTGGGCACTTCGCGGTTTTCAGTAAATTTTAATAATGAAAATTTTATCATTTTAACCGACGGCAAAACGTTTCGATTGAAAACAAATCGGATTGCCCGCGAACGGTTTTCGAACGTTTGTTACAGCGAAGTAACAGCCGAGTTCCAGTGCAACGCGGTGTTTTAATCATTTAAAACGGTCTCGGACGGTGTCGGAAAAATTTTCCCGTCACACCCGGGAACGTATTTCGCCTCTTCCGACGCGTCGAATTTTTCATATTTTCGTTCTCGCCGTTCCCGGTCCGATTAAACTGCGCGTGTTCTAGTGTAACGCTGGTCTGCATGAAAAAATAATAATAATAATAATCCGTTATTTGTAACGGGTATGAATTATGAAAATTACACAGGTTGGTGAACGTTATCGCGCTGGTCCAAGCCGCGTGTGTATAATAAATATATTACATAAAGAAAGAGAGAGAAAAAAACAGCGTCAGCACCGCGCCTGGTTACGAAAACGCGTATGTTTTCACGGTGTACGTATACCGAAAAAAAAACCCCCGGGGGCTTACGCGGATTACGCACACGCGGTTTTCATGATTTTCTCCGTATTGGGTTACGTATAAGTGTCCGCATAGAACGGCGTTAAATACGGATTAAAAAAAAAAAAAAAAAAATTAAATTCCGTTTTAGTACGGCGCTATTATAATAATATTACCATTTTCGCCGTTCAATGTCGGTGGTGTACAATAATCGTGACAGTTTATACACGCGGCTTGTTAATTGAGAGCCGTTCTAGTTTCATCCGAGTGTTTCGGTTCAGATTTTCAGCTCAATATTGAAAAAAAACAATGTTCTACAGCTGCAAGTCGACACTTCACCGTGCTGAAAATTGTCTACTGTCCCGCTATACCGGTATACGCGAGTGTTTGGTTAGACGCTGACCGTGCCGATCAATCTAACGCGCGTTTTACTATATTCATTATTATTATTATTATTATTATTAACAATAATACGATTTCGAAAGTCTTAATGAAATGAAATTAACGTAACGATTCGTCATTGTACACTCGTTTACGCGTTCACTCGTTTATTTCACACTTTTTATTATTTAAAAAAAAGGAAACGCGGTGCTACGAGCCAGATTTGCACGGTACCTTGGAAGTATCATTTATTGATGATTTAAAACGGCCAGTGCGCCTAATATGCTATTCAGGTAAAGACACGCGCATATGAGATTATCGTCTTGTTTAGTAAATGTAAAAGAAAAAAAAAAATCCCTTTGGTCGGTCAACGGATCACGACAACAATAATATTATTATTATATAATAATTTTCATTCGTTCCGTTAACATAATAATGTTAACGGACCGAATAAAAAAAAAATATTTCGTTGAATAATAACCTAAAAGCGGAGCAGTGCGATATTTTTAATAATATTCGTACGCCGTGCGTTATATTTAATAATATTCGTACATGGTGTGAATAGCGTTTAAATCTACACACTGCGGTTTATATTTGATGAAACAAAATTCAATGAAATATTCGACATTCGATAGAACAACTAACCGCGCTGTGTGGCCCTTATTATTATTATTACGAATAGTCTTGTTTTATTGTTTAAATTCACACCGGATTATGTATAATTTTTTTTCATTTCGGTTGATTATCGGAGTTCATCGGAGTTAATCCGACCGACTAGACTTGACGATGGGGGGGGGGGGAGGAGAACTATCGTTTTGCATATTTCGCGCAAAGTGGAATTTATCCGCGTGGTTTCATTGCGCGGTCGAAATGAATAAATAAACGTATTATTATCGAGCTTTTTTTTTTTTTTTTTTTTTTTGTCTCATTTAAGCATAATTTTTCCGTGCCCGTTGCCGGTTTTATTTTATTTTTGTGTTTCGTCCCGTGTACAGTTTGTACACGTTTGCGAAAAACGATCGTCCGACACCACCGCAATCGTTTATATCCAGAGTTACACGCGAGACACGAGTGAGGAGTATATTTCTCCCATACGGTTTTCGATGGTTCTCTTCCGCTAGTGTACCCACAGACATACGGTGGCGTATTAAACAGGGAGCAGCGAGTGGCACAGAACGTCCCTTTCCTCTCTCCATTCGCTGTGTTTACATATTGAATGATAATCTACGTTTTAATATATTTCCAGTGAATGGAAAATCGTTGTTTATCAGCTATTGTAATATTTAAAATTATCCCAATACACGCGAAATAATTTCTAAACTTAAACAATATTATTATTATTATTAAATTAAATTCTGATTATTAGAAATCCCTGTATTTTATCGTCGACTTAGTAATTTTTTTTTTCTTGAGAAATGCGTTTATAAACATCTGTATCCATTTTACATTTTTTTTTTTTAACCGGCCCTCATCCTATTACTCATTACTAAATACACCATCCTTGCAGACATATCACAATATCGTATTACACGGAATTTCAAACGGCGAACGTCGATTCGTTTTGAAAATAAAAAAATTGTTTTAAATTCGAATCCAGCCGTTATATAATATACAAATCGATGTGCGCAAAATTCGTTTTATGGTTAATTATTTTTTTTTTGTAAATACGCATATATTCTTATTGAGTATTACTTAGACATACTCGAAATACGTTAATACTATTCTGTAATGCACAAAAACGGGATTTGTCGTTGCCACTAAAGTAAATGTAATGTAATTTTTTTATGCGCGACGAATATCGTAACGCCCATTCATAGTTATTTCAGAAATAATTCGAGATTTTTTTATTCACAAAAATCATCCTTAGTGAAATCGATCACTTTTCCCAAGCCCAAATTGTCCACTTGGAATTATATTATCGAAACGATTCGACAAACTCTTTTTTCCGCGACTGTAAACGAGTAAATTTTATCAGAAATAAAATCGCATCAACCGTACATTTGAGAAAATACGAGAAGTGTGTGTGTGTGTAATGTGATGATCAACGTCTTTTTTACATCCAATCTTCAGCCGCGTTATTCACTCATTATATACCGATATTCGACCAGTATATATGTATACATATTATTACACTCACAAATTAATTGAATTGAATTTACTATTATCGCGTATCATTTTTATATAATAATAATAATAATAATAATAATAATAATAATAATTTTATAATACACGTAGAAATCGATTTTTGTCGATACCAGTTTATTACTCGTCAGGCCGTAACGGCGGGTTTATGAAAACGCGACTAAACGTAATATACGAGATTAGAAATAAAAAAAAAATCATTTTTAACACGTTCATTGTAATAATTGCCTATGAGTCGGATTTGAGAAAAATAAAATGTTCGAAATAACGAGAAGTTGTTTTTGCGTTCGTCAGGTCTTGGGGTCAGATACTCGGTTAGTTCAATGGATAAAACGCACTCGAATTATTTTTTATCGAATGTTTTTGCACAGCGAAATTTTTTGTTTTTTACACACAACTGTGACGTATTTAATCCGTGAAATTCTCACGGGATCATTAGGTGTGTGTGTGACGTCGCCGCTTAGATTTCGCGCGTTCGACCTAATACGCAGTGTTACATACCAATGCGAAGTGACAGCATCACGAAATCAGACCAACTGTAAACATTTTCATTTCCGATGTTACGCCGAAGACAAAACGTTTCAGTGGCCGTTCTGTTCCACCGTGCGGACAAATATATCGAGCGAGCGAAATTCAAATAGCTGTAGCAGACGTGAATGAAGTATCCGTTGCGGCGACATTTAATAATTGATCGACCTCGTCTCAAAACGTCTTCTCGCCAAACGGATTCGTCCTGTATACTGGCGTTTAAATACGATCGAATTAAACGTAATCTTTGAACCGTCGTCGGTTTTGTTGATTTCGGTTGAATTCTTAACTTTTCGATTGTACACACACACACACACACACGAATGTCACGGAATTTGTTGTTTAAACGCAAAACAAAATCTTAAACGTGTAGGCTTTCGATCTGTTGACTGATAATATTACGACAACGCGTTTATAAAAATGCTGGACGATCAAATTCAATATTTTTCGCACGTTTCATAATTTTTTTTTTGTATTATTATCAAAATAATTTCTGTATTGTATCGTTTTATTTTTTTTTTTTATACCGATTCAATTTTCATATAACAGTAATCGATTTTACCTACTGTGCGCATTCTCGTGTGTTCAACTCGTACAAGTGCACACTGGCCAAAAGTACATAAGCTGAAAATTGAAAAATAATATTCCTCTGTAATATAATCCGTCTAAAAACTTTATCATTCTAATTATCTCAGTTTATCGGCTTAAACGTTTGGTTTAATAAAAAAATTTTTTTTTCAACATTAGATTTGGTTTAATAACGAACAGTTTTCGTCGGAAAACAATCGTGTATATCAGTATGAGAAAAAAAAATTATCATTGTTATTTTAATTTATTTATTTTTTTAAGTTTTCAGAAATAGCGAAATAAGAATAATAATAATAATATGTTGACGAGTAATTAAATAAACGTTCGGGGCGATTTAAATTAAAAATTAAACTAATTGGTATTAAAAAATAACTAAGTGAGTTTGACGTCAACGCGAAGAAAAATAAGTTAAAATTAAGTTAATACTAAACCGAGAGTAATTGGAAAAGTGAAGTTTAACTTTGCAACTTATTTCAATTCGTTAACGCCCTGCCTAATCTCTATCTAAACGTAATTTTCAGTATCCGAACGCAACACTGTGTTGTAGAATACAAAGGTAGCTAAGGATTTTATTTTTTATTTTATTTTTTTTTTTTAAGAGCGGGAAGGTGCATGACCATAAAAAAAATGTACTATTAATGAGTGAACTATTTATGTTCACAAAAGACGCATTTATGTTCAGGAAAAACGCCGTTACTCGTTAAAGAGCTAATAAATGGAATTATTGAAGTGGAAAAAAAGAACGTACAACACTGGAATACAATTTGTTATACATTTTTTTTTTTTTTATAAAATTCCGGCTTTTGAAACCGCCCGACTGGTAGGACGTACTGGGCCACTGTGTATGTGTATAAATAGCGTTTTAATTCACTGTACGCGGTGATCGAATTATATCGAAATAACCACGGGGATAGGAATCGGTGTCGTCGTTTCGAGTTTTGAAAGGGGGGGGGGGGAAAAGTTGCGAAATTATTATTGAAAAAAAGCCTTTTTTGTTTTTAATAAAAGGCCCATTCTTGCTCAAACACCGGCTCACTGTCGGCACAAAGGGACGAGACGAATATCATCCACCACGGTCCATTTCGAATAACGTCAGTAGACGGAAGTAATCGAGTTTGTTTCTAAATTCTATGTATTTTTAGGAATATGAAATGCACAATTTTTCAATATTGTATATGGAATACAAAAAATATGTTTTATAAATCATGGATTCAAACGTTTTTTTTTTTTTTTTTTTGCTCGTTAAAGAAAATAACATTTTTCGCGTTTTTTTAAATGAAGTTCGAAACTACAGAACGTTAAAATTTTAGAATATAAAACAATTTTTGCGGAGAAAAAAAATGGAAATTCGAAGGTATTTTTCTAAAAAGAAAAACAATTAGACAACATAATAATGCGATTGAAGCTGTTCGAAATAAAAAAAAAAATCGTTTTATTTGTAACATTGATGGACCTTATCATTCTGCAGACTATAATCTATGTTTAAATCTCGAGGTGTATTATTATATATAAATTTAAAAAAAAGGCAGCGAGCCGCGGGGTGTCGTGTGTGTCGATTGAGTAAGTAGTTTTACTCGGATATGGATTTTAAAGTGTATCATGTTATCATTATAAATCTGACAGCAATGATAAACCATTGCGTTCGACGAAACGATTCTGAGCAGAGCTTCGGTTCAACACGTTTTGGGTACGTAACGAAAACTAACACTTTTTATAAACTAAATACATCAAAACTTATAAATAGTGTAAAATTCAAAGAAAGTTTTTTTTTTTTCCTCGATGATTAATATATAATGTTATATATTCTACCGTAACCGTAAAGATCGCGCGGTGTTGCACTCCTTCCGGCAAAATGTTTGGACAAACGGAAAGCCGACATCACATATTCATTTTAAAACCAATACGCATTCCGCTCAGAATCAAAAAATAGATTTTTCGAAAAAAAAAAAAAATCCGGAGGATTTTACAATCTGGAGGAGGGACGTGACGCGATATTCACGATAACTAAAAGAAATGAGCGGCATCCGTGCATGTGTACGCAGCATATTATTCACGCCGAACAAATGTAATTTATTAAATTAAAAAATTTCGCCTCGTCTCGTATTGCCGTGTCACCCGTAGTCGTGCGTCGTAGTATACCCGCGTCACGGCCGTAGTGACATTTTCATCATTTCATCAATTAATCGTTACAGTACAATAATCTTGCATTATAATTATATATTTTTGTACTGCGTCACACGGTAAATATCGAGGTTTCGCGGACACCGTGCCGCGGTCATTTGAACATCTTAAACAGCATCATGTAACACGAACGCGAAGAGTCAAAATCTCCCCCTGCCCCTCCCGTCGCCAGTCGTCATCGTTCCGTCAATGAAATGTCTACGTCTGACCGTCATATTCCGGGCGGTGTCGACAACACCTCGTGAATTATTCCTTTGTATTTCGTAACGTTTCTCGAATTATCAGTATTATTATTATTTGTATTATTTGTCGATTTGTCGTGTTACCGTCTTATTATAATCCAAATACTAACCCTAGTGTTATGTAGTTATAATCGATGTGCACGTATAAACGCTCGAAATATTATTGAAATCGATTTTGTTATTACTTTTTGTTTTCACCCTTCATTTTTCTGTATTCGTCGCCTTTTTTCCATCACTCTTCAATCCGCGTTCTTATTATTCTCTCGTCGTACAGACGTTCCAACGACGTTGTTCACTAGAATTTAACGCGTATATATTCGCACATACATATATGTATATGATATTATAAACGTGTCCGTCCGTGTCCGCGTCGTTTGCGGGATTCCTGCAGGATACAACGCGATACGCGTGTGTGTGTGTGTGAAGACGAAGTGAAGTGAAGTTACGGTATATATAAATTAATACTGTCGCGGAGACGGCGGCGGGAAGACAAATGGGCCCGCGACTCGTACTAACAGTGCTGCAGTGCGTACACTCACATCGTTACCCCGTTGTCGGCATCGTAGGAAGACGACGTTTTTTCATGCGGCGGACGGTGTGTGTGGAGGGGGGGGGAGGAAGAGGTTACACCGCAGAGGAAGGGTTCGTGGACGGAATTCAAAGGGACGGTGGTGTACGACTATTATTATTATTATTATTCGTCGTCGTCGTCGTTGTCGTTGTGTGGCCGACGCCGCAATAACGCGTACCGAGCGGGCCGGGTGCAGTTTAGATTCACCGGGGCCCGTCTATTCGCCCGAAGATTCGCCGTTATACCGGCGCGTTGCTAATGACATTTCGCCGCGGGCGCGCGATCCTCCGGCCCGAACGAAATTTATCATTCCCCCGAGGCGGCGGTGGCTGCGAAGTGGCAACGAGTCCGCGGGTGATGTACTGCAGAAAGTTTTCCGCGTTTAGCAACACCACCCGGCAGCAGTGGCGCGGCAGCAACAAATGAAAAAGGAAAAAAAAATAAAATAGTACAGTGGCGTGGATATAGTATTCGTTTTTTTTTTCCGGACAATTTTCCCCGTGAGTCCCCCCCCCATTTCGGGCATTTGAAAAAAAATCTCAACACATTATTATTTTATTAACGTTATTTTTAAATACGCGCAATTTACAAATGATTAATAATATTACAAATGTACATTTACAGCCGCGTTTACCGGAGTTTCCGTTAACCGACTTCCCCTCACTGTCGTTCCCCCGAACATGGGCGAATACGGCACGACGTACGATCGCGTTAAAAACGATTAAATGACATAATTACGTGCTTTCCCAAAACACTATACGAATACAATTTTCATCCGAGTAAAAAAACATTTAAAAAAAATTAAAAAAAAGCAGTAACCGTAAATCTGTCGGTATTGATTATAATAAAACTGTAATTAATATCAGTGATCTTTCCACGTGTGATAATATTTCATTTAATTGTGAAAAGCGAACGATTTTTAAATGTTACACTTATTTAAATTTCACGGAAAAAAGTAGTATAATTATTATTTTTTTTATATATTTGACACCGTTAAGAACACTAGAACTATGGAACTAAAAAAAAATCCCTACGAACAATAATAATAATAATAATAATAATAATAATAATAATAATAATAATAATAATAATAATAATAATAATAATAATAATAATATGTCCGATCACAGTAAATATAATATGTGTAGCTGATTTATATTTAAAAATCAAAAATATTTACCGAATTAAATCGTTTTGTTTAGTAATAATTTATAACATGTCCAATAGTTAGTGATATTGAAGTAGATTTAATGTAAAAATAAAACAAATATAATCTAAAAACACACTTCGTTGTTTAGTGAAGCAATAAGTACCACAGTGTACAAACATGATACGCTTTTGACAAACTAATAAAATGTTTATCTGGTATTATTCTTGGTGTTCGATAATTTATCCAATAATGAATTGCCCAACAATAATACTCTATGTGACTAAAACTCTATGTGATTACTGATTTTCATCGGAAAAAATAATGTTATAAATTGAATATCGTGTTGATTCTTTTCCGAATCCACTCCACAGCAAAATATATTTTCCAAGTATACTCCTACTTATTATTATCATCGATTTAATTATATTTTAACGAACGTTTTATGAAAATATTCGAAACGACGTTGCGAATTCGACGATGGAATAATAATAATAATAAAAAAAAGAATCACATGACTGAAAGTTATCTCGTGAAAGGAACGTTTAACGGGAAAAAAATAAAAATCCAAGGGATGGACCGGGGGGAGACGATAAAAAAAAAAAGAACGGAAAAAAGGGGAAAGAAACGTTGGATTTATGAGAATCGGAGATGTTATGAAACCCGAGGAGGAGTGGAAATAAATACTGATAACTTAATTCTAAATAATGTTATTCCGTCCTGTATCTTGCCGTATTGGACTATACACGCAAATGTATTATTTCTACGCAGTATTTTTTTATTCTGCGCTACGAATATAAACGTTTATCCGAATTTATGTTAATCACTTCAGATAACAGTTACGATTCTACGTTATAAGCGACAACAATATGCGAATGCCGATTCTGTCATGCGTACGCGGAATTCAAGGCACTTTAACGGGAGTAAAAATTACGAAACATTACTGTATACGGCTATTTCGAAAAAAATTCGAAAGAAAAAAATACGTTTCGGTTTATAAAAAAAAAAAATCAACTCGTGGAAATCACGTGGCATATAAGAAGTATAGATCGACAACGGTTTAAAGTAACGCGTGACAATAATATGGTACGCAAAATAAATCATGTCCGTTTCGGGAATTACGCGAATTGTCGTATTTTATTGGATTTACATACGAATATAGTAATTCTACATTATTATTATTCAAGGTTAAAACAATTATTTATCATAACACTTTTTGGAAATTTACACTCCGAATAACTAAATAAACAGAGTTTCGCGCGAAAATGATTTTACGAAAACAATATGATTCGTCGTCGCTTTTCAATTCACACATTTACGAATTCCAGGACTGAGTGGATGGATGCCCCGTTCGAAACGAAATCCGTCGTTGCATCATTGGCCACATTTTATTATTATTATTATTAAACTGCGCAGTAAACATATATGATGTTACGAAAAAGAAAAACGAAATTTACCGTTTACGATGTGGATCCAGACGTAGTTATTTCGAAAATTCCAATTTTACGCCACGACTAAATTGGTGTATCGTACCTTCCGGAGGTATTAATAATGCACGCATAACGTTTACTCGATATTATGTTATACACGTGTGTTACCGAACTGTGTAGTTATATGCCACATTTGACTTATTACACGGCGCGTTCGGAGATGTCGTTACGAAAATTTGTTTTCGAATTTCGTTAGAAAAACGAAACGGATAGAAAATATTATATGTTTTTTTTTCTACAGAATTTAAAAATACATTTTCCGCGAGCTACAACGATAACATATTGTACGTCCAATGTCGTAAGAACCAGCAGACGAATGATATGTTTATTTTTTTGATCGAAAAGAGTCTACGATTTACGAAATACGTGTACGTTTTCATCGTCAATAGTAATAATAATAATAATAATAATAATAATAGGCAATCCAATTTTATTTTTATTTTTACATCTAAACAACCGCGCACGCGTTTTCGCGTTTTCCAATATTTTTTCCGCGCGTTCTGTCTGTTTTCTCGTACTCGTTTCGAATACCGTAATTTTGAAATATATGCGCACGCTCGAAACAATCGTTTTGGTAAAGCATACGTAGATAAAATATTTTTTTTTTACCGAATGCTTTGTGAAAACCTTATACACGCGGAATAACACAATATGCCCGTGCACTGGTATTGTCAAAATTATTACGCAGTTTTCAGTATTATAATAATATGTCACGTTACGCGTTTATGTACAATTTTAGTTTCGTATACGTTGTGTACGGTCGTATTAATAATGATTGTTACCAGTACAATACGTGCACGCGAATTTATAATACACGCGTGTTTATGTGTATTTACACGTGTGTCTTTTGGAGGGGGAGGGGAAAAATCCGAGTAAATATTGTGTACTGTAACGAAAAATTATTTGAAAAATTCCGAGATTAAATACACGAAATTCAAGAAATGTAACGAACAAGACACTACGATGTGTGTTATAACGTGTTTTTATATTGGAGTCATCATGCACACACTATATTATAATATAGTACAATACACAAATTTCTTCAGAGTGACCCGAAGGTGAAATTACGCACTTGACATATGTACATTGTTAATAAATTCATCCATGCGGTTTTCCTATTACAATTCCGAGTTGAATTTCCATTTAACTCGATTTTATTATTATTATTATTATTAAAAAAAAAAACTAACGACTTAAGAGTAAGAGGGCGCATCATTTAGGATCGGATAATAGCGCTTGCCTAAATCGTTTAATAATCATAAACACCGTTCGTCTCGTGTATAATGTCGCAATCAGTGTTAATAGTTTGAACGCGAAGTAAAATAGTGTTGAGAAACACGCGTATTTAGGTGAACGTATAACCGACAGACGTATTATTATTATACGGTGCGCATATAACGCTACGAAAAAAACCTAAAGCGCGTCAATCGATTTAATAGTTACGGAAAGACTGTACAATATGTCTTCGAGAGAGAATAAATTTGTTATTATAGTCATTCAAACACGGTAATTAGAAAATCGATAACTTGTTTTCACGGGCAAAATATTAATATCCGAGTCCTACGCTCTACCTTTCAAACACAAGGAAAATCTTCAATATAACTCCGTACATACTTAACCTAACCTGTGCATATATATATATATATATTTGCTTTAGTCATCTAGGAAAGTTTATAACGTCATTATGATAACGATTTTAATGGTAATCGTGGTAACGTATAGCAAACGATCATTAGTTTTAACTGATATTGATGCCATAAAAATCTTATAAAAATTTCATAAAAAAAAAATACATTTATGACTTAAAAAACGCAAAAAAAAATGTTTTAAAAATACAATTTAAGTACAATAAATTACAAAAAAAAAAAAAACCTTGGAAAATTGTTCATATTACCTGAATTATTTATTTATCTTTTAGTTATTAATTAAAATTGATATACTATTGCGTGTTAAAAACTGATGATGATTGTGTATGTGTTATGCGCATGCATGTAACGTATTTCACAGTTTTTATTTGCAGTTTTTTTCGTTTTTTTTAATAACAGGTATTTAAAACTAAAACGTATGCACGAATTTTAAATTAAAAATGAAAAAAAAAAACAATCACGTAAAAACAATAATAATAGTAAACTGATTATTGAAAAATAGTTTTAAATCGACCAAAAAGTATGAAAAAAATGGCCTTTAAATGTCGAAAAATGGCGTAAAAAAATGATAAATAAGCCAAATAATATTACTCGGATCCGCGCGCAATTGACCCGTCGGACCATTGGCCCTGTGCGTGATTTCGTACACGGATTTCTTATTGAACGTACGCGCGTATAAGTAAAAATCCCGTTCCAATCCATCCATAAATTTCGAAAAATAATATTCCCCTTATAATCTCAACTTCATATGAGACACACGAGTCGGTTAGGACTTGTATTATCGCGTGTTCGTATTATGTTTTAAACGTGAAACGGACACTTGCAGATTCCGTTCAACCGTCGAATAATTATTATTATTATTATTGTAAAATTAAAAACGATAAACGAATAAAACGTCGTATTTGTTCATGTCGTCGAGGCGATTTCCCGTTGTCGTCATTGCAAATGAAAAAAAGAAAAAAAAGAACAAAATATAATATTCTTTTCATACACTATCCATCCTCTCCTCCCGCAACGACGTAACGAAGGATTAGGTCTTTAGAGTAGTATTACTAGATCGTGCGACGTTTTAAAGTCCGGTAAATCTGTGTGATTAGCTTGCAGGCACGAAGGTTTCAGCGAAAAAGTCCCCCGCGTCTCCGCAAAAATTTCAACGAGTCCCAAATTATTATTATTTTTTTTTTCATACATTTAAAAATAAAAAGATAAGTATAAGACAATAATTTCTTGTAGATATGACGAAACGCCAAACACACAAAACGATTTTCAAAGCTTAAGATTAATACGTACGTATTTTCCTGCAGTAAATAAATATATATATATATACGAGAATGGCACTAGGATAAGAATTAAGATTCCCTGAGGCGTTAACTGATCTTGTGCATTTCTCGAAAGAGAACATTTTCTACCCGTTAGACGCTAATGAACATATTTCAAATTTATCCAAACGATATAAAAACTATTCGCGTATTTACTCTGACGGAAAATTTTTGCTCAGTATAAAATGCGCAGACATTGTCTAATATAAATCCGGATTACAAAGGATTTAATTCAAACGTATAAAAATTATTTATGCTCGCCAGTGATTTTACAGCTTATGCAATAAGAAGTCTTTCTAAATCAACTCTGGTAGAATATAAAATACACTATACCAACTCTGTCTAGTTCACATCTGTGCACGTATATTTTAAGGTCGAATGCCGATTAAGAACCACTATGATTCAACAAAGACTGTGATTTTGGTATCGGTCGAAGAAGAAATTCTTGAAAAAATCGGGCTGGCGTTAGAACCATTTGTTAAAAAAATTGACTTTTTTCAACAAGACCGTTCACTCGAGACGGCGACACTGTTTTCATCCCCACGCCACTTATTTTCATCCACATCACTGGGCTTGTTTTTTTTTTTTTATCAAAATACGATGAAATCGTGGCGCATAAACTTCTAAAACACCGTCGTAACGCTATACAGTAACGACGGAATGTTGTTGTAGAACTCGTCGATTACGCGCTGTCTCATATAACATTCAGTCTTATACAGTATTTAGATAATATGTCTTATATCTAAACGCTATTAAAAAAAAAACCCTGTTATTCTCCGATGAATATACCTACTGTGGAAACGGTATATCTTTGTCAAATAAGCTCTTCTATGACATATGAACGAAATAATTTATATAATTTGTGTTCTATTTTTGATTTTCTACTGCCGGCTGCTTCGCTAATAACCGGCGACGTCCCCCTGTGAGCCGCGACGCACACACGTTGAAAACCCCTGTTTGAATATTGTTTATTCCGTGCACGCGTTTCGTCATTGGAAACGGCTCAGTCCGCGTTTATTCGCGGCTGCTGCTGTGGTAATCACTTCGTACGTAATACGCGTAATCGAAATTGCGCGCGCGAACGTGAGACGTGTCAATTTCACGAGATGGCCAAAACTAAAGTACGCATACCCGTTTCTCAATTATTATTATTATTGTTATTATTGTTATTATTATTATTATTATTATTATTATTACTATTATTATAGGCCCGTCCTCGGTGTGTGTGTGTGCAGCTGTGTACGATGGTCCGTCTCGTCCGGAAGTTACGCCGTCCATAGTCACAAAGCGTGCTTGACCATCGGACTGAAATCATAATGTATTAATCCTGTAGAGATGATAACAATAATGTGTTGGTTCGGCAGTCAACTGTATACCGCAAAGGCCGGTAGTATCTTCTATACTGCACAGAGACAAAAAGTATTAATTTACAAAAAAAAAAAAAAATCCCGCGAAAATGTGGTTTTTTTTTTTTTAAACGTCGCTTCGACAAAACACACTTAATAACGAGACTTTTAGTGAAGCAAAAAAAAAAAAAACACGTTATTTTCGTTTGTAACGCGGTAATTCGAGAAAATCGAATGAAGAAAAAAATTGTAAGGCGTTTATCCGCGACAATTCAAAACCTCGAAGCACGTTAAATAGACAATAATATGTTCAAATGCGTTTAAATCCGCATTTATTTTTACGCTGTTTATCGTTCCGGGTAATTCGTGTTTTTTTTTTTTATATATTTTTATTTCGTCATAAAGCGTTTGTATGAAAAAGTAAAAAAAAAAAAAAACCATAATCAAAACATTTTTATTCGCGAGATTTATTCGAACTCTTTTATAAGTACTCTTGCGAACGATAACACGTATATTATCTACAATTTACTGCTGTAATAACAAACGTAATAAAAAAAATTTATATATATATATATTTTTTTTTTGTATTTGCATAATGTTCCGCGTAGCCGGTTATGTTATACACGTTTAGAATATTAATAGAAATTAATCTTTTTCTTTTAATAGAAACGTTACGATTTTTGAGTTTCGCCCGTTGAAGTGGGGCAAGGGGGGAATATAATTGAAATGCGTTAAAAAAAGACAACATCTCACTTTTGTTTTACAATAGAAATAAGTTCGCTGTTATAAGTGAAATCTAATACGGTTACAGTGAGCAATGGACGTTAACGATTCTCCGCATAGTTTGGCTATAATATCGCGTAATGAATTCTATATTATAAGAATAATACGTTTCACGAACACGAAACACGTTTTTATACACGCAATAGTATATGCGCCTATTTATAATAGCTCTTCTGATCGAATCATAGAAATCGATGTGAATTCGCAGTGTAAGAAATAATAACACAACGTGTAGACAACGCCAACTGAAAACAAATCTAAATATTAATCAATTTAATACGCAAATGAGTAACACGACTGACTGAAACCGATTTGACAAAATGTCGACAATACGTCTGTACGAGACGACGGCGGATTACAAAATAAATATTATTGTTCGGCTAACCGATTATTATTATTATTATTGTTATTATAATAAAAATATAACGTAATTCGGCTATTCCGAGCGGTATGATTTAGAAAAAAAAAAAAAAATAGAATATTTGAGAAAAAAATAAAATAGCGATTGAATTAAAACAACGACGATAATAATTTCAATTTTAACACGCGCGTGTATTTCAAGAATTCTTCAATGATTAATAACGATAATTTTCGTCAGTTATACGTGTGTTATTTGGTGTCGGACGGGCGAGACGTCGTGAGACGGTTCCGCGGAATTGTCGGCTTTTCAAACGCTGTTTTTCGATATTTTATGCCGGCTCCGGCGGAATACTGCTGGACCGCCGTCCTATCCCTGTTAATATTACTGTCAAACGGAAATCACGCGAGACCTTTGATAAAAGCGTGATTTGACGGTATTCGTGCACAATTTTTCTTCTCAAAATAACTGCGTTTCAAAATAACTCGCAGGACAACCCGAAATTCCTGTAGTCTACTCTCTGGTGTTAGGTATATAACCCGTAGTACGACGCGCAGATATTACTCGAAACGTTCGTTGCCGTCGACGTAAATTTGTCCCGAGTTGACTGCATAGCAGAGCTCAAAAGCTCGACGTTATATACGTGCGCGTGACATCGTACACAGTGCAAGACGAGTCCTTTAGTCTTTGAAGTATTTAACTACAAACCGTTATTTTATGTGATAATAATATATGCGATACGCGGGTATCGTGTCAAGCGAAAAGAAAACCGCGCGTCGTTATACACTATAAATTCATGATAAAATACAACTTGAAGGTAGGTATCTCAAGCGGATTTAAATGTTCAATCGTCACCAGCAGACACGCGTTATTAGAGCGCGCGCGCCGTTATTATTTTCTTTTGATACGATGTAAAAAAAAAAAAAATGAAAAATGTAAATCGTATATTTCTACATGTATCAATACAATTTGATACGCTCAAGTCAATGAAATACTGTATTGATTTCTATTTCGTGATGATTTTCTAAAATGTATAGTCGAAAACGTTTTGAATATATTATGTTACAATTAAAGGGGTAAAACTTACGGACTCTAAGAAATCGCTAATTACATTTAATATATACACTTAAAATTTTCAACATCAAAAATTTGCATTTAAAAAATGTCGCATGAAATTAATTTCTAACAATTGAAAAAAATAAATAAATACGATTTTTATCAATTTGAATATATTGTGTTAATTTTTTGCGTTAATTACACGCCTCTTGAATACACGAAAAAAAAAAAACGTTATTTCGTAAAGCATTTGAACGTAATACGGCGATTAACGAAAATATTATTATTATTTAAATTGCCAACGTTATATTATACAATATTATGAAATGTTTACCGTTTTTTTTTCTTCCGTGTTGTAAATTTGGTTTACAATCGATCGAAAATATTATGGGTTTTACGCGTTTGATTTCCATACACTGATTAGTGTAAAGTAATTTATAAATATAAGTCTCGTGTACATTGTTTGTCATATTACTACTGCAGATTGTGCGTTAATCGATAAAGAAAATGAATTGAAATGAACGCGTTCGATTTTTAAACGAACTCTCTGAACACCACTGTCCCAGACTGCAGTTATTCCCTCACGTTAGGAACGATCGCCGTTATACATAATGTAATATTATTAACTCGCGCGGTACAAAGAACGTAAATCGGATTGTGGTAATCCAATTTATGACACGTAAAATACCGATTGAACTTCACGATAATAACTCCACAGACGTAATTTGTTTCCGGACGGACGGCGGTGTATGATTTCATTAACGACGCGATGATGTACTACACTGCACCATTGACGTTTTCGATTCGATTAGCCGTGTCCGGTTGTTAACGTTTTAAACAAATTTCCGTACAAAGGATTTTTTTTTCTATTTTTTTTTTTTTTTATCGAATGTGTATACACATTAGCGAATGAAAAAAAACCCAAAAAAACTAAAACAAAAAATGTTAAAACGTTTTACGATAAAACGCATTTTACTCGTCGATGCGATAGGACGATAAATATATTATTATAAAATTTGCCAACCGTAAATATTAAAGTCTGTGAATGAATTTTAACGTACGATAAAATCATTTTCAGAACGTTTTCCATTAGTCACGCGCATTTTTTAAGCCTATGACGACGTTTTTAATTTTATTATTGGACGAGTTCCATTAGCCCCGTCCCGATACGTTGTGATTGAAATGGAGCTGTGTAAAAAATCGAAAACTTGTGTACTTGTAACGGACAGATGTTAAAAGAAAAAAATCAGAGTTGAAGCATCACACAAATACATCGCATGCATACATACAAATCGTTGCATTAAATAACCAATAGATGGCGGATCATCCTTTTCGGGAAACCGGCCGGCAACACAACACCATATTATATAATTTAAATTTAACAAATATAAATATTATTATAATAATAATTCTTCATGTTGCGTAAATAAACGAATAAAAATAAAATGATGTTTAAGAAAAGAGATATTTCCATCATTTAAAATATACCTAAATTAAATTAAAATTAAATGAAGGGAATATTTCAAAGTAAAAACGGATGGGAGAGTGTACGACATATCCTCCTCATCTATCCCGTTTGATCCCATTCCTCCGGTCGTGTTACGTTGTGATATAACGATTAAGGGACGCCGGAATCGAATTTAAAATTAATTCCATCACACAATATAATATAAATATATAGTTTTGATAATGGATTCCATCTTAAACAAAAGTAAAAACGTTGTTAACATCGGTTGACGTGATGTGCGAATATTATGTAGTAGCCGTTAGGTAGGTATATTTAAAACGACTTTGTGTCCAAAAATATTCTATAATTGTATTGTTTCGAAAAGAATCGAAACCGGTGGTACGCAATGGTAAATTGCGTTTGTGTTTCAATTGCACCGAGACGTTTCGAAAACCTATAGGTGAAATTTCAGAATTAATTGACTAAATTACTACAGTGTTTCTATTGTAACCCGGACTAAACGAGTATCCCACGGAAACGATTCTGAATCGATATTGTCTCAACTCCGAAAATGTTCAAATTCGAAATATTCGTTTAAATAATTGTCGATACGAACCTCGTTAAACTCAACACAAATCTGATAAATATATAAATATTTTTCAAACGATTCTTAATCGATTGTTTTTGCGATAAAAGTGCACACAACTGAATTATCACAACTTTATTTATACTTTAAAACTTATAGAATTGTTTATTTTCAAAACGCGTTTCTCGAACGATTTCAATTACGTGAGTGACCGACGCGTACAGAAAAATATTTTATTCTATCTTTTTTTTTTTTTTTTTTTACCTTCTAACTAGCTGAAAATACAGAAACTATAACAGTCCGTTCATTTTCGATATAATTAATTGTGTTCGGGAATTTTTTACGAGCGCGTATTGTCGTTATTTAACGTGGACACAGTGATTTAGACTTAAACGCATAACGAATGAGACTTAATTCTAACGGAAGATTTGAATTCAGCCTTTTTTCCTGTGATTGAATATACGAGTATATATATTTTATTTTTTACGTTAAAAAAATCACAAAAAATTGGCGTAGTTTTAATTAAAATACCGAACACTAATTCCCGAAGAAAATACATACTTAGGACGACGGGTTTAAATCATTTTTCGTAATTGAATTTATATAACGATCGGACTGGACGATTTTACCGTTTACGTTTTACGTCCTAAAACGATATACCGTTTTCAATTTTCGACGTCGATTAGCTCGCTTCTACTCGATTTTACTGGACGATTTGTTTCGTTTTGGCCGTTCGTCGACAATTGCTGACACGGTCGAAACAAGACACGACGACGTACATGTGTGCGTGTTTAATATAGAAATTTCAATTATCACGCGGATGATAATCGAGATGGACGCGAGAATATTTTTGTTTGCGGCGGCTCAAACAATTATTTTATCCAATGTTTTCGCTAAATCACGAGTACATATTATTATTATTATTATTATTATTATTATTATTGTTATTGTTATTGTTATTGTTAAAATCTTTCGAATTATACGCCGCCGTGTATAGACTAACAATTGTTGCAGTATAATAGGTGCCCCGCGACATTTGCGAATAGTTTAGTCGCGCAAAGTTGTTAGTCGACGGCGGGCTCTCCAGCGAATAAATAACCATTAAACGTTCACGGAGTATACCGCGATAACAATGACGGAGACATTGTAATTTATCGCCCGGGTCGGTAATATAATATACGCGAGTTCCATCTCTATATAACCAGAGAGACGTATTTAGTGTGACCGGGAGATGGGGTGTACCATCGTTTCACATTTTTTTTTATACATAAATTTCAACGCGGTTTAGAATATTTTATCCAAACGAAATACGAGGTACGCGAAATTTTGTTAAAAAACAAAAAAAAAAAAATTTGAAATCGATTATAACACGCATATTGATTGAAGATTTTCCTCTTAAATCTTATTTTCACTTCTATTTCGATTTAGGTTTGCATGCAGTTGTGTATTAACTGTAAACCGTTAATCTATACGAACGGCCTTTTAGTGTCTTAAACAACAGTGTTAACACATATCTATACGATTTGAGATGACAGATAATCATCGTATAATAATCTATCAGTATACAATGTAACGATGAAATAATTCGAGATAGTTCGGCGAGTAGAAATCACGGCGTGAAAAATTTGAAATCGTTAAAAAAAAAAAATCAATCGAAAAAACTATAAACCGTTATACAAGCTCGGACACGGAAGTCCTGAATGAGCGGTGGGCAATTCATTAGTAACAAAGGGACATCGCCAATTTTTCAATTTATTCGTAAAATATTATTGACATTTACGACAAAAACACAAAATATATTACAATAGATTCGTCATAGTATTCAATCAGTTAGTTGACATTAAATAATTTCGAATAGCTTAATAAACTCGTTACTGGCTGTGGCTCGTAAAGTTTAAAATATTATTATGATTATAAGGGCATCATACAAGCGTTACCAATCAATTTTATTGGCGATAATATTACAATAGTAATATGAGGCATACCATACATTTGACCGACAGTAGAAAAATATTACAAATATAATATTGGAAAGCTTTTTTTTTTGTTTTTGGTGGACGGGGGGTAAAGTTAACCTGACCTAACATAACCTTACTCCCATCGTCACCTCTCTGCATTCGCTCTTGTCATATCTATGAGATATAATGGAAAATAATGGTTATTTTACTAGAAACCACTAAATATATAGGTGTACGTTAAGTTTTATAAGACTAAAAGGAGAAAGGCCGTGCACATCCTTCTTTCTATACATATACGCGGACCCCCCCTTGTGTTTTCTTTTTGGCTTGATTAAAATGAACGTGAAACAGTTAAATTTTCAAGCGATATAGGATTACCCGCTGTTTCAATTTTGAACGAAAACTTTAAAGCTACAATCCTGAAATGAACGAATAAAGAAAATGTTTAACACACGGATGTAGTTTGCCGTGATTGTCCCTATTTCAAACGACTACTAAGTGCCTAAACAAAATTCGATTGAAAATAAATTTATAAAAAAAATAATTTTATAAATCGAAGAAACTTTTTAAACGAAAAAAAAATAAAAATAATTTACTTTTCGCGTTAAGAGCACTTTCATATGTTTCCGATCTCGTGCCATTCGTCTTATACATTTGTGTGTACTAAAAAAAAAAAAAAAATAAATAAATAAACAGTAAAATAGAGCTTATTTCGATTATCCTAAACCAACGACAATTATATAATTTAAAAAAAGGAACAATATTATTTAAGTGGAGTGCGCAGACATTTAAAACGTTTTTTTTTCTTCAAAATTATCGGTCGACAGATTGTTGTGTATACAAATAACGATATAATTTATTATACTGTGGTCTGTCGTGGTTAATTATTTTTATTATTAGTAACTGTGATAAATTTTAAAAACGCATTATGTAAATTTAACAACATTCACGAACACCAATTTCACGTCATTTATCTAGATAAGACTTACAACAAAACAATTTGTCTCGATACGCCGCATAACGCTGAATACTAAACTAATTAAAAGTTATGACAAATCGTTAATAAAATATAATCAATATTATTGATATTTACAAGCGGTTCTGCGTTTTTTTTTATAACGTAACTGACTTCGATAATTTTATATTAAACCAAATTACTTTAATTTCGATCCGCAATGATTGAGTTACGTAGGAACACTAAAATACGATAGGAGTATAAATCGTTTTTTTTTTTTTTTTTACTCGCCTAAAAAGTACTATGCAAAATAATAAATAAAAAACGCTTCATAGCAAAACCGAAGAAATTGACGGGATTTTTATATATTTATATATATATAACGTCGCGTTAATTATTTTAGTTAGGACAATGGTTAAAAATGTGAGTACATCACGAAAAAGGGACACGTGGCGTCTAAATGTAAATATTATTTATATATATATATATACACACACACACACACATAAAACTCGATCGCACAAAAACTAAATTTAAAACTCGAAAACTTTGATCCCCAGGGCGTTCTTGTGAGTTTGGGTGATGGGGATGGGGAGAGAGAGAGAGTACTGGGTGGAAATGTTTTCGCTACTTAATTGGAATCTTTGCTTATATTATGTGGGTGGAATTTTAACACTCTCATTTTATTGTTTCACATTGTAGACAACCGGAGACAGGATTAAAATTGTTCACATGGTGATGGGGCGTCAACATGTTCAAACGTAAACGGGATGCGGGGGATGCCACAATATAAACTTTCGAAGCCTCGAGCGTGTACACATTATAAACTTTCCACTTTGTTCGTCGGCCGATATTATTAGAGTATAGCGTCGTGTGTTGATAAAGACGTAGGGGAAAAAAAAGCGACGGGAATATTATTAATTCGGTTATTTTCCTGTGGTATGAAATCGATGTTGTTTTCAATTAGGTTCTCGATTATTACGAGAAAAATTAGTGTGCGCAAAAAAAAAAAAACATTTATTATACACAAACGAAAAGAAATAATCAAATCAAAATCAAAAACCGATAATAAAACAAAACGGAGAGGGAATAATAATGATAGACATAATATAATAAATAACTATTTTATACTATCCCGGTTATCATATTTTTGGAATTCTCAATTCTTTCGAAAAAAGAAAACTCGTTGGTTTAACTACACCGGATCTTATTGTATTAAATATGACGACGAGTTCGAATATGATTTTCGATTTTTATTCTAATTTTTTAATCTTTCACGAATTAATTTTAAAAATCGATAAATTAAAAAATATTCAAAACGATCGGTTTTGCCGCGGACGCAAATGTGTTTTACCACGTACCAGGTTCTATGGGTTACCACTGTGGTAAGATACAATTATTTATGATTTGGAATCATGTCTTATCACGAATCTTAGATTGATAACGTCATGCACTTTGTTTACTATCGTTAATTCGTTATTACGTTCAAATTTAAAATACTATACGTGTAAATTAGATAATAATAATAATTATTTTAATTCGTGCAATCGTACAAGAGCGGACGACAGTAACTGTTTTAAACTGTTTTGAAAAGAAACAATATATTCTTATCACTATACTATTTTGATAAGCTGTATGTAATAACAATGCTGTATTTCCATTATCAGTAAGATAACCATCAGTAAGTATAACCATGTTATACTTGACTATTGGTAAGACAAAATTGATTTCGCGCCAAAACAGATCGTTTTAAACTTTGTATCTTTTAAAATATCATAGTTTCTGTAAAAATTAATCAAAATTAAACGATGGTCGACCATTAAATCTTCTGTTCAAAATGCCAATCAGTTTCCCTTCAAAATAGGTATTACTAAATGATGTTTCTTCTTTTATAGCAATAATAATAAAATATGTCAAACTACTATACGTATTGTCCGTAATCACTTATCAGCAGGTATTATATAAGAGCAAATACTGCTAAGTATCAATCAAAATATGTCCACAGATGGAAGAAGTATGCGTTATACGAAAAACATGAAAATCATGGAGGCAACGACGGAATATAATTTTCTCCGTGACATCTATTTTTTTTCCGTCTCCGGTTTAAACTGTCGTTTTATTTGCGATATTTCGAATACATAATGTACGGATTCATTGTTATCGAATAAAAACCGTTTGTATTCGTTTCGCCATCATTTCTATTCGCAATTATTACCGAACTCTCATCACCGTAAACGCTTACACGTCATCAACGGTCGGCACCAATATCGGTTATTATTTTTCCACAATAGAACTGATGAGAAAAATAGGGAATTGGAAACGGAATGCGGTAGAGATCACTATGAGGTAGGTACGCATCGCATAGTATACACGAGAGAATTACACAAAATCCGCGTATATAAATCCCGTGGACTAGTCGCCGACCACTAGCTTGACCACGTCGCGCGCGGAGATCTGTGTGCGTTTGACGTTTAATATCTGCTCGTCGTGCGGTTCGCGCAATAGTAGTTTTCTCGTTTTCAATCTTTTTTTTTTCCCCCGTTTCGTCGTCGTCGCCTTGACGAGACGACGTGACGGGATAGCCGTATAGCAGAAACGTTTGAAAAGGTCTCTTTTTGAACCGTACACACACACGTGTATTCGCGGACGGACGGACAAGTCGGTTTCACCACCGTCGTCGGATTAAACAGTCCGCGGCGCAGCTCGTAGTGTGATATCGTATTAAAAACATTTTGTTTTTGATGAATCGTCGAGGCGCGGATGAAACGAGCACGTGTATAATAATTGACGTGCTACATTCTTACTTTCATTTATTTATCATTTTTATTCCATCGACAACGTCGATAACAAATCACTCGATAGTTCAAATCGAAGCGCTCGATAAAAACTCTCTTTTGTAAATGTCTACTCTTAGAGCGTTGTTCCGTTCCACGAGAACGCAATCGATTCCCGCCGAACCGTACGGAAAAATGCGATTCTGCGCGCGTCCACGAAAATTGTTCTATCGACGGACGACAAACAATAAATGTATGATTGCGAATTTCACAGTAACAATTGATACGATACGTTGTAACGAACCGAGGAGAGTAAGTAATTGCGGATTTTACATTTAAACTGCGATCGTCGCGATAACGATCGCTAATGATAATTTATAGTGACGGAGACGATGCGAGAAGATTTTCCCAGTGGTTTATATAGCTTATAAGCAATAAAATTCTATAAATCAAACGTACGATAGACGTAACTTTCTACATTTACTCTACTCCCGCACATCATCGTCAATTACGCACCGGTGTTATATAAAAATATATAATTATAATTTACATTTGGAGTTTAGTCTGTAATTCGAATAAAAAAAAACAAACAATTCACGCGTATATGAAGCAGAAAAAAAGGAATCATATCCGCGACACGTTTTCTTTTCGATTCACGATGTTTTGCGGGAACAATATAACGACAGCACCGGCTGCAGACGTATATATATATATATAAATTTTTTTTTTTTTTTTTGCAATTTTCGTGTTTTTAATATTTGATTAGAAAACGTTTCGTCGTTTTTTTGTTCAAATCGCGTAACGTATACACTGTAACGTACAAATGTTTTCGCTCGAACCTCTAAATAAATTATGTGTTCACCGATGTTCGTATACGATTACGTCGTGTACAGGAAAACGCTCTTATGCTGCAGTGTGAAATTTGAGAAAATCGTATTAATATATTTATAAACATAATACCGACGGATTTCGGTATTCGCAATCATAAACTGTTCCGTCGTCACGTAGCGTTTACAAAATCGTCTGTCTGTCTCCAGTGGAACGCGCGAATCGAGAAACTTCCGGACAAAAATTATTATTAATATAATCGTTTTTATTTTATTTTATTGACTTACATAGCGACGGCGTATTGAGACAATTTCCTTTTCGGACGAAGATATAATATTACGAGAACAAATGTTAAGACCTTCTTAAACAACGGAATAAAAAAAAATATGTACAGTTTTTTTTTTATTTTACTATTATTCGTCTATGAACCATCTCTTTGTGTAGAATAAGAGACGCGCTCCAATGATCTCGTAACACATGGCGTCACGGTCCGATAGTAAATTATATCGCGTGTCGGCGGAGTTGGTACTTTATTCGACACGTTTTTCGATTTTCTCCTGTTCTATGAAAACAACACGCGAGAATCGGTGAAAAAATACAATTTTTTTTTGTTTCGTCATAACGAAAACGCGGGACAATTTTTCGTATTTTCGGAGAATCCGAAACGTAATACGCGTGGTTCGATGTATAGAAAATATATTGCTTTTAACGATTTATAAATTGTAATGAACTACTATAGTTTCACGGTACTGCACTATATAGAGACTCGAATGTGTAACGGAAAATCAAGCGTGTATTTAGAGAGAACGAGTGCGGAATATTCGAATATTGCTGCATGCGGAGCTCAACGTTGTCGAGAACAGCTCATTACTCGTTACGCGTTATACGAATAATTGATTTTTCGACGACGGAACCTCTCTTTACAATATATTCGTAAATTAGATCGGAAGAAAATTACGAATTTTCTAACTGTTATTATAATTTTCAGCCGCAGTCGAATCTCTAATTTTTGTGTGAAACGCATCGGCGAATCAGCCCTTCGCTCCGGAATCGTTTTTGTCCGGAATACAGCGGGACTGTCATCGTCGCTTTGAAATATTGGTTAAACTCTCGGTGTTCGATACGTGTCATTGATTGTTTTTTTTTTTTTTTTAATTAAATGTTATACATTAAACACGAAATAATAAATATGTCGTGTTTATTGAATTACAATGCAGGCGTTACGAGTTGCCGTTATACGAAATAATGGAAA
The DNA here is from genome assembly GCA_032441825.1 of Chaetogeoica ovagalla. NCBI lineage: Eukaryota > Metazoa > Arthropoda > Insecta > Hemiptera > Aphididae > Chaetogeoica > Chaetogeoica ovagalla. Next base: position 5,069,424 of record CM063732.1, on the reverse strand, counting down.
TACGATTAAGAGTAAAACGATTGAATATCGTACAAAGATCGTGAAAATGAACAGCGGGGGAAAAAAATGATTATATAAAAGCTGAAAATTAACGCGTTAATATTCGTCAGAAAATGTTAATAAATGTCGCGACGCGTATTGTGAACAGATTCAAAGAGAGGTGTTTCGCGCGTAACGCGAACGACTTACGGATTGTGTTGACAAAACGCAATTGTTTTATTGTGTCGCGCGTGTGTTATACGCGAGTGAGTGTAACGTAACATATGTACACCGAAGCGTAATGAATATAGCGTACGTACGGCTTATTTGAGCGCCGTTGTCGGTACATTGAAATTCTCGCAGACTTTAAAATTTTTATAGAACTGCATTTCGCGTAACGTCGTTATGGGGTGTCGGCTTTGAAAAAATCAATTTAACGCGTTTCCGAACAGACAACGGGTCCGAAACTGAGATGTGTGTATCTGGACGGACCGGTAAGAATTGCTGATCGATCTGATCCAAGCGACGACGCGATTCCCGCGAGTACAACGGCATTTGTCGCGAACGCTGCACCCGAATAGGATGACGGCTTTAGGCGAATCAAAAGTTTTACTTATCACGTTATTAGTAATGAGTGTTTCGAAAAAAAAAAACGAAAAAAAAAACGCTCCAGGTGGTGGTCGGTAGTTCAGCGGTTTTAACCGCTATCCAATAATCGCCACTACATTTATTCTCTCTTCTACAATCGGCGCGTAGCCTAGTAAAAAGGGTGAAAAAACGTACTTCGAATACGGTATAATGGCATCGAACGCGTTTACGGCCGGTGTGTACGCGTACTAAATACGGTTGTGTTTCGTAGCAGACGAGAAATCCGTACAACAAAAAAATCATCTCCCGCGTCCGTATTACAATATCGTTCGTCCTCTTTGTAAAAATAAACAAAGATTCGCAACGGACTTATAAGTAGTTTCCATTTTGCAACACGGAATTCCGAAGCCGGCAACTCGAAGATTTCCAATACGTTCCGATTACTTTCCAGACGAGATTTATTAAACAATAAAATGTGTTTAGTTTTAACGAAAACTAGGGGAAAAAAACAACGACTATTTCGGTCGTCCGTTTTATAGCCCGCGTGTAGGAAACAAATCGGTTTTGTTACAATCGTATTATATCGCGCGTTTTTCTTCTTCTTCTCATGATATACACGTTATTTTAATGTTTTGAAGTTTTTTACTGTTACCAAAAATCGTCTGCAATAACACTGTAATAAACGCGACGTGAAAAAAATATTAATAATAATACGTTTTATTTTTCAATATATTTCCGCGTCCGGCGGCGCTGATTCTTTTTAGACTCCATATCGTTTCCATTATTTTGTTTCGCTTGTCATAATTCGATATGCTAACATTGTTTAGATTGTATATTACAAATACAAATTATTTATTTACGTATATTTCGAGTTTAAATGTTTAAAACGAATTTCGTTTCATTTCAATATTCATGAGCAATTTAAAGTTTTCAACGTAGAAATAAATTTATTCTAATGAACGCCGGCAACAGTATATTACGCATTAAACGTACATATCTATACATATATATATATATGTATATACGTAATTGAATTATTCTGACCAGCTATATTTTGAAAATTGGAATGAATTCGAATAAAACTCGTATAAAAGACGATCAAAGGCATTATTCACGATTTATGCGCTTTATTATATAAATACAAAATTGTTATTAGGATACCCAAAAATCATCAGAATAATTCGTAAAATTGGATACTTCTCCCGAATTTTGCATTCTGGTTATATATATATTTTAATAATTTATTAAATTTTCGTTTCATTTTGAAAACATCCGTTTCGTGTGCGAGAGCATTTTCGTCCATGCGCCGCCATGGTACGAAATAACGTAAAATATTCACACAATCCCTTATTTTATTTTCTGAACAGAAATCGATAAATTATTCTCGAAATTAAATTCGTATGTCTATATTGTGTTTCCGTTATTGTTTTTGCGACTATAACATAACGGCTACACGTTTTTTTAATTGTAAAATAATATATTTTTACATAAACGCAAGTTCGTATTTCTGTATATTTATTTAAATGATGTTTGAATTTTATTTTTCGGAAACCTTAGTGTAATTTCGTTTTTCCATACATATAAACGTATATTTATATTTTGTTTATACTTGTTACCTGCATTGGCAATAAAAAAATATATATATATATTTCGTTTTTCGTATCTTACTTTTTCTTTTAAATATATATATAAATATATTTCAATTCAATTTCATATAAATGCCTATTGAAGTGAATTTATTTTTAAAATACCGTTTTCCCTTTTCTTCTCTCTTTCTTTCTCTTTTTTTCACTATATATATATATATATCTTTTTTCTTCCATAAAATGTATCTGAAACATTTTACTTTAAAGAATGATTATTCTCTAACAATAAATAAACATATATATATATATATATATATATATATATATATATATATATATATATATATATTTATTGAGCGTAATAAACTCGCAATTTTTTCACTATTCACCTTCGCTTTTTTTTTTCTTCTTTCTTTCATTAATATAATAATGTTTAAATTTTAAAATTATTACGTTTAAAGACATTTTTATATTAGTTTGTCGCCGATTCATTTCGGTGACACATAAAATAAATTGTCTACCGTCTGGCTGGCCTCTAATTTCTTTTGTGACTTTATACCGTCATTATGTGACCGTGGAGTGGGGCCGGACGCGAAGAGGAAGAGGAAATGACTGAAGCTGCGCTACAGCCGTTGTTATTCTCCTCATACCTCCGTCGTATGACTCATAAACCTTATATCTTTATAGTTTACACACTCCTTCACGATCAACCCCGTCCTGGATCAAAATTACTTTGAAACTCATCTGCCGGAACATTCACGTTTTTCATTCATTCGCTAATCGACCGCACGTAACCGCGGTTAGCACGCACCACGTATATATATATATATATATATATATATATATATATATATATATATATAACTACTGTCTAGCATTTTATAAATATTATATATTTATATATACGAGTTATATTATATGAATGCATTTTATCCCGTACAACAATAACCAACGTAATGATTTCGATGATAACAATAATAATAATAATAAAAATTAATTAAATTAAATATTATGATAAACGAATTAATTAATGGTAATGACAAATTTTGTGAGTCACCGACGCCTCGTGGATGTCGGCACGAATGAGTTATTCAAACGGAGATTTCAGAGTTTTATAATACTATACCTGTATTGAATTTAAAACCAACGATGAATCTCGCTGTATTCGAAAAACGAAATCCTGAGGCGACCGTGATTCGTAATATTCGTAATAATTAATAAATGCGATAAATATTGTTGAAATATTTGTAAAAAATTTTACGTTGTATGTGCAAATGTACACATATTATGTATATATATATATATTGTGAAAGCAATGATTGTATTCGAAAAACATAATTCTGAGAGAAATTTCAGTGGAATTTACAAAACCATTAAAACAAATAAAAAAAAAAATTCGATATTAACAATAAAACAATTGCGTTTTTCTAATAATCAAAATTCATTTCGATAATATTATTGAACTCTATAAATATTTTTTTTTATATTGTATTAATTTTAAATATTACAATAGTCGTTGGAAAATTCTGAAATTGTCTGTTTTCCTATATTTTGCGGGACGCATTTACAACGCGTACCCGTTGATATTTTTAAATACGTTGAACCGATGGCGTACAAAAATACAACAAAATTGGAAAATCGTCAACGGAAAACAGTAAAATTATAACCGTCAAGTTTTAAATGTTTAAATGATACATTTATTGTGATAACTGTGAAACAGTGATAACAAGCTTATGAGATAATATCACAGACTTTAGAGAGACTTTATTAGACTTTACAGACTTTATTACTCTTAATAATATCACATAGTACAATTTAGTTCGTCGATAATATTGATAACACGTTCGGTATTATGTACGGACAGAGATAGAATAGAAATGATGAGCGGATGGCAGGTAGATCCGGGCCGTTAGAGTACTCGAAAGTATGTTTATGCGCCACCTATCGTCGTATTCGCATAGAAATGATTGATAACACAATTTGTAACAATATTGTTATTTACTCACGACCACGGGGACGGACCTCGGAGTAATAACAATTATTAGACTCCTATCTTAGTTTTTATTTGACGTGATGGAATCAATAGTTCAAAAACGATTGACAGATATAATCAAGCTCGCGCTTGAGACGTACTAATTCTCCCCCCTGCACACCACCCAAACACTAAGCGGCCCGGCGATTCCCGTCTCGTTTCCAGTCCATTCGATTCCGTAGTCCGTTGCATCACGGCAACGTCGTTATCGGCGAACAGTAAATATCTGTGCGCGAATCACAGTTGTGAATAATCCACGACCGTGATTCATATCGACTGTACACCAATGATACGAGTGCCTTTTTTTTCTTTTTTTTTTTTGACGATTACAAGTATTTCAATCGATGTTTTATAATCAATCGATTTTTCGTTCGCATAAAACATATTAAAACGTGAATTATTTAATAATAATATATATATATATATATGAATACGGTAAACGAGAGCTGACCCGTCTCTTTTTTTAAAACGCGCATAATGGTGCCGGCGATATCGAATTCAACGACGTCGGCTTACTATACTTTTAGTTAGTAAGTTACACAGCTAACTACACGCTACTGTACGCGACGACGTTTCGTAAATCCCGTTCCGATTCCTTCTGCTCGTTACGTACACTGCAGTGCGCGTGTTTCGCGAAGAGAATAACACCATGGTGAGTGGCCTCCACCCCGTCACTCGGAACCGCGTACGAGGATTGTTACGCGCGCGCGACGAGACCATGCCGACCGGTGAAGTCCGCCGAATGTCCGCAATTACGATTTGTAGATACGTGTCATTTCCGTCACTTTAAGGGCTCCGTCGTTGACTCATCCGGAGCATATATGTATACCCGCTAGTGTGTCCGTTTGAATGAGAAGTGGGAAATCGGTGACAGAAACGGTACGCTCTTATAACAAGAATTATAGACGAGGAAGGAGACAAAAAAAAAAAAGAAAGAAAAAAGCTCGCTCGTCCATTTATTCAATTGAATTCTCTAGGCCGGTCGTACGAGAAAAGGATTACAATTACGCGATGACTAGAAGAAGAGGCGTTCGCTGCGCAGAAACCGATGGTCGGCGGTATACGACGGCGGGGCCGTCCGTCCACGAAACGAAATCAAATTTGTGTGCGGTAGTACGTGCGCCGTGTTACGCGCACTGTAATTTATTCGCGAATGACGCGGCAGTGTGCTCGAGTAAAACTAAATAACGCGCGTACACACCGTCGAAGTCGGTGCGGTATAATTCGATTCGACGTGCGCGTGTCATAGTTATTTTTTTAAACGATCCTTTAAACTCACTAAAACATGCACGAACGGCAATGAAGAACACACACGGTTAGCAAAACGTATTTGCACGACACACACGTGTGCTGCCACGCGTATAAGCCGGGTTCGCGCGAACGAGGCGAGGGCACTTAGTGGCTGGACCAGCCAGTCGTGGTTATTGGGCGTGAATAATAACTGGCCGTAAACGACCGAAAATAGATAGGTCGTAGTGTGTTTGAATCGGTGCTTTCACTCTATTCGGCGCGCATAGATTCGGCGGATTCATTGCCGAACAAGTTTGCTGTAACCACGCCTTGATCTTCTAATGACAATTCCCCCCGGACACGTACCGGGTAAATCTCGTTTTTTTTTGTTTTTGTCCGATCACGGAGTCACAAAATTCTTTAAACGTTTTTCAGACGGTTCGATTCGCGCACCTTCCGAAGATAAACAACTTGCACCACGACCCAACAAGACGATTACGCGCGCGAGCTGGAGGTCGTGAATTATCGACAGTTAAAATAAGCAAGTCGTGAGACGTGCCCAGTTACGCGACTCCGTTTGATTATAGCAATCGCGTCTACGCTATACTATACTATACGTTATAATATAATGCATACGATATTTTTTTTACGTATTTATTGTTGCCTACAATTAAAATTATTTTTTATTATGAAAGTTTCGCATTAGTTTTGTTACAATACAAAACATGTGTATTTTTTTTCAATATACGGTATTATAAATTCTGAATGATGTCAAAAAAAAAAAAAAATGTATCGTTTATTTATTAATGATGTGTGTGTTTTTCTTTTGTCCCCGGTTACTCGTTGTCCATAATGAGCACAACGGAAATTTCGAGTGAAATTACCATTATTATTGTTATTGTAGCTTAAAATTTAATATAACGTTTAAGTTTTTTAATATTTGATTTAACTTTTAAAACCACGATTAGGTTTTAAAAACGTAAAACACCGTGCATTACGTCTTATATAACTGTAGTTTTCAAAGAAATGTAACAAAACGAAGGCGACAATTTTGTTTTCGAGCTTAAAAATTTCGAATCTAAATGAAACGTATAATTTGTATCAATTTATTATTCGTGAATTCGTCATAAATTTCCGTAATTTTTTTTCCTACGCATAATTAATAATAATAATCGTTTTCTGTGACATTATGTTAATTGTCATCCGACACACTTTCACAAATTACGCGCGCATTTTCGCCGATATTATATACGTATGTCTGTCTGCGTGCAAAATGCATCATCGCGATGTTAATTAATCCACTAGTATAGCGGAAGAGGATTTATATTATCTACTCATACATCGGTCCCGTTCCGGTACGAAAATCAGCAGAAATCTTCCGCCGGCGAGCCCGACCGTCTTATGGAACAACAATGTAATATGATTTAGTGGTGATGGTACGGACGTATCAGCCACCGGGACGGTAAATCTGCGGAAACTAAATATCACACGTACGCGTAATAATAATAATAATAATAATAATAATAATAATAATATAATATATGAATTGATATTCGAATCGTTGTTGTATTAAATAATTCAATCCCGGCGGGGTTATTGGAGGCAATAATAGCGAAGACGGGATTATTTGCAACATAAAAAAAAAGTATATATAATATATATATATATATATAACGTGTATATTTTAATTGTAATTTAGCGCAAGAGATCGAATCGCATAATGTATTCAACAAAAAACTTTTTAGAAAACATTATAAAACACAGTGAATTCGTATTACGTAATAGTAATTTTTATTGTTTAAAAAAAACTTGAAATCATAGATCCAATTCGCAACGTTCTAATTTTTAATTTTCTACAGTTTTAAGCGCTATATAGACACCGTACATCGATTGTTAAATAAAATAATATGTTATATGTTTTCCCGACAGAAATTATCAGTTATATTGTCAAAAAACGTTTTTTTTTTTTTTTTTTTGATTAAATAAAATTAGGTTCAATTTTTCATCTGAGAGTGAAAATGTGTATGTATGTGTTTTGCGTACGTGTTAAAATTTAAAAACTTTTATATAATTTAAAAATATTGTTTGATTTGTCCGATTACTGTCTGCGTGATTTATAAATAAAATTGTAAACATAATTCTTATCGAGTTTCGTTTACCGTTATCAGAAGAAAAAACAAATTAAAATTATTGCGAAGTTTTTTTTTTAAGTGATTGATTGATTTCGAACATATTCCAGTATTCCACACCAACACGGACCTGTTTAAAGTGAATTTTTCGAATTAGAAAGTTTGTCAAAATTAAAATAATTTCAAGTTATAATCATTTCCCAGGGAAAAAACTCATATAACCGGTGGGTTGCTAACAATTAGGTAGAAATAATGTCGAGTGGTTTTTGCATATTCAATTTTAAATTTAACTTTTTGTTTTGAAAACGTTTCGGCAAATTGTATTTGAATTTTCCGAGACGTTTGAAGAACAATAAGTGAAATTCGAAAATCGAATTAACATTATATATATATATATTAACATAATATGATAACAAAGTGAAAATTTTTATTAATTTAAATATAAGTAGGTACCTCATATATCTCGTATAGATTCATATGTGGTTTGAATTTTTAGAAAAACTATAAGTATCTAGAAAAGAGAAAACTAATACGATGCGGTGGAAAGCCGTATAATAAATTAATCGTGTAACCAGTAATACATCACCTCGGAATAATTATTAACCGGAATATTGACCGGAACTCTATCGAAGTAAAATTCAGATGTAAAACATTAAGTATTTAATGATCTCGCGAGACGCTCGGTTTGCTCACAAAACTTGCGGGTAAACACATCTCCGAAGATTACACATTGCAGACGAAACGTAAAGTTACGCGCAAACTTGTGAAACACCAAGTCATGAATCATAATGAACACCAACACACGTTGCTTGTGCATATCTGTGCAAAAACAATCTTAATGAACGAATAATCGGCATGCATTTTAAATGAGATTTTCCATTTTTTTTCGGATAATAATATTTTTAATTTCGTATAGTTTATAAAATTACATAATTTTTTTTTTTATATATATATGTAAATATTGCGGAAGAAAATTCGCGTACATGAAATTATATTTTCTACGATGTCACGCGTAATATATAGAAATTTCGTGTTCCCATCGATAATCGTGTTAAAATTAGAAACTCGTGTAATAGGTATATAGTAGAAACATTAATATCGAGACGTTCAAATTCAATGTGCATTAAAATAATGATCTTCCATCTAAATAATGATTAATTACTGGTTAAATTGTCGTTTTTAGATCACTTGTTCTGTAATTAGTGGACAACACAATGAAACATTAATTTCCGGTAATTGCCAAAACGGATATAGGATAATGAAGGTTATTTACATTAGAAATATCGACAGAATTAATTTGTATTTATCCCATTTTTAACGATTAAAAAACAAGTTTTATTTGTTTCATTCTGCACTGTCTAAACGTGCTATTGATTTTTAATCGATTAATAATTGTATAACGCTGCAAAACAAAGCTCTGTTTCCAATTATTTTATTTTTATTATAAATATTGTTTTTTTTCTTCTGATTTTAAACAAATATTTTTCGTTGTTTTCAAACCATTTTCAAAATTATATTCTAAGTAGTTTTCTCTATTATATATATATATATATATTGTCAACTATTATCTTTGTTTTGAAAATATCCCATTTCTTAGTAATAAGTATTAAAAGTTTTGTTTAAAAGTATTAGCTATATACGTGTGAGTTTTCGGTAATTCAGTGGACACCGTAATTTTCGTATCTTCGTGTTACGAAAATATTTATATTTAATAGAGATATTAGATAGAAGTTATAGGGATACTGATTAGAAAGAACATTCAATTACAGTGCCTAAATATTTCTAACAAAACGTCTCCTCAAGAGGGTACGTTTGAAATATCTACTAATACTTTCTCATAATATTTCATCGCGTATTAAGTAAAAATGCTTAGGTTATTCAGGAAACATTTATCGAATATTCTAAAAATCAGTGTGTGAAAATTATTATTTAAAAACATAAAATTTATATTAAAGGTTGCTATTTAAAAATTCACTAGTTCGTATAACAAATAATCTTAAATAGATATTTTATTTATGATTAATATGTATAATAATAATAATAATAATAATAATGGAATGTTACATAAATTATGAAAAATTAGTTTCAATATGGTTATATACGGGTTGCATAACTAAACATGTGGTCTAGAAACACATTATTTTAAAGTAGGTCAAATTAAAATTCGATGTAAAAATAATATTCAGTAGCTTTCCTTGATCTAATAGAAAAATTAGAACTAAGAATGAAAACGAAATAATTTATAATTTATAGGAAGAAAAAAAATGATAACCGTATTATATAACTCGTTATAATTTACATGAAATGAATACGAAGGAATTTTTTTAGAAAATATCTCTGTCTCTATCTCTCGAGACACGTCGTGAAAGTACTTTTCTTTTGTTAGTGCGTTTCCAACTAATAACTTAATGGCTTGTAAAAAAAAAAATAAACAAATAAATCCAAAAATACCCCGATGAATAAAGTTTTATAAAGTTGATTCACGCTGATCCGTCTTGGCATTACGGAGACCACGGGGAAAAATGTACTCGTGCCGCAGTGAGCCGACCAGAGCGAATATAAATGAAAACGGATTAGGTTTATACTTTTTTTTGCTCTTCTCTGGCATGCACAGTCAGACGGTATCGAGTACTTGTGTAACTATGTCTTTGGTCACGGACGAAGCACGATATTTGCATTAAAGATGAGCGGAATTGGAGAAAGGAAACTGATTTGTCGTTGTTTGAAAAATAAATAGATTACAGAATAGTACTTGGAAAACATTGTTGGCATGTCGTTCACCTTGTCATTGTCACATCCTTGTGTTGATCATATGCGAAAACTTCTCCGTGTTTTATTGAGAAATAAACCATGAAAAATCCAGTATTCCATTATTATTATTATTATTATTAAATTTCTACATTGAAAAATTGTTAAACATTTACAGTGTTGTAATATATAATAAATTAATATAATGTTAAAATGCAATATTTACCATAGAAAATAGTGTTCACTGATGAGTGGCGCGTATACGTGGAATGCGCGGAAAATGATTGGACATTAGTTTGGTTGAATTTAATCAGTGTTAGCACCGAAGGAGGAATAAAGAAAGTATAAAAAGGGTAATCGACTTATTCAAAATTAAATCCGTTTTTATTTTTCATCCGTTCCTATTATAAATTAATATTATATTTTTCTCGATTAGATGATAAATAAGCAAACAGCTGTTAAGAACGTAAAATAAATTATTATAAATCACGTATCTAAGTGATAAAAAAAAAAAAAAATATATATATATATATATATATACGAATATATATAATCACGACTATTGTAAATTGCGAGAATAAAAAAGTGATATTTTAAAATTATAATATGAAATTTAAAAATTAACATTAACCGAATAATAATAAAGTCACGTAGCTATAACCTCTTAAACCAGAGTGGATGGTTAACATTACTTTCAGCGTATATTTATACACATTAATAGTCCTAATCTATTAGAAAACAGCGTAAACAAAATTATTTATGAGAACAAAAATACTAAATAGTATAAGGATATTCGATTATTATTATTTTTTAGAAGAAGAATCCGTGTCGGATTTATAACGCGTTCTTGAGACGTTCAATGGTAGTGATAAACGGTGGTGGACTATATATAATATATACGTCGCAATATCCATTACTCTGAACTTTCATTATATAAATACCGTTCCTATTCTCTCCGTTGTTCGCTTCGTTTTATTCTCGTCAGTTCTTTTTTTTTTTTTCATTAATCCGTTTTAATACTTTTATAGAAAAAGAACTACAGAGTACAGTTTCATAAAAACGGTCAGTCGTCTTCCCTATATATATTTGTACAATAAAATGACGGCCTGAAATGATGGTATATATATATATACAAAACGATATTCAAACGTCTTTCTTTCTCTCTCTCTCACTCTCTACGTGTATGTGTGTGTATGTATCATCACTCTAATACAACCACCGTCCATCCGCGGTATAAGATGCGTTTTATTTTTTAATTTATTTCGTTCGCTTTGCGACTTTACTGCGTGGCGTAACGTTGTCGCAGTAAAGTCAATGTATATATATATATATATATATATATATATATATATGATTTTATCTGTGTAACTCAACTTTTTTTTTTATATTGAACGGCGTAGTTTTTACATTATGTTTATTGTAGTAAATGTCTTTGTAGAACGATCATTTTTATTTGTTTTTATATTATTTGCAGGAGCTCGTCGTCTTTAATTTTCTCAATTCGAACACTGGCGTTGCTGTCATCGCGATAATAGAGGCGATGGAGAAGAACGTTTGTTATTCGCGGTCACTGTCGGTAAAGTGAGGAGGAGCTGCACAGTCTCGTGGTGATAGGGATGATGGGAATACGATTGGTAGAGCGTTTAATATTTAATTTGACGTTTCGAAAATTGGACGAGGTGAAGTAGGAATAAAAAACAAGAAAAACGAGAAACGCGTCTCGCAGCTCAAAGGAACAAAATCGATCGCAAAGAACATATTGAACGAAGACGAAAAAAAACTTAGCAGCAGCAGTTTGACGGTTGAGTGGCGGCAACGAACGAGCATTGCAAATTTGATTTATTAGCTTTTATTTCCAATGTCAGGCTTCAAACGTCCATGGGTTTTCGTTCGTTTAACTCGATTGAGATGTAAAAATAAAATCGTTTTACGGTCAAATAAAATACACGTCTTATTCAATTCGATATTGAATACGTTCATTTGGACGTTGCGCCTCGCACTATTATTATTAGGTTTTTATCTTATAAGGCACTATAAGCCAACGCTATTAAAGTAATATAATAATAATAACTCGTAACGTTTTCGAAATTTATGTTAAGAACATAATATATAGAAACGTACGTGTGATTTTTTTATATAAATATAATTTTTTCCCGCGATTGCGATAGTGATTGATTCCGATATAAACGCCGTTGATTTATTTTTAAACGAATTCGACTTGAAAGAATTCCCGTAACACAATAAATTGTTTTTACTCGTTTTTTTCTTTACTTTACAAAATCAACGGTTAAACGTGAATTTCTTGATATTTTAATTTTAAACAATTACATATAACGTATATTGATCACATTGACGGTAATTTTTTTTTTTTACTATTTTGTATATAATTATTAATATTTCGTATATTATTTATAATTTACTAATAAAACATAGCATTGTTTTGCAATGAAAGCATAAACGAATTTAACGAACGCTCATGAATAATATATTATAATACGCAAACGTATATACACATAGATAGGCACTCTCGTTAATACGTGTTTTTAAAAAAGCGTATAAACACGTATTTTTATTTTATTGGGTTTTTAAAATCTCAATTTATATTTTTATATTTACATTAATTTTACAAATAGTGGGATTAAATAACAAAGTACACGTTAAAAAAACTTTTCTCGTATATTATTACACGAGTGAATTAATGATGAAAAGAAACTAACGAGTTTACCGTATAGGAATCGCTTTACAACAATTGGAATTTATTTTTATAAAAAGTTTTTACTTACGCAATTGAATTATTCGCGCTTTAAATAATATTGTTCGCTAGTTTGAAAGAAAATGTATATTGTTGCCGTTAAGAAAAAAAAGAATAAAGTCGATATGAAAATTGATTTTTAACAGTAAAAATGACGAGAAATCAATTGTTATGAAAACACGCACTTAAAATAACGATTTATTCTTCAACGAAACGTGTTAATAACTACAGTAGATTCTATTTCAAAACACGTACTATAGTTACAATATCGTTATTGCTCAATAAGTAACGAATTACACGAGTTTTTTTTTCATATCTTTTTCTCGCCAAAATTAAAACTATACATTATAATAGTATTTCGTAATCGTTAAATTTTTTCCTGCCATACATTTCCACTGAATTATAATATTATTAAAAATATACTCGATTTATCGGCAATTATCCAAATCACTCCGTGATTCAATATGTTTTCTTTAATTTTTCTCCTCCACCCTATCGTACATTGTTATCAAGTATAACAAATAGTAATAATCCGGTCCTATTAAGGTCAGTCCGTTCGTGAATACCAAGTAATATTTTTTTTTCTACGCGTTGAATTCGATTTTTAACACAATATATATAGCATCACGTTGGTTTTTTTTGTCGAATTCTAAATAAGAAAACAAAAAAAAAAAATCCAATAAAAATTCGGTATATCGAGTGTAGAAAAATGATAAATATAAAAAACGTGTAACGCGTAAAACGTTTCGGGAATAGCGTTGCAGTATCTCAACACTGCTGATGCTGCGACCTCTAACAAATCTCAGTAGGCGTTAGCTGTAGAAATCCTTATTAAAAATTTATCTACAAATTTGTGAATGTATAATTTTGTGAATAACGGCGCCACTATTCACACGACTTGGATACGATATAGTGTAATAATAATAATAATAATAATAATAATAATTCGACAAAGTCATCGGCACAACAGACTCTATACACGCATAAATATAATAATATGTAATAAAATACATATAAAGCACTCGTGTGCGATTTACTTTTTCGGATCACGTTCGCCCCGCACGGCCCAGCCTATACACGTCACGTAATCTCGATTTCTCGTGTCTAAAACGAACTGAATGTGAGATTAAATTTGCAATCCCGTACGAGTATTCTCGTATACTCGCCTCCAAAGTAAATGGCAAACGGAAAATTTTTTTTCTCCCTCTACGACGCCTGTCATCACGTTTATAACCACACAGACACACTTCGGCGTACGCATGATTCTCGTCTAATATATTTATTGTTTAGCAACAATATTAACGGTAATGATTTAACAAAGTAGTTTAAAATTAGCTGATGATGACTTTCTGTGGAAACCGGTAGTAATAAAATAACTTATACAACAACCTTCTTTTATTTTATTTAATACTCATTGGCTATTTTTGTATATTTAAATATACATTTTGATATATACGTATATATGCGTATATTTATTTATTATATATATATATATATATATATATATATATATATATGTTTTTTGATGTGGTAATGATTTGTTAAAATCGAATACGATTTGAATGCGCACGAAAATGTTTACGAATACATATGCGTGTGTCACGTCGTAAAATCGGCGCATCTAAAGGGCATGTTAAATCTTCTGACACCGCGAAATCGCTTCTTCTTGAACAAAAAAAAAAAAAACCAAATAAATAAATAATGCGATATTTTCGGCGTTTTCCGCGACAATACGCGTAAAATACACGAGAAGACATGTAATAGAATTTCTATACGTTGAAATATGTTTTTTTTTATGAGAAAAAAAAGTTATAAATAAAAAAGTGCGCTGAACGTTCGTGTAGGTGGTAGTTCGATAATCGGAAGTATATGTTCGATATTTTATATGTAAAATGTTGACGAGTTAAAATTTTCAGTCAGAATCATACAATGGTCTGGTCCAGTGCATTTAGGTCTGCTATTGTAATATTATTATAAAGAAAAAGTCATTAGAAAACATTGCGTTTGTCAGATATTCGTGAGGGTCGCGTTCAGCGTATACATAATATTATAATCGTATTTGCCAGTTGAAATAGTATTTTTTTTTACCCCCAATCTGTCGTACGCGTACTGCGACGTCGTCAAAAGTATTGCCGAGTTCGTGTATTCAGCAGAAGAAATCGATATATAACGATATATCTAAACGATATAGTCAAATCGGTATCGAATGCACGTAAATATTCGCGTCAACGGTGTTTGCACAATTATCGTTTTAACAATTTCACACGTCGTCGTCTGGCACTGTGCCTTCGGAATGCGAATTTAAAAATATTATATTCGTAAAAATACAGGAATTTCGACGTAATCTAATTATTGTCGCGCGTGAGATCTTTACGAGAAGTATTATAAATGTAAAATAGAGTTGGAATGGAAGCAACCACGTCAGTGAAACCCGAATTCGTATCGAAACGATCGATAATTGTGTATTTATTGGCTTTAAAATCAATTACATTCGAATAGATAATCTCATTTAAATACAGTAGAAACCGTTTAAAACGACGTTCAAGGGACCAAAGAAAATAGGTCATAACAACCGGTTGTCATTATAACCAAAATGACGAAAAAGAAATTGTAACTTCAATACATATTATTATTATTATTTATTTACGCAATGTATAATATAGACAAAAAGTAAAGATAAAAACATTTAATTATGTACGTATTTAAATTAATTCAATTTTGATTTAAAACAATCTGTTATACCGGTAGACAGTCGGTTTTGATGTTTTGAAAACATCGCGGATTACGGGATTATCCAATTATGATCGGTTTCATTTTTTTTTTACCAGTCGTACTCGCTGAAACTAAGACAGTCAGACACGTTCATTATACATCTTACCACCTGAACACTTTTCTCCTTTAAATTTTAATTTTCTGTTAGGAAGCATTCTGTAAAAAAGTCCAGTCTCATCTGCATTATAAATTTGGTCATCCGCGTATCCTTCTCGTAATTTAGGAGAAGGAATTTCCTGTATAGGAATTTCTTTCCTTCTCGCAATTTAAAGAGAAAAAGTGGTTACAAAGATATATCGAAGTAATGTGAAAAACGGTTTTCGGGTGTACACTACTATTGGGAATTAAAATAATAGCTTTTTTTTTTTTTATAAAAAAACAAAGAAAAAAAGTAACTTTCGAATATACAGAATAAAAAAAACCAAATAAAGAAACGTTATCAGATGACTGCAGGTGCTTTAGTAAACAAATGTCATGCGAAGTTTTAAGATAAACAATTTTTATGTTCACCATAAATCAATTACACGACGTCATTTGAAAATACGCGCGTACAGTGACATATTTTTGTTAAATATTATTTTGTTTATTACGAAAAGAGCGACGGGGACTGAAAGCGAAATTAAAAATATTGTAAACCGTTCGTCCCGCCGTCAGACAATGACCGCCGTTACACATAACATTTTTCTCCGCAAATTCCCACGAACGTATATTGTATTATTTATTTTATTTAATACTCTTCGGCTTTTATTGTATATTTAATTATACATTTTGATATATATATATTTATTTTATATATATTTTTTATTTATTATTACTTCGACAAATTAATATACGCGTGAAAGAACAAAAAAAAAAAAAAAAAAAATGATAATAAGGCAAAAGTTGAATACATAAATGTTTAGTGGGTTAATCGCGAGAATATCGGTATTTGAATTATTTATAAGCCGATTAAAAAATCGTACGCGATCAAAAAAAAAAAAAACAAAAAAAAATGTAGCGAATTATCGTCCGCCATATACTCCAGTAGTCGTTATGGATTACGAGGTGTTTGCGCGACGGGCATAAACAACGCGTTTGAACACGGCGGCACACTGTATAATATAATATCGTGTAGTCTCTCTCCGCGGTTGATTCCCACCTCTGTTGCGGTGAAATTTCCGGGTCAAGTGTAATCCTCTTGCCGTGTGTTCGTTCGCATGTGTGCGTATTTATATATGAAGTATAATGTATAGGTACGCGTTTTATGGCCACATCGTCGTATTATAAATACTTGTAATAATAATAATAATAATAATAATAATAATAATGCGCTATCGAATGATATACACACACCACCACGCATTCGATTATTATTTACCTAAACGGTAAGCCCGCGCGATACGCAATAACACTCGGATTCTGCACTAAATCTCAACGTTTCTCTCGGCAACGTCTCGTCGAATCGTACGCGTCTCTTTCCCTCGTCCCCGGTCATTACAGTCAGTGTACAGGGCAGTGGCGCATTTAGGGGGGTGCCAAGGAGAGCAATTGCCTCGGGCAGCACTTTTTTGGAGGCAGCAAATTAACCGAGAGTTTTTTTTCATATATAAACAGATTTGAGCGGTAAGAAAAATAAAACAAAAATGTCGGTTAGTTTTTTTTTTTTTTTTTTAGGCAAATAAATTTCAACAAAACTTCTATTAACGTCAACACAGCTATTTCATATGTATTTATATTATATTAATTTCTTCGCTATTTTTTTTTTTTTTTTCATTCGTTAACATTTTGTTCACTATTTTGTAAGCAGATTAAATTTTATAATTTTACAATTTGCTTTAATTATTATGCTATCATCATGGGCATCTACGATATTCAACATTCTAGGGCACTCGATGGATTTTTATACTTCATAATACTATTTCCATGTCGCATGTATTGTAAGTTTTTTTATGGGTATAAAAATTGCCAGTATAAAAAACCGTGAGAGAAAGAGGGCATAAAAAAAAAAATGTGTACCCGGGGCAACAAAATCCTAAACACGCCACTGGTGCGGGGTAAATAAAATCCCGTTCCGATTCGCGTACAATTATTGGATTATACGCCCTTACGCGTAATATTATATCGTAGACACCGACCCGATGAGTCCGAATCATTTTAGCCCAAATCAATGAATTCAATCAGCGACTCGGATATTCGATGCAACACTGTCAACCAATAGCAGTATCTCGATCTGTATTGCTGTGTATCAACACAATATTGTGATAATTGCATTCCGGGACATTCGTGTTTATAGAGTGAGACTTGTTATAATAAATCGAACGAGTTGAATTTGAAAGATTCGACTAAAACGGTTGAGTGCAGCAACACGTCTTTATCGCATGAATTGAACCGATTAATAATAATCATTCGCGATTTAGGATCGGTAGTGATTTGACGTAAACGAATTTGTGAATTGGGAATTTACTCATCAAAAACGAATTGGATTGATTCAACTGGACGCATCACGGCTTCCCGTTTCTATTTCATATTTTATAGGCGCGTTTAGATATTATCAGTGAATTAAAATGCCGGGGAGAGATGAGACAAAGACGATTTAAAATTCGGTAGGATGTGTAAATCATATACGGGTGCCATTGCGGTTGAAAATCGGTTGGACAAACGCTTCCTTTTTCACTATGGCCTGATACGAAAAAAGAAATTATAAAATTTAGCTAATTTTCTTTTCAACGTTTTAAGCGGAAAATAAAGATATAGAGTAAGCACTATGATGTAGTACGTAATTTCGAGTTAATTCTATCGTTACTGAATATTAAATATATATATTGTAACGAAACTGAATATCAATATAAATGCCGTAGCCTAGCGAACCACATGTTACTCCCCGAGTTAAATGCCTCCTCGTTGGATCGGTGAGTGATTCGACGATCGAATAACACAACATTTTGTACAGGCGAGATAGAGAACGCCACTTCTATAATATTACTCTATAATTTAATTGACGTACCGTATAATGTAATCGGACGGAGAAATAAAAGTATTTGCCCCTCCCCCACTCAAACACTCGTTTTCGAAACGAAAAGGGATAATAATTCTACTGATATTGAAAAGGAAATCCCTCACGGAGACCGATTAAGTGACGAGTTTGGGGATGTTATTTTTTCGCGCGTTTCAAAAACGCCGCACGAATCCGTTACGTTTCGTTTGAACGCGTCGAAGCGTTTATTGACATTTATTATCGCGAAGAATTTCTCGTCGGAGTTTGCAAAAATATTACTACTAAAAGCATTCGGAAAATTACGGGACTGAGTATTTACAAAACGCGCGTATTTATATTTAGTTTTGCTGCCGGTATAAAACGTAAGTACAGCGCGTTCACTCGGATAATAATATGGTAAAATAAGACGTGTGTGCGTGTATAAGGATAATGCAAATATACTAAAGGCATTCAGTTGTATACATATATAAAAAGGTTATCTCGATCGATATATATATATATATATATAATGACTGTGGATTTAAATTATGTTAATTCGCGTCGTTCGGTGTCTGGAATTAAGAATTTCTGAAGTTTGCATTCAGAAGAGTTAGTGTAATAGAATAAGAGCGTAATTCGTTTATCTAAAACGCTGTTTATAGCATTTGATAAGATTAAAATATATTATAATAACACTGACACTTACGGCACGAGATTATGCAGAGAAGTATGTTTTGTAGAGGATAATGTTTTGGAAATAAAACCCCGTCGTTTACAGTGAATTATTTGAAGAATGTCATCTCCCCCCCCCCATACCGTTTCATCACCGCCAACCATTCTCTCAATCGCCACCTACAAAAAAACAATACACCTGTTCGTTTAAAGATAGCGTTGAATTATTATTATTATTATTATTTTTGTTAATAATTCTATAAATTATATTCCCGTACTATGCGGAGATTAAAACACGCGCGATGAGTTAATTATTCATAAATATTATATATTACTATTATGAATAATTTAATAAAATCATTTTTACTAATCCACGAACGTGTGTCGTTATAATAACGCGTAAAGGTATATACTCCTCACCGTGTTTCACGCGAGAACCGGATTTTTCGAGAATTGAAACCCGGTATTACGCAATACTCGACGTCGAAATCGCGATATTTTTTTTTTCAAAATCAATTTCAAATAATTGAGAAATCGAAATCGTTTCCGTGGCCGAAACAATTTATTCGAAACCGATTAATCGGAATCGAGACGTAAACAAACGGATTTCAATTCGGTTTCAAGCGCGTTGCAGCGCGACGACGAGATCCTAAATTCGCTTTTGCAAGACATCACTAAAAAAATACACCGTAATTATTTATCGCGTTTTGACGCGTCGCGATTAATACAACGGGGACAATAATATATTAAAAATATTATTTTTATTAATGCCTTTTCCTGTTAAAATGTTATAATATCTGCGATATTTTACAGTAATATGATGATATTAAAAGAAGATGGATATAAATGAAGGTCACTATAGAATAGATCACTTTACGTCGTATAAACGTTTAAACGGTCTGATTTAAACCTCCCCCCCAAACTCTCCGTCCAGATTTATTTAATTGTTTAACCTTGTATTTCATTTTCGCCGTTTATATAGTTTATTATTGCCTACGCTTGTATCGTAGTTTTATGTCATTGTATATTTTATTTTCCACGAGCGGCTAACACAAAAAGAAAAAAAAAATATAACTATAAATAGAATTTCGTCAATGAATTATACGTGCACGGGCGCGAGTGCAAATTAATAAAATAACGTTTACATACCGTGAATAGATGTGTCTGATTACATAAATATGTGCAATAATTATTAGAGACTTTTTAACGTTTATACAATTATTAACATTGATTTGAGATTGTGAAATATTATTTATTATTTCTATATTTATGACTATATAATATAATAATATGTGTGTGTTAAAAATAAAAGTGAATATATACTTTATTATTTAAATGAAAATTAAGTTAATTGAAGATGTAATCGATATAATGTATATATAAAATTAAATGAATAAAATTATATAAAAGACTATGTATATATATATATATAAAATATTAAAATTTCTGAAAAATATAAAAATTTGAAGAAAAACAATAACAATATTGTAAATTAGTAATTATACTTCTATAATTATATAAGTTAATAATAATAATAAGTCGGCATTCATTTAAAAACATATAATTTTTAAAGAAAAAAATATACGTTCGAACGTTATTAAAAATTAATTTATAGTGTGTCGATATACACAAAAACCGGTTGAAAATTGGTACTCGAATAACGTTGTTAAAGAGAAAAATGAGCGTATTCTTTGGAGTAACTAGAAAAATGTAATGTCTATGTTATACGGGAAAATATTGTTACATACAATGAAACAGTGGTGTAACAGAGTAAAATATGTTTGCGACGGAGTCAACACGAATATTATTGTGCGTTATGTCGTGTATTTATAATAAATAATAATCGTTTGAAAGCATACAATTGATTTGTGAGTATACGATTTTCACGATTAAAATATTAATTAGAAAAACTTTGTTTTGTTAACTTATACTATACATTATGCTAAACGTGTATGTGTGTATTTACCGTCTGAAGTCGTTTTCTAAATGGAATAAACGCAAGCCGGATAAAGTTTAGTGCGTATATTTGCCGCGTTAGCATATACCTAAAAGAAAAAAAAATGATATATAGTGCTAAGAGAGTTTTAATATTGATAAACGAGGAGCTGTGGAGGAATGGCGTGGGCACGAAATAAAGTAGTTGAACAACATATTATATTATAATCGCGTTACGATTAAAGTTCATAGTTCAGAGTATAATTATACGTACGCACAGAGAAAGAGAGAGAGAGAGAGAGAGAGCGCGTTAAAAAGCCGTTTGCGGCACTTAATTTTCGAAATTTTACTCTTTTGAACGAAATCCAATCAAGAACCGTCGGCTTTACAATATTTTACGCGAAAATAATTTATACGTTATTCTACACTTCTTCGTTTATTTTCGGTATACGATTTTTAGACGAGTTATAAAAGTACATAAGTAGTAATAATAAATATTACTACGGCGTTAAAGTGAATTTTTTTTTTTTTTTTTACTCTGAATTTACTCACAACTGTTTTTCCGTTTTTGTATTACTCGCAGTTTGTAGTGTACGCGTTTTAAATGCGTACCGATAGAACGTCAATCTAATATTAATTTTATTATATTTATTGAACAAGTATTTTAAATTTATGAGCGAACATTGCCATAAAATAATTCTAAGATACTCTTAGAATTCCTAAAGTTTACTCGTGACTATAATACTTTGTGCTTCAGTTTATTCGGACAATTTTTCGAATAGGTTTTCCACACCGAATTCAGCCGAGTATAGAATATAAATTATATTCATATCCGCTGAAAATGATATAGAATCGTTTTTAATTTCTTATTGCATCGAGACATAAAAACAAAACAAAAAACTGCACGCACTATACAATATATTATATATATATATCATATTGCCCGTTTTGTAAAATATGCTCGTATCACGAACTGGGAGAACGTGTTTCACGAATCGGGCGAAAATTAATTTTCTATATGTTTCAAAATTTAAAAACAAGCGGTTTCCGTATCATATTTGCTTGTTCATAACTTGTAGTCACTTAAAACACCATCATGTCACCCTGCACATCTCCCAAACTTTTCAAACACAAATATTTTATTATCGGCAATTTTCCCCCCTGTGACTACTATAGTTTTACTCGTTTGACACCGCACGTTCATGTCACCTAATGCGCCATAACAGACACTCTAACGATATTATACATTACGGTTTAACGTGCGTACACGTGTGAAATTGTTTACGGGGGCGCGTTCATTCGTACGTCCTGGGCGTATTTACACTAATTTTAACAGTCTCAGCGCGTAATTTATTAAATGGAATTCAAACCGGCACTTCTAGCGAATCACTTTGTATATACAGGGCGATTTTTCTTCTTTTTTTTTTTATCAAAGGCGAGCAATTATAAGACATATTTTATTTCGGTGGTGTTTTGAATACAATTACAATCCTTAAACAAATGTAAACTCTTGATTTCCCATACTCTTCATTACAAACATAATTAAAATAAATAAACGAATAGTATTTTAATTTTCGATATTCCGTTTATGAATAACAATTATTACATAAAAACTAGGTCATAACAACATTTAACTTTTTGCGTAGTTCAATGTAATTCATTAAAAATATTAAATAGTATGGATATTATGATTTGAAGGAATATTTGTACCAATGGTAGTACTTCATCGTGCGAATAAAAAATATTATAAAACTTTTATTTTTCCGGGAATAGCACTTTATATATATAACATCGACGTATCGATTACTATAGAAATATGTTCCTTAAGAATTTTTTAATACTCGAATTACAGGTTTTGACATCTGTAAATCATAATTGACAAATACGCGTTTGCGGTAAAAGTATTAAAATTAAACAATAACTGTGTAGATTGATGAGTGAAAAAAACTTTTCTGTCATGCGTGTAGTAACGAAAATTCGACCGAACACAAAAAATATTAATATAAAACAATTTGAAAATTCGGATATCTCGTCAATGTCGGATTTCATATATAACAGGTTAAACGTTAAACGCTCTAACGAGAAACAAAAATAAAAGCGCAAACGAAATAACCAAATATCCGATAACTTGAATTTTTTTTTGAAATATTTGATTTTTCGATTAAATTGCGCCCAATGTACGTTTCTGTTTCAATCGAATAAATTCGCCTTTCTATTACATACAATCAATTATTGTTTTATTCCAAGACGGACGTGGTCCGTCTATCGCCATAGCCGTATAATACTGTTATATTGCGCTATTACATTATTTATGCGGAGAAAAAAATATCGAAAAACGTCTCGTGCGAACGGAGTTTAGACTCACACAACGACCTCGGGGAAAAATTAATATGAAAATTAATTCAATAAAACTTATTCGCTCGGTCTTCTTGTTTATTTATTTTTTCAGTAAAACTAATATTCGGTAATATTATTCGACGAGCCGTACGTTAATAACGATTTACTTAGATTTCCAGAGTAATGACAGATATACGTATAATAATGTACAATGAGATTTTGTTTTTCTGAAAAATATTTTTTCGAAAACAAAAAGTTCCCAAAAAATAAAATGTATTTGTATCCTATGGTATATACAGATTGGAAATGGAACACAGATGATACTTTAATAAAGTTTGGAATTTCTCGGAATATTATGAAAAACTTACATTCTCCCTGTGTAACTGTGAACTGCTCAAAATAGTTTTTGTTGATTTATTATTGTTTTCGAATTTAAAACAATAATACGGAACAGCGCGTGTTAGGTTTTTTTCATTTTTGTTTTTTTATATGGGAACGAAAACGTTTAGGGAATATTAAATTTATCTCGTTATTTAATGCCGTATGTATGTATATTATAATAATAATTTGTATGCGAATAATTTGATTTATTCATTGGATCTAATTTATGTTACAGCACTAATTGAAATTGACTGTATTACGGAAATAATTAAAAAAGAAAAAGTTAATAACAATTACTCAGTAACAGAATATAGAAACGTCATATACGCGTCGAGAAAAGAAATACAGTTATTGTACAAAATTAGTATATTTAATTCAAAAAACATACTACATATAAATTATTACGAACTTTTTTTTCCCGTTATCTGATGATTTGAAAATAAATTTCGTTACTATAATAAAAACAAAAACTGGTCTGAAAATTCTTGTAATTCGAATACAAATAATGGAAAATATTATACGCTACATTTGATTTTACAAATCCGAACACTGTTATTACGGATTAAATTCGGCGTTATTGTGTTCTGCATTTATAATTATTATGGCGTTGATAAATACTTAACATTAAATATTTACATATCTAAAGTAATATTAATTAAACAAAAACGAGCCGCAGTATGCTGTGTACATTGGTTCAACTGCAGACCTACCTTACGTTCACTGACATTTCAGTATTTTACAATTATTACAAATACATTATTAAACCTACCGATTTTCGTAATTTATTCGGGATTGTTTAAATAACATATTATATTAGAGAATTTGTGTACCGAGTGCCGACCGTCGGTCTTAAACTTTTTAAATTGTATTTATTTTTAAACATAAAAAAAAAATCCCCTGGAACTGTTTTGCCATGAAATTGACCGAATTATTTTAGAAAAAATTTCCCGTTTACATACCAATGTATGTATGCGTACCGAGAGTGACTATGATGGTTATCGTTTAAAGTGTATATTCGCATATAGTTATTATTGAAATGCGATAAAAATATATAACATTGAGTTTTGTTATTACATATTAATATTATTATTATATTATTACATAATAATATTATTATTTATTATTCGGTTTATCGACAATTTTATCGGTCATGTTTTGCAACGTTCGAGCGTATCTTTAGTTTCTATCGGAAAACCGTGCTAAAGTCGTTGCCTTTTTTTTTTTTTTTTTACTTCACTGACCATTCAGGTCATTCACAGCTTCTACCGGAGTTCTCTAATAATCTCGATTGTACGCATCTTCAATTCCCGTTTCATCTTTTAATCCTCTTACGTCGATTCTTGCTCAGTTCCATCAAACGCTGACATGGTTTTCTCCTACTGATTGTTTTTTATTCGACCCTCCGCACGTCATACGCGTCCGACCCATTCCAATCTTTTTGATTTTTGAAAATCATTGTAAGTCGGCTACATCGTACAATCCGTTCAAATACACGTTGTTTCTGCTGCGCTCGTATACACCAGTGTTGGGGTCCAGTATAAGTCCGTATATTTTTCTAACGATTTTTCCTATCATCGACTCGTTCTCAGTTGGTTCATTTGTGATCCTTGCGCGGTTGACCACGTTTCACATCCGTGTACACACGCTACATTATACGAGTAGTAAAAATACAAAAAAAAAAAAAAAAGTATAAAACGCAATACCAAAAGGTTCTTTGCTTCGCTTTTATAAAATCAAAAATACACACAAAATCAACGTAGCTACTGTTACAATATTTTCATAATGTCCTGTACAAAAAAAAAAAAATCCTAAATATCTCTGCATTCCACTGTTCGAAGACATTACGCGAGGGTAATGTTCACGGAAATACTAGATATCGGGAATTATTGTGGAAGCGCGCGAGAGGTTACAAAGGATTCGTCTCTTTTTTTTTCCATCACCACCGGCCGCGCCGTTCTGTTTTTTCGCTCGTTCCTCCTCCTCTCGCTCATCATAACACAGCGCGCGTTGTTTACGATAGCCATAAATACGAGAACAAAGCATAATCTCTCCTCGGGGACTCTTGGAACGATGCGCGTTCTACACGGGACAGGGATTGAAATCTCGGGACGGCAGTCCGAAATATTACAATAAAACGACTTCGGCACGTGCAGAGCGGGCGTTGAGATAGCGTCGCATGTATGTTCACAAGACGTTATTCACAAATGTACAATATCAATTCCGTTTAAAATTATTAGATTCGTTATTAGTCAGTGTTGTGTCGCAATGCGTAAACATTTAAATAATTCGCAATATTCTCGTTACATTCGTGTTCACACAATAGATTATTAATTTTATTTTAGGCGCATGGAACGATGAATGACGGCCGGATACAGCACGGAAATTCCTTGAAAATGTTGAATCCAATGCGGTTAACTACAGGAAATACAGAATAACGTTTTCTAATACATCCTATATGCATTGTGCGCGATAAATATCTTAAACGGACCTATTGGTAACGCGTTTTACAGGCTTCCCCCGAAATGACTATGAGTTTCACTACGCTTGATGCTTGGATAACGAATGTCTGGGCAAAGTGGGATAGAGCCGTGTGTAGAGCATTTTTTTTTTTTTGTTTTTTTTTGAAATATTATTTACAATATTGTATTTGTTTTACGAAACAATCGGTGTTAGGCGTATCGGAGAAACGTCAACGGACGTAACGAAAACCTTAAAGACACTTTAAACGTATTTATTGTAGTTCGTACCGGATTTCTTTGACGGCGGAGATAAAAAAAATAAATATGTTTCTCCGTCCGTAGCGTTTAGTAAATCGAATATTTTTTTAACGGCGCCTTATAAAAATTTTGCCCGGGACGCTATAATACCTCGGACCGGCCCTGTACCGGGGGGGGGGGAGGGATTAGGCCAAAATTTATAAACTTCAATCCATAGATAATACGTAATGGACAGGCCGTGTATATATAGGATGTATAGCGGACGGCGTTGTTGAATGAAGAAGAGAGATGGCGATAGTAAAAATCGCATCTCCTAATCAGTCAACAAATTATTATTCGTTCCGTGAAATAATAAATAAAAAAAAAAAAAACTATATTTTTATTGTTATCGTCACGTTAAACAGTTATCTAAATATTTGCCCAGTGCGACAGAAGATTCGGCGTGTTCTCCGTGCAATATCCGTGACGCAATCGCGATTGTACGGACAATGTACATATTATTATACGGTATACGTGTATACGAAATTGTGTTCCGTGGAAAATCGTCTTTTGGCCGCGGACTCCGTGGGACTAAAAACGCGCGTTTTGTCCGTACCGTCGTCGTGTCGTGTAACCGCGGTTACGGTATACGAAATTCTTACGCGGATTCTGAACAGCACGAAAAATATGACGTTTTGGTCGTAAAATTTTCCCTATGCCCGCGAACAATTTTTCCCCGCATAGGAGTCCGCGTGTAACACTCCGCGCTTTCATTCGTGCATTCGTTCGAAACGTTTTTCGATTTTTTAAAAACGTTATTATTTTTTTTTTTTTCGTAAATATTACACGTTTTTTTTCCCGTCCTCTCTCGTTTTTCTCTTCATCCGCCGTGAACACTTTTTTTTTATTATTATTATTATTCAGTCCGTATTTTTTATTATGCGTAGGAAAATTCGAAAAATAAAAAAAAAAAAACGGTACGGTATCGTCGGATCTGTGGTACGCGCCGAATCGTTTGAAAATTATCTTCGCAAAAAGGGTTATGCAGATGATACGTCACCACTGTCCCCTCACCGTCGCCGAACAGGCTGTGTGTGTGTGTGTGTGTGTGTACGAGGAGAGAAACTTTTGCACATTAAACGTACGCGACACAACGAGTGACGGTGCAGGCGGCCCTTTAAAAATGATAAAATAATACGGGTTGTTTAACGTACGGCGGCGGCGGCGGTGGCGGTACAGTTTCGAAGGGTGTGACGGCGGTGGTGGTGCAGTATAAAGTTAGGCGCGCGCGCGCGCGCGCGTCGTAATCGTTGATACACTCGGGTCCTATAATTTACCAAAACTAAATTACACAGACGCATACTAAAACATTTATGAAAAAAAAAAACGCCACTTCTTCTCCCCCGAAATACATAAAAAAAAAATATATATATATATATATATATAATATATAAATCATAAACTAATTGAATATATTTCGTCTTTATCGCGCGTCCAAGCGCAATTACACACGAGGAGCATGTGCGGTCCGTATGATAAAATAAATATACGACGAGAGACTGGAAAAATAGCTGCTAATGCGCGCCAAGTGGCTGCTGTATCCGTCCTATTATCGTTGTTGGTCTGCGCATGAGGAGAGAGCTATAAACGATCTATAAACAATAAAATCACGAAAACAGAAAATAATAAAAAATACTCGAAAGAAACATGGAAAAAAATAATAATAAATAGTCGTATCGAGACTGTTAAAAATAGTATTATTATTGTTATACGAGAAAATAATGACGTTTTCATGTGTAGGCGAATTATTGTTGTATTGTAAAATGTGTTTACGTTTTCGACGAGACAAGTCGGTCGTATCGCGTTAAGCGGCGGCGGCGGCGGCGGGAAATGAACAAAATTACATCGATGTGAAATATTACAATAAAAATACGTGTCGAGTCGAAACAAAAAAAAAAAAAATGTTCTTTATTCCGCGATCGATCGTCATTACAGTGCGTACGAGGAAGTTTATAATATCTGAAATGTGCAGCTGATGTATTCGTGTTCATAATTCCTCTGTCTCGGAATCGCGGAGTTATTGAAACGATTTAAAAATCACCATTAAAAAATACGAGCGTAAAATTATACGAAACGCGTAGACTCATGTGTAGGGGATTTATAAATGCGTTTACGAGTGAACGCGAATTCGACATTTTTTTTTTTTTTTTTGTAACGCAATCAAAAGTTTGAAATGCCGAATAAAAATTTTTTATTATTTCGAAACGAGAGACACTACGAAATATCCGTTCAATGAAAAAAATGATTTGTCACTTCTTACTTATTGTTAAGAACACGAAAAAATAATATATATATATATAACTTATGTAATGAAAACCGTCATTTTGATTATTTGAATCGGCGTTTAGTAATATAAACATTGAAGTTTTTTTTTTTTAATTCATATCTTTCATACATCTTCTTTTGCGAAATCGTCATGTTTTCAGCTGAAACAGTTATGCGTCGAAGGAAAACGAAAAAAAAAAAATAGTTATTTTTTGATATATATTATCGAAAGATTTTGCGGGGAACCGAAGGAAAAGAAAAAAAGAAGAGTTTATTTTTTTACCACGTAACCGTCATACATTATTTTCCGTTCGAAAGCGGAAATGTTACGATTTTCGTCGCGAATTAACCATTACGCTGCGATAATTGTGGTGTAAACTGTATATTTTGTCTTGTGAACAATCGAGTGTCGGATTCCGAAAAGAAAATTCATGCGAATACTTTTTTTTTAGTTTTTATAAGAAAATACGTTTTTACACACACGCATAAACAAAATATATTTTAAAAAACTACCGTATAATCACAATGCGCGCACATAATTACCTACACGCACCCCCCACAGTAATTTTTCAGTCGGTTATACAACGGAATGTTTAATCGAACGTTACATATATTTTAATTCCATACGTGTTCGTTTTCGTCTTTTGCATTTAAAACGCGAGACGAATAATAATAATAATAATAATAATAATAATAATATAATATTAATATTATTATAATTATTGAAGTAGTATTTTCCCGGGGGGTTGGGGGAGGGGTGATAATTATTTTAAAAGACCTTCGGATGCAGCACTCACGCCGGTGGGTGGGGGAAGTGAACGAACGATATTGTCACGAAATATTCGGAATACTTTTAATAATTATTTCAGTAATTCTCAAATGGCGTACCCGTATTATATTATTATATGGAACGTAGAGAACGGCGTGGTGCGGGAACGCGTCGTGGCACGTGGATTCTGTGGGCCGAGTGGCGGGGTCGCGGTGCGGAGTGAAAGGTAACGCCGAGAGGAATATATGAGGAAATGGCCGTCCAGAGATTTTTATTCGGGACTCCGTTTCGTAACGGATGCATCTCCGGGGTGCCGTTCGGAACGCGGTTGGAAAAAACGAGCCCCGGAGTGCCGTATAAGCGTGAGAGCACCTCCGCCGCCGCCGCCGCCGCCGCCGTTGCCGATTGTTTAACGGTTTCCGCCCACTCACACCTCCCCTCGTCCGACGTTGATCTATGGCCTCCGTGATAACCGCGATTGAGCGGAAACAACAATGGCTAATGCCGCGGTCCAAAAGGCGCCGCAGCCGCCGCCGCTGCTGTAACAGTAGAATACGGATAACAATCGGCGGGCGCTATTATTCTTTCTTACGCACTCCGAATGTATGTGTGTGTGTGTGTGCAGGGATTATGTTATAATAAGTAAAGAGTTGTTGCTGGAGGGAGAAGGGTGAAAGGGGTTTTTTCTTTTTGCGTCCTTCGCCCGTATTTATTAACTCGCGGGTTAATTCAATCGTTTCTCGAACGTTCCAGAACACACTTGTTGCGGTACATCGTGTCCGTTAACGTCCTGATGCTGCGGCCGCGGACTTTTTTCAAAAGTCCAGAGTAACATTATTAATCCTTCGCCTTCTTAATTTTATTTCTCTGATTTTTTTTCTATAACGCGCGCGTTGTATAAACAAAAAAAAAAAAGCGCTCTTTACCGTACCCCGCAGCGTCTATGAACACCCGTAACGCGCTATAGCGCTGCGTATAGTTACGTACGAGGAAGGTTACTACTCTTACACACGCGCCATATTACTTCTGCGCGAAAAATAAAAAATCGATTTCCAACGTAAAATCGTTCGCTGACTTTTCCTATACGCGATCCAAACGTTGAAATCGGAGTCTTTGTATCTACTCTTACTCTCACTTCACGTCTTAAATGTTTGTTGAAAATGATCTCGATCGATAACTTTCGATAATGTTCGTCTACTTACTTATTTTATTACTTTTTTCGAGGCCATTTTTATATTTAAGAAATTACATTAAATCTTCAGCAATACGAGATCGTGCATGCAATTAAATTTAACGTTTTCTTCCTTTCTTTTCGATATGTTATTTTTACGTTAAACCGGTGTTCTACAATTGACCGCAAGAAGGTCTGGGAAGTTGAACGTTTCTGAGTTGTAAAAGAGTTGTTGAAAGGAAGAAAAGTTTAAAAAAACCGTTTGTGTACCGTATTGACTGGCAACGTGCCCAACAGAATAAAGCAATATTCTCTTAACTCGAATTGTCCAAACGGGTAATTAATTATCGAATTCGCTCGTGCGTGTATTTCTCGTGTTCGGCGTAATAATAAATATTATCGTCGTAGATTAATAACAACGAATATTTCCAATACGTATTAGTTATATCGTTCCAAGCTTATGTCGAATTTTGAGTGTTTAAAAATACAACAAATTATTGTTCTATGCCAAGAACGAATTTGTCGACAAATTTACCATAATTTGTAATTATCGCATTGTTTTTAATTACGCTTAAGGAAATTATTGGGGGGGGGGGGCGGGCAAAAAAAAAAGGATGAAATTGATACAATTTTTTAACCGGAACGTAACACTTTTTCTACGCGAAAAATCGTTCACAGGCCAAAATAATAATAATAATGATAATAAAAACACACATCAATATAAATTCTTCTCGTCAATCAGTGCGTAAACAGTTATACGGTCAATTTAAGCACCTTTCAAAAATTAAAAAGTAAAATATAATTACTGACCGAGGTATATATATAATATAATATAATGAAAGAAGTTGATTTTTTTTTTTTTTAATTCAATATGATGCCAACTTCACCGAAAACGGACAAATAATTAGTCGTCGTGGCATCTGTTCAAAAACGGTGAATGTATTAGGAATTAAAAACGTGTAGAAAAATGTCAAGTGCCGAGCCAAAAATTATTTGGCTATTGTATCGTAATACATAATACATCTGCTCAACATATATCCGAGTATTGATCAGACAAGAATTATATAATGTGTATATACACACGCTCTGAATATCGAACCTCCTGCAACGGTTTTGAAACGTCAAGAAAAAATTGGCAACGTTGATATTCCCGAAAAACTCAATACAATATTAATATAGTTGTCATAATCTCATGACGACAATCTCGAATAAGTCATTGCGTTAAACTGTTTACACAATGCGTTCGTTAAAACACCAAATACTGGTGAAAGATAATCCCGCAAATGGTAGATATTCGAAATTTCATTATAAATTTTAATATCGTGAAAACTTTTATGATATTTCCAAGCCAGTTTTTGGAAACTATCGAGATATGAACAAATACGTTTTGGGGAACTTTGTAATATTTTTTCAATGAAAACGCGTCCCATTCGGTTAATGAAAATTAAAATCCTATACGAATAATAATCTATTTATTTATTTTATTTAGGTTATATCACGCAGAGTGATCTGAGACACTGCTAATTTAAAAAAAAATTTCT
The DNA here is from genome assembly GCA_032441825.1 of Chaetogeoica ovagalla. Classification (NCBI taxonomy): domain Eukaryota; kingdom Metazoa; phylum Arthropoda; class Insecta; order Hemiptera; family Aphididae; genus Chaetogeoica; species Chaetogeoica ovagalla. The sequence goes on along the minus strand of CM063732.1, from coordinate 5,036,828 downwards.
CGCCGTAAATAACCGTATTAAACATATAATTACATAAACGTAATTGGGTTACGCTCGATATTAGTTTCAGATGAGAGATACTGTCATATCGCGATCGACTAATCCGTCTTATTTACGCAATATAATAATTACTATTGGACACGCTGGAATCGAGACGGCCAATCAGTATACGAAGTGGTCGGGAGGAAAAAAAAAGGCATCGAGAAAGGGTTATGACAATATCCTGGTGTTATTGGTATAATATAACATCCCCTTGCAACAAGCGCTAATTGACGTTTTTCTTCGAACGCGCGGACGTCAAGTCGAATTAATATCTGCTCGTGCTAATGATCTAGATCGTTCTCTCAAGAATTTTCGACGGTTCGCGTTTTGCAAAAAAAAAAAAAACAACGCATGAACCGCCACTTTGATTGATGGAGCGCAAGAGCAAAGTATGTAGAGAAAAAATTATTATAAAAGAAGAAGATGAGAGAGAATAGAAAGATAGTTGCCAAGTCGGTACGAGCAGATAAGGAGAAAATTTAACGTGTACGATAATATCGGAGGTATTTTACATTTCGGTAACCCAGGATGTAATATTTAATACAACGTCTATCGTGTACCGTTCTAATGATTTATTAAAAAATTTCCAAAACATTATTATTGGTCACAATTTTTTTCTCTCTCTCTCCCCAATTTCGAAGCTCAAATTTCCAGTGGAACGGACCACTATTGCATAAAACGATGATATTATTTCCATTAAAGTTCGCAAAGCAACTATATAATTGTGATAATTAAGAGTTAATAGTTTATTATTACGTTATTAAATAACGTACTTTTTTTCTTTTAATTATAATAAATAATGTTACCCATGATTACCCATGAAGGAGGGGTGTACCAAGTGGATACATAAAATTTGAGCAATAATTTGATGCAAGATCAAAAAAAAAAAAAAAAACGAAACGTTTGTCCCAAAGATACTGTTTGGTACGCGCACATAATATAAATTGTTATATTGTTATATTGTTATATTGTTATATTGCTATTGGCATTTATATAGATAAGACAAACGATTAGAAAATATTTATCTCGACGAATTATCCAGATGATACGGTCTCGGACACCGATTACACGTAAATATATTATAAAATTTCATTAATAAATAATACGTACAAGGCAAATGTGTTGCCTACCACCATTTTGTAGCTGACATAATTTCGTCCCGTAGGATCTTGGACGTACGGTAAGTTACAAACGAATATAAAATGTTTCGTCATTCAAGGGGGAGCGATATCCCCCCCGCCAGATATCCGCCACTGTAACATTAGTTACTAGATATTGTGTATATTATAATCTATTATCATAGATAGTGTAAACAAAAAAATAAATAAATAGTAATTAAGTAATAAATTTGGGCGATTTTAGGCTGTATTTTGTAGTATTATAATAAAATTATACATATATCTGTTCACCTAAAAAATGACTACTTTATGTTATAAAATGGTAATATAAAACGTTTTAAAATAGAATTTCCCGTTGAGGATATAATCAAAATTCCTTTGTAAATCAATAACCATTATCGCATGTACACGTTAGACGTGTGTATTGCGAAAGTACACTCGTAGGACGACACTAGGGCCCACGAGAGTGCTACATTTGGCTTTTTCTGGTTTCTAATTATTATTAATTTTTTTTTAATTTTTAACCGATTAAAAACAAAAAAATATATATTAACGCGCGGTTTTCGAACGGACCAATGAGAACACAAACCGCCACTGCCGCGCCGTTAAGAAAGCACCTGCACGAACAACGCAATATGTGATTCGTTTCATACGATTTACATTTGGGTATGACATCCTCCTAATGAAGACCATTTATCTCAGTGGTGGTTCCCAACTGGTGATCCGTGGACTGGTGATCTCAAGTGGTACGCGAATGGAGAAGTTTAAATTTAAAAAATGAGCGAGATTACATTTAAAATTTTTCGTTATTCACTTAATATAAGTGATATAAAGAGGGGGGATTGAAATCAGGTCGTGGTCCGTGACAGTGGAAAATCTATACAAGTTGGTCCATACCTAGTGTCGAGTTGGGAACCACTGATTTATCTATTGAATTATTCGTTTTTAATTAATTACATAGATGATCATATATCTATTATATCATCCAACACAATAAATGCAGCTAAGTAAATATAATGTACACTGCAGCTTACCTACAATAAACTACAGCACTTTTACTGCTCGTATATTCTGAAAAATATCGTTACGAAATTGTATTCTATTATTCATTCAACATACAATATTGTCAGCAAGACCATAAATACTATACACTGTGGATTTGACTGAAAAAAAGAAATGAATACCTTTTCCAATAGAATTTATTGTGCTGTTATGTCTCTGATATGTTTTGCGGCGATTTTTGACTGTACATTGGCTAAACGTAAGTATACTTCACGTTTATTATTTTATCGAAATATCAGAAAAATATTGCCACATTAAATTGTAGAATTTTATAATACATAAATCGCTTATATTGCTTACAATAATGAATTTGTTTACTTGTTTGTTTTTTAACAGCTCGAGTTGGTAAGTAATTGTACATTAAAAAAAAATAAAATAAAATGCATTACTAAAAAATATATATTTCTCGGTGAAAAGCAATTTACAATATTGTTATTGAATATTTATTAAATAACGAGAAAAACGGGCAATTATTATATTTTATAAAACATTATCGTTGTATACTGGTTGGGTCTCAAAAACCGTTTTTACTTGAATTGACACTACATACAGGCGCGGATCGAGGAAATTTTAACAGGGGATGCTCAAAAAAAAAAATTCGTTATAACTTTCTAACTATCGATTTTATATTAAATTTATTAGAGCTTACTTATTTTTTGAATATTAGCGTTTATTAAACTTTAATTTACAGATAATATTAATTTCTTACATATATTACAGCTGTAATTTTCATAAGTATTTCTTACTAAATTCTACAATAACTTCTTCTGGAGTAATTTTAATATCCCTATAAATATTATTTTATGGTGGCATCGACGACAGAGGGTGCCTGAGCACCCATAGCCCTCCCCGTAAATCCGCGCCTGACTACGTAATATAATAGAGTCCCGGTGTTTTACGTGTAGTACACTAATTCAAACGTATATATTTTAAGTTAAATTAACAATGATATAGATAAAATCAAATAATATTTTAAATCATTGTGTTTAGTTACATGAACATAGAAGCACCAAAGCTTAAAACATACACTTAAAACATATAACTTATAAGATAATCAAATTTTTATATATTTTTTTGATTTCATAATTGCATTATGGCATATTATTATTATTATTATTGTCAGCGAAGAATTTTTAGATACATTATCGATATGATATACAACATTTACAAATCCCATTTTTTTCGCCACAATTAAAAAATTAACAATACAAATTACACGAATTGAGTTTTCGAACATCTGATTCATCCAGCTGTTTACATGATCCGCATCCGATGCGCGAAGACAAGCTAAACAGAGCGCGCCGTCAGTCTATGCGAGGCGTTAGGTTAGGTTAAGTTAGTACGAACGCGTTCATACGATTCGAAAAAAAATGCTGAATTTTTTTTGATGCGCGTCCAAAAACCGACGATCTTTCGATCGCTCGCCACGGGGCTGGCTCGTGCTGATTCGCGAATCACGCGAGGAGACGCAGCACACGTTCACTGAGCTCGCATGCGACTTGCACTGTATTGCGAAATGACAATAACTCGTAAGCGACAACATTACACGAGACCTGGATTTGCTACGATGCATGCACTATTGAAAAACCTTAAAATGAAAATACGAGTATACGTGCAGTAACTGTCTACGTTCACGCCATCAGCTCGCACTTGTGTGACCGGGTGAGGTGAGTTGAGCTACTGTCATGCGCGAGTACACAGGTGCAGTAGCTGTCCGCTGTCAGGTAACTAGGTCATTAGTTTCATTTAAAAGTTACACATCAATATTCTACATAAAAAAATAAATATATTTGAGAAATATGGTATTCGTTTTTCCACATTTTTGCAAAAATTCTATGAACCATTTACAAATATGACAATCGACAAGAAATAATAATAATAATAATAATAATAATAATAATACAAATTTATTATTAACTATTAATAGTTTATAGTCTTTATTTTTAATTAATATATTTTTGCACATATTGTTTGGATCGGAAGCATAAAATGTTATTATGCGAGCCCGGACACTATCAAAAATAAAGCGCGTGTTGAATTTTTAAAGAAAATGAATACGACGTTTTTGGCTAATAATTTTAATAAAATAGATAAATAAAAATTTACAATATTATAAATAAATACGATATAAATACCGGTAAAAAAAAAATAAATTATGTTTAGCCCTTTGGCTCAATAAAGAAATAAAATCACAGAAAAAATAATAGTAGCAATAACACAGAAACTATGAATTATAGCCCTTCTGGCTCAACAAATATTATAAATTTCAATAACGTAAGTATGGAAAAATTACAAAAAGAATTAGGTACTTAACAATAAATACATAAATATCGACTGGTAGCTAAATCTAAATGGAATAATTACAAATCCGCTTACAAATATAACTAAAATCGAAAATAATAACCTAACCTAACCCTAGCCTCATCTACGAAATAAAAAAAATACTGATGTCTATAAGAGACATAACCAAAAATACATATAATACGATTAGCTATTCGAGCTAATAAAACAAATCGTGGCTATTCGAGCCTAAATACAACGTTATGTGCTATTAGTGTACATACAAAATAAACTGTGTCTATTTTGACGGATTGCACAAAAAACAAAATTCGCTAATTTGAACAAAATAAAAATATAACTTAACAACGATGACGAATTTATTATAAATTTTATAAGCAAACCTTTAACATATAAAAACGTCGTTTCGCTGGCGAACGGACAAACGATACAAAAAATATTTAACTATACGCGAAGACGATTTTCTCACGACAACCGAACGCCAACAACACGGGCGTTGCCATTTTATAAAAATAAAGTAAAATTCACAGACCTATTATTGTTATTATTATTATTATAATTATGCGCGTACTTAATTAACGACAACGACGGTGTCGATATCTCGCGCTTGTCATTATGGCTTCAACACATATCCTGTATGTTATTTTATTTATTAAACTTTTGTTTTTACTATTTCGTTGAATAATCAATATTTAAATAATATTATAATGCATGAACAAACAATATTAATTTTTATACTGATTTTGTTTTGAGGTTATTGACATTTAAATTTACACAACGTATAAACCTCGCAGTCTCTATTATTTTTAAGTGACTACATTTGAATATTTGGATCAAATGATCCCCGAATAGCCCTAATAACTTTTAAACGTAGTTTTTATGAGCTGTGTGATATAAATTTTTTGAAAATTGCAATCCATACACAGTACGAAGGAAGATGACAGAGTATACGTCAAAGTTTTTACCGTATATGAGTTGTTATAACGTATTATTTTTAAGTAAACGCTCTTAATATTTATTTAAAGCAAATAAAACTTTATCATATTCGATTATAAATTGAAACTATAAATCCGAAAAATTCATATTATTCGAAAATATAATTTTACATTATTAGAAAAAAAAATATCAGAAAATCAAAAATGTTTATTTAACGGAATGCATTTCCATTTTTAACCACTAGAAAGTTATTTGAAATTCAGTTCATTTATGGCTGAACCACTTACAAATATATCACAACTTTTACAATTTATATGTTACATATCACCAAATGTTTATATTATTTGCATTCGATTTGAAAATTTCATTCCTAAAAGGTTGTTGAGTATTTAAAAATGTATTTATTTAGAGAAGGTAGGCCTAAAATTTCATGAGAATTCATATTATGTAATTATTATTAATAATGGAGTAAAATTTTAAAATCGTAAATTTCACTTTAAATATTTATTTATTTTTTTTTAATTTGAATACTTTAAATGGAACAACGAATGTTTCCTTTACTAGTTCTTAAAATGAAAAATTAGTCTTATAATATGAAAATTAATTATAAAATTATTGACATATGATATATTCCTATAGATATTTCCGATTGAATTTAATTCTCATTTTATAAAAGTTAAAAATGTAATGAATTGAAAAATATTTTAAATTCATTTATGACTCCTATTTGATTATAATTAAGCGTATTTATTTTATTTCTTATAAAATATCTTGCTGATTGCATACACCCACATATACATTTAATGCAATTTTTATTAATGATGCCACTATCAATAACTGTTTTTTTTTTTTATAATATTCATTGGTTACAATAAATACTAAACCAGAGGTTCCCAAACTTTGAGTCGCGTTATATTTTTAAATAATACATATTTTTCAGACATATATTACTATAATTCCGTGTTTCTATTACTTTTCGTTGATGTTCAAATTGAGTTTTATCCTAAATCGATATCAATGCAGTAATGAAAAATAGGAAACAATTACATCCCTCACATTTAAATTATATACCGACTTTTATAATACACATAATTTTTTTTACTATTCAAATATATAATTAAAAATAATCCTTTGATAGAAATTAGAAAATAAAATTTACTGTTCTTTTTTTGTCGTAAGCAACTGATTTACACAAAACAGCAAAAAAAAAAAAAAATAGGTTATAGATATTATTGTGGGTCGCCAAAATTTAATTAATTTCCAAAATGGGTCGTACCATAAAAAGTTTGGGAATCTCTGTACTAAATTATATCGTATAAAATATTACATAGTATCATGGTTTTGAACTCAAGAAAAAAATTAATAATTAATAATTTAAAAAGGTTAACATTTAATAATTATTAATTTCTAACCTGAGCTGTGTCCTATTCTAACGTATATCCATTCGCATATTTTACGGGTTATTACGGATCGCCCACCCGTCAATTCGTCTTTAATCAATTTAATTTTTATCATTTCACTAACATAAACGATTTTATTTTTTAATTATAAAATAAACGAATACTTGTAAGTGTTGTAAGTCGTGACACATTTAATATAAAGCCATATTGGTCCTTGCTTTTTTTTTATGTAAAACTACATTACCCATCGATTAACAACCATCTAGGCTATATAGTTTTATTATATAATGATTAAAGTTTAATACATTTTTATTATTTTTATTATAATGTTTACTTAACTACACATATAATATGTGTACAACGTGCAATGTCGATGTTTTGCAAATATTTGACCTTCGTATATACTGTGTTGTTAAACAATACACAGATGTGGGATATTGTATTACAGTGTTGAAAACAAGTTGATTATTACTTAAGCCTTATTATTACAATGGATACTCGTATGCGTTCGCTCAGCCAATGATACGTACAACGGGCTAATAATTACTCAATTATCAATTTAAGTAATCCAAAATCCACAACACCCGCTGCTCACTACCTATATTTTTGCTTATTAGAAAATATTAACTTTTAACTACGGCGTTAAGTCCGTTTTAAAATAATAATAATAAAAAGTAATTTTAATTCTATATGGTAATCATATTTTTTTCTATGAACTTAAACAAATTAGTTGATATGCCTACCCTTGAATAATATACAATCATATATATGTACACCATTAGATAGTTACGGATTAATATACTAAATGTAATAGCGTCTTTAAAACTTAGAAATATTACATATTCGTCCGGCTGAAAAAACTAAAGTCCCTACAATAGTATATATTGGAACTCTTATATATTATTTATCGTAAATGATTAATGCAGTGTATTTAAAATTCTAAAGGGAGCAAAGGAGCGATAGTGGTTTTACAATAATAATGTTTTTTCCTGTGTACAACTTTTCGACTAGAAGAAATGTTCCGATCGTTACATGCTTATTAAAAATCCGGTACCAAATGTTCTGTAATTATTACTTTATAGAATTCATTCTTCGATTTTCCAAATATTATTTTAACACGTCACAGATATCTTGATATATTATGTTATTAAAAATACTACTCTGAGTTCACCCAACATAAAATTGCTTTCAGATCACGAAAGCGAAGAATTTAAGTCGATAACTATTCCGGAAGAATTCGATTCAGACTTAAAACCGAATGATAGTGCTGAAAACGACACTTCCAGCAGAAACACGGACCACTCTCATTCTTCTCCAACAGCAGGAGACAAAATAAAGGGTAATAATAATCATACGCTAAAAAATACAAACCCAAATCTCTCCACATCCTCTACAAATAATATTGAAATAATCACACTGACAAAAAAAAAGCGCTTCATATTTTTCCAATGACTAGTTCCAAAAAACCACGAAGTATAACCCATAGACATCTGAAAATTATGATGTCCTAGTCAATACTAGCAATCCCAAAAACTTTTTTCTTAATATACCTATATGTAATAGCTATGATTTTTTTTATAATGTTATTTGTAACTAATATCAAATAGAATAGACATGTTTACTTAATAATTTATTTTATTTTTTTAAATTTTAGAATGTTTAAGTAAGATTAAAAATTTACGTATTATATAACAATAACATGTCTATTAAATATCTTATAGCTTCTTCTACTTAGATGGCTGATTTTATTAGTACCTACTTGTATTTGTCAGTAGTAATATAACATAGATTAATTAATAATCAAATACAATATACGAGTATTATATACTTAATCTATGGTAGTTGTCACTATTGCTATTTAATATTCACCGACGAATTTATGATTTTAAACGTAGCCCCATCAGCCCTATATAGAAAATTATTTTTTTTTCAGTACCCATATTTATAAATATTTTCAATATATACCCGTAAACCTGATTCAATATTATCAACTGTTATAAACTTATAGTGTAATAGTATTTTTTCCATAACGTAATTGATGTTCATTAAGGATCGGATAAATTGTCACACAAACATATTAGCATAATGATATTCCTAGAAGTTCATTAAATCAGTTATTCAATTTTTTTCCTGAACATTTTGATACATTGGCAGGGGATAAAAGTATTAACTGCTGCCGAGGACAACATGATATAAAGGCTACAAATTACTTTGTCCTATGTATTGCACATGATAAAAAATACTTCAGATATGAAATGTACAAAACAGACCCAAAGATTTCTGTTAAGCGTTGTTATTTCAAATAACATTTTTATAATGTCACAATTCAATACGAAAGAAAAACGCACTCAAAGTTATTATTAGAAATATATTATAGAAATTTTCTATGTAATAAAACCCCATTTAACAGTTATTTCATTATTTAAGTTACAATATGAATGTGTCGAAATACATTAACTAATGACTTTTTCTTTGATCGATTCCTTCAAAAAATTGTGACCGATCTAATATGAAGCGTAATTAAATTAAAAAATGACCAATTTCATAAGCCTAATTATTTATTTTTTTCATTATTATAATTTGAATAAAACTTGTTTAATATAATTGTTGTTTTTTCTTCTAAATATACACACAAAAATATATAAATTATAATATATAAGTTATTTATTATATTCATAACAGTTTTGACACTACAAATAGAATTATTTTTTCAATAAAAAGTATAGTTTAATAATGTTATTATTGTTTAATTTAGTAATATTAAATTTTAATGGAATATCTTACCGTAAGTAACATTTATAAAACTAAAAGTGTGTTTTTAATTCAAAATGCTTTGATATTTTTACATAAAACTCTTATAATAATACATATCGACTGAAGGTTTTAATTTTTTTTTTTATTTAAGATGATATTCATCCTATGTTTGCCCTCAAATTCGCATATTGCAACTTGAGTGAGTCGCTGATAGAAATAAATAATTATTTCTTGATTTAAATTATTTTAATATACTAATCAGATATGATAATCAAACAATTTTTTTTTACTTTTTTTAGGTTATTCGGAAATTGTAAATGGTACCTTATTTATTTTTATCACTATATATGTTATCATTATGTGCACCAGTCCCATGATCAATAAATTAAAACCCCCATCCAAACCTAACCGCAACTTAAAAAAAACAAATTTTTTTTACATACAATAAATTTTGAGTAAAAATATTTGTTATTGATTTTATGAAGTAAGTGCAGTTAAGGAAATTTTTAATTCAGGTTATTATAGAATCCTAGCCCACGAAAAATATGTCAGAATTAAGGAAATCCAGAGCAGACGTTTAGGCAATCCCATTTCAACGCAAAAACATTCGATACAATGTTTTTTTCTTTTTATAGTGTACTCGTATAATAATAATAATAATAATAATAATAATAATAATAATAATAATAATAATAATAATAATAATAATAATAATAATAATAACTAAAACCGGCCGAACGATTATGTTGAAACCACCCAACGTTTAGGTATATTTTTATAATTTGGACAACAGACTATTATTATAAATCTTAAAAAAAATTCAAGCCAAACGTGATACATTATATAAATATAGGATATTTTTATGGTGGGTGCTATCTTGTTAAGGAAAATGCTCCTTAGATATATATTATGTCCAACTGCGGGGCAAAAACGAAACAATATTTTGAAGTTTAAATAGTCAGGAAAATCATTTGTGCATTGTGCATGTATGTTGGTTACATTCTAATAAGACACGAACTCCCTCGATTCTTGGTCCCCTCCCTTGATCCTTTTTTTAATACATTTAGTTTTTATTAATGTATAAAACGTACGTGATATATATCATTAAACAATACAATATATAATTAACATACATAATTGTATCTAAAAATTAAATGTTAAACGTATTATTTATTTCTTAATTAGTACAAACAATGTAAATAATTTAAACATTTAAATGGACCAGTCCTCTAATCACATTCTTTTTATTTCTAGTAACTATAAATAAACCAATATTTACATGTTTATCTTTATGAACACTTAATATAGCTAAACCATTTAATCTAGACACAGCTATTGTATAGCGCTTATAACATTTTAATCTCCTTAAGATCAGGGAATGACTTATCAGGGATTGCTGTAGATATTGGAAGCGTACCTAGCAAATATTTGTAGGAGGATTCTAATATTTAGAATAGCAAAATGTGTTCACTGTGTGATAGTGATTTTTTTTTCTGTTTTATTTCATTCAGATTTATTTTAATTTTTAATATTAAACCGAAACACGATACTAAATCTTGGGCAAAGAAAATTTCTGTTTTTTATATATTCCCAGTGCTATATAAATTATTGTGTGCTCGAATTATCTCTTCAATTAGAATAACTTTATAAAATTTATCACTGAAAATAGATTTTATTCTTGAATAACGTAGTACAAAAATTGTTATTTTAAACCATTTAATTGTATTTCTCTTGATTATAATATTAATGTTACTTCTTTGACGATTACTAAGTCGAGGAACTTTTATTTCTTCATCAAATATTCGCGAAATTGGATAAAAGATAATCATAAAGTTGTTTTTCGTTGTCGAAACTAGAATGTCAGTCGATACTACAATTAATACGTTTAGTTATGCGTGAAAATATGTGATATCTAATAGTTTATAATACAAAAAAAAAATTTTATTTTGCAATGGATTTAGCTCCCAAGCATCCTTCTCATGAATCCGTCACTGTATATATTAAAATGTATTTTTACTATTTTTATTTACATTCAAATGTTTCAATTTTATATAATATACATTTGAGCACACAACGATCGAACGGTTACGTTCGTCCAAGTTAATTAGGGAGTAAAATAATATAAAACATGATTGCGCAATATTTTTTTCTTACAACAAATAGCCACAATTCCTGATTAAATGATTGGCATAATAATATGGAAAACCACATTAAAACTTTCCCGCCTTACAATAGTTTCAATAAAAATGATGCGGTTAATTATATAGCTCTGTTGTTTTTAAATTATTCTATATAAAAATATTTAATTTATTTTAGATATTGTAAAATCGTATTATTCAATGTTGTATTACAATGCATTTTTAAGTATGTACTCATTATTGTTAATAAATAAAAGTACATTAATACCCTTATAGAAGGGTATAAATAAGTATATTTAAACGAAATGTGTTTTTGAAATCAGTTAAATCTAGCGATAAAATACTTTTGACTCCATCACAATGGTGCAATAAAAAATATCCGGTTAAAAGTACGTATTCAATTTTTCATTATCATTCTTAATATCAGTTCATACATATCTTTACTAAACATATTGTTTTATAGTATTTTATAATATTTTTTTTTGTTGAACATTTTTATCATATAAATTAGAATAATACATTAGAATTTTGAAATAATAATATAATATAATATAATATTAAGATTATAATTCATTTTTCTTATAATGATTTGGTGACGTTAAATCATAATATATTCCAAATGAATTAAAAATCATCAATAAAAATTATTTATTTCTCATAGTAAGAGTAATATTATGAGTTTAATTACGTACAAAAACATAAAAAAAAATATTATTACTTTTATAGTGAACAAATATAATAAAAATAATAATATATAATTACATATTATAATTGTGTATAGTAAATCATTGCTGCAATCAATTAAAATCAATATAATACGATTTGTTCCTCATATCCATAATAATAATTCATATATGTATAATAAAAATAAATATTTGAAAATATTTTAGATTTAATTACGAAAATGTTTAGTAAACGTATTCTTTATGAAATTTGCAAAAGTGAGAAATTTATATATTATAGTTTTTACAGATAATATTTTTTTTTAATTTCAATACTAAAAAATTTTACTCGTTTTTATTTGTACTTTTATTAGCATTACAAAGTTAATTATAATAAATCCAAAAATTATATACTTATTAAGTGCCAAAGACTTATTTGGTCATCAATCCTTTGCTTAGAAAACATAGTAATTTAAAAACACTTCGTAATACTTTATGTGTTAATAAAATACAAGTATACACAATCGTTTAATCTTTTTTTGTATAATTTTAACTCAACTGAAATATATAATCGTATTTGTTAATATGAAAGATAAATATTAAAATTCAAACATTTTTATAGGTGAATTAAAAGAATTTACATGTATGTGAAATTTATGAATCATAAGATTAATTACACAGTTTAATTTAAGGATATTTTAAGTTTTAAAATATAAATTATAAGTATAACAATAATAACAATAATGATAATAATAATAAATGACAAAAATGCTATATAGCCACAGAATAATAATATTGTTTACGTATATGAATGGTTTGTCTGATAAACGGGTATATCATTGCATTAATCATATTATTCATCCTTGTAGCTAAGCCAAAATTGTCGCCTATAAAATATGCATATAAGTATATGCGTGAGTAAATTCTTTAAAATACTCGTTATCTATACTCAAATGATTATCAAATTCAAAATATATTTTATTTAAGCTGTTTAATTTTATAAAGTTTAATAGATGTAGTGTTACGATCACCAGAGCCGTAAGATGCTCTTCTGGAGCCTAAGACAACTATGAGAATATACTCCCCCTTCTATCAAAAAGTAAGACATTTTCAAATGCTACTTGTTAATATGGTGGACAAATATTTTAATTTAAAAAATTTGGCAACGTTTAGCGCCCCCATTGCATTGGCGTCTAAGGCAAATGCCTCAACCGCCTCACCCTTGCTACGGCTCTGATGATCACTTTACAGAATCATGTGAAAATTAAATTCAATTACAACACTAAAAAGAATGTTTTTTATATGATTTATTAAGTAATTTGAAATATCTACGGATGATTTGGACGTTGATTCAAATGAATCAAGTGTATTAGAGTTGTTGTAGTATTTTTAATTTGAAAGAAATGATAAATCATTGCACTCGAAAAAACCATTTTAAACGGTAATTACATTATATATATAAAAAAAAAAATTATAACAATAAAATTAATTTTGTAATACGTGCAAAATAAATTAATAACTATGTATGATGAATGTACCGAGAGTAGATTGATAAGTAGTAGTGAAGATCGGAATTCAAATCTACTTAAAACATTTTTTTACTGAATTTTTTTAAAAGCTGTTCATTGAAAAAGTCAAAGACATGTTTTTGATTCTAATATAATAAGAAAATATAACTTTCACATTCGTCATTTAATTACTTTACTTTAATTATATAATACTCGTATATATATATATATATATATATATATATATTATATATATGTTATATATATATATATATATATATATTAATTTACTTAACTAATTACTTAGTAAAACTTCTTTATCCTAATCAAATCATATATATTCTGAAATGCTTTTTAACGTAATGCTCCAAAGAAAACTAAAACAATTTTTTTTTGTTAAAAATGGCAAAATGCGATTTTCTTCAAAATTCATTCTTTATTTTATTTTTATTTTTAAGGATTTACAAATATACAATTCACAAAATATAATATAAGGATTTATAAATATACAAATATACAAGCCTGCTGCAGTTATAAACTATGTATAGTGTTATAATATGTATAAAGATGAAATGCTTAATTACACAATGTGTAAACTATATAAAAGAAAAAAAATTAAAAAAATTATATCAGTATTGTGAGTTCTACTGCTATCATAAAATTAATTATGTTTGTTTCTTGTCTAAGGTCCAAAGCTTCTTTCAGTAATGTTAGATTGACGTACGATGTTGTGCGAGTGAATTGGAATGTGTGACATTGAGAAATATATGTATGATCGAGAGTTTGCAGAGACGTGTTTCGCATTTGGGTACAGGTTCCTTCAATAAATAATATTACCCCGAAACTCCGTTCAGAATCGTTTTGTTGAATGAATTGTTTTATCATTGCTTTCAAATTTAAAATAGGTAATAACAAAACTCTAAAACATTATTTACTTAATTAACTTAGGCGATATTAACAACACCTGTATTTCACTTCAATTTTTTAAATTTAAATCACATTAAATACAATAACATGGAGATAACATATATAAGTAAAAAATAGATATATTAAATAATTTGTTACGTTTTTGTTTATTGAAAAATATTGTATTCTTTGATTGTCTCTGGAAAATATCGATATTTTATTTTGGTTAAAAAAAAAATTACATATAATTATAAATTAATATATTTTGTTTAATAAAAATATACACATTGAATATTATTTTTAACAATAAGATATAATTAATATTATGATAAAAATAATAGTAAATATAATTATAGAAAGTACTAGTTACATTTAAAATTAAGGAATTATATTTTATCGTATAGTCTTAGAAAAATATCTATATCTCGTTTCCCCGCCCCTTTTAATCCAGGATTTTTATTACTTCGTTAGTAACTCCATTTCAAATCTAAAATTATGGCGTATTATGTGTATAATACTTATATATACATATATTGCTCTGTTCGTTTTTATAGTTGCAAAAGATTTAAAAACTGGTACGTTATATACACATAAATATTAGTGTGGTAGTTGGGGGCGTAAAATATTATTATTTATTCAGGGCGTAATAATGTACATCTTAAAACTTTAGGAGTAAAATGCTTCTTTTTATAAATACAGTTATCTAATTTTTAACAATTAAATTAATAAATTTGAATATTTTTAGTTAACAAAAAGGAATACTTTTTTTATTTAATGGACGAATGGTCAATCTATTTAGGGGGTGAGTATTATAATTAAAAACAATACAGAACAAAATCTATTTTCCAATAAACTTATAAATGATATAATATATTGATGTATTTTTTCGTTTATCGTCTGTCCATAATATATCGATTTACTAGACAATTATGATGTTTTGTTAAAATCGTTTTCATTTGATATTCTAATAAAAATATTTTAATATATATATTATATATTAATTACTTTAGTTATTTGCTCAATCACTCCGTTTAAATAACCATTTCTACTGTTTATTATCTATATTATTTAATTGTTTTAAACATAAGAACTATTGCAGTATACAATAATTATTTAGTGTTTTTTTTTTAAGATTTTACGATGGTTCCAACTCCACGAGAATTTTGTGAAACATCAGAATTTAAAAAATGGTCCAGTATTTCTTAACTATTTTTTTTTTTTTTAATTGATTCAACAATAAATTTGTTTTCACTAAAATTAAAAAAAATATATTCATTTACGAACATTTTAATAAAATTATACAACTGGTTTGAATAGTGTACGTTATACATGACAATTTGTTGTACAAACTTCTATTATAATAATAAAAATTATTTATAGTAACCTGTGTATTATGCTACCGATTCTAACTATCCATCTACACAATTATTAGTATATTACATTATTTCGTAAGACTCATGAGATGATTTTTGTTCAGAAAATACCTCATGGCTTTGTTTTTAGCCAAGACTCGTATGCCTTATGACCCTAGGGCTGTGGATTTAATACGTTACGAAATGATGAAATATTTTATGAATAGAAATACGCAAAAATATATGTTATATAAATTATATGCATTTTTTTTTTTTTGAAAATTATTTTTTTAACTACAAATATATATTATATATAAATGTAGATAAAAAATAATGTTTGCAAAAGTCCACAAGCGACATGTTAAACGAAAATCGACCGCGGTGCAATAAATACAGGCGACACGTAACGTAGGCCGGCGACACCGCGGCGTGAGGACAACACAAAACGGAATTTTCGTACGGCGAGCGCTCCGTATCGTAAGTGCGATGTCGGTACAGTGTCACCAACACGAGGCAGTCGGTAGCTCTGAACTTTGATACGTCATTAGTATTTGAACTTAACAGACGCATTAGCGAGTGCGCTATGGAATTGAAACGAAATAATTACTTTAAGATTGTAGGAATGACCGTTACTCCGTTGATTTACACTGTAACGTACACATCCAAAACTCTCGTGTGACGGCAATCCGTGGTCCATCCATCAATCGCTTCCACCGCTGAGAAACGAGAAAGTAAAATTTTATTGATAATAATTAAAAAAGTAGATTTCTCTATTATTTTACATAGATATTTATATATGTTATCGTTGCCCAGGCATAGGGGGAATAGTGGTCATTTTCACATTGTTAAAAAACAATAAATTTTTTTATTCACATTTATTTAAAAAATCTGAAACTTATATATATATATATATATATATATATATAACAAAAATATATTAATTTAATTGTAACAAAAATACAAGTTGAATTGTTCATAAATGCACCGAAAAAGTTTTTAAAATTTTACGAAATGTGTCTTTCTGTGATCTTCTAGGCTGTGATCTTCAAAGCTTAATTTCAATACATGGTCATCCGTTCGAGTTGTTAATCTAAAATAACGATTACACTGTATACGAGGAATATTGAATTTTTTTTTTCTAGTAATCCATTTTACTATAAATACTTGTTAAAAACGTCATGTGTCGTCTATACTTTTAATTTCGAGCACTAATAAATTGTAAAATTATATTAATATATATATATAACTCTTGTAGATATATTTCACGAAAGTTTTTCTAAATTTAATATATATTGTATTTTTTCCGCGAATTTTTAACGCTTTCCGCGATAAACGTGAATAAGAACTTTTATATTTATATTTATCAATATTAAACAGTAAAAAAATAAACTAATTTAAATTTAACGCGTTTCTATAAAATGATAAATGATAGTAGACCGTCAATTTAAGCGTCTACGCTAATACGCATTAAAAAATATATAAGAAAAAACTCTTTATAAGTTTAAAACTATGTAGAAGAAATTGTAAAATAATTCTACTAGAACTAAATTTGTAGAAAATGGAACTTTGTTTCGATAAAATACCGATACTTCCATTAATAAGCGGCTCGGAAACAGTGTATTTCATTCGCGGTCTTAGACTATATGAATTTTATTATTACTTTATTAAAAAAAAGGCCGGCTTACCAACGAGGTATCGGCATCATTTGAGTATTCTTCTAACGTGTTTGTCTACAATTAGTTCGATTATGAATTAAATTCAAAAATGTACACTTGTATTTATGGCCGGTTTAGAATTTAACGTATAAGCAACGCAATTTAAAGAATTAATTAATAAACACGAATGTGGCTTAAATAAATATCACGTCGTTGACCGTTTTAAAGTCTAGTGAGAGCCATTTCACACACGTATCCGATGACCGTTTACTCGGCGCCTGTTATCCAGATGTATATTAACAATCATTTCTCTTTCAGACATACCCGGCCATATATTCCATTTACAATAACGTTATTGTCATTACGAATAACAGACACTTCTTTATGTATTACTTTAAATAGTTATTTTAATTGTATATAGTTATTCTACAATTTATTCTAATAAATAAACACTTGCTCTTTTCGGAACGCCGATTATATTAAAAAAAAAAAAAAACATTGGAGTCATAACACATGTATCGGAAAACTCCTTCGCGGACCCTTTGAATACGATCATATTATTAAATCGCCAGTATAGACGAGAGATTTTGATCATCGAGGATAAACACATAGGACTACCCAAATAACTAAGTTAAAGAAATTGAAGAAAAAAAAGAATATGATATATAAAGATAATACAAGCCTTCGTAAAACGTATTTCGTCCTCTAATAGAAACATGAGCCACTTACAAAACACAAGACACGAGTGTGAAGTGTGAACACCACCAGGGTCTGGTGGCATTATCAAAAATTACATAATATACTATAATATTCCACTCTTGGCTTTTTCGTTGATTTCATCTCCTCGTCACTCCAGTCAACAGCTACAATTGAAGAAACCGGTTTTTCACGATAAAAAGTTTAGTCCTTCACGCACTTAAACCATTCATCAGTTACTTTATTTTCTCATCGTCTTCACATCCAGTTGAAGGCGACGTCCCAATCTAATACACCATTTTCTTATTCTCTCCATCACCGCGTCTTCATCGGGCTGCGCTCAGGTATTCAAAAGCCGTCTGAGAAGCTCATTTTATTGCGACATCGTATTTGAAAGGTACGAATTCAAACGAATACAGAGAGGTAAGTGACCATTTACATTTCGAGAGCTTTTTTTTTTATTTTTAACTTCCTAACTTCCTTCTCGCTCTCACTATCCCGATACTCCTTTTCCGTTAATAGGAGCAAGGCAATAACCCGGATTACTTTATTTGACTTAATTAACTATTTATATCAATTTATTTTTGGTTATTACACATTTATATTGTTAAATGGTGATTTCAGGGAATTTTGTGGAGCGATTATGATTAATCTCGAACGCTGTGAACGAGAACGCCGCTACGACGATTAAATAATATATTGTATTGAAGTGTTAACGCGCGCGCACGTGTGTATGTGAAGTCGGACGAAACGAAAAAGCATTTTTTTTTTTTTTTTTTTTTTTAATCACAGTACAGGATGCTGCAGAGAAGACGCGTCGGTTCGGGTCCTAAAAAAACAACGGTGCGGCGTCGTTTAAATATTTGTATTATACGGCAGTGGCGGCACAAACAACGCGGAAAGAAAAACAGTAAAGCCCTTTTCTCGCAACCGCTACAATTTATTTACTCAATTCACAACTCCTTCCTGCAACGGGTGTCGACATTTGACATCGTTTCTTATTACTTTACTACGTATTTAACATTATAATATCTACGTGCTACGCATTGTTATATACGCGCGAATTCGTGAGTTCTGTAAACCTGTATAAACGTCTTGTCTTGATGTGTCGCTTGCGTTGTGCGATTCACGCATTGGTACACCTAATAATCGAAATTATCGCGATGTTATTCGATGCGCGCGTACAGAACAGGAGGAAAAGCGTAAAAATTCGGTTACAAATTTCGTCCGCAACGTCGTTTTACGCGTTCACGGCCGTAGGACGCGCGCAGACGCCGCGCTCTGTGCTTTAATTGTATAGAGAATTATCACTGAAATGCGCTTCTATGCGCATGTGCTATATTCGCAGGCAGTAAGAAGTATCAATTTTTTGCAAAATTCAACCAAACGTCATTTCAATGAAACAACGGTTTCACAATACTGTTGACCGTAACATCACGACAATCCAATTTTCGGACTGTAAATCAAACGCGAATATAACAGTTCAAGACCGACAATAATCAAAATCCGAGACGATTTAAATATTTTAGTTCGGTTACGCGAACCGATATTTTAATTATATTTTGTTTCCTCTTCACCCGTCCTGCAATTACATCGTCTGATTGTGAAAAAACACGGCACACACACACATATCTATAGAAACGACCAAGTGTTCGAAAATCACGAAGCTCGTTACAAAGGTGCGCTCGCTTTTATACTCCCCATGGATGGATCCTCGTCATAAATCGCCTTTACACGTAGTACCGGACATTAAATCCGACAAAAAGGTCACACTTCTAGTGGCGGATTTGAGTCAATCGATGCGTCGTGCACATGCATAATACATACGAGCAATAGTGTGTTATTATTTTGCATGCCGAAAAAAATAAATAAAATACGAGTGTAATATAGACGCGCGTACGCGTTAATATTTAAGCGCAATATATATATATATATATTGTATTGTTATAACACGTATAACGCTAATCCGTAGTAATTAAACTCACGGTGATATACAATACATTGGATATTTTAAATAGAAATACGCGCGTATGTATTTTATGCACTTTTTCGAAATAAAATGCGCGTGAAAATTTTTTTAGTTTTTTAACGAATAATCTATAATTTTTGTAACCGAATGCAGTCTACATAATATGATGTAGCAAACGAAGTATTTATTTGATTGCATAATTACAATATAATAAACGTATTAATTAATAGGGGACAAAAAAAAAAAGAAAAAAAAAGAATTCTAATTTATGTTATATACCGTAATATTATAAGATTATATAGATTACGTTTTTGGATTAAATGGACCTTAAATTACTATTAAACCGTATATTATTGTTGTAGGAGAAAATATTTTATGCGTTGCAATGCTCGAAACGCGGGTAAAAAAGTATTTTAAAAACAAACAAAAAATTTGGTCCAATTCGGCATATAAAAAAAAAAAAAAAAAAAAATACAAAACACATAATGCATCGAATATAATAATAAAATTAATTGAAACATTGCCCGTCCCCGTAAATATATGTAATATGATTACTAATATTAAATCCAAATAAATCGAACGTTCCTTTTCCTCTCTCACGCCCGTCGATTTTTTTAAATGATGTTTCGGCGGTATCGCATCAGTAAAAAAACACCCCCGCGTGTGAATACTATAATACGTATCGTTAAAAAAACCCCGGCTTTGGTAAGGAATATCGCCGATTGAAATGCATCGAGTCCTCGAGTGTGTGTCGGTTTGACATCGGATATTTCAATTGTTTTTAAAATATTTCTATTTTTAATTTGCCTACTGAATACATTTAAAATTACACGTTGTTTGATTTTTACGAATTGCTCAACACATCATGTTTTAATAGATAAATTACAGTTTGAATTATCGACTTTTCGTCGACTTTCATTAGTACGTATTATGAATAAATTCTAAACATATTTTCATCTTTATATAAATATATTAAGTTCATGCGTAATTTTCGGATTTTTAGAGCGTAAACATCCCGGCTCTTCATGCATAGCGTTTTTAAAACATTCACACAGCGGGTCGGCCGTCGCGTCGTACTACACTCCGTTAGGATGGCCATTTACTTCCACGCGTTTCGACGCGCCGATATACACGTGTCGAACACTTTATTTTAAGAACAAATTCGGTTAATTTTAAATATCACAAAAAAAAAAAAAAAAAAATTTAAAACACGGTGTATTCGTATAAACATTAGAAATTATATAAACATTGGAATATGAAAAAAATATCCATATACATATATTTTTGGAGAAAACACAAAACAGCATTGTTGATAATATGGTTGTTCCGCTCACACCATTATTATTTTTTAGAATCAGTAACACAATTTGTCGTCCGATTAGTCTGTTAATATTCAATTGACAACTGTTTATAAATGGCACAAATAATCAAACGTTTATTCGATATTTCCTTTGGAATTACCGTCAGACAGAGATGGTGTTATTTCAATACTAAAAATTATCAACTTGATTCGTTTTTTCTTTTTAAATAAATAATTCCCTCGCCGTTACAGTAAATTTCAATATGAATTAAAATATGAAATATAAACGGTTTTATATAGTAGCAAGTGCAATAAGTCACTTATTATGATTCAGTATACGAATAACAATATGATCAATGACTCTATACGTTTTTTTCTTTTTTTTTTTTAATTTACCATCTCGTTCATTTCTAGACTACGTATTCAGAATATAATAAAATAATATCTATTTTAAGTACCTATTTAAAATTTAATATTTATTTCACTCGCTGTATACGGCTTATTTACACGTAAATTACTATTAATAAATCGCTATTAAATATGGTAGGAGAGAGAAAGGAAGAAACGAAAACCTAAATTAAGAAATGGAATTTCGCGCTTGGTGTACAACGGTAAACGTATTATTCATGCTATGACTTCCACCGATTTAATAAAATTCTCGTCAAAAGTCACGGCTATGATATAACGTGTAGTGCGTGATTAGCTAAACAAAAGTTGGTTACTATTATAACCATAGGACACTACAAGTAATTTATAAATGCTAAAAATCATCGCTTTGTATGACTATGGTCTACATTAATTATTGTAATTCGCAACGGATATTTATATAGTACTAAAAATATATAGAAATAATATCCTCTCTCCTCCATTCGTCTAATAATAATAATAATAATAATCTTCGTTTTCGTTTTAACAATAATATTATGTTAAAATATCACGTCGGCGCCGCTGGAAATATACAAAAATATATTATGGTCAGTCAATCCGTATTCATAAAAAAAAAAAAAAATTCTTGAGCACGACTCCGATGAAATATCGAACAAGGCATGAAAAATTATGAACGCAGCGAAATACCCGTTAACCGTCTCAACTTCCCACTCGTGTAGTGAAATTTACGCGATTATCACGTCGGAGATACAGAGTTTTCTTTTGCGTTGTCGATTTATTTATTCATTATTATTATTATTTATTTTCGCCCCTCGAAAAAAAACGTTCCGTTGTCATTGTATGAGTGCGCGCGTGATAGTTTTGCATAAATCGCGCGGTGACGGTGCCGGTAAGTTATAATACGATCGTTTAAAAGTGTTATTACGGACGGTGCTTGGATGACGACCGACGACAAAGGGACGCGGAGGACCGCCCGTTCATTTATTTACATATTATTATATTGCCAGGCGCGTGCGTTTCAGCCCACACTTGTGTGCACGCAGAAGGGATGACGACGACGACCGGTGGGACGACGAGCGGCTCGCCGCCGATCGTTTCTATGCGGTACCTGAGTAGCGGCGAAACGAATGCCTCAAATAAATTGCTATAAAAATAATATCATACATTTAAAAGAAAATTTTCGAAAAATCCGTTTTCCCAATATAATATAAAGTTACATACATAATTGGTGAATATTTCAAGTTCTTCTAATCGTAAGTTTTAAAATAATTACGAAAATATAGCGATAATCGATTTCGGCAAAATCGCGTTTCTGTATCATTTTTGAGTTTTTTTTTTTTTTTTTTTTAGTTTTCGGCGCTTTTGAAAAATTCGAAAAATGACCTCATTAAAGTACCTAGTAGATGAAATTTGCTACGGGGAACAAACTGTGAATGTAAAAATCGAAGCATTCGTTCTAGTAGAATTTTCGAATATAAACATAAAAAAAAAAAAATACACGTCATAGTGAAAATCATTTCTCGCTCCGTTCAAGATCTATAACGTGTTATTTTATAAGGTGTTATTTTACTGAATTACTCGATCGCGTACGAGTATATGAATAAATATACCACTGAATTAGATCAAGTGAAACAAGGAAAAATTTTTTATAATCCTATCGCTTTTACACAAATTTTTGCGTTGTATAACAATCAGTAGTACACTATATTTTCTAATATAATTTATTTATTTTTTTCCATTATACGCGTAATTTTTATCTACGCTTAAAAGAATGACTACTTAGATAAGTAGTTTCAGAGAGCTTGCAATCCGTAACGAAAATATTTATTATTTTAAATAATAAAAAGAACAGCGATTTTCCGGCTCGGTCCGTTTGCTTTTTCACTAGTTTTGCGACAATAAAAACAAACGATTAAATAATATAATTATTGGAGCCAATATCTCGACGATGTCGTGGCTCGGCGAATGAACGAGCGTCGGGGCCGAGCAAGTCGGTCGTGTCTCTCACTCGGTCCTTTCGGCGGCCCGACGACGATTCCATATGTTGGGTTCACATTGCATGGTAAAATATCGAATCGTCCGGATTTTTTTTTTTCCATTACGTTATTAGACTCTCGCGAAAACGTAACACAGAGTGTACGCGATTAAGACATTTCGGTATGCAAATCGCAGTAAGTCCCTGCGTAGAGGTGGTTTTCGAATCGCCGAGGAAAACGCGGGCGGTAGGGACCGATAAATCCCACGGTTTTGCACACACACACACACACACTCTGCATCGGAGAGAATCCGAGAGGAGAGAAAAAAAAGAAACGAGATTTTTTTTTTCCCCTCGATGACGCGCGTTAGCTACCGAAAGAAGTGTGCGTTTGACTCGTTTCCGTATCAGAACGCACTTTACGAGAGTTCCACCGCCACGAGTCGTCGGGCGAAGAGCGGTACGCGCATATAAATAAATAAATATATATATATATATATGAAATAATAGTACCTACATAATATTAAATGAAGGAGCGCGGAGACGCACGTTTGTGAAAATTTATATTGTAAATGCGTTTGACACTGGGTAATAAAACGGAGTTGAAGGCGCATGACGAAGAGCACTTAGAATGGTAAAAAAAAAAAAAAAAAAGTACGATGGGGAAAAAAAAAGAGAATATAATTTGTGTTGCTTTTAAGTGAAATAAACTTTGATATCTTTTTCCTGCTGTGGGACGACTTCGCTAATAAAACTTTTAATTTTCAAAAAAAAAAAAAAAAGAAAACCCAAAGGTGTTGAATTACTACCCGAACGGGGAAATAATACAAGAATATCTCATAAAAAAAATTAGTTAAAAAATTAATATTTACTTTTATTTTCGTAGTGTTCTCGGCCAAAGGATTCGTCGTGAATCTGACGAATCGACGGACGTGACCGTACTACTACTACTATTACTACTACTACTACTACTACTACTACTACTACTACTATTATTATTACTATTATTATTGGCGGCAGATTTTCGTCTATTTTCCGATGCTATCCGTGTGTCGTCGCGTTCGAAGTCGTACACGCGCGCGCGTACGTTACCGCGGCGAAAGTGGACGCGCGTTTTAATTGTGACGTAGTCGTCCGTCCGGGACGTTTTTAAATTGCGAAAAAAAAAACGAAGGGGAAAAATCGTTTTTCGAAAAAAAAAAAAAAAACCGTTGTCCGGAAAAATCCATAATCCCACAACACCGGTGGAAAAGTGTTTTGAGGGGACGACAAAAAAAAAAAAAAAAATAGAAGGGCGTATTTTCTTTTGACTAAATTTGTACATATATATATATATAACATATATAAAACATTGACAACGGAGTGAAGCCGTCGAGATTAATGAACGAAGCGTTAGTCGGTCTCGTCGTCCGCGGCGTCGGCCCTGTCGTTGTCATCTGCAACGGGAATTTTAAAAATTATTGTTTTCCGTCTCGTTTACGTGGACGAAAGGATATTCAAAAAAAAAATACGTATAAAAACTTTCTGAAACCCAGACAGCAGTCGTCCGTCCGACGGCTTTTTAAAACATTCATTGAAAAATAGTTTGCGCGCGGGAATTTTTCCGATCGATGAGGCGCCCCGCAATCGTGTTAACGTTTTATTTTTCTCTTTCGTTTTCGCGTCGTTATAAACGCGTAAGGGAAAATTCCCTAAAGAATAATATATTCCCGCGATTAATAAAAAGATTTCCATCGACTTTTAACGTTACAACATAATATCGGGTTAAACGGGATTTTTTTTTTTTAGTAATTTTTTTCTTCGAATCTATAACAGCGAATATCTGTTTGATTCGCGGACTGTCCACGGTATGCGTGGGGAAGGGGTGGGGCGAAAATCGTATTTCGACATTTGCCCGGGCACACTTAGTTGTGACCAGCAATATTTATCGCACAGCCTCCATCGTACGTTCGATATTATTTCACAATACAAATATCGATTTTAATATTAAATATCAATAACGATAAGACAAATATGTATTATTATTTATTTTCGTTCAGCCAATAATGACGAAAATGCGTAGAAATATTATTGATAAAAAAAATATATATATATATAATAACGTAAAAACAATTCGGCTACAGTCACGTGCGCAGCTGTACGCGTACGTCACGTGGCCGAATGTCGTAGCGCGATTTATAATAATATCATCCGGTGTATTTACACGTTTTCCGAATTATTTTCTTCGAAATAAAAATAACACACGATACGTTCGCGCCCAATACCATTGCTGGCTGCGCGGAGAGAGCGTACAATCACCGCCGACCGAATGACCGGCGCGCCGAACATTCGACGAACGGTCGTCGCGCGTTCTTCCGCGATATGGCTCTTTGCAGCGATTCGGTTTGTTCCGAGTTTTAATGTCGCCCGGCCATAAAATACCGGACTGATTAAGAAACCAGGGAGGCTCTCGTTTTATCCTTCTCACTGTATCTGCAGTGTTCGTCTCTCGCGCGCGCGTCACGACGCTATTATTATACGAGTAGGATTCGGCGGCGTTTATCGCTTTCGCGTATAGCGACCGACGACGAATGGTACGACACGGCCGATGGTGGTGGTGGTGGTGGTGGTTATGAGGCGGGCGATGAGTGGTGGTGGTGAGAAAAAAAAATAATAAAAACAAAGTAACTTTTATCGAAAAACTTTCTCCGGCCGTTGTCCTACATTTTCTTCTCGAATCCCGTTGTAAATGCCAATAATAATAATAATAATAAAACGTTACGAGTAGAAATAAATTCATCGAATAGTAACGTGAATATAAAATTTATTTCGGATACATTTCATATTGTATATTTGTATATCGTTTAGTCGTATAATAATCATCGGATGGGGAGTGGGAGGAGGAGAATGTGGGAGTCGAATGACACGACGGGCTTGGTCTCATAAAAATTTTTTTCCCCTTCTATTAGCCGAATGGAATTTTGAAAAAGAATATAAGTGTTATTGACCCGTAGAAATTTATACTGATTTATTTTAAAAATCATAAAACATTTTTTTTATACGAATACATTATATATATATATATATACGAAAAAGCGTACAATTAATTTTTATCTCTAAACACTTCGGAGTAACGGCCGCAGCATCCCGGATAACTGTTTTTGATTTTTTTTTTTTTTTTTTTTAACACTAAATCATACACTCCATACGTATCGCGGTTTAAATGTACGTTTCATACGGATTTGGAATTGTTTTTTTTTTTTCCTATAACAAAATTATTGACCGGTATTCGCGAAACGGGTCCCGTGGTGGCCGGTTAGGTTAGACGCACGTAAAATTCCTGGGAGGGACGTTGTCGTAATAATATGGAAGAAAAAAAAAACTATATTATTACCGAAGACCGTTTCGGAATTATTTGACGATTATTACGCGCGCGTATATTATTATTATTATTATTGTAGTCGCCGAAAATCGCGCAGTCGTTGTACGATAAATAATCGATATTCGTTGAAACAATATAGGGGGGGGGGGGCGTTTTATATTAAATCGCGGTAAACGCGTGCCGCTGGCAGCGAGGCGGAGAGTTTCGAACTGTTTACGTGTTGTTGACAGAGTTGTGGGGGGGAAAAAAAGTGACGCAAAGAGAAACGACGCGTGTGAGGACCCGGTGGAGGGGTCGCGGCGGCGATAGTCCGCGATCCGGTACAAACGCGGTGGTTTGTGTGATGGGGGGGGGAGACCCTTCGGTTTAGGGGACGGAGGGACGGTGAAGTGGTGATGCGCTGGGCGAGAAATCGCGTTATTAAGAACGAGCGTTTCGTTAAATGAATGAATATTTTATACGCAATATAATCTGGGCCACAAAGATCTATATAATGTACAGAGGTGGGGAGGCTGCTGGCGCTCGTCTAAATGTATATATGTGTGTGTGTGTGTATTATTTCGCTTTTATCGCTGACAAAGCCGTAAGACGACGCACCAGTAGACGGTGGCGGCCGCTCATTAATCTTATTCGGAAGATTTATAGAGATCCTCCTCCGTCGGTTACTTCATTAAACGTCGTGTATAGCTGTATAATATACGAGTATACCACACATATTATATACGTATCTAAAGAAAATATTCTCGTTCGGAAAAGTTGTCGTTTGGCGAGAACATTAAAGTCATATATAATAATAATAATAATAATAATACGGAGCATATCGCCGCCGTTGTCGCCTCGGATTTGCCGCGCCGTCGACGTACGGTCGAGAAAATTCCGCGAAAAATGTATCATACGGCGAGTTAATCCATATTATTATTATTATTATTATTATTATTATTACTATTATTAGTAATAAAGGGATAGATGGATCGAATAATATACCATACGATGTTGGGCGAGTGATTTTTATAAAACCGCGTACTACGCTTTTTTTTTATGAGCGTTAAGTAAATATTGAATTCAAATTTTAACTTTTAATACAAAGGGTACTACGAGGTTTGAAAAAAAAATAGGCCGTTACAAAGCGGGCTATCATTCGTGTTATACTATCATAAACTTAAAAATTACACGACGAAACGCGCAAAGGTATAAAATATATTGCAATACAGACCTTATTTGAACGTTTTAATTTATAAAATGTTTCTACAATCTTCAAAATTAATATTTTGAAAAAAAAGTTTTAATTGGATTGAAGACGGGGAAAAAATAATAAAATTACAGTAAAAGCGATGCTGCATAACCAATTTTGGTAACTCGCGGCGAAACATCTTATAAAAACCGAACAATAAACAACGATTATGTGCGCTCCTAGTTTGGAAGTATTAATGTGTTACAAAAATCTTAATTCTTTTTTTCCGAAATTTATTAAAATATATATATATATATATATTTATTTACGCACATTTAAACTGAATTTGGATGTGTTTTGAGAATTCGAGGGAAATTAGTGAATAATAGGCTATGAACTGCCGTGTACAATTTTTTCATAAATATTAAAGAAATTGAAAGAATAGTTTACCACGCGGATAATACTCGAATTGTTGGAATATTTTTTTTTTACTATTATAATTTACTTGTTCATTCCCTTTTTCATTATATTGTTTTATTACGATTATTATTTATTTATATATTCTCAATGCTATTATATTCTTTATGTACTTATTTTATTATAATTATAATCAATAATATTGCCTAGTTGTTCACTACGGTAAAAGATTCATCTTATATAATATATATATATATATATCGTATATTATACGAAATTTTTGACGTGGGGCAAGATCAAACATTTTTAGTAAGGTAGTCTATTATAAACTACTGCTACACTAACACGAGCGGTCAGACATCAACCGTACGCCACCGGATAACCCATTTTCTGAAAATAAATTGCGAAAAGTCTGACCGATGTTCATCGCTCGTCGATAACATGAGACGTGTATAATGAGAGTACAGTCGTGTGTATAATGCACACGTGTGACCGGAGGAAAAGAAATACGTCAGACGTTTCGTATCCCATGTCACGCGTGATACGGATAATTACGAGAGCGTAGAGGCCGTCAAACAAATCCATTAAAAATAATAATATAGTCGCGGCGTTGAAAAAAAAACAGATACAATATATATATATATATATTATGTCATAAATATATATGGTATATCACCATATAATATATATTTGGTTTCTAACGTTCCGAGTACTTACTCGGATGGCGATCTTTCGTGAAATAAACATCAGGATAATAAAAAGGAAACGGCAACTAACCACGATAATATATATTCGAAAAAGAAGAGATTAGAATAGAAATGGAATGAGATTTTAAGAATTTTTAGATTTTTAGATATTGCAAAAATGGTTTGTTTTTTCTGGGGGGGGGGAGTGAGTGGATCAACATCTGACGGATATATAGCTGGTAATTGATCGAAATCGATCATTTTTCTACAGCTAACACAACAGACGGAAAAGGCAAACGCCAGAAAATAAAACAACAAGAGTAATGGAATTGAGATAAATATAAAGCATAATATTATTGTGAAGAAACGATCATTTTTGAAAGTTTCCGAATTAAAACCTTTTTTTTAATAATAATAATAATAATAATAATAATAAACAGCTTTTTATCAAAATTACCGTGTTAAAGCCATTTCAGAAGTATTCCAATCATAATAATATTTCGGAAACAAAATGGTCAAAGAATATCAATGATTTCGCGGATTCAAATATTGTTTATCTCGTGTTCCGTGGTAATAAACCGCTTACTAAACGTATAGTTTAATCGTCAAACGTCATAAAAATAAATAGTTTTCAAACTCGGAATTACACACAGACCGTGTACTACACGGACTCTTTCATCTGACGTGATATCTATTAAGTTAAACATAAATTACAAAAAGCATAATATAAACTGAATATTACATTAACTTCCAGTATACTTTTCCATGTGCAGGTTAAAAGTAAAGTATAATTCGTAATATTTAACTGCATTTTGGTTCGAAAATTTCGCTAATATCGTATATAAGCTAAAATTGATTTTCATTGTTTACCTACTAAATTTATTATACAATTTTGTAAAATACAGAATGTTAAATTTTACTAAACAAAAATTCATAAAGGCGTTTATTATTATTACTGATATTACGTTTTTCTTTTTTGAATTTAATATGTTATTCGTTTACCTAGACTTCACATTCACTCGAAGCGCTAACATAAATACCTTTTTGTAATTTTATATTATTTATAAAACTATTTAAAAAGCAGTTTGTACGACGTATTATAATTTTTCAAGTTTGAATAACATTTACCGAGGTTACACTAAATTCTTTAAATTTTTAACGACAAATTGGCTATTCAGGTATGGCGATAGAATGACGAAAAAAACGCGATATTTTTAAGGTACAAAATTTGGTTGTATTGTTTCTACTCGGTTTTCTACAAACACAAACGCGTGGCGATTGAAAATGTGCAGATTTTTAAAATTTAAATATATATTAAACCACAGCGGGGAAACAAATCGAATAGAAATGAAAACTCGCCGTGATTCTATAAATATTTAAGTCATCATATATATATATATATATATATATATATTTCGTAATCTAAAAAGCCCTCCTGACAAGTTTTATAATAATATTTGTCGAGAGTCTGCGGGACGATATTCTTCGGAAATGGTTTGTTTTTATTTTCGTGACGAAACACACTTCAACGGGTGTTTCGTCTATACTCGAAAAATAGCTCACGTTTTGAAGTGAGCCATTTTCGAGTAGAGAAGGGAAGAAGTTTTATTATCGGTTTGTCTCGTGGTCAACAGTTTCGTAGTGCATTCACGTCAGAATGTCACCCGAGAACGAAAAACTTCTGCGTGTATATGTGTGTAAATGAAACTATGTAGTTTACAAAACGTATTATAAAATTTAAAAACTTATATATATATATATATTATAATTCTAATCATTTTGTGCGCCCGAAACTTTAATTAAAACGTCGTAAATTGTATTTTTATTGAATTTTATATATTTTTTTTTTTTTTTTTTTTTAGACAAATAATTAATAATTAGAATCTTTCGAAAATCAAAAGTACAAGAATGCGTAAAAAATATATTTGATTCCGAAAAGGTTCCCCAAACGTAGAAATATTTTAATATTAACTTTTCGGATTACAGCGCTTTTTCATAATATTACCATAAACCTCGCGCATTAAATTTACATATTTTCAAAAAAAAAAAAAAAAAACGTTTTAGAGCGTTCGCCACAAAGCGTCGTAATAATTATATATTGTAAACGGCGCTCGTTATTAATATTATAAATTTATACGTAAATATAATATATTGACCTTAAAGATTATTTTTGACCGTTACAAAAAAATAATACGAGAAAATCGCGTGATTGCAAAAGAGCGATTTCCGCGATTTCCTTAACGAAATTATTCCATTTAATTATCGCCGAAACATTACACGTTGATAATATATTCATATCGTTGATAATATATGTTTTATATCTCGATTCAATGATTATAATAATAAAGAAAAATGCTTAAATGCGCTCTGCCCGAGTGATTTGGTAAATCAAAAAATTTGTTTTGGCTATTGATTCCTTTTCGTGTCGCGCGTGTCGTTCAATAGGGAAATGTCAAAAACATCGACACGGCATAAGAAAAACAGAAAAAAAATTTCTTTTTCTTTTTCTAAAAAAAAAAAAAAAACTCAACGCGCGACTTATGAATAAATTAATGAATAAAGTGTATTTTCGAACAGGCACTCTCTCGGAACCTGAAGTGACCGTCGTACGTCGAGAACGGTGCCGGTCGTCGCCCGGGACTGCACGTCATTATTACAATATTATCGCGCGATTTATCACAGGAGTCGCGTTCGGCCCCGTCACCGCCGTCCCTCGCGGCGAATCCATCGATCCCTATCCGATCGAACGGGGGGGAAATACAAAATTCGGCTCGCGTTCCCGTCCCCCCCCCCACTGTTATTGCGGCGACGGCGAAAGGGACAATTGGACGGCGGTTGACACTTTACACTGCACAAACTATCCGCGGGTAATAGTTGGGGGGTGGGGTGGGGGGGCGCGAACGGAGCGCACGCGACGACCTCTCGGCTCACGCCGTCTTCGCAACGGACGTAACGTCTCAACCGCTTTCGGCGGACTCTATGAGACCCATCTGGCGTGCGCAAAACTTCTCGACCGGATCGAGATTAATGAGCGACGCGAGAATATTACTCGGGGGAGTTGGAGGAGGCTCGACAGTAGTGAACCCATTGGAACAGTCGGATCGGAGCCGCTCGTGTAGCTGTAGCTGTGCGAACCTAACAGTTTTCACAAAAACCCTTCCCAAACGAATTCGTCGGTCGTTTGTTCGATTATTCTCGGAATTTTTTGGACATTATTTTTTATTTATTTTTTTTTCAATCACGAGTTTTATGTTTTTTATTTTGCGCCGTCAGCATAAAAAAAAAAAAACCAAAAAAAATATTCCAAAATTGTTGTGCGCGATTTGTCAGTCATTTTCGGAAAGGTCCAAGACGTCTGTCGGACTTCAATTCGTTTTGCTTTCAATGCGTCGTTTAGAAAACGCCAGCGGCGCGACTCTAAGAACGGTCTCATCGAAACCAGCGGACATTGTCGCACCAAATATTTTCGATCGTTAAGAAAAATTAAAATTATTAAAATTTTCAAAAAAAAAAAAAAAAAATTCTTAACACGCGATTAAATTATAAATGCGTAAAATAATTTAAAAAAAATGAACATACGCCACATTTAAATTTGTTCAGTAGCAGTTTTTGTAGAAAGAAAAAATTAAAATAAGTAAAAGTATGTGAAGTAACACGCGTGTATTTTGTGTAATAATAATTTTTGCGTCTTATTTGCGGATCGTCGTATAACTTCTCCGTGTCCATTCAACCGATTTATATAGACTACATAATGCCTTATAACATTCAAGCCTCCGGTTTCTTCAATAAGTCCTGTCGTTCTCACAAAGCAACACATAATCATAATATTTCATTGATTTTAAATTTTATTCTACTATAACTCCTTTAGTTTTCTAAAGATAAATTTGCTAAAATTGTTTAAAAAAAAAAATCGATTAAATAAAATTGTTTTTTTTTCTATATATAAATATTTTATTTGTATTTAAAACCCATTATACTGTACACACATATATATAATATTATATTTATAGTTAAGTTTATTTATTATAAATTATACTTATACTTATTATACATTATATTTAATGACATTTACATCACGTTTAATTGGTTTTATTGAAGTGGTGTCTTGTATTTTTATGGTTATTGTAGTACATACATAGGAGAAGTGAAAATGTGTTCGTCGTCAGAGAACGAGACGATTTTCATTACCATAAACGGATGGTGGCGCACCGAGTGTAAATCGTATTTTATATTATTCGAGACTAGTGTTGTGCGAATTCACTATTATATGGTCGCTGTACGCTGATGATTGCACACGTTTCAAACGGTTCCAGACACTTTTCGATTTTTTTCACGAGTCTATGTTTTTTTTTGTTTTTAATTAGTAAAAAGCTTTGACTGTGTTTAAAAAAAATATATATTAATCATAAAAAAGGTTATTTTACAAATGTTTATATAGATGAAGAACTGTCTGCTTTTCGCAACTCCTTTCCCTGTTCACCCGCTTTTCGACCAACGATAACCGGACGATGGAAACGATGGCGAACTGTCGAAAATAGCGGTTCGAAAAGTTACAATGACAGCCGATACGTTCTTTGGCGATGCGAAGAGAAAATAAGATGACACTGATAGCAACAGCTATTTATCGATCCGATCTGCGTGCTTTTACGTTTTCGACGTGATATACCAGCATCTAATGGTCCACCGTCGGGCACACGATAACGTATCAATTAATAGGTATTGACATGGCTGGCGCGTTTCCACGAACTGCAGTTTGTACCATAAGTTTCACCCATCACTGACGTCAACGTGTGTCTATGCGCAAAAATATTATCTACTTATTTTCAATTTTGATATTAATATTTGTTATTACAATTACGATAACTTATTGGTTTGTTGACATTAAATACAAATCACGATTATACTAAATAAAAATTGTCGAATTTTGGATTCGTTTTTAGTATTTATCTAATGAGTTCCCCCATCTAAAACTGTATAACAGTATTCAAATAAAGATTTAAATTACACACAATAAATTTAACTGGTGTTGGTCAGGTTCAAGCCAAGGGTTGTGAGAGTTTAATATTAGTCAGTATAATTTCAAATATATTGAAATTTTGTTTTCTTTATTTGACTGATTCAAACTATTATTTGACCAATACAATAATGAATAAAATTAATGTAAATTGACACGGATGAGGATAAATTAATATACTCATAGTAATAAAACATCAATTGTATTAATTTAAAATAAGACATTATTATTATTAATATTATTATTGTTATTATTATTATTATTATTATTATTATTATTATTATTATTATAGTTGTCTGGGATAATATGCAGTCTACCGTCGATTAACGTTCTACAAGATTATACAAGAACGCAGTGTTCTTAATATCATTTCGTCCTGTATAATGCAGTTTAATATTATTATTATTATTATTATTGTCGTATCTGGAAGCGTAACATTTACATACTTATATGTTATGGCTATTACCTAAGATTCATAGAACAACCACGGTAAACATTGTAATACAGTGTTATATTTCGTCGACATGCCTAATATTTGTTTGATGTTTAGGTTTTTATGTTTTGTAAAAAGAAACGCAAAGAAAATCCTTCGGAATGAGATCGATATTTCAATACGTATTAAACAAAGCGAGTTAGAAATTTTTTTTTTAAATTTCTCTTTCTGTTTCTATCGTGGGCAACGTCCACGTTTTATTTATTAGCCATGTCCGATTAAAATGTTATCATTATCACCATATAACTGGTACGGACTAAAAAAAAAAAAAAATATTTGAAACAAAGAAATCGTAGATCTACGGAAAATGATAAATGATTTAGAGTTTATCATACGAATATAATGCACATAGTGTATAGTTTTAATAAACTCTATTTATATTTAAAATGTATAATAAGAAAGCGACTACCACGATAAATAAAATACTAAATAAAATCATAATAAATGTAGTAACTAATAAACGAAAATTTGGTAAAACCGTTGGCACTCATTATATCTTAAAACATCAAGCTGAGGGACATTAAGAAAAAAAAACCCAGAAATGTCAAGGAAGAGAGAGCGAGCAAAGAGATGCGGAACAGAACACTTAAATCCAACCGATTCATACCCGATCGGCATGGAACTCGGGCTTTCATAGCAGACTTAAACGTAGATTTAAGTAAAAAATTATAATTTTAAGCTGTAATAATGACGCAACACGAATGTAATCGACGTTAATAACAATCTATGCTACATATTTACGTACGTAATTATCGATAGAATAAGAAATTTCTGTGCAGTACAATACAATTTTGAAATGCCGTTTACGTTTATACGAGTGTGGATCTCCGTCGTGATCTGTCATCGAATCCGACCACGCAGCTTGCGTACTCGCGTGTTTGGTAATTTCATGTTCTAACGTCGTTTATCTCAGTAATTTATTTGAGCACGTCTCGCCGTAAAGAGAACGAATAATGCGCGTCAGACGGACTCGTTTTCAAAGTTCATTTCGATCCATTGTCCGCGGTTTCGCGCGGCAAATTTCAAGTTTTCGCATTATTCATTCTGATAGTCACGAAGGCCGTTAATATTATTTTATTGCGTGTTGCGTATTACCATGTAGCGCGTCCATACCGGTAAACAATTAAGTTTTTCCGGTAAAATTCGAGACAAACAAAACGATTTACTTTAAAACTCGAAACGTTTTGAGTGTCGCCGGGCTCGAGGCGACATACATTTTTTTTTATTATTATTTTCGTATTGATACGAGCGTCTTGTTCGTATTATACTTAGTCATTTCAACAGACATTTTTACACATTGTGTAGACTGACGCGATGCGTTATTTTTAGGTTAGCTCGCTTGTTTCGGGTTCTTGCCGATTTAATCAGCGTCCTCGTTTATATTTATTCTGTATATATATAAAAAATAAAACTAGTCGGACTCGAACGGTAGTTCGTTTGGATTGCGAGCGTTGTAAAATAAAAACGACAGTATAATTCTGTACGGTTTTTGCCGTTGTTGTTGATGCTTTTTATTTTTCTAACACGAAAAGCTGACAAACAACACGCTTTTATACGTATCGTACAATAGTAGTCCGTGAAAATCATTATCCCCCGGAGGGTGCCAACGACGAGAAATTACGTCGAGAATACTGAAAACTATGTTTTATAGTCGCGGTTTATGCGACGTCTCGCTTCGAACAACTCATTATTTTCCACAAATATATCAAAATCGTCGACTCGAACCGAACCAAAAGTGACCGGTTAACCGCGTGTAAATCAAATGAAACGTCAAAACCGTGATTTCAAATAAATTTCACAGCTCAAACGTTTACGGAAAAATTATGTTTTATTGCGCGACGTTTTTCAATGTCATTCGCGGACAATCTGTTGTCAATATTCGCCACTAAAAAAAATCTTCGTTTATAAACTACTGTTCGTATGGACACGTTAAGACGTGGTACGGAGACTACGCCTATAGAGAGAGATTATTATTATTATTATTATTATTATTATTATTATTATTATTATTATTATTATTATTATTATTATTATTACACGTTGGTCGAGTGAGTTAACTCAGTATTGATACAGGAATTGTGTAAGAAAATATAATATTTTTTTGTCCATTGTAATGAAAGTATAAGTAAAAAGTAAATCGAGAATTACGTTCTTTAATATAAGTAAGCATTAAAAAAAAATAATAATAATAAAAGCGAAAAATTGTGCTAAATGTTTTATAAATTATTAGGACATAATCATTAGTTGTGTATAATTTAATATAAACGAACTGTTCAGTTGTTGGTGCGTTTAATATTATATATTCTGCTCATTATAGATGTTAATTATAATAAAATAGTTTTGTATTTAATATTGCAGGATTACAGTACAAGGGACAAGAGTTAAAATGCACTTCAAGTAAAATCATATATCTAACCTATTTCTAACTTATTTAGCTTTATTGATAAGGGGTCATTTTTAAAATGTTATTATTTTTTTTTAATTGTTCCTCTGTCATATTGTTTTCTTTCACAAAATCCAATCTGTCCATATTACGCATATATTTACGTTTGTCTACGGATAAATATTATTATTCTAACGAAATCCGTACATAGGGATATATACAATGTATTTATGAAGGTATAACATGCATCTAATACACGTTAGAGTACAAACTGATTTTCGACGTCCAAAAAAATAAATTATACAATGTTATATTAGATAGGCGCATATAATATAATCATATTCTAAATTACATTTTCGGGAATCTGTGAAGTAAATTGAAATTCGAAAAATAACTCTAGAAATACAATATTATCTGCTTGGTTGTCAATTTTCGAGATGTTTGTGAAAGAATAATAATCTCGATTTCTGAGAATATGCAATTACGACAGTATTAAAGTTATAATATTCATGACAGACGATGAAAATCGTTTTATACATTTTACTTAAAAGTTTTTTAATGGGTCTGATACCACTTGTTTTATAACTTTACTTCAACATTGGTTTTCAGTGTAATTTATCGAAATTTCCTTATAGTTATAAATGTAGAAAAATTAAAACAAAATTTTCTACATTTTTAAAAACTGCAACCAGGGACTAAAATTATAAAGGATTTTCGGTTTAAATAAAATTAATTTTTTTTTTTTTACACGTTTTAATGTGTTTATTATTGACGTAGTTATACAAACAGAAGTGCTCTGAAAATATTTTGTAATATATACATTAGTATTAATATTAAGTAATAAAGTTTTTGTTTCATACAGAGTTTGTATTTTTATTTTATTTTTTAAGTTAAAATAGGTTAAACCCGAATGAATTATGAAAATATTTTTAACGTTTCCTAATTCGCTGGAACACTCAGCATTTTTTTTTTCAACAATAATTTATAACGAATAAATCCGGGCAATTTTAAAGTTATAGTTAACGGTTTTCATTTCTTTTTTTTTTATTTTCCGTAACAGTAACGCAATTGAAAAAGTGGGGGAAAAAACATTTTTACAATAATGCAATCTGCAAGAAAATTCAAAGGAATATTTTTTTTTAAAAAAACCGAAACCAATAAAAAGCCTTGTTCGCAATATCACGAACAAACTATTAACATAACATTGTAAAATGTGCGTTTAAAACGGACGAATTCATTATGAACGAGTAATTTAGCCCAGCTACACTGTACTCGGACGTGTACGAAGCAATCCTTTCACTGCCTGCGCCGGAAGCTCCAAACACTGAGTTGTCTAGGTATATGTGTGTGTGTGTGTGTAATTACTCAAGAAACTGTACAAGTTTTAATAAGCTCGCATAATGCGTAGTTAAACTTCAAAGTGTAGCGCTGAAAGGATCGACAAAATTTAATAAAATATCAAACACGAATACGGTACACGCGTCCTATATACTATAAACGTATTATTTTTCCGAAATCCAATACACATACACACAACGTAATGTATGCTAATACACACAGACAGACAGCATGTCGAAATTTTAATTAATAATAATATTACGAAAATTTGTTTCTAATTACGTTATACGATGCGCGGTGAGTATACGAATAAAACACATTTAAAACAGTTCTATTATACTATTATTATTATTTTGTTTGTATCTCTCTCTCTCTCTCTCCATTTTATTAACATTTAAACAATATTACTACAGTAGTTCGAATGTCAACAAACGTCGTTGACAACAACAAATATTATTCGCTCGGAATAAAAGGGAAATAGCTGATACAAAATAACTAACATAATATCGTAAATACAATCAACGCGATATAACTTTTTCCCGTATGAATTTCACGATCCTAGGTAGTCAAGTTATATACGATTCTATAATCTAGATATAAATCTTATAATAAACGTCTGTTTTATGATTTAATTATATATATTAGAAAAAAAAAGGAAAAACTTTTTGAAAGGATTAATATTCAATGTAAATCGACCAATTCGAATGATAATTACATCGATAAATCCGTCAAAACCCTTGAATCACATA
This sequence comes from Chaetogeoica ovagalla, assembly GCA_032441825.1. Classification (NCBI taxonomy): domain Eukaryota; kingdom Metazoa; phylum Arthropoda; class Insecta; order Hemiptera; family Aphididae; genus Chaetogeoica; species Chaetogeoica ovagalla. Next base: position 4,997,058 of record CM063732.1, on the reverse strand, counting down.
GGCATTCTATGATTTTCTTATCCGTCGTCATTAGTTAGGTAGAATAGAAACCGGAAAATTCTGATTATATAACAATTATATTAATTTCTTTAGCGTTATTAAAGGATAAAAACATGTAGTTTTTTCTCATATCTAAATCAATCTACGAATGTACTAAATCGATGTACTTTTATTTTGTAGTAATATCCTCTGGTACGGTTCAAATCAGTAATTTTCTTTTTATGTGGGTGTATTTTTATGCGCATGTGGTCAATATTGATATTTTCGAAAAGGCGGTGGCAATGTTCATACAATACGTTATCATCTAGTTCTTTCTCTAATAACACGTTTACCGTGTCATTAATCGTTTTCTAGAGATATCGGAGTAATATAGATCAATTAGGTATTGTGATGAGTTACTTCAAGTGTGACTTTTAAGACAAATAATACTTATCTTAGAAGTTTGTTGTTGGTTAGGTTTATAAAACGTATTGCATTTGCAGTGGTGTTTATGCCTGGAATTTTTGTTAATTTACCGAAAACCACGCATTGATAATCATTTTTATGTACACGATCGTTATTAATTAAGTGCAATGTAGTAGTCTACCGTATTACACAACGTTGACTTACTTTAACTTTTTCAGAATCTCCTCTTGAACCCATGCAACTCTTGTTTGTCATAAACAGCTAATATTATTACTAATATTTACGGTGATTTTGTTCACTCGAAACACTATAGCGCCAAAGTCGTTACATGGATTTTTATTAAACATAAAAAAAGAGTTATATTTTTAGAATCATTCTATAGATTTGTCTTAACTGTTAAAGGCCTCGTTCACTCACCCCATCGTGCGTTATACCGATCTAAACTCAAACTTACACACACACAAACACATTATTATTATAAACACGAAGGGTTAAAGAAAATAAATCGAGCACATATGTATACGTTTGTAAGAGCACGACGACAACCGGAGAGCTATTATTGTTATTATTTTTTTCCCCTACAAAATATGAGAGCAGATTTATGATAACACATCGTTCATGTTGAAGTGCCCGCTATAGTATAATAAGAACACCGTGCACACAGATGTTTCGCGAGTACACACAATTTTATTTGTTCAACAACCCTCCTGTTTCGCTTTTATTCCTTTTTCTTAGATTGTTTCCAATTGAAATTTTTACACACATAATAAAAATGTGTAATGACATCACGGGATTTGGATGACCGATTATGTAGTGTGAAGGTAAATTGTTGGAATAAATAACGCGTTACGTTTTAATTAATGATTACTCAAACATGTTTGTAATATGCAGTGTTCTACGACATTTTGGTAAATTAGATAGTTAAAAAATGTGTACCTATTATATAACATCATATAATGGAATAAATATCCAATTATTGTTACCGAAGATAAAACCAATCTATGTAAATAGCGTTATACAGGTTAGTTGATGTTTTTACATTTTAATATATATAGCAACATAAAAAATTGGAAAAAATAATTATTACCTATTTTTTGTATATTTATATAAAAATATATTACCTATTTAGATAAAAGAAAAAAAATATATTTTGTCACAATATTAATGTAAAAGAATTTTTTATTACGCCATAATATTTTATCTGAATGTTATATTTTAGTATCTAAACTTAATACTGAATATGGATGCGAAAGTAATAATCAATTTTTACGTATTTTCTTGGTTCATATAATAATACGTTGTAGTACATTAATCATCGCGTTTATAAAATATCTTTATGAAAAAAAACAACAATATTACGTCCACGAAAGTCAAAACTTTTAATATAAAATTATCACAAATGATTATTATTTTTAACAAAGTCCCGTAACTTACGATGATTTATTGTGATTTATTTTTTAATGTGTTCAGTGTGATACTACACGTAAAGAAATGTTTTGTGTACACATTACACACGATTAATCAGAAACGAAGAGGAATGTAATATTAAGGTAAGTAATATTATTATGATAATTAAAATTTTAGAGGCCTAGAAACACCGACTGAAATATTCTTCGATCAGCCTTTTATACATATATATATATATATATATATATATATATGTCGTCGAATAATTTATGTAGTTTAAAAATAACAATAAAATATGTATGTACACTGTCATCGCATAATAAATCACTGTCTACGTTTGACAGAATAATAATAATAATAATAATTATTATTATTATTAATATATTATAATAGTGGAATAATTTTAAACTGTAATTTGCGAATTTTCATTTTACGTGAAAAAATTGTTTTACATTAAATCTGTTCAAAAGCGGGATTTTTTTCTTCAATACAACGATATAATAATAGTTGATAAATATTTTTTTAATAAAAAACGTTGTACTGCAGGGAAAAATTTCTTACTTGCTCTATTCAGATCATGTAATCGTACAACACAAATGTTTACATTTTAACGATGAACGTTGTACTATCGGTTGCCGTGTATTTGTTACATTTTGGAAAGTCAGAAGTTTTTCGAACGTCAGTTACACGAAAGTTGTTTTATGTGGCTAAATGATTATTTCGAAAACAACGAGATGACTAAAAAGTGTCAAAACACGTGTCCCCATTTATAACGTAAATAGCCGTGAGCCTCGCAGAGGTTTATTCGACACATATATATATATATATTTATTAAATCTCGATGTTCGTGTAATTAATATTTCAAACGATTCTTTTACACGATAATACTATTATTTATATAATAGTATTTACGTAAACAACGCTTTTATATTTAAATATTCGCTTTAACAAGTCAAAACGGTTCGTTATAATTGACTGAATGTATATATGCGAGAGAGATCACGAGAAAACAATGTTGACGTCGAAGTCTGAGATAATTCATTTATGTTGTGTCATCTATTGTGTTGTACTTTTCATTTAAACGCACACTGCTACCATTTGGTTCTAAATTAATTCCATAAATAATAATAATAATAATAATAATAATGTTCATATTTTGATAAACTTTACATTTTGCATTATTTTTTGAATAAAATACTGCCTTGGTGTATTGAAAACACCGTATTACTTTATGAAATTATTCTAAGTCAAATGCATTGTTTTGGCTCAAAAATCACAAACAGGTGTACCTATTAAAAAATATACTATAATTAATATGTATTTTTAACTAGAAATATATTTGAAATTGTTATAACCCTATAAGGAAAAAAACAGTGTTTCTTTTATAGTTATTTTATTATTATTTCTTTTTAATTTTAAATTGAATCTAAAATGGATAAATCACATTATTTTAGCATCTTATCCATTACTGCATACAATGTGTTACTGCAGCCCGTATAGTTGGCAAAGTACATTTCTATATGTATACGATTTGCGATAAGTTTGAATGTCGTATTGAGAGTCTTGGAAGGGAATAAGTTTTGGAAGCTAAACGAGGCCAGTTACAAATTTGCATATAAAGTACACCAGCAAATTCGTGTCAGATTAAAATGGGTCCAAGTTTTAGATTAATTATTGTTTATCGTTAATTACCAAAGTCGTCCTGATTATTTAACAATTTCCTATTGTAACCGATAAAACGAATGGAGCCCCTCCGAATTCATCTCGACTTTTCGATTTGTGCAATAATAAAAAATGAGTCAAAACTTACTTAAAAGACTCATTTTCCAATGCTGGCCAGACCATGGCGCAAAATAATACTTTTGGACGGTGCTCATTATGAAACGATTTACTTTATCCGAATAGAAAAACGGCCGAACTGATATTGTGGTGTACGCTTGATATTGTAATACTAGTCAAATGCGTATACTCAAAATGGCCTAGAATGGAGGCTGTACATAAAGAGATGTAGATTCTTCTTTAAATTTCAAAAATATTTTTGAATTTATAATTTGTTCCATCTTTATATATCTGAAGAAATAAATAAAAAAAATATAATCTTTCAATTTTTAATAACCTCTGGACTGTGAAAGGTGGCGGCCATTATGATCATATTAGTTGCATGGTCGTAATTAATAATAACCGATAAGTACCATATTTAGTTGTGACTGTGTTTTGTGCCGAAATGTTTTTTTTTTGAGTTTACGTAAAGTTTACGAGTTTTAATAAACGAATATAAAAATATAAATGTTAAACACCTTAATCTTGAAAAGAAAAATAATAATTTCTTTTAGAAAGTCAAGTATTTTTTAAGTTTAAATTTATTCAATTTCCCTGTTGAATAATTTGTATTTATTTTTGATTTGTTTAACATTAAATGATATTTGAATTGTGTAATGCGTTCCGATATTATTCGTTTTAATAATTGTAAATACTTTTACTTATATTCGAGTACTCGATAAAGTTACAGATACTATAATGTAGTTCATATTGTTAAATTTTTTATACTAAATGATAAATATTACAGAAAAATCGAAATCAGTATTTGAACGTTTTTCTAAATGCATACATAAAAAAAATTACGTATTTGATTAGTGACGTTAAGATATTAGAGGAATATTTTTTAAGTATTTCTACGGGTTTTGAATGTATTCTTTACTATAATATAATGAAATGCGTACCTATTACGATTTAAAATTATTCTGAACAAAAATCTTAGGAAAAGTTTACGAAATGATGGATTTCAATATTTTGCTTAGAATCTAAATAAGTCAAAAATAACACAAACGCGTTATAAAACCAGTGTTATATGACAAACCTTTATTGCATTATATGAAATTGTTTGAAGTTTTTATATGACAAGTGCGTCGTAGTATATCGATGATTTCTACATCCTGAAATTAACGTATAATAATACGAATTTATATATATATAAAAAAATTTTTTTTTTCATACGACGCTGTGATACACACAAACAATAACAATATATATATATATATATATGTATTAACAACTGGAAATTACAGAAACTTGATTAGTGAATACTGCAGTTGAAATTATTATATTTGTGATTTTGAAATGTTTATTTCCTACTCTGTGTAATGTATGTCGTACATGGACATTTTAATAAATTAATGTTCATTTTTAATACAGTTTTTTAGATTTAAAAAAAATATGTATATGTTTAATAATAATAAATATTGCTTTCAAACTTATTCTATTTTTATTTATTTATGTAATAACAAAACACTAAAATCTTTATCCAAGTAATTCATATATAAGCAACGTCCTCACACTCTGCGGCACGATTTTTTTTGGCCGGGACTTAACATTTGGAACCCAATTCACCAATCCCGACAGTGATCACGATTTGTCGGATACGGATTTGCGAAACGTTTCTGCACGCGCGTTACCGTAACGGCAGTATATTAATGGCCGAAACACACCTTATAAATTATTATTAATTAAGAGCCACGTGAGTCGTTAAGGTGGCAACAGAGTGCTGCACGTACGTACCATCCTCACCATCCACCAACCCCGCAGAATAAATAATATCATTTCGCAGTGTGTGTGTGTGTGTGTATGTGACCGTTTCGTCGTCGCACGCTCGTGAAGGACGTGTGAGAGCACCGCTGAGAGTAGTTTAACCGAAAAGTTTCACGCGTGGTTTTCCATCGGCAAGCGAATAACACAATAAATTTGGCCACGACGAAAACTTAATTTATATACAGCGAAATCTGTAAATGTCTGACACTATCGATCGTCGCTGACATTTCGCCCGCTCATAGTGATTTTGAGTTTGAAAAAATAATATTTCGATCACTGTACAACCGGAAATCACTGTATAAGCGGTGACTTGAAAATCAGGTCAAAAACAACGTGCAACGTTTTTTCAAATCGATTTAAAAAAGATAATTTAAAACACTTTCAGCCGTATGCATAGAAAATGGTTGATGGGCTACCTAGAAAGCACTTAGTTGACACTTTAGTAGCCCTTTAGTTACGGGTTACATAGACGAAATCTAAGTGATCCGTAGCTAAGCAATCACTTAAGGATTTATTATTGGAATGTGTGTTTTTTTTCCATGAATTTGTATTTTATCAGTTATTATTTCAGTTATCATAAAACCGCGAAAAATTCGAATTTGCGTTTAACCTTTGTATACACTATTTTGCTGTGATTACGTTAATTTAATATAATTTTGTAACATATGTCTTGTATTACTTTCCATTTATATATATATGTATATTCCTTGGAACATGAATGTGATGTTTGGAATTTATAGCTCACATTTTTGATTCACGAGTTATTATTTTAGAAATTGTTCCTTTATGTATGTCCCTCAAATCACTATTACCAATCTAAAGAAATCCCGTCACAATCAGTGGTTTGTATAGAACCGTAGATGGGTTAGATAAAAAAAATACATTTGTCTTAAGTAAGGTAAAAGACATATTTGAAAATTGGATAATCCATAAAATTGCAAAGCAATAAAAAGTTGTAACAGTGGTAAGATCGGTAAACCACAATTGTTACGTCTTTCTCCTACTGTAATCATGGGCAATAATACGTCTCTTATGATTTTTTTCGTGAATCTATATTAATTTGAATTTATTTTGACAATTTAATTCAAATATATTTAAGCTAAGTACTAACATGTTTGAAAACACTAAAATAAATAAACACAAATTAGAAAAAAATGTTATGGATAACTGAATAACTGATAATATCCCTGATGTTTTTTGTTTTAAAGAGACAAAATCCATAATACAAATTGTTTACCTTTCCTTGCGTGGACTTAGTAAACTAAACGTTTTTCATGAGAATACTACAAAAAAATTCTAGGGAGCTAAAGCCTGCTCAATCCTTCTCATTTTACGTCTATATTATATCCCAAATATGTTTACGTCTATTCTAAAAAGCATGTTATTAAAATTATAATGAATAGTTTATATCGATATTTTTATAAAACTGTTGGACTATATATTTTCATAGAGTTTTCATTATTTCTGATGTACCTCTTGGGTACTCTTTTGTCATCAGCAGTAAACTATAAATATATTTATAATAACTGAAAAATATCGTCCATATTGGTAAATTTTTTTAATAGAAAATCATTATCCGTAATTAAAACAACGTTAAATTGATTACGCAGCAGGATAAATGACAATTTTTTGTTTGTTTTAATACAGATAATAACTTTATCAAACGTTGCGGGCTCGTAAAGGGCAGTCAATCGAACACTTAAATTTACGGGGGCTCTTAAAGCCCAGCTATCCCGTAAATATGACTATGCAATGCTATTTAAAGGGCTTGTGCTCAAGTGGCACTTAAATTAGTTTTAAGTAGCTCCTAAGCGACTATGCATACGGGTATTTATTTTCGTACATATTAAACAATTATTTCGTTAAAATACATATATTATATGCATACGTGATTTATAATTTTAATTCTTTTAAAAAAGTCGGTGTTATGGGCCTGTCTTTTTTGGTATTGAGACCCAACACTATACGTGCTCTAAGCTGTTCAACATTCATTAGGTTCGTGAAAACCTAATCTTCGGATTTTTCTCATTCTGTATATTTGATACGTAATTATTTATTTCTGTTACGACTCTAATATTATATGTACAAATACTTTCTGATCGCTGTAACCGAAAACCTGAAAGCAGTAAGCGGCGGAAAATGCACTAATTAGTGACTAATACGTATGTTTGCTCCATTTCTGACATTTTTTCATTTTTTTTTTTTTTTTTTTTTTGACATTTATCGTATTAATTAAATGATATGTATACAGCGATGTGTGCATACGTTTATAATATCATTCTCCATGTAATTATTTAATTATATGTAATTCGTATTTTAAGAAAATTAATCGATAAAAGTAGTTTTAATAGATTTTAACGAAAAAATAATGATTTACATTAAATATATATATTTATAATTAACAATATTTGTTTGATCTCGTATAGTAAAATCACACACTCCCCTGCTAATTGGACATCGGAGAACGTCAATGATTTCTTATGATTTTTTATTTACAGTGGTTATATCACGCGGAATCACAAACTTAACAACAAATACAAATAACTAGACAAATTCATATGACACAAAACCAGATGAATATTTTCGACGATTATTGTAACGAACTGACGAGCACAGTTTAAAAATAGTTGGCTCACTCTGAAGACAACAACAGTTGTCGATATAGTTGTTGATATACGCGTATATTCTGTTAAATAATTGTGATTTGAGTTTATATAAAATTATATGTATATAACGGCGAAAATACTTAATAGTGTATTCTAATATTTATTTATCAGTATACAGACTTTATGTACGATAAAAGTATATTACGATAAATGATATACATACACACATACATATATGTCAGCTGTTCAGAGATGTTCGCTATTCATAAGTGTCAATTTGGGGAGATTTATATATACATTCGACGAATTGTCGTCAGAATTGCTTTTGAGACAAACGTGAAAAACAAAAAGTTATTGAAAATTTTCTTAATTTTGGACGAAAACGCCCGCGGATAAGTCCATAGATGGGCGTGAGAGGGGTTCTTTTGCCGTTGCACGTGTCATTTATTTTTTTAATAATAATAATAATAATAAAAAATAAAACTGTATTCGATCTCGTCCCTTTTCCTTGTTAGAAGTGAAAAAAAAAAATTCTTCGTACAAAAGACAACGCGTAATGACTGTGCACTCGAGGAAGTATTCGGAGCAACTTTATAAAAAAATGAAAAATATCCAAATAGTTTCGTTATTATAATATTTAAAACTCGTGTTCTTTCGATCAATATATGTATCGCGCGCGTGCGTGTGCGTGTGTAGAATAGAAATAATGTTTTAGCGTTATATTCGCTAATCGTTTGAGAACTCTCGAATATACCGATGGAATAATCGGATAGCGATCGGTACCGATACGGACCTTATTAATACTGGAAAGATTTCTTCATTTTAATCGGAAATTAATCACGATCGAGACGAACGATTAATAATGGTTGCACATTCGAGTTATTCGAACGCGCCGCGTAACTGTGTTTAACGTAAAACAAAAAAAAAAAACGAAAGAAAAAATACGTTTACGTTCCATCGGAGTAAATTATATCATACTCTGCAGGCACGCCGAACGACAACATTTTATACTATATATATATTATACACACGTATAGGTACGCTCTTTTCGAAAAGTTATCCGAGTTAAATAATATTATTGCCCGCAGCGTTCTTATAATTTGTTGTACTCGCAAATACGGCATCGTTTCCGCAATACGTAAGTCGTGATGAATACACATGACACGGTGACATTACATAAAATAATATTATGTACGATCGGCGTATTTTAATTACCGCGCGATTTACATGAAACGTACAAATAACAGAATATTATTATATAATTCGGCGGGGCGGTTAGAAAACGGGTCGGATAATATTTGGGGGGGGGGAGGAATAAAAAGGCCCTGTAGCCCCCCCCTCCCCGTTACTGTGTAATCGTTGCACACGTTTTCGTCATCAATTTATCTCTATTTTAAAAAAGAAAAATAAGAAAAAGTTAACAAACCGCGGTAAGTTGTGAATGTCGCTTGAGCGAATCGCGTGGACAAAGTTCGGAGCCTCGTTATTATTATTTTACTTTTTTGAAATAGCGACGTTGCGCTCGATAAAACGATTCTGAAATTTATTTTCAAGAATCATGTATTTTACGATTCAAACAGTTGAACATCTAATAATTATTGTAAATTATCGTTACCCGCATAATGTATAGTGTGCAGAGTTGTTCGTATTCGACCTACGCTCCCAACACCATTATTTTATTAATTTTTTCCGTGTCGATTTTATATACCGACGAGGAAACAGTTTTTCTTTCGATTTTCGGATTGTTTTTAATTACGCGTAAGGAAACTGTTGAGGAAATCGAAAAACGTTTCGACTAAATACAATTTGCATCCGGAACGCGTAAAGCGTAACGACATTCTTAAGCGTAACCATTCTTTCGGAAATGTGTGCACGGAAAAAAACCTTCGTGTTGTAAAACCAATAGCTTCATAGCTGAATCTGTAAAAAAAAAAAAGAAAGGAATTAAAACGTCATGAAAAGGAATTATAATAAAGTATATTATATTTAACATGTCGAATTTTCGATTATAATTTGTTTTTCACGAATACGAAACAGCCATTGAGCGGGTTAGTTTTATTCCGATTAAAATTTTTTTTTTTTATATATTCGCGAGAACTGCGCGTGATTTTATTGAGAATTCTTCCGCTCGGATCAATGGCGAATCTGATTAAAACAAACAAATTCAATACGTGCTGCAGCAACGTTGTTGAGCTCGAATACACTACAGTTGAACGGGACGAAATCATGCGTGTCTCAATCGTGTTATATTCCATTAACGACCATCGTTTGTGACGGCTTCGTTATATAACACAGTAAAATAATATGTAGGCACATAATGTATGTTATGACAGTTCTAAACAAACGTATTGCTTATGTTTTGACAAGTAAAACAAAATGAAAACGATTGAAATCATAATTTATCCATGGCTGACGCGCGGTACAAATGACAAACACAAGTTTAAACACTATCTAATAGCCTAATGATTTGAAAATCATTTTTATACCCTTACCTAAGTATTATTTAAAACAAAATAATCATTTTTCCGACCCTACTCCTTCCTATAAAATAATAATAATAATAATGAACACAAAGATTATAATGAAAAGCTGTGGAACATCATGTGAAGTTTTGTGAAATAAAAACATTATTTTAAGAATGGAACCGTAAACTTTATCGTGGACGGAGCGCAGACGTTTTTAGAAGTTGTACACTCGATGACCATATTGTATTATACTCTCGTGAATTCAACTCGTAAAATCGCATAGAACCCCTAACCTAGAAATTGGATAAACTCACGTTTGTTATACAATATCGTACACAACACGATATTACATAGTTCTATCATTTCGATTGATGACATTTTTTTTTTCTTTTGCTTACAAACCGCACGTCTTATAACGGATTTGTTAGCGCGTCCGATTCGTTAACTTGCACGCTCTGTACAATTTCAGGTATTACCTTCCCCCCTCGCTTTTCTATAACTTAGTTCGTTAAACATACGCCGTCTTTAGCGTTGTCTAAACGTTACAAGAAGCATATCATATTATTCTGGATGTTTTTCTTATTGAACCATCTTGTCCGGACGTCAGTTTTAATATTTGATCTGTGAACTCTGTGCGTGTAAATGATCTACACACACACACACACAACTGGAAACCGTTGTAGGGACGTTCGGATTTTAGACGACTGTCAGTAAAAGAATAAGGATATTCGTCTACGACGTATCTCGCGCACGCACCCAGGCCTTTCATCCTCCACCCTGCCACCGCAAGGCTCCTGGCCTAAACGATTCGTTCCGTGCGGGATTTAACGACCGCGAGTCGCGCGAGCTCTCGTTGTTCATTGTTTTCTTCCGGAAATAGTTGGTCCTTTGCGGCCCTCCCCTCATGAATCAACCGGAGGCCATTCTCGTGTGCAAACGAATGAAATACGTGCGCGCAGAGCAAACGGACGGATAATAATAATAAAAGAACTCCGAGCAAAAAAAAAGAACGTAATAATAATAATAATAATAATAATATATTTATATGTGTACGATAAAAACTTTGCCGGCGGTTGTCGTAAATCTCACGATTAAACGGTAATTTCTAATCCCAGCGAAACGCGATATTTATATGCACGTTGTACGAGACGAAATATTTTCCGTGAAAATCCGTGCGGCCGAATAACGGTGTATTCAGTACGTCGTCGAACGGGAGTGGATCCTGAGGGATAACGGAAGAAACGGGTGAATTTCCTTTTTTTCTATACATAATTTCGTTTACTATAAAGGACACGTGTACTACGCACACACTGGACCAGAGTCCTACTGGACGGTGGTGCGTTTCGTGTTACGCTCCTGCACTTAAAGCATAGCCAGATCAGACGTTTACGCATCGAAAAACGTACGCGATATATATTTGTTTGTTAGATTTTTTTCGTTATGTCACCAAACCAATTTAGGAATGTTAATTTTTTTTTTTTTTATCCATTCGCTTAAACGATGTGTATTCCACTGACGTTCTGAAACACCGTTTGGAGTCTAAACAAGCGGGTACTAAAATTCATCGTAATATTTTCAATTGTTAATGGAATTGATTGTTAATATTGAAATAATAACACATGTGCCGATATCAGTGGTTCGTGCATTTTATTTTATTCGAGAGTTCTATTCAAAAAGGATTAATTATTTTACTGAAACCTAATAAGTTTCAAAAGTCGTGATATTTATTATAAACGCCGGCTACACAATCGTATAATGTAATAAGAGCATCGACAACACCTCAACTCTCACCATTATCAATGTCGGTTTTTTCTGAACTGTTTTTTTATTACGCGCATAACATTATAATCGTATCGGATTTTTATTTGAAAAATTTTACGTACTTCAAAACGGTCGTTGTTCTAAGTCGTAATATTACATTTATTTCGATCTTGAATTGGATTGCACTGCGCTCATTTCCTCGGAGCACTATATAACATATACCGTGGAAATGTTTAGCGATACAAATTATATTTTATAATCGTTCGTCTCTATTTAAAGTCTAGACTGTACGTATACAAAAGTTTTAATAACGTTTTAATCATCCTTTATGCGATTGTTAAAGTTGGATAAGTAATTAACACGGATTTTTAAATCAAACAATAGTTAAATCTAATTTCATCAAACACGTTATTTACAATTTATTAAATTAGAGTTTTAAATAGTTTTTACCATACTGCGTACGAGTACACTTTTGGATAAGAATCGCACGAAAGAATTACACACGTCGTCAATTTTGACAATATTATAAGAATTAATCGACACAGAGGTATATAATATTATTTTAAATCAATCTTACGCACGAATTATTTTAAGTGAAATATAGCGATAGAATTTCATTGTAATTATATTTTACTTGATAAGATATAATATGGTAAACAATTATAGTTCCATTAATGCGTACGTATTTCTTTTTTAAACAATCGTCGTCGAATTTAACGAACAATGACGTATAAATGCAATTGTAATGTTTTTAAACGTTATAATTTATATCATTTTAATATATATGTAGTAAAGAAAATTTACATTTACAACGTCACGATGAGTGTTATATAATTCGTAACATTTTACGTTGAATTTTATTTTATTCTCATCTATTTGATTAACTGTGTAGTGAAATACGCATACGCTTTATAATACGAATAAAAAATAATAATAATAATAATAATAATAATAATTGAAAACAACCGCACATTATTTCATTTTCTTTTTTTTTTATAATACACCACGGTGAAATATTATTTATATCTGAAATAATAAAAACCCGTATATTTGAAAAAAGAAATTTACCCTCTCGCGTATATATTTTATTATAAATTATAATAATTTTAAACTTCGGTGATTTATTTGAAAACATCGAAGTTGTTTCGCGGTAATATTGGACGAAAAATTCACGATGGGTTGAATTAAATCGCGAGTTGTAAATAATATTTGTCACGCGCGACTTAATTTATATTAATATACTGTATGAAATGCTCGTTATATATTGTATCGTGTGTGAAATACCGAATATTATAGAACTGTTCGTGTGGAGAATAAACCGTAAATATCATAATAATTCATCTCAGTTATTATTATTTCTATCGAAAATCACGCAACGATTACACGCGAACATCGAGATGTCCTCGATAACCGTACCGGTCAAATTTTTCTTATTCTCCTAAACAGACATCATTCGGTCGCAGTCATTTTTATGACGTGTTACCGGCCCGAGTGGAATATTAGTTTGAAAAAAAAAGAGCAAAAATTTAACAGACACTTGCGAAATATACTATCGTCATAGTACAAATGAAGGCAATTGATAGATACCTTTAATCACACTTTAAACGCAATCTTACATACACATCTAATACTCATAAGAATAAAACTGTACACCTTATATACTCGTATTTTGTTACGCAAATCGCTTATGAATAAACTAGTGCCTGAATAATGGCATTTATGAATTATGATATGTCTAAAAATACGCAAAGGAAAAAAATATATCGAATAAATAATACACACGTGTGCGTGTATTACATTTATATTTAGTTCGTGTAAATTTTTTCAAATCTTTAGAGAACAGGCAGTAATACATTACTCGAACAATTTAATAAATCGCAGTAAATAACAGATATCTATAATGATGAGTAGGTTAGTGTAAATTCAGTGTTCTACCGTGTGAATTCGGTTCTCAGAGTTTATGTCAACTATAAAATCGCTCACGATATTCCTGTCCGTAAAACATTACGTTCACGTGATTATGTCCAAGTAATCGTTTCCGTCAATAGCACGATCACAAAATTTTATTGACGTAATTACTTTCGACCACGTGTAAATCGTAATTTATGTGCCTCCTGCAAGCATTACGTCCATCGTTAACCAAATGGCTACTTGTGTCTTTTAACAATAATTCCCTTTTCATTTTCAGTTCAATCCCTTAGAATTGCAAAACATAAAAATGATACGTTTAAAAACGGTTTTTATTAAAAACGTAATTTAAAAAAAATATTAACACGGCTCTATACAAATCGCGTGTTTCTATAAATAAAGCTCAATAATTTACGGATTAATAATAAAGTGAAATATAAAAAAATATTTATAAGTACGATTTGTATATAATATACACACGTATAAAATGACACAAACTCATATTGAAGTTATAGTGTCAACGCTATGACCAATTAACTGTCGTCTTTACAATTATACTACAACAGTAATAACCAAAGCGATTTTTAGTTTTTTTTTTCTTTTTAAAAGAAAAACAAAGGTTTTTTCGCGATTCCCCTACGTGGTATATGCGAAGCTACGAAACATTCAGAATTTATTCGCATAGCTAATTTTTTATATGAATTATTTTTTTTTCTTTTTACTTTTAATAATATATTGTAAAATGCTGAATTAATATCAGTTTTAAGTGGGGGGGGCTTTTCATGTTATTCACTCCGTATAATACATACCTATATATTTTGAATTTGTGCCTGCGGATAATTCTCAATACTTCAGTGCCCCTGGTGGCTTATTGAAATTCGAAATACAATGGATAGTTTTGGTTCGGTATATATGTTTTAATATCCGCCAAAGACGATGTAATATATATACACACACACACACACACAGTGCAACGTTATTGGCTGGCGGATCGTCGATTAAAAGGCGAACAGCGGCGGATTTGTCGAGAGTGAAGACAAAAGACCGAGGTGGGATACTTCGAAGGGTAGCTGAGGGCGAGAAGTGATGAAAGCACACACACACACACACACACACACCGTCAGGGGACCGCTGGTCGGCGTCGGACTAGGGCGAAGTGAAGTGACTCGCGCACAATGTGAAATTGAAAGTTTCGGACACGGGGGCAGGGCAACGGCGAGTATAACTTTAACCGCCGTGGCGCAAAAGTTGCACTTCGGGTAAAGACCCCGCGAAACACACGGTTTTATAAGACGACGACGACGACGGTGCTTTGTGTTATACTCGCGCAACATGTACGCGCGCGATCGGCCCATTTGGCGAACGGGTTGTGAGTGTATTTACGGCCGCGGGTTGTGATGGCCGACTGAATGTGAATGCGTAGCTCGGTGGACTGAGAAACAGTCGGTCGAAAAAAAATAAGAAGGAAAAATTATACAGCGGCACGAGTTTAAATATCCCAGTGTTTGAAAAAAGAAATGACATCAACACTATTAATAGAAAAATGATAATAATAATAAAATACAATATACGCGTATGTAAAATTGTCTAAACCAACAATTATCTGCATCACGATTAAAGGCGTCTGGGACTTGGGAGTCAAACGAATTTTAAATAATTTTACGGACTGTGACGAAAAACGGCCGTACATTGTACATTATATACGATATTATGTAATAAAATATGCATCGAATATTACAGCACAGACACGTGTTTTAAAAATAATTTTAAAAAAAAATAAGATTTTTAAAACTGATTAGTAGAGCGTTATGGTTTCGATTTTTTTTTTTTTATATATATATATTTATACTGAAATTCTTCGCTCGTTTCACGGGTTATCTCCTCGTATAAGGCGCGCGCCAAAAGAAGTTTCCACTTCAACATAATAATACGGTGACGTCGCGAAGTTTCAGGTGTTTAAATGGCACGTAGAGGATATAAATCCATAAAACCGCTTTCGAAATTCAAACGTTACTGTCGTATTTATATAAGCCGAAGTTTAAAGAAAAGCAAAAAAAAAAAAAAACCGGAAAATTGTCCGAATGATTGCGATTTCAAATGCGCCGCGACCTGTGCTGAGGAGGGGCCGCTGAGACAGAAAACAGGGATTGGAAAGCGTGCGGTAGTCGGTAGGACTATGGACAGAGGAGAACTGTACGAGACGGGTGTACACCGATGGTTAGGTGGTGGTGGCGGTGATGAAAGCGCCGGCGACGACGGAGAGTATACAGTACACGCGTGAGCGCGCGCGCGCGCCAGAAAGAGAGAGAGTGAGAGAGAGAAGTGAGTGCGAAAGAGCGAGCGAATGGGTAAACAGAAACGGGCGAAGGTGTAGTCGGCTGTGCAGGACGAAAGAGTAGCGGCGGCAACCGCTGCCAACCCAAATCCGCCGCCGCCGCCGCCGCGTTATTGGTGTCATTTGTCCCCGAGGAAATAAATCGAACGGGCAATTTATCAAACGCCAACAATGCCCTTTTTCTTCGTTTTCATCGCGCGCCACCGCCACCGCCGCCCGTCCGAACCGTTCCACCCTCCCGCCCCTAACTTTTCACTACTTTTTTTTTTCCATTTTCTTCTTCTTTCTTTCTCCCTCATTTTTCTCTCTGTCTTCGACCGCCGCGGCGAGTTCTGCACTTCTCACTATTTTGCCGGTTGTTTATTCCCCGTCTAGACGGGGGAAAAAAAAAAAAAAAAAAAAGAAAAAATTTCATCAACGTGTTTACCCGGTGGTTTCTCTTATCTCGAGAACACCGAAAGACTGTATCGCGACGATTCCCCGAACGCACTCGTAAACGTATAGTGCGCGCGAGCGATGTCGGATAACGTCTGCCGCCGGTAAAGGAATTCTCAACCGTTCTAAGTTTTCTAGAAAAGTTTCCACGCTGCAGACGGTATACCGGGGCACCATCACCAGTGGTCTCCGGACGTTTATTCCTTTGCTTTTTTTTCCTTTGCTTTTTTTTCTTTTTTTTGCCAAAAAACAATTCGGTAAATAAAATATAATATACCGGACGCCGTAAAAAAAAGAAAATATCTCGCACGAATATACACGGCGTATCGTACGTAATTCATTTAAATCGAAATATAAACCGTTTTCGATTTTCTTTTCTCCCCCGAGGATGGGTGTCCGCAATAGTAATAATAATAATAACAATAACAATAATAATAATAATAATAATAATAATAATAATAATAATCATAATAATATACTTTTGGGTTTGGTCGTCATTCCGGAATTGGCGTCATCAATAATTTCCAAAGACAATTTTCGACACGAGTTTTTCCACACGCCGTCGATAATAACTTTTCACCTAGCAAGAAAAAAAACATGGAGCCGGTTTTTTTTCCTGACATCGAACCGAAGAACAAAATGTAGGATTGTATAAATAATAATATTTATAGGATACGAGTACAGAAATAAACAAAAGTATTTTAAAACGGTTTCGTAAATGTTTTGAATTTACTCTCCGATTCGCTCTCCGTTCCTTCCTGAGTGTACACTTCATTGACCAAAGCTCAGATGTCTGGATTCCTCTGCGCGGAGTGTAAACTGTTATTTTGTTCGTTTCATTAGACGACTCGGCAATTATTATTTTTTCATCATATCATAAATTTATTGTAGTTTTAGAAAATATCATAATTTCCATGTATACTTTTATTATTTTTAATATTGAAACGAAAATGATTTTTGTCTTTTTCGTTATTATTATTGTCAGCGTATTAATAATTTATAGCCGCTTGCGTTTTCGTCACGTCGGACAACTTATTATGAAAAAAATAATGAAACCGGATTTACCGCGCGTATTGGTCGGTAAACGCGAAGGAATTCAGATGACACATTTTACCGTAACGGCTAATAAACCGATCCATTAATTATATAAGTCACGCATAAGGGATTGTGCGTTTTTATATTGAGAACACTCCAAGTGTCCTCATTGAAGAGCCCTTTTAGGAACACAACATGCAAGGAATACATGCACAACGTTTCGCGAATTTCAAAAAGAAACTTCGAAATCCCTCAAGGTATTAACGCGTATTTTATTACACAAGGGTAAAAGAAAAATACAATATATTAACGTCGAAGGAAGTGTGGGGAATAAAGTTTTTTTCCAGTGAAAATTATATAAAACGAACGCGTGACATATTATTTAATATATGTATACTCGAGTAGTGTAAAAAAAAAAAAAAGAAAAAGAAAACGCTTAATATATATTTAATATAACGTTTGTTTAAATTTAATTTATGATAATTAGTTCCTAAATTTAAATACGAAACGGAATACAAAAAAAAAAAAAAAAAAACTTTTATATTTTTAATTGAACATCGCGTAATATATTTTTAAACGATTCGTTTTTTAAAACTATACCTTAACTTTTTATTCGTTTTTTTTTCCCGCGTCACAAATCAATTTCGATAACGGAACACGAGTGTTTTCAAATATTATACGACATTGTATATTTCTTCGGTACTCAATTCGGTTTGCGAACTGTTTGTCCTATATCCATTTGATACCGATAATTTGTCTGACGATAATTATTTTTGCGCGTGCGATTGGAGTAACTGCGACTGCAGTTGGCTACTATTTATACATATATAATATAATACTACTACTAGGTATATAGTCAATACATATACTGTATATTACATACGGTGTATACGTCAGCGGGCTAACCTAACATGAAAAATCGTGTGAATAACGGAGAGTGACTGATGTGTTTTTAGACGGTATAATGTATCTTCGGGTAATCTGTCTTTGACACGACGATTCCCGGTGTGCTTTAACACTATTTTGTGCAGACGTCTATCGGGGGTGAAAGAAAACGTCTGCGAGCTAATTAAATGTAGTAGATACGCGACGGTTATTAATTATTTATCGAAAACGTCCGATGGGAGCAAAAACGTGCGACAACTGCTCAATAATATTATAACAATAACGGACGAACAACGAAATATTTTTATTTTTATTATTATTATTATTATTATTATTATTGAAGCCAAACCGTAGTCTCGATAACTACGAGATTTCATACGAAACGGGAAATATTTTAACGACTTTTTCAACATGTTATTCCGGCGAAAACGCCTATCGCTCAACAATACGCGTATATTATTATATTTGCTTGAGTATCCAAAAAAAAAAAAAACACATGCACACGTCTTCACGGAGCATTGTTTACTTTAAAAATATGAAGAACATCGCGTAAGATGTCACAGTCAATGGAAGTGTCTATAAAAAATATGTCAAACTATTTATCAGATGTCGTAAATATATTATGTGTGAAATAATGAAAAAATTGAAAAAAAAAAAGATATATATATATATTTATATTTTCGTTCGTAACCACTAACAACGGAATGTTACGCGCGCGCGCGCACACACACACACACAATATTTTATTTCTAAAAATCGAAAACTCCGTGTAATAATATTCGCATAATGAATTCATGTGTATCTAAGTCATAATCCTATACGCCACTGACGACGTTTTATATGCACATAATATATAAATAATCTATTTATGAACGCGGTTTCGGCCGCGAAAATATCTGTCGTCGACTCTTTAACACAACAATTGTGTTCTTCACGTGTCCGTCCGATATTATCGCGCGCATAAGTGGAAAAAAGAAATACCGCGTTAATTCGAGTGTTTGGCAAAGGAATATACTCACTCAGTCGTTCGTCGTAGTACGCGACGCAAATCATTCATCGGCGTTGCTAAAATGTTCTCGTTTAATTAATATAGCGAACGATAAAACAAACGCGTCGAGATTTCCGAATGTGTTTCGATAAACTATTGCAAATGCGTATATCGTCACGCATCCGAGTATATAAATATTATATACTATGAATACGGTGTTCCATAAAGTCGTTTTCAATAAATTGCGCATTTCTTAGGTTTATATTCTATATTCGTATACACCCGATGACGTCGATCGATTGACAATGTCGGAACGCGCGGTACAAAAAATCTCCTCCTGTGTTGTTAAAAACAAAATAATAATAATAATATTAATAAAAATTACGCTTTTCATAAAAAGTATTTTCTGTTTATTCTATCGAATATCACGCCGTCGGACAACGGATAAACGCACGTTACAGCCAGGTCATGACTTGGCGCAGCGATAAAAGTAAACCGTTATTAGAGAATAAAATATGTTAAACGATTTCGTGATCTATTGTAATAATAATCGACGGAATTCGGTATGTCTTATGGAAAATTACGAGTCTTAAAAATCGAAAATATTAAAACCGACATATTGGAGTTTAAAATCGACACAGCTGTTTTGGCTACGTATAAAACGTATTCGACATTTTTAATCCGGCGTCCAGCGTTTTCACGTGACGACGTTCGTATTGTTATGCATTTCGCACCGTCGTCTCGAAATTTATCGAATCTCGTAAAAATGCTTTCGGACCATACGCAACACAAACAATTCGTCGTTCGCTTTGATTCGTCAACTACATGCATACAACGTGTTTTTATTTGAAAATTTTAAACGATGCGATGTGAAACCTATAGGGAAAATAATTATGAAAATTCGTTTGAAACTCACTGTATCGCACAGTAATCAGTTCGATTTTTGAACGTCGGATCCGTAAAATATTATTCCGGACAATAATTGTCGTTTTAATTATTTATCGTAACGGCACACAGTCAACGGACGACATTTCGACTCTGGATACAATATATATATATATACGCAAACTTTTTTTTTCTTTTTGATTTGACGACATATCGTCTTGCATTTGACAAAACCGTGTACGGTACAATGGTTTTAAGTCAGCGTTTCGTCGCAACGTTAATATTTCGTTTTCCCCGACGACAATTGAAATTAAAAAATAAATAATACCTTCGAATGAGCACGCTGCGGTAATAGCGAGACGCGTTTTATTCCTTTTGCGGTGCCGCGAAACGCCACGTAACGTCCGTTCGTCAAATGTAGAAGAATAAAAGAAATCGGCGTTTTTCGAATTCGCCGTTTAATTCGGCGCGAAAACAAAACCGAAGTCCTCGTGCGTCATAATATTATGTCGGCACGACGACAAACACTCCACGAGTGAAAAACAGAACATTTTGAATATTCCCGTACATTATACACGCGCGTACCATTAACAATCGTAATGACGTGTAGTGTAGTGATTCAATTTACCACTTACGCGCTCGATGTCCGGCGGCATTCTCGTACAGAACGCCGTTAAATCGTTATACATACGTATTGTAAATTTTATATTTTTCACGCTCGTTTTTTCTTTATATATATATACGTTTATAACATAGGCGAGACCAATTTTTTTCATAACATGCCGGGGACTCGACGTTTTACCGCGGTAGCGTGTCTTGTGCGCGAAAATTACGCACGAATGTAAGCGATTCGATTCAGCTGTAGTAGAGCTGGTTTTTGCGTCGGCCGTCGCGCGGACCGAAACGCGTGTTTTTAATATCGTGCGTTCGGCGCGGAGAGACGAAAAGAAGATTCGCGTCGTCGTAAAGATCAATGTGGGGAAACTGGTATAGTCGCGAAATACGACGCACACGCATTTACAATATTATTAACGAGAATCGCTTGTGCGGAGGAGAGTGAAATATTATAAAGGCAGCGCCTTATGTTGTCGCCGATATTTTATTGGCACGCTGGCGATTTTCGTCGGAACCGCTGTGGCACGAAGAACTGCCTCCCCTTCGGTGTGCGTACACGTTTTTGGCACGTACGTGTGTGTGTACTCGAAAACCAAGAACGAATGGACATGATGACACGATGGAACTGTATCGGATACGGTTCGGCGACAGACGTCCGACGGGAAAAACGAGATGACGGAGATGCGACGAGACTGGGTTACACGTCGACGACGAGAAGAGCCAGAGAAATACGGTCGGTGGATCGTATAAATATATGAGCGGATGCTGCGGTGTTGCGAACGGATGATAAATGTAAAAGTCGTCCGTTGCCGACGCGTTCAGCGTGTGCGAAAGATTCGGGGAAGAGGCTGAGAAATATGCGTGTGTACCACCCCGACTGCGTCTGCTACTGTGAAACGTAAAACGCGATAATAATATATTATTTTATAATATTCCGCGTCGACAAAAAACTCGGTGCGAACGACGACGACGACGATTCGTTCGTTTTCTTTTTTCTTTGGACTCGTTGTCATCTAGTGGCGGCTATTCCAAAGTCACGAGTGGAGAGCGAACTCCAATTCAACGTTCAGCCAACCGCCTCCCCCCTTCGCCACCGCCATCCGATCGTAGAGTTCGCCCGTCCCATTATCGTCGGTATTAATTAGTTTACTGCTCGAATCAATTACCAGACAATACGGATATTTTAAATATCGTTATATTAACACTTTTTCAGCAGGCCTGTATTCAAACGTTTTCGATAGGAGGTACCTTTATATAATTAAAATTATATCGCATTTAGGTATCGAAATAACAACAAAATCCTAATCGAAATAAAATAATTGACATTATTTAACATAAAGTATTTTGGAAAAAAAAAAAAAACTCTTAAAATAAAATTCCTGTTTCTGGTTTTCATTTCCGAAATCGTGTCTGTACCGACGTCATTTTGAATCTAACGAAAACTCCAATGCAGGAGGAGGCGATCCACTCCTATGCCATCAAATATCCGCCACTGCTTACTACGCGTGTATTATAATTATAATCGTCCGGCAAACGGTCCTCTGTGAGCCATTCGGTCTAGTGAAATCGTCGCTGTATTCTACTGTATAATAAATAACACGACTCTGCGCATAACGTTTGGCATTCATGAGCGCGTGTAATTATTTATACCGTTTTCAATAAGACGTATTTGTGGTTTTCGTTTCGAGACGCCGAAATACATTACGCAAAAAAGTATTGTGGCGTTGTGGATTTGGCCTGATAGCCGAATTACTACTTCGTTATTAAAATTTTAGACTTTTAATAAATTTGAATTGCAAACGATAAACCGTGTTGTGTTCGATAAAACGATTTCCCGAGCCGAGCTTCGGTGTGTCATACGCGCTTTTAGAAGTGAAAAACAAAATTTTAATATGAAAAATAATTGTGACTTAGAATTGTCAAGATATTTTTTTACTTTTTGAATGCAGTTGAATAGTAGGCACCTATTTTGTATGTAATGTTCGGCCCTCAAAACCAAAACCAATTCTTTTTATAACATTTATCTATTAATTGCTATAGATGTTCTAAAATCGGTAGATATTTTTGAAAACTTTTACGTTTATATACAGTGCAATGTTACGTATAAAAACAAAAACAACCAATACTTTCTCGCTTAGCTCAGAATCTAAGAAATAACGAAAAAAAAAAAAAAAAAAGGAAAGAAAAAATCACGCAACGAGAGGTTTCCGATTGTCTCGCGCACATTTGTCGTCAGGTTAGGTTATAGTTTCTATATACGTGTACAATCGAATCGATTTCGTCCGAAGCGTTCGCGCGCATTTAATTCGTTTTTTAATCCCACTCGCACTTACACGCGCATGGCGTTTTAATTAATTTTCCGATCCGTTGTCATCGTTACTCCTCGTTTCCCATCACTGTGTTCTCTTTTCCCATAATTTCCAAACACAAAAGCTCCCCGTGTTCCGAACACGGCTCGTACGTAGTTTACGCACTTTAAACTAACGACGATTGTTTGACAAACATTATAGTGTCTCGTGTTTTTGATTTTTTTTTAATCATTGTCGAAAATTGTTCTTATCGTTAATATTCAAAATACTAAATAAATCGTACGGAATGGCGGCGAATCTTCCATCCACACGGCCTGCTGGAATTCAGTAGCGTGTTCGGATGGCTTAACCAAGCGATTGTGGGATGGCGGCCGGGAAAAGGGCCGTTTTATTTCGTACGCCCGTCTTAAATCGTGACGCACGAACGTCGTAGAGTTACGATGCTCGAATTGGTAAAATAAACGAAAGAGGACTCTAAAGACTTAAAAAACTAAAAAAAAAAAAAATAGCATCCTTTCAATGATTTAACTCGACCTGACCCATGAGGGGGGGGGGATGAAGCCCCAAATCCCCCAACCGTTCGTTAACATCAAATTATACACTATATCAATAATAATAATAATAATAATATATACCGACAATTGCGATGAATATATATTTTTTTTTAATGCCATTTATTAACGTATAAAAGTCTACAACTGTTGGTAACTGTGATTTATTTCTGTGTTTTTCCGTTTACGGCGACATTCTTCATCAGCATATCTTATCCAAGACAACACGTAAGAGCCGGGTGTAAAAGTCCGTACTGGAGGTTCAACACAATTTCACATCCTTGTTACGAATTATCAAAAAATCTGTGTCTTTTAAATACGGTTTTTATTATTATTATTATTATTATTATTATTCAATGCGGCGACTTAACAAAATCGAAATTTCAATACTGTTTTAACAATAAAACACGAGCACTTTCCGTCCCGCGGTTTCAATGAGAACAATTTCTAGCGGTGCTCTAGAAATTCGGTTAAAAAATTGAAGAGAGGCTCCCTCCCCTCCACACCCACACCGACTCGATTCGAGCACATCATCATGACACGCGCGCCTGTCGCCGTCAACGATAGATTGTGAAAACGCAATGAGTACACTGAAACACGAACGACAGTGTCTTTTGACGGCCGCGACGAGCTGTTATCGGTATTTGAAAACGAATAAACGTTGGTTTTGCATTCGTATAAAATATATTAAATTATAAATCATTATATAATTAATGTGGCGAACGAAGAAGGGCATCACGAGCCCTTTTTATAGCCTTTCCGTATAGATTAAGCGCGTCCCTGCAGTGACCGGTGTCGTATTGGTCACCTCGATTTCTTACCAGAAAAAAAAAATAAATAAATATCAATTACAATTCCGATGTGTTTCAGTCGTGCAGTAAACGAGCGCCTACGACGACGATGTGATTTGTGGTGTATTCACGAGGCGTGGGGGGGGGGATGTGTTGACATTTTAAATCGCCTTCTCCCCCCACGCATCATCGCAACGTTCGGGGAACGGTGAAAACGCCGCCATTAGTCGTATACAATATACATATATATTATTTTATACTTTCTCTCCGGCGCACCGATTCCGCAACAGTTGGCGCGAATCGAAAATTCCTTTCGTTTCTCCGGCGGTCGTCCCGCGGCGGCCGATTAAAGCGACTCTTTCCAATATCCGTCCCGGCGCGAAAACGTTATATCGTGGCGCAAAAGAACTGCAGGATGAACCCTTTGTATAGGAATGACGCTCGTACGCCTAACGCCGCGGTCTCGTACAGTGAAAATAATAATAATAATAATAATAATATTATAGCGAACGTTGAATCCGAAACGAGTGTACGACGCGGACATTATCGAAAACGACTGTCACTCCGAGGCGGAGACGCGGTAAAAAGGGAATAAAGAAACGACGACGACGTGAAACTTCGTGTAATAACGACGACGACGATAATAATAATAATAAGTACAACAAGAAACAGTAGTAGTAGTAGTAGTAGTCGTATGTGCGCGCGGTTAGCTCGACGATTCGTATAGAATTCGCGCGCGTTTTGCCCGAGAGGAAATTTGAAAACTTTTCGCCTTTGAGACACGGTATTATAATACGCGCGCGCGTACGCGTGTAGTCGTTTCGCCGGCAGCCGCGATTTCGGAGAAATTCAAAACGGCGGTTACGTTGTTTCGACAACGCACGCGAGCCTCCCCTCACCACTCGTTCGGTTTTTCGCGTTGTATAAAATTATACACTTGATTAATTTTGAACGGTGTAAACGTTTATAGTTATATTTAATTATTACTGATAGTACAGTGCTAGCGCGCGGTATTCGACCAACGCACCTCCCCATGCAATCAATCGGCATATGATGATGTTAAGTGACGCTACGCTAACTAATGTACTACGTACGTTGTGCACGCCACGTCCTGAGGCCACGCAATACGCTGTGTGATAGATAAAAGTAATGAAAAATTCGCGTTCGAGACGTTCCCCCCCCCCCGTGTAAACCTTGGCAGAACGATGGAAGAGGAGGCTACGCTATTATTACTTGAAAGGTACGGGGGGAAAACGGTAGTGGTAGGACAACAATTCGTGTAAATTTTTCAGCAGGACAAAAACGAGAGTTATGTCCGAGAAAAAAAAATAGATGTACTATTATTATTGTTATATATATATATTATTTTGAACGTTAATCGAAATAAATTAAAAATCGTATCGATTTTTATAGGGGGGGAGGGGGAAAGAGAACGGACTTCAATCCCGATCGTTATTATTAAGAGTGATAAAAACACATTCTCAAGAGCCGTAATGGAGCTATTCATTGTTGCGAACAATTAATTTCAATCGATGGTTACGGATTAGTCGAAATAAAAAATTAATTCACTGTAACATTGCATAAATAATTCTTTTTTTTTCTCTTCGAACTTCAACCGCGTGGACTACGATCTTTGTTTCACCCGCGATAGGTCTTAATCGTTTCCATTCGAATATTAGCGAAATGAAATCCGATTTCAACGCTCGACTTCCTTACGACGTGTTATCAAAAATCGAAAAAGCGAAAAATACACTACTACCGTTTTATTACGTAATAGTAATAGTAAAAAAAAAATTAAAATAGCCAACGGGTTCAGTTCGCGAACTGAACACGGAACGGAAAAAATAATATGGCGTGAATTTCATTATAAATATATATTGTTGAATCGGTTATGTGAAGACGAAATTACGCGCTAAAGATTATTTTCGTTCAACTGTTGGTGCCAATCCGATCGAATTGATCTGTCATTGGAAATGACAAGGTCGGAAAAAAAAACCGAATCTCAGAGAAAGCGTTGCAGCAACGGAACGGATTTGTCCAGCACAAAAATACGTACGGCCACAAATCAAACACTCCCCGGCGACGCGCGGCCAACGCACGTTGTCGGCGTACACCGTTTTTGTTTCTATTACGCGGCGTATTACACTCGTCGAATTTCCGACGGACTCTGCCGTTTCGAATAATACTCGTAATAATCGAACGTCCGGGGTATTTTCGAAGCCCACGCGGTAATACCGATTTTCGTGTACGCGGTTCTCAGACGTGAACGAACACGCGATTGCGTTACGGCGAGCGCCTCTACAAGCGATGCCGCCGCTATTTATAACGATATGTACACGAAGTGCCGCCGCGAACTCCCCGGGTGGCAAAATAACACGAGATGAATTGCGCGCGTGCACGCGAATATCGATGACGGATCGACGCGCGGGGGGAAAAATGAGAAAATATTTACATCCCGAGACACGTGTGTGTAGGCGAGCCGTGAAATTCGTTTTTGTGTCATCAACTGAGACACAACCCAAACAGCGGCGGTCATAAGATGGAGGGAGGGAGGTGGGTTATAAAGGGATCGTCGTACCCACCCCCCACTTGGGATTTGGCGTTTTTAAAAATGTTACTAAAACAGCATCGCCGCCGACGCGCGTCTGAATTTCTAGAATATTCTATTCGTTTTAATCGCGTTCACGTTGTGTTACGATGGGGACGGTTGTATAACCGCCGATGTCACTATCGCCGGACTCGAAAAGCACGGACCAACGATGCACGAACGACACGGGGCGGTGTGACGTCAATTAAAAAAATAAGCGCCACTTATCGGATTCGCGTGGAAAACACACGTTAGAAATCAAAACGCGATTGATTTTTGGAAATCACCTATAAAATCAATACTGTGTATCGTTATTATCTTACGTGGATTTCGATATTTCGATGACAACGTTTTCCATGTTTCTCGGCCGTCGTGGTAGTAGTAGTTCGTCGCCGCCGTCCACTCACGCGCGGTCTTTTCTTTCCCTTTTACTTTCCGACCGGGTCGGTGGTAACGACGGCGGTATTGTCGCGAGGCGGGGACGTACCCGCGGAACGGCCCCGGGCGTGTATATCAATCGGGCTCGGCGTTCGACGACGACGAAGTGTGACGGTCCGTCCATTCGTGGAAGAAGTGTGCGCGCGAGAAACGGCATCCGAGGCGCCGATAGAACCGGAAAACGGCGAATTCCCGGTACGTAACCAATCGACCGTGACGAGAGCGCGTCGGTCATAAAAACCGGCAAAGTCGTTCAAAACGCGCGCGCGCGTGTGTGCGTGCGAGGCGTAGTACAATAATATAAATAATACGCGGACGCGTTTGCGCGCGCCAAACGTATGCATACGTACGAGAGAATAAGTGAAAATCTAATAGCTCCCCGCTGTCCATTGTTCTAAGTGCGCACAGTGGCTTTACGAACGATCATCACGATCGCGCCCCGCCGGACCTCGGAAATCCGGCGATTTTAATCTCCCGTCCGCGGATCCCAAATGACGATGACGCTGTTTTCGATATGTTTTTAATCCGTGTTCCACCGTGTCCATGACGACTACGAGTCCGTTCTTGCGGACCGCTATTCATACGCGTTTTTCTACGTGGCCCCCACCCGTTTTTTGTCGTGTCGTAGCGCCAGCGACTTTTCTCCCGGTTTTATTGCGGTTGGTCGACAAGCCATGTCATTGTATGCGAGTGTGTAATTTGACGCTGCCCCGAGCCGTCATCAACCGTATGCGCATATATGCTGTATTTATTTTTATTTAATATTATTTCACGTATTTTAATGAAATAAAACGGACGTAAGGATTCATTTCTCGTCATTATATAACTCGTATACATTTCGCGCGACCGACCGTGTTTGTCGTCAGCCAAGCACTAAACGCTCAATCACGATCGATGATCAGGGCGGTATTGTATACGTGTTGGTCTTCGGTCGAGCACTAATTCGAGCCTTACACATGATTTTCAAAGGGGGGAGAGGAGTAAAAATGGAGCATAACATAACATAATTGGACCAACGCATGAGTCGATGCTGTTGTGTAAGGGATATACTAAATTTAAAAATATCAAATCCCAAGGGGGGGGGGACGCGATCCACCTCTCTAAACCGTCACTGATCGCAATACGCAAATTAAAACGAAACTTAAAACATATATTTTTTAACATTCGTATATCAATGAATTTATTTTATTAAAGTGTTCTTCGTGCTTTGGCGCTCACGAGAAAATTAGTGAATTTATACGAAAAATAAAAAAAAAATACATATTTTATATTTTTTATACTTAAATACGGTGCGCACATTATTAAATATGAATAATATAGCGTTATATTTAGATTTTGCTTATATATAACCGTTATTATATTATAAGTATAACACCGTTATTGTTGGTTTATATAAAAATACGCGGTACCGCCCGATTCGTTTAGTGTAACCGTCATTCGAACGTGTCCATAAATTATTTCGTTCGTGCTCTGCGAGCCGGGAAAACTTTGCTTAAAAAATTCAGACTTTAATCGTCAAGACTGAAATCACACATGTGACAATATACTAGTTCGAAAACGTTTATTGTATCTACGAGTCTATTCGGAAAGAAAAAGAGAGAAGGAAATTAACGTATGTTTACAGAGGTAAATTGCCTAGAAATAATACCCGACGATGAAATGTCATTATGAAAATTCTTTTGATCAAGAATGATTAAGAAGAACTTTTTAATTTCGTTGTCAATTTTGTTGAAAATATTACGTGTTTTTTTTTTTTTTTAATCCTTTCGTCGCATTTACTCGCTGCAGAATGCTTAGAACCGTTCGAATTCTTTACGTTGTTAACGACAACAGCGTGTTGTAATCGGCATGACGAAATCCGTTTCATAAAATTTGATAGGTATTTCGAAAATATCACGTTAACTGGAATGTTTCACGAATTTTACCCTCGAGCGTGAACACAGAAAGTCAACAAGCGAAGTGCTCTACGTACTTTTGATATTTAACGTTTTCACCTCTATATATATTATTTATATATTCGTGTT
Source organism: Chaetogeoica ovagalla (assembly GCA_032441825.1). Taxonomy (NCBI): domain Eukaryota; kingdom Metazoa; phylum Arthropoda; class Insecta; order Hemiptera; family Aphididae; genus Chaetogeoica; species Chaetogeoica ovagalla. The sequence goes on along the minus strand of CM063732.1, from coordinate 4,967,043 downwards.
TTTAATTAAAATTGTTTTGTCAAAATTTCCGTGCGAATGTTGAAATTTAGCTAACGTGCTTTTTTCCCCGTAGTTTGAATCAAGGTTCAAAGCGTACGCGTGAACAAAGTATGCCGTTGCATACAAAATAAGTATATGACTTTGGGAAGGGATTTGAATTTATACTCTATATTAGGATGACCACACGTGTGTATTAGGAAAACGTATTTTTAAAAATATTAAAAGAAACCAAGTAACCCGATTCAATTAGTTCAGAAAATAATAATAATATAGAAAAAAAAACAGAACAGCAATAGCAGAAATTAATCAACTATTAATATCAAAATAAAATTGTTTTCTTGTATTTATGTATTTTATTTCTAATAAAATAATACATTGGTTTAAATCCATCACCCTAGTTAGTATTTATTAAAATAAATATAAAATAACGTCACAAATTCATTTAGTTTTTTGAGAAGTGTCCCGTATATTTATTTATTGTTTTTTTTCGTTTATCCTACTCTGTATTCCATTCATCTGAAAGAACTCGATTTCAATAAATTTAATATGTTATTTTTGCGTAATACAAGCTCAGACGTATTATATGATATTTTAACAATATTTATGATGTGTATTACTACAGTTTCATTCAGAACGGTTTTACGAATACGTAATCTGTGTTTTCATATTTAAAAAAAAGAAATAATAATAACAGTACAAGTAACTCTCAGAGGCCTTTTTCTTTCTTTTTTTTTTTTATTTCGTAGCGTACGTTTTATAGCGCGGCATAGAATGAAAAAACCTTGTCACGCGCACACTCTGACGCGAGTGCTTTTACCCCCTTCGTCTATACGTATTAATGATTTAATAATATAATATTTATAGAACATTTAATTACAACGTTCAATAAAATTAAATCATAAAACGTATTTTACGAACTCTGTTTTCGTGAAAAATGGAAATGCTTTTTATTTTAGAATTTCAACAGGGTAATTACAGTGTGGTGTGATGGAAGGGGGAAGGGCATTTTTTTTTTTTTTTATAATACATAAATATCTGCCGATGAAATCTTCGCACGCTCGTATGATTTAGAATAGCATATTGCAGTGTAAAGGGATAGGTTACATAATATGTGACCACGGTTTTCGGCCAAATTCGCGACTGCGGAAAATTCGCGAAGAGATTACATCTCACGCGATATAATAATAATAATAATAATTTGTTGTAGCGTTGGCGCGAGACCGCGAAAACTCATAGTTACGGCAGTTTGCAGGAGACTGACCCGGGACACGCCATTTAACGTGAGACCGTCGCAAAATCCCTTAAACAATTTCCCGCCGAAACGGTTTACGAAATATTCGTCGTCGGTAAATCTCGAACGCGGCCGTCCAAAACAAAAAAACGGGTCCTGCGGATTCTGGACTCCGTTGTATGTAGCTCACAGAGCGACACCGACACAAACTACAACCGGAGCCGCCCCGGCAACGGTTCTAAAATATTTTCCCGTTATCATAGTATTTATAATTTAACGCGTTTTCAGATGATTTCGGAATACCTCCACGGAAGGAAGAACAACACACACACCACACCACGCGTCGCTACTTTCAATTACTTATTCCCCCGTGTCACGGTGGTCGACGTCGCGGAAATGTACGGGACTCTTTGGCCGGCGCCTGAAATTGACTGACGTACACGTATATGTAATATTAGAAGAAAAAAGCTGGCAGCGGGCTGTAAAATACAATTTTGTTATTATTCGGAAATCGCTCGTGAAGACGATTCATTGGTTATTGAGCGAAAAATTATCCTGAACTAAGCGCTAATACGTGTTGTTATAATTCGATACTACGATTTTCCTACATGTTATTATTTTATAATAATACCGGCGAACATTGTATTGTATTTTGAACTTTCAAACAAACGTACGGACATTTCCCTTGTCCAGCACGGACGAGTCCACAAAAATGTTTTTCAATTTTTTACGGGTACCTATACGTACACGATTTATCTGCGTTTAATTACTTTACGTTATTAAATTGTAACTTTCCTCAATCCCTCCGCTCGCAGCCCATTTTTAACATGTTATTTAATAGTTAACACGATTTGTCAATAACCATACGAAAACAAAACTACAACAAATAATTATAAAGTGTTTATTTTTAATAACATAACGTTAAGTTTGTTTCGCTATGGCCATGGTCATCGATATCATAGATATCGCTGTCGTTATGACTTGAATGTACCGGAAAGAGTAAATAAAATAAGAATAAATCGAACAGCGAAATATAATAATTTTAAGTATAAAATAGTAAAATCAGACTGCACAGTATACGACGGTTACCATTCAGTCACATGCTTATACACTAAGCGAAATTCAAAATTAAAATACGCAAGAATATAATTTTAGAAATTCTAAAAAAAAAAACGTGTTTTGATTATACTTGTAATGTAATAAAATTGAATCGTACGGGTCCTATGCTGAGTTTTTCTCACACAGAACTCTATAATATGTCTGCGCGTACACAATCATCGTATGATATGGATTCGTCACGATTATTAATTATCGTGTAGCGCTACGGAGGTTCATCGTTCAATTTTCATTTCATAATATTATAATAAACAGTAGACGAAAATAAAATACGTGTATTTCTTCGTGCATTTAGACGATTGCGTCTTTAATGCCTTCCGTTTATTTCTTTAAGTACTCGAATATAAGGTGCACTTTACTAAAGTGGAGAACCATATATAGTTTAGTAGGTATAAATATATACTCACTGTATAGACGAAAACAAAACGTCCACACATTTCCTCGATTTCTCAAGTATTTAAAGTGAAGTGCGTGCAGACTATGCGGCGTGTAAAGGATTTAATGTACGCGAAAAATAATTTTTTTCTTTTTTTATACAATTAATACATTTAAAATTTGTATTAAAAAAAATAATAAAATACATTTACTCGATTTTATACAGTGAAAGGGATGTGATAATATACCGATACCTACAGTAAATATACCTGTTCTACTACCGATCACGAGTATTATTATTATTATTATTATTATTATTATTTAGCAAAATCAATAACAATAATAATAATGTAAAAAAGTTTAATAATTTAATCTCGTGACGGAATGATATACACGCGTGCAAGTCCGGAGAAATGGTGAGATTTCACGGCGACAAAAACAAATATGTAATTTCTAACACAATTGAAACGTAACCGATTTGTACGGAGCTTAAAAAAAAACACACACACTTTCATTTATTTCCGTTCAAAAGTTAATTAGTTTTGAAATAAACCTCCTCTTTTTTTCTCCCCCAACCCGTTCTGCGCTCCGGTACAATTACGCGCGCATACAAACGAGAAATATGAAACAATAGAGTAGAAAATTAAACTTTCCGAAATAAATGGTAATTTCGTTCGGGGCGCGCGAGATTCGGTTGATAAATTTCACCATTTTAGTTGGATTTAAATCAAATTTATGACTAGGCAAGACTCTCGCGCTCGCGCACAACCCACTATAATTCAAAATCAAATACGTATAAATATAATCAACTATCACAGGTGTTGTTGAAGGGAACCGGTCGGTTAACTCCCTCCCTTAAGCGCGGTATACAAAGTATACCTCATACGTACCACCGCACTGTCTCGTGTTCGGTTCTCATTCGTTCGCCAATGCATATTACTTATTTTCACACGGAGGAGATTCGTATTTACATAACGGGAACTTCTGTGCGTGTACCGCGAACGCGCGGACTGCAATAATCTCGTCTAAAAAATGAAACAAAAATTCGCTTCATAAATCGTTTTCGATCCACTTCGCCCATACAATTCGCCACATTATAACACGTGTGGCGGCACCTCGACAACGTTCAACACATTATCATCATCATTATCATTATTATCATCATTGTCATTATCATTAATATTATTATTATTATTATTATTATTATTATCTATTATTATTATTATTACTACCGATGGTTTGAAATCGATTTTAAATATCTGTCAAACAGTCATAAATCGAAATCCTATTAATCGATATCGAATAATAATGAAAATCGGTATTGTTGAACGTAGAGACGTTCAGAGGAACCGTAACCGCAGTGAATATATCGACGATGATCACGAACAAAAGTTTTATCGAAATTGAATCGAAATCTCGATTACTGAAAACCGAGACGATGGAAAAACTATTTTTTTTTTTATTATTATTATTATTATTATTTAAATATCAAATCGCATTAAACAAAATGAATAACGAGCCACGAGGCGTTGTGAATGTCAAAAGTAAGCGAATTACTCGGATAAAGAGTGTAGAGTGTATTCTTATCGTTATAAATTTGAAAGCAGCGATAAATTATATGACAGCGGATAAAACGATTCCGATAGGAGATTCGACGTAATAATTCGGCTGTATAACAAAAATTATACATTTTCTTTATGAATTAAATACGTCAAAAACCTATAATTTCTATATAAATGGTCTAAAATCGAAAGGAGGTTTTGAAATTTTTTTTTCCCACGATATAATATAAAGTTACGTGTTTGATGAACATTTCAAGTTTCTTCACCCGTTAGTTTCAACATTACCAAGAAATAACGAAAATAATCGATTTCGACGAAATCGCGTTTTTACCGTTTTCGTGTAATTTTTCGGTGGTTCATACAGAGTCATGTTTTTAGGCGCGATTGAGAAAATCGAACAATGACCTCTCTAAAGTAACAATTCCAACTGGAAACGAACTGTAACTGTAGAGATTACGGAACAACACTCATTCTGGTAGAATTTTCGGGTACGGATTAAAAAAAAATCGTCGTCGTAAAACCAACAACACATTTCTCGCTCCGTTCAGATTCTAAAAGTAATATCAGGCGATTTGTGTAACCAAAAGTATATACGTGAGTGTTTAACACGTAGAACGAATTAATACATAAAATATACCGCGACGGACGTCCCAGCTGCAATTAAAAATCGAACGTGTTCTTCTATAGTGTTTTATGCGGGATTCGATAAATTAGCTGAAACCGAAGTGAACGAGAACCGCGTCATACACAATCGCGCGTATTCGATCGATTTCAATTCGGTTTCAATGCCGCGGTGTTATTCACCGGATTAATTTGATTATACCTATGGCAGAGGCCGAAATTGGCACGTCGTATAATAATAAAATATTATGTACGGTATACGCGATGTCGTTATTATCGGTGTAAGACGAACACTCCGGTTCGAATCCACCAGACCGCGGACCGCGTTGTCATGATCGTCGTCGTCACCGTCGTCGGCTATAACTGCGGCCGCCGCTCTCTCACACAAAACCATTTCAATTTAATGGATACACGCAGCATCAGCAGCAGCAACAACAACAATGGTCTAGAGTAAATCCGATTTATAAGTTCGGCGGGCCCGACAACACAAAAAGGCTTAAATCAAGTTTTATACTCCCTTTGGATTTCAAACTTTTTATATATATATATAGGTGAGTGTGTGTATGTGTGTAATAATGTATACCGCATTCATTTCTCAAAAGTGAACTATGTGTGTTTTTATCGGTAACGCGCGCGCCCGACGAAGACACACAAGAAGAAGTTTCGGCGCGTACAGAAAACTCTCGGAATTCTTTTAAACACGTCTCGTTTTCGCGAACGCGCGCGCTTTTAGAGAGAGAGAGAGAGAGGGAACCGAGATTCGTTTCGGCGAAACACTATTTATTTTTTTATTTTTCTCTCTTCGTCTTCACACTTTTGTGTTCTCGTATTTCCCCGGTCCCCCGCGTATTTCCGACCACACTGCGTTCTCTGCGCACTTTTATCGCGGTTGAAATTAAACGCCGTCGTCGTTATGTTTTGTATATTTTATCGTAGCGCGACGAATTCACCGGTGGAACGCGAGCGGGACAGTATTCGGTTCGGAAAATATAATGAATTCGATCGTTTCGCGTCTGTAGTGAAATAATATGATGTGCATGCACAATTCGAGGTAAACGAAACACAGAAAAAAGTAAACCAGAGCAGTAGAAAATCGGTAAAACGGTTCTCGAACGGGATTCTCGCCGGACACTCGGACGGATCGATCGGATTATGTAATCCGGTGTAAATTCAACGTGAGAGCGGGGAAATCTTTTACTTTTTTTTTTCAACTTTCATAAATGGCACGGAACGCGGTGAATCGATCGGAATAAACCGATCGGATCCGTATATTTTTAAATACGATTTTGATCGAAACGGACGAAAAGAAAAAAAAAACCATTGCGTGTTATTATAATATACGACGTCGCTGTAAATTTATTTATTTTCCGAGTGTTCCGCGCTGTTATTGCTCGTTGTTATTTTTTTTTTTTTTTTTTTTTTTACTACATAATTCCTGTTTATCGGGTCGTGTCAGACGTTTCGACAGTCGGACGTTTCAGCACGGCGGCGCGGAATAAAATAATTATTATTTTCAAAAAACGCGCGATCAACAATAAAACGAGAGCAGTTCAAATATTATAAACGAGACTTTTCGTATACACGGAGGAGAAGTGAAACGAGTGGATGTTGTGGCTGCACTGGGTGAGAGAAAAGTTTTGAAATTTGGTTGAAAAAAATTTTCAAAAATGGTCTCCGGCTTACGTTTAGCCGGCGACCACTGTTGTAGTACAGTCGTAAATCACGTTTATCTTATAAATCGCACGTGTAGTCGGAGACTGTACGATAAACATATCGATACATTACACAACAATATCGATATTATTACGATGCGTAATAATAATAATAATAATATATTGTTGCTACACAACGTGTTTTTTTTTGTAATTGTATGAAATTTGTCATGTGTATTAATGTTTGTTAGCACGACGGGATTTTAATGTTTCATACGATCAATAGCTGCTTTTTCGGCAACTAAGATTTTCAGTAACACGGAAGTGTATAGAAATGACAACGGAAAATTCTACAGTAAATCGCGCGTTTCGGTCTCGTGTTTTTTATTATTACTTTTTTTTTACAGTCGTACAGAATGGAATTATCCTTGCCTGCTATCGACGTTAGACGGAGAAATTGTTTTTTAATTAATTTTAAAATTATTATTTTTTGTTTCTAGCGAAGTCCGTTAAAAAAAAAAAAAACACGACAAACAATTAAAATAAAATCTGAAATCAATTACGGCAGATACATGCGTAAATATTAATGGCTTTTCCCAAATTAAAAACAAAATGCAAACTTATTTCTTCTCCGACGATATATAAGTGAGACAATTATGAATGCAAATTTATAAATAATTGTCTTACAGATTCTCGAACGTTTCTAAATTAAATAAAACGGAAAACAAAAAAGGAGAACAAAAAAAAAAAATTAAAAAAATAGTCTTTTTTTTTATATTTGTTTTAAAAATGTATTTTCAATTTCGCCTTATTATTATCATTATTAACTCATACTCTCTCGAACTACAGTCATGGGGTATTCAAGTCGTTGTATTCACTGACTGTGCTGAATAATTCCAACCTTCGGGCGACTATACACGGGGAGCACCGACCGAGGTATGGAGATGGATATTTTTTAATTCGCTAAATCCATCGACGGATAAAGAAAATAATATTTTGTTTGCGATCATCTGCAGGCATTTGCGATAATTAATCGTATCAAAAATGAATAAAATTTCTTCGAGAACTATTTTATTAGTTATAATTTATGTACACGACACCGAGTTTAATCAATTTTTATTTTGATGGTATGAGAATATATTTTTATACATTTTATATATTACGAAAATCTCACTGTGCCAAAGTCGTCCACGATTTCAGAAATCATGAAAACTAGAAAATTTTATTGTTTCGGATGAATTTAAGAAAGTGTTTTGGACTCTTTTTGAAGGAATGTTGATGCAAAATAAGCATTTCCATTTTTTTGAAACTCTTCTTGAAAAAAAAAATCGTTTTTTATCGAACACTCCTATTATTCCGTTCGACTTACCATTCCAATTTAAACACAGTTTTTTTTCAAAATTTTGTATAACAATAAGCTGCTTTTGGATTAAATGCGGTATGGTAAAGAAGAGTACGAAACCGGTGTTTTGCGTATAAAAAAAAAATTGTTTGTTCAACTCATATTTCATCTATAATATTTATGTAATAGAGACTACAATAAATTATGTAACTTATTGCGTACTAAATGCATTAGGTTAGGTTTCTTAGCATTTCAAGGAATGATCGTTTGCGATCAAAATAATCGAATCATACACTTGTTAAAAAACACATTTTTAACAATAACATAACGTCATTAAATCAACGTAATAAGCTATGGTATTAATACATCGCGACTGCATTATAAATAAACTATACGATTTGTTTTACGATTTAAAGATGATGCTTTTGTAAACGATTGTTGTTGACTTCAAGAAACCCGAACAAAATATCCTGTATTAGCTAAAACGTTCTCGTAAAACATTTCTCTAGCCGTCATTGAAAAACGGAATAAAATCCGTCCAAGGGGTTATCGATAAAATCGTGCAGACAAACAGACACGGCGAATGGACTTTTGTTTTACACTGTGCAATAAATGCGCGCACAAAAAAAAAACTTCTTCAATCACTCACTCGAAACATTAATTTGGATTTTCGAAACGGCATTATCGAAACCAGCCAATAATATATTTTCAATATGAATTACGATATAATACGATGATCGCTATTTGCTACGCATTATTTCCAACGTCGATTATACAATACTGTAATTTCTGGTTATTATAATATACGCTTGCGATACCTTCCAATATTTCGTGTACGCAAATATATTATATACTAATGGATTTATTAGTGAGATTTATACGTAATCACACGAGCCGTTGAAACACAACACATTAGTTAGGAATATATTCGATGACTGCATACGTTATTATTATATTAATATATATATATGTATTAAGGACTGATGACAAAATATACCGTTATTATATTGTAATAGCGTGTCTGGTACGTTTTACGTGCAGGTTGTCTAAATTGATGTCCATTGCTGAAATTGATGTACTTCACATATGGTCTATGTGTAATAAAACAATATAAACGGAAATCGTTTATAATGATATATATAAATACATCGAATCGTATTGAATTAGTTCCGTATGCATGGTGGTGGTTATTAGATTCAATAGGATTCGGAATTACTTGGACAATAGTTAATGTTAACTAATAATAATTGTCAAGTGTTGGCCCCACTGTCACCAACTGATAGATGACTAATGCGTTTTGTTATTGGGGGTGTATATTGTTCGGTGGTGATGATCAAGAAAAAATATGCGTTAGAATTTTTTTTTAAGATACGTGTAGTTCCTTTTATTATTCTTAATATTTTTCTTTATTAATAAATATTCTTCATTTATGTCGTTTTTCATTTTTTTTTTTTTTTCATAACCTACGTTTTGAAATATATCTCAATTATTATGAACAGCTAAAACTAACCGTTTTTGTACCGCAATAATAATAATAATTATTATTATTTTCGCGCGAACAAACAATAAATGAACACGTTTGCCGACAAATAATTTTGAGACAGTTTATAAAAATAGCTTGACGATATTGAATTGAACTGAAGTCCCTTTTCCATATTTGATAATTCTTTTGGCTTCAGAATAATCAAAAAAAAAAAAAAATCTCCTATTGTATTCGATAATATTACTTTATACTGTTTTTTTTTTTTTTATTGTACTTATGTGATCGATTTTCACTATGTGCATTTTATACGTTTCTTGTGATCAATCCACAAAAGTGCGTAGACTTCAAGAATAGAGTAAAAATTGTAATTCTTTTTTTGTAAAATCTTATACGCCGTCAAAACGATTTCAAATATTATAAATAATATTCGTATTCGTATTAATGTATAATAGACAGTATATACGAGTACTTACAGGCAATTACATTGAAATTCTTATGTTAATTTGTGGTTAAAAAATAATGGAATTTGGATTGAGTTTTAAAATTTATAAATAAAATTACGATCGAACTGAGTAATTTGAAAATATAATATTGTGGTAATGTTAGTCAAGGTAAAATACGATTGAGCAGAATGTCTCTATAGATTCACCTGATTTTTTTATTTTTTTGGCATTTCGATTTTAATAAGCTCAGTATTTCTAAATGCTGCCAAAACGTCGCCAAACTTTTTCATTGGATACGAGAAAAAAACATACGGTGAAACTATTGGTATTTATTTAAAAATATTTAATGGGTATAGTGAAAAAGTTAGTTGTGCATATTATATTTATATATATATGTATACTAGAACGCATATTATACGAGTACACGAATATCGAATATATGGACTTAAATATTTATTATTTTATTAATTAGTAAATATACATAAAAAGTATATATAATTTTATTAGGCTTTTCTCATAAAAAAAAAATAACAATCATATGTAATTATGTGAGTTCCATATATAAACGATTCATAAATATGTCCATTAATATAGGCAACGTCGTAGAGAAATCGTGCGCAATACTATATTGTTTTCCAAATTCGCGTAGCTAATTCTTCGTTACACCCGGATTAATCGCGTGTAAAAGTGGTAAAAGACATAATTATACGCTGCTTTTGTTATTTAAAAATGAATGATACAAAAAAAACCGATCGATGTGTTTGTTTCAATAATAGTTCTCGTCGTCTGATCACGATTCGTGTTTAATTTGTTGACACGTAGAATATAATAAATTGGTTTGTACAAGAAAATAATAATTATAAATATTTTTTATACTAAAAGTGTCGAATACAAAAATAAAAGTGAACGCACGCGGGTGAAGAATTACTTTTTTTTTTGCAAAGGAAGACCTGTATCAGTTTGGCGTTAACCTACGGAGATATTTACAACGCGTAGTTGTCTCCAATAGCTTAGAATATACAAAAACTCGTAGATTAATACATGTAAGGAATATTAAAGACATTGCGTGCGATAAAATCATGTTAGTATTGATTGATTGCTATAATATATTATGTAATATAATAGATTTATCATTTCCATTAATATATACTTATATTTAAAATATTTTCATAAATGTTTCCCTAATCTCGTATAAATTGTCATAAATTACTATACAAATTATGTACCAAGTATACATCGAATACATAATGATTAGATCCATTGTTTTTAAATTCAAAAATCACATTGAAATATTATAAAATCATTGCCGTTTCCTCGATCCGACGTCCGTTGTCCGCTAACTTAAGAAGAAAAATTCCAATTAATCACATTTGTTTAATAGCACATAATCCGAAATATTGCAAATCGCATTGTATATAGCGTAGACAGCGCGGGGTAAAATAATAATGATAATAATAATAATAATAAGAAGAAGAAGAAGAAGAATTATATGTATGTGTAGTTATTATGTGGAGACGTAGGATTTTGCTGAATATTACATTTTATTTTAACACTGACACGCTGCCACGCACTTAAAATCGTTTTTCGTATTAATTCGTATCAAACTGTCACTGTCATATATTTTTTCGTTTAACATAAAAAATATTTGGTAGTATACCATTAAAATGATAAAATAATATTCATTAAGTATGATTATTTATAATTTATATTATTTCGTTTTCATTCGATTACATTACTCGTCATACAATAATATAAAACGTAATTATTGCAGTTATGGATAGTGCGTTGCAGTACAATAATACATTATGTAAATATTTTGTTTATTTTAGAAAAGTTTTTAAAAAAGAAAAAAAAATAATGGTGGAGAGCCTATCGGGTGCTGTGGTTCACACAAGTCAGAGATTTTAGATTTTTACGATTTTAAATTTAGAAAGTAATGAGAAAATTCATCATAACGTATTCGGAACGAAACTCGCAGCATATTGTCATTTATGATAATAATTACTATGTTTGTATTAAATTTGAGGTTTTAATAATCCACAAAAATTTATCTCGTCTAAAATGACTATTCAACGACTTTATCGGATGTGTGGTGTTTTTTGGGGAGTTTACGTATTCAAAAAAATCAATTAGTGTATTTTTCGCACACGTTTAACTCCATAGCGTATGTCGTCGTCGTCGTCGATAAAACAATTGAAAACAATAAAATGCGAACGATAATTTGCATAACTAAACGACAGCATATTTTAATGACTACAAAAAAGAAAAAAGAAATTTTCGTCATTAAAAATAGATAAGCCGCGCAATAAGACGACAAAAAAAAAGTTCCAAATGTTTCTGTTTTTCTTGAAAAGTTTCAAAAGTATCGTTTACAGCAAATATAAACTTTTAACCGTATACAATCGTATTATATTTTTATATAGTATGTATATATATAAAGTCTTTTGTTATCAGACTCAAAGCGTTTCAATAGATTTTCTAACGATTTGATGCTATATATATATGTACATTTGATATATTGTTGTTGTTACCAGATTAACAGTGAATATATTATTTTGTCAAAAACTACAAAAAAAATAAATACTCCACGAAAAAAGAAACACATTTGCGACAATGTCAATTTTAGTTATCGTTTCAAATGTTTTCGCTTTTCTTGTGCGCTAAGAGTTAACGTTTTATATTAAATTAAATAATATCTCGAATTCGCGAAAAATAAATAAATAAATATTTTATAGAATGTTAATGACATAACACAGTCGTCCGCGGTTTGAAATTTAATTTATACACAAATTTCTTTTCTTTTCTTTTATTATTATCAGTATTTTTATTTATTTATGTAATAATTTATTGTAATAATCATAATTTTCTGTATGTTTTCTTGTCCGTTTTTCATTTTACGAGTATATTGGTCTTTATACAAATATACGTATTATATATTTTTTGTTTTTTTTTTCACATTAATATACCTCATTTCATATTATATTCGTTTTTTGTATTTGACGAATATTTTTTTTTCGTTTTAATACGTTTTTAATTTAAAGAAAATAAATATATCAAAAATTATTAGGAAAAATCCGTCTGCGAAAAAAAAAACAAGTAAAAATAAACACCAATTTATTCACTTAATGAATGTAATGTTTTAAGCTCCTACTTTCGTACAATTATTGACGAGTTTATTTCGACATATCGCTCGCGTGGCTACGTTTTTTTCTTCTTTGAATGACGTTTCCATTTTTTCCACTTATATTCGTTTGCATAAACTGTATAATCCGTTAAATGACTTTTTCCGCTTAAATTATATCCTACTTTACCGCCAGCTGCTGAGAGGTTTTTTTTTCCTTATTCGGTTTAAAATACACATAAATAAAACGTGGGGGGAAAAAAAACTTTAAATGGAAAAACTTAGCCGACGACCCCGCTACCGCCCCCTGACCACGATAAAATAGCGTTAATTTTTTCCCGACTTTACCGTACTTCATAATACGTTCACGCCATCATTTGTGTTTCACTGTTCATAACACCGTCTCCATTTGCTGTACGACCGCGACGATCGCCATTACGCTCGCTGAAGTGCGAGCTGGACGTTTCGACGCGTATTCCCGGTGTATGTTACGGATTCGTATAAGACACAATTCAAGTGTATTGTACTTCAACTGTTAAACGGATCGTTTTATTTTTTATTCACAAATCAAAACCAATACGAAATGTTGAACATTTTGAATTATTAACGTATTAGTGATAACGTGTAATAGCAGTAGCAGTGATTTTTCACAGCTGATTTCAAATCACGGTTTGCTGTATGAAAATAACAGTCACAGCTAATATTGCTTATAACGGTTGACCGCATTGAAAAAATCAAGGGCTAATTTTTTTTTTTTTTTTTTTTTTTTGCCGATAGATAGCACAGATCAAATGAATTATTAATGTTATTATTCATCTGATCGGTGATAGTGATTTTATTTTAGTTTTTCAAATTTAATGTAAGCAACATTAAATAAATGCGTAAATATGCTGTAGTCCAGAAATTTCTTTTGTATATTTCACAGTATTAATTGCAATAATTGTAATTCAAATGCTCGATTATTTGATTTTTTTTTTTTTTTAGTTTATTCAACTGTTACACTTCGACAATATTGTACCGTACAAAATTCTCAAAGCAGTATACAATTAAAATTATCGTACTGATTTAATAATTCCTCAATACACTTACATATTTTAATCTTCTACAAAAACCATTAAAATATTATTTTTTAAATTCCTATTTTTCTGGTGTACCGTATTCATTATTAAATGTATTGATATAGCGTGTTGAATAATTTATAAATATACATTTTGCCCACCACATTGAAATATTAATATATTCAAAAGAATAATTTTCGTTTTAATAAAAAATTCATTTCGATAAACATGTTTAAAAATCTCAATTTTTATTTTTTTTTTTTTTTAGTATTTTTTAAGCACTTAATAAATTAAACGGTTATTTTTAACTTTTACTATAAACTACGAATTAAAAAATGCGCGAAATTAAGTGTGACTTTGAACGTTATAACGAATGTTATTCCAAAGGTTACTGAAATTGGATGGATTAAAAGAGAGACCTTGATCAAAAACGACGATAAATGTAATAATAATATGACAAGAATAGTAAACGTATACATTGGATTTCAAAATATGTTGACTAAAAAAGAAAAAGTAATAAGAAAGTGGTAGAGACGACAAATGAGATTGTTAAAAAAGATAAGCCAATAAGCGGAGGGAGAAACAATTCAAGAAGCGAGTACCGCATACAAATAAATAGAAAAGTCAATCATCGGTCACCGGCGCGATGGTAGAGTAGTAGTAGTAGTATATAACTCGATCGTTTTGGCTGTCAGAACTCGCGAAATATGGCTTTACTGTAAAAAGCGATGACACATCAGAGTAAATTAATTTTGAAAAAAGCAACGGTGTGATATATAGAACCCGATATTATATAAAATGGTAAACTTAATTTTTTTTTTTTTTTTTTTTTTTGGAATCCAGTGGCAAGTTATTCCGATATTTTTGACACACTTAATGTAATAAAATGAAAAACACGATTATTGCTGTGAATTATAAAAGTGATGTAAATTGAATAATTCGTGAGTAATATGTGTCAATTGGGCACATTTGAAATTAGGTTAAATTATATTATATGTAATTAATACACAACGTGTTATCACGTTTATCTGTCTCGCGAATTACCTATTTTAGCATTAAAATATGTTTTAAATAAAGTTTTTGAAATAACAATTCCTACGGGTACTTGAGATACAAATTCTTTTATTTCTATACTTGCGAAGAGAATTTCTCTAAAACTAAGATTACATTATTAATAATTTTCAATTAAGGGAACTGTACTTCGATCAAAGAGCAAAGTTGCGAGAATAGATATATTACGGTTCTATACGTATTATTTAATAAGCTAGAAAATAGTTTTTCATTTTTCATCGATCGTTAGTGATAAAAAAAAAATAAATACCCTCCTACACCCCCAAAATAAATTGAAAACGCAGAATTTTCACAGATAACGTGTTTCATTAATCGTTTAAACGATAAACGACCCCGTGATTATATATATATATATATATATATATATATATATATATATCGTTTTTCTATAGTTACAATTTTAGTTCATATAATTTTCTTAATAAAAAATTGCTAAAAATTGAATTAATTTAATTCACTATAAAAAAAAAAGGAAGTATAGATAAAATGTTAATCGTAGATGAATTAATATAATCTTATTTTGATAACAAAAATTATATAAAAAATCTAAACATTAAATTTGTGTAATATTTTTAAACTTTTTTTAATGTATCATTTCAAATTATTGACAAAAATTAAATAGTTGCCGAAAATTGATTTTGATAAAAAAAAAATTATTGATATAATTTTATATGATTCGATTCACAATTTGCCAATATTATGTGTATTTGTTCTTTATTACATATTTATGAATGTCCTAAATATATTTTTATTCATTAATGCATTTGTCCCTTTATTTAAACATATTTTTAAAATTTTTTTTTTATAAGACTGTATATAATTACATATTTCATAATTGGTTTATTTTTTTCTTTGGTATAAAAATTAATATTTTTATTTTTAAAATATAAAGAAAATCGAAATATTGCCCGTGAAATAAACAGAATATGAAAGAACAAGAAAAACATATATATATATTGATCAATATTAAAAGTATTAATTAATACATTTCGCCTGTAATAAAAATAATCCGTCTCTGCGAAAATAATAGTTCAATAAAAATATTTTTGAATAAAATTAACATATTAAATTTGGACAACAGCAATAATCAATTATTAATATTATAATCAGTATAATATATTTAAAATTATACGATACTTAAAAACTCCACAACGTTCGTCGTTCGGCCTATGCAACTGCATGGATCTGCGTGTTACGCTCTGTTTACCACGCAGTACTACGAATAGTATTCGTCGAATTAATCGAATAACAGTGGTTTTAACATGTAACCGAGTAATATTTACATTACTCGATTGTTCTGATATTGCAAATTGCGTTAGATAAAATACATTACTATTTTGTAATATATTCTATTCGAATTTTCGATGTGCGACGTGCTTGATGCGGAGAACACAGTGACTACTACAATATAATACACGCGTGCATAGCGTAAATGATATTATAAAAACGTTAACGAAAAATGTAATAAAATTAAAAATGATAACAAATAGTTAGAGTAAAAAAAGAACAATAATATGATTACTATTTTATAGCGTACGAAAAAACAAAAATAATTGTTGAGATTTGAGAGTGAGAAAATATATGGAGCCTTATTGGAAATAGCCCAGTGAGAGGATCGTTACACGTACATGATTGGTTGGTAGTAAAAAGGAGAAAAAAATAAAAGAAAAAGGAGCTTATATTACGAGTGGAATGAGTAGGAATACGAAAATTAATCTTAGCGAGTAAGGTTGATAAGTTGTAGAGAAAATATGAGTCAGCCTGAGTTTTATGATCAGCCAGTGATTTGAGAATTCAGATGGTTCATGATAGAAGACAATTTCTCAATATGAACACAAACACTATAATATAAATAAGAGGTACATAAGAATAATATTTTCGATATCCGAAGTTGCGTGTAAAAAAACAGTATTGTCATTTTGTATCGTATTGTGTTTGAATAGAAGACCGAAGCTGCAATTACTTAATTCATGTTTTATCAAATACAATTTTAACGGTAAACTAAAATTCAATTCAATTTTTTTTACAATTTATAATATTTATTAGTTTCACAACGTAAAATTGTAATAAATTATTTCATATACGTACAAACAATAGTTATCAAAAATATATTAATAATAATAAATAAATGAGTTAATAAATATTCACTATTATATTCTTAGATTTTACTTCTCTTGTATAATATTTATATAGATTATGTAAAATACACGTTAAGCGTAATATTATAAATATGTGTTGACTAAATATGACCGGAATGCATTTTTTAACAATATTTTATATTGTTAGGGTAAATGTACCTATTTTTTTTAGAAAAATAACAATTTTTGAAGAAAAGCCGAAATAGAGAAAGAAAACCAGCTCCGTACACACAAACTACTTGCCGGGTGGGTTAACTGCGAGTGTTCTTAAAAATCTTCCACGCGCCATTGCATTTAATGACTATATTATGTATTTATTTATTCAAAAAATAATAATAATAATGGTCCACGCTGAATAAAGTCGTGAAAGAGTTTACAAATTACAATAAAATGCGTTAAATAAACGTATTAGAAAAAAAAAACAGTAATTTTAAATACGTTTAACGTTATATATATATATATATATGTATAAGAAAGAAAATGAATAAATCGTACTAATATTAAGTACCAGATTAAGCGAGAAATTATAGAATAAACGGGATTCGTAGGCTTAAAAAAAAAATTTGTTTTTTTTTCTCAAAATCAGCGCTTCGTTCAATGTTTAACCGTATCCAATTTTAACGTAATTTCATCCGGAAACAATGCCGCGTAACACTCGCATAGTTTGTTGCTTCGATTGATGTACTCGTACAAAGAGACGTTACAATGACCGTTTTATTAAAATAATACTACTATTACCACTACTACTACTATATACTACGGTCGAAATCGTCGTCTGGCAAAGATTCGTATAGAAGAATACGGTACGGATCAAAGGAAAAGTAAATACAACGTGTTTTGCGTTGTTTCGGACACATCATATATTATTATTATTATTATTGTACTATGCACATCGGATGGATGAAGAAGGACTTGTGGATTTTAATTAAGAGCCAAAGTTGAATAAAATATCGTATGTACGTATAATATAATGGAAGACAAGAAACTACGCGAAATGCGATGGTTGGTCGCGGGCACTCGAAATCAAACGTATAATATTAATAATATTAAACAATATATAAACAAAGCCATTTGAAATTCGATCCGAATGGATTGAAATAAAGATATACGTTGAAACGAATTATTTTCAGTATATTTCTCGTGAAAACTTTCTCCTGTTCTGTGCCGCCACCGTAATTTCAAAATTACGCGTTTCTCTAACAGCCCGATTTGAACTGTTAAAATAATATTCCATCCAAAATTGATTAAATCCCACCCCCACCTAAAGTACTGTTTTGGAGAGAATGAATATTGTTTTAATTATTTCTTATAATGATTTAAAGAGAGAGATGTTTTTAAAGAAGTAAATGTATTTATTTTTTTAATATTAGTTTTACGACGTAGAAGAAAATCGGCCTTTTCTCTTAAAACTATTACTATGTTGTTTTCGAAAGTTCGCATATTTTCCCCCTCCCCCAAATTTGGTGGTTATTTTCTTTTAAGATTTCATTGCATCCATACAAGTCTATGTTAAATGAAATTTTATTAATATTTACGCATATAAACTACCCCTACTTGTATGTATATTTCATTCAATACATTTCCGTTGTTATAAATATTATTTTTATTTCGAATTCCGTTTGTTTATACCAATCTCATCGTTTTATTTCATTTGGCTTACGCGTTTCAATATTTATCCTAATTGCGTTGTAATAGTCGAGATATATATATATATATATATATATATATATATGACTGGTGATTTAAATTTCTTTAATATAGGGGGAAAAACAATACATCTATTGTTGTGGAAAAAAAAACTATCATATTTATTTTTAATTACACATTAATCTCAAACAATAGACCGAGAAAACGATTTTTTTTTTTTTTTAACAAATACTATAAGTTCTAATTTAGAGCATACCACGATGATATTTACAAAATAATAATAATAATTACATATTTATACACACCGATTTAAAATATTTGTCCGACGATTTCAATGGAGAATAATGAAGTTTTTTTAATTTTTAGAAAGAAAACTTCAACCTTTTTTTTTCTTTTTCCTCAACACTTTTCGACAAAAATAAAGCCTAGGCCGTAAGATTTTTTTACTGCTTTATTGTTAATGAAATATTCTTTTAATACTACTGTATACATACGTAAAGTTTTATACTTTATTTTTAACATCGCTTAACCTTTTCTTTTTTTTTTCAACCGTGTTTTCTTCGAGATTGACTCAAGTAAAACAAAAACCTCTTAACAATATCGAATAATTTATTATTGTTAAAACCCTTTTTATTCTTTAATCTTCACGCCGAACGAATGTTTCGTTACAAATTCATTTTATTTTGCTTACACTCGTATAAAATGACGGAATGCCAAAAGACGATATTCGACATCGTTCACACGACGGTGTTATAAGATATTTCGAAACCGATATTACAACTTTTTTACAACGCTTTTTTTTAAAAAAAACGAACGTGTCAACCATTTCGTCAATCTGTTATTATCCGATTAAGTCGTTCAGAAAAGCGAAAAAATCCATGTTCGTGTATCACGCTTTTCCATTTTGTTCGTTTTAAACAACCGTGGTTTTATTAAAGTTAATTCGGTTGGGTCAGGTTAACCACGAAGACGATGGTGCGGTTGCATTATAAATAATATACTACATTTAACGGTGAATTATGATCATAATCGGCCTTAAAAACATATTATTAATGTTCATCACAATTCCTGTTTTAGAACACTAAATTTTCCGTTGTAGTAAATCTACTCTGTACATTTATATTTTTTAAATAGTTCGTACTTATTTATGAACGCGTTAATCGATTCTACGAGCGTCAATAACGACTTTAACACATCGCATTAAATATCGAAGTTCAATTCCGAAAACACGTACACATTAGTTTATACATAACGACACATTTTTATTTATTTATTTATGAAACTCCGATATATTTTTTATTTGATTTTTTTCCGGGAAGGGGGAGGAAATTTAAAGACATTCCACTAGATACCTTGCGCCGGTCTATGGAAGTAAGTTTCGAAACTCGACTTGGCGGCCGAGTGTATTCATCGAAACGAACGACATTTGATTGTTGTTTTTTCCTATTATTATTATTAATATTATTAAACTTATTGTTTTTTTTTTTTTATTTATAATGTTTTAGAATGAACTCTTGAATGGATTAAAAACAAAACAAAAAAAAAAAAATGTTTTCGTTCTCTTCGTTTTCACACTGTGTACAAACGAAAATCGCTGATACGTGTTTTTAAGCACGGCGCGCGAACATTAATCTTAAAACGATTTTCACAGCCGGTCGGTTGTGTTAGGTCATAGATAAGTTTTTGATTTAAGTTAAGTGATCGCGTCGTTTTGTCGGTGGGCAATTGATTTGGTTATATCGAAGTAAGTTATATCGTTTGAATTGTACGTGCTTCACACACACGCACAAAACAGCGTTCGCCACTAAAATACAATTTGGCTCGTTCTGTCTTTTGCGTGTGCGTTCGCGGTCCAACTGTGTGCAAAAGTATCTCGGAATCTAATTTGGCCGCTGAAAACCAATTAGACCTAGTTCGTCGCTAAAAGGGGATGATGACGACGAAGACGCGGTTGATCCCACCAGATTATCGGCGCCCAAAGTTAAAGCGAAAATTTACACTGTTTTTTGTTATGTATTTGTATGTGTGTATGTGTATTCGTTCACTGTTTACCTCACGTAGCTTATAACGTGCCCGGGGACATCGGCTATCGCTATATTCTCTTAACGAACATGTTACGGAATGCATGGTCGTATTTACGATTTTACCGTCAATGATTAACGAAAAACGTAGAAACACGTAGAAAATATGAAAAAACTATGAGTAGACGATAATGAAATACAAAATATAATCGTCGTGTGAAAAAAGCAGTCTGTAAGAATTCCGTATACATTATATATTTATATATTTTTGTAATTCTTTGTAAATCACGTGAAATTAAGGTCAGGGAGGGAAAAAAAACACATTTCTGTTTGAAATAAGACGGAGTTCTGTTTGATTCGCCCGTACTTTATCCTATTGTTTGTTTGCGTATATCGTTAGAGTTTAACAATTTATTTCGCAGCACTTTTTTCTATTGAAATGTGATGATCTTAATTTTGAACGTTAGTTTTTCTTTTACGTTTCCTTTAAAAAGTCAGCATTGAAATTAAATATCAGTATAGAACTTTAAATTTTCGTTTATCCGCGTTATTTTTCTTTTTATATATATTATATGTTATAAATCCGATAGTTTTATCACATTTTAAATCAACATTTCATATTATTGTTTAGCTTTTGTGCATAAAATAATAATTTAACATTTAATAGGACTCGTCGTACAAATAATTTTTAAACTACGACGATTAATAAATTATGAATATGAAGTTTATGAAACCCTGGAATTCGAACTTTATAAATCATTCGTTAACGCGTTACACTTCGAACACATTTGTTTCTGTCATATGAAATTTATACACTTTATCACTCTTTAGACATAACACTATATTAGATGTTACTTTGCGTTAATTTACTGATCGGACAGTTTACTAATTTATTTAAAAAAAAAACACTTCTGGCGTTCTGATATTGGATTATTTAAAACGATAACTAAGCTATTTTAATACCTGTATATACAGAGTACTGCGGTACACTTTTATGTAACAAAATATAATAAACTATATTGTGAATTTTTCAATCAATTTTTTAAGACAATATTGTATAATAGAAATGTTTTATACTTGTATCACAACAAACTATTTTTTTTTTCATTTTAAATAACACTTTTGAAAAAAATATGTTAATTATTTTTCGCGTGGTCTTTAGATTTGAAAATTATCAGTTCATATTAAATACAATATGTTATTGATGATTAAATAGGTTAATTTATAATGTATTCCGATAATTCGATTCCGTTAAAAATTCAATTGCATGAAACAGTTTGATGTTATTTTTTTGTATATTTTACAAGAACGAATGTGCAATTGTGAGGTTTATCTCCTACAAATTACTACGAACTACATAAAAAAAAGTTGTCCGATATTTTTTTACAGAATCACAACCGGAATTTTATAAAATATTTGTAGGTATTTGTGTCAATTTAGTTTGGATTTTTATGTCTAAAATAAATAAAAACCTACGGGTATCCGACGTCTTTTCTGTCGCATTTCGGACGAATAAACATGTAAACACGAGGGAATCTATCATGAATTTTCTTCTTTTTTTATATGTAGGTGTATTCGTATATATATATATATTATCTTTTGCGCAATGTACCACCTATGTTGAGTCGTTTCAGTCTACTTTTCGTGATAACCGGCCGGGAGCGTTTCTTCCCGTTCGTTAACCCGAGCCCCCGGAGATAACTAAATATCACGCGAAAAACTCAAAAACAAAAGAAGTTCTTTTTTTCTTTTTTTTTTTTACACTTTCACCTAAGACATTTTCCAAAGATCAATTGGTAAAGTTTTGCACCATTTTATATATCCCCGAGCGATCGCCTTCCGCCGAGTTCGCATGGATCATTCAGACGTTGAACGATCGTCGCCTATAGTAGACAATGTAACGACCAAGTCCGATCTATCTTAAATTCGTACAATAACGTACGTTTGATAACATAATACAACTTTTTCGACGATTTGATATCGATAGTAATGGATATCACCAATTTTTCGTAAGAAATGTAATATTTAACAAAATGAGTAGTGAGCCGTGGGTGTTGTGGATGTCGCTTAAATGAATAACTTGTGATATTAAGATTTTAGTATGTTCTGTTGTTGCAATAAATTTGAAAGAAACGATAAATTATCATTATATTCAATAAAACGATTCTGAACGAAACTTCACGGTGTGTTGTTACATGGGTTTTCTAAGTCCAGTAATAATATACTCGTGTGTGTGTGTGTGTCATAAATTGAGTTTCAAATACTATTATAGAATAAATGCTATACAGTATGTATATTTTATTTAAAACAATATCGAATATGTTTTAAATGGACTGTAGCGTCTAACAATATTGAACGTTCTTTCGAAACACGTGTAATATTATTTATTATTTATATAAAATAGTGGGTTTTGACGAAATCACATACTTGCAGTTTTCAACAAAAATGTTTAGTGATTTTTTGGGCCACGTTCAAGAACTGTCGAAAAAATTGAAAATCATTAAAATACTATCCCGTCAAAATTTGTTTACCGAAAATAGATACGAGTATTAAGATGAGAGCACTAATTCTATTAGGTCTAAAATTTGCACACAGAAAAACATAGTTACCTATTGTAAAACAAATAGCTTCTTGGTTTCACTCAGAATCTAAAAGAGATTTTTACTATAATAAATAAAACTATAGATAATTCGGAAAACACGTTTTATTGTAACGCTAAACAAGAATTAATAATCTTTTAAAATTTCTTTTTTTTCTTCTTCTTAATTTTTTTCGTCCTACACATCAAAATATAAGGAGTCGATCATTTTGGTTCTACCCTTCTGTATGACGCTATTTCTTACCTTTCGTTTACTCGAACTAGCTATTTCCATATCACTCTCTATTCCGTCCATCCATTCCTATTTTGTTATTACTTTCCCTCTCTTTTCTTCCACACTCATTTGAATAATAACTCGTGCTGCTTGTAAAGCAACTCTCTTCATGACACGTTCGAATCATCTCAACCTATTTTCTCCTCAAATCATCAGTCATCATCGTATGCCACAATAGGCGCCACTACTCCTTATCTATTCTTTTTTTATTCTATCGTTCCTTGTCACTCTACACATTTATTTTATCACTATCATCTCCACTACAATCGTCCTATGTTCCATTTTTTTTCGCCTACTGTCCTACATTTTAAACCATACAACATAGCATACTGCACTCTTATAAAATTTAATCTTATTGGCGTCCTCTTGTTACAAAGAACATCTCGCTTATCTTTTAAACATTCTATAATTCAATCGTTACACGTGAACAAATTTCATCTGTATAATATATTTTACACTGTAGTTTATATTTTAATACATTTTTCAAAAATTATCTTTGAAGTTCATTACGCATGAACACGTTTTTACGGTTATATTATAATGAACCTGATTATAGATACACACATATATATATATATATACAATTTTTAAATCAACAACGGTTTACCGTTTTTTAACGTTGATAAATATAAAGTCATAATCTCTTTTCTCGGTCGTCTCATTGTTCTATAATGAACATAACCATGTTTCTGTGACCGTGGTACGTATCGTATTTTGTAAGTGTTGGTTCTACAAAGGATTTAGGAGATCACAATTTTCAGAACATTTTTTATCCTGGTTAATCGTCTTAAAATCATTATCATTAAATGCATTAAATTTATCAATATGCAATATAATTGAAACGTTCGACGTTCTATTTAAGTCGACTATTCGAACACTTTTCCATGTAGAAGCCATATTATAATCAAAATTATTTACATGGATCGAAATGAATTGATTATAAAAATTTTAAATTAATCCCGCGATCATTATAATTAATTTTCGGTCGTAATAAACCTGTAAGAGCCAATTAAGAAATGAGATTTGCAATTTCACTATACATAATATGACGATCAATTAAATTTATTTCTACGAAAAATGAAACTTATTTTTCTTTACACGCGTGTGTTTTGTGCTCTTACTATAAAATATTAGGCGGCTAAACAAACCATGTGAGTAGCATCATATGTCGATTTACATAAATTATACTTCTCACGCGGATAATTACGTTACAACTCTTCCCGATTGAGTTCTGGCGATTATTTACATCACATTTTCTATAATGAAATAAATTAGTATTTACATTTTTTTATCATTATCATTATTATTATTATTATTATTATTTATAATTTATTAATTATTAGTTCGATGAATTGTAGGCGAAACGACTCGGATCACAAAAATATAATAAATATGATAATAATTGTTTAGGAATAATAGCGTATTGGGAGAGATTTTTTTTATAATTTTAAAACAAAAATCCATTTTAATGTTTAATATAAACTATTGCTATAATTATTATAATTTGACTATGTTGTGTTGTATCACTGCCTTATGAGTAAGTGGTAAATGAAAAATTTTTACAGATTCGCTAAAAATAGAAATGTGCACAAATATTACAATATTGTATTTAAAATAATTTTGCGTTTTTTGTGCTCGTGTTATTGGTTTTATATGTTTTGTCAATAAGAGAAACGTGATAAAAACAAACCGAATATAACGTATTGAATAGTTTATTAATCTTGTATTATTCATGATATTCGTATTGTTAATTATAATTAAAATATCAGTGAGTTATGTTTGTTTTTATCTATTAAATAATTAAAAATTAACGAATACGGATTCAGTAAGGTTTCGTATCACATTCCAACGGAATCGTGTTATTAAAAATATATACGTATTTGAGTAAAATAGCAAACACGCGTGGTATTATAAACATAAAATTATGTGGCTACGTGTTTGCGATCTACCATTGTTCACCATACTTTGAATAATTTTATCACAATAACCTCCTAAATATTATCCGCACTAATATGTCGGCCAAATAAGTAAAAAAAAAAAATGCATAAACGACATGAAAATGGATTACCGACAACATAATGTTCTGTCGATGTTAATTTCAAAACACGACACATACGATTTAATTTCGATTGGATATATAATACCGTCGGAGCTAGAAAAAGAGTCCAAATAGAGGGGAGAAAAAATTGACGGATGATATATCGCGTTGTATTTAAATCTTGATCGATTTCACGCGCTCCTATAATTTATATAAAATCTAATCCGAAAAAAACAAAATATTCGCTTTATTTGCGCGATACAATGCGTATATTCCTGAAACGTATAAGCGGCTATTCTACCAATGTCCGAATTAACTTCTCCCTCGTGTTCCACAATTTACACCGACATCTGTCATGTTCGCCATACACAGTGTAACGTGTCAATTACGACGCGTTAAACGTTCTAATTCGATCGAGACCCGCGTCTGTTTTGACGTAGGGTGTTGGTAGTTGGATTTTCGAGAACTGCTTGTGCGGTGTTTCGCGACATCTATAGATCAAAAAAAAAAAAAAATCAACTGGTTAAAAGGTTAAATTATCTCGTTCGTATAAATATGAACGGGAACAATAATATCCCTCTAATTTTATATTGGTGTTGTACAAGGTAAAATTTATGGCAATTTATGTAAAATAACGTGTATAACAATTAGGTAATGTTTAGAAATATCGTTCGTTTTATAATAATTAAACTCGTATCGTAATTATTATTATTATTAATAATAATAATAATAATAATTCCTTTGGCTTCGAAAATAAAGTCAAAACGATCTTTATTACGATAATTCGTCGTAATGGCTTTTAATTTTTCTCATATACCCGTTACCGATTTCAATATTATGCGCGTCAACTCCAAATAAATCCATTGACTTCTAGAGTAACGTGCGAAGTGTATAATTCACATACCGCAGCTGAATTAAAAAAAAAAAAAAATTCGTTTCTTATGTAATCGATTTATCATTTCGATTCGTATCCAATTTTTTTTTTTTAACTATTAAATATTATAATAATCGTTTCGTCGGCGTACGTCACGATATTTTTCCACTCTCTCGTAAATTCAATTAAAATACATATATATATAAGCAGTGAAATCCGTTATTATATACGGTTAATATTTTACATTTCGAACACAGTCGGTTTGTAAAAATTTATATGTATATACGTATATATATCACGATATTCACGTTATTTCGTATTTATAAAACTTGCGAATTGAAAGTTATTAATTAATTCGGGAAATTAATGGGGCGCGTTATAAACACGTTTTATAACATATATATACTTGAGAAAATTACAATTGTTCGGGTGGAGTTTTGCGCTTGTGCGATTAATAATTCTTTCGTATAAGTAATAGAAACATTTTTTTTTCTTTATTTCATTTTATCAGTGTATAAATCAAAATATTAATTAAAGTTGGTACATTAAACACGTTTATTGGTTTATAAAACTTTATAAAAACTAGTTTGAAGGGAAATAATTCACCGCATTATATATAGTATATACGTATGTATATTGCAGAGATATTATACGTCTCTAAAATTCCGTTTCCGATTTATTTATTGTTTTTTATATATGCTAGCCGTTGTATAATAAAAAACGAAAGACATCATAAATTTTACTCGCTACAACGTAAACTGCAAGTGTTGCGTATGTAAACAACGCGAGTTATCACAAATCGTTTTGTATTTATATTTTTACATCACCAAATACAAAATTGTTCGACGAAATGTATCCGAGTATGGGATTTTTTTCGCGAAAATAAGCAATGGATATGTATACATTTTAACATAATAACGACGAACATATTATTACGTATTCATAATGGACCGTCGTGTTATGTCTACTGTTGTAAAACATTCGCCGTGTAATTAATATAAACGACAAATATATAAATATATAAATTCCGAACGAGCTTGAGGTAATTAAAAACGGATCTCGCTTGGAAAACGTCGAACATTTGTTTCTCCAACAATACTACACAATTCGATTAATTTAAGTAGCGTTCGAAAGGAGAGAAGTGGTTATTAACGTGTTTTACAGTGTTCTTGTTTTATTCACGAAACAATCAAACATTTTATGACGTTCTCTTTTTGACGGGAAACGGTAACACGAATCCATAAAGTCCATGACTAACCACAAGCAAAAATGAGCAAAATAGAGTTTTGCTTAAAAAAAAACCATACATAATATACAATGAGATTGATTTTGGTATCAAATGGGTTTGTATTAACCGCATGAAGTAAGTGAAGACAAATATTCATTATCGAGGTAATTGTTACGAATGGACAGTGGACAAATACGCGCGGTTTAAATTTGGTACATTGGAAAGTGAGCACTTGATAGGAGTCTCTTTAATTTATTTGTGAAATATTCAAGTTATTGGTGTTGAGGATCAAAGGAGAGAATAGGAATGTATGGCTTATTGTCGTATTTGGACTCGAAGGCATTACGCGTTACGGTTATGAATAATGGTTCATATCTGATGCTCTCTATCTCTCTCACTCATACAATACATCTTATATTTTTTTTTTTATCATTTGCGAATTTTATAAATTTCAATTTTGATAATTAGTTAATCACAAGTAGATTCAACGTTGATCGTACGGTTATTAATTTCCGTGAAAATCACACATATGTACAATAAACTATATACTGCTAACGGTTACATTGCTGTGTAACTGTATGTTAAATTTGCTCGAAGTAGTTGGCAACAGTTTATTGTTTTGGGGCCTGTGAGCTTTATCACTTTGGTCGTTGTGAATTCTGGTAACTGTATCGAACAGAGTTACGAAATCCAAATAATAAACTGTATTGTATAACGTAACAAATATCCACAAATGAATACAATTAATTATGTTTCTCGAGGATATCGCAAAGATTCGTATTAGTAAAAATATATATTTTTACAAATAATATAAAATGATTTTATTGAGTTTCAAACCTTCAGACGCGAATTTATTTAATGTAATTTGTTACCGTGTAAATTCGATTAATGATTCAGCCCCATAGATCGAAACCAATTGTCACATATTAAAACTTTCCAACTATATATTATCTATTTATTTAAGATAATATATTATATTATATTGTTTGGCTGGTAAATTAATATCGAATTGGATTTTTGGGCTCTTTACAATAATTCCATTTTATTGTGTAAAAATTATATGGTAAAATCAACGTACATTTTCTAGAACTTATCGAATTATAGGCGATTGAGTACATTTCAAAGCATATTTTTAATAAAAATCGGTTTGAATTTTATTATTATTATTATTATTATTATTATTATTGAAATTCAAAAGATGGCGCGAGAACTCGAAAAAGAAAAATTGACTGCGTTCGTACCGTGTAATAAATGAATTATACATTTTCATTTATCAACGCGTATACCAACGGCCATTATATTTGCAACGAACACTAATACGAATGTTTTTCTTTCACAATTTCCGCACCGTACAATCGTAGTGTACACTGCTATTTATTTTACACTTGTACGATATATAAATACGTAAATATTTCCAACCGAATGACTGTGTGTGTGTGTGTATTTTTTTTTTATTTTGTCAACGAAATTAGATTGAAATTTGTTTTGTGAAGAAAAATGTATGAACCCCAGAGTGACGCATTTACAACGGTTATTGAGTTACGTGCGATTCAAACGAGACGAGCGATAATGTTTATTCGGGCTTCTCGCGAACGGACGGTGGTATGACTTTCACGACTTATCACAAATCGTCGATCTCGTAGTTTATTATTATCCCTGTGAGGTAATCATAGATAATACATAATGGATAGGTCGTGTGTGTACAATACGTGTAGCGGACAGCGTTCCGGAATAAAAAAAGAGGGATATTGCCAATCATACTCTGCTCGGCAAGAAATATTCCGTGAAATAATAATTGCCCAGCCTAGACCTCGTGAAAATACAATATACCGTGTGACGATTCTTTTGTCGTTTCATTTGTATTTTGTCATTTAATATTTATTATTATTTATAACCAACGGTTTATTTCGTAAAATGTGTTTTAAGTAATATCTTATACATAAAATGTATTTTTAATTTCTACTACAAGTGCATTGCACGGACCGGTCTGAATCAGTCCGATCCGAAGGTGTAAAAATCAATCAAATGCTTGGTATAGCCCGACTAACGGATTTCATACACGCGGGGGATTCGGTCATATCCCAGTCCAAATTTCCATATAGTAATTCAGTTTAGTCATTGAAAACCCTCCATAAGTCCACGTAATGTGTTACCAATTAAATTTCAAAGTCTAACCACAGAATAGATGACATTTGAATGAAGTTTAAGTAATTTAATGTGTTGAATGTGGAAGTTAATTTAGTACATATTTAGTAACTTAAATTCTTAAATTTTCTGTACTCGTTGATTTCCTGCTTTGCGAGTTATAACCCGTGTTCAGATATAACGTACATACCGCGAGACTCATCACTACTATTAACAGAGAACATACGAGAAGCGACACTTGAACAACTGAACGATATATTGGCGGATGTTTAACATAAAGTATTGGATGGCGATTGGCGGTAGTTGAACACGATCATAATGATCGCATCGATTTACAAAAATGTAAAAACTGCGACGCACTGCTTGGACGAAATTCGATGTTTGTATGATTATATCGGATAAATGGTAACATACCTGACCATAAACACACTATACGAACATAAACAAAATATGTTATTATTTTTACTTTTAATTATTCTCTGCTTTTAATAGAATTAGTTATATTCATCGGGATCCAACTTAATATGAAAAATAAATACTGTTTTGTTGAGTTGGTTTGTATAGGTTTTCAAAAGAAAAAAATGGTTGAAGCACAAAATTAAAATCATAAAATGTCAAATGATAACAATGCAAATGTTATTACATTGAGACCATCAGCTCTCCGCTATACAAGTTTCGTCCTCCTGCTATTAACCACGTATAAGATAAAATACGGATAACACACATGTATCCATATTATGACGATAAATGTTATCTTACATTAAGTGAAAAATATATTTCTAAAGAGATCGGCGACGCACTTTTTTACTGAGGAAATTTTCGGAATGTGTGTGTGTGTGTGTGTGTTTATAGCACGTTTTATCGTTGTGTAAGAAGTAATACTGAATATTAGATTAAAATCGAAACGTTCTCAAATATATATATATATATTAATAATTACCGTAAGGAAACAAAAAAATTACGAGTAAAGTTAAAAAAAAAAACATTTCTTCGCGATTTATACAAGAATTGTTTTTCAATCAAGAAACACCTAACGTTTGAAGTTTTTTTTCTGAAAAAAAAAATTGTTTTAAGTAAAATCCTTGGGAAGACGCACGCGTGACGGCGACGCGACGAATTAGATATTCGAATGATACAATGTGAATATTTAATCGAAAACGCGGGATAAAATTATTAGAAGAAAAAAAAAAAGAGCAATAATAATAATCGAGAAATCACTAAAGAAAGCCGCGCTGAACTTTGTCGTAAAAAACTCGACGTTATATTTTATTTATAACACCGTGTCGGGGGGCGAAATACGTTTAAAATAGGCGCGTGTGCTCGTTCAAAATGGTGTATAGCTAATAACAAAAGTAGTTTGATACACTTGTTACTCGTATACGTAAGCGATTATTTATTATTACGACGTGTAATATAGTTGAATGGGTGGTGTTTGTGTTATTTATAGTCGTTAATGTACTTGAATTATAATAATAACGATGGCCTCGAACGGCATTTATTATTATTATCGTCCTACCGATTCCCCCGACCAGATTGTATTAATAATAATAATATTATTATTATTATTTTGGTTTCAGCCGCGTTTCAAGAACGGATCTTGAACGGCTCCCGTCGGTTTCAGCTACCGCAACAATCGTCAAACCCCTAAACACCGGTGTCTTAGCATCACGACGAGCCTGAAACCTGGAGTTTTCAAACGATTTATTATTATTATTTATAATACATGCAATTTTACTGCTACAAAATCAATGAACGCTGACGACGGCCATTGTAGTCGATACGGAAATATATATATATATATGTTCACCATGCGATATAGTTAAAAGATACCACTCGGAATGATCGAGTAAACGTCTATAATATATTCGAGTAGATCTTGTTTCCAGTATACGTACAGTACCGTTCGCGAGCGTTATCAGCCAATCAGTTTGCTTAATGATTCCGTTTCATTTTAACTGTTTGTTGTTGCCAGAGCCGACGGAAGGCACGGGCGAGCTATAGGTAAACGGCCCAGGGTGGCAATTTTCGTTTAAAAAACCTCCACGGCCGGCATTCCGAACATGTAAGTGTAGGTACGCAGAATTTCGAAACATGTCGACAAATTTCAATAAAATATCTATTACAAACATCCGCGATCAAAAGTTATGAAAATGCAATCGGACAACATAAATAATAAAACCAATTTACGCGCGATAGTGTGAAATCCATTAGCTAACCATTTCAAATAAACTTTTATTGACTGTACGGGACGCCGCGTGCACGATTAAAAACGAAACGTAACGAGGTTAACCGCGTATATTATTATTATTATTATTATTATTATTATTATTATTATTATTATTATTATTATTATTATTATAATTATTATTATTATTATTATTATTATTATTATTATTATTATTATTATTATTATTATTATTATTATTATTATTATTATTATTATTATTATTATTATTATTATTATTATTATTATTATTATTATTATTATTATTATTATTATTATTATTATTATTATTATTATTATTATTATTATTATTATTATTATTATTATTATTATTATTATTATTATTATTATTATTATATAGTAATAGTTGGGCGCGATGCTAAAAATCCAGTTGTTTAGCTCTTGTACAGAAATTTGACGTTAGAATATTAGCAAGCCGTTTTAAAGAAATGTACACGCATGTTCGTAATACTCAAGCGTGAAATTTTTTATGAATTCTAAGGATTTTAAAATAATGCAATCGATATAATATTATATATTATCCAATGTAATTATGTTTCTACGGTTTCGCATTTTTTCTTTTATTCTTTCTTTTTTTTTGGGGGGGGGGGGTGTGGGAAAAAATGATTACGTTTTTAACGCGTAAATTAATCGATTTTAACGAAATCGACTGTAATTTTTACCGTCAATATATAATATGTCTGGAGTATAATATATCTCGAACCTAAGCGAACACAACAAACAGTTACCATTCAAAAAAACCTTCCCGTTTTTCCCATTACTCCCGTAAGTACACCCATGTAAATCGTATACAATATACAGTTTATTCTCATGCATACGCTTACGTGAACGCTATAGACTCCGAACACACGCAATAAAGAATTTCTGTGTGGCACACGCGCATGCATGGAGTAGAGGTGTATACGCACGCTGTTGATGTATATAATTTGATTTATAAATCGTCTACACGCAGAGAAATGCAATATAGCTACGGTATGAAGAGAAAAAAAGACTTTTTGTTTGTTTATTTATTTTGCTAAATTCGTCCCAAAGGAAATACAACATTGGAAATCAATGCTGGAAACTCTTATATTGTAATAAAAAAAAAAAAAGTCAAAAAGCGCGTACAACGGGAATAAATTGATAGGAATCAATTTGAAATCTATACAGTTAGGTATTCATCAATCGACTGCAAAACACACACTCTCCATCAAACTGGCGCACGCGTGATCGATAAAATAAATGATTCGTTCCACTTTACATTCATATCACGTATAATATTTATTCGGCATTGGGGGTTGTCGTCGAATGTAAAAAATCGTCAATGTAATATTATATGATAATGTTGTTCGGTAATGAATTAAATATAATGAAGCGCAATTACTTACAAAACGTATAAAATGTTTACGTCTACGTATATATATATAGTATACACTTGCAAAAGTGAACAGAAAAAAAAAGTTGAATTTTTTTTTTTTCGTGTGTGCGTTTCGTACCGGTTTCACGTAAATACTCGTTATATTTTGCTGATAATGTCAATCTTTGCTAAATTCTATTTCTGCAGATTGTTGTCATCGTTTACACCCGCCACGGACGATGGACGACGGAGTTTTTGTTCGTCATTCCGCGGTTTCGTATGACTTTTTCGTACGCCGCACCAAATCGTGGTCTTCTCGTATACAATAAAATTAAAACGAAGCGAAATTTTTTTTCTTTTTTCATCTATAATTCTAACTGAAATAAACAAAGGGAAATATTACGAGGTTTTTTCTTATATATTTATATACATAAAAATATAAATAAAATCAGCAGTTGTAGTACCGTCCGAATGTAATCTGAGCGCGCGGATAAAGACGAATATCTTGTAAACCGTCAAAAAAAAAAAACATAAATAAATAAAAGTAATACCTTCCAGCCTTTCTCAGACGATTTACGTTGGCGTTATTACCATAACAGAATTCCTTAACGACCGAAAATAGGCGCTCGTTATATTCAGAAAACATTTCATCGACGCGTATTCCTCGTCAAGAAAATACAATGAAAACAAAAAGGTTTGTTGACTCTGTTAACGAGATGCGTTAATTTTGTTCGATCAAGTAAATATATTTGCTTTCTGGACGGGAGCCGGAACTATGTGCATATGCTCATAGGCGTGTTTACGACCACTGCGCAAAATCAATTTTTGAAATAATAATAATAATAATAATATTGTAAAATGTCAGTTATAATTTTAGGTTATATAATAGAGGAGTCCGACCGAAACCATCGACTTGTAGTAGCTTTTAGAATAATATAATACGTTTTGTTATTTCGTTTGATCCGTAACGAGACGTTATTGGCTGTATAAATTTAATGTAAATGAACAAATAGCCAAACAAAAAAAAAAACATTATAAGAATACTTTAGAAAGCACAAAAATTACAAATGGCGGTAACAAGTAAATAATGATTTAATTTCATATTACATTTCACACTATTGTCTATATAACACAAAAATAAATCTGCTTGAATAGCAGATCCTTTAGCCAGATCTGCAAAACATTCTCTATATATATGAAGTCTATGTATATGTAAAAACGTACGTCTTCCTGGTTGGTGAAATAAATGAGTTCCGAAAATGTCAATACCGTTTTTCTGCAGTAGATTGATAATGATTTAAGTTTATTACGAAATATTAAATACTTTCTTTTATTTATGAATTTAAGATATCCAAGAAAACTTTGAAATTAAATAAAACAAATTTCAATCTTAGTAGAAAAAAATTTAAAAAATTTAATCTGAACTGGTTATATATAAAAAAGAAAACGAGTGACAAAATTTGTTACTTTTATTGGGAGCGCAGAAAATTTGCCAAAATTAATGCCTTCAGATCATTACAGATGATCTAGTGCTCTGAATTTAATATCAATAATTGTCATTCGACCATTTCTCTAAGAATAATCAGAGCCACACGTGTAGCTGAAGAAATATATTTACACTTATAAAAACTCAAGTTTTATCGGAGTAGAAGCTTTTATTAAATAAGAATTATGTATGTATATATGTAAAATGTGTCCGAGATATTTTCCTCTTAAAACTGTGATGAAAAACGTAATCACTAAATAAATTTAAAAAAATTTAACCCCGACACTCTGTCTTTGAAATAAGTTTTATGTCACTGATGTTTGACTGCAGATATTCCAACTGTATCTGAGGTCAGACGGTATGTAAAAATGACATTAACTTATTATCAAAATAGAGAAATATATAAATATCAAATAGTTTTCAGCGTGTAATATTCCGGACGACGACACTTCATTCAGTTCGCAGACACGAGAACACGACGATTAAACACTAACAAATTACTTCCTAAACGTCACTTACGTGCCAAAAGAAAAGCGAGTTTCCGATCCATTAATGCGCATAAGCTCACTAACGAGAAGAACATTATGATCTGCTCTATTGAAGGCTTTTGCAAAATACATTTTATAACAATAAGATCGACTTTGTTGCCGCTCATTGGATTCCGCAATGAAAAAATTTATTTAAATATACTTTAAAGTTCAGAATCGATAAATTTATAATATGTTTTAATTATCGACTCTATAATATTAATAATTGCATTAATATACATGTTATGATTAATAAATATTAAAAATGCGTAATATAAAAATAATAATTACTATCTTAGTTGCGGTAATATGTAATCTACGCACGATTGTCAAGCGTCTGAGCATTAATATTATTATCATCTATTTAAATTTAATACGAGTAGATTTCCCAAAATAGTTCTCTAGTCACATTGAATCCGAATGGTATACTGCAAAAACGCACGTGAGTACGAATATATTTGATTTTTATTTTTTGGTCATATTAATTGAGATTTAAAATAAAATCTTCAAACAAAATTGCGCGTTTATGATACGAGTATATTAATATTTTTATTCTAGCTTATAATCAAAAACCCATTTTCAGATTTATATATATTTACAAACAGCCGCGTTTGTAAAAAATAATTAATTTTAAAATAATTATAAATTTCGCATTGTAAATAACACGAACGTAATTAATATTTTATTCCAATTATTATTGATTGACATTGTTAGTTTTTTCGCATTCTACGATTAACGTTAATCATATATATCGTTTGAAGTTATTATACATGCCGCATTATTCAATAAATTCAATCGATTGAAGTTATAAACTTTAATTTAATCAAATATTTTTTTTTAAAAATGATTTTCAAAGGGTATTTTTTTCGTACCGTTTAAACGTTCGAAGAAAATCTTTATTTTAATTGTCTGTAAAATTCTTTAGAAATATTTAATTAAATTTCTTACGTATAAAAAAAAAAAGAGTATCCCATGGAAATCTGATAAATGCAATAACTTTTGTTCTATACAATATTCTTAATTATTATTTTTCTTTTTGTATATTTAATAATATTACTTTAGAATCCCGCGTTACAATAATAATTGTATTTTAGATTCATTTTTATCAAAACTAAGAATAAAATAATGTTTTAAGGTGTTTGAAAAGTCTAAAATAACTATTTTTTCAACAGATTTAAAAAAAAAAAAAACAAATAACGGGCGTCAAACGTGTTTTCATTAATAGTTGATTTTCTATATGACAATACTATCCGGAAAAGAAATTCTAATTCCGGCAAATCACTCCACAAGAATTCCAAAAATACAATGACATAATATTATAAAAGGCTCGTTTTATTTCCGTGTTCATAGTAATAAGTGGCGAGAATGCATAAGCCTTCGTGTGAAACCACACGAAATTCACGGGCCTTAAAACCGATCGAACCGAACAATAAACGTTTTGCACGGCGGTATTGTTCGCGAATATTTCAAAAGTCGAATGCAAACAATTCGATCGTATATTATAAATTATTGAAATAAAAAAGTTCATTATAACTTCGCCGTATGATGGTGTTATGTTTTCGAGAGGGAATACAAAAACGGACATTTTCGTTTTCTACAAAGTCATTTCCATTGGCCGCGTTATTTTCCGTAAACTTTCTTGACATTTTCGCGCGTTGTGAATTACACGAATATCGGAAACCAGGAATTGAGCGGCATCCAATAACGTTGCCTGGAGAATTTATTTTGTAGTATTTCAAACGTTTGTCGATTGATATGGGCAATCCGCCTCTCCGCGCCTGCATAAAACTCGTAAATATATATTCATCGTTCCAGTATATGTGTATGAAAAAAAAATACGTGTTCGGGAAATCGACGTTTTTCTTTTTTTAAATAGAAAATTTACCGTATCGTATTCGAGTTTTCAAATATTATAACAACGTCCATTACAGATCACGACGATATATCAACGAGAGGGTTGGTCGAAAGACGAGAAGGGTGTGTGAAAGTGGCAGCAGTTCAACGAGAAAATTTGTAAACGTGACGTTTAAACGATATTCCCGCGTAAACTAAAATAATAGTGTCGTACAATAATCGCACGAATATAATATTGATTCGTATTAATAATGTACGTAATTACGTAGACGCAGACATCAAGAAATACTATAATCACTGTATTGAACGACAGTTGTTCTCCTTGTATTTTATATTCACGTCGTATATTGAAACATTTAAATTATTAATTACAGTATCGACGATTCAATGTACGCGTATTTTGAACGTTTAACGCGGTTGTCAGATTGATCAGTACGATAAACGCGATGCCACCGTAATACGAGCAATCACGACCGAAATTCGTTGTACAGGACCGTTTATTTGTATTGTTGACACGTTACAGTTTTGAAAAATATATTAAAAAGCAAAAACTCGGCGGCTTTTGCCCAAACCCCTAGATCCCTTATACACGACCGTCCCCCATTATTTCCTATTACTTTAACGGAAGTGACGTATATTCATGTAATTCCTCGACTTCGATTTTGTGAATTCCATCTCGTACACGTGCGTTCTCTCGATATTTCTTTCCCGGATTCCATTTGCGATATCTCAAAACACGGTCATATTCGCGCGTTTATGAACCTGCACACTCCTTCGCCCTTTTCCAGTGCACACGTTGTGCGCAGAGTTTTCTCGATGTCAATTCCGATCGGCGGTGCGCGGACCGCACACATCGGAAACGAAATAGTGAAAACAGACGGTAAACGTCGCCGTTTCGGCGGGCCCGCTCGCGTAAATCGAGTTAGCCTCCTCCCCCCCGTGCGTGCTTGCTCACTCGTCGAGTCCCCGAGGCCTATGTGTGTAATGAAAACTCGGGAGACGACCGAAGACACCGTCTTTGGGTTCGACGTGGCGCGCGTAACGACGTCGTTCGCCGGCCGCGTCGTCAAAATGTTATCGGTTTACCGGCTATTTTGGACGCGTCGCGACCCCGTCTTCGTACACACACTGCACCGCACTATTGTACACACGCGCCCAACACCGTTCGAGGAAATTACGTAAACTCCGCCGTAGATTCTCATTTCCCCCCCGCGAAAACCGCAGCAGACCGGTGAGGGGTTTTTTTTTTTTGTTTTAAACAGTCTTTCGCTGCTCGCGTGTTTAACTATGTGGAAAAATTTTTTAAAAATAAATAAAAAAAGGATAGCGCGACGCGATGGCGTTGTGTGGGCGCACGTCGCTCGAATGAATTATCCGCCTTGGATAACGATCCCATATAGAGTTTTGTTGTCATTCGTGAATTTGAAAAATATTGAACAAAACGATTCCCCGAGCACCGGGGGCGCAGTGATTGATATTTATTATCAATAAATGAAATGACTTTCGGCGGACAAATGAAATACGCTTTGTGGAAAAAATCGAAATGTTTATAAAAGAAAGAAAATTACGATTTAAAGGTTTTCGAGATTTTTTTTTTTTTTTTTTTTTACTATAATTGAAATAACCGTACGCGTCTGACGCGTCGTATTAAATTTTTTAAGCCTTAAAACCAAAAAAAAAACAAAAAAAAAACTTCGTTAATGAATCTAATATTTCGAAAATCTATAATCGTCATAAACGGCACGAAATTGAAAGATAGAATTCGGGATATGAGTTTCGTACGTCTCGTCGTATAATATAAGAGACGTTCAATTTCTACGTCGTTAAGTAAATGCTGCAAAAAGTGCTTTTTGTGTCGTCCTTTTACGTTCGCGCGGACAATTTCGGAAGCCGTTGACGTCGTAATTTATAGACTAAAACGCGTAATTGCGAGGATCGGCGAAACCCGATCGCTCATTATCATTAATAATATTGTATGTTGTACGACATAGGTTCTCCGATGTCGAAACACGTGTATTATAAGACGATAACGTGAGACTCGCGATGCGAAAATTTCAGCGAAATTTGTTTACACAGAAACGAGAAAAACGGCTATTGGCGACAATATAATATTATATTATATTGTATTTTATTCCTTATATATATATATAATCATATATTGTAAAGAGACTGCAGCGCTTCTATTGTTTGTCCTCTGCAAACTCAAAAAATGTTAATAGAATTTTGATACGGTTTAAACTATTATTTTTAAAAAAATCTAAAGGTGAATACACTCGGTATTAGGTCACAACACGATAGGTTTCTTTAATACTATTGTAAAACCGAAGCGAAACGTGATGAGTGTGATTGTATTAGTGAGTAAATTAGATTAATGTATAAAACCCATTTAAAACACAATGTGTCATATGGTTTTAATGTTTGTGGCGTTAAAAAAAAAATGATATCTACAAAAAACGATTACACTTGTAAATTGTTTTCACCATCATTACTCATATATTATATATACGTATATAAAAGAAAAAATGTATTCCTACTCGAAATTTTTCATTAAAATTTATAGTTTTACAATTGCATTGAAGTATGTTGCTAAATAGTTTTATGTATCTATCACATATTATGTTAAAAATAGGTATTTGCTATACGTATTGGTTGCTATTTTCAACAGTCAAGGTTTTAGAATCACAAGTAATTCATTTAAATAAGTTAATAAACTTAACATTTAAATCTCGTTTAATTGATTAGTTTTAAAAATATTTTGCATTTCGTTACTTAACACATCTTACCCGAAATATTTAAAGTTTTACAAACATATAAATTTGGTAAAAATGCGCTAGTTTTTACCAAATTGCATCGAACATATAACAATAATTAAAAATTATGTCAGGGTATTAAAATAATATTGAAAAGTGTGTAGCTTGCTTTTAGACAAATCGGTGGTAGATAGCACGTGCACTGTGTACACCTTACGAGACATAATGAAATTGTGATGATAGCAATGATAGTGGTCAGAAGGGAGTAACATACGTTCAAGAAACCTAATTACAAGTCGATCTGCATTAATAACGGTTATAAGGAGAGGCGATTGCCCCCTTTTGGGATTTAATATTTTTAAATTTAGTCTATCCCTTATCCAACAGCACCGACTTGTAAGTTGGTCCAATTATGTTATGGTTATGCTCCATTTTTGCCTTCCCCCCCCCTTTGAACATCGTGTTTGTAAAATAAACGAGTAAACGAATGTACAACGAGGAAAGATGAATAATTACGTCATTTTATTTCATTCAAATACGCGAAATAATAATAATAATATTACTAATGAAAATAATAAGTATTGCAAACGTGAATACGATTGATCGCTCGATCAGCGTCAAACTAAACAACCGCGAATATCAACAGAGCGCGTCAGTCGACCGCGATAAAACAGGAAACGAAAGTAGTCACCAGATAGCGCTTCGACACAATATGGAGGGGATAGCAACAAGACGCGCACATAAATAGCGGTCCAAAGCCGGCGTATCGCTCAGTTTAGCCGAGGCGGGCAAACGCGAACAATCTTTTATACCTCTGACCGCAGCAAAAACACCGTGTGTGTGTGTGTATCACCATGCCATGTGTGTGCGTGTGCGTGTGCGTGTTCACATTGACAGCCGCGCCTATACTATGCAGTCCACCGGTTTCGAACTGCTATTTAAAAGCGACTACTTTCTTAACCGTCACTGATCACGCATTCTCACGTAACTCTCAAATTGAATATAACAAAAAAATAAAAATAAATAAAGGAACCCGGAGACATTGTAGTCTTACACAACAATTGAATATTACAACGTGCATCTCAGTTATATCAAGTGTATTCTGTTCGTCTCCAATGTCCTGTAGTATGTGTCAATGAAAAACATGATTACTGTAAAATAATTTCTTAGGTTGTATTGGTGTGAGTGTAGACGAATCAAAGGCAGTGAAACGGAAAGAGCGATTTAAATATCACGAGTTTATGACGAAACAATTAACATTTTTGTAAATGTATTTTTATAAAGTAATTCCAAATATTTTAGTTTGTTTACGTTTTTGTTTCTTTTTTCTACTAAAAGGCAGAGGTAAAAGCGTATAATTTTTGTTTTTTCCATAAATAGAGTTTGACTGGACGACACGTGTTTTTCCCGGTAACGAGCCAATAAAAAATATATAATATTATAGTCTTACAGTGGGTTAGAAATCAAAAATGAAATTATTACCAAATTTAATATAACATTTTCTAATGTTGCGGGTATAACAAGAAGACTTGGACGAATAATGTTTAAATATATATTATATATACGTATGAGATTACCAATTTGTATATGTATTATAAAATTTAAATTACGAATTGTAAAAAAAAATATTTGTTAAATATCTATTTACATAAACGTTTGTCAAAAGTCGTCATGTTATCGTTTTTGTCAAAAAAATGTAACGGAAATAAAACGGAATAATATTCTTCGAGGCGCTATTCGTTTGGCACGGTTAAACGGATTTCACGTAACTATAACGCGCCGGAATTCTCGGCCGCGCCAAGTGTAATATATTATTAGACATTATCTCGTCGTTTGTGTTTACACATACGTCATCGCACGTGAGGGAATTTCGGTTGTGTTTGGATTAACTTTGTAAGTATTAACTGTATACAACGTTTAAAGTTTTATTATGAATACGTTTTCGTTGCGTTATTCGCGAAACGTCTAAGGGGAAATAAAGCTCGTCATAGTTTGAATTCAGGTTGCCGGAAAAAAAAACGGTCTCTTATATTATATTTATCGTAGCTTTTTTTGGACATTTTTTTAAAGTATTTTTTTCTTCTTCTTCTTCTTCTTCTTCTTATTATTATTATTATTATTATTATTATTATTATTATAGCATTACGTCTTCGTCATTATGAGCTTAACACTGAACGACACGATATCGAATAAAAATATTATTGTTTAAAAGCAACTTGACGGTTAGGTTAATACCGTTTGTAATTTTATAACGTGAAAATAATTGAGTAATGAGACGTTCTTTTACGAGCGTAATGTAATTAAATTGGTATTTGTATAATATGTAGTAAATTGTATTATTTAATAAATATTAAATAAAAGTCATCACGACTGACGTGTAATAATAATAATAATAATAATAATAATAATAATAATAATAATAATAGACTAGCGTTTTATTAATATAATAATATTTTGTGCAGATGCGAACGATTAAATTTCAATTCATGGACGTTTTTATAAAAATACTTTCCCATCAGTGTTGTTTCCAGATGCTAAAATTTGCATCTATATAGAGCCAGAACATTTATATCTGGACTATATTATAGATATAATTTATAGATACCAAAAAACTTGATAATTATTTTTTTCTACCCCATAAACATTGTTATTGTTGTCTTTTTCTTTTGGAAATTTTATTCGACGACGAATACCAATAGAGTCAAAAACAGTTGGGTATTATTATTAAAAAAAAAAA
The DNA here is from genome assembly GCA_032441825.1 of Chaetogeoica ovagalla. NCBI lineage: Eukaryota > Metazoa > Arthropoda > Insecta > Hemiptera > Aphididae > Chaetogeoica > Chaetogeoica ovagalla. The sequence continues at coordinate 4,924,069 of CM063732.1, read as the reverse complement.
ATGTTCTTTATTATACTTCTAACTTCTCAGATGAGTTGAACCATTGACTGGACGGTAGTCAAATATATTACATAGTACTTTAATTTAATTTACCAGGAAAAAATATAAGAAAAACTGTCAAGTATGGTAAATAGACAATTGAATGTATGTTAACAAATTGGTTATAAAGTTATAACCAAACATGATTATTATGTACAATGTTGTAATGGGTAAATACAATTATTCGAGTTGGATTTTAATGTTATAAAAAACAATATGCTTTGTTATACTGTGAAGCGAAAACAGTTATAAACATTATTTGTACTAGATTTACATTTTAAAAAATATATGAAAATCAATAATATCTGTGAACATGGACTATTCGTCGTTGTGTCGGCTAACAGGTACAATTAAATATTTGTTTTCTTAATTATCTACAAATAAGATATATTTCGCGACTTTGGTTTCAGTCGAAAACGATCGCGTGATAGGTTATTTAAAAAAAAAACAAAAAGGGAATTGTTTCACGTTTGAATTACGTGTATTGTAAAAAAAAGTAAAAACACGTTTTTACAAATACGTCGGAAACAAACGTATGCGATTGTATGTTAATGTTAAAAAGTGTATTTACAAATTGTCACATTATTTCGGAAGTACTTTGACTTAAAATGCATTCGTAAATATTAAACGGAATCGATTTAGGCTGGATATTTCTTGTGTATACCTACAGATGGAAACTAAAAGCGTATAAAAGACGTACAGTATTCTGCAATAGCCATCTCTGTTGGTTTATATAATATACATATATGTGTGTATGTGTGTGTATTTATCATAGTGTATTGTAAGTCGCAATAAAGTCGATTCACAATGTTTTAAGTTGTAAAAGCGCTTTCTTTTACACATTTATATTTTTTGTTTTCGGTAGACTTCTTCTTCCATCTGCACTTTATATTATATTTCCGTGCAAGTGATGTTAAAAAAAAATGTCTTTTTTTTTATTAGGTTTTCCTATTCAATTGCGAGGAATACGAAAAAAAAACATAGTACAAAAGGTATCTTACTTTTTTCCTTGATTCTAAAACGGAAAAAATCACTAAAAATATATTTCATTATTATTACTACTATCATTTTTTTTTTTTTTTTTTGCTTATTACAACAATAAAAATAAATAAATACATCGTTTATTTTAAAATTAAAATCGCGCCGCTGTATGGAGTTTATTTTTTAATAATGAGAACACGTCAAATTGTGTGTATATTGTGCAGTATAATAAAAATTATAATAATATACTAGTATTTATAACCTGCGTTCGACATTTATGGGTTTGCAAAATTATTATTCATTTTTGACGTTTTATATGTTATTATTATTATTATTTTCAATGAAATCCAGTATAAATTAATGTTGTTGCAACGACACTAATTAATTGATTACTATAAACTCGGCAACGGAAGTCTGATTTTGAATTCGTATTACGGTCCCTTTAATTCTGAACGATTTCACGTTTGAAAACTTAAAACGAACTCGAAATTTTCGTTCGCAATTTACAAGTTTTCTCTATTAGAAAATAATATTCGTATTTTTTTTTTTTTATATATAGAATTCTCATATATAAAATAACTTTTGTTTTGCTTCACAACTTAAAATTTTGTTTTTGTTTTTTTTTATATAGTGTCGATTTATAATAACCTATCGTTAATCGAATTTCAATTATAAAGATATCAAAACTGATATTTTTTTTTCTCATTAAGAAGTTCATTTGACAAATTTAATTTTAGTATATACAACTTTAGTTTGAGTTACATTGTTTATTCATTCGAATTCTAATATTTTCAAATAAATTGATATTATATATATATATATATATATATATATATATATATATATATATATATATATAATAACGGCTTTCTATCTCGTCAAATATTACAATACATATTAATATCGATCTAATATACGTTTGATAAAATAATTTAATAATATTATTATTTAAAAATAGCGCAATTAAAGAAAAAAAGAATATATATATATTATTTTAACAAAAGTGATATTTTTATTATTTTGTTTCTTTTACGGAGGATTTCTGCCGGACAAAATACGTTTTACACAAAAATTAAAGTATACAACTTTTAAAAAAAAAGTGACAAGAAATCATTTTTCATTATTTCACCGATGTGATTAAATTTTAATTTACATTGAGAAAAACACGATTCAATAAAATGAAATTGGATGTTGTGAAAAATCCAATCAATAGTGTATTTTGCAAAAAAAAAAGAACCTCGAAATTCCTTCATAGAATTTGTTGTTTTTTTTTTTAAATTAACACACTAGTCTTCGTCTATTAATTTCCCGAATCGACCGTTGATGTTTAATACATGCCATTAGAATGTTTAAATATTACGTAAATCGATTGTAACGCAAATAATATTATATAACATATGGGAGTAAATATACGCGGTCAAATGCTACGTCGTAGTATATTAAAATATGGACATAATATAATAATAGCGTTCTCTGAAAATCGAAAACACATTGGTGTGCTATAATTTTTGTTAAATTATTGAGTATAATTTCTTTTATACAGTACAAACACGTTTTGTTCTCACTCGCGCACTCTCTTTTTCTCCCTCTTTTTCTGCAATCCCAAGTGTTCCGAAACCAAATAACATAATAACATAATATTATAAAAGATTCATATCATAGAACTAGATGCTCTCTGAGTAGTTTGGACACTTAAATGATGTGCGTGTGAAAAGTAATTCGTTTCGAAAGTTTTATCTTTGTACAGTTATACGCGGTGTTCATTTCCAAAAGTGTATTGGCAACTTTTTCTTTTCGAATTTTGTGTTTTTTTTTTTAGTTTTTCGAAATCTCGATGTTTTCGTGACGTATACTTAACTTTCTGAATACCACCACCAAAAAAAAAAAAAAAAAAAAGAATCACATGATGATGATAAGGGGGACTGATGATTGTCGAGTTGGCCAAGGAACTTTAAAAAAAAAAACCGTTGTACAGCATTCGATTTCGTCCTAGCGCGGGACAATTATTATTCCATAATGCGAAACACTACTACTACTTACTCGTAAGTAAAGCTCGTTGGTGGAGTCGACGAGGATTTTCTAACGTCGTTTGAACAATTAATAAAATATGTGACGTACATTCATATCTGATCGTATAATTATCGAGAGAAAACGTATTTTTTTTTTAAATCGGCCGTTTCTAAAATATGCTCATCACTGAACATAACTGCGGAACAATACAGACGTTACATATGATTGCTCTGGCGAGTTGAAAATTGTGTGTTTGAGCCGGTACACACGACCGACATTTTATCGTACGATCTATATCATATATTATTTTAATATCATCTAAATATTTTGATGTTGACGTGATACGTTTTCGCGATCTGTGTATAAAAAAATAAGAATTTCTTTCCAAGCAGCTCTTTTTTTTAAATACCTATCAGAATAATTATCTGAACTGTTATCCCAACGTAAAGGCCTTGATTGGACTTGGCAGATAAGAATCTCGATATCAATATTTAAATCCTCTCATCCACATATTCAATTGATTTTGACGGCGAGTTGGCTCCACTAGAACGGTCACATTCGTCCTCCGAAGACATGATGGATATCCAAAAAAAACTACCTATGTTTTAAAACGATAAATTATCGTTCGTGTGTTCTGATCAGTTGATTTTTGCACATTTCGATTGACATATAATATTTTGGTCGTACGATATTGTTATCGTACAGAAGTTGAAAACGTCTCCGACAGTTTTCGAGGCGTCGTACGACATTTTACCGCGATCGTGTGGACAGCTCGATTTATGACCGTGTTATTTATAATATCGTGCGACGAATAAATCGTACGATGAAATATCGGTCGTGTGTACCACCGGCTCTTTGGTCTTCGACTGCCCGTAAACAAGGGACAATCGTTTTTTTTTTTTTTCTTCTTTTTCGCTTAAAATTAAAACGCCTCTTTTGATCACTGGCACGTAATGGCGGAAAACGGAACTCGTGATTTATTCGTATTATTTTAAAACGGTTGGCCGTATATGTGTATAATATAACGTTATAACGTATATATACACCACATATACGATGAACCGCCGCGGCCGATACACAACTCGCATAAAATTGATTGAGGGAGGAAATTAATTTTTTCCACCACTCGTCGTCGTCCGTATGCGAAATCGCATTTTTGACCGCTATTAATTTTAACGGCCCGCGCGGCTTTTTTTCCCCCTTCCTCCACGTGACGCCGGGGTCATTCCGATGGAACGTCGAAAATCACGGACGATTGTTCAACAAAATTAATTTAAACCCTCGCGATACAAAATACGAGGGGGGGGGTACACGTATATTATTATTTTACGCACGTATATTCTTATCGAGGAGAAAAAGAAAAAGGACACACACGCGACGCACGTGTGATTTCAGACCGTTCTCGCGAGCACCGCGATTAAATACAATGTTATAACGTCTGGTTTTCGTTTCCATCAAAATGGCGACAAAAACCAGTTATGATTTCGACGACGCAATACGACAATTCGAGGGAATAACAACACGTAACACTGCTTTAATGACTATAATAGGAACGTCGGTAATAATAATAATAATAATAGTTTTTAACTTATAATAATAATAACAACTAAGTAATATACTAACGCGTTTCTCAAAATATTGTTTTGAATACAATGGTTACGTCACTGCTTTCAAATCCAAAATAATAATAATAGGCTTCCGAAAATCTCTGTTTAAAATTCATCGAAATTAATATGCAAAACATATGCGGCTTGTTATCTTTTTTTTATAGGAGTCCAATTGATTTAAATTCTGTTTGAATCGGATAACGTTTTTCTAAAACGACAGATATTATTATTATTATTATTATTTCATGTATATCTTGTTTTGACAACTGACAATTGAACGCACAAAATTTGAGATATATTTGCTTATACAAATTCCGAAAATTCATAAAAACCCATTGCGTAGAATTATGATAACGCGAATATCCGACACATCTTACAGTGGCATGACCCGTTCCTTTATTAAACATTTACCTTCATCGGAGTGACGCGATTTATCTCCGCAGTCTCACCTTTGCGTTCGTGGATTGCGGGTCGGCTTTCATCACTTTTCATACACACACTGCTGTACATGGGGAAACGCTGTATCGAGAAGTGAAGTGAGGTCTTCTTCGGCAACGAATTGTTTTTGGCACCGGTGTCGCGTGGCGGTCGCATGATCGCAGGACAAGACGGGAGCTGCTTCTTGCTCAATTAAATAATAATCGCAACGTTTAGCGGACATTATCGACCGTACTCCGCCAAGATGTACACTTTCATTTAAAACAAACACGATTAAACAATAGCCGTAGAATCGAAATAACGTAAATAATTAAATGGCCGAGGCGAAGGGATTGTTTCCAAAAACTTTATTGCTATATAAATGTAAATAAACCAATTTATATTAATATATTACTAGCGCGTTAACGACCGCCGGTGAATATATCTGTGGGATATAATTATACATTTTTCGTTTCCCCCGGAGTAATCTCAACTTTCAAGTCTTTCGTTACAGCACGTTAATCATCATAAGCACTACAAAACATATCGATTTTCGAATCGATAGAAAAAATGTATATATTATTATTATTATTATTAGGTCTGTACGAATTTAATAGTTACCTTTAAGTTTTTGTTGTCCCTTTGGCTAAATAATTTTTTAGAATATATAATGTCATACGCAAAACATAATTGTGTGCCTAAAATGTCTATCAAACGTAGATAACTGTGTTTAGACTTTGATATATATATATGTGTGTGTGTGTGTTTAAAATTATCCCTTTTGTTCATATCATATCATATTGTCTCGTTTCCCGTTCGCGTAATCCTTAAAGAGATAAGTACTCAAACGATGTTCTTGTTTCGAGTTTATAATAATATATATATATATATATATAATATATATTACTCGTTCGGTGTAACCCATTTTCAGTACACTCTCATATAAATATTTCCAAAAAGATATTCCGTTTTTATTCTTTAAATAATTCAATTTCAATGCATATTATACACTTGCTGGTATGGCTGCGTGGACGACATGAAAGGAAAATGAAAATACCGAAAATATAATATGATGAGTGCAAGAGGTGGGATTTAATTTCGCTTATACTCGTATGCGTTCATCTAGGTAAACTGTAATACGTACCATATTGGTGTACTTTATAAGCCGATTTCTTTTTCACAATTCGTATGCGCATAATGTGATAACGAAAAAAATTGTAAGTTACCGTTTAAAGAATATTTTAATGAATAATTAAGAAATAAACCTAAAATAAGGTAAACCATCAATTTAACATTTCATGTCTATTATATACGTGTATCGTATATACATCATATAAATTGTTATAATATAATAGTCGGACTTTTTAAGTTTCAATTTTATTCATTAATATTTTTAACGTTAGTAAGAAAAGAGGAGAATTTCATATTTTTTACATTGTTTAATATCAAGTCAATCTTGTAACAATTTTTGGTTTGTTAAAACACAAACTAACATATTTTATTAAAATAATGTAAAATGTGAATACTGCGGATCGATTAAGTCACTTGTTCGAGTGTTGTCAAAGTTGTATTTCGAGTTTTAATTTGATAGTAATGACAAACAATTGCATTAAAAAAAAAAAACGACTCTTAGTGAAAATCTGTTCTTTATTATGTTTGATAGTCCTTCGGATTTCAAACTTCGAACACATAAATTTGATAAACGATTAATTTTCTTTACGTATTGTTTGCTTTAAAATTGTTATTCGATTTCGGATATAAAATAAAAGAGTAGCACATATCCAAAACGGTTGTGTTGCCGACTATATCAATATTTTATAAAAAATGTTCAATAATTTTTTCATTATCTTTTAAAAAATTTGAAAACCTAATTCCAACTAGATGAATTTTCCTACTACTCGAATATTATACTCATGTGAATATCAATGGAATAATCTTATAATGAAAAATAATAACAATAACCACGTCATGGTGAAAATGTATTATTTATATAAAATTCTGTTATTTTATGAATATTAAACATCTATTTATTGTGGATATTTATTCAGAAGCGTGCTCAGAATCAAAATAGGCCCGATTATAATATTATGCATTACGAATTGTATAGGAAAAATAAATTGAAAAACCGAGTGTTGAGATCTGATTTAAAGAAAATTGCACGAACCATTATAAATTACTGTATTTCAATAGTAATGAATATTATTTGTTTAAATATTAATTTAAATTCAAATTATCCAAAAACAAATAGATAGAAATTTTTAAATACGTATTGTTAATATTTCACTATAACAGAATACACATACGAATATTCAGGAAATTGACAGATTTCCCGATATGTTAATTGGATTAATATTATATCCAACACGTCATATCAATTTCAGATTTTAGCTATAGATCACAGGTATTAACAATTATATAATTCTAAAATTACATTCACGAAATATGAAAATCGTAATGCAATTCATTAACCACGTTGTCATTACCCAAGTTAATTATCCAATAAAATCACGAAATGGTGCGAATGTGTATACGATTCAACACGCGTATTATATAATAATACATTATACGAAAGTACGTTTAGGATATAAATTATATGTAAAACAATGGTCTATATTAATTATTTATGGTTCGTGTGTTGATTAGTTTTCGACGATACGTTATTCTTTTAATGACGATTTATCGATTTCAATTACACATTGCACAATTAAACGACATAATATGTATATATTATGAACGATTGGGGGAAAAAAATGAAAAACATTCGATTATTAACGAGTCCACGGCTAGAAACAAATTACCTGCAGATATTTGAAATAAAATTGACACGGTTAATCGTTTAGAATATTATGCGATACGTCGTTGAATAGATTATTCCGATATTTTTATTTTTGAATAAATTCAAGAAATTTTTTTCTCCAAGTCTATTTAGCACCTAACATTTTCATTATTATTTTTTTATGGTTGAAATATTTCAAATAAAATTTAATCGAAATATATCTCTGACAAAATCACTGGATAAGACAGATACTATAATTTTTATCTCCTAAATAATTTGTATTGAGAGATTTTCCCCCAGATTTACTATACGCACTTATCGTGTTCATTTCATTGCATCATTTATTATTTCTATTCGAAAAGTCAGCCGTATAACTGTTGAATAATTATCTGCTCGTACAAACTTAGAATAGTTTTACATGTATTCACACGTATGTTTAAACTGGGTCACCATTGATGCGATTAAAAATGTACAATTGGAAATAAATTGGAATTTTCAACGAACTCCGTTAGTAATACAATTCGACGCGTCGGAAATTCGGAATGTTAACTTAATGACTTAATGGACTATAAAATACAGTTAACACGTACGTGTACGTTTGATATGGTAAAACGCATAAAATTAAAACTTTACTGGAACAAATAAATAAATTATACCAAATTTTATAATAAATTATATGACTAGTATACGCGTAGATGTAAGTCGGTATTTTATTATGTAATATGTATTTATAAGAAATTATTCTTACTTTTTACATTATTATTATTATTATTACGTGAATACATTTAAAATTATAATCGAAAAGGTAAAAAATATAGACTGAAAATGTCCAGAGATAGGATTACCGTATTAACGATCACGCGTGATACCGCGGTAACCAGGGTTGTTATATTAAAATATTATAATCGTATAGCATTACGCTTTACGGACTTTTAGTAGAAAGTCACAGTTATTATACCGTGAAAATTCCGATTAGTTAAATAAACAAAATACAAAAATATTATTAAGTAATAAAACAGAGTCATTTTACTTGAAATTATGGCGGTCATATTATTATCTGTGAGAATGACTTGTAAATTCCGAAAAACATTTTCGTATAAATTCAATATAAATACGTTTAAATCAATTGAACGTAAATTTGTCGATTTTTTTTTTTTCAAGTTAAACTGAACTTCGAGCACGTAAAGTTAAAAGAATATTTCGGATAACATGAATATTACCGAAGTGAATATCGTTAAGATTTTAACACGATGTGTTTGTGATTTGTCGGCCTGAGTACGTTTTAATCCAAAATAAGGACGAGGGCGAGTTGAAAGACGGCGAATAAATTATATTAAAAAAAAAAAAAAAAACATACGACCGTGTTAAAAATATAATAAATTATATATCGTTTCCAATAGCTAAAATGTATTAATACATTACGAACATTTCGTTAACGTTCAACATAAAATTCTTTTATTATTTTTATCGTCCAGCCGATTTTTTAATACCGGTCGATATTAGTTCGATCGCTTTCTTTTTTTTTTTTTTTTTTTGCTTTTTACAATTCAAAACGCGTTGCAATACAAACGAGCCCCCGTCCACATTCGCTAATGTTTAAATGCCTATTACGGGCGAAATATTCGTCGTGGGATTTAAAAAAAATAAAAAATATTGTATTTATTAAAAGAATTCTACATGATTTCTTCGTAATTCGTAATCAAAACCGTACGGGGAGTGCAGCAATATATAAAAATGAAAAGTCGTCCGTTATTAAAACAGGAATTGTACGTACGCGTCATGGCGGTCGCGGGGACGTTATTTATTCGTTTTCGACGTTGTTTACAGTTATAGAACCGAAAAGGTTAGAAAACGGAAGGAAAAAAAAAACACACACACACGTTTAGCCGAAGAGGCGAAATTTATTTCCAACTACCGCGGCGTCTCTTCTATATATTATTATTCCGTTGTGCGCGCGCGGTTATACAGCCTCACGCGCGTAAATGAAATCGCGGGAAACTATATCGATAACACACGGGAGCGACGTCGGCGGGTTCCCGGGACTTCAACAAATGTGTGTCGACCTGTTCGGCGGCGGACGAAGCCCTACGAGCGCGGAGAAACGGCCTCTCGCCGCCGAAGCGTTTCCGAAGGTTTTATGACATCCTCTCTCTCTCTCTCTCTCTACCCGGGCGCAAACAAAAGCACGCCGCGCAAAACGACGTATTCGCTCACAGACACCGGATCGTGTAGATGGCACGATGATGGGTGGGTGGGATTCACCAGCAGCAGTAGTGGGGGATTCACCAGCAGCAGTGGGTGGGATTCACCAGCAGCAGTGGGTGGGATTCACCAGCAGCAGTGGTGGGGGAGGGGAAAGAAAAACGTCGCGCGAATACAATAATAATAATAATAATAATAATAATAATAATAATAATAATAATAATAATAATAATAATAATAATAATAATAATAATAATAATAATAATAATAATAATAATATTAATAATAATATTAATTATAATAATATATTTAGGTCTTTATTTTTATTTCATTCAATTGAATATTAAGAAGTAAAAACGTTCAGGGAGCTTAAAAAAAAAAAAAATAATAATATCGGTCTTTGTACCGCGCATTGTCGGGTGATTTGAAAAATAAAAATTTCCGTTTTTTAAATTTTCGAATTCGGTTCTGCAGAAACCGTTTCTTAAATGTATTAAATACACGCGATAATAATTTGTTTCTCTAGCCGTCAATAATAACTCTTTACGTCCACACGAGATCGTTCGATATTTTATTATTCAAATTGGTTCAGATACTAGATGGATTCTGGTAAATTCTCTAAACGTATTTTAGACAATAGACTATATATATATATATATAATGTTATCCTACCCTAGTAACAACTTACTTACACGACGTTCCTCGATGAATTTCTAAAAAAAAAAAAAAAATAAAAAAATCAAGTAACAACGTTTTATTCCGGGCCGCCTAATAATTATCACCTAATAACAACGAATCTTACATGTACTCCATTGATATATCGACGTTTACATTTTGCGCTTCTACGTTTTACATCGCAAGCCTGTACCACGATGAATACACACACGGTGTGTAAATGTTTGATATACACACACGACACGGTATGTTTACCGCGGTTAAAGGTGAACCATGTTAACATAGCCTATACTGCCCGCGGCAAAAACACCGTGTGTATATGTGTGACACACGCACACCGCTTACCACTTTCCAGTTACCACACCACAGACGCGTACGCCCGTTACCAGTTACCACACGCGGGAACAACATCGTTCGCCTCTGGCCACGGCAACACCGTTGTGCCCTATTCAATTGAACAGAACTCGAGACTGATTAGATCAAACTTGTTGAAATGTTGAACGGACAATCCGTTGGACTTTCTATTATACGGCGCTTTTGTCGCACGAGAGACAGCGCGTTATCAATATAGATTAAAGGAATTTAGTTCGGGAACTATTCAGACACGCCGTGCACGTAAAATAATTGAATCGATGCCTGTACAGTGTTTCTTCGCATACGCGGTACAATTTCGTACTGCGCTCGTACAACACACGTATAATACAAATACATTCTATACTGTACTCGAAAAATTATTATATTGTATTTAAATCCGTACAAATTACACTATATAATAGTGATATACAGTACGTATGCTATACGTATACAATTTGTAACGTATAACGAATTATTATTCAGTATACACGTATCGTACGGATTTTTTTTTTTTTTTTTTATACAGCGAATTAATTTGCATTAATAAAACTATATTGCGCGTATTACCTATTAGGTTAAGTATCGGTATACAAGTCGGAGTTTCGCAACGCTAATGGATGCTGTAAAGTTTATATAATCGTGCATTCGACGATAAATTCCGAATCGTATATATATATAGGTACGCAAAACTAATTAATATGTTATGTATATAAAATATATTAAACGATACTTTGAGATTAATCACGGATATCCGCGATATATATATATAATTTTTATAGTAATACATGCGTATTTTAATATAATAACGGACAAATTTCGTAAGAAAAAAAAATAATTCTTTTTAAAAGATTTTCGAGATTTTTCAGATTAATAGATAGTAACGTGCGTTTGACTTTGTATTAAACGTTTAATAGGTATTAAAACTGAAAATTACCTTTTTTTTTTCAACGAATCTACAAACATCTATAATTGTTTTGAAAGTAACGAAAAATAAAAAGGAATTAGAAAAAAAAATAAATATTTTTTCCAATTATACTGATATATTTGATAAATATTTCAAGTCCCTATAAAAATTAGTCTCAAAATTACGATGAAATGAAATTTATCGATTTCTATGAAATCGCGTTGTTATATGTAATTTTTACTATAGTTTCTGAGTTTTTTTTTTTTTTTTTAGCCGCGTTTGAAAATAATCGAAAAATACCGACTTTAGATAAACTACGAGTGGAAAGATCGAAACATCTTTTCTGATAGAATTTCCGGGTACAGATATTTAAAAAAACGCATCGTTTTAATACCAATTCGCACATCTCTCATTATTCGTCGAATAATAATAATAATAATAATAATAATAATCAACGTAGATTGATTTCGTATTTCTTGCGAGTGTATTTTGTCTGCTATAACTTTCATAACTATATTACGGCACGAACGGGTTACGATTTATATACGAGGGTTTTTTTTTTCTAAGTTCAATCGCGCGTGGTGTTCACGGATCGTTTTTCTTTCGATAGGTTTCCATCGTTTTGCGGAAAGTCACAAGATTCGTTTTAAAGAAAAAAAACTCAATTATACAAACCGAATAAATGTTTCCAGGTTCTTTTTTTTTTTTTTTTGTTTTGATCATTAAAACACTTTGTGAAGATCAATACCATCGCCCGAGCGGCGGCGGCAAAACGGATTCGGTACGGAGGCGAGGTGGTCGCCGCGTTTACTTTAGTAAACGCGGGCGAGACGTGTTCAAATTGATAAGTAAGTAAGTAAAAAGAAAAAAAAGACGAAAACATTCGGTCGGTGTTTATATTAAAAAAGTTTTTTTTCGGGTGTATAACGTTTACGACGGAGGACGATTGTATCTCTGCTGCTGCCGTTGCCGCCGCCGCGCAGTAATGTTTGCAGAGACTGTTTGGACGGCGATGGCGCGGGCTCATACGTCGCGGGGATGAGAAGAATAAAATAAACGAAACGAAAAAAAAAAGACGTAAACGGCGATAAAAAAGAAGAAAAAAAGTTACGACGACTCTTGCGCAGTCGAACACCGGGCTCGTATTTATATTATATGCAGAATTAATATATATATATATATACAACAGGAATATTTACGCGTATGATTTTCGTCCTTTCTGTTTTTTCTCCTCTTCCGGGCCAAGGGATTTCCGCGACGACCGGCGGATGGTGAGGTGACGACGACGATAATAAAATCGCGTGCGTTCGTATATATATATATATATATATATTATTTTTATACGCTCGTACATCCTCGCGCGTGTTTGTGCAGTGTAAACGCTTCGAAACGAGCACAGTGGAGTCGTTTCCACGCGTCCCGAAACAAAAAAAGAAAAAAGAAATCCCTCCTTCGGATTTCCGAACACACGAGTTTTTTTTTTTTTTTTGTTACGCTCGTAACACGCGACTTGTCTCGCCCCCGACTATACGTTATAATATACGAGCTCCGTACGGTTATACAACGATTCGCACGTACGATTTTCGGTACGGTATAGTACGGCCAGAAATGACCGCCCGTCTGATCTGCCCCACCAGAGTCTCGTCGGAGAAAACTATCGTTGCCGCGTCTCGTTTTGACGCGCGCACGTGAAACGCTGGTGGTCGGTCGGTCGGTCGGCTTCCCCGGGGATTACGGTCGATACCACCTGCGCGCCTCGCACCGCCTGACCGACGAAAACCGCGACGATACTCATACACGCACAAGCGCGCGCTCGCTCGCGGATTTCGTCTATACGAACGCGCTGTTTAGAAATTAAATACGATTCGGTCGCTGGACATGGCGCGACATTTATTCTCACTGTAGCGCTGAAAAGCACGCGCACACACGCCGAACCGGCCTGAACGGGACGAGACGATTACGACGCGGTTTTGTGTACCGTTTATTTTCTTTTTATGTGTAATATCATACAAGTACGTATATTTTAGTATAAATTATATAAAAAAAAAAAAAAACGAACGCAATAGTTATTATTGTACACGGCGGCAAGGGGTTTTCGTCCCTCGCGCCCAACTAAACACCAAAAAAAAAAAAAATTTCTGTTCTCGTCAATGACAATGTTTTTCTGACGAGCCCCATACACATCCTCCCGACAGCTCTCCTGATGGAACTTTGGGGGTGGGTGGGGAGGGAAGGTGAATTTCTACCACCTTCTTTTTCGTATTCAAAGTATATAGTTAAATAATTGAGTTTTTCGATGAAACGTAGTGGAAAATCGCGACGTTTCATCTCCTTCACCTGCATTTACGATTCTATCAGAGTCTTTCGCCGCCATCACTATACTCCTCCATCTCACCCGAGGCCTCTTCCCTACCGGTTTCCATTCCATAACTGCTCTGATGGCTTCTTCTTCGCTTCTTCTCATAATACGGCCCAGCCACTGTATTCATTGACTTTTTTTTTTATGCAACCAGTGACTGGTGCTAGGCCTAGTTCTTCCTGAAGAAGTCCCTTAATGGACTTCCGTCGCCATTCACTTGTCTTTGTACCACGAACTGGTTCACATATATATATGTATATAATCCTCAGTAATTTATTTTCAAAAGTTCTAAGTCATCTCACTATCACACATGTCGTTGTCCATACTTCACACCCGTACGTTAGAATGGCTCTAACCATTGCCGTGTACAGTATTAATTTTGTCTTCTTGGAAAGAGCTTTGAATGTGAACGGGATGTTTTTCGATTAGATTTTTATATTAGTATATATAAAATACGAGTAAAGTTTTTTTTTATAATTTTCATTTGTAATATCCCCTTCCGTTCTATCACACGAAAGGGGGGCGGAATTAAAAAATTGTCACGGGCGCCAATACGTTTGGTTTCAGGTGAACATTTTGAAATGTACACGCGCAAATGGGATTCGGCGGATTCAATTTATTCTGCGGTCGGTCGGTCGTTCGTAAATTTTAATTATCATAATAATATATTCATATAAACTATAATCGTAGAGATTTCGGGGTTATTTTGAATTTGAATGCGACGATAAATCATTGTGTTATTTTGAAAAACCATACCGCACGGCCCTGGAAGGTTCTAATAACATTATAATAAATATTTATTAATGCAACTCGAACGCGTATAATATTTTACAGATTCTTATGAAATTCTAGATATGTTAACGAAAACATATTATTAATCTTGTATTCAATTTTAAGATTTTAAATACAACAATTGTGCGCCTATTGCGATTTAAAGATAAAAAAAAAATCACTCGAATTGTGCGCAATACAAATAAAATTGGTTCACTAAGACACTTTGAGTTTTGTTAGAATACTATATAGATTTTCAGGTGTTTCAAGCCGTAACGATATTTAACCGTAAATGTATAGATTTTCAATCAAAAATGTGTATGTGTGTATACTTTATTAAAATAAATAACTGATACGTAATTCAAGTGTTAAAAAAAAAAAAAAAACGAAATTCGTACATGTATAAACAGTTTTACCGGTCTTTACAATTTATTCATAATTTTTCGACTGTGCTTAAAAAGAATATATACGGTTCTCTAATGGAAAGTGGTCATAGATTTAAAGAGCGTAGCATTCGTTATATATATATATATAAACAAAAAAAGCGTTCACGGACACACAAAGACAAAAAGCATATCACAAAAAACATGATCACTATCTAAAATTAAACTGTTTAGTACATGGAAACTAATTGAACGTAGAACATTCGTTGTCATTAACGATTGTGTTACTTTAAAAATGTTTTTCTCTTTTCTTTTTCGTCGTCGTGTAATATTTAACACGCGTTAATCAATCGCGAGTACGATAATTCCGTCGCGGTAATATATAAAGGAAAAAAAATTCTTTATTTTCGCCGACGACGTGGCCGTCTCCCGCACGTCCCGCCAAATCGATAGCTGCACCATCATGCTCAACATCCACCTCGACGACCTTAATAACTGGTACACCAAATGGGGCGGCTGTCCATCAATAAATCGAAAACCGTCGCGATCTTCTTCTTTAAAAGAAACCGCACCCCCCATCAATGTATCTCCATCGACGGCCGCCCCATTGCGTGGAGCTACTCCGCCAAATACCTGGGCGTCACCCTCGACCGCAGGCTCACATGGTGCAGACACATCAGGACCACACGCGGGACAAGGCTTTCGGAGCCTTCATCGAAAGCCCTTTTTCATCAACAAAAAGGTGGCCGCAACGACCAAACTTCGCGTTTTTTTTTTTTTTTTTTTTTTTTGGGGGAGGTGGGAGGAGGAAATCTTCAGAAGACACCTCTAGAGGTTGTGAGACCTCGAGAGGTAGTGACGGATTCGCCGCGGGGCGCCTATCGTCTAAAACCTCCCCCCTGGGGGGCAACCATAGGTTATACGCCCTGGGAAGAAGGAAATGGAAGAGGGAAGAAAACAGAGTACAGGTTATGGTGCGGCGGAGGGTCGGTGACCTCCATTGCTCCTAGAGCGGAGCAGTGGAGGCTCTCGCGTGCGTCACGAGGCTTAGGGGATCGGTGGGCCGAGGTTGATGGGGGCTATCGTGTTGGCTGATCGGGGGGATGTTCCAGGAGTCTTCGCGTCTTCTCCGCTATCGTAAGAAGCATCTGCACCTACGCCATTCCGACCTGGGGCGCGGTTGGCAACAACCGCCTCAGAGTCCTCCAAAGCTGCTTCATGAGACTGCTAAGATCCGTCCTCCAAATTCCGTGGTTCATCAGGAACTCCCAAATCCTAAAGGAAATCCCAATCCTCTCCCCCCTGTAAGCTGCCTCAATCTTCGCAACTAGACTCCGCGCCTCGGTAAAATCCCACCCGAACCCCTACGATCGCCGCAACCGCAGACTACTCAACCAGAAACCTCGACTGGGTACATTGCCCCTGCTCCCTCCTGGAACACCTCCCCCTGATCAGCCAATATACGATAGCACCCAACTACCTCGGCCCACCGAACCCCCTAGCCTCGTGACGCACGCGAGCGCCTCCACTGCTCCGCTCTAAGAGCAGTGGCGGCCACCGACCTTTCGCCGCGAAATCTATCCTCTGTTTTCTTCCCTCTTCAACTTCATTCTTCTCAGGGCGTATAACCTTAGGTTGCTCCCCAGGGGGTTTTTAGACGGTAAGCGTCCCCGCGGCGAATCCGTCACTACCTCTCGAGGTGTCTTTTGAAGATTTCCTCCTCCCACTTCCCACCCCCAAAAAAAAACTTTATTTTCTTTTTTTTTTTCTGGATGACAAAAATTATTTTGACGTGTGTGGGGCGGCAGTGAAGTCATACAAAATGAACACCGAATAAAATAAAACAAATGTTCTATATATACTCGTATTTTAATATATTAATAAGTGTCTGCATACTATTCAATAATATTCGGACCTACATAATATATTATAGAATAATGTTGACGTACCGATATAATTTAACGACCACATATTCCATCATTACTTCAATTCGCGTGGATAGAATGCGAGAAACGTATAATTGTCTTATTATTATTAATATTATTATTATTAGAAAATGCGTTTCCATAGGTTTTCTCGGATAATTCATTTTTCCGTTTACAAGATATCGATTCAATTATAATCGCATGAACCTTCACGTGTTTCGACAAAATATACATATCCCCGTTGCGTGCGAAGTAATTGAATTTCTCTAGTATAGTTTTTGGCTAAACGTACAACGCTGTCATACAGCCGCGTCCGACTAAAAGCGATTTTCCGGCCAATTTAAGTTTGATTCAATTAAAAGTAAGTCTCAAGTTTAACAACTTCTAATCTAAAGTAACGAGACCCAGTTGTGTGTGTGTGTGTGTGTGTCTAGTAATTTTTTCGCGCCACGCGAGCGAATTAAAATAATATTGCGAAAAAAAATTCGATAAATTAAATATTTTAAAAACAATTTGAACAATTATTTAAGCGACGTGATTACTACATTTGCGTGAAATATTTTTACACGCGGCGTCGTAGGACGTGTATACTAATAAGTAATGACGCGAACAAATATGTGTACGGTGTTTATATTCACATACAATCAAAATGACTATTCGATAATTAATAACGGTTGGGTTGCTTGATTCGATTGTTAGATGACGTTTTGAATGAATATAAATTCAAATTACCTTGTTCTACATAGAAAATTTCGTATATTGTTTATTTACGTATAATAACGTTTCTCAATAGGAAAACGTTAAAATCAATAAGACCAGAAAAAAAGTCTTTTTACACAATATTCGGATATTTATTCGTGTATAACTCGACATATAATTTGTGTGTGTGTGTGTGTGTGTGTGTGTACAGTACAAGGTAGTGTTACGAAATGAACTGATAATGTTTTGCGACACTATTTACCAATAAAGTATAGCTAGTACAGGCAGTCCACCAAAACGAAGACACCCAAACTATAAAGCCCGCAAAACTTTTCTACTTTTTTTTGCAGAGCGCACAAGGCGCATTAACGCCAAGTAAACCTTTGGAGATGATCGTCCGGGTTTTTAGGCCGTGCCTTAATGGACTTGCGATCGAGTGGGTTGGCCACTACTAAGCGCCGTCGTCTCCGCTCAGCGCGCGACATTTATATATATATTATATATATAAAAAAAAAAAAAGGTGTGTATTTATCTCGTATCGAGAAACGCAAAGTCCGTTTTGGTCGCGTTAAAATAACGGCGGACAAAACGCGCAGTCTCCCTCTGTGAGAGCGGACGCATTTATTATAAAATACATAGCGCGCGTTCTTATTCCGAAGCCAAAACGACGCGCGCAAAGGGCGATTATTACAATATTATCGAATGTATTTGAATATTACGGAAATGTTTATTGGACCGGGACAGGCGCGCGGCTTATCGTTGTTTGTAAGAGCCGATATAAATTTCAAAACGCGTAGCCATAAACATCGAATAACCAGGCACATCTCGATTTATCTAGATCTATTATTTCACGAATTCCATTTATAAAAGACAATAATAATAATAGACATTATTGTCTTCTTATTTATAGCTGATATTATACGTACCGTTCAGCCGGCTAATATTTTAACTGTAAACATTGCCGATATAAAACGAATAAAAAAATCCGAATGTTATACGCACGTCGGTGGAGAACACGCCGTATAGATTTAGGCGTACGGCGGGTGGAGGAAGCGTTAAGAATTTAAAAATACATAAAAGAAATGTAATAAAATATCCGATGTTATTGGTGGAGGGGCTGTCGGTCAGATTTGCGCAATGCCTGGTTTTTACTTTTTTCCCGTTTCGAATATAATGTTATTATTATTATTATTATTATTATACCGATTCCGAACGCGTGTACATTTAAATAATTTAACGGTTACGAATTCGGCAGAGTTATCGGCAAAAGGAGGAGGTGGGAGGAGAAAATAAATAAATAAATAAAACCGCGGTCGCGGTCGATTTTGAACGCGTGCGAAAGAAAAAATTTATGCGGGAAAAAAAGCGAAATTTTATTTATACATATATATATATATATATAAAGTGATATCGCAATGTGGTACGCGGATGAAAAAATAAATAAAAACCGGAGAGAAAATCAAACGACGTTTTATTTCGTCCCTATAATAAATACGTGTAATATTTTATCGCGATGAAAAAGAAGATGGAAAGAAAGAGACAAATACATTTGCCGACCTGCTGTAGTACATATTATATTATCCGAACCGCGCGAATTTCTGTTAAAAAAAAAAAAATAAGAACAAACGCGTTCTGGGTGTTTTCGAAAGAGGGGAAAAAAATGTAAGCTCCCGGTTTTTTTTTTCTTTAGAAGGGAGAGAAAACACTGCAGATATTATATTATATTATTCTATCGCACGCGCCATGTGTATTTGTGGTACGGCGGCGGCACAGCAACAGCGGAGAGCACATCTGTCCAGTTATTTACGAGACGATGTCCTTCCCCCTACACGTTCGCGTGTCGAGTGTTGTAAAAAAATTCCGTTTTTTTTTTCTGTTCGCGCGTTTTTGTCACGCAAACTCGTATAGGTAAAACACGCCTTCTTCGTTTACGAATCGGTTAACTTGGTGCTGGGGCGGCGGCGGCGGTTCAGTTACAAATAAATCGTCTGAGTAATAAATTGTAACAAATTCCATAAAAGGCTAAAGATTTCTTTTTTTTTTAACTTAGTCGTTATAAGTGCAATTTTCCGACGACGTTTTTAACACGGTAACGCGATTCGAATATTTTTTGAAATTGGCGAATAATATCGCGCGGATTAATTTTTGAGTCGTTTTCCGTAATCCGCCGGTGGCCAGGGAAAAACGGACGTTCGGATTTCGTAAACGACACGTGAACGTTTTTTTTTTTTTATATAGTAATACGCGAACGTGAACGACGTTTAGGTTTTTAATGAATTTGATCGATTTTCACGACGTTTCAATATATTTTTTTTTTATATGTTTAATAATAATACGAATAATAATTATTTTATAATAAGATTTTTCCTATGCAATTACGAAACATAATAACGTAACGGAATTCCAATGGATCGGTTTTGACATAATAGTTACAGGAAAATATGGTTCGCACGAAACTTATACATAATAAATATTTATAGAAAAATATATAATATAATTTACTATTTAATGAGAAAAACATGCTCGTATTACGTACACGGGCCGTGCACCGATTTGTATTTATCGTGTACACTTACACTTAGCTCGACGTACACTAAATGGGACAGGATATATTCGATATATATGTAAATGTGTTAGTGTTAGTGTTCAAAAACGATTTTGAAATATTTCGTTTTATCATGTGTTTTAAAAAATTTTTAAACGCAAATTTAATTCGAGTTCAACGATAATTCTCCAACTGCGCATGAGTTTAACATTTTAATAAAACGAGGCAAAACCCTCTTTCCGCATTATTTGTATTAGGCAATAATATATGATATGTGAATATTAAATTTTCTTTTTCCTCGCCGTATTACATTGGAACGCAGCACTGTAGCCGAAGGGCGTGTGCACTTGACCAAATTGGTTATAAACTTTTAATAGCTGGTTGAGTTTAGCCACGATTGGTTTTTGAGTTTGTATATTTTGTTTTGCGTTGGGTTATTAAATTTTGCGGGTAGTACATTTATTATACAAAATGTTTATACACGAAGTAATGAATAATTAATTAAAAAAAAAAAAAAAAACGAATGCGAACGAATTCTTCTTTTGAACGCGAACGAGATAGAATTGAATATTTTAAGTGAAAAAAAAAAAAATCCACTATACGAAACGTACATAATTACCTAAACTAACCTGACGTATTTCGTAGTGCATATCTAATCTTATTGAATAGAAATAACGTTTGAAACACGGGCTTGAGAAACGAGTGACTGTTTTTTTTTTTTTTTTTTTTTTTAATGTATTAATATTAGTGGAAAAATTGATTTTATATATCTTAATATAAATATTTCATTTTCGGATGACGTTCTATCGTAAATTATAAAACAACAAATTCGTACGACGCGTCGTCTTGAAAATAATATAAACACAAAAAAAAAAGTGCGTTCTTTTGCGACTTTACCTATAATATATGTATATTGCGCTTTTATATATTATTATATGTCGTCTGACAATAATAATATTTTTATGTCTTCGTGTATACGGATGATACGCGCGCGTTTACCGTTTTCTGTATATATATATATGTATATACGTAGTGTACTTTCGGGAAACGAGACAAAACTTAAACATTTAAGATATTATATGTGCATATACACATATAATACGTTTTTATTATTTTCGTTGTCAGCTGTACAACACCGTATTTCAGTGGTTTCAATGCTATCTGGGCATTAATATTTTTCACGTTTTCATTCTCGTTCGCACCGTACGTACGTACGACGTCGCTTAGCTATTCCGTACTTGTGTACGAGAAATTATTGTCCGACGATTCATCTCGTTTGAACTTTACCTCGGCAGACTCGCCACCGTGTTTCAATGCTATCGAATTCGATTCGAATACGATTTTTTAACGTAATCGTTTTGTAAACCCGTCGCGGATAAAAGTTCTACGTCGCGTCCGTCGTTTGTTGATTGACGAACGGATTGTTCGGTGACGTATAATTTTAAATAATTACACTGAAACGTTTACACCGTGCGTGTACTACTTATTTACAATTTATAATGATTACGTTATTAGTTATAGAAAGCAATTTCCAGCGTATACTACGCGGTGTGCCTTTTTCCGAACAATAATTTTACGTGTACAAAATATGATCGTATCGGCGCGAACGTGTGAACCACATTGCTTTCGGATCGCAAAACTACGTACCGATTGTCAGACGCGCGCCGGCCGCTGGTAAGAAATTATTTATAATACATAAAATTATTCGTTTTACGTAATATTGCGTTTACTAAATTAACGTATGCGTTTCGCGTGGAAATTCAACGTGTCGAAAGGTTTTCACGCTCGCGCGTGTTTACGAATCAAATAAATTTTTTTTCCTCGGTATTCGTCGTACAGAAGTTGTTGAGTGTATCATATTTAAAAAAAAAAAAAAAAAATAAACGATTTTGTTTTATTTTTTTTATTTTTTTCAATAATAATAATAATAATATCTCGTACACGTTTGCGCGGAATATTAATATGTTTTCCGAACCGAGAGCGTTGTATAGCAGCTGATACCGTCTATTGTCCGGGCCGACTAAGTTATATTCAATCCAGCCGAACCCGGAGAAGGCAAAATGATCACCTACGTTGCGTGCCCGCGAAACGGACGAACGAACGAACGAACGAATGAATCCATACTTGCAAAAGTGTTCCGTTACTACGTACACACAGCGTGTAAAACCGAATGGAATTATTCTAATCCGGAATAGTGATCTTTTCTTGCGGGCGAATGATACGTCGAATAGATTCGGAACTGCGGACGCGCACAGACGATGATATATGCGCTGGCGGTCTTCACATTGCCATTTGTATCCGATTCCCGAAGCCGTTCAATGGATTACGAAGACGGACGAATGTAAAAAAACATTGAATTCAATTGAACATTTTTACTCGCGTTCAAATGACTGCGTGTTTTGTTCGGTAAATAAAAATAATACTATAGTTCCATACGAATTACGCACGGTGACTTTATTTACAGAGATAATATTAAAACGTCGCTTATAGTAATGTTTGAGATCGGTATTCTTGTAACGGCGGAGGAACACGTGAGCGGATTCCGGTCAAATCCACAGGACCGGAGTGCGAATTTAAATTATACGATATTATTGCGCATTGCCGCGTATTATACGTTGCACGCCGTCGACAACGTAAACGTCACGTCCGTTTTTCCGTTCGAACAGAATGCGGTCACGACGAATTTTTGATCGATTAAAGTCGGTTATTATTTTCGACACTCGGGCGAAGACTTTAGCCAGACGCGCGCAATAAACGCCGCGGTATGGCTCGAAGACGTTCTCGCGCGAACGGCATTCCGAGAAAAACGGGCGTTTGGAATTTTCGGTTTTCTACATTCGAACATCAAATAGTAAAACGAATTCTATTGCGCGCGATTTATCACACTGTAATATTATACGCCCGTTTTATTAAATTCATCGCCGCAAAAGAAAATAATAAATACGGTTATTTTTTCTGAAATACATAAGAATCGTTTACGGCGATAACGAATTTTCTACGTTTTTTTTTTTGTTCTTCTTAACCCCCCGAAATGAAATTGAAAGCACGTCGTACGCCGGTAAACGCGTGACGAGTACACGATTATGCGCAACCATTATTACTCTACTCCCGTCGGCGGTATACGTACAAAGAGCGTATTTTTTTATTTTTTTTTTTAACGCGCGCGCGTCGTACTCTTCGTCGAAGTCAATAAACGATGAAATCCGGCGCGGGTGTACAATTGACGCGTTACAAAATTAACAACGCGGGAATATAAAAAAAAAATACATATAAATCCGCTCCGTTCATTGAGTAGAGTAATAATAATAATAATAAAAAAAAGTAACAATAATAATGGTAAACTAGTCGAAACAAAACTACTCGGGACGTTATACGCTCGTATCGTAAAAGTAAAAATGGGAAAAAATAATACGGTGTATCGGACAATGGGTGCAGTGTGTGTGTGTGTGTGTGAATAAAGTCGTTTTTCTTTTTTTTCATCTGGACTCGGTCGAGAAAACGTGACGATGACCCCCGCGGCCGTGACTAATATCTCCGGAATATTCTTCGTATACTCCCGGTGTATAATAATACACTGCGCAGTAGTAGTGCGACACACGCGGCGTTCGAACACACGCATTGTGTGTGTGTGCGGTGCGGACGAGGAACGACCGACTGACGGGGTTTACACACACCCACTGGACTGGCGTGTGCGCACGGTCGGACGAGCACGTAGAGACCTTCTCGTTTATAACAACACACTCCAGTTGACACCGTCCACGTAAAAGAGTAAAATAATAAAAATAATAATAATAATAATAATAATATAAACGCAGGACGATAGCCAGCAGACGACCGGTTAGGAACCAGTGACGATGGTCGACTGTGTGTATTATCATAATATTGTACGCGTGTCGTCGTCGCGGTGTGCCGGCGGCGGCGGACGACGTAAACGTAGGAGACTATAATATTATGTTATACGTGCGCTGTCGTTTCGACTGTATTTTATACGCGCCGGGCGTATTTATTGATATAGATCATTCTTTCTCAAAGTGGGCGTTAGTGGCCTTCGGGGGGGGGGGGCGATAGCTGATTAAAAAAAGCGAAAAATTATGTAATCCCGCAACTTCGCCCTGGATTATGGTCGATTGTTCAAAGATATCTATAATAGCGTTTCTCCATCATCGTATTTGTCCGAACGTGGATTTAGTGCTGTAACAACACTAATAACGAAAATAAGAAATCTGCTGCTTGTTACCGAACGTGAGGACTTACGACTGTATTTAAGTAAATTCGAGCCTGATATAAAAAAAACTGGTTAAACTACATTGCAGGTTTATACATCACATTAAGTAAGCTCGATAAATTTAAATTCAAAGATTTGTTTAAATTTTAATAAAAATACATTAAAATTCGATTAAGCGTGCGTTTTAATTGCTCTTATTACAAATGCTCCTTTAAAATGTAAGTTTGAACTCTAAAATAGAATATGGCATGTTTAAATATAATAATTGTAATAGCTGTTTAAAGATAAACAACAATTGGTAAGTTTAAAAATGTATTAAAAAAATTTTGATTGTCAAAGTGGGCGGTGTATGAAATATGTTTGAGAACCTATTATATAGATATTACAATTTAAAATCTCTTTATTTTTTTTTTTTTTTGTGTGTGCGAAAAGAGACAAAAATTAATTTTACGCGTCTAATTCCCCTTGTGTGTGTGTGTGTTTTTTTTAAAATTATAATTATTTATTTATAGGCTTATTTGAGGCCGTTTAGACCCGTTGCCGCTTCCACTATGCCTCTCTATCCAGATATATATATTATATCGCCCGTTATATACTTTTGATAGAATTTACGTATTCCTGTTTTCATTCTTATTATTTCGAATTGTGATTCAATAATAAATAATTACAAATTTTACCGCTCACCTGATGGCCCTCCCCGATTACATATTGAATATTATATATTATACGTAAAAGTTGGACCGAATTTATAAAATTTAATGCCGAAGGCGACCAAAAAATAAAAAAAAAAATGCCTCTCTCTCTCAAAAATAAAAAATCGTAAATCACCAGTGATTTAAAAATATTACGGAATTGATTTATTTTTATCCCTTGGATAAATATAAAATTTAAATTGCTCGGCGCGTTTCGAACGATTTGATTTTATTAGACATAGAATTATCCTGTTTTTCTGCAACACTTATTTCGCGATATTACAACGTGATATTATAATATTGTCAAAACCAAAAACACGAATCAATATTACATACTAATAATAATATTTATAATTATTTTTCCTTTTTCTCTCGTTTTTTTTTTCTACTGTTGTGAGGAATCGAACTTCTATAAAAATTAATTAAATCGAAATAATGCGTATAATTGATTATAATTTTTTGTCTCCTGCCTGCCAACGTTGGAATGACTTTTTCCGTTTATTCAATAACAGGACAAATATTGTTTCATAAAAAGCTTTCGAGTACTCGCTCGACTTTTTAATGAATAAATCTTATTAATATATGTATTCTGTTCGATTACTTTGATTGAAAAGTACCGAGCGATCATTATATACGCAATTACATTTTACACGTTCTTGTCGTATAAAATGCATTGTTCGATTATATTGTTTTACATATATAATACTCGTAAAATAAATATCGCGGCATTTTTTCCCCTCTTTTCTGTAGTTTAATATTTGTTCGCAAATTTTTTTTTTTTATTGTCGACGGAATCAACGTTCGCTTAAAAATGTTGTTAAATGATATTTTATGGAAATTTTATTGAAATTATTCTGCACAGAACGGTTCCACTGCGAGAATTGAAATTATTTTATTCCTATTACGAATATACCGTGTAGTCATTTAAATATTAAAAATGTTTTTTTTTTTAAAAAAACCATGCTGTTTGTTTGAATATATATTATAATAATTGTTTATGATAATACGAATTAGCGTTTACGGTTAATTATTAACGTGTAGTAATTTGTTAGGTAACGGCATCGTATAATTTCAAACAGCGGTATATCCCGACAAAATACTCAAAATCGATATGAATTTGCATTTAAATCCCCTTCTGTTTTGGAAGTTGAAATGAAAGCGCACGGTCAAATTCCTTGTTCGCGAATCAATTCGAAAAGGAAAATTGTTATTTATTATTAATACATCGCTCCGCACTTTGTCGAATGACCGTAATTAACGTCTGTAATGATTCATTACGTATGCACAAAGCTGTTAATGTACATATTATATATATATATATATATATATATATATATATAGGAAGCTATTTGCTTCATTCAGAACAATCGGAATATAATATTTTATTTTGGAAAATAATTATTTTACGTTCCAATATTTCTGAATGAAGAAAATAGTTTTTTTTTCGTTTTTTTATACTACCAATAAGAATTGGTAGAAATCTACAAAGAGTTTTTGGTAAGATATTTTGTTTACCGAAGAACAGTATACAATAAAAATATGACCTAATTTTATCCGAGGCATTTATAAAATAGACATTATTTAATACTTTGATGATTATACAATAGGTAGACATTTTCAAAAATTGGAAATAAATTAATGGAACGTTAAAACTAAGCAAAAATAATTTTGTTATAATAATAGAAAAAACATTCATTAACTTATATAACAAAAAATATTTGGTTGATTATTTTTTTTAAATTACATAAAAATAATAATTTTATAATTTATATATATATATATATATATATATATATAATTTATCAGTTTATTGAAATGTACATAAAATTTACAGATAAAATCCACACCTCTACGTACATGTAGTACCGCGTGCTTACATAAAACATATCTTTCCGTACAATATACCTACTGATAGTCAATAATAATAATAATAATAATACGAATAATAATAATAATAATAATAATAATATGAATAATATTAACGAAGGAATTATTTGCTTGTCGGAAACACGTTATTATATTTGCAAGACTGCGGATGAAAATGAAAAACAAATTACAAAGGGAAAATAATATTATAACTACAAAACGGTCACGTAAAACTATTGATCGGTTTTTCTCGTGTTCTTACTAAACCGTGTCCCCGTGTACATATTTATTTTTTTAATTAATTTTTTTTTTTTTTTGCTCACACGCACCCGGCTCAATCGAATACGGTAAATATATTTTTCACTATTTCGAATACAAGTAAAAAGCATTCCGGCATTTCGGGTGCACAGTTTTAGTGAGAATAAAAAAAAATAATTTCAATTCAAGCGAAAGGATTTTCGCGTACGAATTATTATAATCTCATGCCTTGTAGTTAATTTTTGAAAACTCCAATCGCGAAATATTTATCAATACGTTAACTGTTTCCATTTGTAATGCCGTAAAAATAATTATAAAATGATAGTTAAATCGTTCTATTCGTGCGTGTGTCTTTTTCGTAACATAAAACCCTTAGGGCCGGATGACACTAAAAATTTTGAATTGTGTTTGATGAGTTTTTTGACGCGGCATTTGGAAAGGCATGCATTCAGAGTTTGTTTTGACTTTTCGATCATTATCCTAAACACACCGAATGTGGTAAAATGTTCTGAACACCTTTATCTCTATCCATTTCTATATAAAGCTTTTATGCTTTTGTCTTCAAATAAAATAGCAGAGGAGAAAATATAAATTATACCGCACGTATGTTTATCCGAATCCGTGTATAATTTGAAAACATGGTCCGCCCAATTGAATATAAATTTAGAATTTTCCTTCCTTGTTCCGTACTACGGCGGACACGACCATAGATTTATTCACGAAAATCCCATTTCAATTAATATTATCTTCGGCCGCTTGTTATTGAGGGCTGTAATCTCTTTTTCGAAAATTTCAATAAATTTGTAAATCTTATTAAACTATATCAAACAGTTTTATTGTTATTGGAATGTGTAGCCCTATTCCCTGACCGACTTCCGCCGATATGCGAAGAAATTTAAAGGAAGTACCCCTAATATGAGTATTTCATTCCTATTCAGTACGTTTTGCATCGATAATATCACGGAATTTTGGCTGGTTTGATTTTAATTTTATAAGACCTTCGAAATTCGCTGACATGTCTTCTATAAAGTAACAAAGGTGTTTTTTTTTTTTTTTTGAAAATAAAATCCTATAGATTATATGTCACAGGTTTAGACATAGGTAAAATAGTTAAAACAACAAAAAAACTGTAATTAAATATACTAAATTCAGAAGTCCAAAAAGCCGCCTTCGTTATTCTTTAAAAGAGATGTCAGTGATTTTATAGATTTTTATATTATTGGATCACCCGAAGTATTAGGATTTTGTCAACGTTTTTTTCACCATATTAAAACCGTCTTAAGAAATCAACTAATACTAAATATTAACATTTGAATAGTATTCAAATTTCAAAAATATATTTAAATAAAAAGTATTCGGAAATCTTAAAAGTTACAAATATCAGTTAGGTAAAACCAAAAAGGAATCTAAGCTAATTGTTATTATGATATGTAATGAAATTGAAATATGACAATATTACTTCTAAACTAGAATTGCTTCGTGTGCCACAGATACTTAAATTTTATCATCATTATCATCATCATCATTATTATTATTATTATTACAAAAATCTACGAGTATTAATTTTTTTCGTTTTGATAATATATATATATATATATATATATATATATCCAACAAAATGTTAATTATGTACTTGCGATGAATATTAATTAAGTTTTCATATATTTAACACGTAACAATTTATTGTAATGACTCGTGTGAACATATATTTAAATTGTAACTACACAGTTTAACTATAATATCAACCAATTATTTTATACCTGAATTACATTAATTCTATGTGTAATCCAATGGTAATGGTTATGTTTATTTTTATCGCTCCTCGTCGGTATTCGATAATACAAAAATATATATATATTGGTGAATTTGAGCGTGTATTTAAATGCAGCCTAATAATTTGGTTTAAATTTCGACGAACTGGAAAACGATTTTCATTAATTTATTGCCATTTTCTCCGTAAACTGAAGTATTCTTCGATGATTTCGTTGGCAATTTCGATTGGCAACTGTAAATCTAAGCACAGCATTTAAATGTCAAACTTATTTAATTACTATATTATAGATAAGGGAAACGGTAATATGATAGTTGAATGTTTCAGTAGGAAATGTTCTAGTATTACGAGAACTATTATTTGCATGATTACAAAGCGGTCAACAATTTTAGACTATTCTCAAATGTTATCGATTTCAACACGTGCACAAAACGTATCTCAATAATTACGAATTTTCATTGTACAATTACGAGGAAAAAATTAGAATCATTTGGAAATGGACAATTTCCTGCAGTCGATCCGATTTTCCGTCTAATTTTGTTTCTGGAATGCGTTATAAAGATTCTCAGAAAGACATCGATCAAGTAAAAACTAACTTGTTTCTTCCGTTGGTTACTAGGGGCTATACAAGTATACCTTGATTTCTAAGGTTATCAATCTTGGTTGAAAAAATGTTGTGGAATAAAAGACCAAGGATTATGTCATATATATATTATTGCCATATTGAAATATTTAAAAAAAATGTTAAACACAAACTAAAAAATAATTCTATATACTTAAATATAAGATACATATATTTTGATTTTCAATTCACAAAGCATTTCGATTATTATTATTATTATTATTATTATTATTATTATTCTTGTTGTTGTTGATGTTATTATTATTGATGTTTGTAATGTTGTTTTTACTAGATTTTCATTTTTGCACATCAAATTTTTCTTATTATATTTATAATCCGTCGCACCTATACATTTATACAATTTCGTACGCTTCGTTTTGAATAAATTCCATTGGAATGCGAATAAAAACGAGCTTTAACGAAATGCTATTGAAAATTGAATTGTCCGTACAAAAAAAAAAAAAAAAAAATAAAAGAATAATAATAAATACAATTGATGTATGAATGCCATAACATATGAAATACAAATAAAGCTTTGTAAGCATTTGGGTCAATAAGGTTAGACAGTATACATTATTATTATTATTATTTTATTCTCTTTTTACTGTCCTATTTCAAACATCGTTTCCTCTCTAACCATACGATATGCTTATTCCATTCTTATCTCCGTGTTTTCTTGTTATAATAATTTTTAATATCCTACCTTGAAAATATTTCTAAAACCGTTATGACAGTTATAATTGCAAATTGCCACCACTAATATATTGATATTATCTAAAACGTTGTATACTTTAAATAATTTAGTAGATGTAGCTCCAGAGATAAGAATCGTTGCCTCGTTTATATATATATATATATATTTGTTTTTTAATCAAAAACTTTAGTGAAATACTCGGAAAGTTAGAAACGCAATATTACGTACAACCGTTTATTAATTTACTTTTTACTCAAACAACGGTCAATCCAAAAACGCATGTAGTTTGTTATGACTTAATGTATATAATATTTTCTGTTTTAGTATTGAATATACAAAGATGTGTAATTACTAAAACCCCGCGTTATAATATTATTGTATTTTAGATTTGCATTCTTCTTTTACAATTTAAACTTTTTTTTTTATAAAATGTGGATACATTTTGTAAATAATTTTCTTTTAAATATCGGTATAAAAAGTTTTCGTTAAAATTTAGACGCTGTTTTTTCATATAAGAGAACCCCTAACAGACAGCGAACTGACACGTGGTAATAAACACATTTTTCTGGATTTTAATATTTTATTTTTAATGTTAAAAAAAAAATCAAAAATTCCGATAATTATAACGTTGTGTCCTAGTTGTTATGCCTGTGAGAAACATTATTTATATTCCGTCTTTTTCATAAATTGGACTGGCAAATTTAACGAAATTACGGAATATGAACAACGAGTTCGTAAAATGGAAAAATTCATTATCCACTTTATGTGTTACAAATATTTGAACTGACAATGTGGGTAAGTTTTCATGAAATCGACGGATTTTCGAGTAATTTATTTAATAACATTCACATTTATTTGATCAGATAACATATTGAAATATGTTGACAAATCGAAAACATTTAAAACTATTGTCATATTATATTATATTTATTTATTAGTAGGTTGTTTATATAATTTTTCAAATAAATATTACTATATTACTTCTTATTAAATATATTAATTTTTAAATAAAATCCGTTAAAGAAATTCCTATTAATATAATTCGTCCAAGACAAGAATATACGAGTACAAACGTCAATTGCTTGTACACGCCTGTATGAAAACAACCATCGTTTGGTAATAATTCCTACGCTATATCACAAGATTGTAACAATTTTAATTGTTATTATATTATTATTATTATTATTATTATTATTATTTTAATAATAATAATAATATTAATAATCCACTTCTAATAACGTTTATAAAATATATATATTATTTATTCGTCAATTTCATGAAAAATTGTCTAAATTATGAATTACAAAGAGCGGATATTTATCTAATCAATTTGTTTGTTTCATGAACTTAACGGTCACATTCCGTAATATTTCGTTACATGACGAGTAGAACGGTTTCACTGAGTGGAAGATACGACGCAAAAATGTTATATATTTTATTATTATATCGTTTTAACGTCGTGACAACATTATATTCGGTCGATAAATTCTTGCCATTTAATACTCAACCACCTACAACAACTCACATCCCGAAACACGTCGTTCATGATGTTTGCTTTGGCTTCATTCCTCGAATGATAACATATAAATATATACATCAGTATTTTGTAATATTGTCTTATATATACATACAAAGATGTGAGTGTGTGTGTGTGTATGTATATAGAAGCGACGTATTCGACTACAATCGGTTTAGGTACGGAACGAAAATCGTTCTAACCAAATAGATATGTTGTTTCTTTAAAATAACAAAAATTATTCAAGGTTTCATCATCTTATATATGGTTTAATCGACATTGGTCAGCGAATCGGCATCAAAAATAGTATAATATAATCTTCGAATCATTTTATACTAAAAAAGGAAAAATTAATTTATCAGCCTTTTTTCACTAGATTACCGAGGAAACATATTTTTGATTTTTAAAAAAATTAAAATCACGTTAAACTTTTTATATTTTTGAATATTCGTTTCAAAATATATACTATGTACACACACACACACACACACACACACACACACACACACATATATATATATATATATATATAATTACAAATTTAATTTAAATAAATCTACTCTCAAAATAACCTTGAAAAATGTCAATAAAATCAATTATTTTTTTTTATAGAATTAAATTCTGAGTACTCGGAATTTTTGTTTAGCTTTTAGGTTGAAGTCATGAGTGTGCTACAATACATTCACATTAATAATAATAATAATAATAATAATAATAATAATAATAATAATAATAATAATAATAATAATCGTTTATTTTTGACACAAACATATGAGCATATGTGTTTTCTAAAATCGCCTAAGGAAATATGGTGTTATGGCGTTAACAATTTTTTAATTCGCAAACAATACGAAAATCGTAACACGAGTGTATAAATTCTTATAACATATTATTATACTGTGTATTTGTAGTTACTATTATGAATAACATTATATTACTGAGTCGGTTTCGTTTGTTCGGCTCGAAACGAGTATATAATATTGCCGTTCGTGTTTTATTAATAAATTCGCGACTATTGTAATAATATAATATTATGTATAGCTTTTTTTATAATACTTTCACCGACCACCGGGACAATAGTTCGTCGGACCGTGGCTCAGTCGGGTCGATAACGATTGCGTGTCTGCCTTTTGTTTATTTGATTTTCTTTTTTTTTCTTCAAATTTCCCATACCTATCGAAACTGTAAGAAACGAATTCGAATTGCTCGTTTTAATAAAACATCCGCGTGCACGGTTCATTTCTATTTTCGGTATGTTTTTTTTTTTATAATAATTGAATACACTTCAATATCGGCGGTTTCGCATATATTATAACATTTGAACAGTGGGACACGGTAGACACGCCTTGGCGCGCTTATGAAATTACACAAGGTGCAAAGTATTTTAATTTATCCTGTCAAAAAAAAAAAAAAAATGTTTTAAATTATAGCATTTCATGTCCGAATGGCATTAAAACGTGTGTATAACATGTTCATTAGTTTTTTACGCGCATATCGTAACATTTACACGTTATTACAATACATACGCCTACGCATATAATATTATAATAAATGGCGGTGCGTCCCGAGATTTTTCCCTCTCCTGCAGAAATTAACCTCACAATAGGCGTTTAATGTCTGTATATAATATGTCATATCGTATATACATATAGCGTTGCGTAATATATACTTTTGCCATTCCTCACTTCTGCCAACGATTGTATTGTGAACGTTTTTCATTTGGATAAGTTCAAAAGGTGGGGTGGTACACTGCGATTTATTCGGTCGGCGGTATATATTTATTTTTTTTCATTCCTATTTCGCGGTTTTAAACTTTCCGAGCAACTATATGTATATATTCGTATAATATATAAAGACCAAAAAAAAAAAAAAAAACCTACAGCTTCTTATGTATACACGATTGTACGATACATATATATATATATATTATAATATGGAACGTCGATGTGTTTTTCAGTTAAAGTTTATACGCATATTATTTGAAAAACGTACCGTTTAAATTGAAAAAGAAAAACCTATCGTGTTATCCTTTTTCTTTGAAAATATCGCCTTGTCTGAACACAATATAACACGTCATTTTTTCTCCCGCCTCATCACTCCCGTGTACATATGCTATTATATAATAATAATAATAATAATAATAATCTAATTGAATACAGATGTATGCGGTGATTTTACCAAAACCTTACGCCCACGGTTCACACGCCATATTATATTATCCAGTGAACACGCGCATTATTGTTTTACCTATTCCTCAGAACATTAACTTCATGTCGTCGGTAATCGTTGAGAAATCAAACATAATTTATTTTCAAATTTTATAATATCAATAAATCGTACTGAATCATGCGATGTTTACCGAGTACAAGTCGATTGTGTGCGAATGGGAAATTCGTATTTACACACTGTTCGAGTATCGTCTGGAATCGTATTTTATATTATATTTATCATTGAGTTCGGTTTAGATTGGATTTTTTTTTCTGCGTACAACAAATTAAGTATTTTAATTTTATTATAAACGCTGTAATCCGAAAGTCTCCAATGTACTCGCGCAGCTGACTCAGTTCAAATAGTATAAGGTGTAGGCGTATAAACGCTGTAAACGTTCAACTGTAAATGTTTTGATGACGGTAACTATCTTAAACAGTTTTATGCGAATAAAATATTTTCCGCGTGAATAAAATTCCGCAGTTTTATGCGGGAAGAAGAAAAATAATAGAAAATGTACGCGTAAAAAAAAGAAAAGACGGATTTAAATTTCAAAATATTCACTCAAATCGTTTTTTTTTTTTGCTCTTAGTATAGTTTTCACAAATTTAGAAATTCGTAAATATTTAAGTCCAATATAATATTTCATCATCAATAAAATGTGCGCGTACGTCGGTGCGCTTCGTAGGTTATTTATAACACCGATAAAATGTATATTTTATGTATACTCGAGTGATCTGTAAACGCCGAGTTCAATCCAGAAAAAAGTGGAAAAAAAAAAACGTTTTCGTTTCGATGCGTTAGCCCGTTCGCCGTAAAACTCGGCAGCACTGAACTACTGAAAACGAAACGCGTATATCAATCAAAATATGATCCCGTATAAAATGTCGCCATATGCGTTCCGTGAGTTATGAAAGGGAGGGTATAAGACGGAATATACTTTTGTACCCCGTGACATTTATCATGTTTTATTATTTACTTTGAGATCACAGGACGTAAAACAATGTTAGCGCCGAAATCACGGTTGTTTTTGCACAGCGAAATTGTTATAAAAAAAAAAAAAACAAACGGAAATAGAAACGGAATGCAAATGGCAGCGGCTCGTTATTATAACGATCCATGCTATACTTGTACGAAAATCGTACCGAATGCGTAGTTCCGCGTGTTGAGCTCCACACGTGCTAAGTGGACGTAGTAAAAATCCATCGGATCGCATTTTTATCGCGTCCATTATTATTGGCACCAAGGTATAAATTGAACGCGGCGTACGAAATCGTTCCACGTGAATGTCGAAAACCGCGAACGGCGTTAAAACCGAATTCACGCGTTCGACGTGTTTCCAAACGGATAACGCATACTTTGCGTTTCGTAAAAATAACGCACTGCTACACTTTACCGCCCCCGTTTGTTGCGTTTACGTAATTTTGTATAAGTATCGTCGTCGTCGTCGTCGTTTCTCTCGATAAAAGTCCGTGGACATAAAAGAAAAAAAGAAAAAAATCAAGTAAATTACAATCCCTACGCGATTCGGCGGCCACACCGGTGTGTACCGTCGTCATATCGAATGAAATTTTACAATTGAATTCCGTCGTCGGTAATGCCGCGCAAAACCAATATCGGTTTTACGGCGTTAAAACGCGGTGTCGGTGCGCGTTTTCCACGTGAATTATTGTCGTTGAATCGTCGTCACAGCCGTTTTACCGCCGAGAGGGGTAAAACGTTCGCAATGAACGTCGCGACGATCGCGCGCGCCGAAATTACCGATTCCCGATCGTTACTCCCATCGCGAGAACTCGGTGCGCGGAACGCGCGTATCGATACACGCGATCCTAGACGAGGAGGAACGCCGGCCGTTGCTCGAGACAGGAAAGTGGCGGAATATAATTTTCTCCGCGATATTTATCGTACACACTGTCATTTGCTTTGAGACGATCGGGACGCGCCAACAGCTATTGACCGCTGGATTCAATAACACGCGTTCCGTACGATTCTCGTACACGTTACGTACGCGTTTCGCCACGTGAAATCGCCGTTGTTTTTACGCAACAAAGCCGGTAAGAAAAATAGAAACGTAATAATATGCATACGGCGGCACGTCCCCGTATTGCATGTACGACAATTATACGGAACGCTCGTCGTATTTCTTTTTATCTTCCTTGTATTTGAGTTCGACGTGGTGGTGTTGGCGGGCGGGAGGGAGGAGGCGAAGATACTCCGATGTAACGACGAATTTCCCGGCGCACGGGCAAAAACGATATTGCGATTCAATTCGGCGCGTACGCCGCGAGAACGTCTTGCAATATTACATTCTACGCGAACCTGTATGAATCGAATAATAATAATAATAATAATAGTAATAATAATAATAATAATAATAATAATAATAATAATAATATTAATAATAGTAATCCAGCGGACCTCCACGGCGCAAATAAATTCGGGAAGTCTGTTGATCGTTTTCCAATGATATATCAATTCCGCTTTCGTATATGTATTAATAAATATACGTTGCCGCGGCTTCATTTTACATTGTACGCAACAACATTCGCCCCCGTACGACGATATTCGGTCGGTATATTTCCACCAATTTTCTTATGATACACACACGGAAATTACGCACGATATTATTATTATTATTGTTATTGTTATTGAGTTTCATTGTGTTTTTCTCGGACGCGAACGAGACGTAATTAATTTGAATTCAAACGTCTTGTAGTGTAACGTTTTTATATTCAAAACATAATAATATGTGCGTATGTATTTCAAAAACTTCACGGCTGTGCGTATTAAGTAGGTAACACGGGGAATCGGTTACACTTTTTTTTCTAAACACGGAAATAGGCCGTAAACGTACGTACAATATTATAGCCATAAGTGTTAAAAATCTTTAAAATAATAATAATAGACCGGTTTTGACATTAGTTCGTTTAAAATCTATATATATATATATATATATATATATATATATTTAAATTTATAATTATAATTATTTATACACGTCGGTTTTATAAATATCATCAAAACATCGAACTCACTTAATTCGTTTACGAGTAATTCATATAAATCCAATGCGAATCGCAGATGTTCAATGATAATTTTATTCAAAGCGAAATAATATTGAAATCGTTTTTTTTTTTCTAATGGCCGCGCTTGTGTCGTTTAACAACACAATCATTTACGTATTTATCGGAGGAATAAATAGATATATATATAAATGCTAAAAAGCGAATACATTATTCTAAATTATATTTAAAGAGATTTAAAAAAAAAAAAACTGATTCCCTAACATCTAAATAATAAATATGATTTAATCATATTATACGGTATAAATAATATCGGTGTGATAAGTGAGAAAAATAATAATAATAAAAGAAAGAAACGAACAAAAGTTAATGGGCAGAGGGCATAAAAACTGTTAATTCCTAAAATCATTAGAGTATCAAAAAAGCGTTTTACCGAAATTAATTATTTAAAACTGTAACTGGAATATGCAGTGGAGGTAACGTTTTTGTCTTTTCTCGTTGTAACGCGCAGTTACTTGACTTTATTGAAAAGTCGAGTAATTCCATTAGAATTTTATTCGAACGACGAAAACGGCGAGTTAATTACACGTAAGCAATGACGTAGTAGCAGCCACGGGAGTTTTATTTTTTTTTTAATTCTCGACGTCAATCGATTTTCGCTGTACATTACGTCTTATGTGGCAATGATAATAATTAAATTGATATTAAATCGGACGCCATCACGTTCGAGAAACTCGCATCGGTAAAAAATACCGTAAATTCTTTGTACAGTTATTACATTATTTTGTTCGTGCCGTCTTTATATATCCTGAAAACCTGAAAACAAATATTCCAATCAAATCAATCGGTCAGTCGTGTGCGACCACTACTATCTTTTCGCTAAGCTCGTGCGCGCGAGCGTGTCTCCGGGTTTAGGTTTTCCGCGTAACCGCGTTTAGGTTCGTGTTTAAGGAACTAGCCGAACTACTCGGCGTCGCCCGTGCACGGATCAGCCCGATTTTCCATACATTATCCTCAATTTTTATTAGCGTTTTGTCGAACGGTTGTATAGGACCAAATGTAAGGGAAATTTGTAGGATTTTCCGGCACTTCGGCCCGCTATTTGGTCTTACCGTCACACTGTCAACAGTGTGTCAACTTTATTTACAGACAAATACGGTGCAAAATCAATAACAAACTAAATTCTTTGTAAACAACTCTCGCCGTTCTCCCTTGTGTAGCTAAAATCGTACGTAGACCATCGCGGGGTTGGTGACTGGAGAGCGGTCGCGAAGTGTACAGTTAGTGTAGACCGTGTACGAGAAACAGTTTGTACTTCTTAGATCGACTGCACCAAGGGGAAACAATTGTCGTTGGAAAACAAACGCCGACGAGAAAACGTAGTGTTCGCTTAAATTGAAACGGAAAATTATTGCGGGGACAAGCGGAAGAACCGAAGCGGGAACGTAAGGAGGTGTCTCCACTCGGAAACATTAAGCTTTTATTTGGCGGCACTCGGTAGTACATTTCGACTGAAATAATATATGTACTAATATTCCAAATTATTATACGGTACACTGGCCATTGCGTCTGACGAAAGAACGTTTAGCGAGATTAATGAGAAGTCGCCCAAAACGGACTATCGACGATTAAACGCACGGTTATGTTGCGACAAAGACATCGGCATAAATGTGAATATATCTACACGAACTCGTACGCAAATGAGTGCGACACCGGCAGAGTTCGATTGTGAGTAATATGTCAATGATTTTGTATTTTGATATTTACAGCGCGATTTTTAATAAAACGAACAACAATTTATAGATAAAAACGTAAACGCGATTATTATAACATGGTCTAATAACGTTATTGATCATAAGCGATCAATTATAATATCGTTATAAAATCTGAATATTTTAAAAATTCCAGTCGGTAATTTCAACGACTGCACCGTCACGTCGTGATTTCTTTTTCAACGTCCCCCCCCCACCTCATATACGCGGTACGATTGAATTATTTTCGCCACCCGATTTATTATTATTATTATTATGTTAAATAATAATTGACGGGTTTACATTTTATTTTGTCGCGTGAACTCCAACAGTTCGAGTATTGAAAAAAAACCGCCCTCCCCAGAGAAATAGAAATCCGTTCATTTCCGTTTTATTTTCCGAATTTCGGACAAGAATATTTCGTCTCCGCCGACGATTATACTCGACGATCGTTCGGCGTTGTTTCTTCGATACGCTCTCTGTATCGCCGTCGTCGTCGTCCGTGACGCGCAAAGACAGGTGCGCGCACGCCGGCGAGTGCGTTCCAAAATAACATTGTCGTCGCTGCGTCGGTCCTCCAATTATCCGTTGCTCTGCGGTATTACAAACCGTGTACAGAGTCGGGTACCCACCTGCAGCGTATACCGTGTTTGTGCGGTAAAAACACAACTGCGGTACATAATTGAGAAAAGAGAAAAAAAAACAACACCGACAACGACAACGACACAGTAATAACGTCCGACACACATACGTATTACACAAAAGGACCCGCCGCCGTCGTCGAGTAGTATCGCAGTCTCACGCGCGTCGAGTACCACGAAAGATCCCACGGGTGCTCGCGGCCGCAACAGTCGACGACGACGACGGCGGCGGAGCAGACGAGACCGGAAGTCTCGGTTTACGATGCGGTCGCCGCCGCCCATCATCGTCATCGGTCCCACCAAAGCCGACCCATTATGTTACACTATATCACACGTGATGATGATGATGATAATAATAATGTTATATACCACAGCCGCCGTTGGCTTACGGAGGTGTACAACGCAACAATCTCGGGCGGCATCGGCGCGGTGCAGGTGTCACGGGCGGTCGCCCGATTCCCGCGGGCACGAACTTCATCAAAAAAAAAACCTTCACCGTCTCGTGCGTGTATGCGTGTGTGTGTGTGTGTGTGTGTGTAATCCGGCTTACGCCGTACAACAAATAGTTACCTACCGCGTGTGTACCGCGCATAACGGATACCGCACCGCACCGGAACGTATTTCTCTTTATTCTCTTCTGCAGGGGAAACGCCGGTGTCGGTCGGGTGCGTTTGGAGGCCGCGTGCCTCCCCCCTTTCACTTTGCTCGCGCAACGCCGTGCGAGTGCGCCCGCGTCGTTGATAACAACCACAAGCAAACAAAACGCAACGCGAGATGAATACAACACGTTACCGCCGGTGTCTCTCCCGTCCCGTTCAAACGACTCCTCCAGTCGCGTTATACATTATATTATTATTGTTATTATTATTATTATTATTATTATTATTAATATTATTATTATTGTTATTAATATTATTATTGTTATTATTATTATTCCCACGGGCCGACGCCGTCGCCCCGTACTGTGTTTTGTACAAACGAAATACAAAAAAAGAAAAATTCTTTCGTTTTATTCATTATAATTATCGAAGTTGGACGATTTCGGTTTTTCAAACCCGTTAATTTCCAAAGTCAATCATCAATAACATTTTTTCTCCTCCTTACTCTGAAAATTCGATTAGAAGTTAAAACTTTGTGATTATCAACCACAAAAATGAGCAGTGGCGGAACTAAAGGGAAGACGCGGCGGATTATTCCCCGCGTCTTAAAATCCTAGTTGTGCCACTGCTTCAACGAGTACAATTTAATACGCTAAAATCAAACGATATAATAATATGGCATTACAATACGTGTTGGGGAAAAAAAAAATAATTCACTAAATAATATTGATATAACGCGTTGAATTTCATTCGATCCAATCGTGGTTTTCGATGGGGTAGAAATTGACTTTTTTCGTGAAACGTTTATAAATAAAACGCCAATTTACATTCCTGAAACACGTCACGATTCGCACGAAATATTCCCTAACATGGAAATATTCATTTTTTTTTTTTTTTATGTATTATAAAATAAAAACAAATAATATGTGTACACAGTTCGTGTTCAGAAACGTACACATTGTCCTTCGAACGAAATCGAACTCGGACTGTACTTTTGTAAGAAGTTATGTTTTGAAAAAAAAAAAGTAACATTTCGAGAGTTAATTAACGAAGAGGAATAAAGCGTCGATAAACTTAATTGAAATTAATTTAACATTTTTTTTAACTCATCGGTGCCCAGCTTTGACAACGAATTGAAAAAATACGCGCATTCGCGGTAAATACCAGTGCCAAAAAATACATTACCAGTTGCGGCGAAAAACACAAGTCGATATAAATTTTATATTCGCTTGTCTTCCACGGGCGCAAATAGCTTAAATACGATTCCCGGGGCGCGTTCGAGTCTCGCGAGAATGTCCACGTAAACGTACGCATTAGGCATTTAGGCACGAAAATGTCAAATTACAAACGAACACAATATTATGTGACTCGCATTTTTATCACTGCACGTGTAAAAACCGTCGGATAAACATAACGTAAACGTCCTAAAACCATAATATCATGATAAAATGCAGTGTGAAACTCGTACCGCTTATTTTAACGGAAATACTTTCCGTTCTCGGGCCCGTAGCGTAGAAATTGTTATTATTATTTTTGTTGTTCGAACTCGCGATTTATTAACGACTGACTTCATGACTTATTGCTCGTGTTTTTAATTTATTTTTTTTTTGTCCTATCGAAACTTGTAAAGTAAAAGTTTATAGACGTGTTTGTCGAAATTCACTACGCGTGCGCGCGTTAACGAAGTGAAAAAAAAAAAAAAAAACGTTTCACAATCAGGCGCGAAACGGTTACGAAATTCGTACGCTTAGACGTTTTGATAAGTAAATAAATCAATCGGAATAATTTTACAACGAATATTTCTGTACGCGTATTGTAAGCTCCAATAAAGGGCCCTGGCGCCGGGGATGGTTGTTTAGTACCCATAAAATCTATAACTATGAATGCATTTCTAATTTCACTGAATACTTTATTAGCGAATAAAAATGATTTTATTTTTTAATTTGTTTAGATTTTTTTACAAATTTTTTTTTTTTTTATTTTCATCTCACTTAAACGAAACGTTAATATACATTTATATCGTTTCTCATCATTACTCACTCGTAATACTTTTACAGTCGGTGTTATTATATAACGTATCTAAACGTTACAATCGTTAGGGGCGTGAAATTATTTTTGTCAGTAACCTGTATAAATATGCAGGTGTTACACGTTTTCTTTCGATTTGATCACCAAATAAGTGTAATTTCGTTGTTCGCCGTCCACGGTCATGGACATTGTGTTCGTACTACGTGCGTCATTAAGTATGCAACAGAGTCGATTATTATTATTATTATTATTATTTTGTTATGGTCGAAGGATGATCACTGGAATAAAGAAAAAAACTGTTCGAAATATTCGATTTTGAAAAAAAAAAATACGAATGACACATTGTTTGATACATTATATTCACAATAACGATAGGGTAACTATTATTAACTAATAAGTTGTTGTTGTAGCGTATAAATATTACACTAACTATAAAAGAAAAACCAAACTCCAAATATGATCTAGAAAACGAGTCCTGCTCGAGTGAAATGAAATTGTTAAAATATTGTTTTATGATTAATATTAAATATACATATTATATAAAATATCGCACGTAGAACGGTGCAAATATCCTTCGGTTTAATCTGTTTAACATTTCGCCGGTATTGCGAAAACAATTTAACTCAGAATTTTGAAATGAACACCGAATATGTAATTCTTCACTATATATATATATAATACAATTTTCAAATAATTTATTATCTTGACTATTTATAGCAATTAATTTACTTTGAGCTATTTAAGTCATAAACATTTTTGGAATTAAATGTTGAAACATTTAATCATACTCCAATAGTATTTTAGATGCAGACGCCGTTTTAAATCATCAATACAAGATAGTTCAAGATACGGTGCAAATATGGATCACCTTGTTTTTGATAAAAATGAATACCGAATAACGAACACGGGTTTAACCGTGCCGAGGAAACGTTACTTTAGATTCAATCACCGTAGTACTGTTTGTAATAGGCACACGAATCAGTGTGCGTATAGAGTATAATTATCAGTCAAATATCGACTTGTAAGTTGGTCCGATTATTTTATGGCTACGCTCCGTTTTCATAGTACCCCACCCCTATGAACATCATGTAAAAAGCTGGAATACGTATTCGACCGACGATCGTCGTACATGGTATGCGCTGATCATCCATCGGTCGTGGTCGAGTGTAGCTGACGGTAAACTCAGTCGGGCCGAGGAAACGTGTGAATGTAAATAAACCAGTAGAAATTAATAAAAGAGTAAAAAGTGTAAAATATACGAGTAAACGTGTAAACGAGTGTACAACGAGGAAAGATAAATCATCACGTTAATTTTATTTCATAGAAATAAGTAAAATAATGATATTATTAATAATAAATGTAACAAACGCGCGTACGATTGATTGCTCGGTCAGCGCTAAACTTAACACCCGCGTACACCGACATAGGGCGTCGTCAGTCGACCGCGATAAAACAAAAAAGAAAAATAGTCACCAGATAGCGCTACGACACAATATAGAGGGAGTAGCAGCAAGACGCCTATAAATAGCGATCCGAAACTGGTGGATCGCTCAGTCTAGCCGCAGGGCGAGCAATCGCGAACAACCTCGTTCGCCTTTACCCTGTGCGTATGTGTGTGGGTTTCAGTCGACTTCCGCGTCTACACTATGCAGTCCACTGGTTTCGAACCGCTATTTATAAGCAATCACTTTATTTTCCTTTTTCTACATCTGCATTTCGTTATAATAAATTCTCAAACAATTCTTTTTTGGTTTATTATTCTCTGATGCGAACAATTCATTGGTAGAGGATGGCAATTCCGTTTTCGCATCCCTCGAACATCATTTATAATAACCACCGCTTTGAACTGAATATAGTACTCAAATATTTTGTCTGAACCGTTTAATTTCCATCGGTGCGATCACACGTTTTCAGCTCGGTTCAGTGTTGGAAGCACCGACTTAGAACTATAAAATTTTTTTTTTTAAATATTGAGTTAAAATTTGAACCGAAACACTTAAATTGAACAACAACTGTTGTTCTCAATTAACAGTTTATGGACCGTGTATAAACTGTTAAACTGTCATGATAATTACAAACCGACATTGAACTGTAAAAATGTTACCCGGCTAGTCTTACCTAACTTTGACGATATTAAAGAAATATTGTGTATGTCTTTAGCCTGT
Source organism: Chaetogeoica ovagalla (assembly GCA_032441825.1). Classification (NCBI taxonomy): domain Eukaryota; kingdom Metazoa; phylum Arthropoda; class Insecta; order Hemiptera; family Aphididae; genus Chaetogeoica; species Chaetogeoica ovagalla. Next base: position 4,879,363 of record CM063732.1, on the reverse strand, counting down.
TTTTGTATTATTATTACAAAAAAACCAGCAGCATAATCGCAGGTTATTATGTCCATTTTTTTTCTTGTTGCTTTCATATTTCATTTTTCTTGTCGAAAATACTAATAAATCGTGCGATTTACCGCCTACGAAATAATATATAACATGTTTCTAATACCTACACCGCCGAAACGTTACGCTGAAGTCGTAATTGAATTCCAAAATGCACAATAATCACGTTTATAATATACACATGCCAACAGAAGAAAAAAGAATATATTTTTTTTATTTCCTCACACTTTCATTTCTTTCTCTCTCTTTTCTTTGTTCTTTATCAGACCTCCGGCTTACTAAATAACGGATAAAATGCGCTTTTTCGTTTACGGCCCATTAGACGACGCGTCGTTTCCGTATTATATTCGAGCAGGTGTGTTCTTTTTTCATCAAGCATTTATAATAGCCCAGTGACTTGCTCGATTCTAGCAGCGTATTTCATGTGTACATATTATTATATATTGTATGTGAACAAAAAACAGTAATAACGCTCTTCCCTCACCTCCCACCAACATACACACACACCGAGTATAATATTCTACTTATCACAATTAAATAGAAATTATAATATACGAAAGATTATACGAGCGTTTCGATGATCGTTATATACGCAAGCGTGTATAATATTTTTATAACGTAATTTCTCCCCCCCCCCGAGACTCGTCATCGTCTTTCAAAAAACGTTTTCAGAACGTGCCTTGCAATGCGGAGGAGAAAAAAAATAATATAACATACATACACAACGTTTTCCCTTCTATTATTCCTATATAACGTTCGGTCGTTAATTCTTCGAGAAATACCTTGTGTTTTTTATTTAATAATATATATATTTTTTTATTTTGTTCACCCCTCACTGACTGCTGCAGACGAACCAGGCCGAATACGTCGCGGTGTGTTATCCAATGAAGACCATGTTTAATATACGGCACCGCACAATCATAGACGATGTGATATTCATCACGCTCTACCGCGTTCCTCCGTATATAATACGATATTATTTATGATATATATTTCTTATTCTCTCGCGAGTTACACGGTGTATCTCTACAGTGGACGTCCCACAGAGACCTGACACAAAACGTCGCCCGACAATGTAAGCAAGTGAATGAAAGCAGTTAAAAATGAGGGGAAAAGAGAAAATTGTTTTTCTTCTTCTTCTTATACAATTTGATTTATCCGAATATCAGCTGGAATTACGAATAGAATTGTAAATTTCGTATAATTTTATCGAAAGTGAGAGAGAGAGGGAGAAAATGAATTTGAATTATTTGAAGAGAATATACGTAGAAAAAAATTATAATGTCAAAAACGTTTTGCACATTGTTCTCGTTTTCATGGCTGCATTGAGCACGGTACATTTTTTTTCACCTGTTTTTCGATATTACGATTAAACACGCTTAGCATTATTTAGTTTCGATGTACAAAACGTTGCCAAACTTCTTTCGCTTCATTGAACGAAAAAATATACCGTCATTTATTTTGAAATTTTGTATTTTACAATTAATTTCAACAATTAATACCTACATAATAAAAACAAGCGTATATTAATTTCCGATTAATATACGAAAAACACTGGGAAAATAAATCGTATAAAAATAAACAAAATATTAATTTTTTTTATGTACTAATTAAATGTATATTATAACATAATTATATACTTGTATAAAAAGAAACTTAGTAATTTATATTTATATAACAATATAAAAAAATTGTGAAAATTCTCGAATATTTGAATTACAGATTAAAAATTTTCTATCGATTCATTTACTTAAAATAAATATGGCAACGTTGGGATAAAAAATCGTGTTCAATCGTATGTATTTTTCCCGGGTGTAAGTTATTTAATATACCCGGAGTGTGCTCAATCGTACGTATAAAAAGGTACAAAACGTGTTCATTCGTATTTCACCGCCTTTCCATAAGTGAGACCTTTTGAAATTAGATCTTCAAAATAGATGAATTTCGAAGTATTTAAGCAAACTGATTTCCGATTTTTTTTTCACATATTATTTACAGAACGTTTTATACAGATAAATTTAAACATAACACAATTCCTTCACGTGTATAACCATTCTCTCTTTTCAGAATAATATTTATCATATATATGACAATATTATGTTATATAGTCGTAAAAAAAAATATTAATTTAATTAGTACCTATATATTGATTTGTATTCGAGTATAAAAATTCTTTAAAAATTACATATAATTAAATCATATATCTTTTTTACTTAAAAATATTTGAACAATAATTAATATAAAAAAACACGCGTATTTCGATGAACATAATTTTATTATTATTATTATTGTTATATATATATATTTATATAAATGTTTGAAAGTAAAACAAAACAATAACAGCCATATATTCCTACTACGGTTATACGGTATATGCGTAATATGTACGTATGAAAACGAGTTGTATACACACACATACACAAGTGTATTGTTTATAAGACTACGTTATAAAATACTCCTCGCGAATGATACGACTATTTTATATTAAAATATGTTTGTACGAGACGAGTGTAATATTGGAACGCGGTTTGAAGGCGGCCGTTATACAGTAAAACACACAGGCTCATTTCGCGCAACATAAACCTTTAATCAAATAAAAGACGATAGTGCATATATAAATTGTACGTGAATTATAATTACATTAAATATACGAACTACTTAATAACGGTTAGTGTGTGAATGGCAAAGAGAGAAAATATTATTATTATTATTATTATTATTATTTCGCCATTTCATATTGTATAACGTCTGTACGAAATGTAGTAAATATATATATATATATGTGTGTGTGTGTGTACAGACGAACAATAATGCGCGGATAACAAGTTTTGTTAAACAAAGTAACGCGACGTAAAACGAATTATTAAACATGATCGTGCATAGGTGGGGGAGGTTTCCATCGAACGCAATTTTATAAGTAGATTTTAATATTCTGAATAAAAAAAAAGTACATATATATATAGTCATTTAAAAACTTATTAATGAGCTAAAATTACCAAAATACATCCTAAAAAATGCTCTGACAAAATTTAATTAAAAAAAAATATCACGTTAAATAATTACATTTTTTTTTATTAAAGAAAAGAAAAAAAAAATATATATATATGATTTTAATCCGTATAATTTGATCCGAGAAAGAAGTCGACTAATGAACGAGTTAATCAGATAAGTTCGAAAAACCGTTTTAATTTCAAATGCCTGCAATTTACATTGCATGTAGTACAAAATTATATGTCGATGAGCACGGTCGAATTCTCACTCATATTTCGTAATATTACTAGAAATTGATTAAGAATTCGCGCATGCTCAAAAAAAAAAAAAATCTATATATATATATATATTCTAAAAGCCTCGAAAAATCCAAAAAATAAAAAAGATGGAAATGCGTCGAAATCCGAGTCCTAATATTTATAACTTTATAACGTACGCGCCGCACGCATTTATATAAAATATTCACAACAAATGCGTTCGTTACGGATAAACTGTGAGTTAATACGTTGCGGTTTATTGTACTCCGAATTATTTTTTACGAAGCACGGATATTACGTAAATGATAAATACGACTTATTAAAATAATTACAGTAGTTAATATATCGTTAAATGAACGAGCGCGTGTACGAAATGACCAATTATTTATTTGCACAGATAAATAAATCACGCATTGCCCTCTTCCTCCCAAACCGACGGCGGGAAACGGCTAAAGATCGATCCGAAGAACCGGGGGGGGGGGGGGGGGTAGGTCGTGTATTTCAAATACAAAACGTTATAGATTTGATGGTGTCGAGCCCGAAAAATTCGTCTAGTACAAGTGAGACGGAACACGACATTTTTACGTGCCAATATTTCTTTTAACAATTTTATCTGTTATCTATAGACGTTCAAAAATGTAATTTATATATATATATATATAATATATTATATACTTATATATATATATATATAATTATTTTTTTCACTTAACGTGATATTTTTATTTTATATATTTTTTAAAACATAAATTTCGACAAAGAAAATCGATGGTTTGATTTTTTAAAATAAATAACAATTTATTATTTTATATTATACGTTATTACGTCGCGGACTTCCGCAAACGGGTTAACCGACTGACCAGATGGTACCGCAGAATACACGTCTCAGTAATTTATTAAAATAATAAGGAAAAGCGGGGACAAAATCTAATGTACTGTGACGAATGCTAACAAACCGTTTTGATAAATACAAAAAAATATTCAAAATATAAATCGGAATGATAAATCGTTTACATCATTTCTTAGATAAGAATTCGATTTTGTTTTTCTCGTTATTTCAGTGGTTCTTTACTAGTAGCCCGTAACATCAAAGTTTTGTTCTGTTTTTATTTATTTTTTAATATCGTAAAGAATTTTAACTTAAAAATTAAAGAACAAACAGTGTCACGTTGTTACATAACAAATGTGGAAAATGGAAATTTATTCCACATTAATTTATTGGTTTTTGGATATAAGACGTGACCGATAACCGCTTGATTAGAATTTTTTTTTACTAAATTAGACTGGTCTCAATAAATACGTTTTAAGTATTTTTTCCTCAATGTCACTTTTATTTTAATAACCTATTTATTATATATATTATTCAATATGTATTTTCATGACAGGGGTAACATATTATGTAGTGCCTCGCGTTGATTAATAATTCGCCATATTCCCTGCATTAGTTGAATTGGGAACCACTGCCTTATTTATTTCAGAAAACGCGCAGGTCAAACCTTTAGGTCATAGTTAATTTATCTAGATATTGCACGACCGCTGATTATTCTATACGCTTCTATGCCGATCATTTAATGCACATTTACGGTGTTCATTTCAATAAATGTTATTCACCTGAAAGCCAATTTATTATTCAGTCGTATATCGAAAAACGTTATAAAATGTCAGCTAAAATAATATTATACTATTAACGAAAAAAAAAAATGAAATAAAATTAACCTAAACTTTCGTTAACACATCGCGTGAGGAACGGATCATAATATAAATTATTATGCCATGCTCCCTTAGCATAGTGGGTAATAATACTATTTGTGTGATTTATTGGTATATTACGAAGTCACGTCGAATAACGAAATTAGATTTAAAGAATGTAAGTTTAATAATAATAATAATAATAATAATTATTATAATAATAATAATAACAATAATAATAGTATTAATAATAATAATAATAATAATAATAATAATAATAACACTGTTAATTTATTCATTAATTTTCGGAATAGATATTATTTTTTGAATAAAATTTATGAACAGAAAAAAAACCATAGAAATTTGCATGAAAATTATACTTTTTAATTTTACAACCAATAAGAGAAATAAATTAAACGTGCCAGTAGAACTTCAAAATAAAATACATATTAAGAGAATGAGTGACTACGACTATATACGCGTGGCGCATGGTCGTGCAATTATAAATATAAAATAAAACGAAATATTTCGAACTTAATGTAATTTTCTTGGAAATATTGTGTTTAATGCACACATTGTAAAACCAATTGACCGCGGTGTAGCAAATTATCGGCGGATTACGTTGTCTACATTCACAAATTTACTACCCCGGTTTCCCTATATCAAATCGTTATTTACGAATAAAATGTAAAATTTACAAAAACAATGAACAGAGTATACCAAGTGAATTTACAAATAGCGTCCAATCACATTTTTAAATAAATAATAAGGATAGTACAAATATAAAATAATTATATTTTTATTTATTATGAATAATATTAAATAATTAGTAACGAGACGTTTTCCAAAACATTTGATACCATTAAAGTATTTTTATATCATTACATCTGAATATTTTTAATACAATCGGTTGTTTTTAATGTTTCTTATATTATAATTTTTAATTGAGTGTAAAAAAAATAATAAGTAACATTATATTAAAGACAAAAAACAATTATATTATTTTATAAAATACAATACGATTCTAAAATACATTTAAACAAGTTGTTGAGAAACAGTAAAACAAATTTTTGTGTCCTTGAAAAGAACTTTACAAATACACTGAATTCCTAAAAATGTTTTTACATAATTCAAACAATAAAATTACATTTTTTTTTTTGTGTTCTGTATTGTAATTTATTTGAACAACATTACATTAAAATAAATAAATATATATAATATATAGTATATACATATCAAAATCAAACAACGCTTTGTGAAAAGCAACAACGATGCATATAAAAAATTATTATTTATTTATTTTTTCTTTGTAATACGAGATTTATATTCTTTTAACTAGAAATTATTTTTAAAAAGTTTGATATGTGTTTTAAGTTTAAAATTATTTAAAGAGATGTAATACTAGTAGCAGTTAAACTTAATTAATAATAACCTCGTTATGTCTTAACTTGTTTATATATAAAAATGTAAAATTGTTTTTCTCAACTAGTTAAAATCATATGTTGAAAAATTACCTACTTATTTATTTTTAAACGTGCATCAAAAATATAATATATTATAATATACTCGTATATATACATACTGGCCATGATTTGTTTAACAAAACTACTATTTACTATTTTTATGATATAAATGGAATTGAATAATCGAGTAAGTTTTAGCTATTGATCAGTAGAAGCAAATAGTGATATTTTAATTGTGCACGCGTTTATTTTTTACAACGAGTACAAAATTATGAAAACTTAAAAACAACTGGTGGGCAACATTATTAAAAAAAACCAATAATAGTAATGCAGGGAATGTAATCTTCACGGTTGCCCTCAACTATCCATAGAAATAATGTTTATCCCTAAATTATTTAGCTCCATCGACGATTAAAATTAATAAATGAACAAGAGTGCTGTATAATATATCGATAAAATAGCGAGTTAAAAAAGTTGACACCCATATCTTATCTTGGCGAATAAGAAAACAAATATTTAATAAATTGTTGCCTTAGTCTAAATTAAAATGTCTATCTAGATAAATATCGTATACAGTTTATATGAATGCAATTAATTTTATATGACGAGTTATCAAATTTATCACAATTATTATTATTATTACTATTACTAACAATAATAATAATAATAATAACAATAACGACATAATGATTTTGCATCATATTAATAGATTATGTAGTTCTCAGTGTAAACAACGATAATAAACAACTCACTCGTCTCACTCAGGGATTTATACAAGAGGAGGGACGATTCTCCCCCTCGTCGGCCATGCAATTTTTAGAAAATGTGACCTAAAAAAAAAGTCATGCGATTTGTAATGAATGAGAGCAACGATTTCACCCCACTTTCACAAATTATGTCTACGTTGCTGTAGAAAAGTATCGTTTGCGTTACACCACAATTGTCTCAAATATTACAACATAATGTGAAATATTTCAAACACTAAACACTATTATATACACAACTTCATCCAGACTTTCAATAATACATCGCGGCGAGATACGATTTCTTTAAATAATCGTCAACATTTTTTTTTTTTTTTTACTACAAATTTTGTCTTCGTAAAACTAATTTTACTCATTCAATTGTTGACACACAATATATTGCCTCGTCGTTACCGCCATTCTGTAATTCTGTTGAATCGTGTAATATTTATTTACATATTTACATAACTACGCCCAATGGTGAAGCCGTGGCGCGCGACTGTAGCAGAATTGACTATACGGAGCGCCGCCAATCTAACAACTCGTGACTGGTACGAGTTTTCAAAATCTTTACGAAAATGAAAAAATAAAAACGCTGTACTATCTCAACGAAAAGGCGTGCGTAAAAGTGTGGCACATACAGCTTAGACTGGATCTGCCATTTCCGGGACAAAAATTTTAATGGATATTAAAAGTGTTCCGAATTGCACATCAACAAATTCAGTATATATAATTCACTAGATTTTTTTTCTTAAAAGAAAATTTATTGGGAAAATTTTACTAAATTTCTACTAGCTTCAGCTGTGAGCGGGCATTTTTGAAGTTGGTCATTATAAAAACTAAACTTAAAAATATAATGCCACGAGCAAGACTGGTTAGGTTAAATTAGATTATAATTATTGCTATCGGTTTGTCGAATTAAATAACGTAATTAACATTGAAATTGTTAAAAGTGCTAAAGACGAATTCAAATAATGAATACTGAAGAACATAAACTAGTATTATATGTTTAAAAATTATACACATTAACATACACACACACACACATATATTATTATAATAAATATATTAAAATATTTGTTTATTTTTAAGATTTCAATGTATTCGTTATTGAATAAATTATTATTTATTTTATAGTGTATACGTATACTGTATAATATATTATTTATAATGCACTTGCTACAAATGTCATCTTCCTTAAAATAAAAGGTATCGGGACCGATAAAGATGTATCTAATGACGAATTCTGCACACGACTGTGTCCAAACGTTTATTGTGAACGAAGACTTTAGAACAAAATATAACCTACTTGTAGTGAATTACGAGCGAGAACGTTCATCGTGTGGAAGGAAATAATTCGTTCGTTTTTCGGGCCAAAATAATTTTTCAATCCACAATTGGGTATAATAAATTGTTTCTCCTAGAACACAATAAGAAGTTATGAGTGGTGCGTATACCCTTCATTCGGACACAGGGCGATGAAAGATCCGAACGGTCTGATATTGTTTTTCCGTTCACCGGACAACGCGACTGATTGACTTCTAAAATGGATTCTGTCGGTAAGAAAATTATTATTTTTTTTTAATCGAAAAACATCATACAGGGTGTTTTACAATCATGTGCATTTTACGTATTATTATTTTATATTTTTTAAAACACCATTGTGAATATTGATTTTTGACCATTACAACACAGTGGTTAGTAATTTACATATAATAATATTACATTTTAACGTGTATATTCATCGCAACAAAATAATATACATTTTCGTTTGTACGGTAACTACGGCATAGTGCGTGTAATAAAATTTTAAAAACAAAAACACATTATACATTATGTATGTCTAAATAATATTTAATGAAATATATTTTACATGTTTTTGTATTTATTTATTTTGAATTTTTAAATTTGTATTTTTGTTAAAACTTACGTGAAAATTGGTTATTTATATACAGTATACTCCAATGAAAATTACAGTAATTAGGTTATCTATTTATTTGGTGTTTATGTAGTAAACATTTTTCGATTTAATTATCTTCTAGAGAATTAAAGTGTAATTTTTGTGAAAAACTAACTCGTGATATATACTGTTGTTTAAATTTTCCAATTGTATTATACAGGGTGACTGGTGACAAAGTGTACAAACTTCAGGAGGTTATTGTACACGTCAAGTGCAACAAAAAAGTTCCTATTGACCATGTTCCGATTCTCAAGTATAAAGTGGAAATTTCAGTTTTTGTGTTTTTTTTTAAAAAAAAGGATTTTTTCCTTTTAATTAGTATATTTTCTGAACTATTTGCCCTAGAGCAAATTTGGAATGTTCATTGAAAAGCTGATCAAATTTTCTTTAAGGAAACATACCAAGCAAGGTTCTAATAACATTTTTACATGCTCAGATGTAATCCAAAATTTGAAAATCCAAAAATTTCTAAATTAAAAAAAAATTTACTTTTGCTAAACGATTATTTTTTTGTCACTCAAAGGTGTGCAAATTTCACAAAAACTTCCTTTTTTAATAAGCTTTCCAACGGTATAATCATTTTTGAAAAATTTTGTTTTAATGAGGAGAAATTACACTTTAAATGTAAAGAAATGGTGAGGTAATCAGTATACGATACTTCCATGAAATGTCCCACTAATATTTAATTTCACCGAATTTTCATCAAATCTACACGTGTACACATTTTTCTAAGAAAACCGTCTTAAAACCGTCGATGAAACCTTCCCTGCATGGATAGGAAGAGGAGGTACTGTTCCGTGGCCAGCTCGATCTCCAGATTTAACACCTTTAGATTTCTTCGTGTGGGGCATTTACAAGACTCATGTCTACCACACAGAAGTGGACTCAATTGAAGAACTCACTCGTAGAATACAGGAAACTACACAACAGCTACAACAAGTCATAACAACAAGAGCTACAAGAACAGAAGTTAGACGGAGAGCCCGAGCATGTGTAAGACAAAATGGTCGTCATTTTGAGCAAATCCTAAATTAGATAACGGTTTATTTGTAAATTTAATATTGTTTAATTATAAAAAAACTATTTGATTCATGAAAAATCTTGATTAAGTTAAAAAAATTAAATGACTTTTTGATAAATTTTTTCATGCTGTCTTTCCTTCGCCATTCTTTCATTCGAATCTGGGCTATGTTTTTCACATTTAAAGTGTAATTTCTCCTCATTAAAACAAAATTTTTCAAAAAATGATTATACCGTTGGAAAGTTTAATAAAAAAGGAAGTTTTTGTGAAATTTGCACACCTTTGAGTGACAAAAAAATAATCGTTTAGCAAACGTAAATTTTTTTTTAATTTAGACATTTTTGGATTTTCAAATTTTGGATTACATCTGGGCATGTAAAAATATTATTAGAACCTTGCTTGGTATGTTTTCATAAAGAAAATTTGATCAGCTTTTTAATGAACATTCCAAATTTGCTCTAGGGCCAATAGTTCAGAAAATATACTAATTAAAAAGAAAAAATCCTTTTTTTTTTAAAAAAACACAAAAACTGAAATTACCACTTTATACTTGAGAATCGGAACATGGTCAATAGGAACTTTTTTGTTGCACTTGACGTGTACAATAACCTCCTGAAGTTTGTACACTTTATCACCAGTCACCCTGTATAATGTAATAAAAAATTGCATAAATATAGGTAGTTAAGTTATATAATACTTTATCGCTATTAAAAAATATGTTTTTTATATTTTCTTGATATCTCATAAGTAAATATAGCCAAATATTATGGTAAATATAAGAACAAATTGATGGCTTGACACTTGTATACACGCGAGTGAGAAAAAAAATCAACAGCGACACTGTTATTTTTGAAAGATGTCATTAAAATAAATGAATTTTACATTGAAAGGATAAGAATAATTGAAAAGTTATTTATTATTGAATAATTGAAGACCAATTCATCTCGTATATTGTGCCAAACGAGAATGAAAGATTATCTTTTCACCGCATTTGTGTATACTTCAGAAAACTGTTGAAAACGTTACAGGTCGACCAGAAAACTCCACGCATATTTAATTCTGTGGATTACCTTCAAGAAGAAAAGTATAGAATATACAAAAAAAAAAAGAAGCCGGCTACGATAAAATATAACGAAAATATTGTGTCCCCGTCTACGGCGTATTAATTAAAATAGAATTGGCTAAACCACGTGGAAATTTATGAGAAGTTTTTGTAGGTCTTCGCGGTCGCAAATATCAGCCGCTTTCCACTCCGCCGTCATCTGTCGTCATGCGTGGTGAAGACACGTTAAACATATTTCGCACATTACGCGCAAAATGTATTAAATAAAATATATATACACGTTTTTTTTTTTTGCGATTATTTGGTCACCGTTGAATATAATAAATATATATACGGTTTAATCGTGAATGTTACTAAGTAGCTTTACCATTAACCACTGGACAATTTTCATTGACCCAAATATCAAATCTTTCATGTCACCGAATCGTCCGCAGTGTATAAGTACACCAAAATCCGTGTGAATACACGTTATTACTTATTGCATAATTATTGTCAAGTATATTGAAGGTGGTAAGGATGCGAGAAAAAATGTACAGAACAAATAATTATGTTTAAAAATATTATCCTTAGATATCATCGCGTTCAAATTATAATATAATGTTTATGTAATATTTTTTTCGCGAAAACACATAAAACAACGTCACCTTGACGAAATAACTTCCTATATATATAAATATGTATCGTTATGGATAAATTTAGGAGAGTAATATATACGGCCCGGCCCGGCTACAGACACTGGTGTTTTTATTTAGGAAAAATGTGTAGATAAAAAAATGAAAGTAACAATTATTATAATTCATAAAGAGAAAACAGAAAACCAAACGAATTGTTCGATCGAACGAAATGAATCCGCGGTAAATCCAACAGCTGTCGATCAACTATTACATTATTATACGCGGAGAAATCCGGCGGTTGTTGCGTTTAATTTAGAACTTTGTCAATACACAATGAGAACGAAGGCGACGGGCAGAGATGAGATTGTATATAGGTACGTGCGGCAACACGTGAGATTATGTGCGAATCGAAAGCGTGTACGCGCAGTTTTAATTAAATTTGCAGAAAGAAAGGGGAAGAACGTTTTTAATATAAATAACGTTATGATTATTATATGTATTATAGCAATTACATTACAATGGCAATCGTACGAACGAATAAAGTTTACACGCGCATGACGCGCATAATAATATTGTCATCGCGCGGCGCTATTCAAATCGTGTGCAAAATAACCTCTACGCAAAGATTTATTACGTTCGTCTGACGATTGTCTATACGAGAACTACAAGTGAGGGAATGTTTAAAAATTAATCGATGGCGGGTTTCGCGCGCGAACGTTTCTCTCGAACAACGTTTTTCTAGGCACGTCTACAGAATTCCGAATCGTCTTTGAATATATGCCACGATGATTTTTTTTTTGATACCATTACCGTCGTTATTTATCTTCAAAAATTATTACGCGATTTTCTTTTCTTCGCCGACCTAAAATACACACACATTCTGTTAAACAATTTTATTCCTTTTCTCGACACACTACTATTGTAATTAAACAACATTTGATAATCGTATATTGTGACCCCCCCAATCTAACCATCTCGATTCGTCCGCACGACAACACGAAACAAATTATAAATTATATTTTAATCCCGCAAAATAACCGTGCGCGCAATTTTTTTACAAACGCGCGATATTTCAAATAAATTTTTACTGACGGACGATATGCGAAAATAATAATTAGTCGAACACACAATCGTCGTCGTCGTCGTCGTCGATAAATTACTTACCGTGATTAACGTACCGGTGTTTTGCGCGATATCCAGACAAATCGGTCTACTGAAAAGTAATGACCTGACCTGACCTAATAAATACTTACGTTTAATCCATTTTTAATTGAACGAATCCATCTTTGTTTTTATAGAATAGTATTCTATACGTTATTGTAATCGCGGCCGGTGCCATTTAAAAAAAAAAAAAACAAAAAACCAACTCCCTCTCGTTTTGTCGTTATAATCGAGATCCCCCGTTTATCGTTGTCGCGAATTCGCCACCGTCGTGCTTCGTTTCGCCCGACGGATTTTCAATTATTTATAATCGAATCGGCATAATGTTTATAGAATCTAAAACTATTCCAGTTTTATTGTAATATATTTTATTCGGTTATTTTTTTATTTATTTTTTTTCATTTACCTCGCAAACGATTTAAATTGGAACAGTCACGTGTCTCGATATTAGAATATAATTAAAATCGTTTTGACAATGACGTGAAATCCGCCGATTAGAAATGTTTATATACAGTCCGTAAATCGGTTAATAATATTGCGTCAACGTTATAAATTATTTTTATAATACAGAAAACCTACCAAATCTATATCTCGTATATACTAAAGCGTGTTTTAAATGAAACATAATAATGTGTTGCGATGTAATGTAAAATGGATTCAAACGAAGTGGAGTGGAATGAATATTATCTCGCCGAAAGAAAGTAGTGTGATATACAAAATAATAATTTATCCCGGAATCGGTTGGAGAACGTAGTCGAATAGTGGCAATACGGGTCTATCTCGTGACCCAGCTCGCAGTTAGGGTTCGGAAATACGCGGCCGAGGTCGTAACGTACTCTCCCGCGTGCATATATCGTTATTCATTTATTTCTACCGTTTTTATTCGTGAAATGTTGTTATACATTTCTTTATTATTTTGTGACTATTCGCGTCTGCTGGCCAAACAACATCGCCGCATTGTAATCTATTCACTAAACGGGGAGTTTTTTTTTATATATTTTTATGCATAACTGTCATGCCGAAAACTCCCAAACGTTCATTTATGTAGGCGATATAGTTTCATAGACAAATGAGCGGACGTTTATCGAATGACATTGTAGTACGCACAATCTGTCACCCAGTCGACGCGAGCAATAACGACTATTGTCAACGCCGTAAATCGTTCGGCGTTAATGCCGTACATTCGTTTTTTTCCTTTAATGAATATTCGCGTTTTAATCATCGCGGCGCACGGAGGAAAAGTGATTTGAATGCGATATGAAATACGCAACACGCGGAGGGAAAATATTATTGTTTCGATGTGTAACGCGTTACGGTTTGCACGCGAATAGCGTTCGCCCGAGAAATATAATATTTCGTATTATATTTACACACCCGTGCCCGTACGCGGTTTAAGTTTATCGATTTAAAGTTGATTATACGATTGTGAAGAAAAGTTCTCCGTCCCGGCGTTGCTCATAGGCCAAGTGTAGGAGGTGGTAGGTTACCGAGTATACGGAGTGCGCGGCGTGTAAATGCGCTAGGCGTTATCGAGGGGGAAACCTCATTTAACGACCGTATAGCGTGTCCGGGCACAGTTAGCCAAAAATTTGGCACGCCACGCACGGCGGTATTTAACGGCTGTTCAACCGAGACCGAACAAAAAGCACTGTAAAACGGAGAGACGGCCTACTCCGCCTGCGCATGTGTGTGCGTGTGTGTGTAAAAACACTCATTTGAAAACAGTTGAGGTGTGGACGGGAGAGGGGAGCAAAAAAAAGTAGTGCCCGAGAAAAGAGTATCCGAGTTCACGTGTAACGACCGTCAGCACGAGCTGACGACGCTATCGTGCGACGGCGTATTTACTTGTATCGACAACAATAGCCGTTTCGAGGTGTGGAGAGTGACAATTTTATTAATTCATTCCACTTGATTGGGGCAGGGGGGGTGTCGTCGTTGAGTTCCTGTTGAAGTAGTGGTGACTTTTTGTTTATTGATGCGGAAGAAAGACACGTTGCGCCGGAACGTGCGAGCATAGGTTTATTGCAGAACACGGATTTGATGTTTTTTTTTTTGGTAAATTTTGCCTCACTGCGTTGCCAGATGGTACTGTCAGGAATAGAAAACAGGTCGGCAGCAGCAACCGTCCTAAAAACAATGTTCTGGACACTGTTTCAAAATTGGCCTTAAACGTGTCTCGGTGCTCGGCTAGTAGCAGACGAGACGGATCTCATCACCTACATACGTTCGGAAGGTTCTCGTTTTCGTCGAAAATAGATATTTGAATCCCCCTGATTTTTGTTGAGCGTCTAACGATTTTGACGTCACGTGTTAATAACGACAATACTCTGTCGAGCGGCCTCGTTGCGCGCCCGGGTATCTTCGTTGATGTCTTCGACGGCTGAACGCAATGTGTCTACGGTCTTTTTGGGAAGGTATTACGGTTCTCAGTCATAGTGTTGCCGTCTTTCACTTGGCGTCGTAGACGAATGACGACAGGTTTTTTCTCCGTCTCGACTCCGCGGAACACGGTGTCATGCATCACGCGACGACGTCTGGTCTGGACGGGATATCATTCGCGCGGGCCGAGTATAGCAGCGGCGGATAGACGACGTCTGTAATTCGCGGACGATTATCCGTATTATCCGCGCCACGCAGTTTTCGTCGCCGACAGTGTAGCAAAACAATAATTTTGGTCGACTGAGCCCGCGTAATAATAAATTGCGCCCCTCGTTAATCATGGAAACGCACTGGACCGATTCAAAACGTAGTATCCGTCGGAGCATAAATTGATACTATATACGTGTGTGTGTGCAGTTGTAATTGTGTGCGCGAGTGTGTACGCTCTTTTCCATATCAGACAGTAAATAAAATGCGTATATACACACACATATACGAGTATGTATGTGTGTACAAGTGCGTTCGCAAAATTCGTATGGGCGTAGTACGTGTATTTTTTCTTCTTTTTTTTTTTTTTGACGTTTAATTTAATCAACTTTTGGACAGTTCCCAAAGACGTACGATCGTGTATACACAGTTGTGTATATAATGCGTACGGTGGACCATTGCGAAAATGCCGGCCCGGGGTGGTACGCTTGTAATTTCCGAACGACACGAGCCAAACGCTTTTTCTATATACCACGCACGATCCCGAAAAAAAAAAAAGAGTCCTGTGGGAGAAATCCCCTTGTGGAAGCACTGTCGACGGCAGGACTTGCGATCTATCGCGGACTTGCCGTGTCGTGTCTATCTGCTGTTCGGTAACTGAAACGACCGAAAAACAAAAAGAGCAAAATAACGAAAACGAATGTGCATGTGTAACATGTCATCAAGTCGCTTTAATACCAATTAATATATCGGTGGAGAAATTCGCGTATTGAATTTTGTAATTGTAGTAAACGCAAATAAGTCATGATATTATATTGTAATTGTTATGAAAATGGTTGTACAAAATAATCGTGCATAACACGTCATTAAAAATGATAGTCAATTCGACCTTATTATCGACTCGCTTCAAATCGATTTTCGCGATAAAATCATAATTGTATATTAAACGAATTAATCGAATAAAATACGATATTGTTGTGTAACGCGTTCTAAAATTCCGACCACGTTCAGATTTGCTATTTGCGAATTTCATCGCAATCTAAATTCGTAATGAAACCTGTATAACGCGTGACAGATTAATTCGCACAGCAATACATATCGTTATCCCGAAACGTATGTTTTTGTACATATTATGTTCTTGAAATTATATTTTCGTTTATAAAACCTATTTTTATTGTATTTTATATCAATTTTAACGCTACAGATAATTATTGAAATACTATTGTTGTATTCTCTAGTACTTAACATACATTTGGCGTCAAATGTTCTTGGGAAATGGTCTATATATTACTATAATATAAGTATATTAGTATATTACAGATATTTATTTTTAATGTCATTTTATGTGACAATAATTCATGTGTTGTACTTTTGTACAAGTAAAATTTTCCTTGTGCCTCTTCTATTTTACGTGTAAACATAAAGTTTTGTTCTTTGATTGAAGAAAACTCAGACAAAAACGGATAGAACGCTCAAGAATGCTTATAGGGTAAACGCTATAAGTAAGATGAGAGTTTATAACAGTAGTTTTCTCGTTTCGAAAATGGTGACTTTTAATCCGAAAATCGGCGTAGGTCAAATAGAAGAAATTTGAATAATGACCATCTCGGATATTCGATGGATCATTGATGAAGTAGTTAAGTTCAATGTAGTATTTTGGAGTACATTTAAAAGTATTTTATACCAAAATATTGAAATGGAACGCAATTCAACAATATGTTGTTCTACGTTTGCTGCGAAATAACGATCAAAAACTCAACCATACACCCGTATACAAAAACGAATTTTTTAAAAATCTCTCTCTCTCTCTCTCTCTTACTATTTCTATTAACTTAACCTGGAATCGTGTGATTTTTTTTTCTGTAACCGAAAATGAAAAAAATTATAAAAGGAAATGTAATGGAAAAAAAATGACAGAACGAGACGTACGTGCAAAGAGAGAAATTGAAAAAAAATGTATTGGCATACGTGGAAAAAACTATCGAGCCGTTGTATATCGTCACAAATATAGTACTTAGAAAAGGATTGATGTTACCATGAAAAGTTATAAGACGTATCGAAATGACAAAAGTAAATCGAATTACAGCTCGAAGATTCATATCAACGAAATTAACAATCAGTACAACAGAACTAAATATATACGAGTATACAGAGTATATAGCGGGTATATTGATGCAACGACGTTATAATTAAATTTACGAGCAATGAAGTACCTTTTGTCGAATGCCTTTGAGGACAGTAGATGTGTATTTTAAACAAAGCACATTCACAGAAATATACTGTATAATAGACCTATTATAATATAATTAAAATAAATTATAGTTTTAAATATGTTGTATGGTTGAGAAGATTGTATGTCTATATGGGCGTTTTAGGTGTCAGTGGTTAACAACAAATCTGAATAATAATTTCAATAAACGATTTCGTATAATAATCAAATGATATATGTTTTTCTCGGATAAAACCAAAATCGTATTTAATACACCTCGTTTAATAAATATCCGGATATCCACGACAACGATTATATGCGACGTATAATATTTTATTTTTAATTTATCTGTGGATAACAAAATTCTTTTATTTACAAGTTGTTAAGAAAAAGTCCCTGTTACAGAATTCTGAGTAGCGTTCTGATCAAAGTTTTTTTATAAAAATAGCTGTTTTTTTCTCTTTATTAAAATAAACAATTTTTATATTTACGTTGTGGCTAGTTTCAATAAATTTATATGTTATATCGACCGGTATTTATTTCCGCAAACAACCAAACCAAAGTTCAAATATTTTAGTGGGTTTATATTTGTAAACATTTTTCAGAAGTGAGAAATGAACAAAGGAAATTTGTTTGAAATGTTTTTTTTTGTTTAATACATATTAAAATATTTTCTTTAATAATAATAACAATTGATGTCCGTTTACAATAATTGTAAATAAAATCATTCGAATGACCAAAATATTATGTGTTTTATTAAATGAATTACGATATAACGAATAACAATAATTATTAATTGGAACGTAACACATATACTCGTGTACAATATATTATCGTGTAAGCGCCGCATCGGGTTTCGTCGGTTCAAATTGTCCAAAACTGGACGAGAGTGTTCTAAAAAGTAAGTTTGATTATTATGAGCGATACAGGGAGTTCTCGCACGCGTGGAGAATTTTAGTTCGGATGTATAGTAGCAGCGCTTGAAATTGTCATGGCGGTAGTACACCGTACACACTTCTGTAGTGTTATTCGGTCCTTGAGAGGAAAAAAAATGAATCGGCAATGGAAATTCATCGACAGTCGTGTAGCGTCTATAGAAAGACGTATAGAAATAATTTTTCGTTGAAGAATGATGTTCGTCGAAGGCAGGTCAAATGCGCACGATGATGAGCACCACAGTGGATGGTCACCAGCGGAATTGTCACTGCGCCAAGCCATTGACGCTGCTTGCGTGAGATGATTGATTCCGACAATCGGCTCACGTCGAACAAAACTACGATTCGACTGTCGGTAAACATTGAAATTAGCCGGTCTTATCGGATTGCCGATTCCTTTTTTTTCATGAATAAAATACGAAAATTATTGTATTACTGACGTGCGAGCTGTTTATTATCGGCAAAAAAATGTTGCGAGCGCTGTCATTGCTTCCGAACTAAAATTCTCTCCACATTTGATTCATAATCAAATCGATGAAAAAAGAGAAACTCTTTTTTTTTGATACCCAAAACAATATATCAAGTATAATAATATACTGCTGGAAGTCTGCTCATATGGGTGTTACTACCAGCCCGGTACCAGTTCTGAAGAGTGGAGACGACAAGCGGACATTCTGCAGTGACCGATTCGAGTATTTCAGAATATATCGTATTTCGCACATAAAATGTAATTTTAATTTTAATTGAAAGTGACGCGTATCGGATAGTATTGAATTTTGGAAGGATAATTTTATTTTGAGGAAAAAATATTAGTGATATTACGAACCCGGATTTTCGACGTCGAACCGAACGATTCAATTTAAATGTCGAACCCGAAACAAAATTTAAAAAAAAAAAAAAAAAATTTTCAAAGGAATTCACTTTTAAATGAATTTTTTAAGTCTTTAAATACATTTAAAATTGATTCAAAAAGCAAAAACCGAAACGCACAAATAATTAATTATTATTAATTCGCGAAACAAATATTTTCCATATTGCGTTGTTTGATCTCAATCTCCCATCGATTTACATAATCGTGCGCCACGAATGATATCGTGCAAGTGATTTATCGCTGGACGTCGAAAGTCGAACAAAACGAAAACTACGTATTTCATTTCCCCCCCACCCCCCTCCTTGCAATTCTATTGCTACGAGTATCGGACGTATTTTGAATTTTCCGCGCGGTTTATCGTTCCCGACAACCGAAAGCACACTCGAAAATCTCGTATACGGTAAACCCCCCGTTTTACCACGGATTGCGGAAAAACGATTACTTTTTTTTTCTTCCGTAGAAATAGGACAAACTCAATCGCGCGAATCCGATTTTATTTTCGATTCGGATTTCGTTTTTCCATAGTTCCACGCGGACTGTTAATTTTTTTTTTGTTTTTTTTTTTTGCCATTTTTCAATTCGCGGTTCGTCGACGGGACTCGGAACGGTTCGTCGATGTACGTACACGACAATGTGCAGAAAGCAAAAAAAAACGCGCGCGCGCACACGCTATCGATCCTATAGATTTGTTTATCGACGTTATTGTAAACAAGGCGAAATGTATATACACCGTCCGCGTGTGTCTCTCTCGGATTACCGTCCCGTGTAATTCCGAAAACAGCGCACACAGGACTATATATTATTATTATAATAATATATGTTGCGAAGTATACGGCCGCCAACGGTTGAAACGGCGTCGCGTGGAAAATGTCTCACGTAATCCGCGAACGCGCGCGCGCGCGTTACACGACGACGTGCCTTCCCCGGTCGCCGCCGTCACGGCCGCATAATCCTTAAACTTACACCGCGTCGTCGTCGGGGAGATGCGTTTCAATTAAATCATCGTACGAGCGCCGCGACACCATTTCAATGTAAACATCAACTTTTTGTACTCTTTTTTTTTTTTTTCTTTTTTTTTTATTATTATTATTTTCCTCTTTACACGCCGTGCAAAAATACACGGTCGCGCGTGACCACGCATTCGATTATTATCCGACACGCCCCAGACGTTCTTTAGATTATTTATTTATTATAATCATCATCATTATTATTATAATCATCATCATTATTATTATTATTATTATTATTATTATTATTATTATTATTATTATTATTAGTATTATTATTATTATTATTATTATTATTATTATTATTATTATTATTATTATTATTATTATTATTATTATTATTGTTATTCTCTGCGGCGAGTCGTTCGCGATCGAGCGTTTCGACTGGGCGACGACGATTAAATCCGTTCGGAAAAAGATTAATAATTATATATATATATATAAAAAAAAATTATTTCGCGTTTAAAATAAAACTTTAAATAAAAATTTAAAATAAACGTGTGGAAAAAATTACGACGTCCGTGAGTGTTGTTCCGCGACCACCGTCTACTATAGAAATTCCCGCGTGGACCCGTTCTAACGAATAAATTGCGGAAAATTATTATCATATTATGACGTGCGTATATTTCGATTCGGACGCCATTTTTTTTTCAACTATTTTGACCTAACCCGTTCGTTCGGATAGGAATATTGTGTTAGAAATTCCGCGAACCGTAACAAACAAAAACATCAGAACAAGTATCGGCGCGACACGAATTATTGTATTTCAAACCGTTTTGTCGATTTGCCAATTCCAACGTGCAGTTCAAACAATCGTTTGCGCAGTTCTAAAAATCAAAAAAAAATGCGATAAACGTGATATTGTTTATTGAAACGTTACGAAATATCGGTTATGAATTATTAAATATTTGCCCAATCACTACTACGGCGAAACGTATGACGTTTCATCTAAACAATTTCCCGGTGAATCGCGTTAACACAGCACATCGATGCGTATACGATATACAATGATGATGGTGTTGCGCTGATCCATATCCTCCTTAAATTTTTCACTGGTGTTTGGACATAATTTTACATCAGATTGTAATACACGGCGTTGTTACTTGCTGCGGTTTACGCAACTCAAACGTTTCAATCAGTTTTGGATTTCCGTGTACAATTCAATACTCGAATGCTCGTGACGATTCGAAACGAATAAGAACACTTGAATTTTGAAATGATTTTACGTGTATCAGACGGTTAGGTTATATGGTAATATTTTATTCATTCCTGTAGTACAATATTAGACGAGTAGTTGTCGTCTGGTGTTTCGTGTTTCGTGTACCTGCAATGCGGTGTAAAACGAATCAAACGTAATGTATTATAATACATTTTATTATAATATTGAACACTTCAATAAAAAACGTATCGACTAGACACTCTTGCATAATTCAGTGAAGCAGTTTAAGTTAGTGAAACAATGTGAAAAGGATTCGTCGTTCGACACGAAATCCGTCTGTAACGTTTTTTAAATACTTAAGTGTCAAGGCAGGCACACAGTCAGCTGGAAGGCCCAAAGGACTGAAGCTTTCACCGAAATTCTTCAAATTCTAACAAAGTTGTACTTTACTACGACAAAGACTTTTACATACATGTCCATTGAAAAGAATGTCTTTTTTTTATTGTCAACAAACATATTTTTCTTTAATTATATGCTTATTTATTTATCAAAAACATTTTGAATGTCTCGCGGCTTTTAAAAAAAAACACAGTTTCCACCTCACATATAGGAGCACTTAACAAAACAATTAAACGGCTTAACTTGAACAGAACGCCCAACTTTCTCTGAAGTGACATAGAAATACTGAGAAATACAGTAAAAAGTGTAAACGATATTTTGCTGTTATCGATTTTTGGGATATTTTTTTATTACCGTAAAACCATCATGAAACGTCTATTACTTTATTTTTCAAAAGCCAAAAAAAAAAAAAAAAACATAAAAATGTACATGATTTTTATTTTTCATTCATACTTCTAATTTTGAAGATTCATTTGAATCTAGAATTATATATTAACTGATATATAATACACATCATCCTTTATTACATCATTTATGATCATTATTTTTTATGCAATGAATGTAATAATTAAACTTCCGGAAGTTTGTGAGAGACTTTATTTACTTTTTGACTTTCAAGCTTCCACCGACAAAAAAGTCCTGGCTTAGGTTCTGCGGTAAAGCGACTTACATGGTAGGTATATAGTACGTAATACCTCGTTTTACATTAAACAAAACAATTATTATTAAAAACATTAATATTAGAATTATTTTTAACAAATAAAATATTTTAAAACTTGCTGGACAAATTGGGTAATATTGTGTTTACTATATGCAGACTCGTTGAAAATCAAAAATATCATTCTCCATTCCAAATATAACACGCAAATAAAATTTAGAGCAACAGTAAAAAATTCAATTCTAAGCGTGTAAAAAAGGTACAATTAGTCGATATATAAATATCGATTTCAATTAATTGTAATTAATTTATATTGTTTTTGAAAAATCCGAACACGGGATTGAAATCGATTTCGAAATCCAGTTCAAACCGTTCAAAATCAATACCGAAATCATAAAAATCAAAATCGTTAATCAACGTCTAAACCTTAATCGATCAAATGTATAAAGATGGATATTAGAAAATATACAAATTCGTCTAAACCGAATTCAAATGGAAATGTCGGTTATTGAAAACTGTCAAACGAAATGGTGCGGGGGGAGGTAATAAAAACTCAAATATAATTTTGTTATTTCATCGATTTCCCATTAATAAAATACAGCGTTAAAAATGAGGCATTATCATCAAAAAATATGAAAGATTTTGTGTAATTTAAACGCGTATAAAACTAATGACGTTCGATAGTAAGTAATCAATTTTCTGCTAAAACATTCGAATGGATATAAAAAAAAAATCGTCAAATTTAAAAACAAAAACATCGTAACGATTTGAAAATCAATTTGACCGCCTAATCGAAACAACTGAATACCGAAAATCCGATAAATGTACGTTAATGTGGTTTCGAATTTTTTCGTCTAAATTTCAGAGGAAAAAGAAAAAAAGAACACGTTCGAATGTGAAATTGTATTTTGTATTCCGTTGAATTTCAAACGTTACGTAATTAATTTATAAAACAAAGGTCGAACAATGAACAAAAAAAATGCCTTGAAAATACCTACACGCACGTGGAATAGGAGGCCATTGTTGTTTTCGGGTTTAGAACATTTGTGCGTAAAGTGTGTGCCTTTTTTTTTTCGGTAAAATCTGAAAGCGATAAATCATCGCATTCAAAAAAAAAAAAAACGATCATGACCGGAGCTCATTTGCCACTGTGTTATAATATGACGATGGCAGAGGAGGAAGAATAGTTGTAACTCCAAAATGCCACACCATAATTACGCGCGCATAAAAAAAACATGAAAATATTCATTTAAACAAAAAAAAAAAAAAAAAATTTTTTTCGACTAAATTACATAATAATATAATATTAATATGTCAATGCGAAAATCTTTCCGAAATAACGATTTAACATTACGATATATTTAAATGTGTATTTTCCAATGACCGTTCGTCTTCATAAAATGCGAGCAATATTAAAGTAACAAATAGTATAATTATTGACATAGAACATTTGTACGTTATAATATACGATTAAAATTCATATTGTTCGTATTATGCATTCAAATCATAAAGGGTTCGTTATGCGTGTATATGGAAAATAAACAAATTGTTTTATTAAATATATATCTACCGACTCTTAACATAACCGTTACGTTATGGTACGCATAATAATCTCATATAAATACTTATTTCTTTGTTATTCATAATTCTCTTCGATTGTACTATCATTCGCATCTTCACATTATATTTATACATTTATTTTAGAAAATTACGATTTTTTTTTCCTTTCCGGATACCTCCTCGTTATTAATTTAATTTTTCGTTTTCATTAATACATAAAACTCGCATTAATGACTTATACGTATTGAGTGAACGCCGCGTATATTTATCTAAAATAATTAACGTATTACAAAATAAACGTATTTTCGGCGCGTAACAATATCATATAGCGCGTAATACGCTTTATTAATTATTATTATTATTATTTAATTCCGATTTTAAATTGTGAAAGATGTGATTGGTCGGAGTGAAAAAAAAAGAAGAAATAATCAAAAATGTACACACACACATTCGCCGTAGCACTCGGTGTACCGACAAGATTTATATGAGTATTACCACCCGTACGTATTATATTCAAAGGCGGAAGCGTGAGAAATTACGCCGGGGGAATCGCGGTTTTGTACGCATTTCACGATTTCGTTCGACACACTGCCTGCAGATAGATACCAACGCGTTTCTAGGAAATTTTTTAAAAATTTTTTTTTTTCAGGAAACTCGCACACACAACACGCTATTGCGGCGGTATCGGACGAGAAATAATGTGTCCGATTTCGTCGGGCCCAAACATTTGTCTGCGTATAACTTTGGACCAACACGTCCCGTGCAGCCCACTCGTTTGTACGCGGTGAAAACTGATACTGCGCGACGTCAACATCGATACGGCGTAGGATCGTACCGCCATATCATAACTTCCGACCGTCTTCGGAGCGGAATGTGGCTCAAACAATGATGGACGAGTCCGTCTATGTTTTATCGTTTTGTTATCATTTCACGAGCCATTTGATTCAACGCGCGGCGTGTGTGAAAAGACGAAATTTACCACTCCCCGTCATGGATACTATACGCGACGTGCATATACCGCGTAGCAGAAATCCCTATAGGACGTCACGGAAGCGGCGAACGTGAATGGCGGCCGCCTTCTCGTTCGCCATATTCTTATTGGTCTTTTGACATTTTACCCGTTATATTTTTACGCCTTTCCTCCCCCCTCCCACAAGAAAAAATTTTCCTGATATAATTTTTCCAATTCCTACGCCACCTTCCCACTCGCGGCAATAAACGCTGGACGGAAATATAATGTTGAAAAGACTAAAGTTTTAAACTGATTGTATATTTTAATTATTAAACTGGCTTGCTCCATCAGATCACCGGATCAGATGAAAACGTTACGTTAATTACCCGTGTCGAGCATTATCGAATTATAATCGAAATGATATTTATTTACATTTATAAATTCACAATGTGTACTCTTTCGGATTAGAAAAATAAATTATCAAAGGGAAAAAATTAGGGGGATAAATATTATCGAAAAAATTAATTGTTCCGGGCAAATCTCCTCCAGATGTTGTAATTTATGATGTACCCTGCTTTAAACGCACTCATCAAAACATAAAACCAATTCCAAAATGTAAACTCAATTTGGAATATCGGAACTGCGCACGAGTTTCTTATTATTTTCGACGGAAGATTAATCGCATATTAGTAGTGCACTTATTTCATTGTAAACTCGTCGGTTAAATGTAGAATTTTTTTCTCCTTTACAATAACTTAATGTTATGCTCGCTGTAAAACGAAAATTGCGGTAGAGATTCGATTGTATTTAAAAAGTAATTATGCGGATAATGATAATAACAAGAAACGTATTCTGTATATAATTAATATAATATGTCAATAAAAACGAGGCGACCGCTGTGCGACGTCTTATAACGCGTACTTATACCGTGCAGGTTTTTTCGACTTCAGAATAATTGAAAAATAATTACTATTTTATTACAATATTATTTCTGTAAAGAATTTTTCTTTTTCTTATACGTAATAGATTTGAGCTATTTCACTTTCGATTTCAACACGGGGGGGGGGGGATAAGCTTTAGAATATTAAATTTAAAATTTCATCGTCAACCATTACGAGCGATTTGTCTAATTCGTCAATTTATCATACTTCGCGATTTAAAACTTCCCTATAAAACGTTAATAAAATTACTTAGTAGGAAGACGTGTTTGAGCTATCTGATCTTATAGCCTTGTCTGATAATATATAGATGACATTTTTACATTTAAAAACGGGATATGATCTGTACTGCGGCAGTGTTAAAAACGAAATATTTTCGTTTGTATATAAATAATAATAAAAAATTTCTATTCGTCGTGTTCTATTATATTATTAACGTGCAGCGGTAAAATAAAACGTCCTACGGTTCCGCAAATTTTATGATTCGTTTATATGAAAATCGATATCGATTAAACGCGATATATTATTGTTATTTTATTACGTTGGAAAATAATTATTGGGCATTTGTCATCGTCGTCATTGTAGAAAATCAATCATTGACCTCAGCAAAACGTTATAATCCTGTAATTATACGCTCGTTAAATATTCATTTTCGTTCTTTCGCAATTTGAATTTATAAAAATAAATAAATCCATACGCTTTTTCCCGAATCAATTGAATTTGCACGTTTAATTTTATTGAATAATTATTATTGTTTTCACAATAAAAACATTTTCTTGGCATTTTCATTATATAAAAACGTTTCGCGTTATGACACTTCAGACGGAATTACACTCGACGACGTGAATTAGCATTTAACACCACCGGCAACTGATAGAAAACATTACGAATTAAATAGGTCGACTGAGTTTTTGATTCCGGAAAAATAAAATAATATATCAATAACAATAAAATTATCCGGCTGTCTTTCTTTTTTCTTTTTTACTTTTCATTGCAGCGTGCTTATAATGGCGTAATAATGTTTTATGTGAAATCATCAAACGAGCCAGAGGATTTAATTTTTTTCCGTTTTACAACCGTAAACGACGTTTGTTGTTTCGTTAATATTTCTTCTTCAGTTTCCGAGCGGATCGTTTTTAATCTAAATACATCTTGTAAATGATATGTCAGAGTGAATACCCGAGTGAACATTATGTATAAAGCGACGGAATATGAAAAAAATAAAATAATAATAATAAGCAAGTACGTCCAGGTTCAGTCCAGGTTTCACGTGATGCATACTAGGAAGACCGAATTTTGTATTATATAAATATGTATATATAGTTTTTACACGTGATGCTTGTAGTTAACCGTCCGGAGATATATATTTGTCCCTTGACGATTCTATACACGTCTAAACAATTCAACTTTTCGTTGTTGTTATTGTTTTTTTTTTTTATTTCGAATTAAATATATTAATGTATGACTTTGTTTAACATATTATGTTCCATCGGATTTATTATTGAAAAATAATTCATTTGTACACATTTCTTCGGCGTGGATTTAATAGAAAAAAACTAATGCGTATATTCATAATATTCAAAACTGTACAAATTTGTAAAAACAATATTACATAGCGCGCAACAATTATTATTCATTAAGTAAATATACAATTTCGTTCTAATAATACGGTATATCTATAATTCTATAATAATAATTGTATATAACGATTTGTGTTTAAAATTTAAAAAGTCCAGATACGCGAGTAACCAGTCGTAAACTAATTATGTAGACACGTTTGGTAGGTAGGTAACTCGTCCGAAGTCAATATTTGTCTTCGACTGAATTAATTACTCGATTAGCGTGAACAAAGTTTATCAAAATCCTTCCTGGTATTTTACACATTTAACACGTTTTTATCTCCAAAACTTACGTTGTCCATGTAGAAATAATTTAATATTCTTAATACTAAATATCTCTTAAAAATATGTATTTTTTTTTCGTTTTTGTGATTATTTTATAGTGTTAGCTATAAGCGGGGTAAATGAATTACCGAGTGTAGATTTCATCTCATACGAACGCCAAAATCAATCGAATAGAGTTTCGACTTTCTAGTATAATAACAGCATATAAAATATTTTTATAACAATTAAAAATATTTTTAATATTTCGAAATACCAAACATATTTATACAGTGTCCGACGCAAGAACTATGTATAAAGTAATAATTATAACATCCAAAAGGTAGATTATACTATTTTCGGATTTTTGTCTGTCTGTCGATGATGAAATACTAGTTGTTAAACAAAGAACAGTCCAAAGCATTCAGAAATCAAAAATAATAAATATCTTTGACGATTTAATCACAGGTTGGTTCAATGTATTTCTGAGTTTTGTCATTACAAACGTTCAACGTTTACTCTTTACGTAATACGTTAAGACAATTATTAATTAATTACTATATGATAACCTCAATATACCTAGAACTATAAACTATTAAATAATAGTGTTTAATAGTAGTAAAACGGGGTTTACATAATATTTTGATCGTTTACGATCTATGATTGTTATTTATAAATATATCCTGTACCGAATGTTCTATATGATTAGGAAAACTCACCAGTCAACGTTACCATAAATCTATGCACGCCAAATTCAAATTAGCCAAATGATAGTTTATTTATATGGGCATTTCGTATTTAGGTCGATTCTTGCTATGAAGTATTTTGCCCTCGGCTATTACACACCCACAATCTAAATGTACGTATCTATCGTCTGAAGCAATTTGCTACAATATAATTTTGAAAGTCAAAGTTTATTTAGATAATATTATCATATTTTCATAAAGTATAGAATATTATATTAAACACGTACTGGGATAAGTTACATTGGTTCAAACTCGGTATTTTCTACTGCACCGCTTGAATTGATGATTCGAATTTGAAATTTTCACCCTCGAGATGAGTTGAAATAAGATCTTCGTATGATTTATAAATATTTTATTCCTTTTTGAGTACATTTTTGAGACAATATGTGAAAAATGCTAACTTATGTTTTTCCTAAATTTAAAAGTCCTAAATTCTGCCGCCAACGTCAGTTTTTTTATCGACACTTAGGTATATAGAAATATCGGTATTAAATAAAGCAATAAATATCGGGAAAAAAAAGAAACTATTCTATTATTAAACACTATACATTTTTTTTTTTTAACATCGCATTCGCATATTTGATCAATATTTTGGTCGTTCACATTAGAAAAATTGATTTTACAGACAAAGGGAATAATGTTTCTTTATATATATAATCGTTAGATTTAATACACGATTTAAATGAAATTAAATAAGGTAAAATTTTAATATTTTCTGAAAAAAAATAAATAAAATTGTTTTGTTATTATTATTTTTTTTACTATAAAAATGTTTACATATTAGAGAAAATTATGCATAATAATATATTTCTTTTTATGTAATCACTTAAAACAATAATGTTTTAAAAGCTTTTAAAATAAACTCGATTATTGGATTACCTTTTTATTAGGATAACACTCGTAATTTCGTAAATTTCCTGAAACATCCTATATATTTTTTAATAATAATAATAATAATAATAATAAAATGTTATGATGAATTTGTTTTTACGATGGGATTTAGATTTAATAATAACTAAATAATAGTAAAATTTCAAAAACCTTTTTGATGATAATAAATAATATAGCGAGGTTGTATTTCATAGTATAATATTTATTATTATTGTGTAAATCCGAATCGATGTTTTAAAATGTATTCGATTTTGTCAAAACGTATTTATTTCTCGCGTTCAATTAATATAAATTATTCGATATGAAAACAAATAATCTAAAATTTTTAGTGATATCAAATTTTCGCGTATATTTACGAAAATATAATATTTGCATTTGTATCGTAATAAATTCATTTCTTTAAGTGTATTAAATTCACAAATATTTTATTGATATTTGCACAAAACAATGTGGAAATAGAGTTGAATAAATTGGCTTGTTAACATAACGAAACACACAGGTATAAGTACGAGTTATGTCTTTCGAAACACTTTGACATTTATTTATAATGCAAATACATAAACTTTGATTTTGTTAAACTGGACGACGACGTACTATATATATACTGTATTTCAGTACTCAGTAAATAGTAATTTGATTTGCTCCCGTTTCCAACTCGTCCGGCACTAAATAAAACTACCGGCGAGTTGTGTATACGTAAGATACAATTATAATTAATGCGTAAATGTACGCAGCAACTAGACCTGGAGGAAGAATTTCTACGAGTATTTATCGGTTTTTGTTTAGAACTCGTAAAATCCAAAAAAAATATCAGTATATATATCAGTGTACTTATTAGAACATAGAATTTACTTGTGCAGAGATGTTTTTAAAAGCAAAGACGAAATCGAATAATAAAACAATTGCAGATCTTAGTGGATTATATAATTATAGTAAATATGCCTATAGAATAACTGCAAATTTCATGGTTATATAACAAAAAGAAACAATATATATTTTTTAAGAAATACTGGTGTTTTCTAATCAAATATTATGCGTATCCAATTGATATTTAAAAAAAAACGTTATTAAGAATTAATAACGTTATCATCGAGAAACGGACGCGAAGTCGACAAAATTAACCTTACGAATTTTCGTCTACATTTATAATGTTAATAATATATTCTTTTTTTATTTTTAAAAGAAACGTAGAAAATAATATCTACTTGACGGACATTTTTCAGCTCGCGTATATTGTCCAAAGTGTGTTATTTAAATGTAGGCTAATCGTGCACGACTTGTGATTGCTGACGACAACAAGTGTATCGACACGTTGACATGTGTGCGATTATTACGGAAAATATTGGCGTTAGATTAGCGTTATTTAACAGTACTCGTTAAAAAATATAATTCAATTAACTATTTAAGTGTAATAATAAAAATAATATGCAACTAAAACATTAGGAATTTATTAGGCTAGGTATAAGGGAATTCGAGTTTTCTCGAAACATTTGAGTTAAAATCAAAATTTCAAATCGCCGGTCCGCCCGGCACCGCTATTTGGCGCCGCCACTGCACCGGTCCGTCAAACAACTACTCAAGTCTAACGCACAAAGAAAAATCGCGTGTTGTGTAGTGCACACGTTTTGAAACCCTATTGGTATTGACGTGTTCGTTATGGCCGTCACACCGGTTTACTGTTTTCAGAAATAACGAAATCGACGATTCAAAAGAAAGGGTATTTTTCGTATATTTTTTATGTATTATTATTATTATTATTATTATTATCGTTGTTGTGAATAATTCAACGGCGTCTGAAAGCTTTGGCCCGTATGATAATTTTTCTTCTTTTCAAACGCGACCAAATTAAATTACCAAAGCGACTTACTATATATATTTATATATAGGGAACGGGTGGCGCGCGGCGAGACGCAGACGCGCAGTCGGTCCGGAGGAAAAGTGGTAAAGATGTGGATGGAAAAGGATATAAGGAAAGTTTTCGCTGTAGGAGCAAAATATCATATTTATCGTTGTCGAGGGGGTACCACCACACCACCACCACCGACCTCTCGGCACAAAGACCTCTCGGAATTTCGTCCCGCGCCCGCTGCCCTCGAACACTGCTGCAGGAGAGAACGCGTTTGATATTTTCATCGGTACAACGCACTCGAATATATTTCTTTGCCGATTATTTCATCAGCTCGCAAATGCGGAGCAGACCATATATGATGCGGATTTCTATAGCGCGCTGGTACGGGTTACCTCGTTAATTCGGTCGAGCACTCTTCAAAAATACACGTTTTACATTTCATATACCCATATGAATACGCTAAACGCGACAAAAAATTTAAAAAAAAAAAAAAGTTGTGACACTATTTACGTGTAATGTGATATTGTCACTGTAGAGACCTAAAGATTACATTGTTATATCACGTTGTCCTATACACTTCGCAAGTCGTCTGATTATAAATAGCCATACGGGAACTTTTCTAAGGTACATTTTCGTTTAAAAAGTGTCAGTAAATATATTGATAAAAAAATTTTGATTTAAAGTTACTTAAAAATAATAATACGAACAATAATAATAATATTATTACTGTTATTATTACGAAAATCATTTCTTTTAAAATGCATTTATTATAATTAATAATTATTTTGCAGGGTTGTTAATTGAAAATATTTAACGCGTCGATTTTTTTTTTTTTTTTTTTTTTACTTTACCAATCGGCCATCACTCATCCGAATAAGTGATTATATTCATTTGATTTTTACAAATCTCATATATAATCGATTTTCCATTGACATCCTTTTTCAATAAAAGTATTGAATATACATATATATATATAATAGTGAAATCATAATAGTCAATGGTTTTGGGAATACGATTTACACATTGATAAATTATTTTATTTATCCAAACCAATAAAAAATTATATGCTTTTAAATTTTGATTTTTTTTTTAAATTTTAAATAAAAGTAGTATATTATAATATATGTTTACTATAACCTGTCAAGCCGAAGTAATTTAAAAATCGATAATTAATAAGTATCTACATATTTAGATTCGAAATTTATTTACAAAAATAGACGGCTCTTGTCGATTTCATACAGATTTGGTAGTTAATTGATTACTACTACGTTATTATTAATTTTTATTTTTCGGCACTCGGAAATATAATGTCAAATAGATTTTATAGAGTAAATTTTATAATATATTGAAATTATTATTATTTATTACGCGTACGACTCATACGAGTCTCGTATAGTTTTAAAACTGATACCCGAAATAAATAACATTATTGTAATAAATACTATAGACACGCATGTTTTATAAAATTTGTGTTTTTATTCTCCGTGTTTTTATTTTATTATATAAAATCGTTACTCTGCGTATAGTTAATCTATGCAGTTATATAACACTGTATTAAATGCTGCGAAATAAAAAAATAAATAAATATCTTCCGGTCATGACGTACGAATATATTAATATTATTCTATTCGTTTCACCAGTGCGTTTATATATTTCTAACTCTGGTTAAAACCATACTCTTAATTGAAACTGCGCCCCGTTGCTGTCCGTCGAGCATACACATGCGGTTAGACCTTTTAATAGATCCATGGAAAAAATACCAGTTGGCGCTGTCGCGGGCATTGTCTATCCGTATGGTATTTTCGAAGCATATCATGAGAATAAAACAGTTGTTTTTCACAACGTTCGTTCATCTACGTTTCGTCAGTATTGTCAATAAAATCTCCTTTTTTCTCTCTTTCGTTTTCACTATTAATCCAACGTAGAGTGCTTTTATCTATACCGCCGTAGTCTATACAATTGTGAGGATTGAACACACGAGATTGTGAAATGCACATAGTTCAGCAATCACTTATTAGAAACCTATGTATTGTAATTGATTTTTTTTTTTTAAATCCAAAACGAAAAACAAATATGTTAAAATATAATAACGCGTGGCGTGTCGAAGGTCTAAAACTGGAAAAACAACCCGTTGAGGAACGGACGGAGCCCGTTCATTTATCGCATCACATAGATTTATTTTCACATTGGTATTGAGCTTCGACCAAATTCGTGTGTGCTGCTATCACTGGTATCGTCTAGATTACCGTTGTGTTAAACCGATGTATACGAAGTATACAAGAAACAATATACGGCACAGCTTGTGATTGATCAGTATATTTTTGAGCATTGTTTTATTAATAACGTAAAAGTTAAAATATTTATTATTTCCAATTGAAAATTACCTCAATCGAGTAATTGAATAATTCAAAGCGCTCATATACCGGGAGAAAGAAGACTGGAGTTATAAAATTTAAAAGGTAACGTTTTTTTTCCTTATATATATATATTAGTAATATCGTAATATATAATCAATGGTATAATTATGTAAAAAAATCGTTAATGAAAATTAAAAGAGTTTAATAATGCGTTACTGAATTAAAACAATCGTTTTAAGAGACTTTTTGAATATTTTTTCAACGATCGTCTATGATTTATTGAAGAGCATTTTACTCAGCAACGGAAGCGCGTACGGGTATACATGACGTGAAATTTATACAATTTTTAAATTCGATATGATAAAATAGTGTCGTACGTAATAAGTATATAATAAGAGAGTGTCTACGACTCGTAAAAATTACGAGAACGACAAACGTGTCGTAAATCGTTTCTCGAAACGTAGCGCGAAAAAACTGATTTCCGCGATCCGCGTACGAGAGACCACTAGTCAAACAAATAATCATGTTGTACTATGTGGTTAAATTTTTGTAAGTAACAAATTTCCTCAAAACAATTTATTGGCACAACGTTTATCAATTAGATTTGTCTTTCTCGTACACGAGAAACTCCACTGGTTGTCGTATATACGAGAACGACAAGCAAAACCCGAGAATACGGTCACGTGATTTTCTCGTATACGGGGCGGGGAGAACAAAATTACGAGTCGCAGAAACTCTCTGACATATTATGAATACCGAATACTCTACGGGAAATTCGAACTACAGTGCTGGAGGAAACGAGACGAAACAAAAAAATTAAAAATTGTTCACACTTCTCGCGTATAAAACACGATGGATTGTTTTCGGTATAATATTATAATACCGATATCGCGTAGGAAAACGATCGGCGTGATAAAAAAAAACGTATCATACACGTATACGGTTTGGTGACACGCTATTAAAACGCTTATACATAGGTACGCGACTATTATTATTATTTTTTTTTTTTACGAATTTTATAAAACTGTTTTATCGCACGGCAGGTGTGTTTGTGTGTAATATAACACTATGATATCATTTTAAAATTCGTTTTGATTACGTGCACTAGTTGGTGTGGTGTGGTGTTGTACTGTCGACGCGATCCAACTGATTGTAAAAAAAAAAAAAAACCACCGTCGTATTTGCGGTAACGCATTCGTACGAGACAGTAATCCGCAAAAATCATAGAAATGTTCGCGCATAAAATCTGATAAAAAAAAAAATAATAATAATAATAATACTAAAAAAAATTTTTTATAATCGTGTGATCGTACGTCGTTCGTACGTTTATTATTTACGTCGTATTTGCAGTTTTTATTAGGCTGAAAAAAAAATGACAAAAACGTGATAATAAATAATCGTGTGTATATGTATATACGCACGTAAATAATACAGGCCGTATCCAGTGGATTATTATTATTATTATTATTATTATTACACACGCGTTATCGAACGTCGAAACACAAATCGCGCACATTCGTGCATCGACGACGAATATTAAAACGTTCGGGAATATTACGCGTATATTATAATAGTAAAATCGCGTGTTCTAACTATTTTTCTTTTTACCGATTTTTTTTTTTCTTTTACCCCGACTATACGAGCTCGCGGGAACGCGACGTTTTGACATGTCGGCTTGACGCGTACACTTGGCCCTATACCTATCTATAAATGATTATTACAATTATTGACGTTGTGTCAATGGCGTATCAGCGACGTTCTCTCCAGGGGGATTAACAATGCCATTCACACACACGCGCGACGAATTTTCGTTTTTCGTTTAGAGAAAGAGAGAGGATGGGAAAAATGTCAACTTTTACTTATAGTAGATTATTCTAATGTACAGATTTTTTCGTATTGGCCCCGGCCGTGTTCTCATATCATTACGAATCCCTTTTTGTTTTTTCTTCTATGTCTCGATATCGATAATCGTAATTGAATTGTATTGGAACAGTTCGATGTTCTCCGGATATAGAAACGCGAATAAAAAAAAAAAAGGTTTAGACGACATTTTGTTTGAATGCTCGTTCCACGTTAAATCGACTTTTTTTCTTTTTTTTTTTTGTAATTGGTGTAAATCATTAATATGATACGATTACTTGGCATCCGTACGATTTATTGGGTTTAAATCAAAACTGTAGATATCTTATTCGAATAACTCTTTAGTTATAACTTATAACTGTTACTACCTATATAAGCGCCGATTATAGATTTCCAATGCCTTTTTAAAGGACGTAATTTATTTTGAAACTTCGGAAAAATACTTTTGATTAAATAAAGTTGATATTGGAAAAAGCCGAGTGTGGCGTCATTCGCACATAAATAAACGACGTGTTTTTTTAACCGTTAAATATTAAATTTATACTTTATGCGTATATAAACGTATTGTTTTTGTATTTTAATATTGAATACGTCTGCGTATCGGATAACAGAAAATGACATTTAAACGTCTACTTCGCATTAAAATATTGTAATTCGAATCGGATCGAAATTTACGTTGCAACGATATATTTCGTTTTAAATTGGTGAAGTGTGTTTTTAAGCCCGTACAACGATGGAGTAAGCGTAAAAGATATTAACGATATCCCAATCGATTGTGTTAAAAATTTATTTAACTATTTAATTATTTATTTAACTATTTCATTTGGATAGGTGCATATATCGTTACACGCAGGTTATAAAAAAGTTCCGTGCGTCGTACAAATGAAATTGTTCGGTAAAGACGTTATACACATTTTTTTTTTGTGTGTCTATTTATATCTTTCTTATGGTTATCAAACCGCAGTTAATTTGAAAAAGTAAAATAATAGTTTCTTTTAACGCAATATTTTTATTATTAGCCGTACCTAAAGCCAGATAGAGCCTGTAGAAATATCATTATATAGGCTCGAAAATTGCGTAATCTCTTATTATATGTATTCGTTAAGTGCGATATTTTCGAAAAACGACATTCTCAGGCAGTGATAGTTCCATTTAAAAATATTTGTATAACGATTTTCGCTATTATTATGCACGATGTCCATGACTATATCGATTTGAAATAATTATTAATTTACACGGCTACGCTCTCCGTATATTATATTATACAGTGCTCAACGATCGTCCGGGCGGAATATTTATTTAACACACTCAATGATTTTTGTGTGATTTATTTCCGGGGCTGTTGTAATTTTGCCAACAGCGTGAGAAGACGTTACCAAATTTTATATACAGCACCAATGGCTTCGCGTGAACGTTTCTGAAACTCGCCATGGCACATTGCAGTTCGAGAATGAATTTCCCCTTTAAATAATTATATACGTGTTAGTCGATAAAGAGATTATTATACCTATTATAAATATTATTATTATTATTATTATAACGCTTGGTCGCTACGCCACGACGTTTAAAGAGTATTCAGACGTAACGTTAGTTTTATTTGTATTTTAGGGTAAACCACCGGCGCGGTTACAGATTGTTCAATATCGGAGTCGGAAAACGTATACGAAAGTTGACAGAATTTCTGTTTTAATCACGAATTTTATAATATTGTACGTATAATCACGAGCATGATAAAATTTATGGGATGAGTGAAGAACAGCGAAAAATAAATTACAGATTATCGAATTTTCCAGTTTTTTTTTTTTTTTGAAATTTCTTAATAAACACGTATAATATACCGTAATAAATTGCCTGTCATGCATTTTAAAACAAAAAAATTTCATTTAAATGTGTTTTATCGTCAACATATATTATTTGGTAAAGCGCGAAAAATCGTTTAAATAAAATGGCCCCGGTTTTCTGTTTTAATTATAAAATAGAAGTTACCAATTTGTTTTTGTCACGGTACACCTAATGTACATATTGGGCTCTTGCGTTATGATCTATTCAAAAGCAAAACGTATAGAATTTCAGCATTCGGGTTATAAAACATGTCAATATATTGATCACACCGCACTCCGGAAGAGCACACCTAGTTGCCTTCACTAGACTCCGTGGGCGCCACCTTTTCCATTATTGAACTGAACTCTACCATTACAAAAAGTGTACACACTATACACTTGCACAGTAAGTATATTGTTCATTTCCCGACGTTTTTGTAGCCTTATATGTATTCACTTAGAAAACTCATGAGCAAAAAAATCGACACATACCGCAAACCCGCAGTTAAATATCTCTAGCGCAGAAATTAAAACTTGTACACCATTTTCTACTTTTAAATCTATAAAGTCTCTGTTTTAGTTCTAAGTAAACATTTTAAAACTAAGGCTTTGAACTTGATGATTTTAAAATCGAAAATGGGATTAAAGTTTAAGTTTTTTCGCCAGAGATAGTTAAAAGCGAGTTTGCGGTATGAGTCGATTTTTTTGCTCACAAACGTAGTTATTATATTCTATCAACGCGCCAATTGACTTAAAAAAAAATTCTGAAAACAGCTGTTTATGATTTCTGGTTTTAAATAAATCTCTTATTATATTATTCAAACGGATCAATATCAAACTCGCGTAATATTATCGAATCAATTGTCTTCGGGGTTTCGAGAGAGTCTTTATAATTATAATAAAAGTATAGTTTAATATTAAGCTGAACAATTTTAACGATATACTTTTTTTCTCTCGTGTTTCATATGGCGAAAATAAATTGGGAAATTTTCATTTTTTTTTTTTTTTTTTTTTTTTGGTGGGTAAACGTCATACAACCGTCGTCGGAATATTTGGCCCAATGAATTTTGCGCTTTGCGTATGTATTATTATAGAATATACACCCGGTATAAGTAAAATATATAAAAACAAATGCTCCGAATTCAATAATATTTCAGAATTATATATATATATATATATATATAGTGAGAAGTGACATAATATATTTAATGTCTCTTCCGTTTCAGTCTATTGATATCCGCAACAGTGCTTTTTCGTGTACAGAGTTACGTACACAAAATGAATTGGGAGACTCGAGTTATTTATTCATGTGGCACATACTGATGGCCGTAAGCTTATTCTAAAGTATGGGTCCTCGTTATCTATACGTGTAGCAGTTTGTCATCCGGACTAAGTATTCCTTTATTTGACAAAAAAAAAAAAAAAAAAAACATTCAATATTCAAATGCATGGCTACATAGTATATCATATACTTTTCACATTGACCGACATCAATTATTATCAATCTATTGTATGAATAATAATTACATTTATTACACAGAATAAACAGAACGGGCAGAGTTCGGGAGAAATCGAAAAACGCATAAATTTTTTATTTTTTTTTTTTTTTAAATATATTCTAAGCGTAGCCAGAATTTAAGGGTAATTCATAATTCTTCTCCGATGACGAAACTAATTTACCGCGCTTTTCCTGTTATCATTGTAAAAAAAAAAACGTATACATTTTTTTTCTCGATTAATCGACATCGGACACCGAACAGGCGACAATTGCGATTTTAGATCACTGTCAACAGCTATTTGCGAGATTTTTAATTTTGTAAAATGTATTCCAATGACAAATCGAACATGGCGATTTGCAAAAATACTTCTTTTCAAAAAAAAAAACATTAAAAGTAAATTGCATAGATTTTTCAAGAATCACAAAAGGTATAAGAAATATATACCAAATAACTAATTAAGTATTTATTTGTTATTTTTGATAAATTTAGGTGTGCGTTTTGGATTGAACGAAATAATTCAACGCATCTATATAAATCTACCGATATATAGGTACGTTTATTGATAATGTGTCTCTACATAGTGTTAAATAATTAGTATTTAAATTTTTTATTGATACTTAAGATAATCGTAATGATATTTAAGTGTCATTTACTACGGGATTAATTTCAACGACAAATTATATTATTATAATTGTATTGAAAAAAAGGAAACAGTGTGGTGATACATGAAAATTATCGCAATTCATGTGGTAATCGTGAACTGTGTTACCGCAAGTGTGTTTATCCTATATGAAAAAAGCGAACCCCGGTCATATCAATAGCGCGTAATCAGAATTAACTGGAAAACGGTAATTATTAGATTTATTCAGCTCACTTTTATACACACACACACACACGAGCGTAGCAATAATCCATCGCCCGCCGTCCTCCCACCGCGTAGTAAGAGAACACACGTGTTATTCGTCTTGTAAAGTGTCCTCCTCTCTGGTCGTTCGGTGATTATTATTTGGATGTTACGTTTTACGGAACGAATGACTAATGGGTGGGACGGAATCGGAGGCGCGACGACCGTTGCGCCGCGCGGAAGACAATCGGAAGCGACGGACTGGAAAGTTAGTTAATAAAAATATATCGCCCTTCGGATTGCCGCCGCGGACAAAGAGAAAAGCTATTTCCTCTCCGCCCGCGGTGAGCGGGTGGAAAACTTTGCCGACGTGAAAGAATCACGAAGTCCAATACGCTAGGGTGGACGAGTAATTTCCGAGACCAGAAGAATTTCAGTTCCTTTTACCCCCACCAAAAAAAAAAAAAAAAAAAACGCTCGTCGCACGTTCCCCCGTGTCGAAACGACGCGGCGGCGCGGGCGGATTACACGCGGCAAAAACAACCGCGGCGCCCGTTTAAATGCAAATAAGACGTTTCCCAACGGTGGCGGTGACGGTGCGAAAGTTAATACTTGCACGCGGTGTCCGCCGCCGCCGCCGTCCTTACCGCGGGCGAAGGAGCCGAGTCTCTCCCGTCTTATCGTTTCCAGTACCCGCCGGACTCGTTCGGACTTATTTATTCGGAACGTCGCAAAATTATATAAATTGCTGGAGATTATTTATACGCCGCAGTGGCGGAGGAGAGCAAGTCGTCGGCTCTATATAACAATTAACTCGAAATACTCGCGGTTGTTGATCCCGCCGACCCGGAGTTTGAATTACAATAATAAATTCCTCTCTTTAAAACACAACGCACCGAGACATTTCAAGTTTTTATTATTATTATTATTATTATTATTATTATTATTATTATTATTATTATTCGTACGAGGGGGGGGGGGGATTTGTGTGTTCGGTCTCTCCGGAACGCGTTATAGCCGAGTGTGTGTGTGTGTGTGTTTTGTATAATAAGCGTAATCGCTTAGTATACACTGCAATCACTTTTATACAATGTCAGTGGCTTTTTTTTTAAATTTTCATCAGATGGAGTAGAGGCGTTATAATTCAACAATATAAATATATATATATGGGATACGGTTTTGTTTGGAAAATATCGACACACTTTGAATACTTATTCGGGAGCAATTCGTTTTCTTTTTTATTACGCAGATCTAATATCATATGTTCATAATAAATTGTCGTGTAAAAATTAAAGTCGATCTACTAATGAATAACTGCCGTCAAGAATTCAACCGTCGTAGTCGGGAAAATTTTTTTTAGATTTTTATGCGTTTCTTAATAGTTGAATGTCTATCGTCGCGTTTATCTCTTCATTACAAAACAGTGCAATAGATAATAGATTTATATGGGAAACTAAAAGTTTTGTATAAATTTTGCGCCTTCGTTTTTCGCGCGAATATCGAATTAAAATTAAATAAAAAAAGAAAGTATAATTGAATTTGGAAAAAATTACGATGGCGAGATAAATGAATAATAATAATAATAAAAAAAAAAATAGTTGAAAATATATCGGAAAGTCGAACTTCGTTTCGAGACGTTGAGAATATGGGAATTCATCGTTTTGGTGAGTAAACAATCATGCTGCAGTATCCGAATAACTCTTGAGTCTATGGAGTTATAAATTTAATCACTATGGTCCGATTTATTCTCGGCACGGACGTGAGAAAACCGAAATGCATTTGATGTGTGAAAGGTACACTCGTATATTACATTATTACTCGTTAAGTCGTTCGAAATTGTACAAATATAATTGCGATACATGTTACGGCAGAAATAAACTCTCGCGTTGTTTATTCAT
Source organism: Chaetogeoica ovagalla (assembly GCA_032441825.1). NCBI lineage: Eukaryota > Metazoa > Arthropoda > Insecta > Hemiptera > Aphididae > Chaetogeoica > Chaetogeoica ovagalla. Next base: position 4,837,432 of record CM063732.1, on the reverse strand, counting down.
ATTTTAATTCATTTCGACTTTAATATGTACAGATAAACGGTATAATATTGTTTGCTTTTTTTCCTCCAAAAATAATTTATAAATTTAATTAATCGATTAATGGATGAAAATCGTACATCAATCCGGTCGAATTCCTCGTGAAGAAATGATGATTGTTCCGTCGAGTGGCGAGGAACAGATTGCGGCCGATTCGGTTTCGTTTGCTTTGAATACGAACAGAGCTGCCTGCGACTTATGCGAGTATGCAAATATTTGCCGGCGAAAATAATCACTAGCCCGACGTCGATAGTAGTGAGCGTCAGTGGCGATCGGGAAATTGTTGAACGCGGAAAACGCGGACCGACTGTAGAATATGTTTTGGTTTCGATACACAAAAAAAAAAAAAGAAGAAAAAAAAACTAATAAACGGATAACGCGGATGGAGCAGGAGCCATGTTATATTATTTTTTTCTTCTTTTTGTATTAATCCAATACGCGTTGGTTGATTCGTCGACGATTCGAGCAAACACAATTAAGAATGGCATTTAATTCACTGCCTCGTCGAGAGGCAAAGTCAAGTTCGTCCGGACGTTCCGATTCAAATAGGGAATATTGCCGACAAAACTAATATTATTTTAGTCATAAAATTCAGCGATCAGGCTTTATGTCATTGTGTTGCTTCTATTAGTCGACGCGTTCAGCGGCTCCAAACCGATTCGAAGTCGATTTCGAGTACCGGTGAAAACAACATAACAGGACCGTATAATTAATGTTATTATACAATATCAAAATGTCTGACGGAACGAATAAATATCGGTAAGCCAAATTGAAATCAAAATCTCAGTTATGAAAATCGACATGTTGAATTTGGAAACAAAAACGAAAACCGGTATTGAGTGCTACTATATTGCCAAATTTCCATCGACTAAATGACAAAAATAAACTGTTATACGAGACGATAATTTGAATAATCATTATATTGCCTACATATATTTATATTAAAATATTAATATATGGTACGATTTTATAATTTATGTATTGTACTCGTAGACGTTATATTGCGGTGCAAAGATTAAAATTAAAATTATAAAATGAAAATCGATAAAATCAATTTTTCAACTCTAAATAATGCCAATGATGAATATCGTATTAATAAACGGAAATATAATATCATTAAGCGATGATCGAAATCGAAACCGCAACATTTTAATTCGCTTTCAAGCCAATGTCAGTGGTTCTCGGCAAGTTTCAAGCCAAAATGATTATCATACATACACCGCTTCTACTTTCGTTCAATCTGTGTTGCGATAATACGTTTTTATAGGAGCATAAATAGTAAATGTCTCATATCTTCGACGTGTTCGTCAGTCCTATGGATTCGTTGTTATTATGGTTACTATAATATCAATATGAACAGTATCGATTATAAAATAATTATTTATTTTGATATTGATTCTAAAAAAAAACACCGACGTACATGGAAATCGAACATGGATAACGTTCATTGAATTGAAGACGTATACGACGAGCATAGAAATAATTATGTGACATACCTACCACATAGAAATTATTTTTTTTTTTACATAAAGAAACACGTATTATTCAATGAATGTACGTAAATTAATTCGCGTAAATTAATTTTATTATACTGGCCAGAAATGTTCGAAATGAGCACACTAATGCGGGTTTTCTAACTAGTTTTTAATACGTATGTAATACTCCATAATTCATTATATTCATCGCATATTTTTAAATCGTAATAACATTGTACTTAGTAGTTCGGTTTTAGTAATACTTGACAATTTTATCGTTTTTTATTTTTTTTTAATATCCGTTGGGTTTTATCGTTGTATATTAAACGTATCGTTATTTGAATTATTCATCGTATACTCCGCATTACGGATGATAATTGTTATGCTAACATGGATACGGAAAAAAACGTTCTGAGTCTTTTTGTCGAATAATCAAATATAAGTCACAATCGAATATAATAATCACATACCTTAAAATATTTATATATAAGTAAGTTTTCGCATTACGAATTGACCTAAAAATTGATTATATTTTGCAAAATGTATACGAGATGGAAAATTTATTGACTATATACTATAGACGTTTTTAGTGCACTGCATGTACGGATTTGCATATGTTAAGCAGATAAACTCTTATTTATTTATCGTTTATTAAAGATTCATACAAAAGAATATAATATTATACTTTTTCTTGTAAATATTTCATAAAGAGATTGTATTCAAATAACGCTATAAATTTGAACAACACGCGTAATCCTGTATGCATATAATAGTAATATAGAAGTTTATTAGAATAGATTGTTCTTTAGAAGTTTATGCTATAATCGAATTCAGTTTATATTCTAAATATAGTTCGTTTCAATATTTCACTTTTTATCGGGGAATGAAGGTGGTGGCCTGCTCGAGGTTTTCCTTACACGCACCAGAAAATGCCGAAAGCCTACAAGCAGTAAACAACTTATTAACGTAACTAATACCGTCCCTAAGTCGCCATTGAACAATCAGCGGAGACACACTAACATGCGACCTTTAATCGTCCCGTTTAAGAGCCAACTGACGCGGAAATCTGGTGAATGCCTCGACGTATGCCACTTAATACGTCGAATGAATTACAGCAGTTAGATTTTTATCCAAATCGACGGGAAAGGCAGTCGTCGAAAAAAACGACATATAATAAATCATTATCCGTACATTACGGTATATTTCCCTCAATTACATCGAATTTCCATACAAATATCGAACACGACATTATTACGCTTGAATGATCGATAATATTGTAGAATACGTTTTTATTTTCTCGTTTCATTTTTCTACGATTTGTGGTAGATAAATCTGCTCGTCGAAATGCTCGATACCCTCGATAAAACGGTTGGAAACGTTAAAGAATATATACGAGCATATATGTGCAAAGAAACAATTCAAGTTTTCCTTCCGTATATTCTGACGACCGGCGATTTGTGCAAAGCAAGACGTAAGAGGAGATATTTATTGTTTGAGACGTGAAATATATTCGGAGTACACGACTCTTTTAAAATGATTTGATGTCTCGAAAGATAAAGGACGGGGGCGACTGGAACGACGGGGAGATAAATCAACCCCAATGGTAAACAAGTCGAGGTTGACTAAAGCGCGATTTGAATGACGCAGTGCAGTGCAGTGGGCACGTTCCTCGAATCGCAGTTGAATCGCCGCCGGTCGCCGTTGTAGCGATAATACACTTTCGCCATTTCGTCATACCCATAACGATATAATTAATTTCCATCGGCGAATATTCGTCTGGAGACGGTGCAGACTTAAATGAACTCGTGAAATGACTTCTCGTGAACGCCGGCACACTTCAGATGATAGGTAATACGAGTGGGTGAAATTCTTTTTGCTCACACGCAATACCATGAACTAAATGAATTGTGACCCTAAGAATTTAAAATCATTCGCTAAATATTAGGTGCAAGACATTAAAAACACAAATATAAATAATTTGGAATCGACGACTACTGATTCGCTTATTTTTCAAACATAATTTTTTTTAAATAAATCGACTACCAATATTCTGAATATTTGACGAAAATTTGGTCTTCGATATTGATATCGAAATTTTTTAGGAAATTTTCAGACATTTAGCCATCGATACACTTAGCTACTGGAATATAACTTCTCCCTCCCCCCCCCCTTCCTCATTCATCATTGCATACATCTGTGCGCGCCAACGGTTGTAATATTGAATACTGGTAAACGTAATATTATAGTAATATTAAATAAAATTTAAAGCAAATGTATGGAAAACCGTATGGGTGTCTTTGAATTGTTCTAGTCGTTTATTGTTCATTTTTTTTAAGTTGCGAATATTAAATGAACTTACAAATAAATAGGAAATGAGCTAAATTTGTTATTAGCTATATTTTATAGCAGCTCTAGTATAGTCGCGTACTCGAATCGCATAAATAATAGAGAAGAATAAGTTAGTTTCAGTGTATCGAAATCTGCCATTGGAGGTCGTCACGAAAATGTTATTTTGTAAAAATCGTTATCGAAATTGATATCGTTAATTTTGGAATGACTCCAAAATCCTGAAAAATGTCTACGATGAAAATCAATTGTCATTTACAATGTAATATTCGTCCATCAAATGTGTCATAATATACGTATATATATATATATATATATTCGTGCTATGAAATGAAAATAATTTAGGAAAATGGAAATACTTGCCGGTGGTGAAATGAAACGACGACAAATAATGGGAATTGACCACTTTGAAATGCATGTACTTGTACATTTATTGTTATTGTGACAATAAGAAAACCCATTAAATTTTGCGAGTGTATAAACGCATATAATATTTGTATTGTGTTTGAAGTTCAGTGAATAAGTGGTTTCTTGTAATTCAACATCCAAACAAATATCCACCGAAATAAAAAAAACAATTAAAATATGTTTTCGCTAAAAAAATAATAATAGAATAATATTGTGCCAGTGTAACACATATTTTTTTTTACAGTTCTCATTACATTAGATTTTAAAAAAAAGTTGTATTACTTCGTCATATAATTATCAACTAACTAATCGTTGTCTGTTGAACTCTGATATTTTTCAATCGCTATACTTAGTTTATTTTATCTACTGCGGTTTCGTTGCCATTTATTATAACACGAGATAAATTTGATATTATTATAATTAGTAGGTAATTCAATTCGAATTTTTAAAAAATGATGTCATCGTTGATAGAAGAATTTTGGGTGCAATACTGATAGGCAAATCATTTACTATTTAGTGAATAATATCTTATTCGTATGAAGTAATAGTAGATTGATAATATATTTTAAAATATAATTCGCTGTTTATTTGTATACGTGTAAACAACCAGACAAATTAACGTTCATACGTGTGACTTACCGAATTTCGTTGATCTATGACGTATAAAAAAAAAACACTAACATTTTTCATTTTTAGTAATATATTTCTTTTTGAATCAATTTAAATACGCGCAATAATTATCGCTTTGAATATATTTTATAATATTAGTAATGATTAGGACGTATATAATATTTAAAACCCATTTTGAAAGCTATTGCTGCAGTATTCGCTATTTAATGAACTAAATAAATTAGGTACAGTATATTTATTTGTTATAATTAAATATTGTATTATTTAAAAAAATAATAAATAAAGGAAATCGAGGAAAAAACTATATTAATTAATACTCGTGATGAATAAGTGATGAATAAAAACAAATATATGGTAATTGAAGCCAACGCGAGTACTGAAAAAAAAGGAAAAAATATAACCAATCATGACTTAGTCGAAAATTATTTATATATAAAATACTGTTTAATTATTTTCGATACGTGCATAAATATTATCCTACCGAAAGATACGGACAGCGTAGATTTATATTTTTGTAATTTTTCAATAATTTATAGTGTATTCGACGTGGAGTGACCGCGACTAATAATTAAATTCAATAAATACATTATATGATGAAAAACTTTTAAAATCAACTTATTACAACTATATACTGTGGAAATCACGTGAGGGAGGCACTGATGCAGCTGCCACGTTCGCAGCCTTGCTGTACATGTCTTGCAGGATAGCTAGTGAACAACCGCTCGTTCAGCAGCCGTAAATTTCAATTCGAGAAACGGCGTTAACGAGCACAGGATTGTATGATAGAACTTGCTGAAAGTATAATAGTATTGCTACATACGGCGACTTGGGTATATATTATAATAATGTTAGACGGTTGTCGAAAACGCGCGCTCGTCCGGGAAAAACGATCAAAATAACATTATCCGATAGAACGGACAATGCGTACGCCCGAATCATAAATCGCATTTCGATTACCAGCAGTCTCAGGAAACGAGAGACCGATGCCCCCTATACGCACACGGTACAATTGTAGCTTTCGTGAACGTATCATTTCTCCTGGATCAATTCCCGCATCTGTCAAATAGACAGCCGCAGTGGGTTAAAATTCGTTTGTACCTTTATCGGGCGTTCGTCAAGATTCAATCTCCACTTTTAGCTCCACAATCCGTGGAAAAATACTATGGTGTTCGCCGATGATTTGAAGCTGTACACGAACACTTTCAATCTAGTGTCGATCGGGTGATATAACTGGTAGACCTTATGATCGGCTAGTTAATCGCGGGATAAATATTTCGGCCTTCTAATTTACATACACAAATTGCCACTACTTTCACGCATTATTAATCGAACTGAATTCTTTTACACAATAAAAAGTGTTTGTAATACTGATCGTTGTCGTATCCGGTTCAGGGTTTCGGTTTCCGACTATCGCGTGCATTACACGTTTCAGACTATAATACATTCAGAAAAAAATATTTCAAGACAATATAGTTTTTTTCCAGATAATTTCACTAGAATTTGGGTCGAACGCTCTTAGGACTCGTCATTACAGCGTATTAATTATAAATAAAAGAAATCCGTTCTTCAGTATGGATCCGTTTTGTAAGATCCATATCAAATTCCTGTGATCGCCAAATGATTGAGAAAGAGAGAAAGAGTAAAATAATTCTCTTGCTACGCCGCTTTTCCATTTCATCCATTGCTCTTTGCACGATTAGAAGACGACTTTTAGTCAATTGCATGACCTAAGTAGTTTGTTTGATAGGCCACAAATAATTAGCATGACGTTTCTTAGTGAACTTATGTCTCGTTCTGTTGATTTACTTATCCTCCTAGCGAATGTCATCTTTAGGAAGCTTACTCGTCAGTCGAGTGAACTCTATTCATATGGAATATTTTTTTGCTACTGACTGTAATTCCTCATTTCCCCGTATAATGAGTATCCTGGCATTAGACTCCGAAGAATCTGTAACTAGTCTATGTAATTATATACGTAATTATTTTTAACAGTTAAAAACTCTATTTTTCTTCGTAAATAAATAAATAAGACAGACGGCGAGAGACATTACGCTATAATGATTGGTACGCGAATGGAGGACGTGTCCGATCTTATTTGACCCCTTTACCTTTGTACGTTTCACTCGTTGCTCTCCGCTAACACGCTGGGCTAGGAGTCATGTTTACTGAATATTATTGCGATTTACGACGGTCGAACGCGTGCAGACGTATAGAGGCTACGGCGTTAACAAAAGAAAGCACTTAGCGTTCCCGCAGAAATCCGGAACGGACGGATTTTGCAAATATTATTATTGCGGCCATCGTCGGATGGTGGATTGCATATAGCTATTGCAATATCATTTGTGACGAACGAAAAACGACATTCGCGTGGTCTGTATTAGTTTTATATTATATCGATTAGTATAACTGTACGAGAAAGCCAAAGATTAATAGTTAGCAGATTGAGTTTACGCGCGTCTCTTTTTTCCTTTCTGGCTTAAAAACCTTATTAGGAAAAACTTACGACTCGTCGTGATCCGATATCGATACTTTATTTTTTTTTTTTTTGGGGGGGGGGATATAGCAAAACTTCTAGCACACCGGCCTTCGATCCTCGACATTTCATCTATATAAGAGTTTGAACAATTTTCACGAGGTTTTGTTTCTTTTTCTTTTCACAATTTAAACTCTAAATGGACCGAAGAAGCTAGTGGCTTTGCAGCGATGTTTACTTTTCTTCTGTGTACAACTTTTCAAATGAAAGGAATGTACCGATCGTTATACGTGCTTAATGAAAATCTAGTAACAAACCTTTTCTTATCGATGGGTACTTTAGACAGTGTTTATTTTTCGATTTTTCCAATAATGTTTTAACGCGCCACGGACATATTATATATTAAGAAGATGCGATTTCGTGCAAAATATGGGAATACTTTTATGATTTTGAAAATAATATTCGTGGAAATTTAGAAATTATCAACGAATATTTTATCATTGTACGCTATATTAACGGAAACAATTTTCAAATACTTATAAATCCGACAGCAATAGGTTTGTATAAATAACACTGATTTTTTTTTTCTTATTGCGGGTTTTCGTAAAGCCCAGTGAGCGCACTGTTTGAAGTTTTCCCACCTATTCCAACAAAAACGAACGTCATTGTTTAAGTCGGAAAATTCTCCATAAGAGTTTTTCCTGTAAAGCGTGTTTTGGAGAAACAAATCGTGAGCTGTATATTTTTCTGCTCGTTCGCAAACCCTTAAGTCTTAAGACGTTTCGAACCGCATCACACTAATATTCGTTCATACACAAATATCCGAGCCGACGACGACGAGATTACAAATCGCCTATGTATTGCCTCTTATTATATAGGCATGAGAATTTAAAATAAAAACAGATACACAAATACGGTCGTTTCATTCGCATTACACCACACTTGAAATATCATGTTTTTTTTTCTATCCTACCGCGTATAAATCAAATATTATTCGCAACGCGATTTATTTTATGTAACACGTTATTTTACATGTTCATAAATATTCTTTTTTTTATTTTAATTCAATAATTTAATAGCCTGAAGGAAACATTCGCATAATAATAACAGGAACGTTGACGCATTTTACGCACTCTATTTTTGATTTCTGTGAAACAAATCGTGTTTATGTTTGTTCTAAATTCAAATTTTGTAGAACGTCTGTTTCAGTTAAAAAAAATTATTTGAGATCACACGCTGTCTAATGCAATAATGAAGATTTGGTATTGTTTTTTTATTTTTGGATGGTTTAAAACGAACGATATTTTTGATGTACAATTGCCTATACATGAATAGTGAGACAGTTTCGAATTGCAAACATGGAAATATGAAAATCGTTCGCACTGCGTACAAAATTTCAATAATATGCTCTTTATGATTCTATAGTGTATATGACATTTGCGTAAAACACAGTTTGCAACAAGTTATGAGATATTACTCGCGAATTTTCTCTAAACTATTAAATAAACATTAATATTCATGTCAAATTTTTGATTTTTTTTTATAAAAATTAAAGTATAAACGATGACTATTCACTATTCGTTTGATTTTAGGAAAACAACAAGACGGCCCCCTCTTTGGACCGTTGGCAAGTGCTACGATCACCTGCAGCTTCTCGAAGAGTTTTTTTGTTTCGTTACAGGGTCAAGTTCAAAACAGTTCAGAGATTCAAACGATTTTCTTTACACAAATATAATTCTATTCTGATATATTAACGTTTCATTTTATAAACTCATTTTCTGTGTCTAATTATAGATTTTCATTATTCTAAAACGAATTGAACCTAATAATATTTATTGTACTCTCATATAATTTGTGTAAACCATTTTTGTAAAACACAAAAATCGAATACTAAATTACATAAATTTCTAATATTACAAAGAATGAATTTTGTACTATATGAAAAAAGTTTACTCGTTAAACTAAAATATTAAAAATGTACAAAAAGTACGCATATTTATAAAAACAGACATTATGTGATGACTTTGGACTATGGTAATATAGTCAGTATATATAATCCCTGTAGTTAGCATTTAAAATTATATAATTTCTAAATCGAATACGGCAATGTTGTAAAGAAAAAAAACACTTTTCTAGACACTCAGTATCTTAAGGAATTTTAAAATACATTTCTTAAGAAATATCTTCACAACGGTAACAAATATTGTAATATTTGAGATATAGGACTAATAAAAGGTTTGGTTGTCACCGCATTGGTGTATATAATAAGAATATACAGGCAATTAAGTTTTCGCCTTTAGAGTTTAAAATATAATTTTTTTTTAAAATATCATTTTTAGCATTTTTTCTTGTAAATTATACACAGTATTTCTGACTTAGTTTTTAGTATTTTAATAAACTTTTTTTTTCCGCGACTGAACTTCTTGGTCAGTAATTGGATATCACACAATATACAAGGACTCGAACGAATTAAAAGTTGATATTTAATTAAAATGTCAAGTTTATATGAATTAAGTCTTTTAACGGGTTTTATTTTTTCAATTCAATTTTCGTTAATTTATCAACAATTATTTTAAATGTTAACACGGCCACTCAAATTAAATTTTATTTAAATTAAATCAAACGTTGTCCGCGTTCTTATGAAATTTTTTTCATTATAGATCTAATAATAATTATATTAGTGGCAGTTTTTTTAAAAGTCACGATGTACACTATATAATTGTTTAGTCAAATTAATTATTAACTCCAAAAGTTGACAAAAATATATATAAATAACTTTTAACTAAAACCAATTTTTATATTAAGTTCAATTACGCGTTGAAAACTTAAACGCGTTATAAACAATTAGTTAGCTTTTGCCCAGCCTTGACAATATACAAGAGTTTATAACTTCTGTTGCACACTGCGCGATTTGGAGTTTGAGAGTATATACGTATAAGTGCTTTTAAATTGAACCGTATACGTGTGTTTATAATTAATTAACGTAACGCAACCTGAAATGCATCACACGTCTACTCGTCTTGCATTGGCAAACACTGAGAGTCGACCCTTCAAGTGCTTCGATGAAATAAATTTCAATTAGTAACAGCAGTTGAACTATACGCGTCGAACAGATGAGATACGTCAATGGTAATTTATTCCATTTGTCATATATTACTATTATTATTATTATTATTATTATTATTATTATTATTATTATTATTATTATTATTATTATTATTATTATTATTATTATTATTATTATGGCGGTGGTGGTTTGACGGAAAATAAAATCCAAATAATCGATTTTCTTTTACATTTTCTACGGTTAATAGTGATGAAATAAAATAATAGACGATTTAAGGTAATTCTCGAAAAATATTTCGCAACATTCCATTCCGTACACATAATTCATTTTCATTTTACTCGTGAAATTTATAAATTAAATATTAAATTATATTTGTGCCGCGAGCAACAAACACTAAAATGTTCCGCATCGAATTTCGATATACTTTGAGCCTTTGAATCAAACGTCGGTATATTATGTTTAACTTGTTACAATATCGGAATAAAATACATATTATTTATTATTTAATTAATTACGATTTTATATACGTTTGAATATGTGGAACGTGTTAATTCGTGTACATTTTTTCCAAAAAAATACAATCGAACGGTAATTTATGAAGGTTTTATAATTAAAACGAGAATATTTAAAATGTTATGAATCAATATAAATGTGACAATGTCAAATTTAAAATGCGCAAACCGCATAATATTATACAAATGTCCAAATTTATATTTTGCCCAAGCAGTCAAAATGTCTAAACTACAATGTAACCCGTTCGAGCAAAACACATGAAAAAAAATATTAATAAGATGTGTACACAATATATTATTTATATAATAGTTTCTCGTATTCTGGAAACGCGTTAAAATGTAATTGAATCGCTCGTAAGTATAGTTTTACGCCATTGCGTACCTACTCAACTTTCGATACTATTTTGATTACTAATATTTATTATTTTTTTTTACTGTCACGAATTTTAAGTAACGTGTTTTGAACGCCGAACGACGTTCTTTCCCGTGGACATTTCACACCAGTCGCACGCACCCGAGACAATCGTTTGAGGACGAATAGATCATACGCGTATGTAAGAAATAGAATATAAAAGGTTTATTAACACGAGTCGTAAGACACTACGGCGATTGAATATTATTATATTTTTACCAATAGGTTGAATAGTTCGAGCTAAATAAATAATACAATCGGGAAAGAGGGGAAAACAATTTTGGACATTGCCGTGGAACTGTTGGTGTTGTTCGAGCAGCGAGATCAGATTGAGCAGCACAGTGGAAAGTTGGAACAAACACGACGTGAGGCGGAGTCGTATAGTGTGATAGTCGGTTTGAGACCAAAAAAAAAATATATATTTTTTTTTTAAATAATAATAATCTTCTTGACTGCGAAAATATTAAAATATTTTGGCGAATTGTTCTTGGAATTTATATATTAAATAAATATGTAAATACCCTTATGTTGTGTTTGTAAGAAATTACGTTTTTCTTTTTTTTTTATGTACATAGTCGGGAGTAATAAATGTCAGTGTCATGATTGTGAAATGTTTAGATTCACTCGGGCGACAGGGTGAAAAACAATTCGTTTTCCTTTCTTTTTTTTTTCTCAAAATTGAAATACCTACGTTATGGCTATGAATTAAGAAAAGAAAAATAACCAACGTTATTTGCTATGTTTTTGTTTTGCACGGAGGAAAAAATATTAGATAAATTATGAGAAATCGTCTGTAATAGATAGATAATAGATAATATAGGTAATTGATAATATAATAGGTAATAGATAAAATTCTACGTACGGTTTCGTGTACAAAAACTGTCTGTGACAAAAAGTAAAAGTGTAGAAATTAACTGAATCCGATTGTCGGACTTATGTATAATGTTCTTAATTTCGAACGGTTTCTATGACCGTTTTGAATTAAAAATTATTTAGGTATTTTCGGGTACTATTTTAAACCGCGTTCACCATTTTGTTTTCGTATAAAAGTAATGATAAATAACGATAAATACCATATAGGTTAGGTCAATCACACAAATAATAATCAAATAAATTAATTATTAATCAATAATTAATGATTAATTAATCAATAATTAATGATTAATCGTTGAAAATAATAATAATGACCGGATACAGAAAGAAAAGAACGTTTGTTTTTCCAAAGAACAATATCGAATTTCGCGTACACGTCACGCGTAGTTTATGCATAAATATATTTATTAAAAAACGCATAATTAATAATACCGATTCAAATATTTACGACACTCGTTTATACAACAATTATCCGATGATTAAAATTCGTATTTCATAATAATAAATTCAATAATTTCGACGTCGGTTTTCATTATTATTTATTTATATATATATATATACACGATTTTATTTAATAAACGGCCGGTGCTCTTCTCAATTCCGTATAGTACTCTGTGAAATTGAATCCGTGAGCCAGAAATCTGCACCGGTGCGAGTAAACTTTTAAAAGGGTAGCCGGACACTATATTATGTTCGGAGTATTTTTCGCGCATTTAACTATGAATGTTATACGTATAAATTTAAATTTTTAATGCGAAATTATATAAAAGTTCATATTTGACTATATCCCGGTGATATTTGTATTCAAACTGAGTTTCGGATAATAATTTATAATAACAAATGTTGACCGTCCCTTTGATGTCACAAGAAGAGATGTTAAAGAATCATATTAATATTAAATCGAAAAACTTGTAAAAGTGAATTATTTTAATGCCGAAATTCTTTTACGATATATTGTAAAATTGAAAAACATAAAAAATTTATTGACGTTTGATAATATGATATACAACAGTAAATAGTTATATATGTGATATATTTTATATATATATATATTTTTTTTTATATGCTCATATACCATTTGATGATCATAATTATGTGACATTGATCTCACGTGTTTTAGTCATAAGTGTTTTTCACATTTTTAGATCATAATACGTACATAAATGTAATATTATGGTTTAATCATTATTCATTAATAATTCATTTTGGCTATCAAAAAGCTTTTGACAAAATAGAAAATAATTAATTAGTTCTTTTGGAAATATTAAAAACGTATTTGAAATTAATGATCAGGTCCTGAGAGTAACTATTATACTGAAATCAGATTTCAGCTGTACAAAATGAGACAGAAATGTCGGAATGTATTCCAATTAAAAGAGAAGTAAGGAAATGGGCGTCACGAATTCGCTTTTATATACACTGGGAATTTTATTTGTATTTTTTGAAAAGCGATAGGAAACAGTGAACGATCAGTGGAGAATGCGTATATAACATAAGGTGCGACTATTGTGCATTAGTCACATCTACAAATGATATGATAATTTTTCAAAGCATATCGAATAGAATAGTAAAAGTTAGGAAGAGTTTCGGTCGGTCTCTTAATACAAATAAAATAAAATTGCATAAACGGTTTTTAATGAAATCGCAAAGATACCGTGGCAGTACAGTCATGTATTTGGCAAATATATGTTTATTCAGCAAATAAAAGAAACGTTCGATAGTATGACTATCTTGCAGATACCGTTGGGTTAAACGGTCATTGAGAACACACTCAATGAACATCGAACGCAATAAGATTGATAGTTATAAGTACAAAACGTCTGTAGTATTTAAGTGTCACGGCAATCATACTACTGAGACGCGTTACGTAATTTTATTATGTGGAGCTAGGACTCAAACGTTAACAGGACTACCGAGCGAAAAAATCGAGTCTCTGGAAATGTGAGTATAATTCTGAGTATCCTGCGGACAGATCGTGTTTCTAATCCCGTTGTGTGTACTCGAGAATATGAGGAAAAAACAATAACTCCTATATTACGTTGTCCGGGATACGCCGTGAGCAACAACCAAAGGGACGTTGAAAAAGAAGAAGAAGAAGAAGAAGGACATTTCGGTAGGAAAAAATCTGTTTAGTACGTCGATTGACATAAAAAAAAATAATAATAAAAAATTATAACACACGAAATATTGCGATTTTCAACACGCGAGACGTATGGGAACTGCTGCTGCGAAAAGATTCGTGAGGAACAACAACAATACGGTGTGACTGCTTGCGGGTTGTGTGAAAAGCGCGTTGTGCCGCGGGAACGACGAGCCCGCGGGGCTTGTGTGTTGTTTATTTTGTCCTTTCATTCGAAATCGATCGAAAAGCGTATTTCGCCGCGTTATTTTTCCTCTCTCTCTCTCTCACACACACTTTTTTTTCACGACGTAAATTTACTAAACACAAATACCGCTGCACGCAATCTGCAAGCCGTTTTTCTCTGTATATTCTTCGGAAAACCGTATTTTTATTAATACTGTACACAATACAATAATGTACCACACACGGCGGTCGAACGCCGTTCGTCGTGCGACAGTGTTTCCAGTAGTCGCGCGTTTTTTTTCATCGGCGAGATGCCGTGTAACTATTACGCGGTACTGCGTTCCGTCATCGGGACGAGAACGTCGTTAAGAGGAATGAGTGGTGTATTTTTTTTTTTGATTTTGTTTTTAAACCCCCCTCGGATCGATTTCTTTTTTCAATGGGACGCTGTTACACGCATATCGAATACACGAGAAAAGTTTCGGCGCTCTCGAATAATATCATTTGTTCGGATTATTATCGTATATTATGTATAAACGTTTTCTTTTTTTTTTTGAAAAAAAATGCGTTATAAAAGTAATATAACACTGAAAATAAACGTGGAAATATTTTTAACGTTTAATAACACAACGAACTCGATCGCGTTTCTGTCGTTAAACCACATCCAAAAATAATAATTAAAATTTACGAAACGCGTAATATTATTTGTTGATTTTTTTTTTTTTTTGCTCACTTCGATTTTCTCTATAATTTTCAGCTCTATCGGGTTTACACAATTTTATC
Organism: Chaetogeoica ovagalla; assembly: GCA_032441825.1. Lineage (NCBI taxonomy): Eukaryota > Metazoa > Arthropoda > Insecta > Hemiptera > Aphididae > Chaetogeoica > Chaetogeoica ovagalla. The sequence goes on along the minus strand of CM063732.1, from coordinate 4,822,112 downwards.
GTTAATTAAACCAATACCGAAATTCATCGGCAGAATACATGCGTCGTAACCCGATATATTTACGTAATGTTTTACACGCGTTTTTGTCTTCACTTTTCGTAAAGCGCGTTGGTGGAATAACAATTATCATAAGACATGATATTTCGGCTTTGGATGTCCAAATCGATTGCGATAAATCCTGGTAAAAAAAAAAAATGTCAAAATACCCAATCGATATGGAAATTTCTTAAAAAATTTCAAATTTAAAACCTTTTTTACTGGAGACCGGGACAGGTGAAATCGAAATGAAAAACCAAAAAATTCCTTAAATATATTTCGAATCTCAATATTATTTATTATTATAAGAGGAATTGTAATAAAGCAGTGTATAAAAATAAACGATAATAAAGAAATAAAAAGAAGGAATAAAATTAATATACGAGTATATGTGTGTGAATATAAAAACGAGCCAATAATATTGTGGAAAATGAAGAAATATAATATGAAGTTGTACTAAATTCGTTTGTTTATTACCGGTTTCAACAAAATATCAACGCGTATTAATCGAAAAAGAAAAATACAACAAGAGAATAAAAAATAAAAATGAATAAAATTCCATACGGATATGTAATGAATATTTTAATAGAATGACCTTGAGTATAAACAAAAATGAATTAAAATAATAAAAACAGCGAATGACTTGTGTACAGAGGAAATTTAATTCTTAAAAAAAAAAATAACAACTTTGGCGCGTTATTCATATTACTTAATATATATATATATTATTTTTTAAATCTGTTTTTATATTTAATACAACGTCTCGTACGTATTTCTTTACCCTTCATAATATTCATTTGACTTTATTATAATACATTTTATTTTATATATACAAAAATTAATTAATTAAAATAAAAGTGTAACTTTAATCGCGTGTAACGACTATTTTTTTACGATTCGATATGGTCAATTTAATTGAAACAACTGTTTTCGCGCGTGTATTTTACACGCCGATACGTTTGATTCGTTGTAAAATTATCGGTAAAATACGAAAAAAAAAATAAATATATGTATATATTATAATAAAGATTGCGATCGTTTTGTTTACGGGTTCGGTTAGTGAGTTCCGCGGAGAAGAATTTATCGGCCGTTTCGATATGCCGGGGTAAACATTGTTCGAATTGTTAAACCTGTGAATAAAAAAGAAACAACGTTTTTCTCACTTACTACTTACTGTATATTTTTTCGAATATATATGTAATATATTATTATTGTCGTTGTTCGGATCGCGTACGCACGCGCGGTAGGTTGTGCATTCAAAGGCGAGGGGGGGGGGGAGAGGAAAAAAATCAGAACGGAAAACACAACATTATAATGTGTCGCTGTCAAACGAAACGAAAATGTATGTATAAAAATAAAGTAAAACGTTTTTTTTTTCTTTTTTTTTAAGATTTATATTTTACGCGGAATCGCGTATTAGAGGCGTACGCGAACGTGTCGGTAAATTCCTGTAGCGTTAAACAAATCCGCGTTACGAATAAAACAGTCGGGTCGGTCGGTCTCGGACGTTTTTTCCGCCGTAAACAACGGATTCCGAAAATGAAACGTTCGCGCCGCGGAGATGAAAAAAAAAAAAAATGAAAACTTTATTTCCATTAGACGATTTCATTGAGGACGGCTCAATAAAGTTACGCGCGCCGTTACATTTCGATTGGTTTGCACCGTCCAACAATAATCGTATGGCGTGCGTGGTCTTCACCGGCAACGCACCGAAAATATGAACCGAGATGAAATGCAAAAGGATTTTAATTCGAAACGATATTTTCGCATTTGTCAACATTTTTCGTTTTTCATTTTTTTACACGATTTCGTTTGAAATAAGAATGTTAATAATTGTATATAACGTCGGGATGTCGAACGGCGGCACGAGACTAGTAAAACGCGGTGTGAACTCCAATCTGCTAAAATATACGCAAACAAAAAATTTAGTTTACAAGAAACGTTGTGTAATACAATACGAGCTAGATTTAATCGAACAACTCTGAAAATAAGAATTACATCGACAAAGAACGTCTTTGTCGAGATCATCGAGTACGAGTCAACGAAGAATTCAATATTTCTGGTATATTGTAATTACAAAACTATCGCCATCGGAATTACACGAAAAGAAAAGAAAAACTATACAGATAATATATGCATGCAAACGATCATTTGTTCCGAATTCGTCAATAGACGTGTTCGATTTAGGAGTTATTTAATTTTTACACGCATATCAAGTAATCAGATCCGAAGGACAACTGTTCGCGTTCGTAGACATCGCCGAACACATGCATCGTTACTGCTCGACGTCGAAATCGTAAAGAGAACGGTGTTTTTCCGTACTGAAAATGGTGAAGTTCTTCTATTTAAGTACACGTCTGTTTGACAATTGTTTCTATATCGAATCTCCGCGTATCATTGAAATTATATTAACAAGATCGGGCCAACTAACTAAATGTTCTTGACTCGTGTCAAATCGAGCTAATACAGAAATATAATAATGTCAAAAGTTATATCCGTATAAAAAAGAATTAGTTAACATAGCAATAACAGTGAAAAAAGCATTCGTTTAATTGTTTAAAAAAACGTACGCGTTGTTTGTGTGTGTAACCGTTTCATACAAATATCGAAAGACTTGTTAATTAAATGCGTAGGAAATAAAAACTAATACACGAAATGGTTATATTACATATTATTATTATTATTACCAAGGAATACAATAGTAGTCCCCTGATGCGTAATTCATTAAATAAATTGCGTCTATAAAAGTTGCCTGCGCTAAAAAAAAATTATACGCCGTGTATTTCGCATTTTTTTTTTTTTTTAGAAAAAAAATCGAATTCAATTTAAATTATATAATTATAAAGAAAACTCGACGTTAAAACGTATTTAGTTTCAAAAAAACAATTTCAACTCGTTTAAATTAAATTAGTTTTAACTGAAAACCCGTTAAATGCCTTTTCGTTATACCACACTTGCTCTTTTGGGAAACGGCTCGCGTTTCCATACATCATTTGTTTTCCCGGACTATAAACGTTACAGTTAGCCAGAAAAGAAAAACGAGTAAAATACTTTTTAAAAGTATTCAAAAAAAAAAACGTATTCCGAATAATTCGAAGGAATAAAAAAAAATATATTCGGAATACTTATTCGAATGCTCCGTGACAACAGTATTCCTCCGATTGTTATGAACGATTCGCAAAAAGTATTACAAATAATTTTAAATTAAATACTTTCCTCACACGCGTTTATTATTTTTCAAATGTTAAACACGGCGCAATTATATAATAATTCAATCGAACGCGAACCAATCCGAATAAATACGTATTCGAACGGTTTATCGAAATTTTCCCTCCGCCTTCACCCCCCCCCCCACCATTTCGGTGTAAATAAATCCGTACGATGTAAGCGAAATCAATAAATACAACAAACCAGCGACGGAAATTATAAAACGCAATTTTTATTGATTTATATATATGGCAATCACATTTATACCGGATTATTTGAAATAAGGCTGGGTCGGCCGACACGCCGGAATGTAATCAGTAAGATCGTTTATAAAAATTTCGAATACACGCCTACGGCCAGTTGCCGTTATTTTTTCTTCCGAAAATTCACTATCGTTTTTCGTACGTTTAAATAACGATTGTTTGGGTAGAACGCGATTGACATTTAGAAACGTATTAAAGTATCATTCGCCGAGTGCGTAGACCGCAACGGTTTTTCTTCGGCCGCGCGGTGTCCGCCACCACTGTGTACGGCGCCGTTTGCCGTTGACGCGTCGTCGTCGTCACAATAAAAACGACGATGTAATAACTCACTTCGGGCAGGAGATATTATTATTATTATTATTATTATTATTATTATTATTATATTCGTTAACGAAACGGTTGTAGTAGCGCGCTGCGTCCGAATAGAATTTCGACGTTATTTTGATTTACCGCGATAATACGTAGTAAAACGTAATATATGGGCTGCGAGCGCGGTGAACGTTGGCACGCTCTGTACATTACAGTGATGCGGTGTAAGGCGGTTACCGAAAACGCGGGTCAAACGTCATCCTGAAAGTGGCACCTAAGAAAATATTGTGTCGTAAAACGTGTGTGTGTGTGTGTGCCACACAGGGACGGCGAGGAGAAATGACCAGTGGCTTCGGCGGTAGTGGTGATGCCGGGGATTGCTATTATTTTATACCGTACACCAGAGGTTGTGTCATATGGAATTTTGAAGTCCACGAGTACCACCTATTGCCTTGATTATCTTAATAAACCCGATTCGTTTTCCGAATAAACATTTCTCTATTTTTCTACAAAACATCTCGCGGTTAATTTTGCGTGACGAATATATTTTAATTATTTATATTCGGAACGTAGCGGACCATGTATTGGATTTAAAATGATGTGTGTGTGTGTTGTTTGTTCACGATTCTATAGAAAAAAAAACTCTATCAAAAAACAGTGCTTCGGTCGTTACGATCGCACGTTGTTCCCGGTGAAAAATTCCATCTAGTCTATGACTTCGAACCGATCGTTTCGTAAAAGGGCTTGAAAAAAAAAAAAATCGAAAAAATCACACAATAACGCGATTCCCTGATAAATCGATTATCGTTACTTTTTCGCGATTTTCATACTGATTATTGTTATTGAGACTCGAAATATTCACCGAATATGTAAAACTTTACCTTACTCTATTAGAAGAAAAAAAAACATTTTTCAAACAATTACCTTCGTTTTTTAACTATTTTCAGTGATTATAGACTTTGAGTGTTATTTAATTCGTAATAGAATGATCATTTTTGATTGAAAATTTATTACGACGTCAGACGTACGTTATTTCAAATTGTAATCGAAAAACTCTTGAAAATCGTTTGTCACAACTTGAAATTTGTCGACAAAGTACATTTTATTTTTGTGAAAAATTACATTTGTTCAGAACTAATGGTCCTAGAGTGTTGTAATTGTTAACAAATGGGTAAATTTTGTACTGTATTAACGAAAAGAGTTTTTGAACATTTTTAGCTACCTACAGGTTTACTGTAAGAAATTATATTAAAATGATGTACTGTAAGATTAATCGCAAATTATGTTTTCTATACACAGTATTATATCAGTGTATGTATTAATAATAATAAATAATATTACACCGGAGTTCCTCTCAGAATCGTTTTATCCATTGCAATGATTTATAATTACTTTCAAATTTATAGTAATACCAAAACTCTCCAAGTTTCAGTTCATTCAACTGAATTCTGCACTTAAGCGACATCCGCAACACCCCTTGGGGGCTCGTCATCTTTTATTATCCTAGATATTTTATGCAAAGACTTTAATATTTTATTTCTATTTTATTACAAAAGTCTTTTTCGCAAAATTTAACTTTTAGTTATTAAACGCGAAGAATGGCAACGGTGGCTGTCGTCGAGAGAGGACGTACATTTGTGTCGCTCCGAGTATCATCTGCTGTGTGTACGGTTTAATTCGCTCGGTTTTTTTTTTGCGTTTTACACACCGATAGATTTATTACAGCCGCCCGGAGATTTTGGTCCAAACTGCGTGCGGATCGAACCGTTTTCCAGAAGGCTGGAACGATTCTTCGCTAGTGCGCCGAAAAATTTTCTAGATTTTGTGTGTCCTATTGCGCATCGTGTTTCGGGAAATTGCGTTGTATTGTGTGTTTAATTGCGTAGTACGAAATTTGCGATCTACGCCGTAATCGTTAACGGCGAAGTTATTTTTGTACGAGGAAACCCTAAGCATCACTGCGGCGTTGGAGTTCCAAGAGTAAAAATTTGAAGGGGTCAAGAGCAAGGTGGCATAGACCAGCTTTAATAAGCTCGTGAAATATTAGGAGAAATTATCAGAAGAATTGAAAACAGTTATTCGTCTGGAGACGGCACAGAAAGAAGCGTTTAGAGCCAGGAAGGACGCCACTGAACAAGTGGAAGCAACGCATAAGAAAATTGTTCATGCGATTGATTTGGAGAAAAATAGTATCGAAGATCATGAAACCATTTTAAAAAAGAATATGGAAAATAGGACTGTCGGCAGCTCGGAAATACTTTAGGAGAGCGCGCGGACGGAGCCGGAAAACAGTACATGGACGGAGGTAGTAAAGAGAAATCACATCCAGTTCCGGGACTCGATGTTTTCAATGCGGTTTCGAGACTTGTTTTTATTGTAAACAAGCGCGGCGAATACTTTTTCGCATAAACGAGTTGTGCGCAATTGAATCAAAACTTTCAGACGTTCATTCGATAATTCTGGATAATCCTTTCCGTACTTGTGACCGGAAATTCTCTAACGAATTCCGATTAGATTTTGTTTTTAAAACCACTGTTTTATAGAAATGTCTACTAATAAGACTTTTTTCTTCCGACGCGATGTCGGCCCGTGTTTATTCAATAAACATCAATTGCAAAAGAGTGTCTAGAGAGAAGTGAATACGTTGTCAGTTTCGACGACGCGCGTACACTTTCACATATTTTATACCTAACAATTTGATAATAATTGCACGCGTATGTCGTGTGCACCAAGAGCGTCATCGATCCCAGTTCGAACGTCACGATCTCCCAGGGGACCGTGGACCACAGTCTAAGAACCTATGGTTTATATAATATTATGAATTACATAAATAAATAAATAAATATATATATATATATTGATATTGATCCGTAAGCCGTAGCCGTTAAACGCGCGCGCGACCAATTGGCAAAGAACCAACCGAAAAATAATAATAAAAATAAAATTAATAATAATTCTGGACCGCGGGCGGGACACGTATGACACGTTCGGGAATTGCTGGCATCGACACGTGGTTCGTGACGTACAGATCTGCGCGGAATCTGTTCCGAAGGAGAATCGTAAAACCGAATGAGTTTGTGAGGGTGAAAAACAATACACGGGCAGTGATCGAGAGGGCTTATTCCTCCCTTAACAAAAAAAAAAAAAACGACGTTTCCCGAAATTGTTCGATAATAATTTTAAATTATACGAGTGATATTAATATTGTCGGTTACGCGCTTAGAAAATATATCCACATGAAATTTCTGCGTACCGTTAAAACAGAAACAGTTTCGCTTTGAAACAACACTGATGGTACCTTGGATCGTTTAAATTTTTTTTTTTCCTAATATAACCGTGTGCTCGGAACACTCTTGTCGCGGAATCGCGGTGGCGAAATGGGGGCGGTCTGGGAATAAGAATTTTCCAGATGGCCCGGCAGAATCATTTTATTAGCCCCGACGGCCCGGATCAATACATTTTTCCACATTGGCTGAATAATAAATTCGTCGACAACCTGTTCGTGTTAAATGAATTTTCTATGGATAAATTATACTTTTACCGTCGCCGATGTGTTTTTCGTCTAATATTCGTTGAATTCGTTCGCCGACAGCCATCTTAACACTGGATAATTAATAACCTTTTTTTTTGTTTTTGTTCAGCTTTAACAACACAATAAAATCATAGCTTTACGAAATATATTTTTCAAACGAGCCAAAAAAATTATTATACATTTTTTCTGTCTTCTGAATGCGTGTTATTTGAATAGATCCGAATGGCCCGGACGAATTTCAATCGCACTCCGCCCCCTTGTCCTTCTGTGCGCGATGCGGCTCTGCGTACAAACGATATTGACTTTCATTTTTTCACAATCAAAAACTTCAATGCGGTAATTTATTATTGTAGTAATAAAAATTGTCACGAATTTTTCTATTTTTTCTATTTTTTTTTTTTTTTTTTTTGTGTGTGTCTTTACAGCCCTCGCGGAAGTGTCGTCGACCGTTCGTCTCTTTGTACAAACACGCGGTGGGCGAGTAAATACGATAGTAAAAAACGTCCGCGATACGTTACGCTGTTGTAATTTTTTTTTTTTAATAAAGTCCCACGGAAAACGACAAACGAAAATGTATTTGTTATGTAAGCGAAAAAGTCGCGGTGGTCTTTTTACACGTGTACGGGATTTGAATTTTCATTTATATTGAAAAACCATTAGGCCCCGCGATACACCGTGACCATAACGACGACACGAAGTGGCAATATGTTAGTGCACACACTGTGACAATACGTCTAGAAGCATTACGCCTACGTTTTTTTTTTTTATTTTCATTATTATAAAATAATAATAATAATAATATTGTCTCGTATACACACCGCCCTATGTTACTCGTACGCACGTATCGAGTTAGTAAATATGGAGCTATCCATACACACACGCATATATACATATATATATATACTCTGCTCGTCAGAATTTGATATTTCGTATTACGCGATAATATGAAATACTTATAGCGAAATTGTATTTTTGCACAAAATGTTAAATCCGATATACAAGACGTGCAAACGGATTTTAGCAATGAGTGGTGTAGTCGAGTGGTGTTAGAGCTTTACGATTATACCGGTATAATATTATTGTCGCAGTACACCGTACACTTAATAATAATAATAATAATAATATTTATAGGAACGAATAACGCGATCTCCGATCCGAAATGCACGAGACGTTTATCCTGCGCGAAAGTGCGTTGAATCGCGTTTATATAATATGACTCCCCCGTCACGTTACGCGCATTATTGGTTTGGTCGTAGGTAAACGCGTATTTTCCGATTTAAATATCATAACGCTTCAAAAATGCCAACTCGTCCTCGCACCTGGAATGCACGGCTGGAATCTCTCGACATGGTCGTCACTTGTCGTCTATTTTCACGAGCACAATACGCTTCCCGTTTATATTGCTGGCTATTATTAACCTTCGCTGATTCTAGCCTACTGGACAAATCCTGGACTCGTTTAATTCGCATGCAAGTATATCCGAACACGGGCTTTGAATTGGAAAATCGAAATAAACGAAGGGAATGCGCGTAATTTTTTTTTATTATTATTTATAATGCGTTTAATGTATACAAACTAGTCGATCGGTAGAATATCTCAGACTATATTACGAGAATAATATTTTTCACAATATAGTCTGTGGTAATTAGCGCTGTCACCGACATGATAATATTATTATACGCGAAACCATTGCGGATCTCATGATACTCGGATACAGATGTCTATTTTGGACAAACGCAAATGATAGTTACTCGAATATCCGATTGGACGTTATACTTAAATCGTTAATGCTGTTAAATTTACGACAAGCAGCGTCTCAAACGAACATTATATTTACGTCAAAAATCGGTTTTGCCGCGTGGTTTACACCTTTGGTCTATGACGTTCAAAATCGTCCGAATTTCAGCGTGTCACATTTTTGAAACAAAATGAATTAGCCATCTCGCCACCGAATGTACGCATTAACGTATAAAAAATATAAATTGGTTATTTCTATTGACTACTCTTTTTTCTTTTTTTTGATAGCATCATTTTTTCAATATAATCGGTATTTATGTAAAATAAGGCTAAATATGGCGCGAACGATTAAAATGAATATCCGATATTACAGTGTCGCAAGTATTAGTAATCAAAATTAAACGCACGTAATATATATAAAAAATAATAATCATCGCATTTATAAAGCACATTTTAAGAAAGTACGTTTATAATATAATACGACGACTCTCGATCGCTCGATTAATATGAAAAACAAAATAAAATAAGACCATTATTAGACGTAGTCATAACGAGTGAAAATTAATAACACGACTGAAACGCGTTTACGGCCAAATACAATATATAAACATAACTGTATTTCGATAAATTTTGAAACGGTGATGTTTATTATTATTATTATTCGAACGATTTTGAAACCATATTTAACAACTTTATGTGATTGAACGCCGCATTGACTTCGATTATAATATAATCAACGAGCGATTCCCCATTGTAATTATTGTTGTAGACGCATTTATTTGATCAGTGTCGAGTTCGAATACTTAAAATATCATTTAAATAAAGACACGGTTTAATTAAAACGTATTTAGATTCATATTGTGGTGGCCGAGTACGTGGCATTTGTGCGTTAATAAAATTATAGGTAATATTTTTGTAATTATTACTACCCAAAAATTAATTATTTACAAATATAAATATGTAATTTAGAAATTCAGATTGCTCTGAATCTGTCGGTACAAAACCGGGGACACTTGTAAGAAAATTAATAATCAGTACACGGATAAACACTACAATAATATATTTCTGGGCGAAAAAATTGTATATCAAAAGCGGGACTTGAATTAAACAGTCTCCGGAAAGCTATTTTCAAACTTGTTCCGAATATTATCGCTAAATTATTTATAAATGTGTCGCGAAAACAGTTTTATTAAAACAGTTAAAAAGTTATTATTAAAACAGCGTATTTTTTTTTTTTTTTTTTTAATGATAAACGTAAAATACTATAATTATTGTTTCTTGTTAAAATTTATAGAAAAAAAAGAGAAAAAAAATGTTTCTCGCGTCAAGGACCATTCGAATAAACGAGAAATAATATAATACAAGTACAATAATAGCGGTCCGTATAATGCGGTATCTCGTTTTCCTCTTGTGACGAGAGACGATTCGATATAAAAATACAGCGTGTTATTTAGCTCGCTGTAAGGGACGAAAATTTACTATTTGAATCAGACACATGAAAACCGGCGGATATTATTTTTTCCAGTCCACCTGCTATTGTTCCGGTGGCTCAGATTATGTTTCGAACGGGGTTTTTTTCTGTTTTTTTTTTTTTTTTTTTTACAAAAATATACATTATATATTATAATATAAGCAATATTGTAATTTATATTATTAAATCGCGTAAGCAGAGGTACATTGAAACACGCACTTCCAAATAATTATCTTCATTACGCGTTTGATTTTACGCCGATACTTTAATATTTCATTTCACTTAAAATTCATTTTACAAATTTAACTTTCATTTTTTTTCCCCGATACAAAGAATGGTGTAGCATTTTAAACGTCCGTTTTTTGAATACACTGAGCTCATCAATCGTAGTCCGCACTCGACGCGGTTTTCCAAACTGTTTCGAAACTTGTTTTTAACGTAAACGAGAGCAGTGAATGCTTCGTGGCATAAACGAGTTGTGGACAATTGAATTAAAACTTTCGCGGTTTCACTCGATATTTCTGGACAGCGTTTCCGTACGTGCGACTGCAGAAATTCTCTAACGAATTCCGATTGAAATCGTATTTCGAAAATCACTGTTTGCTAGACTTTTCTACTATACGATTGTCTCCTTCCACAAACGCCGATGTCCGGCCCGTTTATTCGATAAATATCAAATTTTTACAAGAGTGTGGCCTAATCCAATTTTTCGGACTCGTATCCGGGACAAAAAAGTATTTGATAAATCGAGCGCACTATCAAATTTATGTCGAATAATTTGATAATTGCACGCGTATGTCGTGTACCGACCGCGTCGCATCACGGGCGTATGTGTCTCGGACCCTCAAGGGATCGCTGCGACCACGGTTTAAGAACAGCCGAACTCGAGTCAATTTGAAATCGTCAATCGTCCGCCGACGCGCTCGCTTTGTGCACGCGTGTCAGGGCATATTTTAAGGGGGTTTTCTGTAGTCCAATTTGACGCCCGTAGAGTCAGCGTAGATGGGGAAGGGGGACACTCGGTGACGTGATCAGTTTTAATATCGTCGAACGTAAAAGTGATAATAAATTGTGTTACGTAACCGCGGTGAACGTTATTGGCTACAACGGCTTCTTGCAAGCGTCTTTGAGAATTGAAAAATGTTGGTACCCCTATTCCCCCGCCGTCAAACCGACGTGGCTAAAACCATCAGGCCTGGACACGCGGTGAATATTCATTGAATAACGCCCTGATGTGTGTGTGTGTGCATCGAAATAGAACCGAATACGTATTCCTGGACAATATCGGGGAATCGCGTTTTCGTTTCGTGCGAGAACGACCGGCAGAACGGTTGACAACAACAGGTCATACACTGTAATCCGCTGTGCCCGCGCGCGCGAGTAGTACTACACGAGCGCTCATACAGTTATGGTCTCCGCGCTCGTCTCAACGATCGTCATCTGTTCCTTCTCTCATCCCTGTGGCCCCAGGCCGTGACCGCGCACAAACGCTATTTTTCTCCCCGCGACGTTCGCGATTTGTCCACGCGTGCTCGCATTGTCTCGACGGCACTTGTGTCTGCGTGTAATTAATTTCGTCAGCGAGGACGGACGGGGAAAGAGCCGGTGATGCTCATTAAAAGCCGCACGCAATTATAAATTCCATTGGATTGTGGTGACCGCTGTTCTTCGCCTCCGCGTAGTCTTCGGCCGCGGGTGCTTAAACACTGTTTAATATGCAAACGAAAGTATATTTGTTCCAGGGGGCCAAAGGGGAGAGAATTCATTATTTGAGCTGCCGGCATTGTTCTTAGTGCAACAAACCGAAGCACCGAATAACAAGACTAGTCTACTACTACTACTACTACTACGGCCGCGACGTGTAAATCAAAAAACCGCGGAAACATTTTATCGTCAATAGATTTCGATTTCACGATTCGGCGGAGGGACTTGTCAATGACATTCGCAATAGGTACTTACTGCGGTACATGCACCTCCGCGGTCTCGCGGCTGTTTAACTTTCGTTTTTTTTTTTTTTTTTTTTTAATTCTATATTATACGATAATATTCTATTTGCATCAAGTCGTACTCGACTGTATTCTACGAAAATATAATTTCATTAAATATATGTTATTATAATTAAACGGACGAGTGTAAAACAAAGTAAGATTATTTCGTATTAAATTTAAAAGAAAAAAAATTATTTATTATGTTTATACAAATTCATTGTTTACGAGTATTAGTTTAGAGAATTCTTTTTTTTTTTATTATTATTATTATTATTATTATTATTTCTGTTTCGTTCGCGTGACATTTTTATTCCTGTTTTCCAGTTTTCATTACGTTTTCATTATATATTTATTATACAACCGAAAGAATTTCATTTATATTTGAAGCATACGATGACAATTTTTTTTTCCGATTAAAAGTGAAACACCAAACAGATTATTGGAACGGAGATGGAAGAGGAGGAGGAGAGTACGTCTCCTACGTTCACGATTATTATTTTTATTATTATTAATGATAACTTTTTTTGGTAGAAACAAATAGTCATTCAATTTCTACATATATCTATGACGATATCCTTAATATATATATTATAAATAAATGTATCTGTATAGAAGTGTCATCTATAACTATTAAACGCATTAAAACTTTCTAATATTTATTCAGGCATAAAAAATTTTTAGTACTCAAACAATTTTTTTGTATATATATTTATATATTCATTCTAATAACACCGAATTTTACTGATGTATAGCTATAGTTAATTTCGTGTATATGTACTCGAAAAATGTTTTAGTATTTATTTTTTTAGTTATAACGTCTTGTTTAACTGGGCATCGGCAGTCATACAGATGTATAAGTTATTAAAAAAAATAAAAACCTTAACATTTTAGGTCACTTTAAAGTGCGCCATAACTCGCTATTAAAGTAAATTGATGTGTATATTTTTGGGACACGATATCTATATGAAATTTCGTTTGACGTAATTAATAAATAAATATGACTTATTTCTGTCGGCACTCGTACACATACATTTATTAACTCCGTTGAAACAAATAATTTTATAATACCCCTAAAAGCCGTTTGAATATTGATTATAATCACTTATTTTGTTTCCAATGCTCAAAAACCTATATAAAGTATCAGTTATTTATATTATATAAGAGATGGATTTAAGAAGATTTGCATATTTTATAATCACAAACGTAATGTCGTTCATCGTAAATATTTACGTTCCATTAAATATTTATAATCGACCTTCATTATTTAACACTCTTGCAATAATAATATCATTATAATTCTATAGATAAATATTTCTTACATATAAATATATATATATATATATAGAAGAATTATTCTGTACGTTTTGCAAAATAAATTACTTTTTTTTATATATTATTTTTATATACATAAATTTGTAATACGTCAGTTCCCATTGTTTTGGCATTAACCTACTAATTAAAGTAACATTATAATCATAACATCTTAACATAATTATCATAAAGCTTTTAATTTCAAATAAATATGTACCTACTATTCATTCCAGCAAAATAGTATTGTATATTATAAATAATATTGAATACATTTTACCCGTTTCGCTTAAACGTCCAAATACAATCATATTTTTTTATTTGAATATTATGCAAATACTCTGAAAATGGAAACAAAATCTAAAAAGATTATTCTCTGGTATATAATTGAATATTGATGTAAGAGTTAAAGCAAATCATTATAGTGTTAGTAAATATGAAATAGAACAAAGAATTGTAAATTACTTTTTCGAGACAAATTTTTTACGCTAAACTAAAACGGGGTATTTAGATGGCATTAATAATGCGATTTGTGCTTTAATAATAAATATTTCATTTACTGTGGAACGTTCGACTTTTTTTATAATTATATATTATTAAAAAAAATATATATCAAGAACAAAAAATAGAAATATTTTATAATTACAATTTTTTATATTATAAAAGATATTTATACGATTTCTGTATACCAATTAATAATATAACAAATAAGGCGAATAATTATATGTTTTTCTATTTTTTTTTTTTTTATTATTGATTGATCAAAAAATAGTTAGTTTACATTAAAATATACGTCGTGACCTAAAATAATTTATTTATTTAATGTAATTTTAGTGTATTTAAGTTCTGTATTAATTTTTTTTTTAACAAGAAAAATTACGAATAAGATAGTTGAACCGTACGAGTAAGATATATATATATATATATTAATTTCTAACATATACCTATGGCGTAGGTTATACTATATAAATATTCCTCCTTTCTGAAATAATGAGATATCATTCGAGTGTATTTATCATTTAAATGTACATGAAAAACGAGTATTTTTTTTATATACATTACGATTTACGTTTAGAATTATTATTTAAACGTAATATAATATTAACGTTTTTTTATTTAAAAAAAAAATTTTTTAAACATATTTTTTTTTTAAACCAACTTATAGATAAATAGTATTAATTACATAGTGTAAATGATTTATAACACGCATTTTTTTCTTTTTAGTCGTATTTTTACGGGATATTTACACGCGCATTCAATTAGTTCAAAAAAAAAAAAAAAAAAAAAGAAAAATTAAAATTCTACGTTCAAATTTTAAAGACTTTATCGAGCCCGAAGCAAAAATGTTTTGGGAAACTCGAGTAAATTTTTATTGCGTAAATTCTCGGGGCGATTCGCAGGCCATTTTTTTTTTTTTTTTTTTTTTAAGTACGTTTTTAAATACATCGTTGTTGTACGTGTAAAATACATTAAGAGCTTTTGCGTATTTTTTAATAATAAATGCGCGAAAAATGACGAATTCATTTAATTAAAAACCTATTTGTAACGATACAGTTTTACCGAACCGTCACTGCTGTGCGTCTCGGTCGCGTTCTCCATAAGGCGGTTAAGACGAGACCACGCGACTTTTTATAATATATTAACGGTGGCCGTCGTCGCGTTTTGTCAATCGATTCAGTAATAATCGACGAGAGAAAACCCAACAGGACTTGTTGTTTTGCGAATAAAATCTATCGACGCGTTCGCGTTTAGTTATTTGGAAAATTATCGATATGATATAGCCCGTTGTGACGACGAGTGTTTCGTCGAGCGGACGATGGAAATTTTTTTTTGATCCCTCGATAAAATCCAGTGTGGCATCGCAAAACACTCGCGGTAATAATAAGCGTGATTAACTTGCGTGTCCGTTGAAATAGCCCGTGTAGTGCAATATAATTACACGTAATATTATCGAGAAAAATGTAAAACATTTGGCGTATTACGGAACGGAAAGTCGCGTTTCGCCGTTTCCATATTAGCGGCGGGGAGAGGAAAAAAAAGTCTCTGTGTGTCCGCACACACACACACATAATTCGACGAAGTGGTCTTGCGAGTCACCGCGACTGTTGTGTGTGTACGAACGGTGGTGGCGGTTGGGTAGAGACGAGTTGGGGGAAACTTAACGCCCATTAAAAGTTTACCGGGTTTCAGCCGGTCTTGTCCGAACTCTCGAGCGCGTGTCTTTCGTTTTTATCGTCCCGATAAAAGCGTTTCGCCCGGTGAAAATCGCCGCCGCCGACACGCGTCCCGATGTTTGCATAAATACGATTCTGCCGTTCGCGACACCTGAAAAACACGAACCGACAGGGACGGACTTAACAGTTACGCAAACTATCGTCCCTTTCCGAAGTAAGTTGGCGAAGAAAATAAAAACGCTTTTATTTTGCTATTCGCCCAACACGCTTTGGCTATTTTAAGTCAACAAATTAAAACTCGGCCGACTCGTAGGAACTTTACGAAGGAGCTCTTTTTCCTTCCGCGATTTCTCGTTCTACTTCGTTTTATTTTTATTCTTATTTTGTTTTTGTTTTTCGAACACGCTCGGCCGTTTTAGACGTCGTGTGAGATAATATCCCACGAATGTTTTTAAAAAAAAAAAAAAAAAAAAAAAAAAACGATCTGTTACGGGTAAACGTAAGAAATATCAAACGAGTGAAAACGATCGATGAAAACGCGTTCAACAAACATATTATGACTTTTTCGTTTCCCGAAATTACAGTGATTTTCACATCAGTAAATTATGGAAACGTTCGGACGGGAGCTCGCCAAACGTAGTCGTTGTCTGAGACAGCGTACCGAGTGAAGACTTTCGTCACACCCACACGAGCTAGTCGAACATAATATAACCGAAATTGTTTGCGTAAAGCAATAACAGTGATAAAAAGAAAAAAACAGATAACAAACGCGGCGGGAAGTAATAATAATAATAAAAAAAATCAAACGGAACGATCTGTGCCAGTGTACTGGTGCCAAGACTGCTGCAGTGCGTACATTATGGTAATACGCTTTTCGTTTTGACTAACATTAACCGAGTTCCCGAATATCATTATAATAATAATAATAATAATATATCGACACCGCGAACGTCTCTCTGAATCTTTGTGCGCTCCTTTTTTGTCCACTCTTCCCTCGTCGTATAATCAAAAGTTAATGGGGATGGGGAGGGCGGCTAGAAGAGTATTTATTGGTCTGATGTGTCCCATCCCCCTCATACGAAATTTCAGGAATTTTTTTTTTTATGTATTTCCGATGTCCCATAGGATGTATGATACCTTTTGTTCTAAACAAATGCCGCCGACGTTTATGTTGGATTTCGTTATTAAACGGGTGGAAAGAATTCTGGCAAGTCGTTCCAATTCTAAAATAATTATAAATCTCTCGGATTAGAATTTTCAGAAATAACTCGATTTAATAAATATCACTCGGTGGCGTTTTTAAAAATAGAACAAAAAAAAAAAAAAAAACACGCGAGCTCGACGCGAAACCGCATTAAGTCATCGTACGATACGATTGTGATGCCGTGCTGCGGTAAGAAACGTCGACGGAACGACACGGACGTGGAGTCTTTCGATGCGTAGGCGAATACGGTACGAATGTTCGTATACGAGTTAAGGGGGGAATTTCACTGAATCTTATTATTAACGTTATTAATATTAATATTATCTGACTGTTCGATCCCCGTTCCGTCGCCAAACTCCGCGCGTTCCGTTTCATTAGCTATGCCGATTCGGTGGCGGCGGCGCGCGGTTTACAAATAATTTAGCTTTTGTTGTTATCTCCGCCGTCGTCGTCGTCGAAGCCAAAACGTCCGCCGACACCTACGCCGACGCCGTCCGATCACGCGCGCGCCTTATCGATTCGCTCGGGAAACTGTCGTCGTCGCGATATTTCAGCGCGATGGACGGCCCCGGCCGCCGTGGTCGTAATAATTCGTTACAATCGAAAATTACGAATGAGCATTTTTTTTTTGTTTTTTTTTTTTAGCACGCTTTGCGTTCGAACGAACTCGATAAATTCAATACATTACAACTCATCTCATTTTTGATTCGAACGATTAAAAAATTAACAACGCGCAACGAAATTATTATTATTATTATTATTATTATTTATTCGATTCTGTTCAGTGAAATGCCGTATGATAAATGCGCGACATCTGTTCGGTGTGTGTACGCCATTTCTTACTCTGCAGCTGTTTCGGAATAATCAAAGTCGACGTTTTCCGATTCAAAGCGCTCTCTCTCCTTCGGAAATCGCGGCCTTCTCCTGACGATTTTCCCACTTTCGAAAGCACTCGTCTTTGTGAGAACGTCTAACGGCGGCTTTGTCGCGTTTGCCTTCTTCAATTTCCTCAACGTCCTCCTCGAACAGTTTCCATTTTCGGCGTTCCTTCAGTTTAGGAAATGGCCGGAAATCACGAGGAACTACGTCTGCAGAGGGCTGTACGAGGGTGGCCGAGGTAAAGGGACTCCGTGTTTTGTTACAAAAAAAAAAAAAAAAAAACACTGGGGATAATTGCAGTCGCCAATTATAAAACTTCCGAGTGATATACTCATCATTTGCCGTCTGACTTTTTGGTCAGTACATTTCTGGTACCACGAAGAAAAATACCATTGTGGTTAAGAAATATTAAAAAAGAAAAACTATGAGCATTACCTTGACACTGCTTCGAATTTGGATTACGTTTTTTGGGCCGTGGTCCTCAGGCATTTTCCACCGTAACGAATGGACTTTTGTCATGAAATTATACTCATTAATTCTTGTATCGTTTTCAGTAATGAATTTCACTTGGATCGTTTTCGATTGGTTTCTTATACACCTACGTACGTACGTATAAAAGTCGAATAAAATTCCGTTGAAATAAAATCACAGAAATATTCTAATCTAGCCCAGAATATTATCAATTAAAGTCAGAATGGGAAAAAACTTTAAAAATATTAAATTGAACAAAGATTATTGTTTCTGTGAGATATCCTTGAGACGACCTGCAATATATATATATTCACCACGTTACATTATACGTTCTTATGGTGGAGAAAAAATATTATACCAATACGCCTTTATACGCTTATACTATAAGCCTATACTGCGTACAGTTATTTTATATTTTGTCTCATATACGAGAACGCTTTTTTTTTTTCGGAATTTCGTAATAAAGAAACCCCGTTTTTTGATATAAACGAAACACACAGTTGGCGGTCGGACAAAATCGATTGATTGAATTAAATGATTCAAATCAATATAACGTGTGTACAATCCGAAATTGAGTGTGTATTCATTTTATATGTACTTATATTAATATATATCCACCTCAATCGATGGAGATATTTTTACAGTTTTGACTTCTGACTGTTATTGCGTGAATATGCGCATGTCACAATTGCTTGTCTTGTTCATATTCAATGTGATTTCGTCAAACTAACATGTTTTCTATTTGAAATTTCTAATTTTTATATTGCAAACGTGTTGGTTTTTTTTTTTAAAAACCACACATTTTTATTTTTTATTGTGTATATACAAAAGAAAAAATTACAAAACAAAAGTGTCGTGCAAATTCTCAATATTCTATGAAACAGTGAAAGGTTTTCTATTTAAGATAATAATAATAATAATAATATTATAAGAAATATTTTCTATTTTTTATTATAAAATTTATTTATTTAATTTAAATGAAGTTGTGTAAAGTCACATTAAATTTAGACAATTACAGTAAAAACCATAATTAATAAATTAAGTATAGCAACGATTGTGTGATATAATCTATGTAACATATATTATGGGCTATGGCGCAATTGAAATAAAATAGTGGGAAAAATATTTTTGTTAGACTGATATTGGCACCATAGATTAATAATAATATATTTGACGCGCGGCTAACGTCATAATTTCATTGAATAACAATTTTTTTGATTTTTTCCCATGACTGCGCAAAGTTCATCAATAATAAGTAAAGTTGCTACAAACCTAACCTAACCTAACCTATACCTAATTTTTAATCATAATAAAAATATTTATCATTTATATTTTATAAATGACTAGGTACTGTAAGAAAATGTAAAACCTACGGTTTGTCAAAACGTACTATGTCCGTCAATAACACGTTTTAATGACAAAAATTATGTTTTTTTCAGAACGAGCTGTCGGTTGATTTTAAAAAAAAACATTTCAATTAACAAAATTAAAAATGAAGGAAAATTCGTTAATTTAATTTATATAGCAATACACTTGATGAATTCATATTAAAAAAAAAAATAGTTTTTTACTTCGATAAGTCGATTATTCTTGAAAATATAAATATTATATCATTTGAATGACAAAACTCATTAATAATAATAATAATAATAATAATAATAATAATAATAATAATAATAATAATAATAATAATAATTAAATTAATAGAAATACTTTAATTCTGTTAAATTTGAGTTAAACCATTAGGAAATGAAAATTTATAATATTTTTGATTTTATATACTTGAAAACTTTATTCAAAAATGAAACAAAAAATTTAATTAATTTATTTCATAGGTGTGTATATGCCTCAACCGTCAAAAAAGTAAACAAAAATAACGTAATTTTGGAAACGATATAATATTAAAATCATGTAATTATAGAATTGTTAACACTATTATTAATTTTGAAAAATTGTTGATCAATTACCCATTAATGAATTCAACAATGAAAAATTAAATTATTTAAACGTATTATGAGAAAAAAATGAAGTAAGTAAATGTTTTGTAAAAAAAAAAAAAATTAACGGAAATATCACATTATAAAAAATACGAACAAAAGCGCTGCTATTATGAAATGTAATGGGGAAAAAAAACATTTTGTAACGAAATTGGAAGTAACACGTTCTGCAATAAAATCCACCCGGTGTTAACGACGTTTTGATCTAGAAAATATTATTTTAAACCCTCGTTTCCATACATAACTATTGATGTTATTAACAAAACAATATTACCAATGGATTTCTCGCCATATTTACTGTCAGAATCAATATCGATTTCGTTGAAAACGGCAATAACACGTATTGCTGCAGTACTACCTTTCAATTTTAAACGAGAAAATAAATTAAAGTAGCGTGGCA
Source organism: Chaetogeoica ovagalla (assembly GCA_032441825.1). Taxonomy (NCBI): domain Eukaryota; kingdom Metazoa; phylum Arthropoda; class Insecta; order Hemiptera; family Aphididae; genus Chaetogeoica; species Chaetogeoica ovagalla. Next base: position 4,801,136 of record CM063732.1, on the reverse strand, counting down.
TAAAGAAATACAAAATGGATGTTAGTCGTTTCTCGTATACATTTTAATATTGACTTACATTATTTGAATAGCATTGTCTTACTTAAATTGAATAATCCACAATAGGATTATTTGTTTTATTTTTAGTTTTACCGACGTTTTTATTAACCGAACATTTTCAATTTAATATATTATTCTAAACCGTATCGCGAGATATACAAGCAATGCGTAATTAATTATTTCCTCTGCAGTGTTCCTCGCATTTGAAATTTTATGAAAATGTTATTCAGACAAAGAACAAACTTTATCCTCTTTATATATATATATATATAGGCTTTGGAATATTGTCCATCGAAGTTTATAAAATACATCGTATATCGTATATAAAATGTTTTTGAATTTTCTTCAAGAAGAACGGAAAAAAATAAAATAGAAAACGTCGGCGTGTTTTATTTTTATTATTGTCAACGTTAGTAAATTGTTAGGAATAATGTATAAGTAATGTGTTAGGATGGTTCACCAATATATCAGGATCAAAGGGGACAGTTATTGGTTCTCAGGCGAATCACTGAACCCGCTCATTTCTACTAAATCTCGTTTATTCTTTGCGTGAAACGTATCAACAATAGTATTACAACGCTGACGATAAATTATAATTAAATATTGTTTTTTTTTTTAAAAAGGATAACATTTTTTTTTCGTAAATTCAACTTAAATTCCCTCAATGACTGTCCATGAATAATAAATTAAATATTTTGTTATAAATATACTGTTATATGCGATAAACATGCCAAACGTTAGGTTGTATCCAAGTAAGTAACCATCCTAATAATCAATAATTCGTTTAAATATCCTTAAAAAAATGTATTTAAATTAACATGATTTTTTAACATAGTTTTAATTAAAATATCATTATCGATTCACTTCGATGACCTAGAAAAATGGTTGAAGAGTTCAAATCATATTTCGGAATCTGCAAATTCTAAAAGTTTTCTAATTTGTTTCTAGACTTGAAATAATACAGGTGAAAACGCTAATAAATATACATTTATTATTTTTATAAAGGCAGGAGCTACTTGCGAACTATTCGTAAAAAATGACTCTTACGTCTATATTTTAGTTGAGAATTATTATTAATAAGCGGAATATTGAAATTCAAAATATTATAAAAACTTATTTATTTATATTTATATTTATTTGTAGTTCTATAAGTGTAGTGTAGTAAAATGTATAAAAGAAAAATAAATATATATTTTTTTTAAATAGTAGTATAAGAAAGGGTAAATAATTTTTCAAAAAAAAAAAAAAAAAAAAAATGAATTATAATCCTTAATTAATAATAAATACCAAAAAGTAAAACTTATTTGAAATCTCGACAACAGATAACTGTTGAAACTAATCACCTATACAGTACTGTATTCGTGATATATTTAGAATTCAGTTTTTAATTATTTGACTGAATCTAATAATGCTGCGAGCACATGTGATCATCATAGCACAGCACTGGCGCGTTTCGTAGAAATTATATTCTATTGACACGAAAAATAAATATGATTGTCGAAGAAGAATAAAACGCATACGTATATCGTGTCCTTAAAAGATTTAGGAAAAATGTACTCGATAAAATATTATACGAGAAAAAGATGAAACAGCAAAAGAGCTGATACATAAATCGTCGTCGAATACACAGGTACAATAACGCAAAGAGACCGCTAACGAATTACGTAGTATAAAAATAGAGGAAAATCCAATAACCTTTTCAACAACTTCGGAAAGATAAAAGTCTTTTGAAAGGAAATATGATTCAGACACACAAAAACCACCATCATATTTTATAAGTTAAAAAAGAAACCGCCCGATATGAACACCGAAGTAATAGACATTTTGTAATCAAACGAGAAGAACTCGAATCATTTGTACACGGACAGTTGCGAGAAAATTATATTATTCAATGACTCCCCCTACAATCGGCATCACACGTTTTTACAATGCCGATAAATATATAAACGAGTATTATGAGTCTTATTGGTACAAGTGCATATTGTATACAGAAAAGAATTCCACATTTATGTAATCATATAAAAATAATGAAATGTCATTGTAAAATAATTAATTAATTATAAAATGTACAGTATATATACAATATATAAATGTTAAATCGACCAGCTAAAGATAAACGTTTATTATGTACAAGTATAAAGAATATTATTAAAAATAGTCAACGAGCTGTTGTGGATATCTGGTCAAATGATTTGCCTACGTAATAGATTTTATTGTTGCGTATGTAACTGTTTTGAATCCGAATTCCAGAAAAATAATAGGTATTTATCGCAGTATTAGGAAATTAGCGGTAATATATTATTAATCGATTAATATGATGAATGTTGTTTAAACATAATGTACATATCTAAGCACGTAATGAATTTAAAGCTTTTATAAAATATATAACATTTTTTCATGTCCAAAACGGATGTGTCAATAATTTTCATCGAATTTTGGCTCGTTTTGTAATTTCGCTTAAGAAAACTACTGGAAAAATTGAAAAACGTGGCAAAATATAATACCGATTGGATATAATTAGTTCCCGAAACGCAATTACGCGTATATCGCGATCATCACTGCTACACGAAAAAATGTCCACTGATGATATAAAAAAATAAATGTAGAGAGTCGAGGCGAGGGTGTTGTTGATGAATTACTCAGATGAAGTTTTAAAGATATATTATCACTATTCGTAAATTTCAAAGCAATATTAATAATATTCCGGAAAATATTAAAGTAGCTATAAAAAAAAAAAATTGTTACTCAGGGTTTTATAAATATTATTAAAAAGTAACGTTTTATGAAAATTTACAGCTCTTTAAACAAAAAATTACTCTATTTATAACTTAAATACCTCAAAAAATTACTATAAATAATTTAAAATTGGATGACAATTTTTGAAAAAACTGTTACGTGTATTTAGTGCAAAGCTACATGTGAGGCGTATTATTTTCAGAACCCCATGACTATTATTTCGGGGGGTTTTTTTTTGTACTACGTTTAAAAACTATAGAGAAAATAGTTTCCCGATTTTTTAGTTGTTTTAAATTACGCATAAAGAAACTACTGTGAAGATCGAGAAACGTATCAAATAGAATACTAACTAGATACGCAATTTGTTATTGGAACATAATACGTACGACAAGATCATCCGAACATTCTTTTCAGACGAAAATTTGTGTGCACAAGAAAAGAAAATCATTACAAAACCAAAAGTTTCGTTTATAATCGAAAAGTGAAAAAAAATATATATTTAAAAACACTTTGTTGTAAATGCGTTACGTTCTTCTTTTCATTCAGAATCTTATAAATATTTTTAAAGGAATAATTCGATGTAATATGTATATAAATTTCGAATTCATTTGTTTGCGAAACACGGGCCCACTCGTTTACTTAACTCAAACACAATTAATATTAAATGCGGCATAAACTCAGAAATTTTAATAGATTTTCTTATTTTCATAATAATAATAATAATAATAATAATAATAACAATAATAAATGTATAACAATGTACTTGTGTATCAAAGCGGTCAATTCGCATTATTCGCCGTCAAGTACGAGTATTTCATTTTACTAAATTATTTTTGTTTCATAATATGATTATATAAATAAATAAATGTATGTGTTTGAAGAATTTTCATTTTAATGATAATATCGATTTTTAGCTTTGATTTTTTTTTCAGGCTATTGGGCCATATCAAAATTAGCGTCGTCAAATTTATGAGACACATCATCGTGACGATTTTTTCTGACGGCCATTGATAACAGATATCTTTATGCTACTATAAATGTATTAAGAAAATTAATAAATAACGGAAAAAAATATTAAAATCCCTGCGAAATCATAAAAACGTATCAATGATGTTTTTTCACCGCTGCAATGGCGAAAAATACATCCTTATTTTTACTCAAAATTATTGTTGAATTATTTATTTATTTTATGGAAATTGGGATTGTAAAAATTGAATTCGACATTGTGGAAAGGTGAAAAAGTGGGATACATCCTTTGAAAATAACAAAATATTATATTTTAGATGTGAACAAATGAAACACACACACACACACATATATGTATTGAAAATTGCATGTAAAATGTTAAAATTATTAAATATTTTACTCGAGGGCGTCATATGTTTGTAAAAAAAAAGATTTCCGGAATAACACAAAATATGTGTTGTTTTTCTTTTATTTTTTTTTTACACTATTAGAATAATTATAATAACGTCTGTAAGTGCATGAATGGAAAAGCAAGCGATGTCGTATAAAGAATGTAAAAGTTAAAAACACGTCTTCCGTTTTATTATTATTTTTATAAACATTGTGCTTTTCACGAAAAACTTCCATGTTTTAAAAATCGTTTGTCAATTTCAAATAAATCTGTGTACGTTTCTCGTTTCCTCCTCGTCTGTAGTTCAAAACGGAATTCACTCGTAATGATTACAATTTATCCGATTGTGAATAGTTTTCGTAACGTTTCGAAAAAGCAAAAATTGTATGAACGCATAAAATAAACAATTCTCGTGCCGATCGCCATGGAAACGCGATTGGAATGAAACAAATCGTTTACTGTGGAAATTTATGTTTTAAATCGTTCTATTCCAAAACAAAACAAAAAAAAAAAAAAACAACAAATTGTTCCATTAAATCGTAAAAACATTACCGTTGGTTTGCGATGTAATGAGAACAGAATTCACCTGTCGGACGACACGTAAAATTTTATTCCATTCCAATACCAAACATTTATGTATTTAGGCTATATATGTACCTACATTATATATATAATCGAAAAAAATAATGTGATTTGCAATTCGTTAAATCCGATTTCCAAGACTCCTTTGAGATATGTTAAGCGCAGCTACCACTGGTACTGTGAAAAATATGACTGCGGACTTGTTTTTATTATATATATATTTTTTTTTTTCGACGATTTCATTCGTCAATATTAACTTTTTACTTCAAATATATATATATATATATATATATATATTTGGAACAAGAGAGACGTTCACGAATGAACGAGAATTGTTCGTGCGCGTGTAAATACGTCGAAAATAGGAATCGAAAAACCGCAGATTTACCGAAGACCGTTTATGTTTATTTATTTTAAAATGTCCGCAACACGCGATTATTAACAATGTTATAATGACGATATTGTATAAACGTGTACACGAGTAATATTCAAAATTTTGTTGAAAGAAAAAATAACCATGTTCAACGAATCCATGCTCCGGCGACAACGAATTAATCGAAGCACTCTCTCGGTGCTTGCTCTAGTTGTTCTGGTAATCTCTTCTTCCTAGAATTCAGTCTCGTAGTGATTAGGTTATTTTAAAAAATAGATCAGAGTTGTAAATAATTGTGGAGTTATATTCACATTACCGCGTTAATCGATTCTCGGCATAGGTTTTTTCACGTGTGTACGTACATTTCTCAGCGGTTTTAAATTAAGATAACCTTACGTCCAGCATACCGTTTAACAGCTATTTAAATGAACAAGTTTTCGTAAAATTTGCCGAGTGTTGTCTTAGCCCATGGATTGATAACACTTAAATCTCGGAGACATTTTTGGAAATTTGAACATTTTTAAAATTCTGAAATTTAAGTAATCTGAACAGCATTTGAAAAGTTTTTTGAGCGATCCCACAGGATGTGTTTCCAAAAGAAAATTTAACGTGAATTTCAAAAATCGCCTCGGATTAGTTGTAACGTCAACAGTTTTCACGTAATAGTAATTTTTTTTTAATTGAATTCTGATAATCGTCAAAAAAAAAGCATAAAATGTGGAGTTGCTCAGAAATAGTTGAACACGGATTTGTTGGAATTTTTTTGTCACCCATATAATCGCGCATCTCGAGGCTTTTCCGATTTATCGCCAGTCACTCTGTATTATTCGAAATTTGTATTATTATTATTATTATTATACGTGTTTAGCTATCGAATTCAATGACAGTGCAAAAATCGCGATTTGAATATTAATCGTTCGCTATGAAATATTTACTTTCAGTTATTTACGATTGAAAAATATGTTCGTTATTTAAAAATCCTAATTATTGCGACCTTTTTGTTCTTCCGTTGTTTTTAGCTTCGTCAAACGTTTCTACTGTCGAACGCGATTCGCCGATTTTATTATTTTATTTCAATCTTTTGCGAATCGAAACTTCGGAGTGCAATCGAAACGTCATACAATATGTTTTTGCGGACTGTGTTCATGAAAAACTCATATAAAGTCGAACGATTTTCTCCGGTACAGGCGTTTAAAATTCAAATTATTCTGGCAAAAACGTATTTATTTCACGACAACACGTTTCGTTTTGGATTTCAATTATGAAAAAAGTATTTATGTGTTTTTTTTTTTTAGTTCTTAAACCGTAATGTTAGATTGATCGTGGTGACGCAGGCGCCGAATACTTTCGGATAGCTAACACCCCGCAGGCACGAAAATGTAAACGTGCAATGAAAATACATTTTTTTTTTTTTTTTTTTGATACGAGGCAAAAGATAAATATAAAAGAATTCTTTTCCGTTGCTTAGAGAGAACCATTTCCGAAATTTTTTATTTTTTAATTTCGAACATTTTATTGTCGAAAAATATAAATGTTCTATACAACTGAATTTTACGGATTTGGATACCATAGAATCCCAACGCGTAATATATGAATCCGAAAATAAGTACTTGTGCAAGGAACTTTATTCTCTCATCATTTTCGGATGCAATTATATTTGTGTAGAATAACAAAAAAAAAAAAAAAATCGTTTTATGAAAAAATTAAACACGATAAATAGCGAAAATCCGTTCAAATAATGGCTATTTTCCCTGTACAATCGTACGCACTTTATCTGCTCTATAACTTTTTCTACGTCAATCGTATATTTTCTACGAACTACAATACTTACTAAGCCGGCTGACGGCTTATTCAATTTGATTGAATATTTAAAAAAAAAAAATATATATGTAAAAATTATAGTAAATTCGACACGGACTGGCCCGGAAATAAAATCGTTTCGATCTTATAAATTCCGTAGATTTTTCCATCGAAAAATCGAAAGTCTAACGATAACGTTTATTAGAAAATTCCGTGTTGTTTATTATTATATAATAATAATAATAATAACACGGAATTTTCTTCCGGTCGTCAGTAGAAACGCGTCTAAATATTACACGACGCGCGTAAATAGCATTACATGTATACGTGCATCAATATTTATCATTATATTACCCTTTGTGAAGTATATTTTTTGATATACGTGACGGCTGTTTCGGGTTTCGGTCACGCTATGTTTTATCGAACGCGCGGTAATATTATTATTATAATGTGGAGTAATAAACGCAAATATTATGGAGACGGAAATTCGTATAGGTCTCTCGTATACTCGTAGAATTTTTGTTTTAAATTTCTAAATATTAGGTCACGTACTCGCGTGCGATTAGTGGGTGTAATTGTTTCGTTTTGGTTTAATTTAGACAGAGAAAAACGTCGAGGTTCTTGCGCGTAGTGTAAACGAATTTAATATTTGCAATTTTTCGTTTTTTTTTTTTTTTTTTTACTATATCAAATGTGCGGATATGTGTAGACTTTTTCAAAAGCCCGTACCTTTGCGCGAATACGCGTAGCTCGACGTGCAGAGGAATATACGTATACATTTAACTGGAATATGAAAACGATAATTACAACTCGAAAACGAATGTTTATCGTCGAAATGTTAAAACAATTTTTGAATGCGCCTCTGAGACTTTGGATGAGAAAAATTAAAATCCATTTCTCAAAAAAATATATATTCAATAAGTTTAATACATGGTAATATTATTTTTCAAAAAGTTTCGATATCATTTAAATATTATGTTTCTGGCAACGGAGTATGGGTACGTTGAGCGTCAGTCATTCCCAAACTGTGTGGGTCGCAATAAAATGTTTTTGATTAGCGAAACATTTTCAAACGAAAAACACGAGCTGTAAAAAGAATTTTTATTATTATTATTATTATTATTCTATATGAAGTCGTTTTTTAGCCGTGGGTATAAATATTTAATGGATAAATTAAAAAATATTAACTATATTGTGTAAATTATTTTTTATTTTTAAATATATTGTTAATATTGTCTACATTTCGTGCAAAAAAAAAAAAAAAAAAAAAAAAATTCGTTTGAGCGTGTCGCCTGAATTTGAAAATTGCCAGAAGTGGGAAGCACGTATGAGGAATTGGGGAAATTTCCGGTCTAGCGCGTTATCCGCAATCGTCTCGACAGTAGAAAAACAGTGAAAATTATTGTTCTTCCCAGAAATATTGTTATAACCCGGCGAATATCCGTTTGGTTTTGTAGAAGTCAAACAAACGACGAAAAAAAATCTCCGGCTGTACGTCGCGAACAGATGTACAGAAATAGAATGTGATGGAATTGCCGTGCGAGTTCGCATTACAGGAAAACTCGTCGAAAATCGAATTGGAATACGGAAATTTCAGAAGAAAAAAACAAAACTCGACCAAGACGGAAAACGGTTTTATTATCACCGCACCACGTTGTCCATTTGTCGTGGAAATTCGACGGCGGCCGGCGGACTACACTTCCGGGTTTTCGAACGCGTAAAACACAAATAATATTTTTGCGCGAGAAAGTGTTCCACTAGAAGGACGCGCCATTACGGTAAAACAGTTTAGACAGCCTTTGTAAAACGAACGGCGTGTAATGTAAACCGCGACGGAGGCCGGTCGCTCCGGGCTCGCAGCGCGCAGACGAACACACGCGCGGGCCGCCGGAGTAATTGAATTTTTAGCCAGAAATAACGCCCCGAGACCACCGGCGAAGCCACCGAACGGGCGGAGGGACGCGTGAGCGCGCGTCGCAGGGTCAAGTGTGGAAAAATAGTTAAAAGGATGACCCGGGGACCGGAGAAATATAAACGATGAGGGATGCGCAGTAAATGTGTGTGTGTCATAACGTATATATAATGTAATATTTTTGCTCGTTTGTAATTAATAACAACGAGGACGCGCGCGCGGGGGTCTCGGTCGCGTTTTAATCGACGTCAACCCGAGAGGGGTTAGGCAATTTATCTTCTTTCCTCCGCACTACTGTAGAAAGGATTTTGCGACTTTTTTTTTTTTTTTTTTTTTTTTTTTCTGCTGAAGTGGAGGTGTGTTTTGTAAGAGGAGAGGGAAAAAAAAGCGGAGGAAGGAGTGAGAGGAGGAGGAGAAATACCTATAGTGTATAGTCGCGTGCGTCTTGTGCGGGGAACAGATGGCGGTGCCGAGTTTCAGCGAAACACAGCAAACGTTATCAATCAATCTTCACATCTTTTCTCCCCCCCCCCCGACCAGTCCCTTATACACCGTCCGTCCCTTCATCGTGGCGGCGCGTTATACGCGCCTTCCGCGCTTTATTTCACTTTATCACCTCGACTTTTACGAGAAAACAAAAGTATCGAGAATATTATATTAAACGAACCGGCCGACTCCAACAAAAGTCAAAAGAGACTTTTCCGTTAGTAGAAATACATCTCGTATACTACATACACACTTATACCTGTACTTATTGTGAGTCCGGTCGTTTAAAGTCGCGGTGAAATATGACAGTTCTATCTATAGAAAAATCTCGTAAAAATTCGTTGTTGGTGATACGCCATTTTACGAGCGGAACGAGGAATGTGTTGGTTTTTTACAACGAACAAAGTGTTTTTCTTTTATATATATATATAAATTCTACCAAAAAAAAAATAGGGCTCCGTTTTTTAAAATCACACTTTGTTCTCGATAGCGAATTCCATCTAGTCGACACATTGGAGACGATTCATTTTCCGATTTTCTCAATACTTTCTCTGAGCGTCGGAAAAAACTGCCGAAGAACGGTAAAATCGCAATTTCGTCGTAATCGATTATTATCGCTATTTTTTCATTATTTTGAAACTAACGGTTATACGTACTCAGAAAATACATACCAATTATATTATTGCGAATTCATATTATATTAGGGGAAAAACGTTTTTTCAAAATATTACTGTCGATTTTGAGCTATTCATACGCAATTATCGATTTCGAGGTCGTTAATTAATGAAATGGGTAATTTTATGGTTTTAAAGCCTGCAATTTCAATCAAATATCGGACGTACGATCAAAACACATGTAAATCTGGAGTGTGATAAGTAGAAGAATCGAAGGTGACCGACGATTATAGTTTGTAACGAAATATGATGAATCAGTTACGCAATAATTACGTCACAAACGACTTATTTATTCAATTTCGAGGTTAGACACTCTGGATTTTGTGTGGTCTGCGCACTCGTACGATTTGAAATCGGCAACAGTTTAAATCGATCGTACACGTAAAATAATAATAATAACCGGTACGATGAAAAATATTCGATAAACAGATAAATACATAAATTACGAAGCCGAAGGAGATATCGAACGTGGAAAAGGAAACATGGAAAAAATATTGAGTTAAATTGTTCCGAAATTATCGGTGTCGACATGCGTTGTTTATACTGGGAATAATAATTATATAATTTATTACGGTGAGGCCAAAAACAATTGTTAATACAAATAATTGCGATAAATTCAAACGCGCGCGCGCGCGCGTTTCGAATAAAGTTAACGGTACATGCGTATACATCAACGAGACTGGATTTATCTACGTAGAGTTTATACATTTATCTCGGACGACAATATTAGATTCTCGTTTGCTCGATATTACCCAGTTCAGACATATAGACGTATAGAGGCGTACTGATTTTGCAGCTACATGCAAGCCAATTTTACCTAAATAATTGCACCAACAAACGCTTAGTCGTTGAGAAAACGTCTTTGAAGTGTAACGGCGAATACAAAACATTCTTCGCTATAAATATATTCACATGAAAATATTGCGTAATAAAGATTGTAGGCGAGTACGGACAATATTGATTTACACCCCCGTTTATCGAACTCAAATACATTTCAAAACATTTGCAGTGTATTTCGTAAAATATTTATACTTTATATACGAAAACATTTAATGTGATAAAAAATAATAATGGTAAATATGTAACGTCGTGTCGCGAACGTTCAAGAACAAACGAATCCACTATTTTCTTCTACGCTTTAAATTAGTCGCTTAGATTACGATTCCCGTCTGCGGAGGCTTAAAACACTAATAATGAATAACAAACACGCAAAATTAAACATTATACTGCTCATTTATAAATCCCTACGTAAACCAATTACGGCCTTCGGTTACGGGGAAACGACGAAATTTCTAAATTAAAACAAAATACAGCGTTTCCAAAACATTGCTCTCAGAAAAATTACCGATTCCCACGCACCTTACGTTTGCCATTCGCACAGGCTTTCGTTTCGAAAACAGCACTAGGAGAAGACGCGGTAAATTACTATGAGATGTTTCATTCACGCCTTAAATCCTCTAATCCTAAACTTGGCAAATGCCGTTATTCTCCCGGCAGCCCTCCTAGACGTCTTAAGTGTAATCCGTGTAAAGACCCACTAATTAACCATCTTGAATAATCAAAAAAAAAAAAATACTTATAAGAACGGTTAAAAAAAAAATCCTTAGAAGTGTCACTAACCCGTGGTTTCTTCCGTCATGTTGATCACAACGTTTTTTTATCTTTTCACATATCCTTATTGCAGTACAATTCTCAGACACAGAAGGGATGTTAAAGGGTTTCCACTCTTCTATAAACCCCCTCGTGCAGAAAATTGTTCTTGTCATTTAAAATGTCAAAATTTTGATTTCGTTAATTGTGAAAATAACGACGAATTTCCGTGCATATTATTATAACCGCATAATTATATGGAGTTCATAGGCCTGAGCTGTGTGTATATGTAAAGATACGAATAACAAACGATAAGATAGATTTTTATTTTTGACTCGATCTCGTATAGAAAACGCAAAAACGATAAAATTAGATGATGGTTTTTTTTAAACCGAGTCAATATTTTGTCTCTTGAAAAATGTACTCTTCATAAAAACCGTATATTTACATGCATATTGACGATTGACGCGCAAGACGTTTTACACGTTTATTTTACTACACAATAATCGGCCAATTGATTTTGTAATTAAACAGCCATTGGATTGAAAATAAATAAAAACTCAATAAATAATTTACGAAATATTTTGATTTCGAAAATTCCTTTGAACAACCCATCGCTCCGCAAAAAAAAAAAAAAAAAAAAAATCGTATTTACACCATTGGCTATTTGAAAGTACAGATTGCGTTTTATTTTTATAAAAAAAAAAAAATTATGGACTATGAGCACGAGTGTTGTACCGAAGTAATCACGTGTTTTGTACGCCTTCGTATAACGCAAATTAACGTGTCGCGTCCAAATGGAAATCGCTGCGTTCGGCTAAGGCACTGCGCACTATTATTGTAATATTATAATATATCATTACGACGGAGTCCCCGGGAAGATCATAATATAATATCGTTTTGGCGATTATTGCACTATCACGGGAAATATATTTATCAAACAACGCCGTGACACGGCGGTCGGAGAACGAGATTGGTACAAGTGAAATCTCAAAAACGGTGTTTCCTCGGGGAATTTTTCTTCATACGGCGGCCCAGCGGGACTGCGGCGGCGGGGCGGGGCGGGGAAGGGGGGACGTGAAGCGGAGGAAGTGCGCGCGTTTTGACCTCTTTCGTCCCATCGGCTACCACCCACCGTCCCGCCACTCGCTCGTCCGATCGTCTTCTCATATCGTCTTCTCCGGACTTATTTTTCTTTTTACAGATTTTTCTCTGTCCCTTTGACGAAATAAAAATCCGCAACAATGAACTCGTCGGTTTTTCCTATAAAATTTGATCACGTTTTCTCGGCCGCGCGTTTATGGTAGTAGTAGTAGTATGAAAAAAAAAAATACATTTTTCTCTGACGTGAATAACGATGGAAAATCTACACACACACACACAAGACGATTTTAGATTTTTCACATTACATAATATAGCGTTCACCACGCGTCTTTAATTTCGTTCTTTCACTTTTTCTTTTTCTCTTTTTTTTTTTTTTTTTCAATGTACACACACACTCGCGTCTTCGTCATCACTCGCTTCTGTGTTATTACGGCGTGTATATTAAAACTCGCGTACCTACTCGTATGTCGTAAAACGAGCGTGTCATGTGTGTGTGTGTGTGTGTGCGGATCGCGCTAAATTCAGCATCACCATTTATTATACGCGTCGAGAAAAATAGCGCGCGAATAGATCCATACGAATTTTCTTTCGGCAATAGAAAATTGAAAATCTCACTACGATATCGGCACGAAACCGGGAACAAGAGTAAAAATGTTATACAGCGATCGCGGTTTTTGCACAAAGCGCTCCCGCCGCGCCAGCACTCGTTTTTTTTTTTCTCCATTACTCATTTTCTCTCTCTCTCTCTATCTCGTATTTCGTTTATTATCATTTATCTGTAAGTATTTTATATATTATTGTTGTTTTATTTTTCGCCTCGAGACGTTATAGTGAACAAAAAAAAAAAAAAAAAAAAAAAAAGTAATAATCCTGGCAGCGCGCGGCACATTGATATGCTACGACGACGACGTCGACGAGACCAACGACGATAGAACGAACGAAAACTCGAGTTTAAGTTTTAGTTCCCGTCAAAATAATATGTGTGTGCGCGTGTATTTGTACATATATAAAGAAAAACAACGAGGCAATAAAATAAAAAAAAAAAACCGTTCTCTCTCCCGTACTCTCTTGCTCGGGGATAATAATAAAAATTGAACAAAAAAAAAACCCCAGTAAAGAGTAAAGAAGAGAGAAGAAAAATAAGACAAGACGACGCGCGTAGTTCAAATACTCGTATACACACACACTCATTATATAGGAACGAGATATACCGGATTTACTATATCGAAAAATGTCAATTTCCACATGTGATTGGACTGTGCGGGCGTACACATAGTCTGTAAAAACTTTTACGATCATCGGCAAGTGCTTGTTGTTCATTTTATTCGCTTTGCATGGAAAGCGTCGCGCGCTGTCCACATTCGTCGTACGCCCGCTCACTGCGCATAATACATACGTACACGAGTGTGCGCTCCATAAACAAATATTGTATCATTCCGCAGCGTGTTTTACATTTATGACGATAGCGTGTCCAGAGTGTAAGCGAGTGTTATGACAAAAAAAAAAAAAAAATGAAAAAATTGTTTTTTGCTTTTTTTTATATATATATATATAAAATCGTCACCGTGAAATTATTCAAAACCAACGACGCGAGTTGTCCCCCGAAAACGGTCATGCGTATGTACTGCAGCAGACCACTACTAGTACGCGATTAAGTTTTATTTATTTCGTTTTTAATATTATTTCACACGCTTCGTCGCGTTATACACGATGATGTTTGGTTCGTGACAGTTGTCGACACACAGTACACCCACGTACAGTGGTGATGTTTCCAATTTTTTTTTTTTTTTTTTTTTTAATAGTGTGAAGTGGTCGAATGACCTGTTTCTTTAAGCTGTACTCACGCCTAATAGTTTCCGCATATTGAACACAATATTTAAATATTAATAGGTACTCAAGTCGGAAAATAAGTTATACGACGTCTGTTCGCGTCATCAATGAAACGTGGTGGCCATTGGAAAAGGTTGTTCAATTTTCTTGCTTGAGAGTCCACGAAGTATACTCAACATTTACAAAACGTAATCTTCAGAGAACACGGCGTATGAGTAGTTCATACCCTATGGGAATTATACTGCATACATGCTGTACGTACTCTCTCTCTCTCTCTATGGGGCATGTTTGAAACAATTACGAAGATTCGTTTAGTTTGGGAAAAATAATGGAATTTAACAATATTATTTCACACTGAAAAACATTATCAAAAGTTAAATTTAAATTTATAAATGGCAGAAACGCCGAGTGCTCGACCACGTTTTCGCGTTTGTTACAATGTATCCGTTTTGCGGAACTGGAATGAGGGGGAATGAAATGAAAACAGAAGTGACCATGTTCATTCTCGGAATCAAAAGTTTGGGAATTACATTATTAGTTGGAAAAATGTGAGATAATAACGTGCTGACGCGTTGAAAGAATAATGAGTTAGTTAAGAAGGTGAGTTGTGGCTAGAAGTAAATCGAGAGCAAAGGTAGGTCGAGGTAAATGTGGTTAAGAGCCATAAATGGGGAAATAGAGGCTTCTGTGGCACGTAAAGAGGTGATAATGGATAGGAAAATGTGAAGTAGAGCAAAAATAATAATAGCCGACCCTGCGTCTTATTACGTAAGAGAAAGAAGAATATTGTAATACGATTTACGAGTCTTTTTAAACAAACAAATATTTTTTTTTCTTGAATTCTGTTTTTGAACGCCAGTTGAAATCGGAAAAAGTTTTTTTGAAATACAGGATGTCTGGTTTATTTTTAAAAAAGTTAATTTTTACACGAAATTAATGGTCGTCTATACTGCCTAGATATTGTCACGAGTTCGATTTTATAGTTATAATTCCTGAAATACTTATTTGGTCTTCGGTACTGTACATTCCAGGATAAGGTTAAGACCACGGGCCAACATTTTCGATCAGTGGACGGATTAATGAAAAAAAGATCCAATGCAAAAACGTTATAATATTTATAATTTTAAAATATTTTAATAAAACTGATTAGATTTATACATTACGTTCATATATCGTATCTTTTACCGTCAACAGAAGAATCATTTTATTCTACGAGTACTTAGAATTTAAAACATTTTCTGGCGAATGATATTTGTGAGCTAATAGCTTTTCGTTTTGAACTTCATCATGACAGCGCATTAAGAAAAATTAATAATAATGTCGGTCGCCCAAGTGTAAAAACTGTGTTCTATAATCTATTTTTTATAGCTGATAATGTTTATTTTGCGTGTAAATTTTAATTTTCAGAAATTTGAAAACAATTTCCATATACAAATCTGGACATAATATTTTTACCCATTTCTTTAGGCTTTTAGTGTAATGATAAACTTGGTTCATTTTTTTTCTACACAATTTAATAAATCATTTTACGATGGGACTCCAAGTCCCAGAGTCCCTTACGGATAAGAATTCACGAGACACATGTCTATTCCCTTCCCGTTAAATCCGCCAGCGTTTATGATTGACTTATCGTATATTTTGTCTATCGAACTTAATTGTAGTTTGTACAACCTATTTGTTTCAGGGATAGTGTATTCTCGTATTAAAATAATATAATTATTCATTGCATGGATAAACACTTTTTGGCACATCAATTATTACTATATTCAGAATCAATCAATATATCAAATCTGGAAATAAAGTAAAATAATATATAAAAATTTAGAATTCTTTTCACCTAGTTCACACAATGCCATTTATTATTATTTAGATTTTTTGTATACGAAATATACGAAAACTAATCAAATTAATCAAAATGATAAATAACGCCGTTATTCGTACCGCTCCAACACCATTGGTTTATTTCGTTTTTAATATTATCAACGAAAATTATAATAATTTGTCGTGTTCGACTATATTTTTATGCATGTAAAAACCAATAAATATTTCTTAATTTCTACAACATTAAAACTCGAAATATTCAACGCATCGTATACAAATATAAGATGAAGTATAATTTCAGAAATTTCGTACAGACGTTGCAATTGTTATGTCATTATTATGACAACTACGAAATCAATGAAATGAAATAATAAAAATTAAGGAGCGGAATGGACAGCAATTATTGTGCGCGAACATAAAAGAACATTAAAAGTATTTACTTGTCAAAATATATTATATCGATCGTGAATACTATTTAGACGATACAGAATATTATTGATATTATTATAAGACATAATTAATTGTGTACGAATTAGCGCGTATTAACAATGTGCTGTGTACCTTTATGTACTCCGCAGAGAACTGCATTGCACGTGGCATCGAAAGAATACAATCAAGTTTCTATTTATTAAAAATGTCTCTACGACGATTTATTATATTAAAGTGCCAGTGTAATGAAGATCATAACGATAGTAAATCATTTCTAGACCTAACCGCCTCGTTTTGTATCGTAGCAGATGGCTCCGAGAGTTAGGGAAATTACTGCAATAGTTAAAGACGTCAAACAGTAATCCCGTGCGACGTAATCATAATATGAAATTATTAATTTAATAACGCGAGAAAAAGAAAGTGTAATTAATAAAAATGTATTAACTTTATTACGGGGTGAAGAAAATTCGAAAATCTTAGGGGAGTAAACTTAAAACGTAATATTGTTGTTCAGCCGTGTACGTATACACAGCGCGTTATGCCGGTTTTGTCTTTTGGGATTTATCGTGTTTCATTCGGCTAAAATATTATACGCGCGTGTAAGAAAAACTACGTACAATGATAATTAATGTTTATGGCGTTACGCGGTAAACTCGGTGTAAGACACCGATCGTTATATCGATTATTATCCGCGGCATTGGAACTATTACAAGTGTTTCATATATTAACGACGGTAGAGAAATGGCGAATTTTTATTATAAATTATTATGTTCGTGAATTTTCAGCAAAATTACATTTCATTTGCTCCGGTGGCGAATCACGAGATATATTTACTCGCGTACACTATATATATATATATTTAATTTTCATTCGATTGTGTTTCGGTATCCAGTCGATTTCGGTCACAATAAATCGAAGTAAAGACTTCATATGATGTAATAGAAATACATCTACGTTTATACGGGATTAAAGTTATAGAAAAAAGATATATTTTTTTATCTATAAGTACCTAAACATTTCAAATAAATCAATCGAATTGAATAAAGCTTACGTTTTATTATAATACCTAGAATTTGACGAAGAAAACCAGTGAAATGGAAAAAACTGTTTTTTCGATGTAAACAATAATATTGTTCTATTAAAGCTCGAAACTCCGGGATCGATTTAATTCTCGATTTTATAGTCAGCGTGATCTCTGCACTTATATGCGGTGGACTGAAGTGACAAAATTACGATCGCGCATGAGAAAAATAATAATCACTACGATGAAATAATTGACTATTACTGCAGATTACTGTGATGAATTTGAAAGCAAAAAAAAAACAAAAATATACAGGAATATGTGGAATAGATTGCCTCGGGATTTTTTGCATAGCGTTGTTTACTACAGTGCGAGAGAATTAAATAATTTATTGCTTTTGTGCAGGAATAGACATTAATAATTTCTAAGATATTTATAAATTATTAATAACCGTACGTAAACTAACCTTTATAGCCGCAGGACATTGCACAGCGGTTTCCAAACGGATTATATTAAGAAACAGTCAACGTGTATACATAATCTCGTAAAAGCCCGAACGCTGTTCATCAATTTATCCAATGTTTACTCTATAAGATTGAGGAAAAAATAATCTTTTTTCTGAAGTCCAAGTATCTCGCGCTGTTGTATACGTATAGAGACGCCGGTCAATGATTTCGACGAGAAATTCAGAAGACGGGTATAATGTGTAATATACGTTCTTTTTCATCATTGAAATCGAGAAAATTATAGAAAACAAGACCGGTCGAGTAAATGTGATTTACTACTACGCCTTACTCCGTTTACACAATTATCCGTTTTAAACGTATCAAACTATTGCATTCCAAATATATATACCATAATATAAATATTATAATTGTAATATTTTAATTCGGTATATTATCGGTCCACGTTACAGATGACAATCGAACGTTTAATTTATCGGAATTTATTCGATCAACAAAATATTTGTAGAATTTTTAAATCGTACAAGCGAGAATCGCAATATGAGTCCAGTAATTCTTAAATTGAACTCCACTGAAGGGATGAATAAATTACAATTTTATACACTTAATTCGGGTATTCTTAAAATATTTGGAAACCATTATGAGGAATTCATTTTTTTTTTTTTACGAAATAGGATTACAATAATAGAACATAAGAGAACGTTGGCCAATGGTTTTTTTTCTTTTTTACATTGAATTTTTCCGATCGCAAAAAAAATTCACATAAATTTTATTTTATACGTTATTTATTTTGAAAACATAAAAAAAAATATGATAGAATTACGAGTAATAGAACTATACGGTTATTACAGGCTATAAAACCAAAAACATAAAATTATGTGTTACACACTGTCGGCTATGATTCGAGTTCAAAAATGGTTTTTATCGCGTTAAGCATCACTGCATGTGTACATAAATATTTTTGAAAAACGTTCAAATTTTGTTTGCGATTTGTTTTCAATAACGGCCACCATTTAATAATCTAAACACGTCAAAGTGTTGTCAACGAGCGTTTTGATAAGGCCGTACGGAATGAAACGAGGAAAAAAAAATATTTTATCCGCGGTGTGACTCGACGCGATTGGAAATAGCACGTTAGAAATGCTTAAATATTTCGCACGGGGCAAAACAAGTGCCTCTTGTAAGGACATGATATTTATAATGAGGGGTGATTCGTCCATAAAACTCGTGCGGATTAAAAGTGTGACAGAACGAAAAACGACTTGCTTTATTTCCATAAATACTCATCACTTCACAATATTCCTATTATCTGCTGCAATTCAAATAGCTAAAAGTATTTCCAATACTTGCGTGTATTTTTATATTTAGTTTCATTTGGGAGAGCAGATCTCCTGCGCACTCAACGATTATTTTTACTCGAATACATTTTCCAAATTATGTACCACATTACCTACTCCGTATACTCGTCATCATTGATCCATACGTGTGTGTGTGTGTGTGTATACGCTTCGTATATAATAAAATATTAAATCATTCACCGCGCGTTCTGTTGTTCTATCGCCGTTTGTGTGTAAGACGACGACAAGTGTCCCGTCTGTTTCTGACGATGAAAAACGTTCGTTTCGAGTGGATTTCGACCGATTTCGCTCTCTACCATCGAAATTCGCCACTGAAATCGTTAAACTCGTCTCCGCTACACAGGCGTGTGTATTTTTTTTATATATATATATTTTTTTTTTCATATAACGGATGATCGTAACGATTCATGGTGTTTTCCGAGCATAATTAATTGATTTTCAAAAACTTAAAACACACACACACACACATCTAACATACTTACGTGGAGGTGGGTAATAAACGGTAAAAAATGATTAGATAAAAAAAAGATTCCTCTCGTCGTAATAGAAAAATATTAATATTATACGTCGAAGGAGACGAGGAGTTTATTATACGCGGTAATTTTAACGTTCTTTCCCTCGTTTTTCAACGCGTTACAACGCCGAAATTCTAATTTTTTTTTTTTTTAAATAATTTACGATATTTTAAATTTTAACACACGTCCGCCGCAGAATTTCGTTTAAATTTTATAACAGCCTTTATGCGTAAATCTTTCGATATATACATACGCTTCTCAGCCGTATACGTATTTGTAAAATTTCACTTTTACACATAAACCTTTTTAAGGCAATACGGCGAATATCAATTAAACAAAATATTCTTGTGAACGAAACGGTCGTACATTTCGGATTAAAACTTATCCAATTAAACACGCATTATGCCGATACGGAATTATGTTTATTATATAAAATATTTTATAGCAGCTGATCGTTTTTAGTATTTACAACAATAAAATTCGAATATTATTTACACGTCATAATAACGTCGGACTTTTAAAATGTTTAACGGGATGTGTTTAAACTTGTATATATTACAATATTACGCGGAGTCGATATTACACGTGTACAGCGAAACTTTTCAACAACTATTCAACAACGTTCATATAACATATCATATCGCAACTCGTTACACGTTGCTGGCGTTTTGTGGAACTCTCGTTTTTATTCTAAATCGTATTTTGCACTTTGTAATGTTAAATTCACGGCAAAGCGTTACAATATTTTTATATTCGTACAAAACGCTATGCGCACACGTTCGCTTTATTGTATTTTAAAAATTTTTTTTTATAAATATTCATTACTATGAATGTGTGTAGTGTAGTTAAAAATTCTATGTTTCGAACATTTAATAAATGTCGTAGTGCATAAGTACGGGTTTTAACGGTATTGTCGTTGGAAGAAATAAAAAATGCGTATAAATACGGGAAAAATAAAAAAAAAATCTGCTAAAATCAAATATGGAAACGAAAATGAAAATTAACGTTTTACACAAATTTTCGAATAGCGCATAATCGGACGCGTTATAATCGAAAACGAGGAGAAATGACGTATTACCGCCACCGGAATCCATCTGCAGGCGTTTTGCGCGCGCCGCGTTGTCGTACACGAGACTCGAAAAACGAATGCAGAATCCGGCGCGTATCGTTTATTATTTCCTAGTCATAGATGGCCGTCGATTTATAAAACTAATATTTCATTATTAACACGTAATGCGGAAATTCACCTTTTTTTTCTTTTTTGTCGATCAGAAGAGTTTAAGACGATAAATCGTAATAAGCACTGGTGTAATATTATCGGATGTATCGTATATGTAAATAGAATGCGAATTCATACATATTTTATATTATACGCGTGGTGCACTAAACACCGAAAGTGTAAAATCGATTTTTTTTTTTTTATTTTTTTTCCTCCCCAAAATAATTTATGGCCAACGAATGTAGAAGACACGCCGGAGAATAAGCAATACGTATATGTATATTATCGAAGTTAAACTCTAAATCATTATTTGAATCGTAAAAGGGAGTTCGTCGTGAATTTATATATACAGTGCACGGTTTAATGAAAATTCGTTAGTTCCGTCATTCGAAAACGATGGGATCGTTTTTTCGTTAACACACAATATTATTGTTACGTACCGTGTACATGAAAAATCGCACGTTTCATTAAGCCTGATAATGAGGTTTGTGACTCCATTATTGATTGTGATACGAAAAACGTTTTATAAATATTACGTTCTGGAAAATAAAAAAAAAATATATATAAATATACATTTTATTCCTTAGAACGATTTTTTGAAATTGTTACCGTGTCGACAAAGAAAACGTCCTATATATGCGATATTATAAATCGTACACCGATTACACGGATTGCTGCAGTCATAGGAACGTTTGTAACACCGCGACTCGTCATATCACGTCATATCGGCGATATACAACAACGATTCAAATCGTTATTCACAAAATAGAATTATATATATATATATATATATATTTACAAAAAAAATTTAAACGAGTCATTATGACGATGTAACTGTTCGTCTCGAACGCAATAAAAATGATGTTCGATATTTGCAACATTTATTGTACACGCTCGTATATTTCAATAACGTATTTAAATCATTTTTTTTTTTTTTTTATTATATATTTTACGTTGAAAACGACTAAATACAGCGAGCGTAATACAATATATATATATATATATATATATATATATATTTATCGATAATGGCCGAGCAACGCGAATGAATGCGCAACGAAATTGTATAATAAAATTTACAAAAAAAAAAAAAACGTTTTGAAAACAACAAGTGGGATGATCAATATTAAATTTTGCTTAACAACTACAATAATATTGTAAATTGAATTCTCGCGATGACGGCCCTGAGCCTCTCGTGTGTATGCAAAACATTCTATACCGTGAACGCTTAAAAGGTTCCAATATGAAAAGTACACTTTAAAACGGGAGGAAACCTTTATAAAGTGGACTTCTCAAAGCCAACGTTATATTATGTAAATTATATATGTGTATTAATTTTTTTAACCGAACGATTTTAATTTGAACCGATAAATCGAACTATGTATTAAAAACGTAAAAAAAAAAATAAAATTTTTTTTTTGTCGAATATTTAAACGTTTTTGATAGTGAACAATTTCAATTACGACACGCGGAAACTCTGTGATTTTTACACGACGAACAATAACGATTACAGCATCCGGGAAGTCAAAATGTTTCAAAACGCATTGATCATCAAATCGATAAAATTCGACGGTTTATCTCTAACCGCATTCGATGAGTGTATAATTAGTATAAAAACGAAGTGCAAAGGCGTTTTTAAAGCACGACTACTTTTCTCTTTATCGTTCGAAGTTGTTTTTACTATTAAATAAAGTAAGTGAAATTACTTTAAAAATGTTTGAAACGCCAAACATTATGAGACAGCGGGAGATTTTTTTTTTTTTTTTTTTTAGCTTCTCGAGATTCGGTACCGCGCGCGCTCACCGTTTTGGTTGAATATATTTTTATATTAAAAAATATTGATTTTCTTTTCGGCGGAGAATATTAAGTGTTTCCCCGGCCGAATACTTATTCAACAAGAAGAGTATTATATATATAAAAAAAAAAAATACATATATTTATAATGAATACACACACTTTTCCCCGCGAGTATTTAACGTCGCGTAATAAAACAACCACCCCCCGGGCACTACAAACGCGCGCCGCCACCGAAGACGCAAACTAAATATTAAAAATATATTGCGAGTTTGTACACTGTATACGTCTATTTGCGTGTATGTGTTTAAATCGTTATGTCTTTTTTTATATATATATAAAAAAATATTTATGAAGATCAAAAAACAAGCGATTATCACGTAATCGCATTTGCAATGTAAATTCATCGAATATGTGCGCTTATTAATAATAATAATAATTATGATGCGCGTATGAATTTGTTGTAATATGACACGCCGACATGCCACGATTAGAGGAAGAACGTGAAATTTATGCGAAAACGATAACCTTATGGGTCCACACATGCACATGTGCGGCCGATATATTATTTTATTTGAGTGAAAAAGAGAAAACGATAAATTCTCACGTTTATTTTCGCGAAACACAAAAAGACGACTGAACGAATTCGGACGAAATTTCCCCAGCGTTTCCCTTAGAATCACTCGAGTTGTGGCAAATAAATTCAGTGAAAAATATTACCAAAAAGTATAAATAAATACATATTACCCCTGTTTGATTAAAATTATAATTTCCGATTCGTGTTTTAGTGAAAGATACGTATTCGTGTGTAATACGTTAATTGCTATAAAATTATACTATTTATACCTGTATGTGAATTAAAAGAAAAACGTTACGAGCCGTGCGCGGAGTGTTTTGACTGTTCTTCCAGTGAATTGTACTGCCCAAGAGATTCAAGAGTTTTGTCATAACTATATCAATACGATAAATCGTTGAATTCGATAAAACGATTCCGCGTGGAACGTCGGTGCAATATTTATTTGTTATATTAAATAAATGAAAAATAACGTAATTTTCAAAATATGCTTTGCCGACAAATTTTAAATATTTACAAAAGAAAATTGACGAAAAATTTTCAAGATTTTTTTTAATATAGTTAAAAAAAAGAAAAGTTATACGAATTGTCACATCACAGTGGCACATTTTGTATATACGAATTTTTTTCCGCAACGGTATTTACAAAATAATTGTGAACGCATTTTTTTTTCTACTCGGTTAATACGAATAAAACGAGCAGTTCTATAACAGTCTTATATAAGTTCAAGATGCAAAGAGCTCGCGTATTTTTTAACGTTACTATTATTATTATTATTATTATTATTATTATTATTATTATTATTATTATTACACAGTTAATATTTTTAATATTTAAACATACTAGAACTTCGTTTATAATAATTCGATAGGTATATTAATATGCACTCACGCAATACACGCATATGCATACATAACGTTTTAGTACATGCGGTAGCCGATATTATGGTAACTACTGTCTAGTTTACAAACTACAATCTAGTCTATACATTTACCTAGTTGGATTAAGGAAGATATAATATATGTATGTTTGTCTCGCGTCCTGGAAAACGGCAAATTTATTATTATTATAAATATTTAAGATTACCACCAATATTATTGTTAATGTTATAAATAAAAAAAAAGGTACTAATAGAAGAATATATTGTTGAGTCGTAATCATTAAACAAAAAAAATTTTGAGATTTGAGTCCTAATATGTGTGTTTAATGAAAAATGAAAAAATTCAAATGTTTTCAAATTAATTAAATGCATATTTTTCTAATGATTTGCCCTCTTTTAGATTTGACTTTTTATATACTCGTATATATATATATTTTTTTTTTTTTTGTAATGTGTTATTATGAATATTATGCGTATACATAAATACTATTATCGTTTTTAAACGTAAAATAGTAAATGACATATTATTAGAGTTACACATTGCAGATAAGCGATTCGTAAATTTCGTAAAAAGTTTCAATTAACGAGTACGTATTTTTTTAAGTTCGCGAACGTGAACGCGTTCAATTAAAAAGTGCATATGAACGAAAACGCGGACGAATTAATTTTTTTTATGTGAACACGACAATACGGAAAACAATTTGATACATTTTACAAAATTTTATCGAATGCTTTGCAAAAAAAATATAAAAAATTCCGAGTCGACGCAATAAAATATAATTAGTCATGTTTATTTTGCATTAATAATACAATATCACAATATTTCATTTATACATATATAAATTGGTATACAATATTAATTATACATTTTTCTTTTATTATTATTTATAATATTAATAATATTATTATTATTCGTTCAACCATTATTACATAATGTATATATATATTTATATAAATATTATTTTTATATTGCGTTATTCAAACAAATTTTACATAATATAATGTTAAAAAAAAAATTTATACACGAAACTTATTACGATTATTTTCAACATAAAAAAAAAAGAAACATTTTCATTTATATGTTATACAAAAATAAAGTACGACGTCTTTGGCAAATGCATTTCGGTTAATCGGTTGATTTTTTTTATATATATATACGTATATATATAAGCTGAAATAATTGTACAAAAAATAAAATATAATAAATAATAATATATAAATTGTATTTCACGCACTGTTAAACCTATAACTATAAATAATTCATACGTTAAACGTAAGTAGGGCGTAAGTAAGTATACATATACGTGCAAACAATAAAATATATTATATTATAATATAATATAATATAATTGTTCGACTAAATAATATTCTATACAAGACAGGAACTGCGTGTGCCATTATACGATAAATAAAAATTCGTCGTGGTAATATATTATAATATTACTATAAATAAATAAATAAAAACAAAATTTAAAAAAAACACGCAAAAACAACGTGGCGTACGCGTACCTAATCAAAAACGATTGACTGTTCATAATAATATGGTGGTGATATACATAAAAGTTGATTTCATCGTAATGGCTACGTTTTGGGAAATAATATTTATGTTGTTGTTAAATACGAACAAAATTTAAATGTTTCTTATCCGTCCGTTCTTTGTTATGGATTATATATATATTTTTTTTAACCTATGATTTAAATTATACGTTCTCAAGCAAAATGTGATCATCGAGGAAATTAAATTCAGGAAATGCCACGAACGTGTGTGTGTGTGTTTTCCGATTGGATTCAAAAAACGGTAAATTCGTGAAATTCATCCACTCGGAGACTTTTCAATGAGAAATCCTGAGACCCCGAATTCAAATGTCACTTCTAACCAAAACCTTTAATATTTATTAACGACGATACTTACGCGCTCGTATTCGCGTTTCCGTAAAATTATGTAAAAAAAAAAAAAATTAAACGTCTCCTTTATGAGCGAATTTCCAAACAGTGATTATTATCGTAAATTAAATATTAAAATTACAATTTAAAAAAAAAAAAAAAATTTCGTTTGTTTCTATCTTATTTTCACAGTACATCGTGGGAGAAATACAGGTGGCCGTTTGAATATAAAACGTAATATTAAGCTCGAAAAACTCCTACGTCTATAAATTACTTGTAAATGTGTCGTAAACGGGTTTTCAAAAATTTCCACTCTCGAATTTCACGAATTTCTATTTAATTTATTAAAAGATTTAAATTATTGCCACACTGTTTTCATTACTGTTCACTACAATACGGAACGATTTATACCTGTTTGTGTGTGTGTGTGTGTGTGTACGTCAAAATGCAATTAATACTTTCCGAAGAGATGGTTCTGTTTCAATTTAATAAAAAACATTAAGACTTACGACTACCATAGAATAACGGAGGCGTTTTTTTTCCACCCTACAAATGCGTGTAACGCGTAAATCGCGAGGTAAGAAATATTCGGTAAAAGAAGATATTTTTTTTAAAGTAAATGATGCGCGATGTCGAAAATTCGAAAGCCGTAAAATGCGTTCTCTACAAGAGAATCGACTTTTTTTTTTTATATAAATTTTTACAAATCTAAAATCGTATTTGCGCATAATCGCATAGTAATATTATGATATTTTTCAGTGCGAGAAATTCGCATTTACTTTAAATAGTTTAATTATTATTTTTTTTGTTTTTACCGGTTTAGAGCCGGTTTTAAACGAATAGAATAACGAACAAAAAAAACGCCGAAATAATTTATTAAGTATACGAAATCGTGGATCGTAATAAAATTTAAAAAAAAAAAAAATCATCCAGTACATGTTTTTCTTTATTATCGAATTTGAAGTATGATGCGCGCGGTATGTAAACGAATAAGAGTATTATTAAATTTACGCGAAAAATGTTACGACATCATTACACCTCCTTCACCGCGTACCGTCTGCCGCGAAAACCGTTGTATTTTTACGACTACAATATTTTTTTTTTTTTTTTTTTTTGTAATTCGAATAAAAATTTATTTTACAAGTCCTCGGATATGCCTTTTTTATTATATAAATAATCCGACGGATGCTGTGCGCTTCATCTCGTCTGCGGTCCTTATATAGCTACAGGCCCGGATTAATATATAATGTATTAAGTGCGCGGCGAATTTCTTCGCGTCAATATTAGGAATGATAGAGTATATTTTTTTTTTTTTAAAACGACTAAGACAACGAATTGTTGGAGTTAAATCGTTTAAATCTATTCGCGGATCTAAATATTAAATAATAATAATATTGTTGTTATTATTGCTATTCGCAGTGTATTAACTTTTGTTGTCAATTGAAAAAAAGAAAAAAAAAATGCCGTACGGACGAGTTTTGTTATTTTGGTCGATGAAATTGTCGTCATACGCCTCCTAAAACAAATGCGTTTACATTTTTACTGTTGCGATTTTACACGGTAATTTTTGATAAATCGAAAATCAGTTATAACTTTATACACGACTTAGGTGTTTTCTATTAATTTTCGAATGTTTTCACGTGATTTTACTCGTTTGCATTAATTTATTTCTGGCACGTTAATCACTCATCCTGCGTGTTTTTAGAAATGTGTATAATTATTTTCGGTGCTGCAGTGGCGTAATTAGGTCACGGGGCGGAAAATCAATATTTTTTCACAAAAAAAAAAAAATAAATATAAAATTATTTTTAAGTACATTTGTGTTCATTTAAATAAGAAAATTAATAAATAAAAAAAAAAATTATGGTTTAGTTTCTTCAGATCTATTATTTATGGCTTTAGAACCATTTCGTAGAGTGTTTCGACGAGATGTATTCGGCAGCACACTTTTTGCTCTCTATCTAACACCAGCGTAGACCTAATAGATTATAAATGTGAACGCAATAATATTAATTTAAAACCGCCGCTCTTATTTGACATACAAACGCGCGTCTTTCACGTTTTCCGATCAACTCTTTTTCACTGTGCCGGATAATTTTGATTGTACACATTTCGAACGCTTATAATAACTCGTTCGAGAATATCATCTCACTAATAAAAAAAAAAACATGAAACCGATAAGGGGAGAATTCGATGCCGCGGCAATGATATTTTGCCGGTTTTCAGCGTACGAAGGCCGGGAAGAACATTTGAAATATAAGAATAGCGTAATAATATGTTACCAATGATTATCAGTAGTGGATTTTCAAAACCAAGAATTTTATGTGATTTTAAACGGGTAAAATTTATTTCGAAGAACGTTTAAAATGCGCGGCCGGAACGATACTTCGGATAACTCTCGGGAGTTAATGCGGAAACGGTCGGCGTATTTCGGGAAAAAGAAACCGCGCCGAATTGACCGCGAAACGACTGAAAACAGTTACAAAAATATTTTTTTTAAAAAAAAAATCCGTATTACTATAGTAAGTACCGATGTTGACGGTTTGTTTTTTGGGGGGGAAGAAAAACTAAAAACCGAACGGGATTCAAAACGGTGTTTTGCCGTTAGGTTTTTTTTTCGTTGTCTCCTCATCTCCTTTTTGCGCGTTTCTCGCCGACTGCAAAACGAGACGTGCGCGTCTCGAGCCATTACGTTGTGATAAACGTGTACGACGAACGCTTTGAGAAATACGCGCACGCACTCCAAAGAAAAGAAGAGAACGACGACATTCGAAATATACGTTGCGATAACAAAAGGAGACGTTAAGTACTGGAGAGCCCACCCGGGTTATTATATTTCCTACTTCTCCCACATACACACACCTTTGTCCTTTGACGACACTGCTCAGGAAAAGAAAAAAAAATATAATAATAATAAAGAACTGGCGGTACGATATATAATATTGGTGTCGAAAAAAAAACGCTCGTAGGCGTACGTATAAAACGAACGTTTTGTTTATATACAATTTTTTTCTTTTTTTTACAGGGGATTTATTTCTTTATTTTTTTTTTGTTTAGTGTGATATTCCCGCAACGACACCGCGTCCCCCGCAAAACGTGTGTGTATAAAAATTGATTTCGAACGAGGAGTACTGTGTAGCGGTGAAAAGGGCGATCGTTGGACCGTTGCCCGAATTCGTTGCTCTCGGATTCGGCGAGAGGAGAGAAAAAAAAACGCGTAAAGGAATTATGCCGAAGAGGAAAAGTAGTGTAAAGAAGTAGCCGACGATACGAGTGTTGGACAACGAGGCGGGAAGCGATAAAACTGACGTAACGGGGTAAAAACAAAGTTCAGAAATCGAACGTTTGCGGGGAAAAAAAACGATATTCAAAAAAAAGAAAAAATAATGTGTCCGCTGGTTTAAACGGTCTCGGGCGCGATGGTGTAATTTTTAACAGCGTGTAAAATAATCCATTAGAAATCAGTCTATTCGGTCTACGGACATTCTCTCTCTCTCTCTCTCATGCGTTAAACGATGATTATCGACAATAATCGAACGATTTTGGCCGAATGGAAATTAAATTCCGCCGCCGTAATTGTACGACTTTCGCACGATAAACGCGCGGCGCGAAAAGTGCAAACGGATTATAAAAAAAAAAAATGTATTTTATTCGTTTTACGTGTAATATCGGTTTACGTTTGACTCTCGATAATTGTTTCTAGCAAAAAAAAAAAACGCTCTACGCGTGTGTAAAACAATCCGCGTTTAGGCGGACACACAATAAATAGTTACGGAATTCACGTGGCACTCTAGAGAAAAGTATTGTACTGCTATAAATTTATTTAATTAACGTGTCGAATTCGTCTTTTTTTTTTATTCGGTTCAAACGTATAAACGTACTGTTTCGTATAAGTTATACGCCATTTCCAATGATCTATACGAAGATAAGTACTTGATTTTTATTCGTTTTTTTTCTAACGTTTTATTTTCCCGGCGCTTTCCAACGCACAAATTATTATCCAACAAGCTCGCCACGAATTCGAGTCGTTTGTCAACATTCGTTTGTCACGCGTATCTGCCGTTGCGCGAACACGTATACCGTTAACACTGGACGGATTAGATTGGAATAATTAAATATTTTAAATTATACACGATTTAAACGTGCAGCGGATTCGGAGTTAGACTCGGGCGTAGCGCGTGCGTGTTTGCCTAACGAAACGACAGTAATAAAACGCAAAATACGGGGCACTGCAGTAGTAGTGTTTACTGAGTGAAAATTTCCATTTTTAGATAAAACACCCGGAATAACGAATAGTTTTTAAAAAATTCGAATGAAATTCGTGAGTGGACCGCGTATGAATCTTCATTCTCTTCAGAATAGAAAAAAAACCTCTCGAAACGCATTTAAACGCAAAATTATCGATGGGAAATTCGAGAACGATTAAGTGTTTGAGAGGAGGGGAAAAAAATTCTCGAAATTAATGTTTTCCGGTGGGATGTTATAAACAGAAAAAAACAAAATATGTTTTTATTCAATTTACGAAAGTGACGCACTAGAATCGTGTCGTGCATTTCGAGAAAATGCGTTTCGGTAAATTTTCGAGAACACGCGGAAATATTCCCTAGTAAACTGAGCGCGGTTTTTTCGTTCTACGCCTTTGGAAACGTAAATGCGGAACGGAGTCCTGTCGAAAATAAATGAGACACTGCCCCGGTATTAAAGTGTCCTTGTAATATTATTATTTTCCCAACACAATACGTTCGCGGGAATCATTGTCCTGGGCAAAATATCGCGCCGCTCCTCTTTCCCGAATTCGCGTATTTCGATTCGACGACCGTCGGTCAAGAGAGACGCGCGGTGTCCAATTTCGTCCGACACGATTCTGGGAAGTCTGCCGGCGGTACGTCCGGAGTAAGTCGTCAGGGCTGAAACGTCGGAGGGATTTGTCTCGGAAGAAGAGATTTGATCCGCGCGTTACGCTGTAATATCTGCTTATATATGTAAGACGCGCGTGTGCTCGCCGGACCATATAAAAGGCTGCCGTCGGCGCGTTTTCAGTTGAACTCGAATGCAGACACTCGCGACGTACGATCGTCGTCGGATTTCTCGATAATCGTTCGAATTTAAATTATTTCACTCGGATTTTCAAAATCCCAACAATATTCTAAAACCTTCCGGACGGTTTTCGAAAACGTTTCGGTTTTATGCAGTTTAACCCGGAAAATCCGCGCGTCGTTTTCACGTAATCCGACTGTTGTTGTTATAACGACGCGATGAAATCGCCCACACTTTACAGCTTCGGACCACCTCTAAATATGTGAATTCGATCTCGGCCATACGTGCGCGCCGTACATTTATCGATAGAATTCGCGGATTACTTTGGAAATACAGAATCGAAGAGATGGTGGAATCGTAACGACAACGGTGTTTTACCGTCGGCTCGAACGCGCCCGGTATAAAGTTTTAAGAAAAAATATCTCGATGAGTGAGTCTTTTAGACATTGTTATAACTAGGTGGGAATGACGGTTTGCAGTATCTCTGAGGGTCTGCTACAACGAAACAAGTGCGTTCCACTCAAAAAAATTATATTGAAATTTGAGCTGCAAATCAGATATTTTATACGAGTGAGGTCTCGTTAAATTACAGTGTTCGTTCAGTTAATTAAAGTAATTTTTTTTTTTTTTTTTTGATTTATTTCTTACATTAATTAAACACCATTTCGCGTTTTATTTAAAATAACATTTACGGGTGTTATTTTTTACATTTCGGAAACAGTACTCAGTCCTGTAATGTGTACGTACGGACAATATTAATGATTGTTGTACGAGGGACGTTTTGGGGCGTAGCCTCTCTTCCACGGGTTGATAGTGCGCATAAAAACAAAAATCTGGAGCTCAAGCGTGTCCCTTTGATCGAACGTTTAATTGCCCGTGTGCGATGTGGTAAATAAATAGATTTACGCGCAAAGTCGACTCGATAGTTAAATCACTATTAGAACACATTGAGGATAATTTTATACAGAACCACCGGCCGCGTCGCCACAATGTTCTTGCGTGATACAATAATGTTAGTAAATAGATACGTATGTTGACCGTGTAATTTTCAAAACGAAATAAATCTACGAGGGGTGAGAGAAAAAAAACGATATGTATCGACGAACAGACGTCGAATTATATGTGTAAAAAAAAATAAAATAAAAAAAAATTCGTATAAAAAGAAAAATCGAAATAAACCATAAACGGAACGAAAACAAAATCAAATCTTTTTTCAATAATAATACTCGTTTTTAATGTGTTTTTTTATTCATTTTTGTTTTTTTTTTTTTTTACTTCCAAAAAAGTGTCGGTCGTTTTTCGTCCGTTGAGATCACACGTCCGTACCACATCCTTCCTGATATCCTTCGTCCGGCGACCCCTTGTTTAAGGCCCGCTTGAGCGCGCTCAGCGGCGGCATCACTTGAACCCCGTGTTTCCACACCCTGAGACTGGCCGCTTTCTGGTCCGCGACCGCCACCGCCACCGTTTCCTTGCCGACCGCCGCCACCTGCTGCTGCTGTTGTCCGGGCGGCGGCGATTTCTCCACGATCGGCGTCCGATCGTCGGACTGAGTCCAAAAACCGGGCGAGTACAACGAATCGTCGGCCGTCCTCTTGTATTCGCCGCTATCCGACCTGGCGGGCCGCTGACGTTGTTGCAACTGATCGCGGTCCGTCGCCGGCGACGACTGTTCCGCCGCGTCCGCTATCAGGTCCGGGTTGGACGTTTGACTCCGGTACAGTACGGTACGGCCCTCGTTCGTCGCGTCGTCCTGCCCGAAACCGGCCTCGTAGTCGTCCGCGGCGAACGCCAATTCCGCGAACTTGGGCCTCCTACAGTGGCCCGCGACGAGCTGCAGTTCGGCGGGCGGCGGCGCCGTTGTTGTCGACGGCGGCTGCTGTTGCTGTTGCGGCGACGTCGCCGCCGCCGCCGGGTCGAACCTCGCACCGGGTCCGTAGAACGCGGTCGTCGGCCGCGCCGTCACCGGCCCGGTGGCGTTGGTCGCCGGCTGTTTGACGTGGACCACGACCGCGGCCGTGCCGTTACCGGTGACCGCGGACGCGGCCGCGGTCATCAGCTGACGCGGTTTGCCGTCGGACCGGGTGGACGCGGGCGGTAACCGCTTGATCCGGACCAACAGGTAAACGATCACCGACAATATGGTCACTATGAGAAACACCAAGAACACGCTGAGACCGGCCACTTGACCGTTGGCCAGAAACGCCAGTCCGCCGAGCCGGGTGACCGTCAGCGTGAAGTTGGCCTCGGCCCGGCCGGCCCGGTTCTCGGCCACGCACAGGAACCGACCCGAGTCCTCGGGCTGCACGTTGGTGAGCAACAGCGAACTGTGACCGCCGCCGTCGGTAACGAACGCCCGTTGGAACGGGCCGAACGCCGTGTTGTTGGCCAACGGCCGGCCGTTCCAGTACCACGACACTTTGGCGGCGGGCGTCGAATGGACGCGGCACGAGACGGACGCGTTGTCGCCGGTGGCGGCCTCCACGGTGGCCTCGTCCTGTTGGATGTCCGGGCGGCACGCAAAGTCGTCGACGGTCAGTGCCGAGAACGTGCGGTTGGCCACTCGACCCGGACCGGTTGCGCACGACGGGTCGACCGCCGTGGGTATGTTGTTCTCGGTCAACCACACCTTGACGGGCCGCATGGTGCAGTCACAGTGCCACGGGTTCTCGTGCAGTTCCACGCCGTGCACCTTGTTGAGCGACTCGACCGTGCCGGCCAGCAATCCGGTCAATCGGTTCGCGCCCAACTTGAGTGTCTCCAGGCGGTCGATGCCCGCGAACGCGGTGGCCGCGACCGCGTGCAGCTCGCAGCCCGACATGTCCAATCGGACCAGCCCCGCGCTATTCCGGAACGCGTCCGGCTCGATTTTCTGTATGGGGTTGTTGGCCAGCGACAGGTCCCGGAGCAACGGGACGTCGGCCAGCGTGGCTGACGGCACGGCCGTCAGCATGTTCCGCGACAAGTCGATCTCCACCACGTTCGTCAGTCCCTTCAGGGCTCGGCTGTCGATCTGACCGATCCGGCACTGGCTCATGTACACGCGCTGCAGGTTGAGCAGACCGGCCCGGTAGAACATGCCGGACGCCAGTATCTGAAGGTTGTTGCCGGAAACGTCCAGCACTTGCGTGGCTCCGTCTATGCCCGGCGGCACGATTATCAACAGCCTGTCCCGGCACTCCACGCTCTGTTTGCCGTTTTTCCACTTGCACACGCACACGATCGGGCACGGGTCCGCGGCCCACGTCGTCGTGGCGCCGGCGGTTAGCGCCGTCACGGCTACCACCAAACGGCACCACCACCAGCACCACCGCAGTCGTGGCGACGACGAACGCGCGTCACCGGTGCCGGTCACCGAACGCCGGAGCATCGCCGTGTTCGCGCGCACGCGATAGCGATTACGCGGTGTCGCGCATCGCTCGTTGCTGTCGACGGCACGTCGTCCGAGCGACGGGCGTTCGGTGGACGCCAACCGTCGGCGCGACGACTCGCGTCGTGCGACCCGCGGCGTTCCGGTCGCGACGACAACGCGGACGACGCACGGCGCGCATCGGGGCCGAAAACGACCGCCGACACGCGTTAAGGTGTTTGATCAAAAAAAAAAAAAAAAAAACACCGAAAGTTTATTGGGAATTGTTGAGATTTCCGGATGACCGGGACGGCGGCGCGTAACGGTGCACCACTGTTTTTCGTCGTGTAAAATATAAAGAAACGCCGCGTCGTTCGAAAGAGTATGTATGAAAAAAAAAAAAAAAATAATGTTTGTCGTCGCAGTCGCGTGAAAAACACTAAAAAAACGTCGATCGCGAAGTGGCGATTACGAAAAAAAAAATCCCCGGACACGCACAATATACGAACACGCGCACGCCCGACCGACACGCGAAACAGCGTAATCCAAACGGCGTCCGACGGTCGACTGGCACGGCCGACTGACGGAGAAAAGAACGGTCCTGTGCCCGCGGCGGCGGCAAAATCGGGCGTACGCGCACACCGTGCAGCGCCATCGGGTGGCCCGACGTCCAACCAATAAGTACGACGTCGCCGGCCACAGTCGTCTGTCTCGACCGGCGGACCTCGTTTTCCGCGGGTTTTGCTCCTCATGGGGAACAAACGAAATAGAAGTTAACAACGAGCGGCCCGTCGGCAGAGCCGTCTTAAGATTATGTGAGGCCCTAGGGCCCAACATATTTTGGGGCCCTTAAATACATACATTTTGATATATAGGTGTATACATATATGAGTACTTGTATATATATACACACACACATATGCATACATTTTTAATACATAATTTATTAGGTACCTCTAAATGTTTTCCTTAAAATAAAATAAATAATCGAAATTACGATAACGTAGCTATACCATACATTAAAATAATGTACGTGTTACCGGGTCTTAATTTAAAATATAGGATTAAATTTCCATTGATTCTTTTTATTGTATAACTTTTATTTAAAGGTAATTTTAATATTTTTTCGTTCAAGATTTTTATTATAAAAATTTAACGAAAAATGTAAAATATTATATTTTGTATATTTATATGAAATTTATATGAATTTGGGGGCCCTTAAAAATGCGGGGCCCTGGGCCTGGGCCCGTCGGGCCCATGCCTTAAGACGGCATTGCCCGTCGGACGTTGTGGAATTGCAAAATTCACTTGCTTATAAGGATTTTGGAGTCTTGTCGTTAACAGTGAATTCGATAGCTAACACGACGCTGTTATTCGATTATACGATTCCGAGTGTGAAACTTCGGTGTATAATATTATTTACAATATAATGTGTGTGTGTGTGTGTGTGTGTGTGTGCAGGGCCGTATTACCGCTTAGGCTGTGTAGGCTAAAGCCTAGGGCGGCAAATTTTTTTTCGGTGTGACCCAAAAACTACGTTGAGATATTATTTTTAAATATAAAATTTATTTCAGCCTATGGGCGGCAAAAACCTTAATCCCCGGCCCTGTGTGTGTGTGTGTGATTTAGACAATCGTTTTAAACACAGCTCCTTACAATAAACCCGGTTAGCTGAACATTTTTTAAAAACGTTTTCGTTTAATGTAGAGAGTTACTTGTTTGGTATACATTTTTAAGACTCTACGGGACCGTTAGTTTTGAACAAACGTAATTTTCCGTTAAAAAAAAAAATTTTTTTTTCGAAATTGTGACAAACGATTTTCCTCAGGATATTTTAAACTATACCTTAAAGTATAAGTAGTCCGATATTCTGTTACATTTCCGTAAGTCTCAAAATCAAAAATTACCTTTTTTTAATAAATATCTGAAAATCTATAATTGCTTTAAAACAGCCCGGAATTGAAAGGAGTTATTTGATAAAAAAAACTTTTCCCTTTATATAATATACTGTTACGAATATTTCCCGTTTCTGTGAGTATTAATTTTGAAATTCGCCGAAATCGCGTTTTTACCGCGTTCTCGTATAATTAACGTTAACGAAATTGTTGGAAATTTCGCCGATATTCCGGAAAAAAATAAAAAATCGATAAGCGCAAAATATACTTACGTTGTTATTTTTTTTTTTTTATACGTGTTATTAATTTAATATAATAAAAATCGAATTACTATAAATTTAATAATTTTATTATTACTCCGAGCGTAAACAATGGTTAATTTATTTTCCTAAGTAACATAAACAAAAAAAAAAAAAAAAAACGTATATGGAAAAAATTGAAAAATATCCCTTTACACCACACAAGGAGAATATAATCATCTAACGAGTACAACAACAATAATCTGGACTGTTTTTTTTTTTTTTTTTGCTTTACGGTAATCGCACGAATTCGTTGCCCGAATTCTTCTGAAAATATCGTTCGGCGGACGTTAATTGTTGCGCGGGACGGGAGAGACGTCTCTCTTTCATCTCCACAGACATTCGTTAACGGTTAAAAAGTTTGCGGAATCGCACAAACGGTTTCCCATCTCAACGGATCCCGTAAACGCCGACGTCTTAATCTCACCGTCCGAACACAATACAGATTCGGAAAATAGATTATAGTAGTCGGAATTAATTCGCGAGTATTATTTCTGTGCAGAAATTCCGATTACCACCGTCTCTTACCGACTGCACAAAAACGGCTGTGTGTTATTACACAAACAAACGCTCGGCAGAAGTCTATTATAAATTCAAATTACAGCGCGCGCACCGTTACGATGATCCCGGCCCGAAATATAATTTATAATATTATCGAGTATTCACTATAGGAGACCGGTCGGTACGTTTCTTTGTATCGATTTAAACTAAAAAAAATAAAAAAAGTGAAACCAGCGAGAACACCATTAAAATCGAACGGAATTTAATTATTGCAAAAAAAAAAAAAAAAAAGCATTCGACTTTGAAAGTCGAATTTCGGCGCTTTTTAATTAAAATCGTGTTAAAGGCCGATGTGAATTTTTACCAGTTATTCAAACGCTTGTTCCCGCGCGGCATCATAGTAAAGGAAAAATAAATGAAATTTAAAAAACAAATTTATTGCCGAAATAACGTGGAAACAAAAAATTCTTTATCGGAATTACATTTTATTCGTTCATTTCTAAATCGTCAGTACGGCCGCGCTCGCAAAGTTATTAAATTCTTTTCATTTATCGAAATCATAAGACGTTTTTACTTTTCGCACAACGACAAACGCGCATTGGCAAACTACAACCACAAAAATCGGTAGAAAAATTGCGTTTCTCACGGAACTCTCGTCGTCGTAGAAAATCACAATTCCGTCGACTTTTTTTTGTTTTTTCTAATGACACGAATGTTATAGTATAACATCGCCTATACTGCACAGACCTGGAAACGGATCGTTTTTGGATTCTTTTAATTCGCCGCTGTGTAGTTAGTTTTTCTTTTATCGTTTAAACGCGCTATGTTTTTTGATACAACGCAATATGTGAAATTTCACTAAAGCGGTTATTTCGTTACACGTTTAAAAAAAAATATTTTATCAATGGAAATTTCGATTGTGTCCGATCAGGGACGGCAACGGCCGTTTTTCAGAGGGGCGATGAGGGACAAAACTAAAATATTTAGTACGCTCGTAAAATATTGCCCATTTATTTTCGGTCGTCATTATGATGACAATATCTAGTATATAATCACGATCAGGATGGTAAAACGGTTGATGTATATTGTATATTGGTAACGCCGTATTCTGCGGTAACACGTAAGAATTTCGGCGCGCAGTCGTCAGGATTTTTGTGTCGTCAATAAAAGTCAGGGAACGTGTTGCACGGTAGGAGTCATTAGTATTTTTATATTTTCAAAACAATAAATTTCTTATCGATAGGAAAAATAACGTGATTTTTTTTTTTTCAGAAAAAGTTAGGAAACCGAGATTCGAGGGGTTATTTTGCCGGTTATACATTAACAACAATATTGTAATACGGTAATTCTCCGAAAAGTCCTAATGAAGGAGCAATTTTTTTCAAGCTCAGTCGAGTTACATAAACGTTAAGAGTAAAAAAAAATTTTACCGATTAACCGGAAAGAGAACAGAGCAATCGAAAATATCGGGCCGGCGGAAGGAATTCGAAATTCCGGCGTGTCCCGAGATAAAATCCACGGGACTAACACGAGGGGATTTTCGACGGTTTTCTGGTGACAAAACGACGATGACACAACACATTAAACGCGGTTTACAAATTTTAAAGCCCCGCCGCTCTAAAACGTGGGGGCAGGGCCGGTTTTTATCGGACATTTATGGCACATTTGTCCCGTCGATCGATGGATGGGGATTATTATCGAATATTTCGTCTCCTCCACGCACACACACACGGCACGCAAACTAATCGGCCGCGAACAACGAGACTGGCGTGAGGCGGAGGCGGATGTAGACGATGGACCGCTCTTCGTCCAAATCCGTGAAATGGTACACGTGTGTGTGTGAGCGATTAAAACGACTGGTGCCGCCGTAATCGCGTGTATTCGACCGTTTTTGTTGTTTTACGATACGATAACCGTTTTAACGTCCGCTGATTATATTATATTATATATAAATCCTCTCGCACGGTACACCCGTTGTATATTATAGTATACGCTCGTATTCGTTTTGCGAATATTATCGTAAAACGTTATTACGTATAAAACAGACGGATACCACAAGCGTTCGAAAAGAGGTGGGGACGAGGGGCAGAGCATTTGCTCCCCCGCTTCACAAACGGCTTTTTGGTGGTTTTCGCCCTGTACGGAAGTTCTATTACTCGAATTACTTTTGGATAGAGATTTAAGCGTTTTGTTTTTTTTTTTTATCGCCATAAATACCAAAGCTATTATACATATTATGGAATACGATAAATCTAACATTTCGTATTTTATGTCATATTTTTTTTTCTTACGGCTTCTGTTGCATATTTTCAACGAATCGAATACGCATTTTACCATTTCATCTTTTTTTTTTTTTTGCTTATTAATTCTTAGGACCCAATTATGATAAATCATCGCATTGGATTCTGACCGAAGTCTCGGTGTGATAATATTTATTATTAATAAACGAAATAACGAGATTTTTCATAAAAAAAAATTACTCGCAGTCTTCTCGTTTTGACTTCGATCTCCCCCTAACTGGGTCTTCGTCAATTATTTCCATTAGCAGAGAATTATGATTTCTTTACGCACATTTCACCCGAACCAATCTTCAATCTCTTTTGGTCTCACTGAAAAAGGTCTCCTCCATTCGCCGGTCTGAGGCATCAGAGCGTGTGTTCTATAAATTCTCCCGCGCACTTTTCTCTCAAACACTGTCATCCTCAGTTCTTCGCGTTTTAGGCCATGCGTTCCACAAAGGACGGCTGATCGTATCAAAGTCGAATACATTTGGAAAAAATTTATTCTGGTCCATTGATGTCGCCGCGTCTAATTCCGTGTTCGTTAAATCGTCCAGGAAGCGTATAGCGTAGGAATAAAATTTCGCTTTGCTCCGACCAACTGAATTCATGAAACCGCCTGTGTAATTTGGTTATATAGATTTTAAATCGTGTACTACAAATATCACGATAAACACTCGTTGTATCCCCCGCGCCCGGTCCTATATCGAATCCATTATAGTAAAAATGTCGAGGGACAGCACGTATCATAAGCGTACGCGCTCGCGTATACGTATCTCGCCGCTGCTTTTTAATATTTTAAATTCACTTTGCTAATTGAATGACGAAAAATAATAATAAAAACTGCGTTACGCTATAGACTCCGTACGTGTTCCCCTTATAAATTAATTATACATTCGGCGTGTTTTACGTACGTAATTAAATACAAACAGTTTTACGCAAATAGAATTCGGCGGCGAAATGCGGTCCGCCGACGAATGGATTACACATCTGAAAAAAAAAACTAAAAAAACTAAAA
This sequence comes from Chaetogeoica ovagalla, assembly GCA_032441825.1. NCBI lineage: Eukaryota > Metazoa > Arthropoda > Insecta > Hemiptera > Aphididae > Chaetogeoica > Chaetogeoica ovagalla. Next base: position 4,760,316 of record CM063732.1, on the reverse strand, counting down.
AAAAAAAAAAATGAATAATATTATAATATATATACGCGTATTATACACCATGTGCATTCGTTACAATATCCGTTGCTTCCGTTAATTGTTATTCCAAAAAGTGTAATAATTATTTTTTTCGAATGAACTAGCTGCTCGGATCGATATACTCGTAAATATTTACTTGAATTTTTTTCAAAATCCATAACTCGCCGATTGTAAAACGTTATAAAACGTGACGACAATAATACATTATACACTACAGGTGTTATATATAAATAATTTCTGTATTACCAAATTTCCATGGACTATAATAATATGGAAATGTACTTTTGTACAGATCGTTCGAATCTCACATGACTCTTTAATCCGCAGGGTTCTAACGTTTTTCACCTTCTGTTTTCCGTATACGACCACCTCGTATCGTCTTTTGACAAATCTAATAGTCTCATTTATCATTATTATTTTTTTTTTTTTTTTTGCTTAATAATAAATTGTAAGCCGGTATTTGTTTCGCCCTTATGACTTGCACACATAAAACTTATTTTAAATATCAATATACGTTTTCTTACTTCCAGTACGTATGTGAAAAATGATCTAGAAAGCATTTTGAAAAAAAAGATATTAATTCATTGCAAATTCTTCTAAATTTCGATATCCTCATTTTCGAAAATTCAATATTAAGATTTTTTTTTCTTGAATTTATTCGATTAATTTTGAAGGAATTTATACAAGGAGAACAATATTAGAAGTGTGTGGAAAAGTCGGTTTCAAGTAGATATTACAACGTTTTCAAATCGCACCGCTAAATCGATCGGTACGTGAAACGTCTATTTTACTATATTTCGTGTGCGCGAGTAAATGGAGAAAATAACCGCTACTTGATCCCGCTAAATAATAATACTATATTGTTTCGGTAATAACGAGAATTTTAAAAATTCGTTTTCATTAGTTTTAAAAATTATGTTCGTCTAAAATATAATCTCGTCCTCGACGGTTTTTTTCCTGTACTCTACAAAATGTGTTAAAGCGCATCATATCACCTACTTATTGTTCTAACCTACGCGTACTTACCAGAAACTCCGTTTACACATATATTATTTAAACGTATGGCAATTGCGGTGTACGAATGTTGAACAGGTCTATTTTAGTAAAAAATAATAACCTGTTGTCAAATGAATGTATACTCTCTATTCGGTTTAAATTTACACCGAAAATTGATTCGTGTTCTAATATGATGTTAGACTGAACAGAGTATATACCACCATTCTAAAGTCTAGTCTAAACCATCCTGTGACAATTATTTCATTCTAATTCTTCAAACCCGACGGAATTACATTTTAACCGATATAATACGACAAATCAATTCGATATCCCTTTTAATTTTTCATTGAAAAAAGTCTTGTAATACGAATGAACCAGAAAAAAAATGTAAAAATTTCCACGTTCAAACACACACATTTTTCCAGAAATAAACGCGTAATCTGGGAACCGAAATTTTACAAGGTTTGTACGTTTAACTTGAAATTGAAGCGCGTTAACGGAAAACAAAAAAAAAAAAAAAAAAAAAACGTTTCTGCGGGAACAAAAAATATTTTTGACCGCGAAAAAAGAAAATCGAGTTTTCGGCGAATTTTCGCTTTGTATAACGTTAGCCGATACTTAAATTTCACGCGTTCTTCTTAAAAATTCATCGTCAATTATTCCAATCGCCGTATACAGAACGGTTTAAAAACGTGTGAAAAAAAAAGAATAATAATTATTATTATAATAATAATAATAATAATGATAATAATGATAAAAACGCACCGCTCTGCGCGTACACGATCGAGGGAGTTGGAGCAAAAAAAAAATCGGTTTTTATATTATACACGTTATGTGCGTCGCAATAATTTATATAGAAAAGAGAATTTCCGCGAACATAACGGTTTAAATATTTAGACGGTATTTTGCCAACGCCGTGTGCGGCCCCCCGTTCCCCCGCGACCGTTATTGCGCGTCCGTTTATATATTATAATATTATACGAGTTTTGTCGTATACCGAACGCGCGCAGACGACCCGTTAACACGTTGAATTATGTACAATCTAATATATAAAATTATCATAATCGACCGACCGAGTGTTTGCCAACTGCACAGAATTCTCGTATCCGTCGTCGTAAAACATATAACGACAATACACGGCGTGTGCGTATTACGCAGGTTTTTCGCACACGATCCGTACGAGTGTGACGCGAGAGTGGAACAAAAAAATGTCGTCCAGTCGGCCGCGGCGAACGGTCTGGCGCCGTCCGAACAGTTTGTATTATGGATGTTAAAAATTCGATTCGTTTATCACAGACTCGCCGAATGATAACAATAATAATAATAATAATAATTGATAATCGTTGATAACGGCGCCGAAGGGGGTTGTTCTTCACCACGATGAACCTTCGACCGACGTCTTCGACATCACCGCAATTCACTGATGCTATCCAAATCGTTAACGAACGTGTGTTTCGTTTTTCTACGTTATCCTACGAAACTCTATTTTACTCTTCGGGTGATGTTTCGACGGGCTAACGGTCGGCAAAGCCATCATCATTCCACACACACACACACGCACGCGGGGATCCAATGTTTTTCTCCCCCGCCTCGATCCGTTATTTCGGTTTGAATGTTTTGACTGGAATTCCGGAATGCCGAAGTAAAAACTGCCGAGTGTAATTCGAGGAGTTATTAAAATTAATGAAACTGTACGTCGACAATAACTTAATCGCTTTGTAGTGATTGTCTGTCTGCGTTAAATGTAATACGCCGGCTAATATGCAGCGTCTTTGACAATTGCAGCTACGCGTTCCGGTACGGGGGCGCTCGTCGCGAAAATGTCGGTCCCCTGCAACGGGAAACGCTTGAAGTTTGAAATTGTCGTCGTAGAATTGTTTCTTGTTCGTTGTTGAACTCGACGGTATATCATCACGTACATCGCCGCGTGGCTCGCTATAAACCGTAAAATCCTCAGCGAATAGAAAATTTTAAAAAATAAATAAATAAATAACTGGCGGTACTTAAGGCGTAGAACAAACGAGTTGTACGCCTCCGGCGAAAAGACCTAACCGCCACCCGGTTTTTTATCGCGCGGTGTTTGTGCGATAGAATTCTCCGTGTAGACAGCAACTGTAACACTTGCGTGCGAATCCGTTTCGCGGTACCTGTTCAATGTGAAAATTACCGAATGACGTGAGTTTCTTCATCGCGCACAGACGTGGTAACGCGGTGACGTTTATTTAACAGTCGTTGCGCTATCGTTTCTTATTATTAAAACGTACTCAAAACTTAATGGTCGCGCAAGGCCTAAGAGACGTTTAATCTCTTTTGGCGATCGAAAAACATAAGAAATTCCTCCGATCATTCGCTCGATGCGGTAATATTATTTCGTGTACGTCCGTTGGGATTCGCAGCCGTCATAACGAACAAAACATATATATATATATTTATACATTCTTCGACAATTGTAAAATTTGAAAATTCACGCGACACGGTATGATTTATAATTCGCGTGATAATGTTCATTTTTCGTACATCAGATTTTCGTTCATATAATTTCGCATAACATGTACTATTATAAATACCACTGGATCCTTGTTCCAGTATATTCAACCTCATCACAAGCCGGTATGCCTCGTATGATAATGTTATTGTCTTATCAGTGTTATCATAAGCTAGAAAAAAAAGTTACCTCAGACCGTTACTCTAAGAATTCGTTCGAAATATCGTCAACGATCCACATAATGTTATAATATAGTAATGTATTATATTTAAATCTGTTTCCCGTGAGATTCCATACGTATTATCATACAGTTCACCGTACCTCGGGGCATTGAATTACTTCAATAAGAATAATCTGAACTCGCGAAACCGACATTTAGTTTTCCGATAAACATTAAAATATCCAAAAAATATGTATAGGTTAATTTCAATTAAAATAGTTTAATCTTTGTTTGTACGCGTACAAATTATATCATTTTTTAATTAAAATTTTCAATGTTTTTTAGTGATATCAAAAATATTTAAGAAATAAAAAAATTATTATATTTATTTTTGTTCGCACCATTATAATATTACTTAATCTAAATACGTACAAATATTTGAGTGACTTTTCTTACGATATTCAATATTTAAAATACATTTATTAAAAATAAATGGCCAGGGGTAATGAGACTTGTAATTGTATTTCCCCATATATATATAAGTGTGTGTGCGTGTACGCTATTAACATAATATTTGTTATAATTTCTGTTTGAAGTTCATGAAAAATATACACGGACGACCTATACACTGTAAAGAGGTGTTCTTTTTATATTGAACACTTCACGGTGTGTTTTATTAATATTTCAAATACCGAATGAAAACGTAGAGTAATTTATTTCTGTGATTTGAAATAAAATAATAACAGTAATTATTGTTAAACATTTACAAAATATTTCCGTTTATTTTCACGCAACTGTTACAATATTCCATGGGGAACAAATTGTGATGAAAGTCGTTTACTTAAAAATAAAAATAAATAACAAATATATATATATATATATAAAACGTATTCCACAACGTTTGTTGAAACGAATTTTCAATTTCAAATATACATTTTATTTAAACAATTTAAATTTTACAAGTCAGAAAATAAAGCGAAAACCGTCTGTTATTACTCGAGCGACAAAAGTTTGAAATATTTTGAACGCGGTTCCAATTATATTATATTTTTATACATTAATAGACGTGCTGAAAAAGAGTTCTAAAACGCAATAATCACTTTTTAATTTAACCCAAAGAATGGCGTGCTGTACTACCGTATTTAATATTCTGATTTTTAATTTTAAAACCATAAAGAAAAAAAACACTTGCATGTCCGGAAAAGCCGTAAGCAACATAAACAATATTACTCCCCTCATAACGAAAAAAGAACAAAAAAAAGTAAGAAAGAAAAGCTCTTTCATAAATTGATATTAAAAATAGATAAGGCGAAATATTATACATTTTACAATGACATAACATTATGTATAAATTATAGTTGTAAACTTACGTTTCAATCGTCAGATGCATTTTAGAGTTAAAATTTCTTTTTAAAAATATGCCTAAACACTTTTTACAAATACGCGCACTCTGAGTGGATGGAAAACTGAAAAACGATAACGAACTCGCTGTACGATCGTGTTTTTTTCTTTTTTGTCGACGAAACTTTTAAACTTTTTCGGTATAGAAATAATGTGATCCTAACTCCGAATGATTCATATACGAGTATAGTTTTTTTTTTGTATGTTCGATGCGCGCAATTTATTTTCATTTAACATTTATCGTAATATTCATAATTTTATTTCACTGTAAAGCGTGTAGCGTGTGCCAACTTAAACGTTTCTTGTTTTCAGACGGTTGTTTAAAACACGTGATTATTTATTTTTACGGACGAACAAGACGGCTCCTCACATTCATCACAAAAGAGTGATTACAGTTTAAAGTGCCAAGTCACGCGCATGCAACGAATTTAATCAATAATTATAAGAAAAAATTCATTTGCCCGTAATAATAATTAAACGCGAAACCATTGATAAAATTTAATTCTGTCTTTATCTTTTGGGAAAAATTAAATGAGTTTTGAAATATTAAAGTTCTGGAAAATAACATTAAATCTACAATACAATATTTAAATCCAGGAATTTCTACGGAATGTATATGTTAAAATATGTTTTTGATAAAAAGATTTTTTTTAAGATAAACGGCATCCGAGCGCGCCCCACGGAGTTCTAGCGAATGGAATTACTCGTTAATTCTATACGTTATTTTAAATTTTTTACATAATTATTAATAGACATTTATTAATTATTGTATTTTATTGGGTTTTTTTTTTAAATATTTATTTTAGAACTTACGTGTAAAAATCAAAATAGTCGTTTTATAAATATTTTATTTGAAACAATTCATTGTTAAATATTTCTTTTAATAAAAAATGTTTTCCGTCGAATTCCAAATTTTTTTTTACAAGCATTTTTTTTTACATGAAAACTTCAACTTTTTCCCCATTACAATAATAATATGTAATAGAAACTGATCAGCCAGAAAAATTATGAGAAAGAATTCACTCGTTCCCTAAAACCACTAGTAAATCTAAAAAAAAAAAAATCGATTATTATTATTATTTTCTCCCATATTAAACCATTGAAATCAAAAAATAATAATAAACTCACTAAAATGAAATGAGAAATAAATGAAAACAAAATAAAGCATTTAACGGCGGATAATATAATATATAAACCGTATTACCTGTAGTATGTATTTATTTTCAGTCAAAAACTGCAAGTGGCGCTCGCACAACACGCACATAACTGTTGACAAAATACAAATTGATTAAACAAATTACGCTTTTAAAACTTACTGAATATATGTATATATATATATACACATATCGTTTAGTAATTTTAATTCAATTGCGTGTTAAAGGTTGATGCGAATACAATTTATTGTGCGCGTGTTATTTTGACAGAATAGTCTGTAACAAAAGAATATTGCGTTTTAAACCTGAACTAATAATTTATATTTTTTAATAACATAACATTCACGAACAGATGTATAAAATTTATTAACACCAAAAAAAAAAAAAAAACAAAAATTGTACTGACATTTTTCGTAAAACCTACACGCAAGAGTTGATTTGATATTTTCCTTTTTAGTCGTACTCGGATTAAAACGTTTAATATAAATTCCTCGTCAGTCTAGCAGTTAAATCAATCAATTTTCAGCGCAAGACACGAGTCACAACACGTCTAGAGTACTAATCTATTATCAATATATATAATGATAGTACAATCAAAAAGTATCATTAACACCGACCGCATTCGTCGATATAAGTTAGATATGAAATATAAGTCAAAAATACACGTTATTATACTATTTTATTTATACAAGTAGGATAGTAAAAATCAGAAATTTCTGAACGATTGTTGTGGTCGGAGAATGGTTGGCTGCAGGCGTATATACCGGTGATCTAACCGAAAGAAAATGTGGCCGAATGAATGTGGTCAAAAAATCATACGATTCGATTGGGATGGTATTGATCGAAGAGTATGTAGTTCAAAATTAAAGAATCAAAGAATATAACTTTTTTAAACGCGTTCTTTAGATTTTTCTTACATTTTAGCGTTTTTTTTTTTTTAACACTATTATATTATGGGGTCGTCGAAAAGCTGAAATTTCAGCGTTTTCACCCGTTCAGTTAAAAAAAAAAAAAAAAACAAATGTTGACAGTGTGAAAGGCAGTGAAATCCAATGGTGACTGTATATTTGACTTTTTCAGAGTTTTACGAAATACGTAAGATATGACGCAAGTATAAATTGAGATCTTATAATAGCATTTACCATATACTGCAATGAAAAATGTAAAACCCATACCTCGCGATATACATTCAAAGAATAGGTAATGAGTAAGCCAGAATATAAATATTATTTGAATACTTTTGCGCATTTGATCCCCTCATTTTAATAACTCGATTGTGATTAATAATTGATTTTCTCCAAATCTAATATACTCGATGACTGTAGTTATTGATTTTGGTCACATTTCCAGGATTAAAATACCATAATCCCCACACAAACATATTTCGAACTTCAGTCTCCAAAGCTGTTCCACTTACAATACAGAAATATACGTGTAGGTATTGTACATATAGTTTCGTCGTATTTGGATTTTATTCCGAGCACTGTAAAATATTCGAATTCGTATAATGTGCGTACCATTAACACGCATAATATACAGCTGCCGCGGATTCGGGTGAATCCCGAGTACCAGAAAGGTTTTAACCATACGCTGGTCGATTTCGGAAACAGTGAAATTACGATTTTAATTTCTATTGCCGTGTCCCTACGAAAAGGTTTCTACGAAAAACGCGTAATTCAACACGGTAGTTTTGCATAAATTTTATAATATACGCGTGTAAAACGAACGCTCGCAATATCGAAGAAAATTTGTTCTCGTTACGAATAATATAAATGGCAACGAAATGGTGAAAAAAGAAAAAAAAAGTAACAAACTTGCCGAAAAATGAAAACCAAAAAAGTTACACGGCGGGAGAGTAGAATCGAAAATCGGGAAAAATATTATTGCGGAAATATAAGATCCAGAAAAACAGAGCACACGGACGTTTAACGCAAGCGAGTATATTAGGCTGGAAAACGCGTAAGAAAATATTGTACACGAGTATTTATTTGATTTTTCTTACATGTATTAGCTGCGTCCACAACAACAGTGAAACGTTTTCGTCCACATCGCCTCCGTTTTCTGTAACGAAATGTTTTCGAAAAGAGTTTCCCCCGGCAAAGTCTGAAAACATCGGACCAAAGAAACGTTTTGGTCTTCGGCAAAATGCGGAACGAGAATGACGACGCCTTATTGTTGTTGTAACGATTCGGCGTAATTTTCGTTTGGAAATCAAAAACGCCTCCAAAAAGGGAGTTGGTCCTAGTCATTTGGCAAAAAAGAAGTACAGTGAACGATTTATGATATCGAAGTAAAAACGCGATGACCCCCATCTGGAGACGAATTTTAAAAACCTTCACGTAGGTGAAACCGTTTGGAATCGACGGGTCCCCGCCGTCATCGGTCCCTGCAGCACAACGTTTCGGACTCTCGATAAAACCGACTGATCGAGTTCCACATTTTTTCCTCCCTTTCAGGGGGGATAACAATAAAATAACACGCGTTAATTGACGCCAAATTTCAAATCAATTTATTTTCCTCGCCACGGACAATTGGGTTAGGTTGGCATTACATTTATTATTGTCCATATGCGTAATTCGGCGTTTTCGTTTACGATTTGATTATTTACAATAACACTATTGCGTCATAATGTTTTCCGGCGCAACGATTTCCAGTCGTTTCGTGTTTTCTATAGACATTTTTTAATTTGGTTCCCAGTATTGGAAATATTTTTCCACGAGGCACAATTATTTACGCATTCGTACACACACGTCCCCGCGGTTTTCATTTTATCCCGACAAATTATCGGATTCCTCGTAAACTGTTTCACCCCGTTCTCGTCGTTCGACTCCGTGCTACAGACAAACCCTGTTTGTTTTTTTTTTTTTTACAGTCCCTGCGTGTGGGCGTATAGTACACACACACACACACACCTCTGCAGTGATGGTACGCTCGACGCGTATCGTCACCGGCTCTCGTTTACGTGTAAATTCGTCGTTAGCAAAGCGGAACCGTCGCCTGTTGGCGGAAATGAAACGAAATTCGGGTGCAGTGCAGGTGCAGTGCGCGTGTTAAACGACGGCGACGGAATGCGGAGGGGAACAAAATACGAAAACGGAAATTCAAAGTTCTCGCGCGAGCCGATAGTTCTTCATCGGAAAAATAAAAACTGCTGCGCCGTTCGTTTTTCCTGCGAAACTCCGGAGCCCCCCGCGCCGTGTACTACTACCCCGAAACGTTTTTGGTGCAAAACAATTCGCCTGCCAACGAACGGTGTTTAGGAAACGAAAAATGAACGAATTGATTGTAATTAAACAATAAATATTATTAAATTTTTTTTTTTAAGTACGAATTATTTATCGCGGATTAAAATGCTTTCCCCCCCCCTCCCCACCGAGGCCTCTTCGTCGTCGTCTTTTCAATTGTTTTGTTTTCATACGACGCTTCGACGAAAACACCATCGAAATAATGCTGCGCGCGAGACGTATTTAAAATATAAAACAATATTCGATAACGAACGCGCGTTGTCTTAATTATTGTAAAATAATGTAGTGCGAAGATTTTTGACGCGGGAAAAATAAAAAAAAAACGATGACCTAACGAAAATTGTACACGCTTATTTTTTTTTTTTGTTTTTAAAAAAACCCTCTCTCTTTATATGTCTTACTCGGACGTTTTGATTGCTTAAGGTAATCATTTACGTTAATTTTAATCCTCAAAAATATTGCAATTTCTTCTTTCGAAATTAGTTTGCTACAACTTGTTGTTGGTAACAGTAAATCACTTGAAATTCTTTAAGAAACTTCGAAAAGAAATAATAATCTAAAAAAAAAAAAAAAAAACTTTCAGAGAAACCACTTAAAAACGCGTTTCGAATAAAATTACAACTAAAGACGATACTACGATAAAACTCGTCGATATTTTAATTAGATTTCGTAACCGGAATGCACGACACTTTAGAATACATAAAAAAAAAAAAATCACAATTCTGTAAAAACCCCAACCCCATAACGATTGCTCGTGTATTCACGGCGTTGACAAATTTAAAACGTCTAATATTATATTAGGCTAAAATTAAATTACATATTACGTTGAAAATGTTTAAGGTGTAATTGAAATAATACACGGAACGATTGAAAAATACTATCGGTGTCGACGGATTTTTCTTCCCCTTTTTAGTTTTTTTTTTTTCAAGACACTTCTTTGGTTTTATTCATTTTTTGTTTCTATTATTATTATTATTATTATTTTTCTCTTTAGAAAATAAACCCCGTAGAATCGATAAAAGTATTGCGGTGTTAATATACAGGCGCCACGCGATAATTCTAATAAAACGGCCTCTTACGATTCCGACGAACTGTCGATTCAACCGTCGACCAGTGGACGAGCAGTGAAGCGCCTAACGCATATATAAGCATGCAGAGAACCGTTTTGGCGCCGGTATTCTCCCATTGATTGATTGTAAATTCCCCGCCAATTACTACTTATTCAATATCTGCGTATATAAAAATAACGTTTGCCGTTCAAATGTTATATTCGTTAAACGAGACATTCTGAAACGGAGAAGTGAGAAAAACGGCGACAAAACCAATACGAGTTGAGAAATAAATCAGAATTCAACGAATGTTCAAGAATTTGTTTCGTAGGCAAGTTGACGATGTGTCGCGTCAATAATCTTATCAAATATCCACGGGAAATTTAAAAATCGACCGATCGAATGCTTATATGCTCTCTCCCCCACCCCCCGGACTAACTGTACGTTGTATATATAAAAAATAATAATAATGATTTTGGACGAGAAAAAAAAAATCGAAAAATCGAAAATTCTGCTTGTACACACTCTGATAATTTGTGCGGTACGCGCGGTTAACACGCCGCGTGTTGTTCGTTCGGGAACAAGCGAAACTCTTGTCGAATACGCACGAGACGCGTACACAGCGATTCAGGGACGGCGATGACGTGCTTCGATGAATATTTTCGGTGTGTTGCCGAACACGAAATCAAGTTTTCCTTCTTCGTACTCGCGTTATATTATAACGCACGTATAGTCGAAACACGCGACCGACCAGGGACGGTGTAAAGTCGATTTAAGTGTACACACGACCCGCCGGGTACGTAAGCCGTCACATTATTATTATTATTATTATTATAACAGGCGCACGGAAACCCGTCGATTTTTCAAACCCTTCACGTTTGTTTTCGATATTGCGCCCCGCGCGATGCGCTTTTCATTCTCCTAACCGATATTGTATTTTCACAACGACAACGCGCGAAAAAGTTTCCACCTGTTCTCCGGAACGCCGCGGAACGACAAATAATAATTGTGCCGCGCAGGAGGCAGTTAGTGTATTAAGAGTTCGGTAAAGTTTAATACAAAAAAAAAAAAAGGAAAAAAAAACCGAGCCGGCCCCTTGTGAGAGAAAGAGAGATAAGTATCTCGTGCCATGAACGTCTTGTGTTCGTTAGAAAATTTTCACAAACTCCGTGGGAAGCGGCCACAAAGGAAAAGGAAATCCGTAAGATAATATATAAAAAAAAAAAAAACCGATATTTTATTTCGGAGAAAGTACGTTTTTTTTTTTTTTTTTTGTTTTTCGCGTAAATTTTTCGGTACGAACGTGGCGATTTTCGCGTACGATTTTCAACCGTTTTATTATAAATACAAACGAAAACCGGTGGACGGCGGGAAAAAAAGCCGCTTCGTGAGTCGGTTTCCGATTTAATGAGAATTTTTTTTTTTTTTTGTCGCCGATTGCTACTGATACTCGGGCCGAGAATATTCGTGAAATTGTTAAAATCGTTACGCGTAAGTCGAGAATCGTTATAGATAACGAGGAGTACATTTAGAACATTTGTTAAACGTCAAAATTCTTAAATAGAAACTAACGCAAACCGTTAACGATTTTTTTTTTTTTTATGTCTTACAAAAAAAGACGCCGTCGAAATAAATAACGACCGAACGCGATTGAGACCATAATGTCAAGTTGAAAACACACAAATATAATTATATATTCGCAATATGAATTTACTATTATTATATCACGTGTGTTTACCGTGTAATTAAATAGACCGATATAAAACGTGTAAACCTAATAATTCGATTGACAATAAAAAATTGAACGCGAAATACAAACTATAAAATAATGAAAAATATGCAATAAATAAGATAAATGGACTGTATTAATTCACCAAATTACACGGAACTAAAGATATAAACATATATATAAAATATTTATGATTGTAGGCGCCCACCTAACCTAACATCGAAAAAATGTAATACGAATAATAATATAAACAATAACAAATTATTAATAACTAATATAATATTATTGTTGTTATTACATTTATTCTATATATTAATCTTTTTATATTTTATTATGTTATATCGTATTATTTTAAATTATATTATATTATTGTTATCTATACAAATATATTGTGAATTGGACTTTTGTCCGTATAATTTAATAAATAAATAAATAATATTATATTACAGGTATATATATATATATATAAAATACGCGTATAAATACCGCGTTACCCGTAACTGCTGACCGCCGAGTTCAGACCAATTTCAATCTCCGTCGTTGCTCGAATGATGCACCCGTGTGCGTATAACAAATGTATTCGACTCAATATTCGGTTGACATACGCCCGCGCGTACGTCGTCACACAACGGCCGCCCCGTGTACGAGAAGAGCCGAGAAAAAAAAAAAAAACCATAAACAAATTTCGCGTACGTAACTCAATAGGCGAGTACGAAACCGCCGATATGCCCGTTACAAAATCGATGGCGCAGCTTTTCACCACACGAAAAGCAAAAAGTAAAATTTAAAAACGCGTAACAACGACTATACGGACCGCGATACGGAATACACACAACATCGACCGGTCCGGCGTTTGCGAATAGAATGACGGCGGCCACACGAAGGCAATTAAAACAGCACTACGTTTTATCTCCGCGATAATAATTAATTAGGAAAATCGGTGGACAATTTTATATTATTTCATGATTCTCGATATCGTCACTGAACAACGTGAATAGGCATAATAAATTCGTTTGTCCAGGTTTTACAAAAAAAAAAATGTATGATACTCATACGAATAATTTTAAAAGAATTACGAATAACGTATCATTATAATCGTTCATTTAATATTTAATTCGAGTATTCCATACGATTTCTTTGCGTTTATTTATTTAGTTAATATCAGGGACGTACGCAGCAAAACGTTTCGAGCGGCGTTTTTGAAAATCGGTTATTGAAAATTGGAACGGTTTTTTTTAAATAAATATATTAAATTTTCTTATGAAAGTTAACTATACTTATAATAATTTTTTTTTTTTTTTAATGTAAACGTAATCGTAACGAAAAATCACAGATGCGATTACGGTAAGAATGTCATCGGAATTAACTTCTAAATATAATTTTGTGTGTGTGTGTGTACACTATGCGATCAACTGGTTTCGAACCGCTATTTTATATGCGATTACTTTCTTTTCCCGATTTATTGTTATTTCGTTCCACGTTCCGTTTAGATTTCCACGATGTGCACATTTGTGTTTTCCATAAAAAATCGACATTTTTAACCGAACGTGTTATAAAGCAACGCGCGTAAATATTTCTTATATTCCGTAAAATATGTTTTAAAATATTCTTTTTCCGAGTTCGCGAAGTCCGAAACAGAAAAATCGCCTAACTTCGGAACTTTGTAAATACGAGTAAGCCAAATAAATGTATTATTTTCTCGCTCAACATAATTAAAACTGTTTTGTTGGTCCGTAGTGTTTTCTCTAAAATTCGTTTTCACAGTAAAAAGTTCCGAGTACTTTATGTATTCGATAATAATCGATAATCGATCTTTTCGCCTCGTCTAAAATAATGCAAACGATAAATACACGTATTCGTGGTACACGGTATAACGGAATAAGGATGTCGATGATGATGATGATGATGATTCATCATAACGCAATATTATGATAACGCGTAAAGAATAAAACGGATGACTGGTCTCGGATGCTGTGTATGCCGGCTCATGAGGGTTACTTAGACGCAGATTACTGAATTTTATTATAATTCTAAATTTGAAAGCGACGATAAATCATTCGAGAAACGATAGAAAATTCGTATGCTACAATATTCTCGGAAGTTTTTCCAATTTCGCACGCTTGAAAAGAAAAAAGAAATTATTAAAAACGATTTTTTAAACACCGTTAAAATATTCGATTTTGTAATACATTTAACGCCCTAAAGGGGAAAAAAACGAGGTACGTACACAAATATTTCATTATAGTTTTATATCCGTTTAACACGTTCGTTACACGTTGTACGCAATTTCTTAGCTTTTATTTATTTATATTCCGTTTGTAATAATTAGAGCAGGGATTTATAAGAGTTTACATATTTCTTATAATAAAACATAACTTAGAGTGATATAGTGAAATGTTTTATTTTTTGCGTATTTATCTTAGTTTCGCGCGCCAGTACATATTTCGTTGTATTTGAATTTTATGAGCATATTGCATCGAAATTTTATGTTAATTAAGAAAAATTAATATTTAATTTATTTTGAAAATTATTATTATTAAAAAAAAAAAACCCATGTATGAATATTTAAAAGAATATTCGCGATGAAATCAGTAGACCGTGTAATATGTTTACACCGTCTGCTCGATAATTTCTATTTGAAATTATGAATTGCTAATTTTCTGTCTGCATATACAAACTACATCACGCACTGGGATATTTTAATCGGCCCGTGTCAGTTTGTCTCGCGAGAATTTTATTTTTCTGTATTATTAAGTAATTTTTACATACAATGAACATTTTAAACAATATAAATTAATAGTTTTCGTTTTTTCATTATTATTATTACTATTAATTAATCTAGTACGAGCGGTTCCTCTAATAGACATTCTATACCGTAAAGTGTCATTTAAACGTTTCGGTTTATATAATGCGTGTTTTAGTGATTGTACGTGTTTTATGGACATAAATGCGCGCATACTTTAAGGTTATTCATTTTTTTTCACTTAACGTCCGACGACGATTACTATATTACACTAATTTACCATCGAAACGCGCAGCAACTGTCGAAATAAATAAACGAATTTTCGTACGTACGACGACTCGGAAATTAATTTTTCGATTTATCACATACCTGTTGCGGGCTTATTATTTGAAAAATTAAAAAAAAAAATATATATATTTTTTTTTCTTCCACGCCCTAAGATTATAAACAAACGGGCGTCATATTTTATTTTCGTGTTCGAACCGATCGCCGCACGCGGTCATCGCGTATTACACGTGCACTGACGTCACGCGTACAACATATTATATTAGAGAAAATAATTGCGAATTCGTCCTGCCCCTTTGTCCCTTAACTTTACTGTTACTGTGCTGCCACGGTGTGTGTGTGTGTGTCTCTCTCTCTTCCTCACTCTCTCACTCTCTCTCTCTCTCTCTCTCTCACTTCTCTCCGTCTCTCCGAAAACAGTCGACCGATGGTGTGATTTATCGGCGACGAAATGTCGCGCGCGCACACACACACACACACACACACCCCTCTCGCCGCCACTCGGTGGTCCAAATACGCACTCCGAACGCGTCGTCGGCGCGATATTATTTGGACTGCACAGCCCGCGCGTGCGCGTTTCGCCGAACAACATTTCATCATTAAAAGGCAGCAAAGGATTCCGCCCGACTGTCAGGTGCCCGTTTATATTGTTTTAATAAACGTCGCCAACGCTCGTGCACTATATATAATAATAATAATAATAATAATAATAATAATAATAATAATGCGATATTTTATACGGAAGCGGTGACTGCGTGACGAAATAAATCCGTAGCTTCGTTGACGTATATACATGTTAAGAATACTTTTTTATCTTAAATGTATTTTAAAAAACAAAATGAAAATACTTTCAAAACGTATTCCGAATGATTATTATGAGTGCTTTTTAAAAATTTCGTAACTCTGTAATTTTCTAATAATTTTAAAAATTATTTATTTATTATTTTTGAGTTACTTTTTTACGTTACTTTTTCTTTTTTCTGTTTTGATTATTTCATGAAAATAGGTATACAGACACGACGATAACGACATAATATTAACACGGACAGTCGTTAAATGTCGAAAATCGTAATATTTTATTTAATCTCGGCACAACGATGTGTAATTTTATTATTATTATTATTATTATTATTATTATTATTATTATTATTATTATTATTATTATTATTATTATTATTATTATTATTATTATTATTATTATTATTATTATTATTATTATTATTATTATTATTATTATTATGTTATTGCGGTACGTTCAGAAAAGTGTTTTACTTTCGAATACAAATAATAAAAAAAAAAAAAAGAGTATTTTAAATATTTTTGGTCATTTGTATATTTCAAAAGTATACCAAATACCGAAAAAAACTGTTCGAATACTTAACACGCCTGTTTGTCGGTTTCAATGAAGTCTAACGTTTTTGGATTTTCTTTACCGCGGCAAGTTTCTTTTAAATATTTGCAAAAAAAAAATAAAAAATTCAGCCGACCAGCCCAGTTCGGTGACGTGGACGAAATTCCGAATGATTTTTTTTTTGTTTGAAATCTAACGGATTTACAAACATTAAAAACATTGCGGCGATTGGTCATCGCACAAACGTCGTAAGAGCTCTCGCGTAACGCTCGCGATTGCTCGATTCGTGCAGCGAATCCTATGCGAAACGGACTCAACATTACGAAGAATGAGGTAATTAATTTTGATATATTGACGGGCATTCGGGAAACGACGTACGACGAAAAATAAACATATATCGCGACGGTTTGAATTGAATTTGGAAATGAATTCCGTTATACTCGATTTCACACCACTCCGCGGCTATAAAAAAATTTTTTCTAAAAATAAATTTCCGTTATTTTTATGCGCATTTAAAAAGAATTATCGAATTTTATGCGTCGCGATAGGCGTAATAGAATATATTTTCTTCTCCGTCCCGTGGCGAAAACCTCCTGCTCCGGGACAACTGACACGACGGCAGGGTATAGTGACGGGAGGACACGCGTGCTTGTACGACGACGGTGGGAGACCGGCGATTTGGTGCCGAAGGGACGTCGCGTGTGAGTGCGTACTATTGATGCAGGGAAAACGTCCCTCGCGAACAAAGTTTAAATTATAAACCTTTAATCTCGACGATGCTTCGGCAACGGTCCTTTCTCTCTCTCTCTCTCTCTGTGTGTGTACATATCGCCGACGTTCGTGCGCGCTGCTCTTATTATGTTCCGGCGAAATTATAATATTTTCATATACTCGATTTTTACGCGCAGTCAGACGGGACGGTGGAAATGGGGTCGCGAACGATCTGAAAACGAAAAAAAAGTAAAAAAATCTCTCGCGATTACGTCTCGCGCGCGCGTAATCTAATGCTCGTCCCCTCCCACAACAATCTGAGGGTTGACGAACGCGCACGGCCGCCGGCGTTCGTCTTCGGTAGCCCGTTAGCGTTTCGGCATTCTCGAGATCGGTCTCGGCACCCGGCGCAACGTTCAATATCACACGTAGTGCGCGCTCCGCGCGATCGGTTGATCTTGAATTCCCGTTCGAATTTTATTCGTCATTATATTACGAGATCGTTGTTTTTACGACAAAATAAATCCATCAGCTTTTCTTCGGACGTTTTGATTCGCGAGCCCGTGTCCGGCACGTAAATGGTTTCTTTTTTTTTTTATGATTCACCTACCTCAGCCTGCATGTCTTCTTGTATAAATATATATATATATATATGCATACAAACGCAGCAGTAATATGATCTCGTTGCCCGCCGTTATATTTTAAAATCAAAAGACTGAATTCGAATTCTCTACACCCCCAGTTATGATTCGCTGGCGCGTTAAAGTATTTTTAAAGTATATAATTTCTAAAAATAAAAATATATATATATATATATATATATATAATAAATGTTAAACTTATAATATATTATTCGAAAATTAAGAAAACTCATTGGTGTTCGATGTTTTATTTATTACATTGGAACGCGTAATTAAATTTTTTTTTTTTTTTTTTAAAAAAGAAATGCCCATCTAAGTAACCGACCTGATCCTATCCCTGAAATTTCTGGTCCCTTCATAGACTCGGTGACGCGGCCAAAAGACCTAAAAATAATATGAATACCGTATTGAAATAAACAATTTTTTTTTTTTTATTATTATTATTATTATTATTATTAAAAAAGTGCCGTATTTATAATAGACGGAGTGATCGCTCGCGGTCGGAGGGGACGCGGACCGCGGTGAACGCGCGCTCTCTCTCTCTCTCTCCCCCCGTGGCTCTACTGTGTGACTGCGTCTGTGTCTGCCCGTGTTGTCGGCCCGCCCTGGAGAAATAACGGGTGCCGAGACCGGCATCACAACGGCGAAACGCCTCCCGTCAAACAAACAGAATACGTTTCAATATCGTACGACGAGTGTGTTGTAACGCGCGCGTGTTGCGAAGTGAGAACGGGTCGGAGAGGAGGGGCCGTTGGAAAGGCGGCCGTTTTTAACGAGAAACCCGCGCGAGCGATTATTGGATTTCCAAGTGCGGATCGATCGTTCTATTTTTTTCTCTCTCTTTTACGCGACCACAATGAGTAATATATTCGTTACCGGTAAACACCGTCGAAGGGCTCTATCCCTAAGCGGCCACCGCGTTTGAGATTTTTAAACGGGATTGGCGGGTTATTATTAATTAGCCGAGTAGCGTCAACGCGCTATAGTGGCAATATGGAGAACGTTCATTCGAAAAATTTATCAGAGCGCAGATCGGGCGGAGACGTTGCCCGTTAGGTCGAGTTCGGTTGGATAACCGACATTTATTACAATAATAATAATAATAATATAC
Source organism: Chaetogeoica ovagalla (assembly GCA_032441825.1). Taxonomy (NCBI): domain Eukaryota; kingdom Metazoa; phylum Arthropoda; class Insecta; order Hemiptera; family Aphididae; genus Chaetogeoica; species Chaetogeoica ovagalla. The sequence continues at coordinate 4,741,228 of CM063732.1, read as the reverse complement.
ATTACGTGTTTATTATACGCAATTCGTTGTTTAGCTTTACGTTTGACAATTCGAGCAAAATATTCGCGTTACAACGGTTTCGTAAACTATTTTCTACCGGCAATATTTAATTGTTTTTAATGTTACAATTTAAAACTGATTACTTCAACGTTTAGCATTTATGAAACATATTGAAATGTACACATTTCGCGTTTGGAATTTAAAAGTATTGTAATATTGTACACATGCAGCGTTTCCTAACCTTTTTCCCTTCGCGGCACACTTGACGCCGACTTTTACATTAAATGACCTCTCGTTGTACTAGTAAACAATTCAAAATCGTGTGTTCGTTTCGGTCAGGTAAACTCGTGTAATGTCATATTTTCATTTATTACAAATATTTAATTTATTGAAATGGAACAAGAAAAGAAGACACATAATGTTGTTGTAACGTAATGGACACTGGGAGGACATTGGAAGTCTGAACCAGGCGATTTTTCGTCATCAATACGCTGAGCACTCGTATTCGATAGCGAGAAAATCCCTCGGTCAATTTGGATCGCTCAATTGGAAAACGATCCATCATTCGTGCGCGACACGTAGTCCGAGCGCGTCGTTCGAAGGACGGAAAAAGAGAAATTTCCGTTTAAATAAAACACGTTCACTTCACAGCGGACGACGGCTAACGTCTAACACGATAAGTTATTTAATAAGAACCAAAATTTTTATTAAGGATTCGGGATAATTGAAATCGGATAACCGGCGCCGAAAAGAGAATAGTTAAAAATATTTCAACATATTACCGAAATTTTTATTACGTAACGTTTATTAATAATCATGACATTTCGCGGGGCACGCTTATAGAGGCTTCACGGCACATTAATGTGCCCCGCGGCACACCGGTTGAAAAACGCTCTTATAATAGCAATATTAAATATCGTATACCAAAACGTGAAAGTATAAAAATTTACATCTCAACGTCTTTTATATATATATATGTTTCTAATCGATATAATATTTTAATTATTCGTCTGCTATATCGTGTGTACCACAACTTTGACGTATTCAAAATTTGCGCGCTAATTACAGGAAGAATAACAACAACAACAAAATCGGTTACCATAATTGTTTTTTTATTGTAATAATTCATTTACATTAGTTCGGCGAGGGGGTGGGTACGTAATATGGAGATCTGTGTGTATTGGATAAAATAACGGGCTGTGAAAAACCGTAAACGTTCACTATAAGCAACCACATTACCACCAGCACGATACGGTCTGTTTTGAAACGTCCGATATTCGAATTTTTGAAACTGCGCAGTGAATATCGCGAAAATTCGAAGAAATAAAATCAATAAAAGGATTTACACGGACTTTGCGCTCGACTGTATACAAATCAGACGTTAGTTTCGGATTAAGTGGCCAAATATTATTCCTTAAAGAATTAAGCACCCCCCCCCCCCATTCGCGATTCAGCTAATATTAAAAAACGATTTCTCAACAAGATATTCTGAAATCTCGGGAGCTTGCGTTATTTTCTTTTTTTCTTTTTTTGAACATTAACCGTGACAATCACCTGTGCATAGAACTCGTTAAAAATTATCCGAGAAATTCCACGAGTCACAATTTCCTATCAAACATGTAACAGTGTCGAACGTTCAAAAGGAACGTAAAAAAAAAAAGACGAATATTTGGGCAAATGATTATAAAGGACTTTCGAAGAAACGAGATGAACATAATTTTAAAAATACAAAAATACTAAATATTATTTAACGTCAACGGTTTGCACGGTTAAGTTTTTTCATTTTCATTTTGGTCGTTTTAAACCGATTGTATACGGTGTATAATGAAAATTCAATTCAAATACTTCGAATAACTCGTTAATTTGATTATGCGCGCTTATGACGCACACAAATAATTATCAACAATTTTCTAATTACTATTATATATATATATAATATATATATATATAATATATATACGTATAGTTTAACAATTTCTTTTGTTTACGTCATAGTTGTAGCGAAAATCGATTTCGTTGAAATTCGGTGGGTAACTTCTGGTTAACGTGTAGGCGCGCCTACTGAGAAAGAATTCTTTTTTTGTTTTCAAATTTCATCTGTAAGTCGATGAAAATACAGCTAATTTTTGGTTTCTATATACAGAACAGAATATCCACGAGCACGAAATACACCACACCCGCGTAAACATTTACCGCGTACACGACTCGGGGATGTATAATCTAAACAGTAAAGCGCTCTTACTCGACGTTGGGAATAAATTTACGCTACTAAAAATAAGTTATTGCATAGTCAGAAAACGAATTTAATTTGGCGGAATATTAATTAGTAAAAATTATTATTTTTCGTTTCTCGTGATTATTTAAATTTTTTTTTTTTTTTTTTTGCATTCTTGCAAAATATATCGGAATATTCAAAATGAATTTTATCTTGGTAAATTATAACTGAATTATTTTTTTATTCGCCGCGAGTGTTTTTTTTTTTTAAATTATTTTAATAAAAATGCATTCGTAATTGTTAATCGGGATTATGGAACTCTTGTTAACAATCGAAATACTCATTACCAAATAAATTGCGTTGACGGGGAAATTTATGAGTATTATAGAAGCAATAATATCTGCGACCAGGAATATCGTAGGTCAGTGCGCAATGGAATATATTTTTTTAAATGTCTCGTCGATCGTTATACAGACGGGGAAAATGTAAATATGAGGTATACGATAGGATTGCTTTTTAATTGAAAAAAAAATAAAATAGAAAACATCGAAATCAAATACATACGTCTTTTAATTGAATATTTGATATGAAGCAGTTGAGTCGTTTCGATTTTTCTAGGAAAAACACTTGTAATTTTATAACTGAAATCATATTTCTATTCGAAACGCTGCTCGGGCTGAAACTCACCAGTTTTCTTCGTTCCCTTGAACTTTACTGAATATAATCCCCAAAAAAAAAAATAATAATAATAAAAATTATAACAAACCCTTTGTTTTCAAATGAGTTGGTCCGAGTGATTATATATTGACTGATCAACCAATTTTCTCGTATTATATCGCACCTATAAGACGTAACAAATGTGTGAAATAGAAATGATAAAAAAGCTAATGGACTTATACATCGGACGATGACACAAAATAATTTCTTAAATTTATAATTAATTTTCTATCGGTTATATTAGCGGGTACCAAAATAATTTACAACGCTTATTCGATTACAGTTTTTTTTTTTTTTTATATATATGACTGAGCTCAGAAACGAACATACAACTTAACATAAAAATTGTCGATAGAATCGAATAGAATTTACGGATCGTTATTATTATTATTATTCTGCGAGTGATCGGGATACAGAATCGTCGACGATAATACACACGGTCAACGATACGAATGTGGAAAATGACGTCAACGGTAAAACTTTCCATTCATAAAAAAATTAAAACATTAAAAAATTGTATGAGTATTTTACGGTCGTTGACTTGACGTCACGCCGGTCAAAACGAATTCGACCGAATGCGATTACTGTATATTAATTTTGAAAAGGATATTGCGAACACCGGACCACAGATTCGTGCGATCATACAATTAAAATAACGGCATTCGTTTTTTACGCGACGCATTTAGAACTGTACGCAATGTGATATATTGCGAAGGTAAAAAAAAAAAAATAATAATAATAACAATTACTTAGCATTATAATATACACATTTTAATGTTTTGCGAAAAATATGCATATCGTTTTTTTCTCGACTCACGCTATTACGAACTCTTTTTTAGTAGTAGTAAAAAAAAAAAAAAATACAAAAACAGTGACTTACACACGAGGAGGATCGCTCCCCATTGTCGGCCGTCGCGTTTTCTACGATTTCATAAATAATTTATTATTTTAATAACGTTTTATTTCACATTGTAATCGGCGTTTCCGAGAAGTATCGATAAGGTTATTTCCATTCACGCAATTCACCGCCCGAGGTTTTTGAAACGTACAATATCGTATACATTTATTGTAACATTTCTCCGTCGATTTTTATTTCAATAGACCGGTGAAATGAACTGCTGTTTTACCGCTCCACAGACAATACAGCGAGTTGTAATGTTATTATAAATAAAACTTCGTTTACAATAATAATAATATTATATTGTTAATTGGCGGCGGCTGCCGAAAATTCGGTACAGAAAATTGCACGTTGCTGCGTTTTGTTGAATTGAAAATTTGTATTTAGAGTCTTAAAACGAGCGAACGAGAGATCCAATGATTCGGTTTTGTACGCGTCGAGATATTGAATTGGAAATTCAATCGCAATCAGCGATTCGCGAATGGAAAAAATGTTTAAAAAAAAAATCTCTATTATTGAAATAAAAAATTTCAAAACTTCGTATAAATTATTTGTTTTTTCGAATTTCATGAAGACTAGATAAAACTGTTACGCGTATCGAAATGTATTCGATGTTTGTACAAGTATGCCGGAATTAAGAATTGAAAAAAAAAAAAAATGCTACTACTGTTGACTCTTTTCGCGTTTTTTTTTTCTTTAGCACGTCACAACATTCTAAATCGCCGCCCTCTCTCCTCGAATGGACTCCAGACATACTATTGTAAAAATAATAAAATAATATTGACTATTTTATATGTATAGAATATATACGCGCGTAATAATAATCAGTGGCGTGGATACAATTTTTTTTTTCTGGTTTTTTTCTAATCGTTATTTTTATTCCACTATAATTTCGTTGGTTCTATTTTTTTTCTTTTGCTTTCTTTTTCCGGAACACGACGAATTCGCCGATACCGTTTTTCGCCCGTACTCGTATACATACGCGCGCACGCAATCGGCTAAACGAAATTTCAAAAGTTTTTTTTTTTTAGACTTTCGGGTACAAATGGAATCCCTCACATCCCCCGTATCTGCGCCACTGCACAAAACCGTATACATATTTCGGTATTTTGTAACACAACATAATAACATCGTCGAGTCGGCTTACAAAAAATAATAATAATAATAATAATAAAAAAAAAAACCAATTCAATCAACTGGACACCGACCGTAATACAACGACCCGTGTACACGTGTGTGTATACGTGGTGCGTGCGAACAGTGCGAGATCCAATTCCGAGGTTTAAATCAAAAAAGTTCTCCGCTACGTCCACCGCTCTTCTTGTTTTACACAGTGCGCATTTCAAAATAATAATAATAAAAACAAAAAAATAAAAAAAAAATACGTATATTTATTCGTACACGACCTTTTCGAATCGATTTTCGCCTATCCTAACGTTCCACGTCCCCCACACCCGCGTTAATATTTTCGTCGTACGCACATTATTATTATTATTATTATTATTATTATTATTATTATTATTATTATTATATACGCGTTTTCGACCTTTATACGCCGTCTGTCCGGTTGAACGTTACACATAACATTACATAGTTTATGTATTCGTGTTTCGAAAATCGTACCGGGGACATATAGAACACAAAAAAAAAAAAAAATGATCGTTTTTACCTATAAAACATTACCAGCCATACGGTGGCGTGGGATTAAAACCTCTCCCGAGACTAAAAGGCCAATTAAAAAAATGTGCGCATCGGTCGATCACGTTCAAACGCTGAGAAAACGTAGTCGACAAAAAAAAAAAAAATGCTGTTACAATGAACATTTTGTCGGTCTCGCGATAAAGACGTATTGAGATATCTGCAGTTAAGTGATCGCGATGACTCGCTCCACCTAATTCCACACCGGGCGTACGATCACGTTAATATTTTTTTCGTTTTTATTAAACGAAACATCAATAGGTTCTCGTTGAAAAAAACAAAAACGTTTTATTTTGATTTCCCGTTTTCTACATTCTAAAATATGCATATATAAAAGTAACCGAGTTCTATTGACTCGATGCGTTCGAATTATTGTTTTTACACACTAAATTAATTACACGTATGTAAATTATTATTGACATTCGACAATATTATAAAAAAAAAAAAATCGTTTATAGCGTGGACCGTGTTTCTACGTATTGATTCAGACCTCATTCTTCCAGTGTGCAATCGAAAATACTCTATTACACAATGTTACATACAGCCAGTACAGTTGTTTACGTACTTTAGATATATCGTGAAAACTCCGGCAATTCAAATGTTTTATGGAAAGAGCGATGGGGTCTAGGACATTTCGCCGCCACCGTTTCGCCGACACCGTTTCGCCGCCGACCTATTCGCCGCCACCGTTTCGCCGCCGACTTATTCGCCGCCAGACCGTTTCGCCGCCGACTTTTTCGCCGCGACCGATTCGCCGCGACCGTTTCGCCGACACCGTTTCGCTTCCATCCACTCGTTGTACTTTTCTCAATCAAAAGTTTCAGTGTTTTTACTTTATTTATATTATTTACTTCCAAACTCTATAATTTTTCATTTAATTTAGTACAAAATAAATTATACATAATATAAAATGACCATAATAAGCTATTAATGTAGATATACCTAATACCTATATTAAAATAACCGTCAATCAGTATTAATTACACTTGAATAGCCTCTCATAAATTAAAAATTGTCTTTTTCATTTATAATTAATAGTTTACAATATATGGCAATTTGTCAATACAACTGTAAATCGTGGACATTATACAATATTTATTTTATGTTTAATTTCATGAACACACTAGGTACTAATAATACACATCCTTTCTTATAAATGTAAAAGATGACGCTATTGAAATTTTTTACGATTTTTTTTTTTCACAGAGTTGTTTCAAATACTTCCCCGAGTGTTCCAACGTCACCTATTTTTTCATTTTTCTGTCTGATAGGAAGGGTAATGTACTGTATTTTAATGTTAGTTTTCGGTGAAGTGTTTCAATAATTTTCAAAGATTTTCAACATGACTTTAAAATGTATAAAATTATATGGGACCCCGCACATAATTTCGCACTGGGCCCAGCGCTGGATTTAACCATTCGAGGCCCATGGGCACAAATACTGTGGGGCCCCCTTGTAAGGAGAGCAAAAGTTAATTATTTGAAAACTTATTTTGACTCATAAATCACTTTGAATATCAAGCGTAGGTACTTCGTCTGTACTTATTTTGCGAATAACAGTTCAGCTAATTCACTCTCACATAAATAAGTAGTGACAAATACGAAGGTTAGGTTAATACGAATACGACGGTTTATTTTAACTTTCAATACAATTATAATTTCTTTCAAAAAAAACATACGTACATACATCAATCGCGTCGTAAAAACGAATGTGTGTTCTGTGGGTGATGACGGCGGTATTTATCAGTAACCGCGTCCACCGAGAATATTCTAGAAAAGTCCGTTCGGAAAAACCAAACGGACCCCTTCTAGAACATTCGTGACAGAACACAACAACAACATGATAAACAAAAATAATACAACAGAATATTATAAATTATTATATTAAATAATCACTTACCGTTGAATATTGGTCCATGTTATTTTTTAAATTTTACCACTTTTTACGTAAATGAAAAATCACACTCCACACTATTATTAATAATTATTATTAAGCCGTTTGCTGTTTATGGATTGATGACGGCGCGACGCGGCACCGACGCAACAACAATGGGAATTCTCGATAAATATAGATATTTTCACATTAGCTGTTATAACGAACGACAATTTATAGCTAATTTGAACCAGGGTTGTTATGTTTAAAACACGTGTTTAAAACAACTGAAAAGAACATATTGATTTTATTTAAAACGTTTAAAACACTTGTTTTAAACATACATTCAAAAACAGCGATTAAAATAACGTTTTTAGTAAATTTAAAATTAAAAAATCTATATTATAAAAATATTCAAATCTAATAAACACAAAATATTGAATTCTTGGTTTAATGTATTATTTTTGAGTAGGAATCTCAATACACTAAATATTCAGTAATATTATTATATAACATGTAATATATTATCTCCATGATTACCATGACACAAGTACTTAGTACACGATCTTAATCAATGGTAATTGGTAATTAATCAATGGTCTTATATTAGTATAAAGTTATTATTGATACCTATCGACTACAAGTTACAAATATTTACGAATTTATATAATTTACACACTATAATATAGTCTGTAAATTATATAAATTCGTAAATAGTTGAAACTTACTACATGTTAACACGCTAAACTAGTTATATTATGCTACATATTCTGTGGTTAATACAAAATATTTATTATAAAATTATGGTTCTTCGATTTTTGATTACCGAAATTTTGAGCCATAATAATCTATTAGTATAATTATTACAGACCTGCAATAAAAAAGTTTGTTTAAAAATAAGTATTTTTAAAACAAGTTGAAAAAAAAAATGTTTTAAACATATTTAAAACACTTTAAAAAAACACCCTTTTTAAACGTTTTAAACGTTTTTTCCAACCCTGATTTGAACACAATTTATGTATAAAATAATATTTAAAATGATTTTAAAATTATAATATAATTTGTATAAATAATTAAAATTCTATTAAGCATTTAAAAAAAAATCTTTCTAAAATATTTCATTATGAAAATACTGATATTATACAGTAATATACAGTAAATATAGGTAATATACAGTTAACAGTATGTTAGATGTTTTTTTTCCATGTGTATGGCGGCGAAAAGTTCGGCGGCGAAACGGTCGCGGCGAAAAAGTCGGCGGCGAATAGTCCGTCGGCGAAACGGTCGGCGGCGAATAGTCCGTCGGCGAAAAGGTCGGCGGCGAAACGGTCGCGGCGAATCGGTCGCGGCGAAACGGGCGGGTTCGAGAGCGATGTCCATTGGTTTGACTGATCACGAATAAAATATAATGAAATAAGATCGTATTTTTATTTTTTGATTGTATCGCTTACAATATACTCTATAAAAAAAAAATTGCGTGTCACCCGTAAATAATATACATTTTTACAACCAGAAAATATATACAAATATTTTTATTTTTTTTCGACTAATATATTTACCGGTAGCGGCTGTACGACTGTCTCCTGGGAGATGACGACAAAACACAAATCTATGATACCATTGTCCGATTCATGGTTAGGGGAAATTGTTAGGACCACTTTTACGGCGAAAAAAAAAATCGGACAGCTTTATAGCGTAATAATATTAATCATACGCTTCATATCATCTATACACTCTCATTTTAATAATTCATAATATATATATATATACTCGTATATATATATTCTTCGTTAATAGTTCAAATTTCATACGAATTCGTATCGTTTTCGTAGTTTATAAAAACTACGAGTTTAATTTGCGGAAAATATTTTTGAATTACTCACATATCGATTCGTGATTGTTTCAAATACTTGGCATTATATATATTATATATATAATATATATATATATTTCAATAACGTGATATATATATATACGCACATTTCACAAATTCTGTTTGACAAAAAAAAAAAAAAAAAATATGAAATCTTATAAATCCGGATAATTAAGAAAAGAAAAGAAATGTCGTGTTATATACAAATTGTGTATCCGCGGTTTTTTAATAAATTTATACACTCGTCTACGTATTCGACGTCCGCGTTTAATCGAGGGATTTGGATGATTTCTCTTTTTGTCGTTTTTATTTATTTAATAACGAAAACATTATTATTATTATTATTATTATTATTATTATTATTATTATTATTAAAACACGGTTAGTAATAACGCGTGTTGCACATCATATCGCTTTAATAATCTTACGCGTGTTCTTTTCAATTGAATGCGGGGTCACCATAACAGAATATGGCGGTGTCGTAGTTTTCGTTTGGAGTGAAATGATATTGAGAAGTTTGGGTGTACAGAAAACTAAACGGTTACTTGCTTCGAACCGTTCGGTCCAAAACGACAATCGAAAGTGTCCTGTAAGTTTTGTAGAGTAATCGGATCGTTGAACGCGAGCCGAAACGTCGTGGATTTATTTGTTATTTTTAATCGTTTAGCAAGTAAAACCAAAAAAAAGAATATTGGACGAATGCCTGTTACGATTATTAAGCCAGCGAAGGAAATTGAAATTCTATTCGAGTCGATGCCGGGAGAAAGTCGAAGGGCCGTAAAAATCGGACGAAAGAGAAACTAAATATAAATAAATAAAAATGTGAGATGTAAAAATATACAAAATCGTGTGGTCGAGAACGACGAAAAAAAAAACTAGTTGTCGTAGTTACCGTGGCAAATGTGCGAGTATATGAATTTAAAAAAAGTAAAAAATGAAGAAAAGAGAAAAAAGAAATAGTCTCCGTCAAAAAAAAAAGAACGATTGTGCTCGCGTTTTGGTCGCCTGCACACACACATAATTCGTACTCGCTCGTTTATAAAAAGACTACGACGTGTGTTTGGTAATTTTGATTTGGTTTCCGACAAAAAAAAATATTATTATAATAATAATAATAAAAACAAGCGCATCGGATGTTTTTCGCGTAGGGTTTTTGTGTATATATACAAAATATTATGTAAAATAAAAAAACAGAAAATACTCAACGGTACACGTAGCGTAACAAAACGGTTTTTATTTTCATCAGCCGTTGCGGTATACACACACTACACGTTACACATTATATACGAGTATATATAAAATAAATAAATATTATAATATATACACGATATTATTTATTTTAATTTTTTTTTTCTCCGTCACAAACGTTCCTCCGGGAAAATCCGCAGAGTTCTTGTAGCGTATCGGTCGCGTCGTGTCCGACGATGACGAGACCGCGGCCCCGTATTTCCGAACCCTAACCGAGCCAGGGCACCAAGATCGATTACACGGACCCATAGCGTCCGCCGACTGTTTGGTTTCTACGTCGATGCGCGAATTTCATTGTTTACGAGCTGATTTTTTTTTTTTTGTCTTGCGCGTATAAGTCGCAGAGAGACGTTATCGACGCTAACCGATAGCGATTCTTAACGTATTCAATTGAACTCGAGAAGACTCGTTTCAGACTCCGAATATTGATTTTACGATGTCTTATATTAATTTCTATTTTTTTTTTTTGTGCGAATATAACACCGGAAAGCGTATAATCTCTTCGCCGCGCGTTACTTACGTTCCGATAACGAATTGCGTATGACTTTTTCAGCAACAAGTTATTCTTTATGCGCGATTCGAAACGACCCGGACTCCGTTGGATAGAAATACAATTTTCTCGACGTTCTTCTTAAACGCGGCGCGAAAAACTGCCGAAACAACGGTGCTCGCAGTCGTGGAATCTACACTGAAAATGTGGGTTCAAAGAACGCGAAAAATTTGTTTTCGAAAAACGCCCTTCAGTTTCGAGCTATTTGTTGAAATGAATAGACGTCGAGTTGTTTGAGTCGTAAAATGGGTAATTTTTTTGGTTTAAAAGGCGGACGTACAGAGTGCTATATTAAAATTTAACTATGTTGCAAACAAAAAAAAAAAAAAACTCGACAATCCTAAGCCATCGTTTTTTTTTTACAGACTTTGAATTCGTGACCGCGTATACCGCGTACACTCGCGCCCCAGCTCGGTTAAGGTTCGGAAATACTCGTAGCGGCGCTCGTCGTGCCGCTTAATATACTGTGCACACATAATATATATTCGTCCTGGTTTCAGAGCGCGCGCGCGTGTATGTATCGCGTACGTGTGACGGTGGTGGAAAAATACAATTTAGCACTCGGTTGATTATTAATGAAACGAGGGAGCGCAGAAAATAATATTATACGCGAGATGCGGTCCTTAAAACGCGAGCGAACGAGGGTCGTCGGAATATTTCCTTACTTTCATATATATATATATATATATATATATAAATATGCGCGAGTACGCCCCGAAAACCCTCTAGAAATCGCTAAAAGTCTAGCGGGGTGCCAGTGAAAAAATAACGCGCTCGACTTTATTACTATTTCATAATGCGTGCTTTTAATATACTTCCATCGGATTACGCCGTATCGATTTTATAACAGATACAGTAGGAGAAATCTAATGATGCACGAGCGTGTACGCGTTTTTCTCTTCGGACCACTCGCAGCCGCGCGATTGTCCGTAATACAGCGCAGTTTCTCAACGGGGGGTGGGGGCAGGGGCGCAATCAATTTCCTGACTCGTATTGTACGTTCTCGGTTGAAATGGAGAGATCTATTCGCATTACCGGGACTCCGCGGTCCAGAAATACCAAAATACATCGAACGCGTATATTTGGATTTATTATTGACTAAAAGTGAAAGTATTAATTCGTTATTTTAAAAAAAACCACGTTAGGTCGAAAACGTCGACAATCCATAGAAGGAATGCAAATGTTATTCGCGAAAACCTATAAAAAAAAAAACTCAATTTCCATAGAATATCGCAATCTGAATATTATAAATACGCGCTATAAATTTGTGTAGCTCTTTTTGCGTAAAAAGACATTAATCAATACCCGAAGCCGTAAGCAAATAAAAATTTTGCAAATTTTTGCGTTTACAAATGTAAAAAAAAAAAAAAAAAGGAATATGACACGTAGTCCATTATCGGTTTTGATCGGTTACGGAACGTCGTATAAAACTCGAAAAAGAAAATACAACAAAAGTAAAAAAATGAAAATGAATAAGAACACACGGCGAAAATTTATGAATATTACAATAAAAATACATAGACTCAAATAACAACAATAATTAATAATAACTGGATAATATTAAAGAGTTATGTTCGTAATAAATTAAATGTTGTGTTAAAATTTTTAAAAATACGTTTATAGATCGATATGTAAACTAGTTTATTTTAATCAAATAAAAAAAAAATTAATGTAACTCTATGTGTGTATCAAAAATATTTTTTTTTAACTATAAAATATAATAGTATTAATGTATTTAAAAAAAAAGAAAACAATTTTTTGTTCCTAATTATTTTATTATTAAAATTCAATACATTTGTAATTTTAAGTTTGTTGAACTAATCGTCCTTACATTCACCGTTACACTTACTGTTTATGTTATTATATAAAATTTCCTAATTCAAAATAATCACGTTGTTACTTCTAATAACATATAATTACTTTAATTACAAGTGTAATTAATTGTTACCGAAATCGTTGTGATTTAAATAAAATATTTTATCGAAACACCTATCGCAATTACGTTGCTGGTAACGTTAAAGAATAATTTTACAAATGAAAGAGGTATTAATTTTAATCACGTCATATCGATAGCGAAAATAATAATGTAATTGTATAGCATTTATTATTTATATAATAAACAACTCGTCAGTGAATATTATAAAAAGAAAAAAACGAATACCAATTTTCCAAGGTTTTGCTAATCACGAATGGAAATAAATATGATACAGTAGTGATTGAATCTATTGAAATAAGTTCAAACACGTTTCAATTTAATACGCGTAATAACAATAACATATTATTATTGTTATCATTATTATTATTATTATTATTATAACTCGAGGGCAAAAACTACGTATGAAAATCATAAAGTCTAAATAATCTGGGAGGAAAAACAAATTTTCTGAAAATGAAGTTTTTTCTTTTGGTAATAATATAAAAAATAAGCACGTCGGACAAAATGTGATTACATCACGGTTTTAACTATATTGCTCTGTATTATATTGAAGAACCGGTGTATAAGTCACATATAATATGAAATCTAAAATCATATATATATTTTATTTTTATCGTATACAGTCTGTTGATTACTAAATTGCTTTTTATTTTAAAATTTATTTTATTTTATTCAGTAAGTATGGCCACTAAACTTGTAAGTTTCAAAATATTTGTAAATAAAAGTCGATAAAAATTTGTTTGATCAATGAAAACGATCAATATTTTTGGCTACATTTTGACAATATTAATCTTAGTGGTGACAAAAAAAAAAAAAATCATAGTGAACAAATATAAAACCGCGAAAGAAATATAAATATATATATAACTACTTTTTATACATTCAAAATTAATACATTTGAAAATATAAAGGAAAGAAATTGTTATCGTGATAACAATAGGGATGTAACATAGATTACGATATTAGCAGTGTCAAAATTATCCGTATTCGTTATATAAAATACTATGAGATTTTCTTTAGAATTGTGCTTTTTTTATGCTCTCTAAAATTATTTAGCATTCCCGTTACGAAATATGATTAAAACAACTGTACGAGTTTAAAAATGTATACGTTATATTCGTGGTGAATTTTCGTAACTTTTAAACTATTTTATTTGAAGTGTATTTTTTAGTGGTTTTTTTTTTTTTGAAAGTTTTAGATTATTTTTTTAAGTTTTCATGAATATTAATTCACCTCGTATCGACCATTATTACAAAATTAATTCTCAACGAAAAAAATTAAAAAATTTATGCACATTTTATATGACATGAGATACGTGTCATAAAACGAAAACATGATCTAATTTTCAGATCCTGTAATTCTAGTACTACATACGTATACTCGTATATCACACGAACCCGCTCGTTTTTTTTCTATTTCAAAACGCTAATGATTTTTTCCGATAACGTGTATTTGTTAACGAAATTTAAACGAATTGGCAAAACGCATCTAAATGTATTTAAATAATATTCTTGTGCCGGGACGTCCGTCCATCCTGTTGCTCAATCCTCTCCTTCAACCACAATCACCGAAATAAAAAAAAAAATTGTTTAAGCACTGTAGTCGGCCAAATTGATACTTGGCCTGGGTCCGTGAACTTCCTACGGGAGGAGAAGTGCTTGAATTTATAATACAATCTGAAGGGGATAAATACCGGTCGGGTTTTCGGGAACGTTTTATAAAATTACTGCGCGAACACGTTACGCCATTACGCTACGTTTGTCTGCCCATTTATCACAACTATCACAAACGCGCGGCGTGCCGGCAGAAAGGATTTTGAGAGGACGTCGCACGCGTATTTATGTCGCATCCGTTTAATGTAATGGACCATATACACACACACATAAACTATACGAAAATCATTTTTGTGCAGAATTTTACCGTACGATCTAACTTATTGCGAGGGATGAACATTTTCTTTTGAGCGCTTGACGCGTGTCTAATTGTACAGCGTTTAAAACGTTCCTGTTTTTAAAACGGCCGCAACATTATTGCCGAAACCAATTGAAAAACGGTTTGATTTCTAAACAAAGTGATTTCGATATATTCAATGTCGTAGAGTCGCACTCTAATATAATACGTTTCGAAACTGTCCGACGCGTATAAAAATTTAGAGCCCCGGGGGAGACTATAAACAGCCGTTTTGATTAGGGTCCAGTAGTTGTGGAGAGAAAAAAAAAAGAAATTCGTTTGTACACGCGTAATATATTACGATTCTACATTTACACTGAACAAGTGGCATTCAAATATACGTTCACGTTTACATTACTTTTTAACAGCAACAAAACGTTTACCACCCAATAACTGTGTATTATTAGGACGTGCGGGTGTAACTAAAATTATCGTGTTCAATTAATGAGTAAACGAATTAATACGCGATGAAAATATAATATTATAAACAAAATATATATTTAATTTTAATATAATTTTATTGATTTTTTTTCTCACTCGATTCCGAGTGTGTCAAATTATTGAATCCGGTCGAAAAACTTGTATTGCCACAAACGATTGTCCGACAGTCATTATAGTGTAAAAATAGCGATTTCAATTTTACAATATACATAATATTCGTTTTTCTTCCGTTTTTTTTTTTTTTTATTTATATAAACTCCGTTACCACGCACTCCTTATTCCACAGTGTAAAATCGAAAATAAAAAAAACGTAAAATATCTTTCCACATTGAATTGTCGATAAAACTTTAGGCATAATATTCGAATACGTTTAAAACGTTAAATATATATATCTTTTTTTTTTTTAATCCAACACATAGAATATTTCCCAACGCTTTTCAAATGTATCTCTTACGACAGGCACTGCAGATCGATATAATATCCCATCGATCTGTTAATGCTCGTGTATAACGTGAAGAACGACGAATGACTATTATTCAACCGGACACAAACGTGACGGGTCGTCTTAAAATTCCGTGGCCCAGCAAGAAACTCCTTCCCCCTAACCTGCCCCCATCCTAAGCCGACTAAATTACTCGTTAGACAGACAAAGAAGACGGAATACTGGTGTGCGCGCCTTTCTGTGTTAATAGTGCGGTATGTCGCGCGTTTAGTTAAACTTATAATAATAATAATAATAATAATAATATATACGCGCGCGTCAAGTCGTTTGTTATAGGTCTACGGTACTTACGAATTTTGCATAAACGACGCGGCTATATGAGAGAGTTTTTGCGCGGATAAGACGTTATTATAATATTCTCCGACACATGTTTCAGACCCGTTTCTTTGCGGCGACGCGAGGCGTAGAAGACCGGACGGCGGTAACGGTGGCACACGAGCCGCTACCGAAAACGTACGATAATAATAATAATAATGTATTATACACCGCGTGTTATATATTATTACTTCGTGTGAACATGTCGAAACGCTCAGCAATTGTATAGTACACCGACACCGTGTTTTATTGAAAAAAAAAAAATAACAGAATATAATTTCACCTGGTATCGAAAAAAACTCCGAGTTTCCTCGTGTTTTTCAGCCCGAAATTGAATAAGGACGAATTTAAAAACAAAAAAATCAAAATGTCCACGCGCATGCAGATACATTGGTACATGACTGGGGATATGTCATGTGCAAATTGAACTTAATCGGCACACGAATGGCAACGATTATATTATAGCAACGGTTTCGTTCACGACGTCATCATGGTCATCATACCCGTGTCAAAAAAAAGTAAATAATAGTGATTTTTTTCAATATTTATTATTTAAAATAAAATAATCTGTACAAATGAATAATAATAATAATACAATCAGCAAATAGGTTGAAAACAAAAACTTGGACGACGATGAGCGAGGAAGTTTGTATGTACATTTGTAGCGGGAGAACCGTTACATTTTTTTGTTTTTTTTTTTAATTTAAAATATAATATTCCGAGTACGACTAAAAAAAAAAAAACAAAAACAAAAAAAAAAAAGCATATCTGTTGCGAAAAGAACAATATTTTCAATCGAATAAATTAAAAAAATAACGAGAATACAAATATGAAATAATAAAACGAACGCTGCAATCGTCGCTGGTAGTATATTCGAGTGGCCGAATGACCGAAGAGTTATTGAAACGAAGTAATAAATAAACCAATTAATACTGTTGAAATAATGTACACTATTTTCGTGTTCCTTTTATTATACGCCATAAATAATGATTTCTATGTTACGTTCTCGATGTTGAACCAAACGAATTCTGCGGTGTAATAATCGAGTTTAAGCGAAATTTCAGTCCGTTTGACGTGTTATTATTAAAACTTTTATTATTAACGGGTTGAAATTTTTGACAAAAAAATCGTGTTACATACCAAAAATATATCCGTTTCCGCGTTATTATTAATAATACGTCAACCCAGCCCACCACCACACATTACTCTGCCGTCTACAGCAGCACTCGGTGCCATTCTGTATCGAAATAAATTCACCGATTCGTACTCCAATAAATTATTATTATTATTGTTATACGTATTGTACATTGATATACAGGGTATCTCCTTTATTTTCTTTACCACGATCCATTTAATAGGTATTAGAAAATGTAAAACGTTTTTGTTATAAATACATATTTTTTTTCTATTCAGAAAACCGTCTGATCATTGCACTCTATATTTGAATTATGAAACCGCCGCCGGTCTCTTATTTTTTTACTGCAAATATTAACGTTTGATTTTTAAACGGACGTCTGTGAATTTAATTACATATTTTTGAAGTATATTTTTTTAGGATATTTACACACACAGTTTCCTGGGTAACATATTAACAGTTCAATGTCGGTTTATAATAATCGTGACAGTTTAACAGTTTATACACGGGTTATGAACGGTTAATTGAGAACCGTTGTAGTTCAATTTAAATGTTTCGATTGAAATTTCAACTCAATACTTAAGAAAATTATTTTACAGTACTAAATCAGTGCTTCCGACACTGAACCGTGCTGAAAATATGTGATCGCACCAACGTAAATTAAACCGTTCGGACAAAATGTTTGAGTACTGTGTTTAGTTCAGAACAGTGGCGATTAAGCATGATGTGTAAAAATTCGGTATTCATTTTTGTCAAAAACACGGTGCCAGGGACCAGATTTGCATCTTACTTCGAACCATTATTTATTGATGACGTAACACGGCGTCTGCACCTAAAATGCTACTCGAGTAATTATATTACGTTTTCGTTTATTTATTTTGTAATTTCAAAGTTTTTTTTTCTTCAATACGAATAAATTGATGTAGTAAGAACTAGATTCGCTTTTCTGGCCATTTTTTTTTTTTAACTTGGACAAGTTGTTGAAAATCGAAGACTTATGTTACGTAAAAAATTTGAAAACTCTTTTTATGAAAAATAAAAAAAAATTAATTTTGTCATTATTAAAATAGAATAATTATTCACAGAAAGAAATTATTTTTTATTTCTTAATTTTCTTAAAATTATTAAAATAAATTTCTTAAAATGTTATTTCTTCTTTTTATTTTTTATTTATTTAAATTATTTTTATTGAATAGTTTTAAAATTCGTAACATTTTTGTACAGACCACTCGGCATAAAATTGTTGCAATTTCATAGATACACATCTAATGGTATATTTATGCGTGTAACGTTTTATTTTTTAATCTTCTAATGAAAACTAAATACAGTATCGATGAGTTTAAAATATAATGTATACCTGTACTTAAAAAAAAAGAATTAACGCTGTATATATAATATATATATATAACATTATGTACTTGATTATGTGTATGAATATACAATTATTGTGTAAATATAATATTATAGCGCTCCGCTGTTTTTAAACACGTTTACGAGATACGACCGTACTTCAGTATAACGACGAAAATAAGTACTAAAAAAAAAAAACTAATAATCATAACAAAAAACACACCATACCATCGTATATATTTCATCGGTGTAAATTAAATTAATTTCAATCGATAAAACGATTTGTTCGCATGATGCGAAACACACGAGTCCTCGCGTCCCGTAACAACGATACACCGGGTAATATAAAGATTTTTTTTAGATTTTTAAAGTTCTAAAAATTGTTGTGAATTTTATTATAACTGTGCTGTATACGAATATATTCGCATACGTTTGCTTCCATCGGGTAAAAAAAATAATGTGCACATTATTGCGATATGATGCGCGGTTGGAATTATTATTATACTCGTATAAATTATATAGAACATACAATTTTTTTATAAATGAAAAAATATTTAAAAATCAATTTTTTTTTTTGTACTAATAGTAATATGTACGCAATTTTTATTATAACTATTATTACTTTTTATCTTTTTTTTTTTAACTTGTACTGTGTGGCCTAGTGTAAAGTACTATCGGGCACAGGCCCAGTGTGTATCAATGGGGGGGGACTCTCAATACACGTTTTGACTGAATACAATCAAATATTGAAAATCGATACTTTTAGATAATTTATAATACACAAATCCGGTCATTACGTAATGTATCACCAAACAAAGTATGGGGTAGATAATTGTTTCCGTATTTGTTTTAAAAAATAATAATAATGATGATGATAAAACAGCATTTCAAGTTTAAAAAAAAAATGCAGCAAACTATGAGATGTTGTGATTGTCGTTTAAGTAAATTAATTGGATTAAAGATTTAATAGTTTTGTTTCTACTACGAAATTTGAAAGCAATACGATAAATCATTGCATTCCATGAAATGATTTTGAGTGGAGCGTCGGTGTACTATTATTTATCATGAAGAACGTAATGTGTATAGAATACATAATTTAAAATTAACCTTATAGCGCATAGTATTAATATAATAACTTACAATAAACCTAAGAGTAGCTAAAATAATGTTTCAAAAATTGTTTTCCTTAATAAATTACGAGAACGTAATATATTTTGTAATAATGTCAAGACAATTAATTTAAAACAAATGCAATTTTTCATAAAAAAATTTAGTTTACTTTGTCGACAATATTGAATTGTTTATTAAGGGAAATTGTGACGTATAATATCGTGTTACATTTTTAAAACCAAAAAAAAAAATTACCTCTTTTACGAATTAAGTATTTCGAAACCTATAATTATTGTGAATAGCGCAAAATTGAAAGATTATTTTTATTTGACTTGATATAATAAAAAGTCACACGTTCGGCGAACATTTCGAGTTTCTATTAAACAACAGTTTCGAAATTACGAAGACACAACGATAACCGATTTCGAAGAAATTCACGTTTTCACGCAATTTTTCGGTAGGTTTTGAATTTTTTTTTTTTTAGACGTTTTTGAGAAAATCGAAAAATATTTTATTAACTCCATGCAATTCGGTACCGGAAACCGGGTACGACTGTAAAGATCTCTGAGCACTTAGTTTTTTTGGTACAGACATCTAAAAAGTAATAACACATCACCGTACAACCAAATACCGTCATTCCTCGTTCCGCTCAGAATGTAAAACGCGATAATTTGAGCAAAAAAAATAATATAAAAAATTGCGTTTTCCGAAAAATCGCATATACTGCGCGCGCGCCACTCTTTTCCTTGTTTTCAGCCGGTGACGACGACGTAGCGTCGAACATAAAATGTACACGATAATATAATCGCGAATACGTGTAAATCAGTTGGTTGGTTTGCCAACTCAACACTGGGCACGGACCGCTTTTATAAATTCTCCACCGTCCCGAGATTTCAATCCCCCTTCCCTCTTTATATCGTTCATTTTCAATAGATAACTGAAAATATAAAATATGATTTCGCTCGGTTTTTTCAATTTAAATTTGTTAATTCGCGGACCGCCGGTTGGGAACCACTGGTATGAATAGAGACGACTCTGTTCGCGCGAACAGACGACGAGTTACGAGGAGGAAAAAAAAAATGTTTTCGTTTTCATTTTCTTTTGCCGGCTTATAAAGGTCAGTTACACAAACGTTCATCGCGCACTATTTCTCCGGCCGCACACACACACACAGAGGATTTTTGCACCGTTCGTTCGAAATATACTTCTCAATATATATATACGAATCCTGCGCAAATATAGAGACTACGGAGTAGTAGTATTTGTACGTGTACGGCGGTAATACGCGCGTGCTTAATGCACCGTAATCTCTCGCGGAATAGGATTTCGGCTGCTGCGCGCGCGCTCGCACGGACACCTCGCCGCGATCTCAGTCGTTATTACTGTCGGCGGCCGGAAAGAGAGAAAATTGATTCCTCCTCGCCCCGGCTCACCAAAGACAATCAGCGATTTTTTATTGCCACACGGTTCGCCGGATTCACCGACGGCGGCGGCATTTCGTATCGAGAACGGGATTTGGACAAATACGCGCGAGCGGAGCAAGAGTAACGGCGGGCAATATAAAACCAAACCGTAATACGTGTGTGTGTGTGTGTTCACTCGAGAATATAAATACAGAAGTATATTAAAGTGTGTGTACGGCGGGATGGACGGCTTTGGATCGACGACGACGACGACGACTTCGTCTCGGAGGTCGGTTGCAGCGGCGAGAAGTGAAATGCGCCCGGGTTTTTATCTACCGACAACAGACTTTTGTTGTTTAAAGAGCTAAACAAATAATATACGTCATATGTATATAAATTAACGGCGAACGAATTGAAAGTGTAAACATTGGACGACGAGCGGCGAACGAAGGATTTCGTTATTATATTTTTATTTTTACGTCTTATTTTTTATTATCGTTATTATTATTAATATTATTACTATTATTATTATTGTTATTATTATTATTATTATTATTATTATTATTGTTATTATTATCATTATATTGGTTTCGATTCGATTTTCGCGGCAATCTGTACCGGAAAATAGCGACCGGAGAACGGTGGCGGATTCAATGGGCCCGGGGGCCAATTGTCTGTTCTTATACGGTCGTAATAATAATAATAATAATAATAATAATAATAATAATAATAATAATAATGATAATGATAATGTGCGTGTGCGAGTCCAGTAGATACGGCGCATAGCAGGAGAATTACGGCGGACGAATATCACGAGCCGAAATTTTTCGGTAACCATCGAATTTTCATCGTTCAACGGATTTCGTATCGTCACAAGACTTTCACGGTTAATTTATTTGCGTTTCGTTTGTAACGCGCGCGTGCCGAAACCGGCGGGCGCGCTTTTAAAGTTTTCATTCCGGCCGTTAAAATATTGTAACGCGGACGATAGACCGCACCGCGTCGCGCGCGCTATATTCCAATTGGCCGTTCTTCTGCGAAACACCGGGAGCGCGCGCGTTAAATCGCTCGAACGCGGTGATTCCTGAGAGAAAGAGTAATTAATGACAGTGACTTACATCGATCCCTATCGTCAGGGAACTGCGATCATTTGTCAGCGCGGAAAAGTTATAATTACTTTTGTATGGACGGCTGCGCGCACCAGCGTGACGACAGAAACGTTCGACACGCGTAGACGCGCGCGCGTTGTCGAACCCCGTACCGCGGAGACGGACTACTACTACGGCGGAGAGCGAACGAAATAATATATCGCGGGTAAAAATCGTATTCGAATTTTTTTTTATTTTTCGTCCGCTTTCTTTAGCGGATTTTTCGTAGACTGGCGCGGAGTCGCGTTACCAAAAACAATATCGCCGCCGTTGAAAACCCGTTCACAGTTTAAATCCCGGTCAAATTTTGTCGATTTCTTTAGAGAAACTTTATTTTATTTTCATTACCTGTTTGAAATAAACGTGGGAAAAAAAATCAATAAACAAATACGCGTTATGTTTTGTAATTGCGTAAAACGAAACAAAAAGTTTTTATCCGTAAATAAATTGTATAAATAACAAATTTGCGCATTTTACCGTTTTCATTCCTGCTATATTAATTTCACAGTAAATATACACTTTTTATGCACGTATTGAATATTATTTTATTTTTAAATAAATCTTAGAAAAATGTCTACGGGTTTTTGTAGGTGGGTAGGTCTCGGTTAGCGTGTTTTTTTTTTTCACTTTTTACTCGGCGCCACTGGACTAACCGATTGCAAATACGCTCTGCCAATCTTTCCGAGCTCTCGTACTCGTTCGATTGACTTTCCGCTTAGTTGTGATAAACTTCAGAATTCCGATTGCACAGACGTGACTCCCGCCGATATTGTCCTTTAACCATTCCTTTTTTCTCTTCTACTCATAATTACTTATTTAACGCTCTCGTACTATTACGTTTCGCGTCTTCTTCCTAATGTCGATCCAAATTTTTAAACGTTCAATTTACTCTACATTCATCGTCATGGACGTAAGACAATCATAATTTTATATTATATACACATACATACGTATTATTACTTATTGTTTACATTCGTTTATACCGATTTAATAAGATATTTATTGTGTGATGTTACTGCGTTATTACTTTTTTTTTGGGGGGGGGGGGGGAGAGGAGGGCTCTAGCCTGTAATTTAAATAAATAAAACTAATAATGTGTGTGTGTGTGTGTATGTGCGTGCATACATATACGAGCACACACTTAATTTCTATTTCTACCGAATCGCAGAAAATACAATTTATTTATACATTTCGCGACACAATAATTTCGTTTTAAATCGTAATAATAATAATATACGTCAATCTCGTATATTTTCACGCGATTTAAAAAACGGAAGAATCAATGGCATACATATATATTATTTATTATTATGTGGATATAAAATATTCGATTTGCATTTAAATCACTATTGAATAAATGGAAACACATTTATTCTTTTCGAACCGCCCTCTGGTAATTGTTACAATAATAATAATAATAATAATAATAATAATAATAATAATATAAATCGTACCGTGAAATCGGTTATCAATTATTCATTAATTATGTAATAATAAAATACATTATATTTAAACAGCGCGGCTATTTTATTCGTCCAATTTACGAAACTCATATCGTCCATCATGACGAATAGTCACGAATTATGTGTTTGTCGTATATAATATTATGTATATACCGCGTATCACATAACGACGCGATCGAAAATTGTCCACTCCGTATTATTATTATTATTATTATTATTGTTCATCGATTATTTACATTCAATTAGTTTTGTCCAATGCGGCATTGTAAAAATTTCGTGCAATATTTATGTTGTTTTGTACGATCAACCGTACAGTAAAATGAATTTATTTGTAACGAAATACGTATAATTATAACGAAAACACAAGCAATAGTGGCTACATGTATCCGTTATATATTATGCGTTCAATCGTAAACCTTCAATATGTCTTGCTTTGACTTGAAATAACGAGAACCAAGAGAGTTTTGAAAACGTACTATCGAATGTATAAGCCGTGAAAAATGACACGTTCCGCGTATTGGAATTATTTGAAAGTACACGTTATATATATATATATACATATAATAATATTAGAATAGATTTTTAGTAAAAAAAAAAAAACCTCCGGATATTATCGTAAATCGTATATCGGGAAAAAGAAGGAAAAAAAAACACTGAAAAAAATTGCCGAATTCCGGTCCGCGATCTATTCGTCGATCTCGATACATTTCAGTATTTTCGAAAATATTCTTAAGGCAACGTTTGCACAAAAAAAAAAAAAAAAAAAAAAATGTCAATTTTAAATATTATTAATGCGTGTGTGTGTGTGTGTGTTTATTTTTCGTTATTCGCCGCGTGTATGTAAAAAATCAAATTAAACGAAAGAAGCAAAAAAAAAAAAAATCTTTTTCATACGCGGATAATGAAAACGGAAGGAAAATTCTACTCAGACCGGGAAAGCGTCTCCACCGACTCACGCACGCACGCACGTCACTCCTGGACGGGTTTTATTGCGTTCGCCGCGACGGGGAACGTTACACAGTAGACCCGCACGCGCGCGCCCGCGCAGTGGTGGCACTTTGCTCGAGACCGAAAGCCCGGGGGTTCGATATTACATTAAGCCCGATGATTGATACGACGACCTTTCCTGAAACAATAGTACGCGGCCATAGGTTTTCCGCCGTTCCGATGATTGAAAAATCGTTCGTCCTCCGCAGTATTCCGTATTTTATATATATTTCTTTTCATAAGACTTTTCACTTGTTGAGAAAAAGAGAAAAAAATAATACGAAAAACGTAAAACCGCGTGTATACAATACATTATTATTAGCGGTTCGTAGCAACAGCAGCAGTAGTGATATAATAAAGCAACTTAATGGATTTCTTTTTTCTTTCCTCCAATCCACACACACACACACATACACGCGAATAATATTACAATATAATTATTATTGATACACGGAATATATATATATATATTTTTTTCTTTCACGATGAGATGTACAACAATTTGCTTTTTAAAATATTTGTTTACCCCAATCTTTACATGATTAATTGTATCGTATTAACGAATCGTGATGGAAAGTGGTTAATGGTTATAACGAATTCGAGATCGATTTCGCAACGATCATGACAATTAATAATAATAATAATAATAATAATAATAATCGTTCGTTGTAATAAAATATATTATATAATAATAAATGTGTAGTCGACGAGAGACACGAATGTAAGTGTGAAACAAGATAGTGTGGTTTGGAGTAAACGGTTGGTTGGAAAACTTGGAGTGAGATTTTAAATCCGTATTTGTTATTTAAATAAGCAAATGATAAAGTCGTTTTATTCGAAAAACGATTCTGCGAGCGACCAGAATAATAAGTGCTACAATAATTAATGAAGTTCGCCTTAAATGAAATTTACGTACTTATTGTTATTCAATTGAATTACATATATATATATATATATATGTATTTCATATAAAAGCCAAAAATTGGAGGAATTTTTTAATAAAACAATTTTTTTACTGGTTTTTAATGGTATAAAGGATTTCAACGTATTTTTTAAAATATATTTAAAAGAAATAACTTTTGTTGGTTCAAATCTCTACGTATTGAAAATTTTATCGGAGGACGGCGGGTTTGTCTGGTTTTTCGATGTGCTAAAAAAAAAAAAAAAAAAAAAATGTTTAATATCGAAAATGATTGTTACAAACGAGTGTCTGGTTGTGTATACAAAAGCTATCTCAAAGCACTATCGATCCATAGATACATGTCAGTCGAGCTATTTGACAAATATTAAACACGCTTTGAATACCACTCGAACGGATTTTATATTTTACTTTTTCCGTCAACTTAACAGACGTATTTTATGCAATGGACACATTTATTTTGGAAGGATGTTCGTAAATCATTGAAATAACATTTATTTGAATCGCAGCGTTCTTCTCGAGTAATTCCATACTGGTAATTGATGTAAAATAAATAAAAAAAAAATTCTATTCATAACAAAATTTCGTCATGCGATAGTTGACCTGGATTAACTATCGGGCAATTGGATCCTTGTTAGTAAATTTTTATCTTTTGCATTTGTTTTTCGAAAACCTTCTGTGGATCTAAATTTTTCAATGGTCAGTTCACATTCTTTACTAATTTGTAGGTAATTTATATGAAAAAAATAAAAGTTGTATAAATTTCAAAAAAGTCTATCGTTCTGCAAATGTTGGATCACATTTTCACTTTTCGCTTCGCTATAAATGCGCCCATAATAATAATAATAATGATTATTTAAAATAGTATTTTAAAAATTAATAGTGTTTATGTTTTGTTACATTAAATTATGTCTGAAGTATTTTTTGCGTAATAATTATCTATTTTATCAATTGAAAAAAATAAATAAGTATTTTATTATAAAACCGTAACGAAATCTCGCGTAAAATCTGTTTTTTTTCTAGACATTACAGTTGTTTGTTTGTTAATTGCTATTGTCTTTTAAAAACGACTTTGTGCAAAGCAAAAAAAAAAAAATACGTCTCCTTTTAATGTATCGCGCAACGACATCAAAGACGAGCAAAAATTATTCTCATTGTATTCACGTATAGCTGCGTGTTTCGTGTCGACGTGTTTCGCCTGAATATTTCGAATTCGATTGAAAACAATAATTATTATCGTTGTTATCGCGACTTTTAAACGATAACAAACGAAATAGAATATTTACATAATACGTATATCATAGTAATGATAGTTGTTTAATACAAATCAATAAAAATTAATGCCATGAAAACAATAACGATACAGCTGGTGTTGTTTTATTCATATATAGTTTTCTGTATCGAAGGTAATAACAAATATATATATATATATTTTGAAAATTTTTGGAATTAGTTTCTCGTTTCAAACATCTTCTATTAAAATACATATATAGTTGCAATTTCGTTTATAACGTTCGAAACTTTAAATTTCCCTGCCATGCGTTTCAATAACTTCGTCGTCGCTATTTCGGGAAAATTAATTTTTTTTTCTTATAATAAAATTGTTGTTATAACGCTAGTTTTTCACAAAAAGAAAAAATAACACAGTGACATTAAGAATATAAAGCGACAATTCATTATATATTTATTTTTATCACAATATTATAATTATTATTTATTAGAAATTCATATTACGAAATGGCGGAATAATGAGAAATTATCATTTATTTTGTCGACAAAAACATTATAGGAATCGAAATGCACGAGCGGAATTCGACACAAATGTATAGATATTCGTTTACACCGTAATAATAATGCAATTATATTGTCACGTTCGTTCTACAACGTTTCTGTAAAATGTCAGTAGTAATAATATTATTGTCATTATTTTTCTACTCGGGTCGGTCGTCTCGGAGAACCAATTTATGTTTTTAACAATAATTTCTCTGCGCCGTCCACACGGTATCGGCATTTATCATCTCAGACATTTATCATTTCATTAATAATAATAATAATAATAATAATAATAATATACAACAAATATACTATGAGTGTATTATACTGAAAACATAATAATTGGAAATTAGTGACGGCAATGCGAAGCTGTTCGTTTTAAAAGTAGATAATAATAATTATTATCTACTTTTATTAAAAATTAAAATAATTTTTTAATTATTAAAAAATTATTTTAATTTTTATTATTCGTTTATTTCATTTATGACTCTTTAACATATGGAAAACGAATTAAGTACTTAATGAAAAAAGAAAAAAAAGTGTTCTTTTGGTTTCGTTACGTTGAATTATCACTAAAATTTAACTAGAAAATGATTACAACGATAGTTTAAATTATATGACGATAACATTAACAGAAGTTAATTTTTTCCCCTATGAATCAAATATCTCGGAATAATACTGTAATTGATAATTATTATTCACATACAAAGCAATATAATTTTTTGGTCGGTATTTTATGCGGTTGAAACGAGCCCGGGGGGAAAAAAAGACTCGCTATAGCAGCGTTTGCATACGCGCGTACGTTTAGAACATCGTTTTCGCGTGTTTAATACACGTCTCTAAAGTGTAAGACAATTTTTTTCATTAAAACGCACAGCTTTTTGGGTACTTCTTTGATGCGAACACAGTGTGTAGAGCAACCGTATACAGTGAATTATGTCGTACGCTGACAAGGCCTGATCTCCGGGTGGGTTTCGGTGTCTTAAGCGTAGTGTAACAATAGTCGGCCGGCGGCGTTTCGACAACGGCAATTAACGCGTTCTAAAGGGACGGGCTTTAGCGTTAATCGCGCGCGGGGACCCGAGGCCGTCGCCACCGCAATCATCACTTTTAATCGTCGTGCGTCTCATCGGATGATGATTCTCTCACACTCCCTATGCATTTGCGCTCTACGGCACTGCCGCAGCGGAGTTACCGTACTGGACATGACCGTGGATACCGAGGAGTATCGAGGGTTGGTGGTGGATTTTCAGGGAAACACAAAAGCTATAAGCTTGTGCTGTAAGTATGACTGTCGTAAGCGTGACCACAGCAGGGTGTTCCTGGCGTGTCCGGGCACACTCCGCAAAAATTACGGCTACGCGCCTGACGCGAGCACCAGTAATAAAATATGATATTATTATTTGAATTCATAAATTTCAAAACGGTTTTTTTTCCTCGTGTAAATAACTATATTATTATTGCGCGCGGAAAACTGGAAAAGTGCTCCGGATCCATAATTAATCCAATTCAAACCTAGCCCAACCGTCTTATAAATTATAAAGGACAAAACAAAAATTGAATTCTTATTCTCATTCGAAATTAAATATTATCAAATACGAAAATTCATATCCAAAAACCAATTGAATAAGTAGTCGGTCACCCGAATTTGGATAATATAATGGTTTTGACCGTCGCATAACAACGCTGTTTTTCGCATCAAAAAAATAAAATCATATCTAAAAACCAGTAAAAATTGATAAAATAAAATTTCAATCCACTTATAGTTTCACGTTATATAGTTTAGGTTAACTTAAAACCGATTGGACGATTAGGACGATAAAGAAATGCGCGGCAAATAATAAACAACAAATCGGCAAAATTATGTAATTTGACGAATAATGAAAAAATAAATTAAGCTAAATTATTTAAATATATGACGGTTACGCGAAAGAATAACGAACAACAAATTATTTTCTTATTTTACGATCTATTTATTTGCCAATTTTCAATATTACGACGTATACTTACTGAAATGAATTATAATTTTAAAATAAGTTTCGCTTTAGAACCAGTAAACGTTTAAGTAAATTATATACGATTATTCGGATGATTTAATCAGTTAACTGAATATTTTCTTGGTAATACATTCGATTATTTTTAATTGGAGTGAAATAACGGTTGAGCAAAACAAATTCTAAGAAATAATATAAAACGTTAAACGTATACGAAATATGAAAGAAATATTTTTAAGTGCGTTTAACGGTAACGCAATTTTAAAAACGTATTATATTAAAACGCGAAACATCGGCTTTTTCATTAGAAACGCTAATGTTCGTTCATTAAATATAAATACGTTTTTTTTCTTTTTTTAGTTGGTATATTTTTTCTGTATATTAAAATAAAACAATATAACATTTAACGTAAATTATTTATATATTATAGACATTTCCAGCGCTGTAAAAAAAATATCCTATTGCGATTCAACCGTTGTTTTCTCGCGTCACAAGTGCATAAATCCCAGTCTATGCCACTGTAAATAATAATAATAATAATAATAATCGGTTCTCGCAAGTAGCCATCAATACGTTTATATACATATATTAAAAAAGAAATGAATTTAATCTTTTCGAAATATTAAAATTGATTCGTTTTTTTTTATTATTATTATTATTATTATATGACGTGTATCATCGACACGCACTTGATTTATATTTGTATTCTACATTTTTTTTTCCTAAAAAGGAATTATCGTACTTTTAATAATATCTACACGTTTTATTCCTACTAAACGTATTTTTTCAAGAACACGAGTATTCTGTTATTTCGTTTGAATTGTTATCGGATTATATAATTAAAATTCGATAGACCTCCACGTTTATTGTATTTGTTCAACTGCATAATACTCGAAATATCCGACGCCAAAAGTCCAACAAATTGTTAGGGAGAAAAATTGTTGTTACCAATCCGTAAGCTTTTCCGAAAACCGTATGTTTCAAATCCAAACGCGTAACTACTTACAGGTCAATTAGGGCGATGCCTAATAGTTGTATTTACTGTAATTTAAGTTGTTTTAGCAATGAGTCGGTGGTAAAAAGTTTTCGAACGTTGCAGATAGAACGGCATCTCGTAAAGGCAAACAA
The DNA here is from genome assembly GCA_032441825.1 of Chaetogeoica ovagalla. Classification (NCBI taxonomy): domain Eukaryota; kingdom Metazoa; phylum Arthropoda; class Insecta; order Hemiptera; family Aphididae; genus Chaetogeoica; species Chaetogeoica ovagalla. The sequence goes on along the minus strand of CM063732.1, from coordinate 4,710,603 downwards.
ATTTCTTCGGAAAATTATGTGTCGTTGCGGTGATATAATATAGGGAAGTTGAAGCGTTTCACTCTAAATTCCAAGAGGACATATCGATAAAACCTAAGTAAGTATCCAAAGGTTTCCAGATAATCTAAAACAAGAACAGAATAAGGCCGAAAAGCTCATGGTACGCATAAGAACTGTCTTGAAAGTATATTATTATAATCGATTGCGATTAAATAAATAGACAAACATAATGATGTGAAACTATACTCATTAGGAATCGCGAAATTTTTTTCAATAACGAATTGCTTATAAAATTCGTATATTTTTGCGCAGTTTAGTAATCGGTCGTTTTATAACGGTAGACACGTTCCGGACTTAAATAATTCTATCAAACATTTTCATGTGTGAAATAGGTATAAAACGTTTATAAATTAATTTGTTTTTTTTTTTGTCAATGAAGTTTTTTTTTTATTCACGAATAAATTATAACACCACTAGATTGTCACGGAAAATTAACGAGACGGTTTTCGATTATTGAAGGCTGCAACGAGAAACGAGTTTTACGCTTGTGAATTCTTTTTGAGAACTGCGTTTAGAAACGAAATGATAAAAAAAGAACCGTAGAAAACGGTCAGCGTTTTTACCGTAATTTATTGTGTTTTTAGAAGACGCTCGGTTTGAGTGTAAAAGAAAGCAATCGTCCGTTCGCAGACGATTCTCCGTTCTAATGAAACTATCGTGAAATTATGTCTGATAAAGTTTGAAACGGGATTGTGGGACAATCTGCTGCTGCAGTTCTAAAGGTGAACCTGACAGGTGCTTTTCTTCTTTTCCGTTCAAATAACAATAACAATTATAGTCATCACCACAGAGAATAACGAAAAAAAAAGAAAAAGAAACTTTAAACATTTTTCATTTATTCATTTCTTTTCCAGACGTATAAAACAGTTCCGGTTGGTTTAATTCGGCGTCAAAAAAAAAAAAAACTCCCGTCCCGTTTAGAGCAACTCGATTTTTTTTTTTTTTACATTTTCATTTTTCTCTCCTTTCATTTTTATTTTTATTCGCAGTTCGTGCTCTCGTCCGAATTGTTGTCTGTGTCGTCTCCCTCTATTCATTTAATAAAACAGAGCTTTTAAAAAATTCGTTCTCGTACTCTTTTTTTTTGTATTTAATCGTTACGCCGAACACGTATTCTCTCTCGTATAGCTCGGCGCGTTTCGCGGGGCTAATTACTTAAATTACTAAGCCGTTTTCTTCTATTATGCGTAGGCTCCGAAACGAGTTAATTCCCATGCCTAAATTTCACGAACCACCGCGTCACCAAATTCGCCTCAACTCGTTCTCCTCGTAGTTAATCCCGCGATTTCTTCTGCGGTTATTACTGAGTTTGTATTGTTTTGCCTTTTGTTTAAATTTAAAACGTCGTCACGTATAAAAAAAAAAGAAATAGAAAGAAAACAGATTCTTGTCGCTGTGAACAAACGTGGTTGAAAAAAAAAATGTTTCAATAACTTCAAGCATACATTCGCGCGAAAATAAAGTGTACAGGTAAAACGATCGGTAAAAAATATTAATAATAAGTATTTGTAATCCTCAAGATTTTTTGTAAAAAAAAAATAACCTAAAAAATGTAAACTCCTAGAATTTTTTGACTTGTATAAAAACTTGAGTTTTATACACTCCTGCGGGATAGAAAGTCATTTTTATCCAAAGAAAACGGAATATTTCTATCTATCGTTAGTACGTACTGAATAGTTTTTTTCCTCGTAAAAACGATTCCGGGCATCCGCTATTTTCGATTCGGCCGAGAGAAATACTCGAATATAATATTTGGAAAAACAACGCTGTGAATCGTTAAAACATATATAAAGCATACTAGGACATAACACACTAAACGATATGGAAATAAAAACAATATTGTTTACAATCGATTCGATTATATAATATAATTCTAATAAATCCTACACATTAATATGGTTTCTGACGTCCGTTCGGAGCGGATCGAACGCAGTAGGAGCCTAAAACGTAAAGACTTATTTTGCGGTTATTTACGTAATTTGTAAATATATATAGACAGAAACAAAAAAAAATTAATTTTCGATTACTTGTAATATTAATTTGCAAAATATTATCAATGGTTTAACGTCCATTGGACTTTGCGAAATTTATGTACATAATTCACGAAGGGCTTTTTATTATTATTATTATTAAATTTCAAGTTAAAACAATTTTGTTCCGAAAAAATGTGCGCTGCAATATTTTGTTTTACAATACAATACCCATTACAACACAGGTTATCTATATAAAATGAGAGATAATTTTTTTTTTATATAGTTTATAATATAAACTATTATGTAAACCGATGATGATATAAATTTTATATCATCTTCTGCAGTGTTGAAGCTACTATACATATATATATATATATATATATATATATATATATATAGCGAGCATAATGAAAATCGCGTGCGGAGAATAAGCATTCGTGCGATGGCAATAAAATTACAGGAAAATAAATCGCGATGGAACAGATCGGGTCGTGTGAAATATATTTGACGATAATTGAATAAAAATGCGGTTAATGGCTATGTAATGGGAAGAGAGAAACTGCGGTGAGATTATAAGTGGAAAAATTTTCGGCTTTGATGGTTTTCGAACGTGGTCTATATATCGTATACAGACGTATCTGAGGAACGTTATTCAACAGCAGCGGCGGTACAGCGTGTAGGTGGAAAAAAAATGAAATGAATAAAATCGTTGACAGAAAGCCGCCAAAGACTGGCGGAAAGAACGAGCTATATAGGGTGTACCGCGAAAATACACAAAATGTTCAAAAATTTAAACATTTCACCGGGGTGGAGAAAAACCTGCGATGGTCATGGGCAAAGTGTTTACACAAAATAAATATTACAATAACGTAGCTATTTGTTTTTAAATTCTCAAGGAGTTGTATTTTAAAAAAAAAACATTTATTTATTTAAAACGCATACAACTCTTTGATAATATTAAACAATGTAATATTGTAATTAATTTTGTGTAAAAATTTTTGGCGTCCAAAGTCTACGATCGTATAGTCTTTCGCACATTGTTTTTCCCGCGCGCGCGAAGCAATCATTTCGACGGAATCCGCGGCGATACGTCCCTTTTTACGTTGGGACAGTGTGATTTTTCGATAACGTTATCGTGTGAAAATCAATTTGCCATTTGTGCCATGATAATCGGTTTTGTAATAATAATAATAATAATAATAATTCCCCGAGAAACGTGTAACCGATGAGTGAGAGCAGACCGTGTAAAACATTATAACAGAGGATAAGGCGATCGACCGTTTTAATAATTCATTCGACGCGGATTGCGACGAGACGTCTCGTACATCGGTGTGCGAAGGTGTATCCATTCAACCGTCCGGACGGGCTTTGGACGGACGAGTGGAAACGGACGATTGTAGGGAGAGGCATTGCAGCCGAGAGGGACGTCGGAGATGGAGATAGTTGCCGGGACAATTGCCGCGTTCGAGTATTCGAATATCTCTTGGAACCGAGGCGGAATCCCTTAATTAATTATTACATTTACTGCGCGGAGCCGCAGCTCCGACGGCCGAGTCCGATTAAAACGGGCTCGGGCAGAGTCTTACGCGGTCGTTCCATCACGTAGGTGCCTGGCCTAATAACAACACAATATTCCGTTATTAAATACGGTGTCATCGGGGGCGATTAGAGACGATTCAATTAAGGCACCGCGATAAAACAATATCAATAAAATACGCGGACAACGGTCTACGACAGGGATCGGCGGCAACGTTATGAGCCAAGGGTTATAATTTACGAAATTCCACACAGTTTTCGAAGGGCCACTAAAAATTTTCGTTTCAGTATTTCATTTTCCATTTAAAATAAACGATTTTAAACGTGAAACACTATATTTTGTTCACATGCGATTGTATTTTGCAACACGAAACATATTAAAGCATTTTTACTAGATGCTAAAATAACAAAATAATTAATCCAATTATGTTCTTCTTGAAACAACGAGTGAATAAACGAACTAAATAGTGACGACGATACAGCTGAAGCACGGGCGAAAACGCGCAAAAACGGCATTGGATTGTGGAGACAAACAACAAGATCAGTGGCGTGCCAACGGTTCAGAAACGTTTGGAAACAAATTCGACGTCGAAAAACTGTTGTGTACGGGGGCGCGATTCCGCAGGGTCAATGAGGACAACTGCCTCTACTCTTTAAATTCAGGCGAGTGGTGATCATTTAGGTCAGCTCAGTCAGGTGTCTAGAATTTTCGTAGCAAATAATACAAATTAAATACAAATAGCTATGCGAAATAATTGTTCAGGGTCTGAGGTGCGTTATTGAATATTATACAGCGAGAGATAAATAGGTGTGCCTATTGCGAATGAAATACCACATTTCATACTTATAAATTTGTTATATAAAATAAATACCAAGGTAGGTAAAAATTAACGAAAAACACCTTACAGAAGTTTACAATATTTTAAAATAGATAACCACTGGTTGTGTCTGTCATTGTACAATTAAAGTTTATACGCGCGCAAAAACAACGAGGTTTGAAGCGGAATTAAAACATTTGCGCGATTTTTTTTTATATATATATAATTATACTTCGGTATCTGTTTGGAAATGAAAAACGGATTTTAGAAATATCGTGGTTTCGTGGTTTGATATCGATATTTACATTTCAAACATTCGGTTCCGTTGTGTTTGATCGTATTGTGTTACGTGGGGTTACTGCAGGGTTAAATAGAAGTCGTATAACTGGTAACGTGGGTAGTTTTGCGAATAACTGCGCATAATTGGTCGTCAGATAGAGAGAAATATGTTAAAACAGCCTATTTCACATCCCTTTGAGGGATATGTGTTTCGAGAATAACGAGTTATTTAAGAAGGTAATAAGCAAAGGGTGGAAACTAAACCAATATCGTGAATTCAGCCATCATATTATCAACATTACAAATGTTATCATTGTTACTATACTATATTCTGGGTTTATACCATTACACCGTCAGTAATATATTGCACATGGCTATTCCATTCTATGACTTAGCGGATCGCGACACTTTATGCGTCTTTTTTAACGTATTCTGTTGTGACTTGTATGCGATACGTTGTATTTTTCCACATTTTTTATTATTGGTGCTTGTGTGCGTTAGAAGCCCTCATTAACGAAGACATGGACGTTTGTGAAATAAGTGGGGAATGTGGAGGTAAAAACAATTAGAATAGCCGATGTTAATTGTAGAAAAAGCTAATAGATTAGAAAAAGTTATTGTGGTATTGTCACGGACGTTATATTTTATTATTTTTAATACCACGCTATAGACGGAAATTTCAAAATTGTGGCAATGCCATAAGATGCAATCGAACCAATACGTTAAAAACGGACGATTCTTTTCTTTTAAGCTATCTGCAAACATACCAAGAAATATTGAACATACGGTCGATGTACGATTTTATTATTTATCACAAATTTGTTTTTTTCCTTTTTATTTGACACAGGTCTTTCTATCTCCTTAATAGTTTTATATATTATATATTTATATAGTATTATTTAATAAATTTTTGGAAATTTCCGATGAAATCGCAAGAAACGCGGTAAAATCGTTAACTTATTGGTTTTGTGTCTGTAATCTTAGTTGAACTTAGTTTATACATTAATTTCGTTTAAAAAATAATTTATCGTAATCTTTTTTTTTTTCGTAATATGTAATTTGAATTTCAAAAAACCATATAGAACGTAATAAGACGATTATTCAATTTGAAATAATAAAACGATCGTACAAAAAGATATAATACGCGGTATCCATTCGAACCGAAATCGAATTTCTTTTTTCTACACTCTAGCCGGCAATGGAATGCGATAAAATATTATATTCCAATGAATGTTTGACGATTTCGCCTATTTTCGGTCCTTTTTTTTCTTCTTCGTCCCACGTCACTTAACACCGAGAGTAAGCCTAACGACAGTAAACTTTTTTACGACTTTTTCAAACATTTTTCGCCAGAGAGTTTATTTTTAATACGTAATTTATTTACCGCGCAGTCTACACGCAGTTTATGTCACGCGCGCGATTTGCATTTCGACGACGACGAAGACGGCGCGTCCGTGTTCTCCTCAGGTCCACCTCCGGCCGGCCGTTGATTTATGCGAAATCCGAGACAAATTAAGATTTTGTTCACCTCTAAAACATCACGGCCGAGTGTAATTACACTTGCGGCGGGGTCGTCGGAGAAACTGTAATCGGCGGTAACACTCGCTGTTACACGTCCATATCCATCGAAGACCACTTGATCTACAACCGACGGGGACACGACGAGAGCAGAGGTTTTCGCGCAACAAACATTATCTGTCGATAAAGCGTATACGCGTATCCCAGTTAAACGTACCAGTCGAGTGACGGTGAGATAATCACTTTTGAAAATTATCCGAGTGTTCGAATGAATCGAGGAAAAACAATAATAATTTGCGAATCTCGTATTGAAAAATGTGTTTGAAAATCAGTTGGAAATCGATTACGAACACGCCCGTATGGGAATCGAAACCGCTTTTGAACGACATGAAACAATATGTCGGTGAATTGAAAATGACATATCAATCACTGTAAATCGATAAAAGTAAATAAATTATAACGTTGTGGCTGCTAAAGATTTTTTCGTCATTAACTGTAAATTTAAAAGCAATACGATTAATCGTTGAATTCAATAAGAAAATTCCGAGCGAAGCATCGGTAGAGTATTATTATTTATTATTAAAATAATATTATGTGGTGTGCATGTGAATTGTATTATATGATTTACGAATAACTATACATTTTCGTATATTAAATCCTAATAAAGTATCATTTTTACGGAATAAAAATATCGAAATCTATGACTTCGGTGTAAATATCAAGACTCCCCGAGTTAATTTATTTCCGAAATGCCGGTTTGGTGAATTATAGTTAAACGGATTTTGACGAAACCGCGTTTTTATTCCATTTTCAACGGATCTGTTTTTTGGTCCGCGTTTATAAACTATCGAGAACATTGAAAACGACCTCCTTATATAGTACTACTCCAACGAGAATTCTTATAAATAAATGGGTTATATGAGACAAAATATTTTGTCGGCCAAAGTATTGTACGTAAAAAAAAAAAAAATTAAAAATCATTTTTTTAAACCAATATAACTTTCTCGATCTGGCCAGAATCTAAAACTCGTAAACCGGTAATTATGGAATATCGAAATAATATTGGAATTCCGTGCCAATATGGATGTATGTGTAATTCGGTAATTCGTATTTCGCGGGGATACGTTTTTAAATATAAATAAAAGTGCTTTCCGTTTTAAGTGGAATTACATACGTGCATATTATATCAGGACGACTGTAAATACGTACGAGCAATACAACGTGATGTCGAATTTTCGTGAAAAATAATCAAATATTTTATAATATTATATTAATGAGTAACATTACTTCGTATGTGTATTTTTAAGTCACGTTAAAATATTATATTTATCTCGACTGACGTCGGCGAATTTTCATAAGAATATATTTATGTACTAGTTATGCAGCGGTATCGAAACAATTCTCATAATTCGATTTTCTCTCGTACGGAGAAAATTTTTAAAAAATACGTTAAAAACGATAACATTGGAATAAAATTGATAAAACGCCACTTAAATGTAAAATATTCACTCGGAAGACTCTAAATGTTTTATAGGTATTCCGTGCGAAGAAAATCGGTTTTTTTTTTGTTTTTAATTTTGTCTGTAAACACTTATTTGTATAGAAAGAGCGCGGGGATTATGTTATTAAAACGCGTCGCGTTCCGTAAGCAAATTACAACTCGTTATATATTTTATTTGACGCGTTTTTCGATTTTTCCAGTAGTTTCTGAAAGCGTAATTAAAAACAATCCTCAGCCTAAAGGCTGCAAATTCTCCGTTCCACACGCATTTTCGCATTATAACTCGCAAGTCGCAATACGATCTGTTATCAGTGCGTTTTGACGGACGTAGTCAAGATGTTTTGTCTTCTTCCGCTATTTTTCCCCTCTATGGCGTTTTCCAAGTAGACAGTTGTTAAATGCTGGCGAAGTATGTGTCCAATTAACTTAGCTCTTCTCGTTTTCAAGGCCTCCGGGAAGTTTCGGTTTCCTCCATCACTTCATCATTTTTGTTATGTGTTTTTCCACCATTTTTTTTTTATGCAAGCAGACAATGTTGTGAAATGCAAGAAGAATTCTTTTTCACTTTTTTTTTCTTTGTTCCACATCTGAGTTCCGTTACACTCTAAACAACAACAAAAAAATAAATAAATCAGTGAAATACTTGACGGAATTCGTTTTGTGTTTATTATACGGTAGTTTTTGAAGAGCTTAAAATTGTAATAACAACCGTGCAGATATTACATATATATCGTTTACAACAGGTATTTATTAATTAAAAAACAGCAGTAGAGTCGTTCAGAGTCGATTTTCGAATTTATAACGATTTATCGTTGCTTTCAAATTCAAAACAACAACAAAAAAAAAAACTCCATAAAATCTTTGCCCAAGTGTGGCTCATTGGTGCCGATATCATCCACAGCATCCACTTTTTGTTTACTATTAACAGTTGTCACTAAGCACATTTAATTTCCAAATATTATATCCAATGTTATTTAAATATTTTTAATTTTAAAAACATACGCGTCAATATTTTTTATTCCTGTAAATAAATAAAATCATCATCCAAGTCTCTCTCTCTCTCTCTCTCTCTCTCTCTCTCTCGAATGCTATACAATAACTATTATACGTGTCGTATATGTTTTAAATTTATTTTTTATAATTCCTGCGTAATATATCGCACGTACATCATGTTCGACGATATGCTATGTATGAGTTTGGATAATCCCCAAAGGTTTTTAGTTTTTAACATTTATAATAATTCTTTATTTTATTTTTTTTCCCCCGTTTTTCGAACGCGTCGACATTTGAAAATGTATTTTTTTAAATTAAATTTTACGGATGTTTGCCTTAAAGGATTAAAAGATTAAAAACGTACAACAGGTCATTGTTGTACACAATACAACACGCCTATACAAAGCAGATGATAAAAATGAATAATGAGGAATTAATAAAATGAGAGCGTAAAAAAAACACATTCGTTAACGCACACAGTTGAAATAATATCGTGACTACAATATAAATACAGGTGTAGATTAAAAACGACAGGGAATAATAATAATAATAATAATAATAATAATAATTGTTTTGAATTTTAATAAAAAAGTTCATGCCGATATCAACCAACATAGACCATATATTATCATCACACATTATATATTTTAATAATTTTATTTGATAGATAATAATAATATTGAAATATTTTTACATCGTACAAAAATTGATTTAAAATAATAATAATATTATTATTATTATTACGACTGAAATTCTGTCCGAAAACCAGAAAAAAAAAAGATTTTTATCAAATAATATAAATTCCGTAAATCCACTATTACACACTTGCGCTTATTTATAAAATAACATAAAATACAATATAATATTTACCGCGTTGTTACGTAATTTGAAAATATTGTGTTTGTTTACTCGGTTATATAAAATGAGTTTTAATATTCTTTATTTGCAAATCCCCGAATACTAATTAACAAATAATAATAATAATAATCTTCTTCTTATCGTGTCCGGAATAATAATAATAATAATAATAATAATAATAAAAACAACATAATTAAAACAATTTTTCGTTAATATTCGCATAAAAACAAAAGTCATATCATTCGACGTTATCAACTCGGGATCAGAAATTATTATAAACTACTTTTTAACGAATTCTCGGGGACGTACATCATTTTGATTAATGACGACGAAACATAACGGAATGAATGCGCAAAAATTACTTCATTAACATTCGAACCGCGAACGACACCGAACAATTATTAATGGAATGGCAAGAGAAGAAGGAAAAAAAGATAAAAAACTGAATAATTAGCTCGTTTAAAGTTCAATCGTAATTCGAGGGGAGAAAAGAAATATAATTTCAGGTCTATATATAGTGGTGGATGGAGGGAAGAGAAGTTTAAATACTATGCGATTATAATTTACAAGCACGAAGTTTTATTATCATCGGAGTTGTTCGTTATAATTTTATCGAGCCATCGCCAGGGGAAGACGATAGGAAAGAAAAACCATTTTGAATAATAATAATAATAATAATAATAATTGTTATCGAAAATGTTCTTAAATTATACTCAAATAACGGAATTTGAATCGATCTGAAAAAAAAAATTATGTACATTTACACATTATTTATACATAATTCGATTATTTTTTTTCAATCGATTATATTTTTTCGTTTTAACCGGCCGCGCCGTATTTGAGAAGATTTTTAAATTAAAAATAACAAAATGAATTGTAAAACAACTGGAAACCAAAACCGGCTTTTTTCTTTTATACTTTAACGTGTCTGTTAGTAACGCGTAATACGAATCAGAGTAAATATAGTGTTCTCGTTATATATTAATACAGCGGAGTGGCGAAAATGTTTCGATGCAATTCGTATTTATCATTTTAATTTCACCGAATTCAAATTGTTACATTTACACGCCGAGTTGTAAAAATATTTTTTTTTACAATTCTCAATTTCCAGTGAGACCCAAAATTTGTTCAATCGGTAAATAACGAGTTGGCGATTCGTAGTCACATAAAATTGAATAACGAGCGAGTTAACGGTATACGAATTGTTAAACTGGGCGAGTTATTTTTCTTATTTCTAAATTAATTTCTTTTAACGAAATAATTATTAAATTTCGAAACCAAAAAAAAAAAAAAATCTAAAATGTTCCGACCGAGTTGATATACTGTATTTGCGAAGCGAATTAACGGATAGTGAATTATGTAAGTGATTAGAATAAAAATTCGGGACGAATGTTGAAACCGAAAATTCGCCGTATACATTGCACATTGCATATCATGTAATGATAATTTACAAGTCGTTCTCCGTTATGACGATTGTAAAACATGCGAGTATTTACGGATATTTTAATTGTGTATTTAGACTCTGTGATTCGCGACCTCCATAACGGACATATTTATTATTATTATTTTTTTTTTTTTAACTACGCCACTGATTGTGGCGTAATGGAAAACGAAGAAAACGAATCCGGGGTAGAACGGTGCCAGCCGCGTTTATGCATTCGCCTAAGTATATTATTATTATTATTATTATTATTATATCGCGTAACTATTGCTTAGTATAAAGTATATTTTTACCTCGTTATGCGTTGCGGTTTGAATCGCGTGAAGAGCTGGTTTTTTTTTATATATATATATATATATATTAAGTTCGCCATCCAACGCAAGCCGTCTATGCTATTATAACGCTGGTATGCAAATTCGCGTCGACCCAGTTGTGTAATACGAGGTATATTATTATGTACAGGATGTGACACGGAGTTCTTATAAATTTTTCATTCAATTTTTTTCACCTTTTTTTTAAAAAAAAGAATAATCATAACTACTACGAATTATGTTAAAAGATTCCATTGATCGTTGATTCACTCAGAATATTTTGAAATTTATATGTAATTTCTTCGGTTTTTAATTGACTCATTGCATAGTCCATCTCCAGAGCGTTTAATTACTGGTCCGAGGTGTGGCTACAAACTGAAAGACCATTTTGTCGTCGATTTTCTAAAATTGTTCGACATTTATGAAAATGTCATTTTCTTTTATTCATACACGCGCATCAAATCGATTCACTCGACGAATATTCGAATACAAAAATTGTTTAGAAATCATAACGACGTATAATTGATTGTATACGCCGAAATTCTCATAAAAATTGTACTTACAAAATGTCTATGTTAAGAGGTTCGATCACGCAGAACGAACAATATTTGAATTGAGTCGACATCTTTTCTATATACTTGTGGGAATAGATTATCTGTATTTTAATAATAATACACTAGGATAGAAACGATATAAATTTTTACATTTTTAAACATTTTTTCAATTATTTAAAAAAAAAAAAAAATGAAAAAGGAACCGTTCAATAAAAATCGGTTGTCGCAACAATGATTGTCCAAAATTTAAAACTTTTAACAAAATATTCTTTCTAAATGATCGTTCACAACTCTTTTGAATTATTAACGAATAGTTAATTGTACGATACACACACGTGCTAATCATCTAATGATAATTAATAATCATTTAATTTTTTCATAACCTGAACACTAAATTTCGAAAATTTCTTCTGTCCTATCCAAATAGATTGAAAATTTTCATTTTTTTTTTTTTTTAAATCGATTTCCTTATGAAATTAAATTGTATAACGCGTTATCGTCATGCAGAAACATAAGGATATTTAAAAAAAAAAAAAAAAAACATTTCCGATATTATATAAAACGTAGAACATTGCAGTCCGCCGATCCTCACCCTGTATAAATTAAAAATATATTATTTTATTATAAATATTGTAATAATAAATGAGCACAAAAACGTTTGTGTGTGCCGACACGGTAACGTTTGATTTCGATATAAATCTTAAGGGGGCGCAAAAAAAAAAAAAATGTCAACTAATCATTTTTATATATTATTACGATTTCGGGGAGAGGGGAAGGGAATGGAAAAAAAAAAGGAACACGTCGATTACGTTAATTACACTTCCCCTGTCGTTTTCTCTCTCACTAAATACCGACGACGACGGAGCTTACGAGTTGACTTCATTCCTGCCGATTTTCTTCGGTATACGGTGATATAATATGAAATGAATTAAAGGCACATAACGTTATCGTTTGTGCACATAACGCCTTAACCTGGCGCAGGCGACATAAATTATGCACCGCAGTGCCCAAAGTATGATTAATCGTAAAATAATTTCCATCGCGTTTATACTCGATGCGAATATCGCATTTTCGTGTTCCACGCACGTAACCGGCTAACCGACATAAGTATAATTTTATTTTTTCTCTCTAAACGTTTCTCGAAAATAACACGCGAGTCGCACAAACGTATAACACTCAGCCGGCGAAAAACAAGGGTTTACAAAAAAAAAAAATTAAAAAATTACAAACCGAAATTTTTTTCAACGTCGCACGCGAAACCTGATTGTTATTGCGCGACGAAAATTATGATTTTTGTTTTGTTTTTTCTACCGATTATTATAATATCCCCTGTACACACCGAGTCGGACGACCGACATTGTGACACACGGCTGTACAACGCGGTACTGAAATTCCTCGCAACCGAGAAAAACGAATCGAAAACGAACATTTACGCTGATATTTTAAACATAAGTGAAACCGATCCAGATTCGTTATACAGAGTGAATAATGGTGATTTTTTTTCACCTAGTATCCTGAAATAGAAAGCCATTCGATACGTTGGAAGAGCTCAATCTAACCGCGGCAGAAAAAAACAAACTTGAGAGCAAATGAAAATTCAAAACCGTGATGACTGTTTTTTTTTTCTTGACATTCGTGGCATGGTGTATAATCGCTTGCTCCCTTAAAGTTGGACCGTCAATCCACATTAGTATGTTTAAAAGTCTGAGTGCTCTCCGCAAACGGGTTAGACAACGAAGACACGACTTCTGGAGGAACGAGTCATGGTTTTTTTCCCCAACACAATGCGTCTGCTCATTTCGCTTTATCTGTGAAGAAGTCCTTTGCAAAACACGTCATAGCCGTGTTTAAACGTGAGTACTCGCCTGTGATTATTTTTTTTTTTTTATTTCCTTATGTCAGATCGGTGTTTAAGGTAAAGTTCTGATAGAACGGTGTAGGAATCGCCAAAAGGAATTATATTAATAGCAAAAAAGTTTCTAATGTAATCGAGATGATAAATAAATTGTTTTATGACTTCAATCCGGTTATTTGATAAACCCACACCACGTATGCGATTTGTAGCGAAAATCGCATTCGATCAGCAAAACATAATACATGACAGGAACTTTACCTGTTACTCACATTTTTACCATTCTTTGTTAGCGAAAAAATTACCCCGTAAATACTGTGTTTTTCATCGATCACATATAAGATCAAGTCGTCGTGCCTTGAGTATAACGAACCGAATTCAAAATGAGTTACATAATATGAAAATCTCTACAATTAATTTCCCGTAAAATCTATATACATATATGTGTATATATATATTCTATAACGCACAATATAAACAAACATATTGTGGAAATCAATAAATACGTTTACATAAATTTAAATTTAAATTGTCGACATTGTTGGATCATATCGTGTGCAGTGTAAATATACACTCGCGCGGATACTATTCATCGAAACATAGAATACAATTCTATTTGTCCGTCGGCTACCACAGCCATCGAACCGTATTTGTGTGTAGGTATATATATCAAAAAAAAAAAAAAAAAAAAACATCAATTTTACAATAATATAACTTGAGAGCGAGCCATTTACGTTTTAATATTACACTAATACACTTCGCCAATATCTTGTTACTTAATATCTTGTAATGAATATTGCCAACCGACCGATGTGCGTATATAAGTTATATATATATAAAGTATAAACGCTATTGATACGACCACGTTTCTCGATAAGTAAGGACGAGCTGAAAATCCCGGGAGATATTCAAAGGTCTTTTAAGTGTTTCAATATTATATTATCCACAGTTACCAGACGCCTAATATTTTTTCAATTACTTAACTCGGATGATACACAAACGGCTGCATTAGGCTGTTTCGTTATTTCCATAAAAAAAAAAGTGTTTTACTACACATAAGACATTAAAAAATAATTACCGTTACGTCTCAATAATATACAGAAATAAAATATACCTATTCGATTAACGTACACGACAAATAAATAATTTGTCTTGCGTTCAAAGTCGACAATATTATAATATTGGAGCAAAACTTTAGATTAATCAAACCTGACGGGTTTTTTCTTTTTAACACAATTTTAGATATTGGATGAGAAGCAATGTATTAATTTTACTACGATATGTTTTTTGTTTTGTGTATATTTTTTTCATACAGAAGGACAATAATCTAATCTTCACGTGTATTGTATTGTAGCAATGCAGTCATTAAACAAAATTTCAATTCTTCTAATGAACGCTTAAAATTGAATATGATTTAATAATCTAACAACGTTGAAAGAATGTTAATAATCAATATGAAGAATTTTTTGTTTTTAGCCTTTTGAACCACTGGATTGAAAGAACTACAACTGGCGACATAATATCCGATTCCCACAGAAATAAATACGGATTTTTTTTCGCCATCATTCCAAAAATATTCATTCAATAAACTTCATAATTTAATCACTTTTGAACTTAAATAATATACAAAGATTAATAAACTTTTGATAATAATTGTTTATCAATTTCGAGCGGAAAACAGTACTTTGAAAATATTTCAATTTTATTCTGGACTTTTACGATTATATTTTTAATTTCATGATCGAACGCTTGAAACTTCAGTACGAGATAATATGTCATTTTAAATATTATTCTAACAATTGAAAAAAAAAAAAAAAAAAAATTGTTTCAAATTTTTAATAAGATAAAATTCGTATTTAAAAAAGCTGAAAATTCAATATGCAACATAAAGATCATAGCATTATTAATAGCAAAACCATTATGTACAACCCAGCTTCTACAAAAATACATTTTTATACATCCATCGTATTATATTATGTATAATATTAAGTAAATTCGACACTGTTTGTACGAACTACGCGATCGATATTTAAATCTGACAAATTGATCAATAACGGGAGAAGAGATTTGATGCCAACATAAACTAAAATTAGAAAATGTACGATTTAAATTGTCGTACTTTCGAATCGAGAATATCGATTTCGATAAAATAAGGAGTACACCGATGCCAATTTCAAATGTCGTATCGTTTCCGTTACTGAGCTCGCGCGATTTTCAGGGGAAAAAATTATTAAGAAGACTTCGTGCGTACAAATTTTCAACGAAAAACACGCAATGGCGTTTCTTTTTTTCGAAAACCCGAGACTACGGGGACATCATACACGTATATCACGTATTGCCGAGACGTCGGTCGGAAAAGAGAGCGAAGAGAAAAATCCATGATCGTCGTGTGTAACGTGTGACCAATGCCGGAAAATGGAAGTGCGTCGCGTCATCACTTCGAAATCGACCGCGCCAGTGTTGTGTTTACTTCGCACGAAGCAACAACATAATGTGCACAATCCGTGTTACGCGTGTTATAATAATATAACACGCGTTCTACTCGCTACTGCCACCACTACACGTTTTAATAATAAATGCGCGGCGGCGAAATAATTTATCATAAACGTTTCGAAGGGCGTGCTCCGGGAAACTTTGCCGTCGAGTTCGAGTCGAAATCCATTTTATAACGTCAACAAATAATTAGCGTAATGATCTCGTATACATCTAATTCGCCACGCGTCATTTTTCTCCGGTAAACTTTACGACAATAGCGGGATATACAGGCTGCGTGTGTACGGGGGAGGGATTCGATGCGAGAGAAACTTGAAGTAAGCGCGATTTCCGTTATTACTTACACACACACACACGAACGATCGGTACACCGTATCACCCCGTATACACGCGCGCGGTTTGTGGCGCAAAAGCACAAAAAAAAAAAAAGAAAAAAAAGAAACTTTTCGAAAATTCCGAATTATCTGTATTCCGTTCGAATGCTGGGCGAATGGGAGTGAATTTCCAGCTCGGCTCGGTTTCGTTTCAATAGGCGTAATTCGATTAGGCTTTTTTTTTTATTTCGTACGTTTTTTTTTTTTTTTTGTACACTTTACATATCGACGACGTCGCGAAACCAAAGTGTCTTTACGTTTACAATAACAATTACGCTCGGAACGAGAAAAAAAAAATATAAAAATAAATCGATTTTTCCATTTGGATTCTGCATGCGGTCTACACGGCCGACGTTCTCGAAGACATTGAAATATTCTCGAAAAGTTAGATATTTATAGCTTAACCCGCAAAATTGAAAAAAAATAAATCGATTTAAAATATTGTTTTACGATTAAAAAAAAAAAAAAATATATATATATATGTAAGTATATAAAAACCCGATCACATCGCGTATATATTATATATTGTAACAATACGTAATGATTGAAGGCAGTTGGATAACGCGTTAAGTTAATTTTACATTTTTAAATAAAGATTTTATTTCTTTTTTTTTTTTATCCCTTGAACTCACGAGCTATCGTTTACAAGAGTCTCGGAATTAATAATATTAAAATCCTTTAACGAGTACGACGTTGTTAGCGTACGGGATATTATTATGACGTTACTAAAATAATTATTTTTCAACGTAATTTCCGAAATTGGTTATATTGTGTGAATGAAAGAGATACGGTTTTCTGATATAATAATATATTCGACGCGAATTCGGGGGAGAGGGAAAAAAGCGTAGCGCAAAAAAAAACCGGGGAAAAATCAAAAAAAAAAAAAACCGTTTGGAATGTAATTGTCGCCGGGCAACGTGAAATTAAAACGAAATAATTGTTTTCGATTCGTTCCCCGCAGTCGCCATTTCGTCGATGCGGTTTTTTATTGAACGAAAAATAAAAAAATGTCTGCTATCTCGTGTACGCGTTTTCTCCGACGCGTCGTCCAGTGTTCGGGACAAGAACGAATTTAGCAGAATTTTTAAAAAATATCTGATCGACTCGTTCGCGACGACATTTCCGTTAACATAGCAAATTTTCCGTACTCGCAATCCGTTCGACGGCGCGATATTTACAGTGGCGTGCGCAGGATTTTTTTCCGAGCAGGGTGTCTCATAATATACACGAATTGATGACGCTTTTTTCCATTTTCTTTTTTCTTTTTTTTTTGCTCATCACTCTAAATAAATCTCCTCTTCCCCTACACACTGTGTTATAATAGTATAATCAATAAAAATAAAACAAAAGATTAACGATAATAATCGTTTATCGGGGGAAATTCGCTTTTTGTTTTTTTATATTTAATTTTAGTCGTCTTTTCATAATTTGAAAAGATTCTTTAAACTGTTCAAGCAAAGATGTCATATCCCGCTGCGTACGCCACTGGATATTTATATAAATCGAAATTAAACGGCGTTCGTCGTAGGTAACCACTGGGAATCGTTTCGCGTTTTGTAACCGCTGTTTGTAGAAGAAGAAAAAGAACAATATCGAGAAATGTAATATAATATACCTACTACACTCGTATATTGTATTCGACGACGAGTGGAGAAAACGTTTTAAAAAAAAAAATAATAATAATAAATTATACGTTTATTTTCTACTAATAAAAAAAAAAAAAGTACTCGAATTCCGCGTTCGGCGGAAAAATTGAAAAATAAAAAAAAGAAATAAAATGCGGCGGAACAATTGAAACGGAAACCGTACGGGTTTTAGCGTCTGTCTCGTATACGTAGAAAGCCTTCGTAAATCGGACAAATCGATGGCGAAAGAGAGGAAGGAAATAAATACGGTTTTACAATAACGATAAGCGATTTGCCGTTTGTCGAAGGAATTCGTGTCGTTTTTAAGACAAGCGGTCGACGATCGTTTTCCCGTGCAGAGCTGTGCGATATAAGCCTGAAAATAACTGCCGCCGCGGTGTCTTTCGCAGGTCGGATCGAACTAGACGCGGTGGCCCGACCGTATATTATTAATGAATGCGACTACGAGTAGTATTTTCGCAATAAAATTCCGCGTGTAACCTATATATATATAAATAATAATAATGTAATAACGCCGCCCGGCCAAATGGCGTTTTACTCGATAATATCCGATTTCCCGACGTGTCGTTTAGCGCAAAAACAATCGTATACAGTCTTTTGACGTGTCGCCGCGTCCGCCATTGTGCGATTTATTCGTTTTTCACGCGGTCTGTCGCGAGACGAGTGTGTTGCGCGCAACACGCGGGGCGCACGTTTTCGACAAACGACAAAAGCCCCGCCGAGCGGTCGAACAAACGTCAATGAAAAGCCGCATAAAACGACATTTACCGTGTCCGCTTGTCCCCCTCGCAGATATGATTTTAATACGGTTTGGAATTGAAACGTTAACGCGCGGTCGGCGAATTTATTTTTTCTCTCGCGGGCCGTTTTCGTTTTTGTTCCGTCGGCGTACAGCCGGTTCAGGGACACGACACGCTTTTTATAATATGATCGACGCGCGCTGTGTAACCTTGGACTGGACGAGATCCTCCTCTATTCGTCTTGGTAACACAGTGTTCGCGTTTCGACGCCCATTTTCAAATAATTTTTAATTATCAAACGTGTTGAATAGTAATCACCGTGCCCGGCAAACCATTACGCCGAACTTTGGAATACGTAATAATGTCTCGAAGAGTATTCTTAAATATTGACAATATTTATTTTGTACGTTCGTACATCCGTAACGCACTCCCTGTTGGCGTTCCGAAAGCACGGTCGGATATTTATAAACCTATTTCTATTATATACTTACTTACACTCTACACTGAGTACTCTTCAACACTTCACGTTTTTCGAATAGAATAACCGTGATTTCCTTTCAATATTAATTGTGCCAGGAATAACATTTATACTTACACGGGTCAGGTGAAGAATATACATTCTATCAGTCGATCATTCGACGGTATTGATTTGTGTTATCACTTCTAAACGAGGAGGAGTTGAGAAAATAAAAGTATCAACGATACTTTTTTTTTATTATTATTATTATTATTATTGTTATTTATTATTCGATATTGACAAAAGTACTTGAATACTTGAAAACGCTTAGATAGGAATGCGAGTAAGTTTTTTACGCGCGAGAATAAATTTTCGACGGGACGTGCTTATTACGTTCCATACACCATAATATTATGTCTCGTCCTCATATTTTTAGACGTGTAAATAATATATATAAAAATCTATAAATACGAGTATTTGTACGGAGATAAATGAATTTCTCATCAGCGCAGTCACCCGGGGGATTCATGAAAATTCGAGACGAACGCATATTGCACGCCAACGTCCGTTTTGTATTTCACGATATTTTCGTCTTGTTGACTACAATGTGGTACGCGCGATATTATTGCAGACGTATAATTTTAAGTGCCATACTAATTGTACGGACCGCACGACCCACGTTCAAACTCGGGAGCGTAAAAAAAAAAAAAATTAAATTAAGTAAAAAACTTTGCGCGGAAAAAAAAACTTCCGAGAGTCTAATAAATTTCTATGAACACCGCGCGGCGGGACGTGGGTCTGTACGCGAGTTTCGTGGTGGTAGTTTATTATGAATATTTAAAAGCCCATAAATGAATCTCCATATGATTTACATCGTTTTGGCCGCAGCAGTTTATGTTTTATATACAGTGAAAATTGTTCGGTTAGGTTAACACAAAAGTTATTGTTGACGGAGTGTGTATTGTAGTTGTGCGGGCACGTAGCGCAATGGTACGAGTGAATTCCTTTTATGACGTTTCAAGATTTAAAAACCAAATTCTACAAAAACAATTTTATTATTATTATTATTTATTGTTGAATCATACGCGAATATTTATAGATCGTTTTCGTAACTATATCCCCAAAAGTAATTATTGGAAATGATAATAATAATTTATTATTACCCGTAGAATGCGGCGAACTTGTGATTTCCTATAAAATCAAACTGTAATTTTTTTTTCTACAAAAAAAAAACGTTGTTTTAATTTCAATATTCCCATAACGAACAATCACTGCTCAAAAATGTAATATTGTGACGAATGTTCCATAGACAATAGTACTGCCTTGCTAACAAGGAAAACAACTGGGCTTGAACATTTCTGATAAACAGTGCCCAAGAGGGAAAATTATCAGAAATGTGATGTGACGTGAAATTCTGAGAACTTATATTGTGGAAAATACATTTTCTGGATAGTACAATTCCGAAAAGTAATTCCACGGAAGGATATTACGCGAGAGAAAATTTTATTTGGGCAAAATATTTCTGAAATACGTAAAAAATTACTGAAATATTAAAAAAAAAAAAAAAAAATTAACCGAAATGTTATTACGTAGAAAAATCAAATTCGAGAAAATACATTTCAAGAATTATTCCGTAGATAGTAAATAGTGAAAAATAGTAATTATTACGTTGGTAACATCCTTATTCCTATGTGCTTTTCCGATTTCTACAGGATTTTTTGCTCCGTAATAATATTATAAAATTGTAAAATCATTTAAATAATTATTACGATTTTCCATATCACAGTAATAATTATGATAGTCGTGTATGTACGTCTTTTCCTACGGCGCATTAATTTAATTCACCATATTTTTAATACTCAATGATCGGTAATTAATATTGGTATTAGGTGTTCATTGGATTTAAAACACAAACGCGAATAGCATTTTAGGCGCAAACGCCGTTTTGAATCGTCAATAAATGATGGTTCGACGTAGGCGCAAATCTGGTTCATAGCATTGTGTTTTTGACAAAAAAGGAATACCGAGTAGAAAATACCATGGTGGTTTCATCGTGCCATGAAAATGTTACATTCGATTCGAACACCGTAGTATTGTACAAAATAGACACGCGAATTAGTAACTTCAAACAATTGGTTTCTTTTACTGTCATTAATCCCTAGTGAAATCACAAATACATGGACATTGTTCAACGTATTCTACAAATTTTACGTATGCTCAACGCGGATTCATCGCACATTTTTATTTTTAATTAAAATGAAAAACTGAAAATGTACGTGTAGCCCCCCCCCCCCAATAAGCTCGTATTGCTCAACACTGTCAATAAAATATCGAACGGCAACACGATTTTAAACGGGGAAACGAACTATAATTGCACCGGTTAACATTTGCTGTGACGCATATTATTCGTTTGTAGAGAATTCTGTGCGAAACCGACTATTCTGGCCACCACCACAAGGCGTTGTTCTCCCGATCTCCTCTCTCGGTCGTTATCACTCCAATTCTTCTCTATTACGCGTTACGATTTAAAATTATGTAAAATCCATCGAACGTTTACGAGTAATATTAATAAACCAACGGTTTTAATTTATTTTAATGTATTGTATTTATTTATTTAAAAAGCTACAAATACTTAAATTAAAATTTTTATATAATAAAGACGTTTAAACGCGAGTTTTGCGGTTTATCGTATACGAGTGTATACACAGTCGTGGTGCGCTGTATTGGTGCCATCTACGGAAACCAATACAATTGGGGAGGTCGCTAGTATCGTTTTTACACTGCTCTGTTCTGAACACAGTACTCAAACATTTTGTCTAAACCGTATTATAATCTGTAACCGAATCCATTTCCAATGTCTAATAATATGAAACACGCTCATTTCAGAGTATAACGTACAAGACGCACATTAAAAACACCATGCCGTGTAAAAAAAAAAAAAAAAAATAGATTAATGCTTGGTAAAAATTATAGTACATTTTATTTTGTACGCGCAATTCTCAGTGGTTTAGATTTCACAATATTACACGGTACCACGCGAAGACGCGACTTTTATCAATATAATAAATAATCAATCAGCGTTTTTAATCGTTTTATTTGCAACTGTAATGTAGTAGGAATGTGTACAACAAGACAAACTAATGAAAATTACCAAATATATATTTATTTTTTTTCGAGTGGTATAGTTTCGAGGGTATCATAATATTCCGTATGGGTAAGACTTAGATGAAATCTTGCGCGAAACACCACAATTGCAGTATGTACTAAAATATATTTGCGATATATATATATATATATATATATATATATATATATATATATATATATATATAATATATAAAACGAGTAAAAATAAAACAGCCAATACCACCGCGACATAGCTGTAATGTCGGGTCGTAAATACTTCTGTTATATTGAATTTAGAGAATGTTATTAAATATTTCACGATCTCTTCAATATCAAACAGTTATTACCCACACAATCGGTGGCCCATTACGTATTTTAACGAACCGTCAAACGTATTAATTACTGAGCGATCTGGCACTAATATTTATAGAATTTTTATACAAAGGCATTCGGAATAATGTGTGCGAAGTAATCGAAAAATATTCCTCGGATAATATAAATTATATAATATTGTATTTTAATAAAATCTATCATCGCGTGTTTCGGTGAAAATATATTTTTTTACGATGCAAACGGCAATATTATAGAAACGTTGTACACTCACACCCGTCTGTATGGGAAAATTGATCTCAAGACCAAGCCACTGATTATTATTATTATTATTATTATTATTATTATTATTATTATTAACATAATCACAATATTATCGAAACAATAATTCCAGCGAACCGCACGCATAGATTATAATAATAATAATAATAATAATAATATTATTATTATACCGATGACGCGATATTTATATCAAGTATCGATTACGACGACGGCCGGTCGTAATCTCGGAGAGTCTAGGGATTTCGAGATTGTAAGCCGAATCCCCGGGTTCATTAAGTTTGCCAACGCCGCTGTGGACCACCATATCAGTACTACTCTCGAACACCACTCATACGAAGACGTTCGTGTAATACGTATTATCAAATATTACATATTATAGACATTCGCGTGATCGACAGAAATTGTTATCGAACAACGTCGAGTGCATAATACACAATAATAGAATATTCTGCAAACACACGTATATTATGAACTCGCCACCTACGGTACGTATCTTATCCATATAAACGAGGAAACGATTTACTGATAAACATTGTTAATCCCGATTTGAAAGAAATGATTTTTGTTCGGTAAACGTTTGAAAAACCCGATGTCAGCGGTCAAAACGATTGTAAGGAAATCGGTCATTCGGAATCTGGTGCAAAAAATTAAGTGTCGCCGTTTAGAAAATGCAAGTCGCATCGCACGTGTAAAGAGTTGAAAATTTGAAAAATTCGTAGAAAATCTGTATTTGAATGCCACTAAGTCGTCTTTGAACATTCGTTTCAATACAATTTCGAAATATTTATATGATATTCGGTTCAAGAGTATACCGGAACGAGAGCGAGACGGCTAGTCACATGCTCAGTCAATGGCTGTTGCTGTCCGCAGCAGCAATCGTCGACATGCCGACGATTTCAGACAATCGGAACACAGTCACTAACCGATTTTCGTCTGCCGCCCGATACACTCTTAAGGCGAACAGCAGTTATATGTAGTGAATATGTACGTGAAAAGAATTATAATACTGTATATACAGTAAACCGTGTGAGCTGACGATTGCGGTTTAGAACGTAAATCAATCGTATTTGTATATGAGTGTACATACCCGCGACTCCTCCGAAAACTTCCTATTACAAATTGATTGCGTAAAAATTATACGGTCCGGGGGAGACGTGACGGTTGTCGCGTAATTATTTCGCTGTAAGTTACTGTATCCCCGCGTACCGTATTCGACAACGTTAATTTCGTTCGATTACCGTTCGATTAGAGGTTTAATAATAATACACCCTCGGCGGCTGGTGGACCGGCGATGGAAATTCGCCAAAATAGTGTATATAATATTACACGAGGATTTGATGTTTGATCATAAAGTTAAACTCGAAGATATAGCAAATGCGGCGAAACCGTGCCAACTTTGAGTTCGCCGCGTTTGGTGGGTGGAGGAAATAACAATTATGTTATAAATCCGCGCGCGGGCGTACGTATAGTTAAAAGAGGGAGGAAAAAATTTAATCTGCCAACACTCGGCCGAAACTCGAAAGAAACTATTCTACAAATACAAATACGCTGTACAAACGGCGGTGGCGAAAAGTAAAATTTATTACTTAAACGTCTCGTCTCGCGTTCATTTCTCCAATAAGTATTATTTATCTACGAATACAATTGTTATTATTATAAAAAAACCGCGACGAAATGTAATTTACACGTCGACGATATACGGACGTTTTCAGATTTCTACAATGGATTTTCATTTAATTCTCGAACTCGGAACACTTTTCTATATTATGTTGTGTAGAAGCGGTGCCCGGACGGTCTTCACATGCGCCGAGGTCCGGTCGCAGAATGTATTCAAAACGCGTCCCATCATCGATATTACCGGTAATTCCATGAAAAACGAAGACTTGCGAATAAAATTGTCGACGTATTCGTTTTGGACAAAATTTTTAAGCGTTTTACGCCTGAAAAATAATTAAAAACGTTTTTTTCTATTGAAAAAATTTAAAGTTTATGTTTCGAAAAACTATACATGGAATAACATTTTCTTATTTGTATATAGTCCCACAAACCCGTACACTATTTTCGCAAATTAAAATTTTCCAACGTTAAACTGCGTCTTTAAACATAAAAACGTAAACCCAATGCTGGATGGCGCGACAAATTTGCTGAACCGATAACTCGTTAATTATCGGTCTTGTAAAATTAAAAACCGTTCTTTAAAATAAACAGATGTATACGGTTGTTGGACCGATATAAGTCGTAGAGCCGATTTCGGTTCTATAAAATTTACAACACTGTTTGCACTGTATGGCTGTATATTCCCTTATCGTTTTGTTAACACAAAACACCGTCAAATTTGTTATTTTCACGATTTCAATATCGGCGGCCGACTCCGTGTACGTAAAATG
Source organism: Chaetogeoica ovagalla (assembly GCA_032441825.1). Classification (NCBI taxonomy): domain Eukaryota; kingdom Metazoa; phylum Arthropoda; class Insecta; order Hemiptera; family Aphididae; genus Chaetogeoica; species Chaetogeoica ovagalla. The sequence goes on along the minus strand of CM063732.1, from coordinate 4,685,074 downwards.
TTCGATAACATTAAAATGCCATACACCACTTACCAAGTAAGTGGTTAAAACCTTGTTAATTATATACTATTTACAATTATTTCGCGCAACGCAATATGTTCTATAGAAACCGAGTGATATACGCGGAACCGATAGTTTATCCTGTCGACTGTTCACAAAACCGTTTTCCTGCAACGCAACATAAGTCTATTAGATAGTGTTTTATATTTAATATTAAAATTTTCAATTAACTTCTATCCTCTATCCCCAGTATCGATAATCTCTTTTTCTCTTCTGTAAAACACGTTTATTTTTCGTCGATAATTCGTATTACTAACATATTACACCAGGGCTATTTTTCTCAATAATATTAGTAATTAAAATCCAGTAATTATCGAATATTTGAATAGAAATAAATAGAATTTTTTTTTTTATTATTATTATTATTAATAAATACAGCGTAGTGATCCGGTTTTTAAATATATACATAAGAATTTTTATAATTTCATCACGTATTCAAACTTCTAAAAGTGTATTTTTAAATTTAAGTAATTTAAACCTAATCCTACTACGTAAACTTTTTAAAAAGTATCAAATTTAATAAGTAGGTATAATAATTGTTCCGATTAAAACAACTCGAATGAGTTCACAACTTTTTCGGAGGTATTTTCGTATTTTTTTTCCACATTTAATTATATAATTTAATTGATTTTTTTTTATAACAAACCGAAATCGATTATAGTAGAATTTGTCAAGTTATTATAATATTAAAATAATTATTTATTATAAACAATAAACATTTAAAAGGTCTTACTCATTAAAATATAGGGAATCGAAAATATAATAAAATGTATGTTTTGCTAATCGAAATTTTCAGGAAATTTAACACCATTCGAGCTTTTTTCTATTAAAAAAATTATATACATACATACATATAAAAAAATTGTCTCATGTTTGAAATTAAAAGTTTTTTTATTGCTTAACCTTAAAGTTCGTAAAATTTTAAATGGTAGCAAGAACTAAAGAAACTCGTATTTTTCCACTCAGACGGAATTTATTTATTTTTTTTTTTCTAATATCATTAACAAAATTATGACATACACTGTATAAATGCTGTATTTGTACCTCAGTGTTCATTTTAGTGTAATATTACAACGCGCGAATCATCAGACGGTTGTTTATTAAAAACGTTTGAGACGATTACAAACGTTTACGACGACTACTACTGTTAAATTCAAGAAAACATTAATAATAATAATAATAATAATAATTGTTTCGTAGTGGTTTATGGTGTTATATACGTGGAAACTCGTCTCTCCAATTTCGTAGAAACAGGTGGCGTGTGATGATTAAAACTGGCGGTGAATTATAGCAATAGCCGGACATTAGCGAAATTCGTAAAAATTTAATTCCCAAAACGTAATACGTATAGTATAAAATACAATACGGAATGACCGTTTCACGCAGCAGTCGTTTTATTAGTAGATTTTGGAATTTTTACTATTTTTTGTCACATTATAACATTATAGTCATCGTTTGGTTTTAATATTTCGCACGACTATAAAATCAGAGGAATACTGATTTTATTGAAGCGTTTGAATTTCAGGACGTCGTTTTATGTCTTTTTTTTTGTACAAGAATATTATTATCCATTATAATATGGGAAATTAAAAAAAGAATTATTATTTAAATAATAATAATAATATCGCATCTTCGTCGTGACTTGCACAGAATGAATAGGATTTTATGTTTCGTTCAGAGACGATTTAAATTTCGTATGGGACGTGAACAGATTTATAAATAAGCTATTGAGTTCGCGTTAATCCTGAATCGTCAAATTTTTCCCTTAACAATTGACGCATAAATGAAATAAAATACTAAAAAATCTATAGGTAGATTTTCTTTATTCTTTAAACAAAATTTAATTATTATATATAATGTAAATATAAACTATATTTTTATTATTTATTACAAAAAAATTGATTCGTACTCAAGGAATAGGGACTAACATTCGAAACTGCGGTCTTCTATTTTTCATTTTCCCAAATACTTCTAGTAGCGGAGTTGGATTTTTTTTTTAACACTTTTTCCGAGTCCACCTTATCTGTAGATAATAAAGCTATGTACTAATACATGATACAATGTTGACCGTCACGCGTATTCTCATCGACAAAAATCACATAGACATATTATAAACTAGTGGACAGCGCGTAGAGAGAGACAAGTCTGGGGAGACGATATAGAGTGGGAGAGAAAAAACATCTCGTACGGGTTAACACAGTGTGTCGAACGACCAGACACAAAAAAATGTACGATAAAATTAAGTTGTACAGTTGTATTATTACTGACCGGCATCTGGATCTATGACGCGATTAACCGCTTTGTTGACACCACGATTCAGGATAATATATGGTTGCCCGACCGCCTGTAATAATGTACTCTTCTCTACGATTTATTTTTATACACGTTTTAATATTCTTTGTTTATTGGTTATTGTTTTTTTTTTTCGTATTTTCAATCATACATTTGTTAGATTTTCATTTATTATTCGTAGTAATAATATTATGTCTATTATGAATTATCAATATTTTTGATAACAATAAATGGATGAAGAGATAAAATATTTCATCTTCCATGATATACGATGTTTTTTCTCTCTCTCTCTCTCATTCCATTTCGTCTCCGACAACTATAATATGGTGGGCGGTCGGTCGGCGGCGTGGAATGCGCGGTCAATTAGTGTTTATACAATAATTTTTCTATGTATTATTGTATGTCTACGACAAAAACAATAACGGTACGTCGCGTCAGCGATTCGTAAAACGGCAACACTGCGTGAGCGGTGTCATATCATAATGATAATAATACGTTGCAGGATAGCCGACGGCGTGGAAGCTCCGAGAATGTATTACGCAGTGATTGCACAATTCGTATTAATCCTGACAGTGATCTATTCTAATCTACTGACCTTTGGTAAAACGCTATATTTTGTTTATCGAGTATACTATATAATAAAAAAAAAAAGTAATTATTCAAAACGACGGTGTGACACTGGACTTGAAAACGAGTAAATGCCAACGGTTTTTGATACGGACAGCTGCCCAACAACCTGCCCATACGCTAGGACCGCCACTGGTTTCGTTACTGGAAATTCTCCGGGAAAAACGCTTATTATTTAAATTACTAAACAGTTCAATATTTATCCGTAAATTTTAATCGCAAATAAGGCTGTAGACATATTATTTCTATCGAGTTTTAATACACTTTTACGGGGAAAAATTAAAATATTAGAACGGTCTCAGAAAAGAAAAAAATAATATGTAAAATACGTGGACTTTTCAAATACAATGCTTTTCTGAGGGAAACTCTTATAATCGGGATTGCTAACATTTTTTTTTTTTCAAAAACATTGTAGCAGTCGAGCAAATTAGTTTTGAACTTTTACTCGTTGCTTTTATAAATGTTTCGGTATAAATATAAATACAATTGCCAATATTGCTTATGCGTATTACTATATAGTCTCCTGCAGTCTCAACAGAACAAAAAGTTGTATAAAATGTATTTACTCGTGAATCTATTTATTTTATAATTATACTTAAATATATATATATATATCATAGAACCTTTATTCTTTCTCGTAACAAAACATTTTTTACTTCAAAATTCCATATGACGTATTATTAAACGTGGTAAAATATATTTTACTTTTAACAACGTATCGAACATAATATTGCGTATCTCGTTCAATTCATATAACATATATAACGTAATATTGCGCCATTCTTTTGCTTATATAGTAATAATATGTAATAAACAATGATGGAGAAAAGTTAACCTGCAGTCAAATTAAATCGGAGATCGCCAACAGCAAAATCAAATGGAATAAGTTATTGGCAGAAGAAAATTATTCGCGACTAAAACGAGCGCTATACATCGAATGGTTGTAGGAAAAAGATCAACGATTAAAAGTCAAGCCGGTGACGATTCAAACTGGTAAGTCAATTAGACAATAAATCGACTCGGTCGGGTTAAGAATGTCGATTTTTCTCTAATCGAAATGCCCGCCGTTATTTATATATATATATATAAAAAAAAAAATACGAGGAAAATGATTGTGTTTTTCGAAAAACTGCCGTACAGAGCTTTTTCGTTGTCGAATGACGTGCAATAGTAAACGCGTTGTACATACATTTTAAAAACATTTTCGATATTTTTTTTTCTTTCCGATCTTTCTCTAAACCTTCCCGCGGTGTTCGATATATTATTATTATTATTATTATTATTATTATTATTATTATTATTATTATTATTATTATTACACTCACGGACTGAACGTCAAATCCGCGCAGCCGGGTAACGTAATCCGCGAACGGGTATTCGTATAAAGAACGACATCGATTTAGTGTATTTTTCTGCCCGACAACATTAATTTTGATTCGCAATTGTCTTGACGTTACGGGGGGAGGGGGGGGGAATATACGAGTGTTAGTTTTGTTTTATGTAAACGCCGTTTTTTCTTTCGGTACAAGGGGAGAAAAATATTTGGATAAATTTTACGATTTAAAAATCGTTTTAGTTGTTTTGGTTTGTTCATGGGGCGTTAATACGAATACGAGAACGCGCGCGTCTATACACCAGAACCGTTTTTAAAACGTTTACAATATTAGTTTTGCGCGAAACCGAGAATTCCGCGTATGTGTAATTTGTGTGAACACGTTGCTGTCGTAGCACACGGACACAATGCGTACCTATCTATCAGAGTGAAAGTTCATTAATTTTGTGTCTAACGACACGGCCGACAAATGGAAGATGGATTTTAATGAAAAAAAAAAAAAAATTATATAATTTGCGAAACGGAAAAATATCGTTATGTTCGTGTAAATCGTGCGTTAGGCGTGTTAATTATCGAAAAACTAAGTATATTTAAAATATAAAGTAGAAGTAAAAAGGAAAAACAAAGTGTCGGCGACTCACGAATCGTTATTAATATGTGCAACGTGTTGGTCCAAAATTACATCAAGTCCGAATGAAACGGTTGTTCTGTACAAAATCATTTCAATCAAATGCACACCGCGTTTTTTCATCAATTACTATTATTATCGTATTACGATTTTTATTATCGTATTACGATAAAGAAAATCGTGCGTTTTTTCACACCTAATATGACGGAATTTTTTTTTTTTTTTTTTTTACATTGAACGATATGAAAAAGTTTCAGGGAAGTAAAACGTATTTTATTTTCATATTTTTTAAATGTCATACACGCGACGACATATTAACACGGTTGTTGTCGTTTTAAGAAATAATAATTTATTCATCACTGTAGTAATATTTATAAATTCGCGACAATTAGGAGGTACCCAAAGAGAAATCGTTATAACGGACTCGCTGCGAAAAAAATGCAATAAAATGTTGTTGAAATTTGCAAATATCAAATTAGGTAAATTAGTTAGAAAAAAAAATAATAAAATAAATAATTGTGTGTGTGTTTGGTTACGATAAATTAATTCGGTTATTACGATTAGTATGTAAAAACAAAAAATTTTATTACACGTAAAACGATTTGATAATTCCAAAATTTGATCGTACAAATTCGTATTATAGTAATCGCGTATTGTCAGAATTTAACATGTTCCCACATTGCCATGTACTGTGTCGGCTGGTTCTTTTGTCCCAAAACGGCTGTTGTTTTTATACAAACAGTGTTTGTTTCTTCTTTTTGCATTTCCATCCAATCAACAAATAAATCCTATTGGTCTATTCTATAAACGCTATTGTTTTACGCGATGTCATTTGCTAATTGTTTAAATACGATGGAATGGAGAGTTATCGACACGGCGGCGTATAAGTGTTGGCGGCCGTGTGTGTGTGTGTGTGTGAGATTTGACTTGCAGATCAGACATTGGTGGGGGGTGCCGGTCTAAACGTTTTTTTTTCTCAACGCCCACAAACGCTACGCCACTCTTGTCAACAACACTCGCTAATCGATGAAGCTGGTTATGAATCGTTTTTCCCGTTGACGTGTTGCACGTGTATTTTACAACGATGACTATTCGCTATTCACGTGCAATAACGTGGACCAGGGATTCTCAAACTTTTATGAACACTGTACCCCTTTTTACCAATACATTTTTTTGAGTACCCCTTATTAGTTACTAAATTAAAATATATATAAAAAAAATTTAAAGACTTGCATACATTTTTATTTCATTAAGATTAAGTTATTAAAAACTAATACACAAAAAATTTTAAAAACTAATACACAAAAAATTTTAAAAACTAATTGCGCTTACTTTCAAAGAAATTAGTGAGAAGGGTGAGCTTGTTTCTGTTTGCACATATTATACTGGTTGTATGGTATATATATCATTCTCATAGCACGCGATAAGCCGATAACGCACACACACACGAGTGCCGTTCACGGTAACGACGCAAGATTTTATTTGACGAATGAAATGGTTAGATACCGTATCATCGTTTTAAGACTGAAATTCGCAAATGTTACCTTGGATTTTAGAGTTTTCTCCTCTATTTCAATTTAAAGGTTTGTCAGCCAGAGTTTGTTGCCCCTTAAAAAATTTCGAGTACCCCCAAGGGGTACGCGTACCACAGTTTGAGAAACACTGGCGTAGACTGTATTCTTCTACCGTTCTTTCCGATTCGCCTATTTCGGTTTGCTCCTTGGCTACAGCCGAATAATCACTTGGATTCTATTGAAAGGCTTTCGAGTGCACACGCCGGGCACACACGGAAAATGCGCATAAGTCCCGTTTTATTTCATTCATATTATAACGTATATTTATAGTTTACACGCCGTTACGCGTGTGCAGCAACGTTGCGTGCGTATCGTATTCACGGAAAAAAATAACAACGTATCGCTTATATTACATTCCGCAGTGAATCACGAAAACTAAACTATTATTATTATTATTAGTGTATATAGGAGTTATACGACGCATTTTCGAGTAATCGTAACGATTTATACCATGCGGCATATTCGCTATAATATTGAATATTATATCGAGTGTTTATAGCGTACACTAAATATTACCGTTGTTGTGTATATTATAAGTACATCTAAAAAGAGAAAAAAAACCGAGAAAAAAGTTTACAATCGATTTCGGGGCGATGAAAACGGTTGTCCGGGGACGGGACACCGGGCGCGGGCTGTACACTATAATATAATTATGTACTCGGTATAATAATACTGTATGACGACGGAATAAAGCGAGAGGAGAAGCGTTCGCCGTTTTCCCATCATTATTTATACTCCGCGTTTTTACTGTATACAAATTGGTAAAGTTTGTTTTTTTTTTTTTTTTTTTTTTGACACAAACTTATATACACATATAAAATATATGTCCTCGTGCATTCCGGGTTATTAATTCAACGTGCGTCAGTGGAGAAAACTTCGAGGACCTCACTGATTTTCGCCGAGCGTAATAACGAATTATTGTTAAAGTTGTATTATGTTGTCGCGCGCGTATTCGTACGCTTATATTTATATTATATTATAATACGCGCGCTCGTATACACCGAAATTTACTACGATATTCTCGAGTACTCTTTTTTCTTTTTCCTCCCGAGTTTTTCTTTCCTATAATTTGACATGTATACGATTCGTTTGTGACTATTATCGTATTTTCATTAGAGAACGGTTGCGTGCACGTGCGACGATTCCGTCCCGTCCGAATCGTAAACAAAATTGTGTATACGAAGTTTTGCAAGTTTTACATTATTTTTTCTCTTTTTTTGTTTTACATTCAGTGAGCGGAATTCGTATATCCGTACGGTCGCGGAGTTAAATCGTAAACTCACTATTGGGTCATATACAGTAAAAAAAATAAACAAAAATATAATTCGTTCGGCTCGCGGTTCCTCGTTCGAAAACGAATAAAATCCGATAGCGACAATACTGGAACCGGACTAAAAAAGTAACCGGTTAATAATCCTTATTGTTGCATATCGATAAAACGTAAGAATCCAAAAGTCTTAAAATAAAAAAAAATCCATTTTTTCCGGTATTTATATTGTGCGATTACGTTCATTCCCGATTGTTCCGATGCTTTTTTTTTTTTTTTTTTTTTTGTTTAAAAAATATTTACAATTTATGTATACAACTATTTGTGTTAATAATATGTGAGCTGTGTATATATTTCGACGAAACGATAAGCGTACGTTTACAATTAACGTATTATTATTATTATTATTATCGCGTCGCGGGAAATTTCGTCCTCGGTAAATTTCGACGGGAATTTCAATATTCTCAAAATCCATAATTAAAATCTTTGAGCGCAGAGCTAGGGATCGTTGCCGCCAATAGCGTAAAAACGTGTTCGTATATGAATTTCACCGATCGCAATTTAAAACTGACGTTTTATTACTGACGTTGTATCGCTGAACCGAACGCCACCGGCCGATTCAAGCGTTCGCACACCGTGGGAAGAGCTTGTGGAAAAAGAACCGGGGGCGAAAGCCACTCGCGGCGCACGAATATTACACGACGGCGGGTCGTCGGCATTTGTTTTCAAAGGATCTCTCGAACACGTCCCCGGTACCGTTGAAAAATCTACTTTTAAAAACAAACAAAAAAAATATCGCAAAAGCATTTTTTATGCATTCGATTGGTCTTTCTGTAGAATAGTATATTGCCCATCGTCGGCATTACACGAGAAATGCGCGTTTATCTGAAACCGTACACTACGCCGGGGACGTTCTATTTGTAAATACACGGTAAATCCGAACCGTAGACAAAAAAACAAAAAAAAAAAAACCAGTAGCGTTTTCTTGCTTAACCTAACGTTTTAAGCAACGTTTGACGTTTCGTCGACGAGTCGACTTTTCAATCGAATTCGTAGCCGGTCTGATATCGAACGTGATACGAGGAGCAGGAGGAGGAAACGGAAAGTCGTTCCGCTTACAAACGTTAACGTACGATATAATATTATAAGACGTACGCAATTATTATTGTTATTTATCGTTTTACACTTGTAATGGACGTCAACGTCGTTGATTATTTCAACCCGCGGTGAGATTTCAATTATTGTTTCCGTCGCGGGCGCGAGAGCGAAGGAACGGGGATTTCTGCAACGGCGTCGGCGGCGAGTTATTAAAAATCCCGCGGGACGGCCGCGACCGTCGGTTTTATAACGCGCGGGACGCGGCAATTAAACAGTACGCGATATAATACGCACGCCGGCGTAAACTTTCTCCGCGTCTCGGTTTTGTGCGTAAATGATATTTTCGTTTTATGTGCCCGAGTGCGTAATAAATACGAATCAATCATATCGTATTACGTAGAGACCTATTGTAAGGGTGTGGTGGGTAGGAGGAATTTGCAAAGAGCCGCCACTAGGGGTTTTTGCGGGCCGAAGAAAAATTTAAAAGCCCATAATGCCCAAACAACGTTCGATCGCGGTATACATTTGCGAACGATTTAGAAGATTTGAATTAAATGTAGGATAACACAGGAAAAAAAAAACAATCTCTTGACGCGAATTCGAATCTCCGCAATCGCATGCGATTGGTTTTACGTCATCTTATCATCGATCCCGTGTTCAGAATTCGCCATACGAGGATATATCACGTGCTCCGGCACACAGGTTCTCCACTTGAAAATAACTGGAATAACATCAGTGTGAAATAATTATTTTTGCCGGACACAACAACGTCATAATGTGTTCGTATCGGATTTACATTTTTCTCGCCGCATTCGCGTATTACAAACGTCGTACTCGCGTCGGTGTGTGTGCACGGGATCCCAAAATATAGCTCGAGTCCCTTGCCGCGGGACGTTGTCCTGGCTGCAGTCGCTAAATCGGGTTCACTGCCAGAGGCCTCGTCCAATTCCCCGTGTTTTATAATATAATCGAATAATAATTCACGTCGTTGTAATAATAAGAAGAAAAAAACGAATAATTTCCGAGTACAACTCGTCATTATTACTGTATTGCAAAACGTTAAAAACCAACACGAGTACAATACACAAAACAGTTTCGATACTTAAAATATTAAATTAAATTTCGACTGTTCGTAAATATAATTTATATGAATATAATGTTTCTCAACACGCCCTTGACGGATGATCGCCGGGCAAAGAGTGACCGGATTTTTTTTATTTTTAAACAGGACACTTTTATTCTATAATATTTGGAAGGGATCCATAAAATTCAGGAAAGCAATATGGAGGAATGAAAAAAAAACAGGAAAAAGAGAAATACGGGGAAAAAACAAATGTAATTTATATGTATGTATTGAATATTGAGGAAAATACGTAATATTTAAAGAAAATATAACACGGGAATATAAAACGCGGAAAACGTTACACGGCATCGTAAAATATACGGGAAAATATGTGTTATTTGTAAAAATAAAATCGTAAATATTATTAATATAACGTCATAATAAAGTAAAATATTAATATAATTATTTTATTGTTATATTTCGCAAATTAGACGAGCCGCGCGTATTCCAAGACGGAATAATAAAAATCAGTGGTGAACAGGGAGGATCCCCGGGTCACTATTCCGCTCCTTCAGTCAATCTACATAAATACATGGAAATTCGCGATTTTCATTTTTCTTTTTCGATCAAATATATATATATCGTATATTCATTGACATTATTATTCATTAGGGAAAAATGTCGAAATCGTAACATTTTCATATACCGCGGAATCAACAACGTCGAACAATACGCAAATAACAGCGTATACTTATATGATTAAATAAAATTCAAACAACGTAATATTTCTTAATACTATATAAAAAAGTTAAATAACAGGAATAAGAATTGGTTCTAAGACTATCGGCCCACTGTTACGTAGCGTCCAGGTCCCCAGGGCCTTTGGATTGACCAATTGTCGATATTTATGAATTCGTGGCGGATTTACGAGAAAACCACGGCGGGTGGAAAACGTTAGAGTATTTCCAAATTTCGAAATAATATTCGCAAAAAATTTTACCCGTTATTTAATCATTATGGCGTGTAATGTACACCGTTAATTCAAATTCATCAACATCGCCCGTTAATGACGGCGCAACGTTGGCTTTCGTATTAATATCGGATTTCCGCAATTTTTTTTTTTTCATTTTTTTTATCGAATTATCAACGCTATATCATTATCACTTCGCGATAATATATAATTCCGTACGTTTTATACGATAATTAAACGTATATTATGTTCAGGACGGCAGTGTAGAACTTTTTGACGGGGTGAGAGGAAATCGGTTCAAGTGAATTTCGCCTCGTCGGAATGTAAAACGTATTATTTCGTGTAAATCGTTGCGAAATCGACTATTATTGCACAACGGTTTTTCGTCCGTCCTATTAAATCGCCGCTAAACCGATAAATCCATCACATGTGGATTCCGAGGGATATTTATACTTCGAAATCACTATGAAAAGATTTATATATATATATGTATGTGCCGCGATCGCGTGTAGGATTTCCTCATACTGTTTTATCCGACCGATGGGGAAACTATCACGATGGATTTAAAGCGTGTAAAATGATTTACGGATAGGCGTAGCGCAGAACTTTTACCAATTCGAAATAATAATAATAATAATAATAATAATAATAATAATAATAATAATAATAATAATATAGCAGTGCGGTCTCAACCATTTTGTTATTGACTGCGAATAATTCGACGGTGCTCGTGAAAAACTAATTGAGTCTAAAATTTGCGAAAATTAGGTTATGTCATACTTTGTTTCCGGAATATTTTTATACGGTGTTATGGGTAAAACGATTTAAGTCAAACGACAATTTTATCGGTCCGTTATACGTTTATGAAAAACGGGACATTTCAGAATATATATTGTTTTGTGCTCGAGAAATACCAGTTATGTCACACGGACACGGTTTTATATACGGTTAGGTTAGGTAGAATTAAACGATATTACACACGAAAATAAATCTAGTAAATAAATTGATCGAGTTAATCAATTCGTTACGTAACTAATAATTACTTATTCTATTGTATAATAATTTGTTTTTTTCCAATGGTCGTTCAAGAGATTAATCCGCGTTTCAAATAAATAAGATTTTGATTTTTGAATATCGAAAATACCTCTAAAAGTGTTAGACTCGACTAGTGTTTCACGAGCACGATCGAATTGTAAATACGCTAATATATACATATAATATAATGGCGTGATAGTCGAGAGATCTCGAAGTGTTTTTAACAAATTGTTCAAATTATTGAAAATATTAATAATTATTACACAACGATAATGTGTTTTTTCCTCATTTTAAGCCATATTTTAACGACAAAATTTTAAAAATCATCAGTAATCATTATTCATTTACTAATTGGTATTTCTGTAATGCAACGTTTTAAACCTCCCCCCCCCAAAGCCAAACCGTTACTTATTTACGCCGCTGTGCCTAACGACGAAAGCTGTTTGATAATTTTTCGCGTGCAAAACGCGCCGTTCGCTTTATTATTTAACGCGATGGAATAAAACACATAATAAATCTTTCAAGATGGAACAATATTTGTTTTTGTTTACATGTTATTACTGAATAACTCCTCCTCGTCTTTTGCGTCCTCCAAGTTGGTGTTGTTTTGTGTTGGCGCACGCACACCGCGTTTTACATAAGTCCACACGTCGTATTATAACAATATTCGCGCATAAATAATAATAATAATAATAATAATAATATCGTAATATTAATTTTCCCATAAGAAATAAAAATACGTTTTTCCAATTTTTTTTTTTTTTTTGAATTATAACATTCATTTATTTATTTATTTTTTTTTATCTCGCACCGGGGCTTGAAACCGAATTAAAAATGAAAAAAAAAGTATTCCCGTTTGATTATGTGTTTTCAATCGTTTCGATTTCATTCGCTACATGCGTACTGTTCTGGCGATGACCGCGTTGATTTTCGAAGACATTCCGGTTTTGAATACCGCGGTTTTTTAATTTCTAAAGTTATCGATTTTAGTTTTACCGCCATTTCGTTATCCCAAAATATTATTTATAATTTTTAATCGTTTTTTTTTTTTTAATTCCAATCCGCGAATCGTTTCTTCGGATAAGACTCATTTTTTTTCCCCCCCGCCAATCGCCCGTGTAATGAAATTCGTCGTAGAAATAAAGAAACTCAAAACGAAATAACGTTACGGGCCACGTCGATTATTATCGTTATTTACGACGACGTGCCTCTTGTTCCGTCGAAAGAAACGAAATTTAAAATCATTATCTCAGTTATATAACCATTATTTTCGGGGAACAACGACGACTGTTCGAAATATATTATGTGTATAAAGTAGAAAAGCGAAAAAGTTTTTCTCTTTTCAATTACAATAATAACAATAATAATAATAATAATAATAATAATAATAATAATAATAATAATAATAATAATATATAATACGATTACGTTGTCGCGCGTATTCCGCGTGCAGGTAAAAAAGTATTTTATACCGAAATTCTCGTAAGAAATAAAATTTGAATATCCAAACAATTTATTACGGAAAAAGAAAATACGCCTTTATAAATTGTTTTAATATACGGAGAACTTCTTTTCCTTTTTTTTTTTTTTTTTGTTATTCGTACAATAACTCGTTGTTTATTTCTTCGTTAATACAATATTACATTAACTCGCAAAAAATATGATCGATAATAATATATACATAATATGTCTGAATATTACGACAGTTCCTCGTCCTATTGCTTTTCACAACAATACCGGTACGCGAATGAGGCGTATTCGATTAGCGTGCAGGGTTTCGTATATACAGGGTGTTTCTGAAATGAACATTAATACGAACCAGCTACTTAGTGTATAGGATAACTTTTGGAAATGTTTTCCCGTTTCAAAAAACCTGGGTTTCAGTAACGTATATTCATACGGAATATTGCCTCAAATGTGTAAAAACAAACGAGATATATTTCTTGCGAAATTCTCAGGCGAATCGGTTTTTTTTTTTTGTGTTTACACTTTTAGCCCTCGGTGTCGCCAGAATAAATTTCTCGCGGAATTCGTTAGGAAAAATAAAACGCGGAAATCATTACGGAGAAACGCGTTGTACTTGGATTCGGCGAGTCACGTTGAACAAGAGTTTTATTAGTCAAAATGTGTTTTTTAAATAATAAGCGTAAAATCCGTTAAATATACCGAACAAGGATATTTTGCAAAAAAAAAAAAATTCTCACTCCGGTATTTATACATTTAAGACGATATTCTGAGAATACGTATCTCGGTGGCCGGGTTTCGGGAACGGGGGAAAAAAAATTGTTTAAAAATTTCCGTTATCATACGTATAAGTCGTCGCTGCGCAAAGTACGCAAAGGACGTCAGTGGCTTTGTTTTTTGCGAAAACACCCTGTAGTTGCGCGTAATCGTACACCACACAAACGCGTTGGACCCCGCATATTATATAGAAGACGGCCATTTATTACGTATAAGGTTTCAAACGTTTTCCGCGTGTGTTATTATGTGTTCGACTGCGCGTTTTTCCTCGTCGGCGTCGATCAATCCGGTGTAGTAAATTCTGCATAAAAACGCCGACAAAGGATTTTCAAAAACAAACGCACGAGTATTTCATTTGTAATTTACGTATATAATAATAACACGTAGAAAACCGTCTATAATTTATTTCGACCTGGTGTTTTGGGGAGGGGGGAAAAAGAAAATGTGTTCAACCGATTCGGTTGTTCGACGCTGCGAGTCCTCTCGGAAACGTGCCCACATTCTCGCAGACTCCTAAGAGTATGAAATACTCTTTAAAAAATATTCCAAATAATTTTAGAACGTTTTTTTTTTTCTACTGGTTTTTCGACAACACGAACATTAATATACGCGTACGGTAATATCGTATTCGACCGAATATAAACAGTGCGTCGTAATCAGCAGGAATGATGGTTAACAATTTCTTTTCTAATTCTGTGTACAACATTGTAATACAGTAATGGATTAATTATTATAACATCGGTCTGTTGTGAAACGTACGACGCAATATAAAATTATTAGAAGAAAATATAATAATTGACGTTGTTTTAAATACCGACGATATTGCTGCTGCTGTTAGGTCGCCGCCACTCGTATTATTATTATTTCTTTTTTTTTTTTTCTGAAACCTTTTTTACGCTCAACGATCGATTTCTATGCGAGTATTTATTGTATAATATGATTTTGAACTTTAACAAGACGTATTCGGAATACGCGTGATGAAAAATAAAACGTCGTCGACGGGAAAATAAGAAGAAGAGGTAAAAAAAAAAAAAAATAACCGCCGAAAAGAAGAAATTAATTTGTTAAAAACAAAAAAAAAAACCGCGAAATAAACGTGTGTTGTGTGTAGTAGCGGTGGTGGTGGTACGCGCTCGCGTTCGGAACGGGAAGGACGTTCGCGGTAGACGACACACAGCGGAGAGCTTGTGGGTGTGTGTGTGTACTGTGTAGCGGTGGCGCGGACGAAATCGCCGAATATTGACGACGCTCGTTGGGAAACCGTCTCGATGAGTTATTGGTCGTACGGGCCGAAATCCAATAAAACCCATATAACGATTTCCCGGCCGTCCGTTATTGTTTCCGGCGGCGGCTGATAAATTATTATTATTAGCAGCGCTCTATACGCGGCCGCCGAATGGAAAACAAGAGCGGCGGCGGCAGCGCGACGTAGCAGATGTGCTTGATGGCGGCACCCACCTCGTGTTCGACATTACGTTGAAACACGGTCGATCATCTACAACGGTTTTTTTTTGTTCGTTCGTATTTACATTTTATTTTTGTGTTTTTTTTTTTTTTCGTTTTGCGTTTCGTCCCCAACGCGTCTCGACGCACGCGCCCCTGCCATTACTACGCTACACACCGGCTTTTCTCGCACTCGTCTTTTACCGTCGCGACGCGGTGTGTGTGTTTTTCTCGTTACCGCGTCATGACCGACGGCGGCGGCGGCGACACGTGCACAGGTGATAGGTAAACTCAGTGGCGTGAATTACGGACGGTTCAGAGGGTACGATTGTACCCGGGCCCGGAGAGTTACACTGGTTTTTTACAGTGGCAGGGACCGCCTGTGGGGGGGGGAGAGGTTTTTGTAGCCGAGCCCAAACTATGATGTTACGCCCACTGTAGAAACTAATAAGAGTGCAAAAATATCCTCAACGTTTCGACACACTTGCCACAGCAGGCGTGTCAGAATATTTCGAATTTCTACGACCGCGTGCGGTATCGGAAAAACGCACGGAGAAAATAATCGATTCGGACGAAATCGCGGTTTTTATATATATATATACTCGTATGTGACGACGACGACGACGACAAGAGTCTAATTCGTTAATGTTTTATTCGTCAAATCGTAATACCTGTTGGAGAGATGTACACTGTCACAAGACCGCGTCGACGAGTTTTTTTTTATGCTCGCGAGTTCAGGAGAAAGTTGAAATAACGTGGCTTGCAAAAAGCAAAGCGTTAAGCTATACGCACGTATTATCGTTTAAAAAAAATTAAATAAATACGTAAATCACTCGTATATTAGTTCGTTAAAACGTTCTACTTACTACATTTTACTCGTGTGATGCGAGCAAATTTTTTTTTTTTTTTTTTGTTTGCGGCCCCTTTAAAATATTTCCCCGTAACGAAATCGCTATATCCGCATCCCCGCGTGTACGTATAGAGCACTATGCGTTTGACGAACGGATGAGATCATCTCGGAGCTCGGAATACCCTTGGCGGCGGCCGTCTCTGAAATATCGAAAAATAAAATAAAAGTTTTCGCGTAACAAAAATCGTTCGAAAATCGCCTACAGGAATCGTGAAAATAATGTTTACTACACAAAACTAATATCGATTTACGCGTTCAATGGTAAAAACCGTGTAAACGGAAACGTTTGCGAAATTTCGTCATGAAAATTAGCTATCGATTTATTTACTATTTTCTAGTCCTCGTAAAAATAATGAAATACGATTTTTTTTTTTTTTTAGTATCGTATTATTTCACGGTCAATATTAGAACGCAATAATGATTAATAAGACTTCGGATACGAGTTTCATTACCGTAACAGACACCAAACACGCAGCCGACACTACTTTTTTCAATGACGGAATGTTATTAATACGTCGATGCACACATATTCACGCGAAGAATCATTAGTTGGACGTCAAAAATCGTAACGTTTAAATACACAGAATGTGGAATCTACACTGTACAATAGATAAAATACGCGTTTATTTCAGATTGTGAAAAGGAGCGAGTAATGTAATGGTTTTTGCAGTGACGTATGTTTTCTTTTTTTTTATGTCTATACGCGAAAATCCTACCGGATTGAGTGCTCCGCGATATTTACAAGTTATAATTATTCGTTTCGAGGAGCGAATTTCGACGGAACCTTATATACGAGTATATATGTAATATGACATAATATCGTCACGTTTTTGTGTTTAGGACGGAATATTCGTATGCAGCTTGTTCAAACAATGTGCATACGGCCGCGGCAGAAAATTTTTAACATTTTTAAGTATTCTCGACACTTTTTTCGAAAAATTTTTTTATAAAGTATTTTAAATATTTTTTAATAGTGTTCTGAATTGCGGTTATTATTTATTTTAATAACTCAATCGTATATAGTGCCAACATAAAAATAATCACTCGTTACTTAAACGTAAAAAGTAATTATTTTTGAAAAAAATTACGAGTTGCGGCAATAGATATTTAAAAGAACGTCGAATATTTCTATCAATAATAATAATAAACAATAATAATAATAATAGGGCTGTATTTGGTGTTTGAATATTGATAACACTATGTCGTTATAATTGTATTACATTTTATAAAAACAATAATTGGTATACTTATTGGTTTTAACTTATAAGCGCGGAATTAAAAAAAATAATATTATTAAATCCCCCGTCCTTTCCAAACGGTTGTATTTGATTTCAATAAGTCGCGGAATTTTACTGTATTCTCGGTATTCGTGATTTACTGAAAAACTAGAAAAACATAAACATTTAAAATGGTACTTTCCGTAAATTATTCAATGTACTTATACGAAGTGTTCGAATAATTTTTCTTCTCGAAGTATTTTTAATTTTTTTTTTTTTCGTTACCCTGTACCCGCGAGTCAAAGCGAGTACAATAACAGCGAGTGTTCATCGTCTGTGTTTTGTACGTAAACGGTTTACACGAAAATGGATTTTTCCGACGGTGGGTAGGGGGGAAGATAGGAAAAAAAATTCGCGACCTACACGCTGGAAATTGTCGGTTTCTCGCGTCTAAGAGACGAGATGAAACGTTGGAACCGTACCAAAAAAAAAACCGAGTGAATTTTTTTCAATGCTTCGTAATCGTGCGGTCGTTTAAGGTTTGTTTTTTTTTCTTTTTTCATACCTCTAAATCATTTGTCGTGGCCGGCGCGAGAGAGTGCCGGAAAACGTGTAAAACCCCCCCCCCCCGCGCAGAAATAAATATATAAATAATAATAATAAAAAAAAAACCGCTGACCCCGTGAAATCTCCTCGCGCGCGTGGGCGGTGTGTGTGCGTTTTTATTTTTTCCGGTACGCGCGCGTACTGTTCGAGATAATGTCCACGTACGGCGGCCGGCAGTGTTATGACCCGTTGGCGCCGCCGCCGCCGCCGCCGCCGACCCGTACCCGAAAACCGCTGCTACCGAGAACACGCTCCCGCTCCCGCCCCGTAAAGTCCGTGACCCGAATGCGGACTACGACTTTTGACGAACGCCCCCGACGCCGACGCCAACCCACCGCCTGTCGTTTTACTTTCCCGCCGCGTCCACAAACCAAATCGGCGGCGGCCAGCGTGTGTGTGTGTGTGTGTGTTCTTCGGGCGATGGACGACAAAAACCGTAGGACGACGACGACGACGACGACGACCCACTGCGACCGCTACCCCCACACACTGTCGCCGTGTGTTTGAAACCGAGACGGGGACGCGGAACGCGACGACGACGACGACGACGGGTGGCGCCGATTTCGTATTCCGACCGCAACGATTTACTTTGTGGAGCTGAGTACACCACCGACAATGGCCACAAATAAACCGGCTGCTGTGAGAAACCCTCTCACTGACGCCGCCAATAACCCGCCCAACGCCCGACGAGCATTTTTTTGTCCCCAGCCCCCCGGGTCGCGAGATCGCGGAGGTCGCGCGGGCCTCGCGCCGAAAACGTTTGCGCGGCAATCGAAAACGCCGCCCGCGCGGAGACTTTCCGTGGTCGCGCACGTCGTGTGACGCGTATTATATCTTTTTTCGTGTTCCGTTGTTCGAGACATGGTCTACGACGCTTCTTTTTTTTTTTAATATTTCATCATTATTATCGTTATTTAACAGACCATGTATGTCAATCGATACGTCCGCGCTGACTGGCGTTTTATTAAAATAAGCGATGAATATTCGACGGACTCTCGTGTTTTCAATTGTAAAAAAGGAGAGAAAAAAATACACAGAATTCTTGTAATATCACATTATCGTGCACTAATGAACGACGATACGCGTTTTCCGTGTTCTGAGAAAATCTAATCGTATTTCTACGAAATCGCGCAACGTCTGAATCAAAAGACGTTCTCAAACTGTGTGTGTTACCAACGTTTGAGACGAGTAGCGAGGGGAAATTTCCACGCGAACAACACGAGCGAAAAAGAATTAAGTATTGTTTAATCCAATTGAAACTTTGAATACTATCCAATAAAAACGAGTTTCGACCGTTAATATTTAACGGAATTTTGATTCTCAGCTGAAACGCTTTTTGTTGAAACGCTAGCAGCTTTCCCTTCCGTCTTTTCGTATAATCTTGCGGCGAAGTCGGATTTTCAACCGTTTTTTTCTTTTTGCGTTTCGTTTACCAAAAACGAATCGCATTTTTTTACTGTAAATAAATTAATTTTATTAAAATAGTTTATATTTTTGATATTCTAATTATCCGTATTTCATATGAAAAAACAATCCATTTTGGTGGATTATCTAAATATTTGAAAATTGTTGATAAGTGGTGGCTCGAGAAACTTATCGAGAAATGTGGGATAACCTATGTGTAACAACTTCGTATATATATATATTATGTATAATTTTTTCCATTTTTATTAGAACCGGTATTAATTTAAATGGTTTGCCGTTTTATAATAATCGTGTCGATATTCTGATATAAAATACGAATAAATTAATTTAAAAAAATAAGTTTATTTTGCATAAACGCCGAAAAATACCTAAGGAGAATAACAGACTTATTACCAATCGGTAGATCTGTTAAAAATGTTTCCCCGTCGCTTTTCTATACGATAATTCCGACGTTCGGCCGCAAAGGAAATTCGTTCAAATCCCCGCGCGCCAATGTTTCTGGAAAATTTATCAGTTGTATATACGGTTATGCGAGAATAACGTCCGTACGTTCGACCGATTTACAGTTCAATGCGAACGTTATGAATCCGTTAAAAGTACTCGCGAGATTTCCGAATAATTTATTTATTAAAAAAATAATTCGGACTACGAAAATTTTAAAACAGTCATTTCGAAATATAACGTATAATTTGCATTGTTAAAGAGTGGAAAAAGAAATTGTTTTTTTTTTTTTTTTGCTGCTGGTGGTGGTGATTAAAATACTGTCTATATAGTATATGCGTATAGATACAGAAGAGGATGCAGTGAAATCCGCACACATTTCACATTTTAATTAATTCAAAAGCCGTTTTGAGTTTAACGACAGAACCCTATTATTAGTAGAGCGATAAATAGTAAAAATATTTTAATAATCCCCCGACTGCAGCGCGTCCGTTTAAAAACCCGTCGCATAATACGCGCACAGACATTTTCTGTGCGACTCCAGTATAAGGTATTTTTGATGAAAAATGTTCTGAAAATTCGTTGGTCCTCTATACGAAACTGAAAAAATAAAGACGATATTTCTACAAATCAAATTCTTAAAAACGAATAATTCCATATATCGCTGCTATCTAGTCGACGTTCGTTAGGACAATATCGTAATGCGTTACACGATATTCAATGAACGCTAATCATGCACGTAATCATATCATCCGGTCCGACGTTCAATAAAACATTGAATATGAGTATTTCGATTGAATTTCATGTACAAATAATATTTGTGTTCGTTCGTCGTATATTTTTTCCAAACAAATGGTTGAAATAACAAAAAAAAATAAAAACAGACGAGCGTATTTTATACGTTTAACGTGCTCTGCTCGTACGTAAGATGGATACACATATTTCAAGTGAAATAAAAAAATCTAAAATAACGTGTTATGCGCGTAGATGCGCATAGTACGTTTGAAACGTATTGTGCTCGTTTTTTTCCCCCCATTTTTGACGTGTACACTGTATTGTGCGTTATGTACAACAACACAAGTTTTAAGTTCTTTTTTCTTTTTCTAATGATTTTCGCTATTATTCTTTATCGATTTTCCAATAGTAATTTCCTGTGAATTCTATATTACATAGACGTTGACCAACATTCGTTGATATTTACAAATACGACGCAATCGATTTTCAAAAGGTTTACAAAATATAATTAAAATGTTCAGTTTTTTTAAAAAAAAAAAAACGATTACACTTTATTGTTATTTTTATATATATATATATAATTGTGTATCGCTTATGTACAATTTGCATTAAGGGAACTTATGGAATCGATTATTTATTACTTTGTGTATAAAACCGATAGGTACGTGTATATATCATCCGAATTTCATAACCCAATACAAAAAAAAAAATTATACATACAAACTTCATGACAAACTTAAATAGTAAATAATACGTAATATTCGTTGTTTACCATTAAATTATATATATATATATATACATATATCTGACTTGTAATCAAATAAATATCTTAATAAAAATTTTTTTAGAAAAATTCGTATTATATTGATATAATTTCTATATTTATATATATATATATATTACAGATTACATGAATGCGTCTGGACGGCGCGAAAATCGAAAATTCTATATCGAAGACAAGAAAAAAAAAAACGAGTGTCGTTCACAGAATATGAACGTAGAACGCATGAACGATGTTCTTTTCAAAACACTGAATGTAATGTACGTTATAGTTGATTTAAAATTTAAAAAAAAAACCACCAAACTATTACTCACGGGCCACTCCCTGTAGCAAACGGAAGAAAAAAATACTTCTTTGATTGACACGGATTAACTGTGTTACACTGCAACGCGATTAAATATTATGTACAACGTACATATTATTTATATAGATATACACGAGTAGCGAAATGTGATGGTGAGGTGTACAATATTATAATACACGTCCGATGAAAAATAGCTGCCCGTGTCAATAAAAAGTATTGTTGAATAATGAACGGAGTGCGGCATCCGAAGACAAATGGATATTTATTTTCGCGACGACATTTTGAGGATTAAACGCGGTTGGGCGAAACCATCAGTGCTAACATTTTTTTTTTTTTTTAACGTATTGTTAATAATACGAAGAATGATAATTTTGTTTTGTTTTACATTTTATTCAAAAAAAAAAGTACGAAAATTTCAATATATAATATTATTTTTCATCGTTGTAATTTAAAAATACATTTTTCCCAACGTCTCTACAAGTTCTGGATTCCCATTTCACAGAAAGAACGTTGCCCTCCCAGTATTCCGGTCAGTGGTCCGAAGAAACGATGGTTACGGTGTGAAAGATCAGGGACAGTGGAAAGGGCGTACCAGAGGAATCCGCTAGATCTCCTACGGTTTCCAATGAGTTACGGCTGCTGTGTTTGATCGAACATTGTAGTGCAGAAGAAACACACTTCTGGTGATGAAACCGCGTATCATCCGTCGACATGGAAGCTTTGAATTTGGAAAAGTAATAGGCAGTTTTCGCGGTACGGCGTTCGTAAAGAGAGTCTACGCGCTAAACGCCATTAAAATCCAGGAAAACTGTCGCGAAAGAAACAGAAAAAACGACTTTTTTACTTTAAACTAATTCGAGGGCGTCGATAATGGGGTTCGTTTTCAACTACTTCTCGTCCTGCTTCAAACTATATGTGCCATTATAGTACACTCGTCTTAAACTTTTTTTTAAACACTCGTCTTAGAACTGTGTTTGAAGTCTATGGAAAACGTCAGCCGGTTTCACGGGTTCAGTTGATAGATGGACACATGATATCCATATCTAATCGTTATCAATATTTCGGCATCGAAGTTTTATCGCTTTAACGAGAACAAAATTCTTGTTTATATTCAACAGTCCCTCCCTCGTATGTGTATACAGACAATGTCGGCCTAACACAATTGGATTTAAACGACCCCCCCCCCTTTTCTGAAAAAAATAACAAATTACAATATACATCGTTCTCTTTTTACATTTCTTAAAATTTTAAAAAGTAATTTTACATTTTATTTAGCAGGTAAATATCTGGTACATATATAAATATCATTATTTTAATTCTATTTTTTTGCCACATCAAAATAAAATACAGTATTGCCGTTTTTTTTTTTAAATAAGCTAGAAAAACGTGTACACCACGATCAAAGACCAGAAGAATAAATATTATCATTCGTCGAGCCAACAGTTTTCGAACTATTCCACGCACGACAACACATTATCATCGTCGCGTTTACGTCGCGTCAAAGACATAATTCGTGTATCGCGGTTTTTTTCGGATATAACGGAAAAATGTAATTTAAAAAAAAAAAGACTAAGTTTTTAGTATAAAAAATTTACACGTAGTATGTGAATAACGACGACCTCGCGGATATTTCTTTTTCCTATTATTTTAAATACATTTTTTTTTATTAATATTAAAACATAAACAAAAATTCATTACCGTTTGTTTAACGTTCGTGTCGTCAACTCTGCCACGATTACTAAATAAAATATTACCACGAAAGCAGCGAAGTATTTTTTAATGGCACAGTGCAAATTTCGTACACACAATATATTGGTTATTTCATCCTTTGTCCTAAAATAAACGCCAGTCTCGAGTCTTTAATTTTTATATATTTTACAGGTGTTCCGAAAAGTTATTGGTAAAACTTTGGAAATACCTTTTTGGAACTTTTCATAATTAAAGTCTTTACAGCGTTAAACCTTTTGAAGTTCGCCTTTGCGTCCATCGCATTTTCCGCGAAACAATTAAAAAAAAAAAAAATTTCCAATCGTTAGGATACATCGAATATAGCCGGGTGGTACACTTTTTTTATTTTTTTTTTTTTACTCGTCTTCAGAATATCCGAGAGAACATAACATTAGGCGGAGAAAGAAAATAATAATATTGATTTTTGGATTTTTAAGTGTAAACACGAGTTGTCGGTCGGTATGAAATTTTCTCTTTTCCGGATCGTAAATCGATTAAATTAAATTTTTTTTTCTTTCAAATTTCCATTCTGTTTTTATTGGCTCGTTAAATAGCGAGAGAGAGAGAGAAATAAATTACAGACTTACTACATATAATAATATGGCAATTGGACACGTGAACAATATCTGTAATTATACCAGTTGAGTTTAAATTTAAATGTCGTGCCGTTTACACATTATAACGTTGAACACTGACGTTTCATCGTAAAATTTTAATCAATAAATTTCGACAAATGTCCTATACTAAATGCACGTAAATCATTGGATTCAGGCGACAAATCGTGTTTGGGCGTCGCTCTGAAATCCGGGCATTTCAAAATAAACA
Organism: Chaetogeoica ovagalla; assembly: GCA_032441825.1. Classification (NCBI taxonomy): domain Eukaryota; kingdom Metazoa; phylum Arthropoda; class Insecta; order Hemiptera; family Aphididae; genus Chaetogeoica; species Chaetogeoica ovagalla. The sequence goes on along the minus strand of CM063732.1, from coordinate 4,660,471 downwards.
ACACGTTCACTCTACGTAGTTTATTATTATTATTATTATTATTATTGTTATTATTATTATTATTATTATTATTATTATTATTATTATTATTATTATTATTATTATTATTATTATTATTATTATTATTATTATTATTATTATTATTATTATTATTATTATTATTATTATTATTATTATTATTAAAATATACAAATGTATTATTATTATTATATTTTATGGTCGTCAGAGTTGCAAATTAATTTCAAATATTATCATTATTATTATTATTATTATTATTATTATTATTATTATTATTATTATTATTATTATTATTATTATTATTATTATTATTATTATTATTATTATTATTATTATTATTATTATTGACGCGTATTTCACAAAAATAAATGATAAACATTTTCGAAACGAAAGATAAAATGTGAATAATAACGCTTAGGATCGTTATTATTATTATTATTATTATTATTATTATCATAAAACACTTTACATCAAAGAGATTAATGGTAAGTGAGTTATTATTATTATTATTATTATTATTATTATTATAATATTATTAATTAATTAATTTAAGAATGAAACACTTTTACTATTACGTTTACAATCGTAGTCGTCCGTATACATATTATTATTATTATTATTATTATTATTATTATTATTATTATTATTATTATTATTATTATTATTATTATTATTATTATTATATGATTATTATTATTATTTGAGTATTATTATTATTATTTGATTATTATTATTATTTGAATATTATTATTATTATTATTATGTGATTATTATTATTATTACGTTTATTATTATTCATTTTATTATTATTATTAATATTATTATTATTGCTTTCATTATTATTATTATTATGTATTATTTATTATTATTATATTATTATTGCATTTAAGACGTGTTATTATCTTCTTATTATCATTATTATTATTATTACTTATTATCTATTATTATTGTTATTATTAATTTACATTATTATTATATTATTATTATTATTATTATTATTATTATTATTATTATTATTATTATTATTATTATTATTATTATTATTATTATTATTATTATTATTATTATTATTATTATTATTATTATTAATAATAATAATAATAATAATAATATTTAGTACCCGAATACGTTTGTTGGATTTAAGCGTATTTTAAGTTGTTGACCGCTACTATAGTGTGACGTTTAAACGTATTTTGTGACTGATGAAGCGCGGTTTTACAATTAAAAATTCTTTATTTACTTAAATTTTTTTAGTATCAAGAAGAAGACGTATGTAACAAGATAATTTCGCATAACGTATTGTTAAATAAAGTTAATTTGAGTCATTTATATTTTTAAACGCACATTCTCGTTATTTTTATGCGCATATTCGTTTGCGTATTTAGTAAACTGTTTGGAGCTAAAATTTCTCTGTTCGAAACTAAGATTATTATTATTATTATTATTAATATCATTATTATATCCGTAAATGGCATTGACGATATACGTTTACATTGACGCGTATTTCACAAAAATAAATGATAAACATTTTCGAAACGAAAGATAAAATGTGTGAATAATAACGCTTAGGATCGTTAAGGTATACGCGCCGGGCGATATTAATAGTGTATTATAACGCGAGGGGTGGTCTGCATCATAAAACACTTTACATCAAAGAGATTAATGGTAAGTGAGTCTTACGCTAAATGGATCACGTTTTATCTATATATATATATATAATATTATAATTAATTAAAGAATGAAACACTTTTACTATACGTTTACAATCGTAGTCGTCCGTATACATATTACGTAAACGTTCCAAAACTGTCAAAAATCTGTTCACCGCGTGACTAATTGATCATAACCTAACACACCGCTAGTGTTTTCAGAGATGACTAGTGATCTCGTCAGAACAAAATTTAGAAAATATTTAATATTATTCGATTGCGTACATTGTTTTCTCAACACGATCGAAGACTAATTTTATTGAATTAAAAAAAAAAGAGAAAATAAATTCGAGGTATTTTCATTAATTACAATTAGGACTGAGGACTTGTAGTGTTTGCACAAATTTTTTTCACGTTTCAATAGCAAAAATAGCAGTGTGAGGAACGAATACGTTTCGCGTTCATTTAATGTTAAATATATTATTTGCTTTCATATATAAATGTATATTTCGGGTATATATATTTTTTTTGCATTTAAGACGTGTTATTTCTTCTTTTTATCATTTTTTGCTGTATACTTAATCTTTTTTTTTGTTAACTAATTTACATATTTTATAACTAATAATTAGTTATATTGAAAAAAATTGTTTAAATAATAATAATAATATTTAGTACCCGAATACGTTTGTTGGATTTAAGCGTATTTTAAGTTGTTGACCGCTACTATAGTGTGACGTTTAAACGTATTTTGTGACTGATGAAGCGCGGTTTTACAATTAAAAATTCTTTATTTACTTAAATTTTTTTAGTATCAAGAAGAAGACGTATGTAACAAGATAATTTCGCATAACGTATTGTTAAATAAAGTTAATTTGAGTCATTTATATTTTTAAACGCACATTCTCGTTATTTTTATGCGCATATTCGTTTGCGTATTTAGTAAACTGTTTGGAGCTAAAATTACTCTGTTCGAAAATAAGAAAATAATCTTATTTATAAATAATCTTTACGGGTTTAAACGTCAAAAATTGATATTTTAAAAAATCTTTCAAAAACCGATAAAAAAAAAGAGAGAAAAAAAATCTTTCGTTTTAGCGAAATATTGAATTTGCATTTGGTAAAAACACGTTATTATCATGCAGTTTGTACACACATAACGTTATAGTGTCACTTAATCCGGACGCAATTTCTTCCACAGATCAGACAAAAAAAATTTGAACTCGCGGACAACAATACCGAAGACGCCGTGGCCGATATTTTTTTATTATTATTATTATTATTATTATTATTATTATTATTATTATTTAACTCTCGGAATTTTAATAACACAAAAAGCAGAGTTATTCGTATATTATATTTTTGTAAAAAGAAAAAAAACGACTCAAGAGTATATTGCATCTGACTCGGGGTGTTAAACTCGCGCGTTAATATTATTCTATACACACACACACACACCAAAACGAATTTAAATATTCTTTTCTGGCACGGTCGGAGGCTTTGTGTGTTATGTGCCATGGAGTGGGTACAATATTTCAAAAGCACGTCGTCGTCCAAACGGTGTAGACATTTCGAGCTCGTTTTTCCTCTCTTTCGCTCTTTATGTATTCGCCTTCAGCTCCAACGAGTACGACCGACGCCTATTCAACGCTGAACACACACACACACATAATATATAAGACCCGCTATACGCGGCGGTTATTGCGGTATATATTATTATTATTATTTAATATCCGAAAATATATTATTTTGAGCCGTAAAAGTTTTAGTTTTGATAGTTTTACTGCCGTTATTATGAGTCGAGAGAATACAATTGAATCGTACAACGCATCTTTTTAAGAGCTATTAATCAACGTTTTAAAGAACGCGTTACTCGCAATACCGATTCCGCTCTCAACTCGATACTTTCCATAAAAATATAACGAATATGCGCATGTTGTATATAGAGGCATTTTCAGGAATTTTCAATGGAGACGGATTGCGGATGATTTCTAGAAAAATATGATACACGTCCCTTGGTTATGAGACGTTTAATATTATTTTTTATAATTACAAAAAAAAAATATATATATACAATATTTAAGTGATACAATTTTTATAATATAAAATCTAATTTTTTTTTACTTTTTTACCAGATCATCTATCACTTCTTTAAACGATAAATACTTTTATATAGTAATTTTATACATAAATTATAGTCTAACTGACAAATCGATTGTATATCGTAACGACCGATTTCAATCGAAATGATAAATCCGTTATATATTACGTACGACACGTGGATAACCACGATTTCGATTTCCAGTTTTGTGCACGGCAATTTGAAATTCACTTATAATATTATATAGTGTGGCGCGACTGTGCATTTATGTAAATGGACCAGACGGGAATCGTAGTTAGAATCAACAGAGAAAAATAATAATAATAATAATAAGTACCGAGAAAATGACTAGCAATCGGAATATTTGAATTCCTGTCGAGGAGGAATTTTTCTTTTTAAAAATTCCAATACAGAAATCAATCATCGCATAATAATCGTAATGATAATAAATTATATTTGTATTCATTTTCTAGTAAATCTATATATATATATATATATATATATATATTTATATAATATATAGTTGTTCGCTCGATCGTTTTATTCATCGCATCGTTTTATTCATCAGTTTATTTACTGCCTGGCAATGAGACGGGCAGGGAAGTCGCTTGAATCGTTACTGCCACGGTATTGCGTTTGAACGCGAGAAGAAAAATGATATAAACAAGTAGAAGGGGACCTTTCATTAGAATACTTCCTTGTAACGATCGTAATTTTTCTTTTTCGAGATATATATATATATATATTTTTTTTTTTGTCAGTTGTTCTGATTGAGTGTTGGCAACATTACAGACACCGTCGCCGCAGCAGCATCCGTCGTGCATTGTACGTGGGAAAAATGTATTTGAATAATATTACCATCCGTAATTACTGTTTCGGGTGAATTTTGTAACCATCTCGTTGTGTTCACTGTGTGTACTACCGGCGGTGGTTTTTGCGTTTTTTCATGAATCAATTATTGATAACGCGAGAACGCGGCATATAAAAATAATAATATATTATTATTATTATTATTATTATTATTATACATACACTTCATTAATAAAACTGTGCCGCACCGTTCGTACGTAATATCATTATATTATTGTGTACGCCCAGCATTTTAGTGTGATAAGCGAAAAGAATGAAAATCAGATTGAAAGGTAGATTTTATAGAACAGTAGTAATTTTATACGGTTCGAGGAATACAGGAATGCTGGAAAACGTAAAGGTGGATGTGTGTAGCGGAGATGAGAATGCTAAGACGGACGTGTGGAGTGATTAGGTATAAGAAATTAATAAAGAGGGAAAGAGAATGGGTTGTGATGACTCGCGTAAATATCATGCGGAGAGATGATGCAGAGGTTATTAGAGGTTTAATGGATGTGAATATAAAAGCAAAAATAAGATAAAAAGATAACCGATGAAACTGAAAGTGATTTCAAGACAGTTGGTGTGAGTGTAAAAGAGTTGGAGAATCATGAATAGTTATAGAACAAAGAAAGCAGACCCCATGTAGTTGCGAAAGTGTATAAAATTTACTGTAATAAATATACGCATATATTTACACATAGACAATAATATTATGGATGTTTGATGTTTGACGTTTAATCAATTTTATTTTTATTTTGTTTTCTATATTTTAATAAAAATAACGTATAATCAATTCGATGAATACAATTTAAAATCTATATAAACAAACGCATTATTTGTCTTCTGTTAGGTTCACAGTGCCTATGTCGAAACAATTGCGAATTTCAATAGAAAATCTTGGAAATTTTCGTCAATCACTTCAATCAATAAAATTTGTCTACCCAAGTATATTCAATACAGTTGAAAATTATATAGAAAACAAAAAAAATGTATATATATATATTTACGTATAATGTTGATTTTCGTTTTCTTGATAAAATTAGTGTATAATAGTGTATCACTAAGTCTCTCGAACCAATTAACATATTATTCATTTGGAGATAGATAGAGTAGATAATTTAAATACTGTTTATATGCTCGAACGACGAATTATTAACATATTATACGCAAAACGTATGAATCGCAACATTTACTGTGATGGATACATAGCGCATTTGATTTTACCGCGATCAATTGATTGTAAAAATCCCATTTTAATCGAGTATTATAATAAAATTATATCAATCATAAATGAATCGTTGTGACAAAATATATAAGGTCATCACCATTTCTACTGAACTACGCGAAAAGCGACTTCTACAATCAGATATTTGTAAGTGACTATATAGTATTCACAAATAGAGAAATTTTAAAGATCGATTAAGGTGTTAAGATAAAAATTCAAAAAGAAAAATAAGGATTCGCCTTAATTTATTATCGGTTTATGTATACAAAATAGTTACGGAAAAAGTATATTATAGGTTCCCGTTTTGAAAATCGATTGCTGATATTTGTTTAAGTGATAAAGGACTGGTGTTTTAAATCGTATATATATACATCCTTAAACGATTTGACAAAGAATAAACAAAAAAAATCGAATTAAAATTTATTTGAATTTGTTTTTGGTCGATAATCGTGGTAGGACAATGACAACTATACCCGCACTGTGTTTATGACGTAACCAATATAAATTAAACGCGTATTTATTATATGAATTCGTAATGTACACGGACAGTCGTCGAGTCAGTTTATATTTTGAATTCGACAATAAAAATTCTGTGTATTGTGTGTTCATTAATATTCGTATAGTTTTGTTACAACGCGCCGTACGAGTCATTAAACACGTCGTGTTGTCGCGATAAAGCTTTCGCTAACCGCAAATACGATTACATAACTACGAACGGCTACGATGAACAATTAGCGGCTAACTGCAATAATTTATACACATTTTTTTTTGCCGCGGTTATTTTATTATTAACATTATTATTATTATTATTATTATTATTATTATTATTATTATTATTATTATTATTATTATTATTATTATTATTATTATTATTATTATTGACGAGACCGGGGAATTTGAATTTTATGTTTTTTTTGTGTTATCAATTCTTATTGGTTTTATTTTTTTTTTTTTTATGAGCCAGAAAAGTTATAATAATAATAATAATTCTGAAACTAGAAATTCTGTTGAAGATACGTAAGAAAATGTGTAACGGAGGAAAATTTTACTTCGTCACATATGACATTTGGGTAGTGGCGTGGAGTGATTCTCCGATATTTTTTTGGGGTTTATATTTTTCACCTCGATATTATTATAATATTCTACGTTTTGTATTATAATAATATGTATGAGGAGAAATAATTGAAAAAAATTAACTCGTTAACATTTAAAAATGAAAAATATAACAAGCGGTGAATGTCGCTCAGTTCATTGGCGGAATTCAGGGAGGAGGGCTTTAGGAGACTTAGTCGCCTCAAAAGTTGATTATAGTAAACATAGCCCCCTAAAAATAGAGGAATATACTTCATAAGTAAAATTATTAAATTTTAAAAATTTTTAAATAAATTATTCCTATTATATCCATAGGCATCCGCAGAAATATTTGTAGGGGGTGGGGCAATCGTTCAACGTATAATGTATATACATTGGTTAGGTATAATAAATTTAAATAATTTCAAATCGAAATACACTAATATTAATATATTATACAATACAATATTACCAAAATGCCAGGGGGGGGGGCAAATTCCTCATCTTGCCCTTTGCGGGCGCCGATGATTATATTTTATAAGAAAAAACAATTAAGCATTTGTATTCATACACAAAATAAATGTGTTTCATAAAGTAAATAAGTGCTAAACAATATTATTTATGTATATTGTGTGAATTAATCAATTAATTTTAAATTACAATTAATTCAATAATGACTAAAAGAGTGTTTGATATATTTTTAATATTAAAAACAAAAATTAGTTGTCACTGATTCCTCGTCAACAACAAACACTAAAATCTGAAAATGGACAATTAAATGTATTGTTATAGCAATTGATATAACTGCACAAAAAAGTATTGAAAATACTGTAGATGAAAACAGTGTCATTACTGACTTAGGAACTTTGATAACAGGCCCTGCATGTGCGACCAATTTTAACAGTAAGTACAAATGTGGGTAAACAGAGTTTAAGTCATTATGTTATATTTAAATTATATATATTTATATATATTGCAGTCATATCTATGTAAAATAAACGAGTAAACATGTAAACGAGTGTAGAACGGGGAAAAATGAATCCTCCTCAAGTTCATTTCATTGAAACACGCGAAATAATATTAATGATAAATTTAGCACATAAGATTGGTCGCTCGGTCAGCGTCGAACTAAACACTCGCGTATACCGCCGACAGAGCGCGCCCGTGAGACGCAATAAAACTGGAAAAGAAAGTAGTCAACAAATACGGCACAACAAGGAGGGGGTAGCCACGTAGAAAAACACGTATAAATAGCGGTCCGCAACCGACGGACCGTTCAGTTGTCCCACAGCGGGCAAACGCGAATAACGTTGTTCGCATTCGCCCTGTGTGTGTGTGTGTGATGGAGGAGGGTAAAGTAGGAGTAGCCACTAGTGAGTAGGTTGAAGCGTCTAAAAATGTTTGGTTTACGCTAATGGATAAAAAAAAAATCATCCCACGGATGTGACCAGATATCCGGTCTCGGCTCTCGAGCGAATTACTCGGATATAATGATTTTAGAGTGTATCGATATCACTATAAATTTGATCACAAATGATTAATCATTCGATAAAACGATTCCGAATGGAGTTTTGGCGTAATATTTTGAATACGTAACAAAATTAAAAGAAAGTCTTTTAGTTTTTTCTCTGCCGGAAACCAGGTATGACCGTACTCTTTCTGGTAGAATTTTCGGTTACGGACACGGGAAAACAATAATAACCACAATCGTTGTGAAACCGATACATTACTCGTTGCGCTCGGAATCTAAAACTAAAGGAATCGTATTATTGTGTGTGGGATGATGCTGATATTGTATAATACGTTTTCATAACTGAAAACGATTTTTCAAAAGAGAACGACGTACAGTTATTATTCTCACACCGTGCGCTGTTATTCTCTCTCGGCCAACAGCACACGGGTATACACACACTAACCTAACGCGTACATTTATCCGTTTCGCTAAAAATACCCACAACGTGCGTGCGTGCGTGTTCGGAAAAGAGAAAATCTCCTGGAAAAACTATTTGTGTGTAGTACGTCCGGCCGCGTCGTCGAATATCGTATTTTTATTTGTCTTTTCCGTCAGCCACCGCCTGTTGTTTTTCCGCGATGACCTTTTCGCCCCGGACGTGCCGCGCGATAAGTAACAGAACAAATACGGCGTTCAGCTCATTTTTCCTGCACTCGCCGCTGCCAGTACCCATTACCGTGTTTGCCGTCATAACGCGGCTCGTTACCGCGGTTGAAAAACAAACGTACGGCTGCGGCGAACCACCCACGCACGAATAACGAAACGTCGTCGTTAATGGCACGTCCCTTTTTCGTTATTATTTCTATTACCCGAAATCCCTGTCGCGAATCCCACCGTATCCACTCCGCCGCGTTTCAGCCGGTGTGCGTCGCGCGGACTCCAGATATATCCAGATATTATTATAATTATTATTATTATTCGCCTAAAAGTATGTATGTGGTGTGCGTATTACGTCAATAAAAACTATTTCGCGTCGCGTTTAACGTTTGTTGACACGCAGAGACGTTCAAACAGTCGAAAATTCAATATTATATTATTACCTGTAAACCTTAATAGAAAACGGCGCGCTCGGAGTTTTCCAATAGAGACGAGGGGGGTGAGAAGTCGGTTGTGTGGACGAAGACGCCATTAGAATTTTACGAAAATCGCGTTATAATATTTTTATTTAATTTTTTTTTTTTGCCCCGTGTATTTTATAGATTTTTTTTTTTTATCTATTACACGGTATTATACATATATATATATATATAATATGATTCCTGAATGAGGATCGTAAACGTACGTTGGACGATTATCCGACATCATTCACACTCCGCCGCACAAAAAATAAATAAATAATGTGAATATTTAAGAAATTTATATTAGAAATTACGATAGTTCGATTTATTGGTTCGTACTATGTGGTTTATGCGCTGTTGCCATTATTATACAACAGGGGGTGACCAACAGGTCGATCGTCACACCATTTCTCGAAGTTTTGGATTGTTATTTCAGAAAACAAATAAAATACTTTTCTTTTTTTTAAAAAAAAAAATTCGCGTATCGTTGTTTTTCAATTTAATACGATGTGCTGCGTTTATATATTCCTGTTTGCGATCGATATATCTATGTGAATCGGCATTTTCGTATTCACTTCAAACCAAAAGTAAATACCGTTCACGTTTGACTGATACGCATTCTGATGATGGCTTGAGATTAACTCCGTCGCCATATACCTACCCCAGATTTTGTGAAATTAGCAAATCGAGTGCAAGCACAAACGTCCCGTTGAATTATTGAATAAACACAATGATAATAATTAAGTTAAAAGTAATATTTATATAAAAATAATAATGATTCGTAACAATCAAATGCATTGAAATACGTGTTGTGTATAACTGTGAAATCAAACAATGCCTATTTGTATTGTAAATAAAAACAATAATAATAATAATAAAAAAAGTGTAACACGCATGTATATAAAATATATTTTCGTTTATTGACAACATTTTTTTATTATTTTTTGTCGATCGCGACAACCTGTGAAAACTCAGGAGTCGATCACGAGTCTATTAAAGTTGGTCACCCCTGCTATATACTTATAATAACAAAATATAATCATAACGTTGTTCTACCCAATATTCTCATCTTGGCATCTTAAATTAAATATAACAATTTTCGAAGCGTTTTTTGCATAACGTTCTGTGCGTCCGGCATTGTATGTGCTTATAGGGTTAAAAAACAAAAAAATGTATTTGACTAAATATTTAAAAAAAATTTTCTTTTTTGTTCAGTAGACATTTATTTTTACATGATGAATAGCATTCACCGACCAGAACTGAATATTTATGTATGCGCGTGCTCCTGGACGGAAATTTTGACAGCGGTCCCAAAATGAATAATTGAACGTATATACTTTTTTTTTTTTTACTTGTAAACGATAATTTTACGCTGTCTTGTCTTTAGTACTTTTTCGACTTTAATTAGCGAAATCGTTATATTCGTTTACATTAAAATAACCTCGGAATCGTTTTATGAATACGTAACGACTTATCATTGTTTACGGATTCAAAATAATAATAATAATACGATTCTAAATCTTTGTTTAAATATAAACGGTCTACAGTACGGTTCTTCGTATGTTTTTTTTTTTTTTAATTACCATACTATGTATTTATTTGGAATAACTCCCCGAAGAGCAAAAGTACAGTAATTAATACTTGAAACCAAATGAACGTTATGGTATATTCGCAACGAAATAATTTGCAACTTATTGAATTAAGAGCATAATGAACAATTATACAAAAGAGAGGGAAAATCAAATATTTAAACACTAATGAGAAACAAAGGATTTGAATATAAAGGATTGTAATGTTAAAAAAAAACAGTTATTTCGTTACGTGTTATTTCAATGTTTTCCCGATTTGAACGTAGAAAAAAAAGATGAACGATAGAAATTAAAATCATAATTGTTTAATAGATCACACGATAACAATTTTCGATTAATCGGTGGTGCAATAAAATTAGAACTTCGCCGACGATATTCTATACGGATTAAATATCATAACGATTACGGATATATCGCAAAGGATCGTGGAAATAGATTTTTGAACGCATTTCAAGACTAAAAACGTTAATTTTGATAATTTTGTAAACAAACGTAACAAATTCGTTAAATAATATTCGATATTCGACCGAATTATTGAGACCGAGGAGCATGATTATAATTTAATTCGAATCTGTATTCGATAAAAAAAAACTTTATGCTACATAAATCCTAAGAAATTATTTGAACTTTTCCGATTTTATAAATCAAATACCCAACAAAAAGATTCCAAACTATAATATTGTATTCATAAAAAATATTATTATTACACATATTTTTAATTAATATTGTTAGATTATAATTCCTTTCCAAGACATTTGTACAGTAAAAGGCGCAATATTGGCGCATTCATTTCACTAATCGAATTTTTACACATCCGCTAGTAATATATATTTGCACTAAAAAACACATTAACATATTGACCACTAAACCATGGCTTAGATCGACAACAATTTGTTTTTAACACGTCATATTTGCGTTTTGTATGTTTTTAACAAAACATTTATATATTAAATATTACAGTGGAATAAATTGATTTGGTACACATCAATTACATTATATCTACTTGTACAAATGAAATATTATTATTACAAAAAAAAGGAGAAGAATTTCTAGTTTACCAGGGATTACACGAAATGAAATTTTTGTTTGTTAAAGATTTTTACATTTTCGACTGTCACACAAAACGTTGAATGCAAATTTTACAAATTACCACTTTTTTTTTAAGTAGATTTTCTACCATTTTTAAAAAAGACATTTCATCAAATTTTCAACCGTTCGCCAAATATTTCTGAATAATAAAAAAAGAAAAACAATTTTGTCAAACAAATGAAATAATTCATATTTAATCATTTTCATAACGAAATAATGTATTTACGAGAAATTTTGTATACATATTTTTTTTTATACAGATAACGTTCTAAGATTATGGTCGTATATATTTTTACGTTAAGTACTAAAGTCTAAAGGTTTTGAATTAAATTCAAAAATCCATAAAAGTACGCTAGTTTGACAATTTTCAATCTCTATTGAGCCCGTAAAGAGAGTGATTCATACATTTACTGGCTCAAATTAATTTGAAATGTAACGTGTTTTTCGTTACATTTTAAAAATATATTACGAAGATATAAGAATTATTATTTCAGTACTCTTCACTACAAATTGATAAAACATTCAACAATAATTAATTCGAAAACTAGATTACAGAAATTCGTTGAAACTTCTGTTCAAACCGCTTCGACTAACCGCTGACTCGTAGTAAATAGAATGAAAAAAATAATAAACTTTTATTAAAACATAATATTATTAGTAAATTTAAAATCTTTGATTTTTTTTCTTTTTTTATGACGTTTTACACATTTCAATTGATAATTTTAAATCGTAATCTCAATTCACATGTACTGCGATTATTTAAAGAGAATTACAACTTTATGATGGATAAGAAAATTCGTCTTACTCTTACCAAAAAAAAAAAAAATCGATTGTTGCTGTCCTCATTTGTACGAACATGAACCAATTTTCGTCCATCTTAATCTCAAACTGAATAGAGTATAGTTATCGAACACTTATAATAATAATGTAGTTTGAGATGTCGCAGTCGATGCAAGTTATCGAAACGGACATTGCCTATTTACACGGATACTCGCTCTAAATTATATGTCATACAACCGTTCTGTTGACGACGACGTGCTTTGCACTCTACTAAGCTCCCAGTGGTATTCCATCGATATAGTATGGAAATTTCTTACTTATGCTTCCTATTAAAAATAGTATAGGAGCGTCTGCAAAGCGAAAAAAGGGATACGTGACTCGTCGTTTACAAGTCATTAAGTCATTACAGCGACTTTAAAATGTTAAAGAAAACTACTTTATAACACCGCACTGTTATTAGTTTTTGGTTGATCCGATTATAGTTCCGCAAAAATCTACTTTAATCTCTTCTAGAGAATAATGGAAGCGAGATTTTTTTTCTCGTTTTTAATTACAAATTTCTTAGCGTTCGTAGTAGAATTTATTGAAATTTCCTTATTTTAAACATTTTTTGACGTGCCCGTAAAAAAAAAAAAATATGTGCCAACAATTATAATGTGTTCAAAGAGTAGAAACGTCTCGATTCGATAAGTTCCACACTGCAACAATTATTATATTTCTTCTGTATATATATATATAAATCTAAAATACCACTAAATATACGCATTATTTACGTAATACGCGTTACACGAGTTTTTTTCAATTAAACTGGAAGTCTTCTGGATTCCGAGACGTATATTTAAAAGCTGTTCATTTTTATTTCTCGTTTTTTTTTTCACCCGGTAAGAGTAATAAACATTTTTCATTTATATAAAATACAATCAACTATCTGCAGTGACGAGAAGCGCAGAACAAAAATAAAAATGTAAAATGATTACAATGGTCTGGTACCATTTATATAACGGTAAAGACGGCAGTGTATTTTAAATCGTTAATAGTATATACGCAATCTCACAAAAGATATTTTTTCCTTGTAAAAAAAACGAAACACGATTTTTGTTTTTCGTCCTATTGATGTACAAATCTGGAAGGAAACAACAATAAACTAAGACGTTTATCGTTAATTTTTATTATTTTACTTTTACAACAAAATTATTTGCAAACACTATGGAGATTTTTGAAGGAGAAAAAAACGTATTTCTATCGAATATTTGTATTAGCTATTAGTACATCTGTATTATTTTATATTTAAAAAAGTAAAAAACGTATGGTACGAATATCGAATGAAAATGGTTTTGCCGGATCTCGTGTTTGCGATAATTGCAAATGAAACGATTGTTTCGTGTAACAGGAATGCGAATTGACAATATTTCGAAAAATAAAGAAAAATAATTACTATTTATACGTTCAATACGAAAAAATTATGTATTTTACATAATAATCGTATTCAAGAAGTAATGACGGGAAAATTATTTCGAAATAATGTTTTAACGCCGATAGATTTTTAAAAGTTCCCCCTCGTCAATCGCCAACAAATTGTTCTACCGACATCTTTGTTGTTTTATAACGATAATAATTGAAATGCACGAAATCGATACACATTCGACGTGATTTGCGACACAAATATTAATATTTATTAATATTGTCTACAATAACTCTCATTATCGCAATTTATTATTAATTAAAGTCTCGTTTTGTAAAAAAAAAAAAAAAAAAAGTAAATAATAAGCACGTTCCGCGTTCATATCGCGATTTGCGTGAAAAATGAACATACGCTTGTTGTCAACATTTTAGAGAAATAAGTGCGAAAATTTTTCGAAAATCACAAAATAAAAAACGTTATTATAGCCGAACTATATGATTACAGATTGTTTGTCGACTTCCGAATGAGAATAATATCAACCGACAAATTATATTCTCTATAATTAAATACGCGAAAGTCTCACGTGCGTTGTGTGTTTACAAAAAAAAAAAAAATTCTATTTCGCAAAAGAAAAAAATGCGTAGAAATTAACGGTAATTGTCGAGTACGAACCGTATTAATTTCGATTATAAAAAGTGGTGTAGGAAAAAAACTCCCTCCGTAATTTTCCATTGGAAAATCGAGAGTTCGTCGTATTCGTTTACGTATAACATATATATATATATATATTCAAACGTTTATAATCTTCAAAACGATTTAATAAGAAGCGAAAAAAACGCGAAAAGAAAATATGTTCGAATAATCAAAACGGCTGATAATCATTGGTTCGTTAAAAAAAAAAAAAATCGTCATTTATGTGTGAAAAACGTTTCGAAAATGTGTCGTGGTACTGCGGGAAACCGTCGGGGGGGGGGAATCTATGAATTCGGTGTCGATTGAGCAGTTTAAAAAAAAATAAATAAAGAAAGTCACGCTTTGATTTAATTAAAGCCACCGTTTTATTATTTTACGCAATAGACATTTGAAACGAGTTTTTTTTTTTTTACGTCTATTTCGTACGTTTATAATGTATGTAACGTCGTTAAAAAAATATATATATATATATTATTTGTGTTGAATTTTATCGATGAGTAAAATTATTGTAAAGTTAACAATTGAAATTCACAAAGGCAGTGCTTAAATTACCGATATGATAGTGTACGGTACGCGTTCAAATAATATTATCAAATAAATATTACATCAATAATACGTTTATGAAAAGAAAAAATTAATTTCCGATTACGCATAAACGAAGACAACGGGGGTAACGAAATTACCGCTCGCGGATTTTTTTATTTTTTTTGCTGAATAAATTAATATAGCAAATACGTTATTATATAATAATTGTAAATTGTCCTTTTCGACGAAATAATAATAATAATAATAATAATAATAACTTTTTTCGTTCGTCTAAACGCGAACGCATAATATTTATCATAAATCATAATACATCCGTTCAGGACGCGACGTTGTTGTTCGCTAAAAAAAATTCTTCCGGAATATTTCTCTGTCCCTACAGCGCACTACACTGCGTATAACAACAACAACAACAACAACAACAATAATAATACGGAATATTTCCGTTCAAAAACACGGCGCGCAACTCAGAAAATACAAATACTTTTTCCCGTTTTCCGGGTTTTACACTCGTGTACCATTATTTTATGTAAAACAACGGTAACGTCTTGACGTTATTAAACGACGTCGAACCCCCCGGTTTATACGGTACGCAATACGTGCAAGGTATTATTTGCTCTCGGTGTATTGCAGCAGTAAAGCGCGGCGTGGGGTTTTTTCTTTTTTTCAACGGAACGGCCGGCAACGGCTTTACGATGAGAACGGCGGCGAACAACAAAAGTGAAAGTTCAAACAAAATCAACGTGAAAATATGGTTTCGAAGTAAAGGGCAACGGTATTTTATTTTTTTTTCTGTGTGTGTGTGTGTGTGTTCACAATCATTTATTTTAACGAAACGGCGGAGGAACACGCGATAGAAGCGCGTTTATATCTGCAAGCGTACGAATAATAATAATAATAATGATAATTTAAAAAATAAAAACAATCGACTGTCTCGCGATACTTTTTTTATTTTTTTTTATACTTCGCGGTACGCTTGCACCGGTGAAATCGTTTTATTATTCCCCTCGCGCGACCCCGCAACACCGCGGAACGAGAAACGGTATTGAATAATAACGTCCTCCCATCCATTCACCCCCCCACGAGTCCGATTTCGCATTCGTAAACCAGAGTCCAAGTTTGCACAGACACTCACACGCTGAAGCAAACCGAACAGTTTGTATACATTTGATTTGCACGTCACACGACGTTGTCGCATTTGTGTACGTTTGTTTCTTTCCGCGTGTTATTCGGGTGTTTCTCCTCCGTCGCCCTCCCGCCCGCGCATTACAAACTGCGCCGTGAATATTCCGTCCGCGTAGTTCTGGATAAAAACGAAATAAATAAAACCCTCTCTAACGCAATAATGTACAGAATGGCAACGAAAAGTAAAAACAACGTCGACCGGTCGCGGGAACGGTGGTGCGTGGGTTATGTATGCGTGCGCGCGAGGTTAGGTGAAAACACGAAGTCGCGGTGAGGACAAAAGAGGGAAAAAGAAAATACCGCACGTCTCCTTAATTCCTTTATTGTAAATGACGAACGTTCCGTGCAGCGGGCGGGCGAGACGGCACAAAAATACGCTCGCGCGGTTTCAGCGCACCGGGCGCTTGTGATTCAATAAAAATCCCTCTCCCCTTCGCGCAATTATATAATGTACACGATGACAATTATCCGTATAATATATATCGTAAACCTAATATTCCGTCTGACATGCGAGAGACAAACAAGTACACGGGTCGTGGCCTCCTAGCCAATATTTTTGCACGAACTCCGCTGATCATCGCGCTGATCGCGCGGACAATAATTGTCTTAAAATACCGGCGGCTAACACCACAATGATTCCCTCGAGTTTAGGAGAAATAGTTGTAAATCGACGAATTTACACTACAGTGCAGGTATTGGCCGCGTATAACGCGATCGCAGTTTGAAATACCAATTTTTTGTTTTTCTACTACTGTAGTAACGCTCGCGAGTTCACTTTTATTGACACATCTCGCGTCTCCGAAATTTTCAATCGTACAATTAATTAATATTGTCGAAATCGATGATACCGTCGTACGAATACGTTTTACACGTATTTCGTTCGATGTGACACCTCCAAATTATCGTTACGCTCCATTCCGGTTTTATGTAAATAACGCGTACGACGCATTCGAATACCGATTACAAAAATGTTAGAAAAAACATTTTTTTTTTTTTTTTTTTTATATATTGTGAAAATAATTTTTTAGCCAGACACGTTTTATCGGTTTATTTCGGTATGGTATAAAATCAATCGAATTTTATAATGTAAGATTTTAAATACGAATTTCTATCGACATAAACTCCATTCGTTTCAAAATTCAACGCACTTTTTCTTTAATTTTCAATTAGTTTTTTTTTATTATTATTTATTAACTATCGACTTGTATTTGATTTGTAACGCGTGTGAATCATTCGTCGGAAAGAAACTTTGCGGATTTTTCGATAACGCTTATACTTACTATAAATATACATTGTAACTCGGTATTTAATATTTTATTTTTTATTTCTTAGCTATTTAAAAGGACAATTTCAAAACGACGATTTCGAACAATTTGTCTTTTAGTTCGAAATATGTGTGTTGATGAATTTCGTGTATACCCCGTTGAACCGATTCCTGTGCCTCTCTATACATTGGTCTAATCTTATAAATGACACTTCGCCATTACCGTTCTACGCCATAAGACCACGACATATTTATCATCAAAGATTAGTTGTATTATATTATTTATTTAATTTACATTTTTACCCCATTGACTAAGTCCATAGTAAAATCGGTACTGTGAAACGAAATTGTCGGTCAGATTTATTTGATTAGATTAGATATATTTATTTTTTAGCGTCCGAACTAAACGCTATAATTATAAAAACGCGATAGATTACGACACTTATTTCAAATGGGATTTTATTAGATTATGTGAAACAAAATTGTAAAGAGGTAATTAATAAATAAATAATCCATCTATAATACTGATCATAATATTGTGATTTGCATTATGTTTAAAAGAATAGTCGTATGTGTGCTTATATAAATCTGTGACTATCAATAACATTACTATAGACAATCGCATCCGATTATTCTTATCGAAATAATGAAACAAATTGTCGAGACTCATTGCGTTAACTCCATTTTTCCCCCTCCCCACAATGCGTATGTCAATTCCCGACATGGTTCGTATTATTGCTGGCTGTTCTAAAAAAATTAAAATTTCAACGTTTTCCTCAAAGACTAGTTAAAATGACGTGTACACCTCACATAAATTATTATTAATATATTCTTAATATTACGCTATCGCATATATATATATATATAATACAAAGTTTTCGATTTCCCGCTTATATGGAAATATTATTGAAGTTACATTTTATTAGCCGCAGAGTTTAATATATCTATATATAATATATATATATGTTTAGTTACGCATTATTATAACCCGTGTTCAACGTTCAGGTTAAGTTAGTTATGCAAATCACTATGTTATAATATATAGGTATATGTGCAAACTACATGGTTGCTTCCTGCGACCGGACTCGGTTTAATTTGTCACTTATTTAACACGTTTGTGTACTTATATTACCACACGTTGGATGTTCGAAATCGGATTAATGTTGGACCGAGAACTACTCGACGTGTAAAATAATGTAATTATTGTTTTATTCGCGAAGGTGATGGCAGTGGCGGTGGAGATGTCTAACATAAAGACATCCGTTTTCCTCTATACCGCGCGCGCCACAACGACCGGAATCGATATAAATAATAATAATAATAATAATTTAAAACGGACACACGGGAATTGACAAAGTGATTAATCGCGTGGCACTTAAATTCGACGCTTTTTTTTTTTTTTGTGCCAATGTAGATTCGTTTTCCCCTGTGAAAAATGCGTTTACATTTATTAGTAGACAGACGCGATTACTGTTATACGGAAAAAATTTTTAAATTTCGATCCGTAAAACAACGCGGGAGCGCGGTGGTATAGACCGATTAAAAAAAAAAAAAAAAAAACGTTCGGTTACGTTCGGACGTAATAAAAACGATACATTTATCAGTTCATTTATGGGGAAAAAGGCCGAAACACGAAAAACTAAACGACGAAATAATCGTACGTACATTACACGATATAATTATTGGTAGGAAACGATCGCGACATGGTATGCTTTATCTCTTTCGCAATATATTACGCTTTATATTGACACGGACAGTTTTGAGTAATGAAGCCGTTCTGGTTGATCCCGCGACTGTGTTTTCTTCGTATCTGTCTAGTTTATGAAATCGGTAGTAGTAGTAGTAGTAATAATAATAGGTTGTCGGAGAAGTTCTCGATTTCCTTTGGTGTCGTCATCGTCCTTCGAGCGGATCCGCTCGTCTGTAAAAAAAAAAAATAATAATCATAATTCAATCGAGTACATCGTTCGAGATAGAAACGACAATCGGCAAACCAAGTGTCCGCGGATTGTTGTGTCTCGATGAATTATAATCTGAAACCCTTGGCTTTCTATCGTAAAGTTTTGGACACAATTCATTTGTTCCCAAATTAATTGGATTTATAACTTTTCGATGTGCTAACACTTTTTTTTGTCAAAATTGAATTCGGCTTAATGTATTAAGCGATCGAAGATTTTAGGTCTAAAACGATTAAGAGACATACGCGGTTTTTCGATCCCTTTACGGCTCGTGACTTGTGAAACGGTCTGACGTTATTAAACCGAAAATTTAACATGTGCGTTGTACACGTATCACGTAATCTAAAAACACCTAGCGAAATTACAACGTCATATTTAATCGAAACCCCGACGTGTCAACGTAATTTTTCGAAAACAATTTATTTGTAAAATCTATTTGCCGACATTTGTTTCTCAAAAAAAGTGTGTTTTTTTTTTACGTGAGATATATTTTTTTTTTTTCTAATCTTCGAGATATATTTTCGGAAGACACATTGACCGTTGTTACCGTTTTCTTTTTCAACAAAAATATTACCCGTATAAAAAGTTCTTTGGTGCGTGTGTATGATTCGGAATAAAATATTTATTTTTAACGGCGCCGCTTAGAATATCTTTTTCCAATATGGCTTAACCCATTCGCTTATACAACCGGACTCGTCGTTATTACATAGGCTTCGAAAAATGCGCAAATTTTTTTTTTTTCGTACACTACAATTAATGGGAAAAAAAATTTGTATTCTCCAATAACCGATTTCGTATATTTTCATTCTCGGCTGACGTACTGTTTCGCAATGTTGTTAATATCATACGGTTCCGTTATGATAATGACAACACGTCGGGGATACGCGCGATCGGTACGGCACCACTTAAAGCGAGACGGCCTAGTGGACAAAACTTTCCACGCGCAATTCGCCCGCGACTTGTGATCCGAATTCTACTATTTTATTTTATTTTTTTTTTTGCCGCGCGAAAATCGGTTCAAATAAACCGTGCGAATGACGGCGGGACGGAGTGGTCGACAACGAAGGTATAACTCCCCGTATATTATACCGGCAAGTTGACCAACGTGCAGCGTGACGAAAATATTATATCAGTAGTATATTCCGGTTCGATTGAACCGATGTCGTATATTCTAATGTCAAAACACTTAGCAGCCAGCCAAACGCGCGAGGGATCGTGCCTGTGTGTCTGTGACCTTATGGGCTCGTTCGCACTGCACACGCGTGGAGCACGTACATATACGTATAAAAAAAAAAATAATTATATACATATAATAGTCTAGAGGAGAAAAGTTTTTAACGACCGCGAGGAAAGTCAACGAGGACTCGAGAGAAGAGCGAAGAAAGAAAAAAAAAACGTTGTAAAAGATCATAACGGGCGATATGAATAATTAAGTGATAATTACGGGCCGAGTTTTCCTCGTCGTCGTCTCTCCGCTCTTCCACTCGGTGCGGTAACAGTGTACACGTTTTCTACCGTCACGCCAAAAGTAACAAAAAAAAAAAAAAAAAACTCGAGAAAAAAAATTAGTTTGTTTTAAAACTGGCATTAGCTTCATTTTTCTTCTGTTTTTATTCACAGATCAGCTGCTGCGGTGATGCTGCTGGTCGTGCGAATCATTCATTATTTAGATCGTCATATAGCCACGCGGCGCTTATACAAAGACTTTTTCGAGCTTGTTTATCTGTCTTATTATCCCGGAGCTTATCTTACAGTTTCCGAGTATAAAATTAACAGAGCGTTCTAAAACTTAACTGGTAACCTCTTCTCTCTCTCTCTCTCTCTCTCTCTCTCTCTCCTTTTCTCACTCTCTCCATCAACTTTTCCCGTTTCCTTTTACACACTCCATCACTGATACCGAGTAATGAAACCGCTTTTTATAAATGTTTTCCTTTCCTTTGCTCTTTCCTTGTACGTATATATATATATATTATACGGCGAGGTTAAACGCTTTATCCACTTTTCGTCGTCCCATACAGTTATGTGTAACACAAAAGTAAGTTTCTTTTTAAACGACAAAGTCCCTATAATAATTCCAGGTGAAATAAATGAAATCTTCCAACGGCCTTTGATGCGACACACAAACGCGTGCCTATGAAATTTACGTTTTTAATAAACTACAGCAAAACGGTGTCAGAAATCATTTATTTTCGTTACTTTTTTTTTTTAACAAATTTCGAATGAAAATTTTTAATTTTTCACTAATTTTTATTAGTTTTTCCCTATTACGAAGTTATTTGCAATTTATGGTTTTTATCAAAAATAAATCATTAATCATTTTCATCGTCACGCATAGATTTTTTTATATAATATAATGTATATTATCCCAACTATTAACGTTGTTGGAAAATCAAACGAAAACGTTTTTATAAATACACTTTGTTACAAATAACAATTAAATAATTTTTTGGTGAAAATCTTTCTCCCACTCTAAAAACTATATAAATTAATATTCGTGAAGTGTTTTTTCTCCTCCACAAAAATCCTACATACCATATGTCTAATTTCAAATAGAAAAAAAACAAATTTCATCAAAGAGGTAAGTTTGCACTTAAAAAAAATAGTAATAACGTAATAAGTTAATTAATCGAATGAACTTTTTAATAATTAATAATAATTACGAAATATGAATAAATAATAATTTATAACTTAAACGCTATTTTTCTATAAAATGTATAAATATAACGCATTTATATATATATATATATATATATATATATATATATATATATAAATTACGACTTATTTTCAACACGATTTTTGTTCAATATTTTAATATATGGATAGTACCAGGAGCGTACATTATCTTTTTTTTAAACTTACATTTCAGCTATTAATGAGTGAAAATCGTTGTGCGAAAAAATCCTAACAATAAATCTGAAATATTGTTTACGCAAAAAAATAACATTATACACCATATGTATATAATGTAGCTAACTTATCATTTTTTTTTTTTAATCGATTTCTCTGAATGTAAAAAATAAAACGCGTATGGTTTTGATGCAAAACATTACCACAAAATACTCTTTAATTATTTTTAAAATCCGTTGAAACATCCGAGGCGAGGTTCTAAATCTCCAAGTCATTCTTCTAATATTGTGATACCGCTAAATACGATACACCTCAATAAGAACATAATTATTTGTATATTTCGTGAATTGTCTTTCTCGTGAATATAATAATAGCGGCGAATTCATAAATATCTGTAAAATCAACATTTAATACAATACGGACAAAAAAAAAAAACTTTTACGAATATTTTATTTTCAGTCCGTCCGACGTGCGAGTTATTCGCGTAATTCTTGTTGATGCATAATATAGGATTTCTTTTATATATATATTTTTTTTTTTAAATCTAAACTTTTCGAATCGTAAACAAAACTTTAAATCGCATAACAATATATTATTTTTATTTTCGCCATTAGAAAAACGGATGGAAAATCGCGCGTAATTTATTGTGAATCAGCGTGTTTCCGCACGCAGTTTTTTTTATATTTTCAAGCCCATACTCTCATCCGTAAGAGGCCAGTTGAATTTCCACTTCGTCATCGCCGCGTAAAAATGATTGAAATCGTAACGTTACCGGAGGCGAGACATTCGCGCAAACGTTCGCCACTATTTTCCCTTTTCCGATATAGGAAATTATTTCTTTATCGTCGAACAATTTTCAATTTCGACGTACACTCCCGAGTCAACGGAATTTATATACGTTTATTTAACGGAATCGTTTCTTTAATATAGAAAAATTATATTTCATAAGAAAAAAAAAACACAAAATATTTTTATTCCGCCGTTTTCACTTCATATATTTCATTTAATTCGAACGGTTCGTGCGTAAAAACGAATTATCGTATATATTTATAATACAAGCGTTGTATAATATTTTAATACAATTTTAAATTTATTATTATTAAAAAAATTTCCGTCGTCAATTCACATTTATTATTGCATTACGATACGCGACATATATATATATATATATTTTTTTTTTTTATAAACGCGGGAAATTATTTGATTATTAAATATTAAAAATATCGTCGCCTTTAATAATCGCCAGTGTAGCATATTTCACAAGAAAATTTTCTCGCGAATTTTCGCACATCCCCGCACACGTTTGTACCGCAACCAATTCTCCGCGTTCATGTTTCAGCACACACTAATATTATTATTATTATTATTATTATTATTTTAATAGAAGACAAACAATTCAAAAACATTTAACAATTTATCGTCTAAGAACGTTAAAAAAAGAGACGTATTAACCGTTTTTTTTTTTTTTTAAAGACTCTCTTGTCGAATACACCCCACTTTTTAAAACTATAGCCATCAATTTTACCGATATAATCAATATTTGAACATAATAAATTCTATACCGACGGCAGACTAAAAATGACGAATAGTTATTTAACGATGACAACGGTCCGAGTGCGTTTGAGTGAAACCGTATAACGTATACGTATGTGTATGTGAGTGTGTTTGTGTCCGTGGGAAGGGAAAAAAATCGCATATTTCTTCACGCGTACACGCAGACACATAACGTCGGTTCTCTATTGTGAATGAAAAATCGTTAATATCGATATGTATTTTTCGCTGTTGTTAGATAAGAAAAGAGTGAGAAAGACAGATTGAGTGAGCAATGGCCTGAAAATATTTATACAGCCCGAAGGGCGCTTGAACGGAAATGTGTGTTCAAAATCACTAGTGGATTTTGCGTATAAGAAGACCGAATACGTCGGAAAATTCTGATCGATCAATTTTAGAAATTAAAATAAATCTCTCTCATATCTTTTGCTTTTCATTTTTCTTTTCGTTTCAAACGTACGATATTATTGTGTATTATATAGTTTCACTTGAATAAAAAAAGAAAAACTTCCACCACGGCGATATCGACACAAGATATATTATACGTGTACAGTAATCAAATTATTCGGTATAAAATTTTAAAACATATTTTATACTCGAGACATCGGAATTTACTACACTCTCGTGTTCCAGACACGAGCCAAAAAACTGAATTAAACGCCCTTTTGCGATTGATATTTGTCGAATATACTCGGGGCCGACATTCACCTACTTGTGTGATTTTTAATATTACAAAATATATTAGATATAATAGAATGAGATATCTTGCAACAAAAAAAAAGTCTATTCGGAAGAAAATCGGTGGTAAAAGGGTCCGTGGTTTAAATAAAGATTCTTCATCCGGAGTCCGCGTACTACAAAACTATAAGAACAGCCACAGGTTTAGATTCCGACGAATGTGCGTCATACACTATTATTGTCAACGAAAAATAAATACTTTATCTAAAAAGATTATAATTTTCGAAACGAAAACGTTTCGAAGAGTAATTTGAATGCGCTCGAAGTGATACGATCTAGCAAACAAATCATTATGGGAAAATAATTATAAACCTTAGTAATGAGAAAGTCCGAAGGGTTTGGCCTAATACGTTTTTTTTCTTTCTTTTACTGTCCCATTGAAATATATAATCTGTTCCCAATTGAATCGTTTTATTTAATTCAATGTACACATCACTATTATTTTATACGATATACAAAAGTATTGTGGGTATATTTTTTGACTATTTATATATATATATATATTTTTTTTAAATTGGTTTTTCTATCTTTAAAAATATCCGATAAACTCTTTGACACGCGTTACGCCGTGGATTTTTTTGCTCCGGTCCAGAAAATTTATCGTTCGAAATATTCCTGACGCACACGCGCGCGCGCACGCACACGTACACACAAATCAGTGATTTAATGGTATGCCAAAGAAGTATTCATGTCCTCCGCCCCCTTCAAAAGTCAAGACTATAGATGAAACCGGGCTTCCGATAGAATGAGGGTAGGATTTTCTAGGAAAATACGTCGAACATTACCATCGAATCAACAGATTTATGGCCGCAATAAATTCCGAATCTCAACTTTGTGTCTTTGCAATCTGAGGTTGTTTTTTTTTTTTAATATATATACGTATATACGCGAATGCTCATATACGGTGTGTAGTGTGTGTGTGTGTGTGTACGCGTAAAAAATCGATTAATATTGTGAAGCTGTGTGCAGATGGCGAAATGTATAATAAACCACTTTGATATATATACATATATATATATTTTTTTTCTTTTTGATTTTTACTTTACGAAAAAATCAAAATAAATGGTTATAACAAATTGGTTATTAACTATTAAACGGACGTGATGGTCGATGTATATATATATATCGCTGTTGGCCGTATAGGAAATACGCGTAGCGCAAAAAGTTTTCGACGGCCGATTGTGTCACGTCGCGTCCAGTAACGTTATCGGAGTACAGCTAATTTTGAAACGACCTCCGGCCAAAGTCGACGGTAAGAATAATATAACGACGACGAGTTACGTTTTTCGAAAAACGAAAACAAAAAGAACGACGTCCGGATAAACGGTTCTCGAGACACAAATCTTACACTTTCCCCCCCCCCACCCCCGGTCGCGATGCTGCATTAGCACCGCGATATATGCGTGTTTTCCACAAGTTAGTACATCTATTATTCCCGTCAATCCCGGGGGAGTCCGTGTTTCGTTCTGGAAATATCCTCACGCCATAATATACTTCTGGAAATATACTCAAGCTATACAATATCGGTTCAAATTTCAAAGTCGTATAAAGTCGACGCGGTGGTTTTTAAAACGACAGACGTTTTTTTTTTTTTTTCACTCCCTAAACGCGCCAAAAAAACGCGTATTGGATATTTAAAAAAATCATCTCGTGTCCGCGTTCTCAAAAAAAACGGGATAGACATCAAAACTATATGAAATTCCCCACCCACCCCCCGATAGTTTCACAACCGTCATCGCATATCCGCCGTCCGTTATATACGTGTGATTAATAATAATAATAATTATTATTATTATTATTATTATTATTATTATTATTATTATTGTTGTTGTCCGTTATCGGCGAACGCGATGATTTATTCCGCAAAAAAAAAAAAAAGAAGCAAAATAAATAAAATTATTATTATTATTATTAAATTCGACGACGAGTCACGCGTGGAAAATCGTTTGCGAACAACGCGCACCATAAAATAATAATAATAATAATAATAATAATAATAATAATAATAATAATAATAATAATAATAATAATAATAATAATAGTAATAATAATAATAATAGTAATATTATGAACAACGCGAATACGCCCCCCAACCGTGAGTCGGACCGGCTCGTAAATCGTACCGTGGACCGGATGACGACGGACAGTACGAAAAATACGAACGTCCATGGCCGTGACAAACGTAACCCGCCGGTTTTACAACGAGGATCCTGTAAATCAAAAAAAATTTGATCGCGCAATCAATTTCACGGGCGCGGTGATGATGTACGACTCTCCACTATCGATTTCACGCTACGCCGGCCGGTGTGGCATCATTGTCATCTCGTCGTGGTGTCGTCCCTTCGGAAAACCGCCGCGGTGTTTGACAGATTGTTCGCGTTTATTTATTTTTATACGTTTTGTTTTTATTTTTTCGCGTTATTCGATTTTCGTGACGACCCGCGAGTTCGGTCCAGTGAACCACAATATAACCACCATACGTATAAGCGCCGCCAAAGGCGTGGTAGAAAAACAAAAATTACTTGTCGTTTGCGCCAAAAAAAAAAAAAAAAAAAAAAAAAAATTAATAGCGCGACCAATAGACAGCTAATTACACACCTAATAATTTATAATACGTCGTAAACGCGGAAAACGGTAAAATGTAAAATCACAAAACGTTTTAGAGTATTTAAAATCGTTTATGTCGTCATTCAAATGTTTTGTGTTCTACTCAATTCGCCGTACCGGCATTTCGTTCCACGGTAAAATTATATCCTCGCGCGAGATGTCCATAGTTTTGGCGTTCGAAGCATAGCTCTCGCGTGTAAACACGTTTCACTCTGCCGACGACGTTCCGATTCCAGCCGCATGCTTGCTTCGTACAATCGCTTTATCCGGAATTCCAGCCCGAATTCCCGCAGGGAATGTACTCGAACGTCTCGAAAAACATGCGTACGGTAAATATTGGGAAAACGGTTTGGCCGGCGGGCGCGATTGTCTTTAATTTTTCAAAAAACGCAAGCAATTCTTCGATGCACGGACGAAAAGCTAAACCGACGAAAAAAGGCACATCCAGGTGCCTTAGATTTTGGCGCTTATGTCTTCCACCACCGGTCCAGTGCGACGATGACCCGGACGGTATTCTGCAAAGATGCGGTGCGCGTGATTATAACATTTCTACGCCCCCGACGTTTTTAATTTTCTCTTCCAGCGACATATACATATACATAGTGAGATTTTTTTTAATTTTCAATTGATTCCATATGGATAACAACACGGTAATAATTATGAACAATATTTGTGTAATACGACATGCCGTGTTATTATCGTAATGAATAGGGTTAAATTGAAAATGCGATATTCGGTACAATAATGTGTATAAAACGTACGGGAAATAACGTAGAAATCAAACGCACGTACTTCCGTGTGGTGTATTCTGCCGTTCGCTTCCGCCAAACGTCATTTTACACGTAGACGCGAAGCTGTGGAAACGTGCGTGTGGCCTGGCGAATTCTCGTGTACGTACTCCGTAAACGGACGTATTTAGGCGCTACGAATAATATAATTTTGCGATTAAAAACATTACAAAACGTTCTCAGGATTTATCTAAGGAATTATTTATGACATGACGATGGGTTTAAAAAAATTTTATTTCGAATAATCCACTCTGTGAAATACACTCGCAGCCCGCAACTACCACTACTCCGCAGAGTCGACAGTCACTATTTTTTTGCTCGCCTCCGATCACGATGAACATAATACTTATAGCCGCAAACACTTTTCGGTTCGTCGTTGTCAATCATAATAATTCGGCGGCGTTTCCGTCAATGATTTTTTTGTTTTTTCATCGATGGTACACTACTAAGATCTTCGAGAGCCCGAAGTCGAGTATTTTATTAATTAGCCTATTACACATCTACCAGTACTAATGTGTAATATGTTGACGACGTGTCGCGGTTCGAGGCTGCATGGCTTATTCTAAGGGTTTCGTTTTTGTGTGTCCTATTGCCGTTTTCTTTACTGGAGAGGGGAAGGCAGAATTATAATCGTTATATTAAAAATGCAAAATGCGTTGTCACAATCCATACAGTTTGAACGCGGCCTCAAATATTTGTTCGCCGATGTAGAGTGACTCGCACACCGTTTATTCGTTTTCGTTCGTCGTATGGCGGGGAGTATATCGTCGTATAGCGTCGTATACGGCACACAACACGTGTGTACCATAAAACGCCTATTTAATACTCTTTGAAACGAGTTACAAGCCCGGTTAATAACAATAAAAAAAAATAAAAATCTAATTTCCCGTAGGTTCATACGAGTTTGCGGAATAAACGAAATAGGTAAAAACATAAAAAAAAAAAAAAAAAATTCAGAAATGATTGAATGCCGGCCGTTTTGACACGGTCTGCGGGGTGTGTGTAATGCGTAGTGCCCGTCCGAACGTCTTCCGAACGCTGTTCCGTTTTTATGAGCCCGACAAAACGCTTTCCAAACGGTCTCCTCGGTCCGCAATAATAATGCGCCCGTAGACGTAATATTATTTCAGGCGGGAAAAGCGTATAAAACGGCAGAGTGTGTGTGTGTGTGTGTGTGTGTGTGTATGCGAGGTGTACTGTGCGGACAGCGTAAAAACTTTTTAGAAATATAATATAATATAAAAAAAAATAATAATAATTTTTTTTCTCTTTTTTTTTTTTCTGTAAAACGCGTTATTTTTATTTCGAGACGATAAATTACGGCGAACACGTAAATGTATTCGGTCGCCGAATAAACGCGTGTCGCCGCGCGAAACGGTTCCGAACAGAAAAGAAAAACGCGCGCGTTCCACGCGTCGTTTAACCGCTCCCGAACGCGTATGAAAACTATACGTGTAAAACGCCTTGGGCACGTCTTACGACACGCGCACTCACGTTATGTTGGGAAATCGAAATGAATACGTTTGCACGCCAATACAACGCCGCAAAACGTTTATATAATATATATATATAAAAAAAAGGAAAATTTGTTTTTTTTTCTCTCTCGTTTTGCTCGAGATTCCAAAATTCCAAGAGGTTTATTAGACGCGCAACGATTATCATAAAGAAATAATAATGTGGAGGAAATGACTTGCAAAATCGTGTGTATAGACAATAACGATTTACACGTAATATTGTGGGAAAACTATTATTTCACGACAATTATGATATTAAAAAATTATCATTTTCAAAACAATAATTTTTAAAACGCGAGTATTATTTCCGATCAGACTAAAATTGTAAAAAAATAACACACACGCACGTTTCTATCACTAACCGAATCAATTAAGGGAAACGTTTTTTAAATGAAAATAAATTTCTTTTATATATATATATATATGTATATATATATATTTACGTATTGAATTAGCTGTTCAGTCTGTATTGCAACCAAAAGTCAAATTTTCTCCTTTAACAATATTAACGAACACGGTTGTACGCGTAATACAATAAATGTTGTAATGTAAAAAACCGTACGCGGATAATATAAAAACAACTATTTCTAAATATAATGTACAATATCATTCCGAAACGTAATTTGAAATTATTAATAGAAAAATTTAGCCCGCGTATAATCGTTTAGAATTTAGACGATTTATAATGAAATAACGAATTATATGAACCATAAAAATACTTTCCATTTTTTTTGCCTATATATTAATTTTATCGTTTTTTAGAATTCGAATGACGATTTTAATAAAAGAATATTTTCTTTGGGTTTTCGTCCCCGATTAGGTTAAAATGTAATACGAAATGATCCGCACACAATGGTTACACCGTTGAATATAGTTTCATTTCTATTGCTTCAATATAACAATTATATATCATCAGAGAGTTTAAATAAACGATTCTTTTTCGTATATGGATTAATTCGCAATTTGAAAAATTCTTATTATTTATTCCCCCGTTGTGCAATAAATTAACTTTTACCGTTTCGTATTTTTTATTCAAAAGAGAATAAAAAATAAATATAAATCCGTAATGGTCGCCTTTATTTTTCGTTCGTCTTTAATGGTTAAAAGTTTTTTTTTTTTTAAAAAAAAAACCGAAATACTCAACCGATTTCGTATGACAATATAAAAACAAATTGTTCATATTACGTTTTGATGAGCGTAGATAAGTAAAAACTTTGGACATTTTTTCTTAAATTCGATTTATACGAAACACTATTATTCGTTATAATTATTGTATTTAATAAAATGATTAATACGCAGCACGTTTGTATATTCGTAAAAGCAAAAAATATATTTAAAATCTTGACGTCTTAACCGTGAATATTGAGGTTTTTTTTCAAGACGAATAAAACATTTATTTTTACCATAAAAACAGAACCGTAGCACAAG
This sequence comes from Chaetogeoica ovagalla, assembly GCA_032441825.1. Lineage (NCBI taxonomy): Eukaryota > Metazoa > Arthropoda > Insecta > Hemiptera > Aphididae > Chaetogeoica > Chaetogeoica ovagalla. The sequence goes on along the minus strand of CM063732.1, from coordinate 4,629,008 downwards.
AGTGGGCCTCTTATAATTATTATTATTATTATTATACAACTGTGCGGACAAGCTGAAAAACGAATTACGAGTATACAATATTTAACGTATAAATAGCAAACTATCGATCGTTTGTTCCGTACAAACGTATTAAAAAATTAATAATAATGCGTAACGAGAATTAATTGTAAATATTTACTTATACCGTTTTATTGTAATCCGATACATATAATGTATAAAAATTATTTGTACATACTATGAATCGAAACACAATTATTATAGTCGGTAGGACGTAGTGAATTCATCGTCATGTAGGCTTATACGCAAGTGAACGTTAAACGAAAAACAATGGAAATAAATCAATTTTTTTTTCTTTTTCACGAAAATGTATTATATTATTTTACTGCGTTTTGTAAATAAATAAATATGTAAATAATTAAATAATAATAAATGACTATAAAATATTACTTTTCGTCGCAATAATCGTTATGAATGTACACAGTGCGTATAACGTGTAATAGTAGAATTATTATTATAGTATATTAAAAAAGATCGATTTTCAAAACTGAGATATTGCTAGAAGAGACTGCTTAAACTCGTTTCAAAATAATCTTATGGAAATAAAAATAGGAGACCGGAATCCTTTTACGGATAACGACGAACGAAATGTGATCGAAAGTCACCCACAGCATTTATAATAATATCAATAATATCGTACGACAGACCGAGCGCGTCCGTAATCTAGCCCTCTAACGAAAACAAAAAAAATTTTTATTATTTGATATAATAATATATTGTATATATAATTGCACATGATTAGTATATTATTATAATATATTATAAATTATAATATAATGTAAGAGACGAAGGGACGACACTAGCGCGCCGTTCTACTCTGACGACGACTCATCGGGATACGAAACCGTATTCGTGTGACGTTTATAAGAAATGTTGTCGTGTCCAAATTCAAGAACGGCGTGTGTTCTATCGTATGGTAAAAACGGATTTCAGATATGGTCGAAATTCAATTCGTAACAGAGATTTATTTGTTTTGACGAAGCTGTACACACGAGTGCAAAACAAAAAAAGTTTACACGGCGGCATATAATTGAAACAGAGCGGCCGCCACTATGGACATCAAATATTTAGTCGACACACAAGTAGTCAGATGAATGCGCAATATTTCCAATACGAGCAAAACAAACGTATATCGAAAATATAGTTTTGTACGGTAGATTACTGCAGCGCGTGTGGAAAACGAAAAAACGCGGTTTTTCTTTTATGGATCCGATCCCTTTGTCGTGTATCAAATTCGAGTAAGTCGAGTGTTCTATCGTATGGTGAAAGCCGATTTCAGATATGATAAAAACCCATGTCGAAACGACGATTTTTTTCTGTTTTGGCTAAAAAATCCAACAAAACAGGAAAAACATCGAATTCAACCGGTTTGAATTTATAGGCCCCAAATATAGACACCATACGATAGATGCGGACGTCAGCTTTCCGTTTCCTTTGAAGAATTCGAGATCGGACGAAAACTGAAGGAGTAATGGCGTCTGAAATTCGATACGTTTATACTTTAGATATTTTTATACTATTTTCTTTTTTTTTCCGCCTGATATTCAGTAAAATAAATAGACGTCTGTTTTACGCGTCTTGCGAACGTTTTTTTTTTTGTGTCTTGCCGATTTTTAAATAATTCGTTATTTCCAGAGAAATCGCCGAAAATTGTTACATAGGTAAGCAGTGGCGTATACAAGGGGATCAGATCCCCCCCTCCCCCAATTGGCCATGCGATTTGTAGTGGACGAGAGCGACTCTTTTTTTTCGATCTCTCTCCTTTTTATAAACTATGTCTACGCCACTGGTGTGGTTTATTATTAATCGTAACATTACATACTGGAAATATAAAAATGAAAATAAAATTATAACAGTACGAGTAGTAGATATCAAAACGTCAGCAGTCGTTTCATTTATCTCTTGTTACACATATCACGCATATTATGAAATCGAATGAAATAAACGTTTTTGTACAATTAAACATTAGTGATTACGCCAGGTACGGGTTGTATTCTCAGTGATGTCATACTCGTTTGTTATCAAGAAACCCCGTGTTCGTATACAAAATAATATATATTTACTACCGAGAGAATTTCTCACGGCGAATATCGTTCTTCCGCTAAATTTCGCTCGAAAATCGACAATATTGAATATAATATGGAGGAAAAAAAAACATTTTACTCAGTTATTGAACTATATCTAAACTCGAAAAAGCGGAAAGCGATGATAGGCGGTAACCAGTTTGTTTAATATATAAAGACTGCCCCGTTCGTTAGACGGCCAATCGTTATTGCGTACTGAATACTAATATAACATAATTAATCGAAATACGTATTCACCAAAATAAAAACGAATATTTTCGTGGAATTGACGTTTTTTTTTTTTTATTTTATTAACAAAAATTATTTTTACAATTTTTATATGATTATTATTATTATTATTATTAACGATTTTTACCCCGAATTTATGTAATTTATTATTTTTTTCAGTCGTGACAAACGATAAGTATTGTGAGATGATTTAAAAACAGCGTTGAACAATTCAATTCGAAAACGTACACCGTTTAACCGTTCCGAATTTGATAATATTCGTTTGGCTTCAGTGTAGTGAAAAATAATCTCCCGTCTCGTATTACCGTGTGTAATAATAATAATAATAATTCGTTGTACTTTTTTCCCATCATGCACGTGAACGAAATGTGCGTCTCGTGATAAATTGAACTCGCATAAATGCATAAACTATATTCGAGTAATGAGTGGATAAAAAACATGGCAGACCACAACGACAGAATCGAAAATAATCCTGTTGTATAACAGTCATGCACAATTGTAATGGATTTCGGGGGAACCTGAGGGAATCATATTATTTCGTTTATCGGCTCATCCCGCGGTTTGTACACTCATCATCGTACTCCGCCGCACTCGACGTTATTTTACATTTGTCCCGGGTTTTAATAAATTATCAATAATAGAGTAGTCAGTACAGTGGCGTATTTATACAATGTGAACGGGTCCCCGACTCATCCGGGCGAATCTCGAGATGCGCGTAACAATCATCGTTTATTCGAGAACTAACGCTTTTCGTACTCGTTTTCAGCGCAAAGAAAAATAGTAATAATAATAACTTTCGAGATACTTTCGAAGATTAAAACTAATCGAATTGTATTTTTTTGTCGAAACCGTGTTTCGTGTGCAACGCGTGTAATAATTTTCCCAACGCCGATTGGGGGGGGGGGGCGCATCCAGTAGTAATAGTAGTAATAGTAGTAGTAGTAGTAACAACGCGGATTTCTCCGTCGATTCGAAAACATTATTCGCGAGACGAAAACCGCGCTTCTCCGACACGGCGCGTAATGGAACGCGTACCACAAAGGTTATTATTATTATTTTTTAATTCGTTTTACACAATATTACGTGATATGACAAACGGCGGGACCGTATAATCCGGTATATCCGCGAGCGAGCGGCGGTTGTTGATTTTTATTTTTCGTTATCGCCGTGTGGTGTACACACTGTTCGGTTGTACATATTATAGTGGTGGAGTCGCGCCCCGGTTTGTGTTGCTCTCGGTTTAATCGTCGAATACGAGCCGAACCTAACCGCTGCTATAGTCGTACCCCGACGGACGGACGACGGACATTAATTCGATTTCCGAAGCCAAAAAGTATAAATGTACTTGGCCAAATGGCCCGGGGACATATTATAATATACGTACGCGCGACTAGGGAAAACGGTGGTCGTTGTCCGTGGTAATGGATTTACAGAAAACCCGGTGACAAAACGTTAATGTAAAAAGCCTTTCCGTAACCCGTGGATCCGCGCGCGTCGTAACGGACCTGATTTCGAAAAAAAAATAAATAAATAGGCCTTTTTGAATAATAAATCGCTTTCGGCGGCGGCGGCGAGTAATACGTACACCGTCGAGTGTTCGCGCACAAATTCCATTTCCGAAGTCCAGTGGCGGCGATCCGTGTTGTTGTAGTACGTACAGTTTCGACGAATAGAAATCGACGTTTTAATGGCGACAAAAAAAAAAAAAAAAGAATGAAATAAATAACTCGATTGGCGGTTTTGAATTTTTAACGAAATTCCCGTTTAAATTGTTGCGGAATCCGTCGTTAGAGACACAACACTGTCGTAAAAAAGTACGGTCGCGGTTAAAAAAAAAAAAAAAACCGGCGCGTTTGTTTTTTTCGCGTCTAGACGGTTCACCGAAAGTCATCGACGTTTATATTTTTTCACTCGTTTTAAAAGTCGACATTTGACCGACAATTTTACTGTACACGCACACCGATTCGCACGCCTATTTTGATCAGTACTCTACGGTACTTGAATCGGAAGTAACGTTTTCACGGCACACGGTTGAACTCGTGTGAAAATCCGGTAATAATTTTTTGTCAAAAACACGGTGCTATGCACCAGATTCGCACCGTGCATTGGAACCATCTCATTTATCGATGACTTAAAACGGCGTCTGCGCCTAAAATGTTACTCGGTCGGCCGTTGATTATTATGATATTGCCGTAAATGGCGGCGTCTCGTTGCGGCGAGAAACGAGTTTAGAAAATAACGCGCGGCCCGTCTCGAACATTATCCATTCCAGTAGCCGGACAAGCGCGGGTTGTGCAAAGAAAGAAATGAAAAAAGTGTCTCGAGTTTGTAGTGGTGTGCGGCGGTAACGAGTGGCCGCGTTCAGATTGAAACGCGCCGAGGAGATACGATGATTATCACTTAATTATTCATATCTGCCGCGGCAATCTGGAACGTTACGCTGAAAACGGCCGTGCTTTCGACGGGGCAAACACACCACTTCAACCGGAGCTCTCTCGTATACACGGCAATAGAGGTATATTATTATTATTATTATTATTATTATTATCCACGTCCGTATTACACTATTATACAAAGCCGTATAAATATTGTGTTGTTTACAACGTGTCGCCTCTGTCGGCTGATAAATAATGCATGCGGAAACAAACAAACGAAAAAAGCGTTTCGTTTAATCCCCATCAACTGCTATATATACACGTATAGCAGTAGTAATATTATATACACGTCGTCGTCCTGTGTTTTTCGTCGTCGCGACAACTGAACGCGGCTTGCGTCTACGTAGTAGTATCCATCTGCAAACGCGTATAATATATTTAATATCACGGACGTGCCACGTGTTTTATATTACTGCAACGCGTAGGACTCTATTTATAATAAATAATAATATACCGTAGCTTCTATTATTATTATTATTATTATTTTTATTATTATTCGCGATCGTGTCGGCGGGTAAACGACGATTATATATTAAATTCGATTAAATCATCGTAAATCGTTCTTGATGTAAAGTGGCGTATTTGAGACTTCACCTCAGGGGGGGGGGAGACGATGGTAGGAGAACCTCCTCTCCTTCCCATCCATAAAAAAAATATGTATGTAGGAATATGATTGAACAAAACACATTTTTTTAAATATCTCGGGGGGGGGGAGCGATTTCTCAAATACGCCACTGTTGCTGTGTTATATGTACATTAGGCGAGAAATGCAGCTGCTTAAGGCCAAACGCTCTGATAAGAAGCGGTAGAGAAAAAAAAAAATCAAAGTACCGACACTGCATGGAGATACATCGGCACATGGATGTGTTTTGTAGCTAATAAATATCTAGTCGATGTAAAAATATCGAAATAGCGACGGTTACATAGAAACGATTTTGTTCATGACGTTATCAAAGTAATATTCTGACAAATTTTCGAAATTATCCATATCCCGTAAAACATATCCAATATCAGTGTCAATAATAATTCTAATAAAACACTATCCCGAAAAATGTAATAAATAATTTGAGAATCATTTAACGAATCATTTATGAAGAAACGACGAAAGTTTGATGAGTGTTGGTGATGACGGGAGGCGACTTTCGGCCACAGATGAAACGAAAATCGGGACGTTTATTACGTCATTCGCACTAATAAAACACATTTAATAAAACGACGCTTACACCAACGTAAACCATGAGCGATTATTTCATGTCGTCACAATTTTTTTTGAAACTTGGAAAATGAAACATTGATTCATTCGAGAATGCGTATTTCGTTTAAACGCACATTTATTGAACAACGTTGAATCTGCACTCTGGAAATTCGCAGATATTTGTATAAGAGAAACCGGATTAAAAAAAACATTTCCCAATTTCGATATTGCGTTGCGAATTTATTTGACGAATCCAATTGATATATTAATACATCATACGAAAGGTTATTTTCAAAACTCTCAAGGGTTAAAAACAATTTTAGATCAACAGCACAAAGTACGTCTGAATATACCTTATCCATTTTGTCTTTGAAATACGATATAAATAAATAAATAAATATATATATTGTAACTCATATTATTACTTTTTAGCTACTAATTTTCACAGCGGTGACGTATAATAAAATGTACGTATAATAAACTCTAGTCTATGGCCCATGAGAGATTTTAGATTTTTATTCAGAATTCAACACAAGGGAAATAGACTATATTATTATTGTTATTGTACAGGCTTTACTAGCGTACCGTTATATTACATAATAATATATTATGCGCACGTGTCAATATATTATTATAAAACACCACACGATGTGCGCAGTAACGTTTGTATAATATTTGTTTGTGTATAATGTACACGAATAAACGATTGCCGCGTATCGCCTCCTCGACATTGGTAACATATTATGTCAATCTAACAAATTAATAATAATAGTATTATTATTATTATTATTATTGTAATGAATCGGATCGATGGCGTGGCCAGGAATTTATAATCGGATGGGAGGAATCGCTGAATCTAATACTTGATTTTAGATAGGAAATTCTAATTGTTTCGACCGTTGTACAGAATTTTCCATTTCATCGATTAATAATAATAATAATAATAATAATAATAATAATAATAATAATAATAATAATAATAATAATAGTAAAAGTTAATCGTTTTTTCCTTCAGAATTTCTCTAGTCTACGACTGGTACGAGTATATTTTGATTTACTGTAATTCGGATAATGGAATCGCTTAGCGCCGGTAAGTGTAGATCTTAACACAATATCCTCAATCGGTTTTATTTAAAAAAAAAAAATCATAGGTCCCCTATAAAAATTAATCAAAATTAAAAATATTATTATTTTTGCACTCGGGCCGAACTATACAGTTAGGGAAAAATGCGTTTGAAAATTGTTGAAAGACCCTATTGTGACGAAAAAACGTTTTTATGTATGAATGTTAGGAAGGAGTCGTTTTGTAATATATTATGTGCGTCATGTGTATGTGTTTAGGGCGCTTTAATCGGTGCGTAAATTAAAATCGCTTTGGAGACAAAATGTAATAATTAAATAAAATAATCCGAATACTTCGCGTTAGCCCATCCACACGTCACACACACGCGTACCATGACTTTATATAATATATAAATTCCGTTTTACGATATAGTAGGCGTACGCGTATGTAAGTATATAATAATATTATATACTTTTATACGTGATGTTTGACAGAGTGCACAAGCGGAGTAAATAATATTTATTACGCTCGTATAATATCTTTTCGACAGAATTCGACGGATTTTCGTACGGCGTGGCGACGGTACGGACGGGCGAAATGAGATTTTCTTTTCCGTTTCAACGGTCGATTGGTGAAAACCGATTTCGAAAATCGTTTTCACTTAAACATTCTGTCAAACATATCGTAAAACACACACACCGGTACGTTTAAATAAGTATGTTATGTGTGTGTATGTGTGTGTGTGGCACTGTATTCGCCGACCGGTGCACCGCACGGATATATTAAAACGAAATGTACGTATGTATATATATATATTTTTTTTTTACTTGTATCGTTGCACGAAAATTGGATACTAAATCTCTTCGGATCTGGAAAAATTTGCATCAAACGACAAAGGCGGAAACGATAGTCCCGGTTTTATAAAGAAATAATAATAATAATAATAATAATAATCTTATTTCTCTTTGCAGTCAAACCGTGTCATATACGTGTATTTCGTTCTTATAACATGATGCGTATAACTCGACGTACATCCTATATATAGACATACGATATTATTATTATTTTTATTATTATTATTAGTCACACATAATAATCAGCAGTGTTGCGTGTAATACGTCCGAGTAAATTTATCAAAAAGGAATTTGTATAACCAAAAAAAAAAAAAAAAATCGTCTAGATAAACGAGGAAACAAATGTGTTTAATAATATCGTTATTGTAATATGTAAAATGTATACACGAGTATACCCGTCTATAGTGATATAACGTTTAGTCGATGCTAATGGACGCCATTATTTTACAAAATGCGTTTTTTTTTTTATATATCATATTTTATAACTGTCATTGCCTCGCGGTAATAAATTAAATTGTTCTTCGTTCAATCCAACGATGATAATCGTCGACCGATAAATTTTTGACAGTTCATTTCGACAACACCAATACCACTTTCGACATTTGCTAATACTGGGAAATATGTCGTTTATAATAGGTAATATTATTATAATAGGTATATCATTTCGATTGATTATCAATTATTATCGTATTGTCGTCTAATTGAATTCGTCACAAACGCCTCGCGAATCGTTTTAAATGTCATCCGACCCTCTACTGTGTTTTAATGAACATATTAAATAATTCGTCTTCTTGTCCGCAGGATAAAACAATCGTCGAATTATAAATTATTATTAAAATTTTTTTTTTAAACATCAATAATTGACTTTAACTCCATATTGAAGTGTCGTATTAATCAAGATGATCAGACCATCTTAATGTATTATCTTTATATAAAATCTATAATAAAAACCCGTGTCCAATTTCCAGCTGCTCAAAGACATCGAAGAAACTCCGCGCAAAAGGCTGAAGTTCAGAAATCGTATATGAAAAGTGGATAATCCAGGAGAACGCGCGCCGAAGAATAAACCCGTAGGAAAAAAATCTGGATGAAATTGCACACTCATCACGGATTCAACAATGAAGGAGCTAGGGCAGAGTTTGATTATCTTCTTGAGTATAGTGGCTTTCCCTATATAAACGAAATAGGAAAGGAACCGGGCAGATGCAAACGACTGTTATTCAAACGGGATATACCGGCCGTTCCTCTGTATAGATAATAATGCAACAACTCTTTATTAAAAATTTAAAACAAACATTTTTTTTTTTTTTTTTAATTTAACATTTAAAATCTATAACCGCCTTTTTTAAACGCATCTGATATTACACTCAATATTTCTATGTACATATATTGGCTAATCCATTGGCTGGCCTGTTGATTTTCTCAAATAGTCACGATTTCATTTGATATTTTAATCTGTGTTTGCATGTATAAACATGTTTAAATGTTAATAAACATGCATGAATATGTTTGCAATGTTAAACCATAGGTATGAATCGCATACCGCGTTAACCGACAACGACAAAATAATAACAATAACAATAATAATAATAATAATAATAATAATAATAACAATAACAATAATAATAACAATAATTATAATACGTATTATCATAGATTTTGTAATACACATATAGACCATTGTACACATTGGATATTTGGCAACTGAATTTATATTTATACGGGCGATCGATAGATGTCGTTGCCATAGTGTACAAACAATGTATTTTTTTTAAATAACAAGTGTGAACCCATCAGAATATGACGTGTGAAGAAATACGTTTCGCGCAGTATTTTCCCTGCACACTTCTAAATTTAACGCCGGCGAGAGTTATTCGTGCGGTCCCCGGACATTTCAATAAACACAGTATACATACAATATATTGTATTTCTCATATTAATTTTATCAAATATTCTCCCCTGTTGTTTTGTTATTATTGAAACAAAATATAATATTGTTTGGGGACACATTATTTGTTCACACAGGGCTCCCAGTGTTCGTCGGTTAAAAGTGGGGAAAAAAAATATTATGGCCGAGTATAATTTGGTTTTCCTCATAGATCACGGATTAAAGTCGATCGCCATCTCATGGACTTTGCCACCATAACCATCAACGTGTCGACCGACGGGCGGTGGAGAGTTGACTCCTCTCTGTTGACGGGCGTCTACTACTACTATGTTATAAAACCAATGGTATTCATCTAAAATATTATCCGTAAACCTCTAATAGAATAAATTATTATCCGTCCGTTAATATTGCGAACCCGCCGCCTCCCCCTTGCCGATTCTGCAGGCATTATTATCCAAGTGATACCATGTGCAATACGACGAACGAACGGCGAGGCGGCGGAACGGTCGGTTTACGGGAATTACTGTTCGATCGCGTACATCCGACAGTGCGTTTTCGGCGAGAAAAGTACGCCTATTATATTGGCCCATCCGTCAAATATTGTTTGACTGTTTTTATCGACTCCGACGAACAAGCGGGTACGTGCATTGAAGGACTTAGTTATATATGGATTCGAATACGGATTACATGCCGTTCGAATTAAAGCAAACTACACGTTATAAAATTATAATACTCAGTCCGGACAATAGCGCTCGAGAAAGAAAACGACTTGAATCGTGAAAAAAAAAACTCTGTTGGATCTCGCGTCAAGACAATACGCCCACTCGTAATATCCGTAAAGCGATTTCTGATCGAAAACCGCGAAATCCAGTGCATCCGACACCAGTATTCGGCTTGTACTCGCTTCACGCGTCGTTTCCCGCCGTTTTCAAACGTTTACCGAACGCGTATTTTTTGAGTCTCAATTGAAGCCGTTTAAACATCAAATCGAAACAGATAAGTATTAGGAGTGGTTATACGAGAAAAGGATTTCCAACTACGTTTCGACGAATGGTCGTTACGAATGCACACAATACGAGAGTATTATTATTATTATTATTATTATTAATACACATTGTGGTGGTCGGCCAAACAACGTCGGACTAAGTCTGTCTGCTGCTGCGGACACATAATGGCCAGCAGTGCCAGGGCGCGCGAAGATTTTCTGAAACGTTTGTTTTAATGAGTGCTAATCAATTTACGACCGTTTTCGCACGCGCTGTATAAGCCAAATTATTATTATTATTGTTCCCGTAATCACTGTGTTATTATTATTATTATTACACACGCGCGGACCACGTCGAACACCCCGCAGCATCCACCGCCTGCGCACGGCCAGTGAAAGCGAGATGGTCGGAGGAACGAAATTTTTTTTATTTGAAAAAAAAAAAAAAACGATAATACTCGAGGCGACCCGTGTGGTTAGGTCTGCTATATCGATATACGACTCGGCCGAGGTATTATAAACCGAATCGGATTATACGCGCGCGTTTTTATCTTCCCGTGATTTATATTCGTATGTATTATTTTATACGCTAATAAAAAATTATTAATTTCCCGCAGTGTGTGGCCTATGCGCGTGTACCCTCGAAATCATAACGTTTTCCGTTCCGTCGCCCTCGCCGGCGAAAACGCGCGAGACGTGCGTCGGTTGCGGTCCGCGTCGTCTTTATATTACGAGTATAACGCGCACCGTTTCTCGCCATTCCATGTTTCCGTGTGACAGATCGCAGCGTCAATTTTAGAAAGAGAGGTCATTTTTCGATTCTCTCAAAAACGCGTAAAAAAAAGAACAAAAAAAAAAAAATTTTTTTTAAAAACTAGCGGAAAAATGACGTAAAAACGCGATTTTGTCGAAATCGATTATCGCGTGATTTTAAAAATGTATGCGTTTATAGAAACTTGAAACGTTCACGCCGAATACGTAACTTTATATAATATTACGCCGGGGAAAGAAAATGTTCAAAAAAACAAAATTCTTTCGATTTTGGGCTGTTCGAAGTGTCTAAATTTAAAAAAAAAAAAAAGAAGGTAATTTTTGGTTTTAAGGCTTCGAAATTTAGTCAGACGTACGTAGTCAGTTACTTCGAATGTATTAAAAAAAAAAAACTCTTGAAAATTGTTAATCACAATTACGTAATTTATTATTAAAACACATAAAAAAACAATAATAATAATAATATGGTAGTAATTTTTTTATACGTGTCCGTGTGTACATGTAATTTTTATTCGAAACAATTGATGAACAAATATAATATTTTTCGGAATATTAAAATTTTTTTTTTTTTTTTTTTTGATTGCATCGCAAAACTTGTAAAACGTGTAATTACTACAGTAAATCGTGTAACGGATTATTAAAAAAGTTGTATTCGTATTTCGGCAGCGGCGGTTTCGTATCTACCAAAACGTTTTCAAAAATTTTTAATAACAAAATTAACGAGACGTTTTAACAAATAAAACCGCTTGGCGCGATTGAATCGTTATTTGTGCAATGTCGACCGCGCCTCGTAAAATGTAAATCGATATTTAACGCTTTTCACGAAATCGTTATTGAACGTGTGAAAAAAAAACTGTTTATTTTTGTGGTGTCCATCCGCTTTGCGTGAGATAATTTATAAATTCAACGCATCATTCGCATGTTATTTTCGCACGTTTATTCACCTTTAATTAAATGCTCCGTCAACGAGACGACAAAGTGATATTTTAACAAAAATCAATAAACTTATAACACACGGATTTCATACGCCACATCGCGTTATATTTAGTTTCTATTTGTTACAACTGCATTGAAGACTGGCGGGGAGTCACTTGAAAATTTAACGGCGGCTAACGAGACACAGTTTATAAGCGAATATAATTTTTGAATTATATTATACTTTTTTTTATTATAATTTTTGAATTATAATAATATTATCACACACGATACGCGCAATGGCGCCCCCCTAACAATATGGTCAATTGAAAACATATTCATACATATACTAACGTTTTGTGTGTTATTTATGAATTCCGGAGGAAATTTGAAAACGACGTTTTTACTACTGGACGTCGAAACTTATAAATGGACCGCGATGACGACGTAATCGTTACAACTCGTATTCGTGAAAACCTCTGGGGGGAGGGGGGTTTTTTCTTTACACAAATTAAACGTTCGTTTTTTTTTTATCTCGTATAATGCCCAAACAGCTGTGTATTAACGGTTGGAAAAACGGTCCATTCTTATTGGCTCTCTTCACGAGATCGAATAAAAAAAAAAAAAAAAAAAAAATAGGAAGAATTGAAAATATGCCACTTGCGGGCGGCGAGTGTTATAACTGCACATTTATAAATTTACCGATGGCAAAACTGCCGTTTTCGCATTGAGCGGCGGTAAGACGAAACGAAAATGTTTACCGCGGGAGAAAAGAATGGACTCGGGCGAACACTTCGAGAACCTCGGGGAAAAATTAATAACGGCATCGCGCACATGTCTCGCGTGCCGCAGGGACACGAGACAATATTATTATCGCGCGTAATAATTCCGGTCTCGTTTCCGTCCGACCGCCTCTTTATCCCGCGCACGCGTCCCTTTCGCCCCTCATTCCATCTCCCGTTCACCACGGCGAAAATTAATAAAATATTAATAATAATAATAATTTATAATAATAATAATAATACCGACGATTCCGGTCCGTGAACTCTTTTCTCTTTCCGCCGACACGACACTCTCACGCCGAACGAAAAATCGCAATCGTATTGATCAAAAAAAAACCACGTCGGATCGATCTTGTCAATTGTAGAACCGACGAGATTTTCGTATCGATTTGATACGAATGCGTCTTATTACTCGCAAATTGATTGTCCGGTAACAAAGCGTTTACATTCACAGTTCCCCCGGGTCGTTTTACGTTTTACTCGCCCAACGGAATTTCCGGTGATGAAATATGGAGAAAAAAAAGTAAACGACATGGCGTGCGCTATCTCTCTCGGCGATGGATACGCTCGTTAAACGCTTCCGCAATTACATTGCCACTAGATAGCGGTGTGCGTATCGAATACTCGATATTTTCTATATCGCGGTGAAACGCAATCACGACGCAATTATCGTAAATAACGTAATATTTCTATTATTCTTGTTATTTTCTAATACCCGTAATATTCGTGTTCTTATTCGCGTAAGAGCGTGTGAACAGGGATAATGTCCCTTGGACGTATTTGAACAGTGACTGCCCGTATGAATCCGAAATATGAATAAGTGCGAAAAAATTATGCGACCGAAAACGGCAAAATCAAATTGAATAGACGTGTATAAATATTATTCCGCGTTGTGTTTTTCTTAATTCATCCGTCATTATTAGCTGGTATTAAAGTAGTAATAAAATATAGTACGAATGATGTTTTCATTTAAGAAAATTTGAACGCCAATCGGTTTTCGAACGTTTCGTTTCAAAGATTCATTGCAACATCTAGTTTTAAAATTCCCATTAGCTTTATCGAATACACAATTTATTGAGATCTCGTTTGAGTTTCTAAAACACTGACTAGTATGAATTATAATTGTTATTATTTGTAAATTGTTATTTAATGTTTTATGCGAATTTTTCGAAAAATTTACAGTAATACTTCCGCGTACAACGCTGTCTTCCGTCGGTTTCTTTACGTCGTATTCACTTACAATCTGTAATACCATCTGTTAAGGCACTCGGTTTTTCTTCTCAATATATAATCGGATAAGACGCTTTTTTTTATATATATATATTCAGCAAACGATAATAAATTGTGTGGTAATAAAAATAGAAATCTTACTCATTTACGTGTACGACACATACGTCGTATTTGTCATTTTTATTTCATCGCACGTACTGAAACGCATATACGCAGAATCTTAAAAAAAAACAAATATATTATATATATAAACTTTTTTCAAATTATATTATATGTACTACTTACCTGTTTAATTGTGTTCAATAGTAAAAATAATAATAATAATTAACGTATAAACTCGATATTTTAATTACTTATTTTTTTTGTTTTTTCATTTCACGCATAAAACGCTCTCTGGTCCTTTGAAGAGCGTTTTTTTAAGCGGGTTTTACTGTATTTTTATATTTCATCATACTACAATTACTATAATAATTTCCTATACATTACATTTTATTCGTTTAACGTTTTTATAATTTGTTTACCCGTTGTTCGAATTACCATTTTTGAGAGCCGTATTATGCGTATAATAACATGAAGTTCTTGATTACATAATATCATAATTAATAAGTACGTTTAAATTTATCATTAACAATTCAAATATTATTACGTGAAAATAAGTATGATTTTGTGATGAAATTCATCAAATATACGTACACCGTTGTCATTTTAACGTTGTGTGTCAACGGACTAAAGCTTAGTACCGTTTATATATTAAATCGTAAATACAAAATACATTATTTCTCAAATAAATCATTATAGAATACAATATAAAAAAAAAAACAACAATTTTTCGTAATTTCTCGCGATTAAAAATATAGTAATATATTAATTATTATTATTTTGAAATATATCTATTGTTGATGGACAGTTTCATAACACTATACGCATTATTCGTCTTGTGCGTAAGCTTCTAAATAGTAATCTCCGGTTTGCCTGAAAAAAAAAGAAATCGATTATTATTATTTATTTATTTTTTTTTTTTTTTAGATGAAAAAGACAATCGATATTTTTTTTTAACGTGTTAACGAACTCGGGGTCTACGAATTCTCCCATGTAAGTGCTGTTGGCGTATTCCGGACATCCGTTCGTCTTGTACTCCTCCCAGCTGTTACTCTTACACGCGACATAATCTTCTTTGGCCCAAATAGAATGTGAGAAATAGTGGTATGACGTTACGTGACTGCACGAACCTGCGAACGGACAACAACGTCGCTAGTCGAAGCCATAAATGCCCGAGCGCGAGATATCGACAACGTCGTTGTCGTGAATTGGGGGCGCGCACACGAATAATAATAATAATAATAATAATATATTAATATATTATAAGTATATTATGACTTCTTCTAACTTCTTCTTTACTAAAGGCCTTGCCTTGTCATTGCAAATCTGGCTCGCCATCCTTCTCTATTCAAAGCCATTTTTTTTATGTCACTATATATCGACTACAGTCAGCTTGTTTTACCATTTCTTCTATATATATATATATACATGTCTTCCTTGGTCTGCCTCTGCCTTTGTATCCATTTATTCGTCCTTCAAAAATATTTATCATAAACGAATCATGCCTAAGTAGGTGACCGAACATTTTCCCACTTTTTCCTTTTATATTATGACCGTGAATTTATTTTATTTTTGTAAAATGGCAACGCTCGTGTTATTGTTGCCGTTCGGTTGTCGCGAAATTCGTGTCGTGCAATCATTGTTTTTCGCAATTTTTAATTTTCTTTAACGTTTACGCACTCGCGAATCGAGTATAATTCGCGCGAATCGCGAATTATTATATTTTAGCCTTTGGTAAATTGTGTCGCGCACAATACAACGCATTTTGTTCCGGCTCGAATAGCCTAAAAATCGTTGTAAATCTATTAAATCGTGCGTTTCAAACTCTGTTGTTTTTCCCCCATAACGGCTCCAATATTATTATTATTATTATTTTTTTTTTTACCAACACGTGATCGTATGCGAATTAATCATTTAAACACAGTTAGGGACTGGCCAGTCATCTTTATTGTGAGTGTTCATCACACTCGATTGTTTAGTTTATTTGGAAATTATTATTTATGAATTGTTAGGCCATCTCTCATGTTATTGTATTTGAGTTACGTTATTATTATTTTACACTATATCATTGTTGGGCCGGAAGGGCCGTTTATATTTTAGTTATTTATAATTGTATTTATTTATAATATTGTAAATTTTTATTTATTTGTTTTATTAAAATTATTGGCCAAAAATGCCGTATTCATTACATTGAAGAGTCCAACACGCGTTTTATATTTCGATAGTGTTCCCCGGGCTCGCGTAATACAATTTTATGCCTCAGACCCAAACGTCGCCGAATATATTATATAATATTGTTATAGTCTATGCGCGAAACGACCAAAAACAAAAGAAAAAACACACGATTATTTTTTCATCGTATTAATTATTTCGTTCTTGTTCACTCTTTTTTTTTTTTCATTTTAAATCAAAACGAGTTTTACTCGACGTTTTCGATACGTACACATAAACGTTTCGCTGAGCGTAAAAACCAAAAAGTCTCCACATATATTTCAATCCGTACCAAGCGTATTCCAAAAGACGTACAAAAGATCGACACGACACTGTGACTGTTACACATTATAATAAATGCGCGCGACGCGTTTGATGATTACTAACCTTTATTGATCCCCTTACAATTCGGTTGCGTTTTTCCTCCGTTCGGGAAGAAGTCGACGTGGCCGAGCGATCGCAATATCCCGTTTTCATCGCCGTTCGTGTGTATAACGTCCACGAATAGTGCGTCGTTTATGTCGAGTCTGTCTTCCGGGCCGCTTTTATCGTACAGCGGTCTCGCCGGATCTAATCCTGAAAAAACAGACGCGTTTTATAAACACATTCGACGATGATGACAACGTGGCGCGAATCAAAACGGCGAAATTTTTATGCAATACGATTTCATAATATTACGTCGTCGTCGTCGTACCCGTTATTCGAGGAATTTGATTGGCCAGTATTTTCCCCGTGAAGCCGACTATGTGCGCTCCCATACTGTGTCCGATCAAGTGCAAGTTCTCGACGCCTTGCGTCATGTGAAACGTTATTTTATTCAACACCATCGCCAAATCCTTAGCGATGTGTTTGGCCCTGAGTTTCGCTGTCACGTACGACAAATCGGTCGAGTATTGTTTCCAGTCCACGCAGATCACGTTGCATTCGCTTACATTCAAATACGCTGGAAAAATGAAATGGGAGGGAAAAAAATCCGTCGTCGTCGTACGGAGACGTTTGATAATCGCTTTTTACTTTTTAAATTCCGAGCGGAACGAGGAACCGGTAATGGTTTTACAATGATTTCTTTTTTTTTTTTTTCTGCTCTATGTCTGTATCCCCGAAAATTCCACTAAAAAGTGCGTTCCGGTCTTTACAGGTTTTCGCGGTATCATGGCCGATACTTTAGAGAGGTCATTTTTCGATTTTCTCAATACTTTTGCCGAACGCCAAAAAAAAAAAAAAAAGAAAGAAAAAAAAACTACCGAAAAATTACGTAAAAACGCGATTTCGTCAAAATCGATTACCGTTTTTTTCCTCTTCTTCGTGATTTCGAAACTAACATATGTTAACTGAAACTTGAAATATTCACCAAATGTTTAAGTTATTCGCTTAAGCGACATCCACAGCGGCTCGCTGCATTTTTAAAAATTCTGCAAATTTTATGCGATTGACTTCGGAACTCCGAATACATGATCGTACTTAAGGAGTCGGCTAAACCCCAATATAATCGTCATATTGACCGTTCGTAATTTTAATGCATGAAAGAATGAGGAAAGTTTACGAAAGAGATGTCTAATCTTCCTTCTTTTTTTTTTCAACGTCAATTTTCACTACTGATATGTGTAGCATATAATTTAATGACCAAAATTGTTAAATGACACGTAGACGCGATTATTATTTGTGTTCGTAAAATTACAAACGTTCGTCCCAACTCACCTCTCTTATTATACGAGCATAGACCTTCTTTTTCCTGAGTAGAACCAAGCCAGCCGTGCACGATTACTTTCAATTCGTTTTCCGGATCGTACGTCGTCGATTCCGTCATGTGCGTTTCACTTCTGTTTAAAAGTTGACCATCCGGATTGTCTCTAAAATTTAATAAGAAAAACCGCTGTTCTATTTTGCCGATTTAAATTCGGATACCAGCCGTATACCTATATTGTCACAATACGTTATACTCTATTCGTTTCTGTATCGATTTCTCGAACTGTATATATGTTGTTCGCACGAAACCGTTTAATATACAGCGTTAATAGTAATAAAAAGGAAAACAAACATTTTTCTAACTCATAACATTCATTATTATTTTTATTAAATTTTCCTGATGTTGACAAATTTTTGTTCGGTTTACAAATGAAAAGTTTCTTTTTTGAGTGAATTTTATGTATGAAAAATTCAGATACCTCTTTCGTCAGTCTTGTCTTGCGAAAAATATAAAACGAAACTAGTAAGAAAAAAAAAAGATATTCCAAATACTATAACGTATCATACTCGTATAATAGGTATACCTATATAGAGGAAACATGTAAATTTCGTATGTGTTTTTATCATCAACTATTGAAAATGTCACTTGTACGGGGAAATTTAAGTTTCATTATTATTTTGAATTAAAAAACTATAAAACTTATCTCATTGACAACCAATTGTGAATGGACTTGATGACTATGTTTACTGTAGTCGATATATACATATCTCGATTTCAAATTGTACAATCTGAATAATACGAAATTATAATTAATAATGGCGTTGTATTGTATTGGGTTTATTTTTTTTAGACGGTTTCGAAATTAAAATTATATATTTTATACGCGTTTATTAATTTTTGATCTTGAAAAACAAGAAATTTTCAAAATGTCTATGTATTTGTCTATTTAGGCCAACTGCGATGGTTATTATTATTATTATTATTATTATTATTATTATTATTATAATACTGTCACTGACACTCCGTTCGAATCCGATTCTTCGTTCGATTATTTTTGCTTCGGTTAAATATATTTGTTAGATTTAATGAGAAGTAAGAAACGTAATTCAATAAGTATATTCTCATATAACTCATCAGATTGTTCAAAACGATTACCTTGTATAAAGCCAGTAAAATACGTGTTTTGACGTATGATAAAATGTGTGGAGTCCAGTGTTGACTTTATGTATTTGACTCTCGAAATCAGGCATAGAGGCTAACACTGAAAAAGAAAAATACGAAATTACTATTTACTTTAAAAACTCGAATTAATCTTATAACTAATAATTTTAATTAATTTTTAAAATTATTATTACTAATATTTATTAATCAGTGATGTTTTCATGAGTACCTAATATACGGAATATGACGCACACACAAATCACGAATTCACTAATTTCGCGTGTAACTGATAATAATACTACGTATTAGGATACGTATTTATTATTCGTTTGTGTTATGAAAATAATATTATTTTAATAAAAACGATCAGACAAATGAAATAAAAATATTATCTCGTATATGTATTTGATAATACAATTACTAATCAGTCGTTACTCATAAGCGATTATAAATGCATATAACGTTTAAATAGTTTATTTTTGGAATATCATTATCGTTTTATTTAAAAAAAAAAAAGTGACGTCCTTGTTATAGAAAATATTATTTTTACGTAAAATATGTGAAAAGCCGAAAAAGGATTCGATACGAAGTTTTCCAATTCAATTTGAAATGAATTCCGATTAAAATTTCATCATAGGTCGGTGAGTGGATATTATATAACAGTTGCCTCTGTGATATTTTAGATTCGTGTTTTGCCACTGAGTGGATTGTACGCTAATATATTATGTATAACTTGGAAAATATTGTTAAATGTATCATTTAACTGCATTTATATTAAACATAAATCGTAATGTTTAAATGACCGTCTACTAAAACGTACATTTAAAATTAAATCATTATTGTTTTTTCCGATCTACAAATAACTCTAATATATGTTAACTAATAATATTAATATTCATAAAAATCATACAGACTTACCGCATTGCTTTGAAATGAAAATAGTAAACAGAACGTTAATCAAACAGTACTCGAAAGAAACAAACATTTCGAGTGATTTTTTTTCCCTTGAAAAATGTTAAAATAAAAATCTATTACAATCAATCATCGAAGATTTATAGCTTTAATGGAAATGTATAGCTATACATACACGCACACACATCATAAAGTTGACTAAAGAATATCGCATTGTTAACGACGATTTATTCCAATCGAACAGATATTTATTATTATAAGAGATTTCTATTCGCTGCACTTATCTTAAGTAGATACACGAAGGAAAAAACATTTATTTGTAAACGAAATTATTGATTATTTAAATATTAACAATAATTAGATAATATAGTCCAATCAAATATTATAGTATTATACATTATTGTAAATGATTTTAAGTATACACAACGCATTTATATATTTAAACGATTGTCACCTTACGTAATTTTTCCTATGACTTTGACCTTCATTAAAATACGCTATTGTTATGATTGCACTATGACTATTAATTGTAATAATATAACAATACCACTTTAAAGTAAACACAAACAGCCAACAAAACGTAAATTGAATGGCTCTTAAAAATAACGAACATTTTAGATGAGTTTTTTTTTTATGTTTATGCGAAATTGCGATATAAAATTGATTTTTAGTCAGTTATAATACATAATATTTGTATAACAATAAATATCATATATTATAGAATTGACGATAGGAAAACGTTTTGAGGGGATTGCGCGAATATCAGCCGATTTTTTTTGTCAAAAAAAAACCAATATTTTACCTATCAGTCCATTAGCGAAAGAATTCTGAATTCGAAGTGAAGTACATTAATTTTATTAAAGTTATTGAGTGATCGATCAGACCAAATTTTCAAATTTTATCCCCGCATAACTCTCATAAATTTAATTTTAATATTTTAACATTTTGTAAAAAAAAAAAAAACAAAAATAAATATGTTAAACGTTTTAAAAAGACGTGGTCACAATAGTAGACTATAATATGACGAATTCAAGTCCGTTTTTGGAATTCTTATCGTTTCACTCACCACAAAAGCCGGACAAAAGATTGATTGTTTTTGTGGCATAAAATATAATAGGCATTCCAAACAGTATAGCAATTATGATTGTCTTGTACAAACGCGTATATATTATGATAAAAATAATATAACTAATGATCATTACTAATGATTCACACAATGACTCAATCGTTTAGTGTTACGAAAAATAATACTTTATTGGAAAAAAATACGCTTAATTAGTTAAATGCAATAATAAGATAATGTTTGATTAAAAAAAAGAAGTATAATTACGTGTATTATAGAATGTAAATAAATGCCATTAATGAACAAATTATGGTTGTTTTTTTTTTCAATATTGACGTTCATTGATAAGCTCGTGAGATGTTATTTCTTCCTTACTTTACAAGTATGGTTTGAGTAGTTGATCATTTTTATTATTATTATAATCATGGACGTATGCAGACATTTGGTATAGGGTGTGCCATGATGAAAATGGGCCACTTTTCCTTAAATGAGCCTTATACCCCCCTCCCCCAAAAAAATAAAGAAATTTAATACAAAATATTAATTCATAAAAAATCATAATAATTATAGGTACTAATTTTTTTACATGTTTCAACAAATAGATGATCATTAAAAAAATAAATAATTATAAACATCTTCTTTTTATAATAAAATACATACATTAAACATTAAACTATAATATGAAAAAAAAACACATAATGTTAATGTTCTTTGGATAGGAGACAAATACCTATACTTTAACCTTCAATAAATCTATTGAAATCAACTGATTTGATCATTTTTCGCTCAGTCGCTCAAATAAATAAAAACAATAGTTATATTAATCGTTCTTGAGACATTGTTTATAAGCAATAATATCACAGTTAGTGGTTGGTTTATTTAATTAGATATACCTAATTTTCTTCATATCTCCACGATAGTCATGTTTGTTAGCGTGTTTTTTAACTTAAACAGCTTAACATAAAAGTCGTATAAAAAACCACTGCCACAGCACGCCTGGCAGTTGACACATCTTCTGAGCACGCCTATGATTATTATAATCCATAACCACTATGCAGAAGTTTAAATTCTAATATCTAACTCAACCATATAAATAACAATATTAATACGCATACGTTTTTGCAAAACTATATTTCGTTTATAGAATTTGGGAGTAGGAAAATATAATAAACAAAAAACTAGTTTATTTTGTTATGAACGATTGAATATATTTAAACGTTTATATTATTATTTAATACGTTATACACAGTTTGTAATCGTAGATTCGTATAAATTATATTAATATTATATAAAACCAATTATCGCAACATTTTCTATACATATAAATAATATAATGCAACACGTATCATACACAGGCGGAAATAATGATTGGTGGCTTGGGGAAGGGCAGTAATAAATTCCCCCAACTATTCTGGCAATCTCCGTTAAAAGTGATGCCGTGTTTCGATTTAGTAATTTATTAATTTGGATTTCATTAGATTTGTCGCTTCATTTGATTTATTTTTTGTAAATAAATTTCTACCAGACGGAAACCGATAAACTAAAATATTAACAGTGCTCGGTGTAGTTCACACATCCTTACATTATCGTACACATAGATTTTATTCATATACAACGATTGAAGTTGAGCTGTACTTTATGTAAAACAAAAATTGCTTAAATTTAAAATAGTTTTGAAAATTCCTATTTTAAGATGCGGATATACTTGTGTATATATCCATGTTTATCAAAAATATTACAAGTGGCAATAATATTAAAAAATTACTTTTAAAATCATAAACCTCTCGTTTCAGAAACTTTAATGAATTTCTACATATGACCCGTGTATTATACATAGATAAAAAAAAATTATATCGAAAATACAATCTTCTTCTTCTTTATCAAAGTTCCTACAATCCATTTAGGAGCCTCCATTACACTTCCTCTTTCTCTGTCTTCGCTGCTTTCAATTTAAAATCTCTGTCCGCATTTATTCAGATCTTCTTCGATTCTATGTATCCAACATTTTTTCGATAGACTTTTTAGCCTTTTCTCATTTCTTTTCGTTGTCATGGCTTTGTTGATGATATTACTGGCTATTCAAACGTGTCCAGCCTATCCTTAACTATTGCTCATTAAAACTACACACTTACGTTTGACATGTTGTAGATTTCATGTTTATTTGTCTCTATTCTGCGCATACACCATTTTCCACCTTTGGCCCGTATATACAGGTTAAAACTTTGCAATATTATAACCGAAATTTATAATTAGTTTACATTATATAATGTCATATGGAAATACGGCATCGGTACAATATTTGTGACCTGTATCGTCTACTAATATTTTATCATTGACCTATCAAAATTTTTAACATTTGTAAAACATCGTTCTTATCTATATACAAACAATTATTTTACATTTAAATAATTTGCGTCATATTAATAATGATTTTAAAAATTAAATACATTACCTAATTAATAAGAAACTCAGAAAGTGACTAATAGTGAACAAACGAAACTATAAATAACAGAAACTCATGAATAGTGGCTATTGAATTTCCGAGTAATATGTTTTTTTTTCTCCCGAAATACAACGTTCCAAGTATTTTACACGTAAAATCGTTATAAATACAGAGAATTACTTTGTATAACTTTCGTTGGACGTTTGAGTAGGTAATGAAAAAAATTTACATTCATATTATTTGTAATTCATAAAATTTCTTCGTATTTAATTCCAATACAACTGTGTTAATATAATATAATACATTTCATAGATAAAATGTCACTACTTTTTTTTGTTTCTTGTCTGCACTGTCTACTACACATACTCTACATTTGACGTTGCTCAAAAAACGGATAAATAGTAAGTACCTGGAACACTGTACAAAACGTGTTGTATAATTTTATAACCAAACCGTAATTTTTTTGCGCCAAAATAAGACTTTTGACGAATTTTAGAAAAAAAAATAATAATAAATTGATTGTTCGATAAAAATTCACAAACGCTTACCTAAAATTGACGTATTCGCCCAAATACGTGAATTCGTTTTCGTCGCATCTGGAGTGCTCGTAATCGTACACGCTATTGCATTTTAACGATTTGAAGTCGTCCTTGTTCTGAATAGACCGAGCGTAAAATTGATAAGATTTGAAATGGCTACAAATCTCTCCGTAGACTTTAATTAAAAGAAAAAAAAAATAGAAAATACTCATAATAATTTACCGTGTACACCACGTGCTATTATCGAAACGACTTAGTTGATAAATGGCTACCAAAAAAAAAAAAAAATTTATAAGTTTATAGGTTTTTAAAATTTACTAAAATTTATAAGTTAATTTATAACGTTAATTTTGAGTTCAATAAGTCCCGAACCCCGAAACACGTCAATAAAACACAATTTTTTATTGTTACACAGATTATGACGACTGTAAATGTTATGTAAATGTTAGAGCAATAAATACACGATCAACAATCATCATCAAAACATAGAGGGTCTCTCTCTATGTTTTGATGATGATTATTAAGGGTTTCTTCGAGATTTTCTCGATTGCACCACTGTCCTATTCGGGCCTGATTGTCGCTACAACACACATCGTGGTCAGATGCCTAAGTTCAACGGCCGGCATCAAATTTCGATACCTACCTTAATTTCGCTACACCAGTCTTGCCGTAAATAATGATAATAATAATAATAATAATAATAATAATAATAATAATAATTATAATAATAATAATATTGTTGGCGCGCATTTACCGTATTCAAAACCACAGCCGGGTTGTTCCGTGTACTTGTTGTTCGGATAGAAATCGACAATTCCCATCGGTTGGTTCTGCCCTAAAATCAATTTCGTCGTGTGTACTATGTCCACGGACTGTGCGTCTTCATCGCTGAGTCGATGGTTCTTCCATTCGTGAGGAAACAACGGTTTGGCTGGATCCAGACCTATTGTAATGTTACGCGTATATAAATAACGATATATTCGCGTAAGTGTAATGAATACTATACCGATTTTTTTTTTTTTGAAACGAGTCAAAAAACGAATACGAAAAATTTGTTGGCTTTTTAAAAATCGACCATTCATCGAAACAAAAAAAAAAAAACTACGTAATATTATATTGTATTGTACACGGTCGTTGCAATTGAGTTCGAAACTAAATTTTAGAAAAAAATGTTGTTGAAAATATACAAAAACGCTTTTGCGTAACGTATCATCAATACCGATCGAACATTATATCGATTAAATTTGATATTTAACGGTGTTTTCGAAATTTCAATCCGTAATCGTCTTTCGATACTTTATTTTATCAAATGTACGTACGATTTGAAAAAAATATCGATTATTTTGATTTGTTTATTTATATTATATACGATATGCGTATACTACTACTTTTCATTCGATCGTGTTCAGTGCTCGACTTTTTGCGGCCCTAGACCTAGAAGAGTCCCCCCTCCCCCTCGGCAAAGTACCAAGACAGCGATGATTACAGAGATTTTAAATCATAAAATTGTTTTAAAATGACGTTGAGATTTTTCGAGCGGACCGCAATTCATGTCGTCGGCTCGGATGTAAAACGTGCAATCAATGTACATTTTGTGCCGAGTGCCGGATTTATTCATAGTCCAGTCGGATCAGACGTTTTGGCGGAAACATTTTATATAGTTTTAAAATTTTGATGTAAAAAAAAAAAAGACTCCTCGTTTCCAACGAGTTCCTAAAATCGATATTTCAGTGTCGTACTTTAAAGTATAATAATATTGTGTAACGGAATTACTACTATTGCCGTAATCCCTTGTAATCGCACGCTTCTCTCGTCAGTCGAGTTTTGTCATAACGTTAATATTTTATTTGTCGATGAGTACACCTGACCTTATAAGTATACAATCTCGATAAATAGCACTTGTGTTAGTGAAAATTGCCATACGCCAGTACACACGATACGCAGTATCGAATCACTCGCGCTATTGCAGGTCACCTGTGATTACGAATTAAACGATACGTAAAGCACAGGGGAAAAAAATCAATTGCAAAACGTTCTAAAGGCATTTTGATAGATAATTATTGTCAACTCTATAGTTATAAGCGCTTTTGACGTTAAACTAACCTGAACAGTATAGTTAATTGCGAATAAAGAGAACGAGAAACGAATTTTACGAATCTTCACTACAATATTTACCTAGTGTTTACTGGCCTTTCTTTTTCTTTTTTTTTTTCGTGTGAACGAAACGACCACCAAACGTGTCGAGGATCATTTTTTATTTTAATATTTAGTAAAAAAAAATCATTATAATGTTGTTTACCACAAGAGTTTTCATGAAATGCGTAGTTTGTTAGATAATAGTAGGGCGAAAAAACCGATTTATGGGTGATTTTTTATCAATTCCAATAATTCCCCCCCCCCTCATTCGCCCGAAGTAGGGAGGAAAACTCGACGGATATTCGAATACCGGAGAGTACGCGCTGTTTATAAAACAGTATTTTTTGAGTCTTATTTCACTGAATTACCGTATAATGAATTACGAATAATAATTATTGTAACCTGTGATTCTCTGCAATTGTCCGTCGAGTCGTTTACCGGCATAGCCAGCGATATGAGCGCCCATGCTAAAACCTATTACGTGAATATCGTCGGTGGTCTGAGACGTGTAATCGGTCAACGTTTCTATGAATTCGGCCACATAGTTCCCGATAGCTTTGCACCGCAATCGGGCCATAAAATATGACACGTCCAACGCGATTATACTCCAGTCCACGCACACCAAGTTGTAGTCTGCCAGCGTGAAATATTCTGAAAACGGAAGACGAAAAGGAAATCGTTTTAAAACCATAAATAAAGAGGCCCGGCGGATGTGTTCGATGAATTTCCGAGCTGGAAGAAAAACAAAACAAAAACAAAAAACCGCGTTTGTGTATAATATAATTTGTATAGCGCATATTATAAAACCGCGAATTCGAACAACCGTGTGGACATCGTTTTCAAACGTTGACTACTTCTAAACGCGAATAGTGTACGAGTTTTTTTTTTTTTTTATATATATAATATCCAATGGAAATATATTTTGTAAAAGGATCGTTCACAGAATTGAACGATATATTATCATAATATGACGCGCGCGCGCAATGCACGAGTCATATTTTAAATTTATTTGTACGCTTGGGTATATGATTCAAAACAATAATAATAATAATAAATAAACCCCCTCCGTAGAATTCAGACAGACAAAATATTTTGAGAAATGAATAATGTTGTAAATAGCCGGAATAGTTTTTGAAATTATTCGTGTAAAAATAATAATATATATTATTATACGGTAGGAGGGTGTCGTTAATCCGAAAATGGGCTTGAAAATTGTCGCATCGCTATTAATAATAATCATAATTTTCCGGATAATAACATTTTTGTCGATTACTCGCTGTACATACGCGATTATAACAATTTTGATTGTATTTCATCGTCTTTGTCAATTACAAATGTTTACCGATCGATACAGCGTATAGATAAAAAAATAAATTTCATAATGTAAATTGCGAGAAAATTGGTTTTAATTTTTCTTTTTTTAAAGTCGTAGGTAATCCGCGAATGATCTCTTTCCCTAATCTCGTTCGGATTAACGAGACCTTACTGTATTTTTTTTGTTCTTTACAAGTCTGCGTATGATAATACCGTTATTGCCGTCATCGAGACGTTCACTGTTCAAAACGTGTCCCATATTATTATTATTATTATTATTACATAATACACGAATCGTCCGACTCGTTCGAGTGTTTGAACGTCATATTTATCTCGAGTACAAAAATATATGTAGTATTATTATTAAGTGACGGTTACGGACCAAGAATGTTGAGGAGGTCGAACCGAACGGAATATTATACGTGTTTTATTCGAACCCGGAAAAAGAGTTTAAGTGATTTTGAATCTCATATATTAATATCATTTATAAAGTACATTTAAAACAACTCAAAGTGTGTCGATAGAATATTTGAAAGTGAATACCGAATTCGGGCAATAATTAATTATTATTATTATTAATACGTTAAACAAAATAGGCGTTCAAATAATGTATAACAAGTATGTACTCTTACTTATATCTTAATACGGATTAAGAAAAAAATTACTTTCTATTAAAAGAAAATCCCTAAAATATATATAAAAAAAAATCCCGTTTCGTTTATATCAACGTTAATCGAATATTTTTCATTTTTCTCTTTTTGGACGACAGAATTCGAGAATTTCGTTTCCCGGAGGACGTGTGTTCGTTATTCGAACCATTGTTTGTGCGTATTTCTTCAGTCCGTTTCGATTATAACGAGTGTTCGGTTTTCGAACAGTACCGTTAATTATTACTATTATTTGTTCGGTAAATATCCGATGAACTCGAATATTACGACGCGCGCGTGTTGTGTACAACGATGTGTACTTTGTGCGCGCGCGCGCCCGCTAGATGATAACCTCTCGCGCAATAATTGTCGTTTACGAGCGATTAATTTCAACGATTCTCGATAAAAAATATATTAGAAAATAATCGATACACTACGCGTATTAATGCGATGGCAGAGAGTACTTGTCGCGTTAAAAACAATTAACGTGTTTTCTATTTATTCGTTAAATTACGGTAAATACCGGGGGGGGGAGAGGGGGGAAACGTTTTTGAATTATTCCACTCGTAGCGGTAATACACCACGCGTATTCCGGCGACGCGCAGAAAAAGAGAACAACGAAAAATCGTAAATATTCTCTCGTAAATTAAATTGCGCCGAACCGCGAAAGCACACGACGAGAAATAATAATAATAATAATAATAATAAAAAGAACTTCAGCACACGATCAAATAAATATCCAACACACCGTTTGATTACACGGAGATCGTCGTAGCGCGCCGGACGTTTATTTTTACAATTTTTTTTTTATTATTATCATCGTTATTATTAAACGGACTCACGGAGAAGAAAAAAAGCTTATTTACTATACGACGGGGGACTTACGGTTTTTCAAAATCGCGCAGACGCTCTCGAAACCCTCCGAGTTGCCCAACCAACCGTGGATTATGATTTTCGTGCGGACGTTCTGGTCGAAACCGGACGACAGCAGAGTGGTCGGATCGCCGGGCACCAGCCGAAAACTCGTGTTGGAACGCTCTCTGTGAACGAAACACGGTTTAAGAATGACCACGTCTGACCCGTAGATGGCATCGACGGTTTCGCCACGGCTCGAGTTATTTTTCTTTTTTATTTTTTCCCTCCCCCCCCCCCCCCAAACGTATTACGAAATTTCGGACGAAAAACCATTTGCGCGATTCCGGGGACGATTACGTGAATTTCAATAGAGTCACGCGATCGAATACACGGTCGCGGTCCGTTGATAATATCGAGAAAAAAATAATAATAATAATAATTCGTTGGAGCGTGTCATATTGATTGTACGCGTTCTTACAACGAAAAGCGTACACCCGGGGGGGGGGGTTCTGTTTCTGAAAACGAGTCGGAAGAGTACGTTTTTTTTTATTATTTTTTTGTTTTTTCGTCCCGAAAATTGTGCGCGTGACACTGTCCGTCCGAAACATTCGCGAATTCGTTCGCGTCTGATATTTATTTATTTATTTTTTTTTTTTTTTTTGAATTATTATTAATCATTACTATATCGTATATTGTCATACGAACCGGAATCGAGTGAATACCGTTTAAAAAAAAAAAAAAAACACGATTTCATTCGCCGTGTGGTGTGTGTACGCACAAATACGTTACGCGCCCAAATATACGTGTCAACGCGGAACGAATGGAACGAATGAAACGTATAAAATGCCCCAGTAGCGCACCCAGGATTTTTTCAAGGGGGGGGGTCTAAAAAACTACATTATGAAAAACAAAACTTTTAATAGATAATAAAAATAGATTATATATTATAATAATATAATATAATCAATAAATTGTTAACACCTGGTGTTATCTATATCGTATGCGAAATTTTAACAGAAAAATATGAAAGTTGTATCAGAATTTGGATTTTCATCTATAAATGTAATACTATTGCACTAGTCAAGGGGGGGGTCCGGACCCGGAGTCCATCCCCTTGGGTGCGCCACTGAAATGCCCGTACCGCGGACGTTTCCAGCATTATTCGGATCGCAAAAAAAAAAAAAAAACAAAAAAATTAGTCTAGTAATTTTTATCATTTGAATTTATAATTCGAGGCCTCCCCCCACACTACTAATCGTTTCTCCGTCGCGTGCGTTGAATATTCAATAATTTTCACTCTCGTCTATTATCGTATACAACACTAGAATATTGCGTTCTCGATTCTTCAGCGAATAAAAAGAGAAGAAAATAACCCGACTGGAAACGTTTATAGGAGAACGTTGAACATCGAACATCGAACAGTGCGAAAAACGATTTATTTTGTATTCAATCATTCCAATTTCGACGCTAATCCGATTAATTCTATACATATAACTTTTTTTTTTTTTTTAATACATACCAGCTGTACAAACGTATTTATATAAAGGGTAGAGATTTTCGGAAAACAAAACCTGTAAATATTATTGTTATTTTTTTTTTTAATATTCTATACGAATTTATACGGACACTATAAACTACTATTGTGTAAATCTTCGTTTTTTTTTTTTTTTTTTTTTTTTTTTTGCGTGAAAACAAATCGTTGTTCGGCCTACACTGAATTCCCGAAATCGTTTTGAACGAATATTTTATAAATCGTCGACATTTCGATTAAATCGATAGTTTTACGATTGCGGGAACCCATATTAACAGAAATAATGGATGCGCGAAAACAAACGAGATATTTTTTCCGTTTCAATCCGTTCCTCTCGAGTTGTATATTTTTCCGTAGTTTTTATAATTATAGTTAAACGTAACGAACAACGGATCATTCGAGGGAATATTAACGTTAGTTTTTTTTTTTTTTTATACGTGTCAAATCGTTCTTCTAGAAATACGTGCGCACACGTTATGTGTGCGTGAAAATATTTGAATGGTAAGAGTACTCGAATTTCGACAATCCTGCATATTTCGTTAAATCGAAACCGAACGGATTACAAATAATTACATAATATATTTATTTAATGCTCGTCAGTCGTGCCCTTACCTCGTGTACAACCAAAACGACACGGATTTTTCTACGAAATATGAATGCGACAATGACAGCTGCTCTTGGTTTAATTTGTCGTTGTTGTCATTTTTCGACCAGTAAACTAATTCTTCGTAACTGTTCTCTTTAGACGACGCTAGAGGAAAAAAAAAATAATGAAAATTACTACGATGACGGTTATTGTTAACCGTATAATTTTTAATATAAACTGTTTTAAATTTTTTTTTTTTTCGTTTTTGTTTTCATCCAAGTCGTCATAATTCGACGAACAGATCTTTTTTATTCAGGTTAGGTTCTCGTTTTAATACGGGAGGAAACAGATTTTCGTCGGTTATCCTCGTACAATTTATTGTATTTTACAAATTATCGATAACAACAACGACAACAAAAATATTACAACGTATGGGTGATAGAGAGGGAAAATACGTTATCGAATCGTGTGTTATTCTACGACAATTTTGTGTTATATTCGAATAAAACAGTGATACGAACTTCTATTAATAACACTGTTCTCCGAGGTAAATGACACATGTTGATTATGTTTAATATCACGATTATAAAATCGTTTTTATACGCGCACACGCAAGTAATACGACGCATTGACGTTTTAAATTACAAAATATATGTTTTTATTTTATACATACACGCGCAATTCGTTCACATAATATGCACTCGTCGCTCGAAAATAAACTGCACGGGAGAAAGAAATCGAATAATAATATAAATTACCGACCTGTACACAAAGTTAAAAAAAATAAATAAATATCATATTGTATTAAATTGTCTAATACTATACGTAATAAAATGTTATTTCGATTGACATTATTGAAAACATATCCACTCTGCGCAATGTAAACGAAAACGTTTTACGCAATATCTGCACATTTAATTTGAAAAATACAATTATAGTGTATATTTATGTGGTGAAATTTCCTGTTCGTTATTAGATTATAATTAACTAATGTCACTTTATTGTATATTTATCGTGTTGCGATAAAGAGTACAAATAGTGTTTGCGTATAATAAAAATAACGAGCGAGTTGAATAACGAAACGATGGTATAAACATTTCAAAAATGCGTTTATGATCAAGAAACTACGAAAAACTTCCGTGGAAAAAAAATACGCTTAAAATAATTGCATTTTTTTGACAAATAGGAAAAAAATAAGAAGAAAAATAGTGCTGTGGACGTAACGGTCGATTTGAATGGGCGAATTAAATAAAAATTCAGCTTCGTATGATTATTTTCAATTCCGAAACGATCAAAACATTTTTTTATATTTCATTCGTAAAACGATTTTGAGTGACACGCTATTTCTTCTAAGGAATTTCTAGGTTTAGTGTAGCCAGGGCTGGATTTAGGAATGTGGGGGCCCTGGGCCCACCTTAAAAGTATACATTATATTTCGATAACATATATTTAATATATTATTATAAGTTAATTTAATTTAATAATATATTAACATTTACACGTATTTATCTACAACGGCGGCTTGCTATACAAGTTATATGTGTTTATTTATAACTATTTTTCTCAAAATTGAAAACCATAACTTATCGCTTATCGCTTATCCTACTCTATAAGTCATGATAATCGATTTTAAATTACTTTAATTTTACTATATAAATGATTGAACAATTTTATTCAATTTGTGATTTAAATTTATTTTGCAAATATTATATTGTGTTTTATACTTGGTTGCCTCCCTGGCCCCACCCCTAAATCCGGCCCTGAGTGTAGCACAGTTGAAATGTTTATATTCGCATATATATATATTATATATATATATATATTATATATATATATATATATATATATATATATATATATATATATACACATCAATCAGAATAATTTTATAGATTCCTATACGTTGCGAAATAATATATGATATCGATTAATTGAACATACGATACAATGAACTTTATCGTGAATAAAATTTTAAACACTTATATAAATCAGTTGTCCAAGTGTGAATTCGAAAATATGTGTAGGAAAATATATATTTTCAATCCAATATTAATTTTTATATTCCTCTTCGCCACAATTGATTCCACTTAAAGAAAAAAAAATCATTTTTTTTTTTGTACACCTTAAAAATCATAGTGTCGGGAATTCCGAAAAAAAAAACGCAAATGCATAAAAATTTGAACTAGTTATTATGAATAAATCATTTTTATTTTTATACATTTCAAACGAAAACGTACTATTTACTCAATTAAATTAAATTACGCATTTACGAATTTCTTTTGAAACACTATTTCAACGTCACGAGTAATTTTTAGTGTTATAAATATTGAATATTTAGTATGATGTAGTTACAATTATTAAAAATAATTCGAGAAATAAACGATGTGTCAAATAAGCAGGTATGAGAACAATCATCGGTAAAAAATTCCATAAATTTATATCATAAAAAAAAACGAACTGAATAATCTGCGTATATAATTGAAATTTTAACATTATCGCATTAATTAAGTACGTACTTACACTTTGCACCATACAACAGAATAATATTTAAAAACAACATTTAAATATACGCAGTGTAATTTTTTTTTTTTTTCATTCATTTTTCTTTTTCATATTATCTCGTTTTGCGCGGGAGTTGCGTAATGTTTCTGTTTAACTTTTCGTTATAATTTACAATTTAATGTAGACAAAAGTAACGTGTCAAAATAGCAGGTACAACAGTTTACAATATTTCTTTATGGACAACACTAAAGTGTCTGTTCCCCTGGTGCCTGCAGAACAAATAGATTGTGTTTGGACGTTACACGTGACAGGGCCTTTGCGAAAGGCATTGAACGCTATAATGTTTGTCCCTGAGCTTTATTGATCGTCATCGAGAAACACAGTTTTTTTTTTTATATATAGGAAACTAGAGCCATTTAAACTGAATTATATATCGGTTGATATAATTGAAATATCCACGGAATCAAAACGGTTCCCACGACGTGTCAGAATTGTGTATTCACATTCGATAATTTCTAATGTCGTTTATTAATAATCTAGTGCCGTTAAATAATTCTCCGCGGAGAATTAAATTACGCAAACATATTATAGCCTGAGTCACGTCTTTTAGAATCAGTTTGTGCGGCGGAGTTCTTCTCCCTGAATAAGCCACTGGAGCCAGTACTGAATAGTAAATTTGCGTTAGCGCGTCAAATTTTGGTAAAATCGACCCATTCAGTATATATGTAACACAATTCGTTCATCAGTCGGCAATAATATCGCGCAGCTCTTTCTTTAAACCGACCAAACGGTTTAGTAGAAAGTCACGTCAATTACATCCCCTGGTGCACGTTAAGACATGCAGATTGAAACGGATAAATTATCATCTTAATAAAATCGATTTTTCCATTTCTCCGTGTAATATTATATTGTCTTGTCCAGACTATCTTTTGCGATCCAACAATAAGCGCTCATTACGGCGGTCGATCCATGACCCTCTTTCTCCTCAGTGTAGCGTACGATGTCTATCACGATCTAATGAAAGTCGAACGTTTCGCTCAACTGACGATTACCTCTTCTCCTCTGTGGCGAATGGCCCTCTCGCGGTCATTCGCTAAACGCACTTCTCTCTTTCTTCATCATTTCGATTGTTGCGTACTAATAAACGTATTCTTTTGACATGCGACGTAATTCGTCCTATATTTGGCGTTCGAGGCATGATGGCTTCATTAAAAAATTATTAAACTGCGTCTTTACAAATACTACATAACACCATTAAATCAACGTAAGAAAAACTATAGTAAAACAACACAATGCGTCGTACGTACATTCAGCTGAGCACATCGCGACGATTTTATTTAAATAAATAGACTGTTTAAGATTTAAAGATACCTCTCTGACGATTGTTTTCCCCCGACTTCGTGAAATTTACAAAAAAAAATATCTACAAATTAAACACCTAAACCTTTCTCGTAAAACTATGTACATTAGCGAAACTGAAAACATGGTAGAGAATTCGTTTTATATATGTATACTAGTAACGATAAAAAGGCATCGTGACATTGAAAATATTCCTATGATTTAAAAAAAAAAAAAGAAAACTCCTGTTATATATAACTCAGATTTATATATGCACTGAAAACACCTATATAAACTACATTGTTTATAAAAAATCTATAAATATATTAAAAACACACAAATATGTGGTGAGATTAAATATATATATATACGTGAAAAACAATCATTTTAATTATAGATTATAAAATATTCGTAAATATAATTAAAAATATACCTATATATATATGTATATTTATGTAGATATTTTTTAATATATCATTTTATTTTTTCTTTGTACCTCGAAATTTATCAAAAATATTCACCAAAATACACGTTTTATGTTATATAAAAAAACACGTTTATTAAATAACTTAAACACGCCAAGTATGTGACCTTAATATTATTAAATATAATATATATGTCTTAAAAAAAAAAATGAAATAATAATTTCAATAACGTAAAAATGTGTGATAAAAATAAATCTGAATATTTTTATTCGCAATACACTTGTATATATTATTTTATTAACTTATACGTCCAGAGTATTAATTACAATATACTTATATATATAATAATATATGTTTACATTAAATGACTGGCGAGTAAATTATAAGTCTTAATTTTAGAAAAAATACGTATTTTCTTAAATCATTTTCTTTCTTTTATTATTCAAATTATTGTCATTCTACGTATAAGACATACATTATTTTAGATTCCAATATAAGAATTTATACACACACACATATATATATATATTTTTTTTTTAATTTCAGTTGGAAAATATTGGAAACGGACGTGAAAAATTCCTCGTGTTTTATCAATATTCGTGTGCGGAAATAATTTTTACGAAACAATCGTATAAGTAGTTCATATTATAATATTGACATTCGCGTATTATACGTATAGGTAAATCGTATTTGATGTGGCGTATACGTACGCACTTAAATCACAATAATTCGATTATTATTCGTTTGTGATGTCAGAAATACAATATGGATTTACAAAGAGTTCACGTTATATCCGCATTTACCGATTCCAAGTCTACTATTATTATTTTCCTAAAAATGGCAATAGAACCTTGCAGATGACAGCATATACATAATATTGATATGTAGCTATTATAATAGGAGATACAGCTTCCGAAAAATACCGATTAAAAGATCGGAACAGAATTAAAGATTTCACGATCCAAATTTCTAGTTTAGATTTTCTAGAAAAGACTTCGATTCCATCTCTGTATAATATACAAAATGTATTACACAAAGGCAACAATCTGACGTTTTTTTTTTTTTTTAACTACATATATCAAAAAGACAAATTTAATTTAATAGAGCGTACGCGATATACCCGTGTAAAGTATTTTTGAATATTTTTCTTAATATATATTATATATTAAGAAAAAATATTATATTATATAATATTATATTATATTATATATTATGTAACGAATGACAATGTGAAATTATTTTAAAACGTAATACGTAGGTATATTTATTTGATACGTATTATTATTTCTTTTTATCTGACTATGGAACATGTTTACGCGCATTGCTCTCTCTCACCACGCCACAATAATATCAATAATAATAATAATAATAATAATAAACAGCGGTGTACACTATATAAAGAATAATAATAATAATAATAATAATATTATTATTAATAATAATAATACAACCTATACTGCACGGTCCAGCTCACGTTATAAATCATTTAGTTATATAAACGGATTTTATACCGTTTTGACAATGATTTTGTACACGACTGTAACTGCACTATAAAAATAATTTATAAACGGAAATGAAGTACCGCTTACATGTATGCGCAATATTAGACGCGAATCGAAAAAAGGATATTAGCCTCGTTTGCGCAATGGACCGTGATGTGAGCACCGAATGGGTTTCATTTTTCATATTATACATTGCAGTTACTCGAACGAACAAAAAAACGAAATATATTATAATATAATATAGAAACGTATTGAGCTCGTTGAATAAGTTGCCTATTCCGAATTTCTGTTAATGGATTCGGATACTAACGTCGAGAGACGGATCCGTTGAAATCCGTGTGCAAAACACTTATTGTGACCGAACGTACGAAAGAAATACGCGAGTATAATATTTACGTTGGTAGTACGCTCCTAGGCCACAAATGATTTCTTCTATTATTATTCTCGTGATGATTCGTACTCGAATTCGACACGAATCAGTGTGTGTGTGTGTATATATAATAAATTATAATATTATTATTGTACAAATCGAACTTACCGTATTGTGATGAAAAAACGATAGAGAACACGAATGTGCCCGCGACGAACTGTACGACTTGCATTTTGACGAAAATTTGTATTATCGTTTTATCGAAATCTAAAAATCCGCGAGACGACGAAAATAGTATAAAAATATGTATATAATATTTTCACGATATTGTATACGCGTGCATAAAGAAGACTGTATTACTTACGACATTGGCGGTCATAAAATATATACATAATATTATTAATATAATTATTATTTGTATATATATATACCAATATGATATCATTATATCTAAAGTAACCGACGTAATGTTTAAGTGTGTATAATACTTTTGACTAATTGAATAATTGAATTGGCACTCAGATACTCGAATATATCGTGTGAACAAACGCATACCTGATACAGAGTGATCAAATACGTAGAATCATATATATGTATATATATATATATATTATAAATAAATAAATGCGAATTTTAAAAATAAATTTGCACACGTCGAAAACGTTGAAAACCGAACACTATTGTTCTCAATTGTAAAACTTAAAATTCGAAAGCAAAAGTAGAAGACTGGAAGGCACGGCGTAAATACATAACCGCCGAATTGGGCATCAACGAGTTAAAAAGTTCTAATTGACGTTGACTTAACGGATTATTGATACGGATTACACTTGATTGAAGTATGTATGTATTGGCTTCATTTTGACTCGACTTGAATTCTCCATCGCATTAAATGAAACGCATTTGGAGACAGACGTAACGTAGCCCAAAACGATCGGGGACAAACAATTTTTATACAAATAAATCATCGGTAAAACGTGTAGGTATTTTTGCATAATTTAATGATCGATCTCTCTTAATGAATTATGCCGAAACGAAGAAAAAAACTCAAATCAAAATATGTATTCTCCACCTTGACTATATCACCCTAACCGATATGGTACTTAGGATATCGACTTTGACTTTTCGCTCGGTCCGTAACCAAATTCAACTCGTCGTTTTAAGAAATTAGAAGAGAAAAAAAGTCTTTAACTTGCCGCCCCTCCCTTCCCCCTCCGGCGTTGCATGTTCAAATTTATGCACCGCGTTTATTATATTATGTGTGATTTTCAACGTTTTGGCTAAAAACACCTGTTTGAAACAATGCGGGACACACGAAATAATAACCGAATGGACAAATGCGCCATCTGTGTGATTTTGTCCAAACGCGATGGCAATATAACGCGCGGTTGCTTCGCCGTTGGGTGATAGATGGCGGTATCGCGCCAAACACATTGGATATCACGTTATTACGTACTTTCGCACCGTCCAGTGTGAGTTTGTCGGACGGTTAAGTGCAATTGGGACAAATCTGTACCTCAGAACCCAGACGAACGTAAGTCCAAAAGTAACGGTTTTCAGATTATTACATTTTTGGCACGTATGATCTGTTTTTCTCGTCGAACCATAATGATGGATGCCCGTTAAACATTCTCCTAATATCATTTTACTAGGGATAAATGAACGTAAGTCCGACGTAGCGCAAGCAACAGCTTCCTAATTTTCAGTCATTTAACTCTTATGAAACGTTTGCGTAATGTGACTTACGTTCGTTTGGTTCTGACGCACAGAAATATTGTTCGTCGTGATCCGAGGAGGCGTGTTTTAACGCGCAAACACAATATTGTCGCGAGAATCATCGAAAAACGCGAATGGATCGATTCCCGGTGGCCGTCGACGCGAACGGTGGTATTGTGAGACACGTACGTGTACACGTGATAAACGCTGCGGTCGAGTTATATTGAGGTAGTTTTCTCTTCTTTTTGGCTTCTTCTTCTTTTTTTTTTTTTTTTTTTTTTGTGCTACGAAATGCGGTCGGTGAAGAGAAAAAAAGAATTTCTTTTACTTCATTTTAAAACCGATATCGATATTAAAACGCTTATATGCACGCGCAAGACGTTCTCTAGAAATGCGTAACGTATAAAAACAAAAATATAGTTATATATTTTAATATTGGCAAAGAGTATTGATTGAAAGACAGAAAGGCGGGTGCCGAAAAATGTTCCTTTGATTCAGAAAACGACGTTCTCATACAGTATACGGCGTTTTTTTTTTTCTTCGACCCGAAAATCAAACGAAAATATTCGAAAAAAAAATCTACGTTGCACAACAATATACGTA
The DNA here is from genome assembly GCA_032441825.1 of Chaetogeoica ovagalla. NCBI lineage: Eukaryota > Metazoa > Arthropoda > Insecta > Hemiptera > Aphididae > Chaetogeoica > Chaetogeoica ovagalla. Next base: position 4,588,884 of record CM063732.1, on the reverse strand, counting down.
AGCCGTGAACGATTGTTTTATATTACTATCGAACTGTTCGCATCGTAACAAAAAGCCATACTTTCAATTTATCGTCCGGTAAAAAGTAAAACATTTTAATATTGAAAAACCTATGCCGATAAAAACGTCTAACAGTATAATACAATATAACACGTCGACAATGTAATATGCGGCCGGGAATATTCGAACTCAAAGAATCGTTAAATTCATATTTATAATAGTACATAATGCGTCGAACACTACGACCGCCGAATATTTTATCGTATTTCGTCGTATACGTAAAATTTTTTAGAATTTTTTTGTTTCACATGTCGGACGAATAATAATAATAATAATAATATTATTATTATTATTATTACGTTTCGTTACACATATCTTACGCGGTATTAATGTGACACGCGGATTTCCGCACAGATCCATAGTTCTGCACATTATCGCAGTATACGTGACTGTAACACAGCCGCGAATATTTTATACGCGAGACAAAAATGTCATAAAAACAACGGACAACGATAATTATAATAATAATAATAATAATAATAATAATAATAATAACAATTACGTTTGTTTTTTATGTATACATCGAAACGCGAATAAAATCGATCGTACAACATATTAACTATTGTTGCGTCTTAGTGTGAGGTCGAAAAACGCGAGTTACCATAATTGTAACGAAATATCGTTTTCTACGTTATTGCGAAATGACAACAGTTACAATGGTATCAGGAAAAAAAAATCGTATTTTTATAACGCGTTTGTCTCCAGATCCCTGTTATAATGTTATCGAGGTTTTGGGATAACATGTACACGTGTATGAAATACTACGTTTACAATATTCAAGAATATTAATTTCGATAAAAATAGAATAAACAACGGTACACGCACCGGACTTACGAGTACATCTTGTAATAATCGCAGAATTATATAATATATATATATATATATTACGTATATTATATAATACGAAAAAAAACAAAAACAAAAGCGATACCGAACTGTTTTATTGTTTGATTTCTTCGTCAAACACTCGCATCGATATATGATAGCGGCGGATAGCGCGGATTTGAATCCGTAATTCACTGCTGCTCGCCGCTGCTTTATAGATGGACTTCAAATGTCCCCCCTTCCTATCTAATACGTCGTCGTCGTTAAAATTCTCGATATATTTCATATCTGGTGCGCGATAACTGACTGATATTCTTCTAATGCGCATCGCTATTATTATTATTATTATTATTATTATTATTATTATTATTATTATTATTATTATTATTATTACTATTATTATTATTATTATTATTATTATTATTATTATTATTACGTAATAATATTAATATAATAATGATATACGGATCGGTTCGGAGGAAACACGAAAAACGTCTGAATTACCGTCGTATTATATAATAACAGTATATTATATACGAGTTTCGTAAAAGTCTGACGGTAAAAAAAAAAGAAAAAAAGCAGCAACACAACCGCGGTTGTATTCTTTTTGCCGAAATTTTCCGAATTTTTTCGGTTATTTATTTGTTTTTCGATTATTCCGCCGCGCGAGTTTATGACATGGTCCCTCGTATATTTACGCGAGTATCCACGGAGATAATCATCGTTTTTATACGATTAAATTATTTACGCGTAATAATGTATACTGTTTATATAATATAAAACGTGTTTACACGTGTTTGTACTTTTCAGCCTTATACACACACGCGCGCGCAATATATATATATATATATTACACATTTTTCAATCGCTGCGAAACACCGGTTTTTAACGTTTAAAATAAATAAATGAACGTAGAGAAAAAAAATCGTTTAATTTTCTTAATAATACGCGCATGTCCAGGCTAAGCCAAATAATAATAATAATAATAATAATAATAATAATAATAATAATAATAATAATAATAATAATAAAAACGCGTTACATATTCGACGTAAGAGCTTTTTTTTTTTTCTCAACACATTTTTCTCGTCACCAAAACGACATCGTCAAGCAATTCGGAAATAAACGGATATTTGTTTTCAAAACGTTCGCCGGCAACAAACAATAATATGTTCTAAGAGTTATCGAATTTAAATATTGTACTTTGCCCGATTCGAATGCTGTTGAGAAACGTGTATTATCTCTGATGAACAACGCGCGGACAAAATCGAGAAATAAACTTCGTCTAGTAGAACCTTCTATTCTACTGTTATTAAATCAATTGTTCAGTACCTAATAATAATAATAAAATGGATTTTGTGAAGAATTCTACTACGACAAACACTCTCGCTCTGTTTCCGTTGGCATCTTTACTCGCCACGGGATATTTCATATCCGAGTACTTTTTATTCATTATGTCAGCAGCATTTTCGAAATGTTCATGGTTTGTGCGCGTAAAACCGTACAGGTGATATTTACACGAGTCTAGAAATTGTTTGCAGGAAGTGCAATTAAATACACAATTATAATATCATTCTAATACGTATTAGATTTTACATGTCGTTTCTCACAAGCCACTTATTAATAATATTTTATTACACCTGTACAGATATCGTTATTTATAAAGCATAAACCAATCCAGTTTCTATTTGCGATAAATCTTTATCACAAAGGTACTTAGCCCATATCGCACTTCACTGCGAAACTATCGCGACACGACGATTGCAAATACATTTATGTTATAATTTTCATTTCTAACTACGCCGCAGGAATATTTATCGGATTTCTTTTTTCCTTTTTGCGATTCCGGTGAGGTCCCAGTACCCGTTTAACACGTGTCGTGCAATCCCTTGTTGTTTCGCGTACTCGAGGTTCTTTCGCAAAAAGAACATCGATCCTGTTCACTCTTACGTTTCGTATGATTTGTTGTACGTCAAAATATTTATATTTCTTTTCGTTGTTTTGCGAACAGCTGGAATTGTGTCACCACGAGTTTGTGTACGTGGTGGCTCTCGCATTGGTTCGCATTCTCTTGGTAATGATTTTAGAAATTGAAGACGAATTATTAATGTTCTCCGTATTTTCGGCGATTACATGTCGTTTGTGCGTTCATATTCCCGCCAATGTTCATCAATGCGTAAAACATATAGTCATCAACGCGCGCTAACTCTTGCAACACTGTTAGTTTTCTGACACGGCGTCCACACCTACTCCTTTTTTTTGCACAATTATTATGCGCCGGTATAATTTCAGGTTTCATTTTTTTTTCTTCTCATCAGTGATTTCGTCAATATTTTTTTCCACCGCGCACAGTTGAAAGTAAACGATACGAATTTTCTTCATTTTTTTTTTCGTCAGCTTCGTACGACACCAATGTCTTATTTTTAATTTTGAAATCCAAAAAACCTGGTCGATTCTCACTACACGCACAAACGAAGGCGGGATACTTCTTTATTATACCGTTTAATTTTTTTTTTTTTTTTAACGTTCCAATAACAATCAATTTATTTTTCATCGCGTCTCCTAGCCGACGGGACCACTAGTAAACTAGTAATTTGGTCCGTGGCGTCGAGAAAATATTCTTTCGAGATCGTCCGTTTTAAATTAAGAACCAAATTGCCCGGTAAATTATTATTATTATTATTATCATAATCATCCGCGGACGTCGGACACTTTACGATATTGTTTAGCGAGCGAACGGAGGAAAACCGAGATAATTATTGTTGTTAATTATTGTTGTCAATTATTGTTGTTAATTATTGTTGTTAATTATTGTTGTTAATTATTGTTGTTATTATTGTTGTTATTATTGTTGTTATTATTGTTGTTATTATTGTTGTTATTATTGTTGTTATTATTGTTGTTATTATTGTTGTTATTATTGTTGTTATTATTGTTGTTATTATTGTTGTTATTATTGTTGTTATTATTATTGTTATTATTATTGTTATTATTATTGTTATTATTATTGTTATTATTATTGTTATTATTATTGTTATTATTATTATTATTATTATTATTATTATTATTATTATTATTATTATTATTATTTACGACCTGAAATTCGTACAAAATTTCGTACACACAATATGACTTTAGAGTTTATATAAAATACAACTACAACGCGGTGGCCATAAATATTTATTCAGTTATTTTCTCCCTCGGATTACTTTTACAGACTAATAATAAATACGCAGCGTTTTGAAAATATTTCCCGTAAAAATTGCGGCGGATTTTCTTCTTTTTTTCAGATTATTCTCTTTGTAGTAGTTTCCTTTCGTACGCGCGCGTATAATACGCGTACGTACACAAAAGGAATACTTACGGTTTTTTTCTTCTTAATAATAATATCATCGCATACTGCGCATCGCGTTTAAAAAAAAAAAAAATAAAGCGGCTGTAGCAGTTTGTAAATAATAAGTAAAGCTTATTTTAAATTACTTAAATATATACTTATAGTGTATTACGAGACGCGTATAATTTTCGTTTTCAACGTCAACGCGCGCGCGCGCGCGTATTATTATACGTATGGTTTTTTTTTTTATCTTCAAAAATTGTAATATTTTAAAATTTATTATAAATTACACTCGCTGTGTAAACGATTCGAAGTTATTAAACCGCAGTCGAATGGCGCAATACAATAATAATAATAATAATAATAATAATAACATGCGCCGTCGACGGTTGAATAGAAAATCGCTTATCGTTTCGTTTCGTTTTTTTTTTTTCTTCTTATACCGCGCGTCACATAATACGTAAATTATACGTGTGTCGCGCGCATCGATTATTATTTTTTAATAATTGCTTACTTCGTTTATTGCGCACGTACAGTGTATGATAATTATACGCGTCTCGTTTGCATAAAATCGTGTGATGGGAGAAGAGAGAAAAAAAAGTGAAATTTTTTTTTTTCGAAAAGCGCGACAATTCAATATGATTGCTCGCGATTCGACGGATTAAAAAAAAACGGTATTTTTCTCCAAAGTTTTTCGTCTCGAAAACGTATTTACCTCGTCGCGATGACGAATCAACACAACGGTTAAATTACGACGCGCACGACAGTTTGATGATTATTCTATAACAAGTCGCCCGTTTCGGAACGCTCAAACAACGACGACGAAAATTGTTTTTCTTCCTCCCTCTCACTCATTCTCTAGAAAAATCACGATATTATTATTATTATAATACGAAACACCTTTCCGGTTTGTTGACATTTCCGTTCGTCTACGACTGAACGTATAAATACTCCAAGACGTCGTTAGAATAACACACGAAATCGCATTACGTTTCCGACCGTTAGCGCCACACGGGAAATTTATTTTATTTCACACGTTTTCGCGTACAGATCGCGTCGTCGTATACGATACGGTGGTACGCGTGATGATCGTGACCGCGGATATACCGTATACCGAACACCACCACCCTCCCACGGCACAGTTGGCTTTTCGGCAAAATTTTTTTCTTCGATAATGAAATTTCGTGTACGAATATTATTACATTTTACGTTTTCAAACATCAAGAAAAAAAAAAAAAAAATCAAAAAGCCGCTATATTCGTAGAACGCGTTTAGGAAAAATTAAATCCGAGGAGGAAAAAAAGAAACACTCGTCGTTTTAACGACATAATAATAATACGGTGTGTTATAACAGAATTCCACTTTCGGAACACACGACAATCGTTCACCGATTTTTTTTTTTTTTTTTTTTTGTCGAAAAATCGCATTGTTGCCAGTATATTGGGTATACACGAGAACACCCACACGTATTATTATTATTATTATTAGCATTATTATTATTATTATTATTATTATTATTATACAGAAAAAGACGTTTTTTTTTGTTTTTTTTTTGATACTAATTTAATTAATCATATTTCATTATTTTTCAAACGAGAAATTTTCGAAAACTGTTAAAATAAAAACTATATTTATCATCGTAATTCGAAATCCGGATTCCATCCGATTCTGTTCACGTTATTGTTGGTAAAAGCAAATATAAATTTAACGATATTCGTATTGCACACTTACGTGTCTGTGTAATAACATTGAATTACGAATTTTTTTTTAAATTTTTAATTTTTTTAAATTGAATTATAATGCGTTTAGAAAAAGTACAAAAAAAAAAAAAAAAAAACGATTTATACATCGCGTTTGTGCGTTATATCCGATGGAAACGAAATGTGCGGCGTACACTTCTCATATCTCCATTTGCAGGCGGAGTAAAATATCGGCCGAACCGTCTGTAAACTACTACACAACCTACTAAGTGGTCTTCTTAACCGTTTTTTTTTTTTTTTTAACTCTTCCATCGTAATAAAACACGAATTTTGTAAAAAAAAAATTTTTTTCACTACAGTCTCGTATATAATTTTTTTTTTAAACACATTCTAATCGTGAATTACGAATTAACGTTAAATTTAATTTTACAAGTAAATTTATTAACGTTTTTCCTTCACTAATTTCTATCAACGCGGTTCTCGGTTTTTTTTTTTTTATGTCACTTAACCGGGTTTTATAGTTTTCACATTCGTGATACGCTCACATATCGTGTACGTACCGTTAAAGAGCGAAAGATCATTTTCTCTCTCACACACATAATAACGTGGTTTCGTAAATTCGGATAAATCTCCGTGTGTTGTTTGAATGACAGACGCGTGGAATTTCCTCGACGTTACACGTATTTTATTTTTTATACTTCTCTTTTAATACAACGGTATTACGTGCGCTGTGTAATAAGCACCGACAAGCTTCCACAATCGCACGTCTTGTGGAAAACGGAAAAAAAATAAAAATATGTATATTAAAAATTTGTTCGAGAACCGCCCCGCGGAATAGAAGACCGACCGTCTGGCAACGATAAATATTTCGCCGAGTTTCACGCGCGGCGGACGTCTCTCGTCGCGTTTCGCCCGATTAAACGGGCACAGCGAATATTGCTCTTACTTCTTTTAATCTCATCTAACAACAGAAACCAATGCACAGTGTAGCAGGATAACGGACGAAAGGATCATTCGCAAAATAGGTACATAAAGATTATTATATATATTAAAAAAAAAAAAAACGCGTTGTGTTTTAAGGAATAACAAAATGTATTATATCATTCGCAATATTTTACATTAAAAAAAAAAAAAACTGTTCAATCAAAAAAAAAAAAAAAGAACAACTTCTATTAGCGAACATATTTTTTTTTCCATATACATATACAATCAGTATAATAAAGCTCTAAAAAAAATACAATATAATATATTTATTTTTTTTTTGTTTTTACTTTTTATATTTTATTCGTATATATATATATATATATTATAATATAATAAAATATATTCAAATAATTTTATTACATATATATATATATATAAACGTATCCTCCTACAAATTTTTCAAATTATTTTATATATATATATATTTATAATAATTACATTCTTATCACCTTCAGCGGGTAACACACGTTTTAATATATATATATATATATATATATAGTATATATATATTTGCGGTTCGTCAAAATTTTTTTTTTAAATAAAAAAAATACATTTATAATAAATAAAGGAAGACTTAAGTATAGGAGCCCAGACGATTTATATTACATACGTTATTTTTCGGGAGGGACGCATCGAACATAATATTATACAGCAATTATCGCGGTGTAAGTTTATTATAATAAGAAGTTTGTGTCGAATTTTTTAAAAAAAAAAAAAATGTTTAAAAACGAGACTACTGCCGAGCGAAAAAAAAACTACTTTCACTTTGCTAAATATTTATTTAATATATTTTTTATACACGGTCGTCGTCGATGGAACTCGCGCACGCGTCTGCTGTTGTATACAGGAGAGCCAGGCATATACGTACTTTTTTTGTTCCCTTCTCCAAATATAAAGATAATAGAATTTTCTATCGTTTAATAATAATAATATTATTATTATCGTCATCATCAACCGACCAAATCGTATTAGTTTTTCTTTTTTTTATTCGTGACGCGAGTGAAAAATACACGAAAAAGTACTAACAATTTCGTTTTACATTCGCCCTATATTATATATATTATATACCGAAATGATCGCGGCGATGTTCCAAAAAAAAATTTAAAAAAAATTCATATATAAAATAATCTAAAATATCACACGGTTTATATATATATATATAGAAAAACAAGAAATTTTTTTTTGGAAAAAGTCCGGAAGACTGTTCCTATATATATATATATATATAGTTTTAAAATAATCGCACTAACAAAAAAAAATGAAAAATAAAAAATCGTCTATTATAGCGGCGAAAAAAATCAAGTGGATACAAAAAAAAAACCCCCAATCGTATTTGATAGAAGAAAAAAAAATGTTTCGTTTTAAATATAAAATATAGGATAACGCTATTCATACAATCACGGCGGTCGAATAATAATAATAATAATAATAAAAAAAACACAATAAAATTTTCTCCCGCCCGCTCCCAAAATTATTAACGGTGTACGCTCACACCTGTTCGATTTTTTTTTACCCGACAAATAAACGAAAAAACAAAAAACAATGCAACTCTTTTCGTTTAATAATTTTATTTATTTTTTTACTTTTTGTACTATCCTCGCTAAGATACACGCATACACAACATGTGTATATGTGTAATGTTTAAGCCTACCGATCGGGTACTATATATATATATATTGTCTATATGTTGTTTTTATATTCATACAACATTTTGTATGTTTTTTATCGTAATAATTAATAATAATTTAATATACAAATACGTTCATCGTCATCAAATAATATATTTTATCTATACACTTATTTATTATTAAAGGTACTCTATTTCTCTCTCTCTAACTGTCTATTTGTTTCTCATAAGATTATTTAGCTTTCGTTATTGTCTCTCTTGTCCCGCGAGAATATATAAATAGATATATATGTATATATATATATGATAGAGAAAAACAAAGAGAGAGAGAGAGAGAGAGAGAGAGAAAGAGACACCACAATGATTTGGATGAATTTAACACAGCCATTGTTTGATTATCTACAGTTACACGGGGGAGGTGGAAAAAAAACATACATTTATAAATTTTTATTTACACGTTATATATATATATATATATATATATATATATTCGTATATAATATATTACATAATATGTAAAATACCTATCGTGTATATATATATATATATTAAAATAATAAAAATAGTAATAAACACAGAGATAGAGAGAGAAAACGGTATTTTGCGCGAATTGGTCATTTTTTTTTTTATTGCACATTTAAAAAAAAATTAATAATTTTTATTACTATCCAATTTATTTATTTTTTTTTTTTTCGGAAAATAGTCTCGTTCTGACTGCCGACGTTAATAAAATAATATTAATAATGATAAACATAATGTACAATGTATTCGGGAAAATAAAAATAATAATAATAATAATAATAATTAGATACGAATTCCAGGATAAAATATGATACACGCTTTATAAGACATATACGAATACATTTTCTTCGTCATGTCGTACACACGGGTTAGTAGCAGTAATAGTGTACCGTTAAATTTTGAAATTTATTTATTTATTTTATAGGAGACAGCCGTTAATTAAGTGCGAAAAGAGAAAAACGTTTGGAGTTTCTTTTTTTCTTTATTTTTGTAGGTATATTATTGTGTGTGTTGTCGCGTTGACGCGACGGACGATTTAAGACTCCAGCGAAGCGATCAGGTTCCGGAACATGGCCGACTGCATCTCGCTGAACATGGACGCCTGTCCGCACGACAGGCTGGTGGGCGACGTGGATCCGGCGTAATGTTCGTCCTGGGGCGCGGGCGACGAGCACGACTGTTGTAGAGACAGCGGACAACAGTCCGCTACGGCGGCGGCTGCTGCCGCTGCGGCGGCGGCCATCGACTGGGCGGTCACGACGGCCGGCAAAAGCACGTCCTGGTGTTCGACCGCGGCCGGCACTTGGCCGCCGTACAGGTCGAGGGTCGAATCGTCACAACACGTGTCCATCAGCGACCAACAGTCGGACGAACAGAGGTCGGCGGCTGCGACGGAGGCGGAGCCCGAGACCGACGACGACGACGACGACACGGACGAGGAATTGTTGCACGACGTCGTAGCGGCGGCGGCCGCCGCGGCTGCAGCCGCCTCGTCCGTTCTCAGTCTCTTCGCGGCCGGATACTCGTGCATGTCAAGGTCCACCACGTTCACGTCCTCGTCCTCGCGCTGTCCGCCGATGAACTGCGACAACAGATCGTCCAGAGGTTCGTCTTGCTGCTGCTGCACCTCGGCGGTTCTGCTCCTCTTCCTTCTACCACCATCCGCGGCAGACGTCGTGGACGACGGCAATTGCATCATTATGGACGCGATCGTGTCGTCTTCGTCATCATCGTCCACCACGTGTCCGCCGACGACGTCGTCGTCATCGTAATCGTTATACGACGACGGCTGTTGATGATGGTGATCGTCGTCGTCGTCGTCGTGGTGATGGTGGTGGTGATGGTTGTTGTGGTGATGCAACGTCGTCACAGCTGATGACGATTGCAAGTGGTGATGGTGTTGCTGTTGTTGATGGTGATGGTTGTGGTGATGGTGGTGGAGGTGGTGGTGATGGTGTTGGTTTTGGTGATGGAGTTGGTGTTGTTGTTGGTCGACGACGGACAATAACGATGAGGACTGTAACGCGTCCGACTTGTTGGTGATGGTAGTCGTATTGTTGTTGTTCACGTTGTTGTTGTTATTGTTGGTTTGAAGCGTCTTGCCGACGGAGGTGGTTCCGGCGCTAACGCCGTTATTGTTGTTGTTGTTGTTGTTGTTACCGTTGCACACGGGCGATTCTCTCAGATTGGTGATGTCCACCAGTTGCGGGTTGCCGCCACCGCTACCGCCTACGCCGCCGCCGCCGCCGGGACACGCTTGCGTCTGGAGCGGCTGGCCGCTGTGGTAACCGTAACCGGCCGAAGTGGGCGACGGCGGAGACGCGGGAGACGTTCGCCCCGTGGTCCGGTCATCACGGGTCTCGGCCTGCAACCTCTTCACCGTGTTGTTGATCAACACGGACCGGCACAGCGAGCTCTCCGCGTCGTCGATCTTCTTCATTTTGTTCACAGATATCTTCAGCACCTTGCGCCGTTCCTCTTTCAGCCGGTACTTTGCACTGATCATTGACGGCCGCGAACCCGAGTTCCACCCGTAACTCCGCCGGGTGCCCAACAACTCGTCGATTTCGTCCATTATCGTTATGTTCTCGCTCGACTCTACGGGTCTCATGTCCACAAGCATAATTGAACGATCCCGACGCGATTGACTGCACAACTGACGATTGGTTCGGTTGGTTATTTATAACAGCAAATCATTCTGCAAACAAACCAAAACAAAAAGACACCGAAAATTTAATTATGCGTTTTCAAAAAAAAAAAAAAAATCGTTTGAAAATCTCGCGTGTAAAACGGTCGAAAAGATGAACGCGAGTGACAGAGGTGGGGGAATATTTTACGAACACGGCCAAACCGCAAACGATGTCAAACGTTTGGAAAACCAAATGTCAAATATTTTTTGCAAAACCTGAACACGATTCTCGTTGTGCGCGCCGTGTCGAAATAATAACACGAACGCAAGAGAGTTTTCGAGAAAACAACGCGGCTCGTTAAATATATTATGGTAACGACCGAGTGTAGTGGAAATATCCCGTTTTTATTACGCTCGCGTAGGAGTGAATGAATGTTTACCCGCAAGAAAATCAATCTCCGCTACTTACAAACGCCGGTCTACTATTTGTCCGTCGGTTGTGACGGATATCGTGCACAGGAGTCCTCCTGCCCCCAGCTTAAAACCGTCACACGTTTCCGAACGATCAAATAATATAACCTCTCTCCGGTTTTTGTTAATGTATTATTTTTAAGATTTTTTTTACTCGGAGAAGAAAAACGCCGAACGAGTAATATTTTACGAAAAAAACTACCGATATTGTTATAATTGCGGGGTGTAAATATTGTTTTAAAAAGTCGTACTGTTATTTGTAGAAAAATAAATAATAATAATAAAAAATTGAAGTAAATTCTGAACATATAGCGCGGATCCAAAGTATACTCGAGTTCGGAAAAACGAAACCGAGACCCCATGACCACCACCGGTACGCGCGATAAAAGGGGGTTCGGTCGTCGGATATTCTTGGCCCCGTTCGACACACACACACACCCGGGTCAGGTATACTCATCCCCCCCCCCACCACTAGCCGAGTAGGTGAAGTAGATGGTTGTGGTGGTGGTGGTAAAGTAAGCGAAATACGTCATAATCATAATAGAAAAGAGACCCTCCTGCGGGCGTCGCATTGTCGGTGGTACACGGCACCGCGCGCCCCGGTGTGATGGTGCACCGTGGGGCGACGTGGGGCATCACCCTTCGACCGAAGCAGCGCGTGTGTGTGGGAAAACGAGACGAGAAAATAAAAAAACCGACGGACGTTCGCGCGCAGAGTACCGCCACCGACGGCGGCACCAACTAAAAATAGAGAGACTCTTACACTACGCGTACTACTCTATTATATAATAAAAAGAGAGAGAAAAAAAGAAACGTCAATCTTCACATAAATATTATTGTAATGAACGAGAACAGGGGTGCCCCGGATAGAGTAGAACAATTTCGTCTCGGCGGACCGCCGTTCTGTTGCAGCTGCCGTCGAAGTTCTCTCTCCCTCCTTCCCTCCTGTTTTTTTCGTTTTTTTTTTTTTTTAAAAAATCGAAAAATGTTTTCCGCGTTTCTACCGAGAAAATACGTCGCGCGACGAGTATAGAAAAAAAAACGTAACGCCGTAAAAATCGGTCGGTCTCGGGGAGGTCACAGTCGTGTCGTCATCGCTCGGAGGTTACGCGAAGCCGCAAGGCCGAGTGACACGTGCAAAACTTCCACGCGGCCCCCCTTAAAACAATTATTATTTTACCGCGTATTATTATTATTATTAGTGTAATATAATACCGGCGAACTCATATATACTCGAGTACGGTTTTGAAAATCCCGCCGAAATCGCGTACCCGAAAGACGTGAAAACAGCAGCAAAATGGAGGAAAGAAAGTGCACCACACACGTCGTTTGTGTTATCGCCGACACGTCTATTTCAAGGCGAACACACCGCGTGTGTTTACAGCAACAAAAAAATAAATAAATAAAAAAGACGATCGCGTATATACCTATTACAAGGCCGTGTATTATTACAGTGTCGTATTAACGCACGTTTTTTTTTTCACTTTGCTTGCACACCCGGACTGTTTGGCCGAATTTTTTTTTCACACCAATAAACGTGTAGAAAAATCAAAAAAAAATAATAATATATATATACGCGCGACCACTTTCTCCGGCGCGCGCGCGGTTGCCGTTTCGACTCGGCGTGACGAACGCGATTCGCAAAACCGGGGCGGCGAGAATAAAACGCCGTGACGACGACAATTCGGTATTTTTCTCTTCTCTCTCTGTTCAAACATAAGTCTGGCTAATCTCGAGCGACCATTCGATTTCGATTTATGCGACAAATCTGTTCGACCCGCGACGACGAAAAAATTAATAAAAACACAAAACGATAAAAACGACGCCCGGAAAGTGGCGGTGGCACGACGGACCGCCGCCGTGACATTGACCTAAATAAAAGTGAGAAAAAAAAAATTCGTTTTTATTTTCGACGCGCGCGCCTGTAACAGATCCGCTGCGACGACCTTCGTGCGAGCACATCGCCACACACACACACACAATTTCCGTGTAGCGAATTTTATTTTTTATTTATTAATTTCACGAATTACCGCCGCTTACAGCGAATACACACGAGGGAGAAGAGAAATAAAAGAAATAACGATTACCATTAGCTCCGAAGAGGAGTCGTGAAAAAAGATAGAGAGAGAGAGAGACGAATGAAAGACTCTGGGAAACGACGGCACGGCTTATTCCCTCCCCTCGGGAGTTTCAAAAAAAAAAACTGATATACATATTTTTTTTTTGCGACCGATCGAAGAAAAACGATCTTTCCGTCGAGTGTTGTGTGTAAGGGGAAAAAAGACGTTTTTTACGCGACACTGTGTGTACGACCTAATAAAACGACGCGCACGCGATGATCGAGGGGGGAAATGGACGACGACGACGCGAAAATGTAGGCCACTTCACCGCGGAAGACGACGACGACGTGGCGGCGAGCGCGTTCGCGGCACGGTGGGGCAGGCTGCCTGCCGGTTTCGCGCGACGTCCGCCGTCACCACATTGGCGAGCGGAACGGGCGAGACGGACCACATAGGACGCGCTCGTCGTCTCCGTGGGCAAGGCCGCTCGCTAGGCCGCGGCGGTCGTCCAACCACGGTCTGCGCGGCGCGGGCCGGCTGGGAAATTCCGCCGCGAGTCGTCTCTGGCAGTACGCGGAAAAAACCGTGACGAAAAATTTTTTTTCTGTTTCCCCGACATTTATTTAGGTACACGGAGAGCCGCGGAGTGAGGGGAAAAAATACAATTTTTATTTTACCTCGTGCATTTGAATATCGTCGTACGTAGCGCGGGTACGCGAAAAGGAAACGAAAATTTCCTAATAAAATAACGATTTTAATAGCATTATTTTAAAATACTATTCTCGAAAAAAAAAAAAAAAGACATTTCAATCGGGTGGCCACGTGCGACGGGGCAACACCACTGCCACCGAGAGGAGTTGGCGCGCGCCACCGCGGAGGAGAGAAAACGCGCACGCGCGACGCAACACCTCGCCGGGCGACGGCGGCGTGTCGCACGCGCTACGACGCCGAAATAAGAAAAAATCGAGACAGTCGTTGGGCGAGAATTACGGGGGAAAAAAAAATAGAAAAAACTTACCGGCAAATCCGGTAGAAACGATTCGTCGTCGTCGCGTCGATAATAGAGTAATCCAATAACGCGCGATGATTCCGTGGTAAATACCGCGAACGCCACCATTTATTATTTATTAATCGCGAACGCACTCTGCGCGGGATTTTACGTGCGGAAAAAAAAATCAAAGTCACGAGTAAAAAAACTTTTAAAAAATCGCGAGAAAAAAAATGTGTTGTTTGAAAAAAAAAAATGTCTCGTCGCTCGTCAAAACGAAAAAAAAAAAAATTAAATCGCACGCGGCGCGCAACAATTGCGCGTACTTATTGAGCACGACACACGGACACGACCGGTAACGGACGCGCGCGCAAAATTAGACTGGGACAGATTACGGAATCAATTACACGCGTACTAACGCACAAGCACACACGCACGCACGCGAGTACAAGCGGGCGCGCGAACGACGTCCGCGACGGTCGAGCCGAAGAGTGGGGCGACGGCGGTCGGATGCGAACGAAACGCACGACGGCGGACGGACGACGGTACGTGGCGACGAACGAACAAAACGGAGCACTTGTGGCCGACAGACGGGCAGAAGGCGAACTGGAGAATGTGCGCGGCGCGGCGCGCGCGTCGTGTGCGTTATTCCACCCCGCCCGCCCGCTGACGACGCACAGCTGTGTGGCGGTGAGCGCCGCCGTACGACCGTCGCCGGGGGTGGAGGGGACTCCGTTATGTGTGTCGGCCGCGACGAGCGGTACGCGCGTGTGCCGCCCGTGACGTCACGGTCGTCAACGGAACGCCGCACCGTACCGTGGCGCCGCCCGCCGGCCAGCCCGACAACCAAAACTCCGCGGCCGGCGGCCACCGGCCGACGGACGCGCTGCTGCTGCTGCTGCTAATGATATATTAACTTTTTATTTATTTTTTTTTTTTCCTCCTCCACGTCCGCCTCGACCGCGGGGCTACACTCACACACACCCTCCCCCCCCCTCGCCGTCGCCGCCGGTCGGCTACACGTGCGTTTCCAATCGAATTACCACCGTCGTCGGAGCGCACGCGCTTAAGACTCGCAGAAAATAACAGACGGAAAAACTTCGCGATAACTTCTCTATACTTCAATCGCTGTCGTCGTGGGTATACATATATATATATATTATTTTTTGTATTTCAATTTTAAAACGCGCCGGCAAACGTGTCGTCGTCGTCGTTCTTTTTTTCTCGCGTAAACTATCGATAGCGCGTTTTATTTTAATTATACGAATGTGGTCAAAACACCATTTATTCTCGTCGAATTTATAAAATTATTAATATTTACAATGCGTTTAAAAATCCTATAGAAATATAAGACGTTTCATTAAAATAATATTTTGTACGCGCGTGTGTAGCTGTTCTTAATTTTTTTTTTCTCTCTCGTAAAAATGTATGTAAAATACCGAGGAAAAAAAAAACAAATAAAAATAACAATTATTAATGAAAATTACGCGACAGTTAAACGTTAATCTTTTTTTTTTAATTTTTTTTAAATAAGTAATTACTTAAACATAAAACATAGTTATGTTTATACTTAACACTCGGTGCGATTGTTTAGGTATATTAATTAACTACATTATGTGAAGTGTAGTCGGGGAAAAAAAAAGTTATAATACATTATTATTACGCAATAAAAGTAATATATTCCGGTATTACGAGTTGAAAATGATAATAACGCGTTCAGAAACAAAAAAATAAATATATTCACTAAATAAACGTTGTGGGTTATATCGCGCGTTCGAGTTAAACGGGTAAACCCGATCCGTCCGATCGCCGCGTTCGCAGGTTAAAAAAACTGACGAAAATTCTTTTTACATTTTTTTTTTTTTTGTCATAAACCATTACACTATTATTATTATTATTATTATTTTTTTTTTTGGTAGGAAATATTCAAATTAAACACGTCCAATACTGCCGAAAAAAAAAACAATCGCGCAAAATATTCTCTAATTACGTTGAAATACGCGTTCTATTTTATTATTATTATTATTATTACGCGCGGTTTTTTTTTTTCTATTAGAAAAGATAAAATATACAATTAATATATACAATAGGTAATTTTGATGGTTTTAGGTTCGTACAAGGCTCGATGTCGTGATAGAAGAGGGTGCCCAGTGACACTACTTCAAACTTGATATGACTGGTGGATATTTAGTTTAAATGATGATTTTATTATTTTTTTTTTTTTTTTTTTTTTACGACCAACTAATGTTAAGCGTAAATTACGCGCGTTAAAACGCGATTTGTATATAACAATAATATAACCGGGAAAACGGAATCGTCCGAGCGATTTACTATACTCTCCGCGTACCTAATACAATGATAATTGTGTGAAATCCCCCGGTCTCTAAAAACGTTACTTATTGTCGATAATCGGCGTTTTAAAAATCGTACCCCACGCCGCAGCGAAAAGCCCCGTTGCCGGCGCGGCGCGCGTTTTTATTTCTCTGTACGGCAAATGATTGCCGCCGCCGGAAGCCGTTTTATTATCGCGCGTACACGCGACTTTTGGTCCGTGAAATCCGCGGTACGACGTATTCCAGACAATCTCGCGCGCACGTATTAGCGACATTTTTTCTTTTTTTTTGTCGCAGAATATTATACTCGCGAATAAAAATAATAATAATAATAATAATACGTTTACATAATTAATATTGTTTTCATATCGTTACGTATCGCGTACTATAGTAACGCGCGCGCTTATATTACGGTTTACAAAATAATAATAATAATAATAATAATAATAATAATAATAATAATAATAATAATAATAATAATAATAATAATAATAATAACCGTTCGTGCGAACGCAACGTCAATTGGTTTTCTTTCCATATACAACGCCTCCGTGTAGCGTACGGGAGCTCCCCCCCCCCCACACCGCCGCGATATATTTATATTAGTCTTGGTGTGGGGGGGGGGAAAGGGAGAAATTGCGTCTTCATAATCCCCGGGCACGGTCGCGTGTGTAAATACACGTTTTATTAACCGTATTACACATTATTATAACACGTAATATTATGACGTTCGTAAAAAAACGTTTTTTTTTTTTTTTTTTTTTCATCGTAACGGGATATTTTCTTCGTGTACTGTTTTTCCCGTAACATTTTCACCGTCCGTTTCGAAAAAACGCGTACTCATCGCGACCGATTGACTTACGTTCTTCGTGTGTTCTTACACGTAAATAGTATTATTTCCCTCGCCCCGTTCCCGTTTAGGACGTTTGTTTTTGGGGATTAACCTGCACCGCGTGGTTTCAACGACGTCGTAACTACGTAATAACATTCTCTTCGGAAACCCGCGGAATAGATAGAAAAATCTTTTTGCCGGACTTCGGAGACGGGTAACGGCGGCGCGTGGGAGACGGGTGATTTCTTTGTTCCGATTACGCGATTTAAACGATTTTTCGACGCGGTCCCCGCAGTCGCATGCGGACGAGAAATAATAAATAATGACAACAGTCCCCGACTACGCCGTAATAATTATTATTATTATTATTATAGGGCGGGAAACGAGAGAGAAAAAACAACAACGCGATAATATAATAAAAAATTACGCGTCGACAAAAGCAAACACTTCATACGAGTCGCGTAGCGTATTATATACTTTCCCCGTTCCCCCTCGAGTCGCGAAGACATATAATATAAACGCGTTTTTTTTTTTACGTTCACTACTTCTGTTCGAACGAGACGGCGGCGGCGGCGGCGGCCGAGCACATTACCAACGGGGGCGCTCACTATACACGCGCGTATTATTATACAAGTCCGGTGTTTCTCGTGCATACGCGGCGTGTGAGGGGAGGGGGCAACAATATTTTACAAAAATTCAACGTCGCCCTTTTTTTTTGTTTTATACCGGAAATCGTTGTGGACGAGAACGGCATGTGCTGACCACTTATCGATTCCACAACGGATTTTCGTGATAAAATCACTGACTCGCACAGCTCCGCACTGCAATTGGTGGTGGATTTTTCGCGTCTCGTTCGCAGTGGGGGGGGGAGGGGAGAAAATACGTATTCATTCATTACTCCGTTGTAACTCGCGCAACAGCGGGCATTTAAAAGTATTCGCCAAAACGGGAGACGACTTTTTCAAAAGGCGTTCTCGACTGAGCGCGGCACGGAGGAAAACGAAATGACGACACGGAAATCTCCGTTCGCGTTCACGAAAAAATAGAGTGCAGAAACATTAATGAATTGAGTGGCGGAAACAAAAAAAATGAAGTGGTCACCAAAATGCGCGAAGTACCCGCCGCGAGGCGTGATGATCGATCGAAAACTCGGCGTCAAAACCAGCTGCACGCATAGATGACGTCGCATGGAACAGCTATCGATAAGCACGCGAACGAGAATAGTCAAAACGTGTATAAAAACACCACGTGTTGCTGCTATAACGTATTAATTATTCGGGAGATAGTCCCGGTGGAAGAGGACGAGCGTTTCGAACAATCTGCAGCCCGAGGACATCATCGATAACCGTGCGGGTAATCCAAAAATACTCAAACGCCTGCAGATTCTACCAGAACGCGTGAAAGAACCCACCAAGAGAACTCGTGAAAATGCCCTCACATATACGAGAGGAGAAATCGGCAAAACTCTGGACGAACACTCGGATTAATACAGGGGCGTATTTACTTCATCCCCTAGGGGGCGGGGGCGAGTAGAAAAACACGGCCCGTCGAATCTGTTACCAACTTAGAATTATCGAAAAATTATACGAAAATAATAAGTTGTAAATAAAAAAAAATGTTTTATTACATTTTAGTTTTGGTTCGATTAATTTCAGTTGTCAGTAAATATAGGTACATACACAAGTATCTAGGGGGGGGACGATCGCCCCCCCCTCCCTTGTATACGCCCCTGGATTAATATTTAACGGTAAAAACCGGGGACCCTTGAGAGGTTGGGTTAATTTAAAAAGTTTTCGGATTACCACCCGAGCGTGCGAAAAAAAAGTCCGCAGGCATTTGTAATGAACTCCTTAAGCGAAGCAAAAAAAAAATATATTGAACTCGGAGAGAAACCGAAACGAATATTAAAAATAAACATTTTCAAAAAAATGCGATTTCAAATACTCATCGTGTCCGGCGGTACATATAATAACAACAACAATAATAATAATAATAATAATAATAATTTATCTTTTATCGCAATAATATAAAATGCGTTTTCGTCGTTGTCCGTCTTATTATTATATTGCGAGATAATTCCATCGGAATTTGTACGGCGCGCGCGCGCGCGACGAATAAGAATAAAATAATTCGCGTGTTGTTGGTAGACGAAAATCGCCGAGGGGCGCACACACGCAGATTTCCGGACGCGCGCTGTCGTCTGTCCCCTCGATACGTACGCGCGCACAATACCGTCCCGGTGTCTTCGTCATGACGGGACGGGTGGGCTCCCCGGGTGTCGTTATCGAATCGGTTTGTGACAATATTCCTGTATTATCCGTAAACGAGTGTACCTAACCGCGCGCCCGACGAACCCGTCGTAAAGGAGGGACCTGCGATGACCCCGCTTTAACACCAACAACAGCAACCGCGTACGCGTTGTCTCCGCGCCGCCGTCGCCGGACGACTGTGCCCTATTATTGTGTTTAATCCATAATATTATACATGATATTAAACGCGTACGAGCCGGACGTTTATTTCGGACAACTGATTTTCCGTAGGAGTGTCCCGAGAAAAAAAAATTGTTTACTCTAAATTATTTATTACGTTAACGTAATGTGTTGTTGTCCCGGAGCGAGGGATTTGCCTCTTGAAATAAACGCCGTGTACAACCTAACGTATACGTATACGCCAATAACCGGTTTGTCGAAAGAAAAAAACCCGCGCGCGTTTTCCTTTATCGCCGCACAAGCGATTGCTCTAAAATGAATACAAATCGCGGCCGTTCCGCGCGCGACTCGTTCTCGCGAGGACAAATTTTCGTACAGCGAAATAGCGTAGGGGCGCAGCGCTTCGAATGCTCTACGGAGTCTGTAGTACAGTGATAGAGAAAAAACGTTTAAGAACCGTTACCGTTCGAAACACGAGAAGTTTTTCGACGTTATGTCCGAAACGACGTTTTATTTCGTATATATATATATATATATTATATTATTCTATAGGTATTTTACGCAATCGATCCTTGACCGAATTGGTCAATAAACACTGTTTATTCTCCCCTTCGAACCCCATGGTTTTGTCGATACGATTTTTGAAATCCTCCGAACAATTCCAACGATTTCGTTCCCTACGTGTAAAACGTTCTTTTAAAATCACACGGCGTTTGCATATTACAGTGTTACGCTGCGCATTGCCCGTAAGACAGACAAAAAAAAAAAATTCAATAATATTTTTCTCTTCTCCGTTGTCGTATTCTGTTGTAATAACATGACGCCTACGCAATCGCTGTTTATTTCAAACTGGTATCTGAACGTGTTTTATTATTATTATTATTTTTTTTTTCACCACTCAATGGTATTCGCGAGTACGTACGCGAATTACTGCATACATTTTTATAAGAGTCTGCCTTTACTCACGCGCAAATTATACGTCGGGGGACACGACGACGAAAACGAGAGTAAACTTTTTCTCCTCTCTTCGTACGCACACACAATAACTGTGCATACGGTGTGTCCAAATTTTATATACGAGGCCAAGACGATTCAAAGAGCGAAAGAGAGAGAGAGTGTCTGCGGAGACACAACAACAACACCTGCGGATTCTGCGCTCGTACCAACGATAACGGCGACGACGGCTGGTTCTACAGACGATTAAAATGTGGCGAAATCTGGAACCACGGGAGTAATCCCGAGTTTGAGGTCCTTTTTTTTCTTATTATTTTACACGAGAAATACACGCAATTGTACATAAAAATATTATGTGCAATAAGCGTATGGGCAGTGGAATGCGAACACAAGAAAGAAATTTATTCATTATATAGTGGACGCTTTTGACGAGAGACGAAATTTTATTTAAATTTTTTTTCCATTCGTGTCGGGTGCTTAAACTTTCCGACGTCGTTCTCATTCAAGCCGGTATACCGGAATCAAGCAGCTGCAATTACGGGGCTTTTTTACATCGTCCGCTCTTTGGATGTAGTCATTTTCAATAACACGCTCGCAGACTACGTAGACATCACATATTTTTCCTCCTCCCGTTGCAGAAAATATCACCGAATATTTTATTGCTTCCCAAAACTTATATGTATATAGTTAAATGAGCCGTCCGGATGTATAGGTATTGTAAATGGCGCTTTGAAGTCGCAATGAGATCGAATTCGTAATTCTTAATCATGTCTCCTCAATACACGGAATCCGCCGTCCGCATATGACTTTTAAACGATATACGACGTATATTGCGAGTCGATGTAAAATCAAAAATTGTATTATTATTATTATTTTTTTTTTTTTTTTTAAGGTACGATTCACAACACGGAGTTCACAGGATAATATAGCGTCCGAGTGTTTAAAACTCGGGTGATTTTTTAACACGCAGACTGTATACGAGTGTCTAGCAAATAAATAATAATAATACGAAAATTACGGATTTTTCGAATCTGTGGCAATGTGCGAGATCGCGGCGCGACAAAAAGCCGGCGAGAAATTACCGTAACGCGCCGCGGTTTATAAATAAATATATATATAATATAAAATACGACGAACATATTCTTTCTCTCCGAAGAAGAAGAAGGGACACTACGAGTGCGCGAGGGGAAAATGCAGGGACGACTACTACTATTTTCATAAACGTTATATTTACGATGGTCGTGGTGCCGTCGTCACACAGCGCGACAGTGTTATCGTCGAAGGGTCGGTCGGTCGGGGTCGTTGTATATAAATACGTATATTACGTTTTAAGTATAAAAATCGTCGACGGGTGTCGAACGGGAGAGAAAAAAAGGGGACAAAGACGACGGGGATCCAGTAGTGAATCACGTGTTTACTTTTTGACAACACACGGGGAAAAAAAATAATAGGAACTCTGACGCTGGCTGCGACCGCCGACGATACATGTGTAATAATAATATCTTCGTAGTATAATAATACCGGCGTCGATTTTGAATACTGCCGCGCCCGAATACTAATCAATATTATTATTATTATATATTAAAATATAATTCGATATGTTTAATAAAAAAATACAGTGGAATAGACAGTTTCAAACGGACCGGACTATTACGAGTGACGACAACAATCGCGGACAGTCGTTGTGAACGAAATTGAAAAAAAAAAATTTCTTTTTTATATTTATAATATTATTACGGAAAAAAATCGATAATTGAAATACATAAATTGTAACGTTCTGTAATTATTACTTCGTAAACAAAAAAAAAAAAAATCGGTTATTTATAGTTTGTCGCGCGTTCTTTTTTTTCTCTCTCTCAAAACGTCTACTTGATTTTATACCGTTTAGAAAGACGTATTATTCGCCAATGCTAATGTTCTCATCACACACTGAGAACCGAGAAGAATATACAGAACACGCATATTACTCGATTATTATTCGTGTTCGGAGATTTATATACACGCTCTAAAAAAAAAATAAAAAAAAAAAACTTATAGAAACAAATATTATACGATATTTCGTAGAAAATATGAAATATGCGAAAAATTCGATTAAAATTTTTATTATTGCAAAACGTTTACGTAAAAGTACATGTAATACGCGGATTCGTTTTCCACGGTAATTTCGCCGTGTTTATTCAACCCGAAAAGCAGTATAAAAAATATTTAAAAAAATTAATTACGCGGTTAAACGAAAAAATAAATATGCAGTGTATAACGATCGGGAGAGTCTTTGTAATGGATAAAAGACAATGTAAATTAAACATTAATAATATGTGGAATGGAAAATCGTATATAATACAAAAATACTACGCGGTACATGTCGGGAAAAAAAGAAATGACAAAATATTACGAAATAAAATTTTTTATTTCAGATCTGTTGACTATAATTCACAATCGTATTGCTTGATATTGTGACTAATATTTTGGTATTTTTGGATTTTTTTTTTTTTGTTTTACTTTATTGGTTTCTATACTCATATCACGCGTAGGGGATAGATTACACACTCGATGAAATTCTATACGACGACGTAGATTTTCGTCCGTATAAACACAGATCGAATGTATTTTTCCATATTCATCAAAAATATAAACGTCATAACACATACGTACAGTAATTACAATGATATTACGTAGACTTTGTAATGATCGATAGAGATTAATACGCACAACATGAATGTATTATATACGTGGAATTTTGCCGCCGGAGACCTTCGACATCGAGTCGTTAAATCCAGTTTGTCGTTACGACCGCGGTGTCGTTATAAATCGCATTTCTACTGTTAATATACGCGTGTATGTTATATTACGTGAATACACACAACCTCGCGTACAGTATTGACTCATACTATGGAAAAAGAAAAAAAAACAAATAAATTTCAATATACATCGTGTAAGAGTTTGTGGTATTCGTTTACGCTAACGCGGTTCCGACGAAATCAATTCGTCGTCTGTGTGTACTCTCCGGCAGATATTGTCGAATATAAAATACGAAAATCGGAATGTAAAATTTACGCGGAGAAAATACGAATTATGATTTTGTTTTTTTTTTCGTTTTTTTTTTTTGCGGACGAGGAAAATGAAAAAATACGCGCGAACCGCAAAAATCGCGTGTAATAGTTTTTAAACGAAACGACACGATAATACGCGAAAAGTTTAAGAGTTTATCCGTTTTATGTTTCCCCGTGTTTTTACTACTTATTATTATCGTTTGCGGTGGCATCGTGCGACTGTTATAATAAATACTTAATACTCGTACGTAATAATATTATTCGCATAGTGGCGCGCGCGCACGCGCGTTATACGATTTAATAATATAACGTCTCGAGTAAAATAACTCTGTTGTTCATTTGACTCACGCTATATAAATATTATATATTATTTTACAATATACGTAATATATGTTAATAATATTATTACTATACTCCGCGCGGTTATTATCAATACGATACGACGCGCGCGCGCTAATTAAATGAGAGCTCGGCAATATTACAATAATACGCACATATTACTCGAGAACTAGACGAAATAGCTGAAGTACACAACGCTGTACGACACATTCGTGCTATAATAAAATAAACGTATACTGAAATACGGCGTGTGTATATAAATATTGAAAAACTATTTGAATATGTCTCGTACCAAAAAAATCAAATACGAAAAACTTGTATTTAAACGCTTTCGACGATGAGATGATACGATTAATACGATTAATCTGCAAAGGGCGATTAAATGCCGTTAAAATACGTTCTGAATTGAATATGATCGTACAAACTCTTTTATAAAATTATTTTTCTTTTTAAAATTATTCAAAAATTATACCGCTCCAATATTTTCAATAAATATTGCATTTATCGCACGATTACGAGAACGTTCTTGTTACGTATTTTATAATAATATTATTATGTATCGCGTTAGTAACACTAATATATACGTATAGTTTAAAAATAATGTTTTTTTTATATATATAAATTAATTAATTGCGATATTAAATTTCATTAAAAAAAAAAAAAAAATTCAAAATCTATTTAAATAGTCATCGATTTTTACTCGAATACTTAAGAACGCGCGTGTTCATTGATACGACCTAAGTCATAATAATAATATTATATATACATACATACGTGTGTTTGTACAATAATACTGACTACTTACTATGTAATCAAAGTCCAACACACATTTGAAATGTAAAATAAAAAAAAAAAAACGAACAATATTAATATATTATTTATAAATGTAAACTGGCGTTACGTGATGGTTTATATATATATATATATATTTTTTTTTTAATAACATAATATCATTGCGTGACTGCACAGATAGCGGTGCTGATGTGTCGGTTTTTTTTTTTTAATTATATCCGACTATATTAGATATACAATTTTACAAAGACATTAAAAAAAAAAAATAAACCGTTATAGTGCGTCTAATCCGAGAAACGTTAACACAATGTTCCGATATACGATGCCAGTTATAGAGAAGGCAAATTGTTGTAAGCCGCACGTTTTGTTCAAAATTTTCGTATTTTTTTTTTTTTAGTTTTCGCAACGATTTTCTATCGATATTGCTATGTCCAGAACACCGATACGATTAGCTTTTAAAATCTTTGAATGCGTTTTTCACTTTAAAAAATTTGTCGTGTCCACGCATAACCAAGGATTCGTATATATATATATATTTTTTTTTACGGCTTTACGCTGTTCATACAAATTGTGTTGCACATAATAATAGTTGGTAAAACATTATCTACGTCATTTTAAAAAGGCTGGATATTAAAATTGTTCAATTGTTTTAATATATATATATATATATATACAGTGAAATTTAATGAACATTTTTATATTGTTTTCAATAATATAATACTTTCTAAACGTACATCTTGTACAGACCCTTTCCGAACAAAACAGTGCAAGCGTATTAAAATTATAAAATATACTCAATACGAAATCGTTTGTAATTAACACAGCCAAGGCTCTTAGCTACAAACGGTGTTTTTTTTTTTAAATAATATATTTTATTATTACAATTTTATATATAACGCGTCGAAGAAAAATACCGATCCGTTTATTGCAATGACAAACATCGATGAAAAATAAGAACGTACAAATATATATATATATAGTGAAAATATAAACGTATTTCACAAAAAAAGAAAATTCGTCGTTTGTAACAATATAGAAGAACACGGGTCGATTAACGTTCTAGGAGTTAATTCACTTTTTATATTTATTATTACGCGTTAATCCGGCAGGGAGTAATCGACGATCTGACGTAATCCGCGATCGAGTTTATTTCTTGTCATTATATTTATGTTACGCAATACGAGTTTAATTATTATTTCAACCGTACCGCTCCCCGCACTCCGCCAATGTTAGAAAAATCTCGGACTATACGCCAAATATATTTTATAAATAAGCGGGACTCGCTGGGACGGGCGCAATACACTAATAGTTCTGTAAAATCGCGTTATACGTTTAATTATTATTATTTTTAGTACGTATTATTCGTGTGTTTTTGTTTTGTATATACGAGTGTAAAACGTTTTACCAAAAAAAAAAAAATGTCTACGTAACTCGTGACTTACTATTACTATTATTATTATTATTATTATTATTGTTATTATTATTATTATTATTATTATTATTATTGTTATTATTATTATTGTTATTGTTATTATTATTATTATTAGTATTATTATATTCGTAAAACGTTAAAAGGGACAAAAGCCACCTGCCCCCCACCATCGTAAATAAAAAAAAAACGAAATCCCCAAGTCCGCGTATATGAATACACACAGGTTTTCTGTTGGCTTTTCTGCAAAAAAAAACGTATTATAAAATATATAATCTGTACGTACGACAATTGCGGTTATTTCGAAAAAAAAAGAAGAAAATCACATCGAAATTCTATCGGGCGGAAGAGACTGTAATAATAAAACATATTTTTTCATCTTTTTCTATAATAATCGCGCGCGCGCGCGCGTATAAGAATCGTCGGTGGGCGGGTTTTGTTAAACGAACACGTGTACACCTATACACTAAAATAAACGTAAATTCGTCCGAAAGGAAATGGTGTTTTATCGACCAACGGACGCGTCCTCACTCGCCGGGCTCGTCACGGTCCCGCGGTCACTACTGGCGGTAGGGCGCAGCCGACGTACGGTTACGATACGAGCTGGTAAAGAGCTGGCTGCTGCTGCTCGTCGCGTCACAATATATTATATTATAACAACACGCGCGCGGGCGGACGGCTGCGGTGTACTTTAAATTTTGGTCTCATACACACACACACACATTACGAATACAAAATACACCAGCACGTCTCTTTGCGATTTTCGACTCGGCCCAAGTCCACGCGAGCGTACAATGTATTATTATTATTATTATTATTACGAAACGGACTCTAATCGTAATAAAAAAATCAATACGCGTACACATGCGTGTACCGATTTTTCTTGAAATATGGAATAAAAAAAATTCAAAACATATATATACGTATATATCGAAAAAAAACGTACGAGTATTGAACATCACAACGAATATATCTTACGAATATAAATATTTTATGAGATATTAAATGAAAACGAATTACGAATTACGTGGGAATGTGAAAAACTGCGATTGTTATTCCGGAACACAGAGCAATGGGAAACAAACGTGTTGTCGAAGGTTTGCGAATGAAAAATGACGACGGGTCCGTCCGGTCGGAGAATATTCTCGTATTGACTAAGAAAGAACGTTCCACGTCAACAGAGAGGTGATCGGAACATAATTCGTATTTACTATGCGAATAGGAGTGAAATCAACGTCCCAGAAATCATTGTCGGTTTTTTTTCCCTTGTAAAACATCTATTATTACTTTGGTAGTTTGAAATCCAGAATTCTTTTCAATTGTACCGGCGAATTTCTGTTGCTTGAATATTGTTGTAACGGAAAAAAAGGCGACTGTCAAGTACCATTTCCTTACTTATACTACGATATTTATTATACAATTTACGTCTATAATAGCCACCGTTACCAGTACGTACTAACGCGATAACAGAACTATATAGTTCTCGTCTGGATAATGTCAAACGCTTTGTGTAATATTTTGTCGTATAAAATAAATTACTCGTGCCTAATAATATTCCACAAATAAAATGTCCCGTGGTATGCCGTTAAAATTTAATTGGTTATAAGTTTTTAACGAAACGTCTGTTAAACACGTACGGAATATGTATCGACTTAGGAAATACGTGCAATATATTATGTAACTTATATCGAAACGTGTGAAATATAATTGGGCTTATTTCAATCAGAACGATCTGGAATCGTGCACGTTTTTTTTTTTTATCACGTTAAACAGATCACAATCTAATAAAAATATGTATTTACAATAAAATCCTAATTATTATAATACGAGAGTGGTGGCGGTTAAAAAAAAAAAAAAAAATGAAAAAAATAACATCATCTCGCGGCCGTCTATTTAAGTAATAGCGACACCCACTGACACCGCTGTAATACGTGCACATGCCGCCGAATACTACGAGAAAAGTAATCGGATAATAATTCGCGACAATAGTCGTATTGATATTGTATTAGTTTCGAACAATTCGCCAAAAAGTATTCCGAATACTTTTAGAATATTATTTTTTTTTTTACCACTATTTTTCAGAATAATACGGATGTCGAACGTAGTAAACGTATCATTTAATCGAATACGATACAGTACAGTAGTCGGATATGTGTACAGAGTGATCGATAGTTTTTTTTTTCTTTCAATTCTGCGTTTACAGAATTAACACAATGACTTATAAGTGAATTAATAATACCAATTAACTGCATAAAACATAACACAGTGCCGTGTAATCAAACGTATTCGATTAAGGTTTGGTTCGAGCGCCAAATATAATAGGCGTAACGAGATTATTGACACTCGTATTTTTTTTTTCTTCTCGAAATAATTATTTTTTTACACACGAATAATGAGTTATCAGTTTTGTGCGTGATGGGTACACTGTTTTTAAAGTACAAATTGATCTTTAAAATGCTGTATTAAGTTCAAAAAAGTATTTAAACGGTATTATTACCGCCTAGATCTGCGAAAACGATATTTATTAGTATATTAAACACCGGCAACGGGCAAAAATGGGAAAACGCACTTGACCACACACGTGCATATATTATAAATAACTGAAAAATGTATTATAAATAGTCGAAAGCACGACGAATGTGCGTTTTTAATATTCCCGGAATCTTGTAACCGGATCGAAATCGATTTGTTCGTTATACACGCGATTCGAGGGGAGCACGAAAACGAAGGGACCGTGATGCTTATTGTATTTCTCGAATCGAACGGAAGGGAATTCAAAACGAGATAAAATCTCGGAACAATCTGACGTTATTAATATGCACGTGAGCGTACATTTAAATATGTATAAAAAAAAAAAATAATAATAAATAAAAACGTGTCTACGCGATTGTTATATTACGTAGTAAACGTCGGGCGAATCGAAAATTTGTCCACCGAATTATGTATATATAATAAAAATGTATTTCTCGTACTTATGTCAAATTGTTTCTGAAAAAAAAAAAACATAAATATATTAATACGAGATTCGAGTAACAATTTTTATAACAATATTTTTATAAATCGTGATTTGAGACGACAAAAAAAAAAAAAATGATCGTATCGAAATAGTTTCTCAAATCGTTTAGAATTTCTTAATATATAATTTTTTTTTTTTTTTTAATTCGAAAATACCCGTAAAAATATACAAACGCTACGGTGCCGTAGCCAGAAATTTGGTTAAAACCGACGGAACGAAAAATAAAAATTAACGAAGTCGCACTCACATAATGAATTACGAATACATTGTAATTACGACACGGGGATTAAAATGAATATAAGAGAGCGACGAAATTGTGTGTATAAAAAATATATTTATGTGCAATGAATGAAATTGTTAAAAAAAAAAAGAAAAGCCGACTATTATTATAATTACACGTCATAGTCGTTTTTTTTAACAATTTCGTTTACTATAAAATACACTGTGTATGCACAATTTCTTTGCTCTTTTTTTTCTTTTTAAACTCCGCGTTTTTTTTTCTCGTAATATTCGTAATGCGTTCTTTTATTTTTCGTCTGTCGTTGTATTTTTCGTTTTCGCTTAATACCCGCATCGAATTTTCGTCGAAACCGGTATCGTACGAAAAGAAAAATAAAAAACAAATTATTCGTAATTGACATATTTCCCAATATGTGTTTTCGTACGCTTTGGCTCGATTATATATTTGTAAAAAAAAAAAAACGTATTATTTACGAGTAATTCAAACGAATATCAATTTTCGACACGCATTTATATATTATATTTTATGTGTGTGTGTGTATTTGTGCCGACATCACGCACAATAAGAGAATATTTTATTAATAATTTCGAATCAATCGTATCGATTTGATTTTTTTTTTTTACTTTTCTATTTCGAGCGTTTTTTTTTGTTGTTTTTATTATATTATGTATTTCGAATTGTTTCCCCTCTCACCCGTATTAATTTATATTTGTAATTAATACACACGCACATTGTCGTGTGAAAAAAAACGCGTATAATTTGTTAAACAATTAAAACGAAAAAAAAAAAATGACCGGGGAGAGGGACGGCAATAGGAGTGCGCGAATTGATTGTACACACCGGGTAGAAACGGATATAATATTATTGCGGGTAAGTCGCAGTAAAAGAGAGAAAATCATAAACCGGTTTCTCGTTCCACTCAACAGTAATACACACACACACACAAATCGTCCGTATGAGTTTAGTGTTTTAACGTATTAAAAACACGCGCGTATATATGAAATCCGTGTGTTTGTATACCAGTCCCCCCGTACGTAATGAAAAAATAAATACGAAGAGCGCGCGTGTGCGTAATTACGCGTGTTACAACAGCGCACGTACGCGACGACGACGCGGTGCTGAAAACGGTTTTTTTGCGTAAACGTTTTTTTCCTTTATTTCTCGACATTTTTTTTGTTTTTTCGTATTTCGTTTCTTGTCTCTCGTACAAGGAACGCGCGCGCAAATCGATAAATACACTTTGGGCGCACCCGCCGTCGTCGTTATAATTCATCGACAATTATTATTATCGTTACCGCCTAAAAACCGTTTGAAACGAATGAATATACGAAAAAAAATTTTAAATTACATTTATTTCAATTTCTGAGGAGAAAGAACAAACCGCGTATTAATATATAAATTTATAGAAATTAAAAACGCGTTTTGTATAGCCACGCGGGTGTGTATACAGTGCGCAGGCGCCCGCGGAAAATTCTCTCGGTGCGGCTGCAAAATCAATTTTACATTATACATTCGCATAATTATCGGGGGCATAGTAAGAAAAAATGTCGATGGGCGATGGGATTTACACACATACAATAATTACGTATTTACGTAATAAATATCGTAGTAATTTAAAGAAAAACAACGGTTTGATTTATTATTATTGAAATAGAAATTGAAGAATTGTATCAGTCAAATAAAAGGGATAAACGTCTTGGATGTTTGATCCATAATTGTCTGTAGTATTTATTTTCCGTTTTTCGAAAAAAAATCAAATCTCCATATCGATCCTCACGAATATGTATCACAGATAAACTGTTTAATCTCATATTACCCATAGAAGATCTCGGCCGAGTTTTGATGCGACGCAATACAAATTTATAAATGATTACCTAAAAGTTTTGTCGACTGAACACGGAGTTGCTGGTAATGAAATAAAAATTTCTAAACCCTTATTTACAGCAGGACAATATTTAGATAGTAAAAAATTACACCGATTAAACGTTTTAGAAACATTAAAGCAATTGTTTTTTTTAAAATAAATCAGTCTGAGTACTTACGTGCAAAACTTACAGAATGACTTTTTTTTTTCTGTTCGTCGAAAAAATCTCAGTGCCCTCCCCTCACCCATGCGGGCGTCACTGATACAGAGACATTATAAAGAGACGTATTGTATTCTCTTAAACGATATTTTCGATTTTAATATTATTCATTCATTATTCATACACGTACGTCATAATGATAATACGTTATAATAAATCGTTCGTCGATTTTTCTAAATCCAATACGCTGTCCGAATAACGTTGTTCAAAAAGATCTAAAGATATATCATAAGACACATCCGACACGTAGACACGTAGATCGTTTTAACATTAACTCTACGCGTACATTTAATGACGAAACAATGACGAGAATTCGTCGTGCCGCGAAAATCATCGCGTAGGTAAATACGCGTCCATACGAATTGTGTAATATTTTCGATATAAATTCAAGGTAAAATAATATTGTAAACGCGTTGTAATTACATTACAATTGATTGTCAATACAAAAACTGTATATTTTGTTCCGTTATTTTATATAATATCGATTTTGCGTTGGTGTTTTTTTTTTTTTTTTTTTTAAGAACGAAATAAAAACGGGCGCGCGCGTGTCTAAATGAAAACTTCTCGTCGTCGGTTTAATTTATATATACATATATATATATATATATATATATTGGGAAAAAACGCATTTCGTGACTCGCACGCGATATACACGCGCGAAATATTTTAATAAAACAGAATTTATCAAATTTTGTTTTTCTCTTTTCGAGTTGGCGCGAAATCCACACACGTATAAGACCTCACGTCGACAAACTTTCGCTTTAGTCGTTCGAAAAGAGGAGATTCGTGACGAAAAAAAAAATAAAAACCATTGCCGCGTTACGAAATTATATCGAGTGCACAATTGTGTAGGTATCCGCGAATTTGAAAGTACACCTAAACAAACGATCGAATTGAATATAAATATTATGTGTACGAATGATTATTTCATACCTATCGATACGAGTTTATAAAGAGTTTAATACGAGCGCGTACACTGGGTGGTAAAAGCGCGTTGTGGTTTACGACATTATTTTTTTAACGTAAATTTTCGAGATTTTTTCGTTTGTCAAAAATGATTGCTAAAATCACACACGATCGAAACACTGCAATAATGATAAGAATTATACAATTTCTCGTTCGTTTCCCACAATATCGTCGACTCAATGCGAATACATATTATTATTATTATTATTATTATTGAAGAATCTAACGAGAATACCGTTATTCTTAGCCCGGGGGTCACGTTTGGAAAAACGGAAAAAGCATTTTGTTCACCGTTGCTGGGTTTATTATGACGGACCGGAATTCGGGACGTTTTTACGAATAACGCATTTTTTCTACGATTTAATGCGTGATAATAAAACGATTCGTCGTCCGAAACGGCATTATTATTATTATTATTCATTTTCCACACGTAA
The DNA here is from genome assembly GCA_032441825.1 of Chaetogeoica ovagalla. Lineage (NCBI taxonomy): Eukaryota > Metazoa > Arthropoda > Insecta > Hemiptera > Aphididae > Chaetogeoica > Chaetogeoica ovagalla. The sequence goes on along the minus strand of CM063732.1, from coordinate 4,555,286 downwards.
CATTACTTGTGGTAACGGCGTCGGAAAAACGCCGACGGTCGAGAAAAGAAAAAAAGAACGTCGTTGTTACGATAATACGACGTTTATAATTTTATTATCGTCGCGATACAATCCATTCGTCGTCGCTCGTCCCGTAGCGTATTTAATACGTTTCCAAAAGCTAATTTATAAGCGCGTGTATACGAACTGTTATATGACGACGGGGGGAGGAGGAGGAGGAGAAAAACAACAAATTAACCGACCTCGTGAACTGTGTACGTATAGCACACCGGGCGCGCTCGCGAAAAGTGAAACCGACTGCAGGAGCCGCGTTTATATAATAATGACGAATATTGTGCGACCTATACACACGTCAAGGTCCGTATACTCGTACGTATATATTGTGTGTACAGACGTTTTCGCAATGAAAAAAAACATAAACGTCGCGCAATGACTGTCACAGCGTTTAGAAAAAGTAAACGAAACGACAAAAAAAAATGTCTTTTTACCGCCGAAGCGCGGTGGTGGTGGTGGTGGTGGCCGCGTGTAATATACGTAATCGTCGGACGTCCACGTACCGACCCTCTCTAAACGAGAAGAGTCGATATTGTGCGCGACGGACTCGACGAGAAAACGCGCGAAGAGTTCTTATTTTTGTCGACGAATTTCTTAAAATCGATTTCTCTCTTCTACGCGTACAATATTACAGCCGTAAGCGCAATAATAATAATACGTAATACACGCCGTATACGGAATAATAACAACAATAATATTCGGAATCGATACGCGCGGGCAACGGGGATTGATTATTATTGTTATTGTAGGAATTGTTGTTTTTTTTCTTCTTCAATTTATTAGCACACGGTTCTTTATTCCAAATATATCACGTTTTTTTTTCTCGTCATTCGCTCGTCCACGTCATAACACAATCGTTTCGTATATGTCTAAACACCGCCGCGGACCCCCGTGCGCAAATAAATAATAGTATTATTTTAATTGAAATAAATAATAATTTCATTGTTATTGTTATTATACGCGTGTAAATATACGAGTAAAACAGAACAGTACTTACACGCAAATAGCTGATGGCGTGCAAAGAAGAAAAACGTAAACGTCGTTTATATAAATATATATATATATATATAAGAACGCGGCGAAAAACAAAAATGTAGTGTTATTTATACGGATTTTTTTTTTAAAGAATTCGTGTTTGTCTATATTATATTTTCTTCTGTGTACTACATTACGCGCATAATATATTAGCGTATTTGTATACTTTTATACATTATTTCGAAAAAATTCTAATTTCGCCTGGGGGGGGGGGGCAGGCAGGTTTTTCTCGAAAATGTTATTTACGCTAAATAATGATTTAATAAATATTATTTGTACACGCGTTCACCGCACAGAAATAATCGTGTAAACGTCTCTGTGTGAAATGCGAATTTGTTTCTTATATTTTATAGAACGAGTCTTCGATTTTTTTTTTTTTTTTGTGCGTGAAAACATTCAAAATGTATACGCAATTGCAATCGTATACGATGATTTCGATGTGCAAAAAGCAAAAAATAGTGAGTCGGGGGGGGACTCGTTTAAACGCGCGCAGCGAATTAGACGCAATGCGACCGACGCGTAGACCGTTTTATTCATTTGTCGAGTTCCCCGTTTCGTATTATAAATACATTTACTTGAAATGTAATTCAAAGTCGTATAAATATATATAATATAAATCATAATATTATAAACGGTTCGTCAAAGCAATTCAATCGATTTATACACTAGACAATGCGGTCGCACGTGTATACACGTATAATATATTATGGCACGTCGGCCGAAACGACGCGAAAAAGACGATTCCGAGAGAGCCCCGTCCGGTGGATGATTTACGAGAAGCGACGACGACGACGACGTATCGGAATAAAACGGTACAATATATAACGGCATAACGCTATTTGTGTAAGGTATACGTACGGATTAAAATCGAAATATTTTCACGTTAAAGCAGTGCACCCCAATAATATTATTATGTAATCGTGTACGTATTTATACATACAAATGTACCGGGTTAAAAGGTTTTCGAACGGTGAAATGTTTTTGGACACAGCCAGGGGAACAATATACGAAAAGTAACGTATATTATAATGTATATATATATATATACGAAAAGTGGTCGTGCCAAACGATTTCGATTGACTTGAAATTCGTATTCGTATAAGTAATACACCGCGGCATTTCTTTACACACACGCACCACACATTCGACGGTTCGATATTTATTCATATTTTTCCGACTAACGTGTGTGTGTGTATATATATATGTATAATCCATCTTGTTTATTGTGTTCGTCTGAACAATTACCACCGACACATCTTATTATATCGGAATATTAGTTTCGAAATTTTTTATTATTATTATAATTCGTATAAATGTATATATGTATACATACGATTTCGATCATGAGTCACGACCGGAAGGAACAAAAAAAAAACGCGTTTTAGAAATTTTATACGTACGGCGTAATTCGTTTTCGGAATAGTTTTATGAATTATTATTACGGATAAAGAAAAGAAGAAGAAAAAAAAAAACGGAATACATTTTAAAACATACGAATGACGGATCGAAAACGATAATATTGTTTTCGTGCAACAAAATTGCGTACACTAATTGCGTTATACAAATGACATAAAAAAAAAAAAAAAAAAAACAGTGATTCTTTTTTTCTTTTTTTTCGTGTTTTAGTTAACCGCGAACGCGATTTCTATCCCTGTATCGTCGCGTAACCCGTCTGTAATATTTCGCGTCCGAATTGAAAATCGAGCAGCAGCCGGTTTAAAAATTCGCGGGGAGTGGAGAGGTGGAGGACTGTGTCTATATAAACCATAATTTACCGAGGCCGTACGTATTAACGCTATAACGCCTACATAACGTATTATAACGTTTACGTAACGCACAATTTTATTTACCGGACCGTTAGTGTTATACCGCACGCATACAATACAGTATAATAAGCGGCTATTAGTCATAATATATCGTTCATGCGCGTCTTTTTATCGTTTTTCGTTATTCGTTAGTTTTCTCCGCGTGATTCTCGTTCGTTCGTTTTTTTTTTTGTTTGTTTAAATCTCATTGTCATTATCGCGCATTCGCGCTAAATCGACTCTTAATCGTCGTCGGTCGAAACCGGCCGCGTGGCAAACAAAAAAAATTCAATACGACTATTCCGTTGTAATAATAATAATAATAATAATAATGTATCGTATTTCTTCGGTTTTCGCGATACGGCTCTTCGGCATTTCGGTCATTCCGGTTATTCGCGTAATCGAAATGTTTCAATGCACATTCGATCGAGGCAACCACCGGTCGTTCGAACGACCGCGAGTTTATTATCGGATATTGTTTTAAAATAACTATATATATATATTATACACACACAGCTGACGACGGTATTCGTGTTTATTACCCTACCGGAACATTCACTCCTTACACATTATTAATTATCAAGTAACTCGTTGTCCAACGCGAGCGCTGTGGTAAAATAATATCGAGTTTTAAAATGTAAAATGTTCTTAAATACAATCGCACCGAATCGATTTTCCCGCGGGGTGCAGGCCGCCTCAAAAAAGGGCGCGGGAAAAAATATATATTTATCGGGCGTCAACTATATAATATTATTATGTGTTTCTATAAATCCACTTCAAAAGAAAAAAAGGGCGCTGCTAATTTCTCAATTGATCGTGGGGCGCACCGGGGGGGAGGGGGGGAATACTCCCGGCGTCCCGGTGGGGTGAGAAAGAAAAGGGGTATTTCAAAGAGTGTTCCGGAAAAACAAAAACAACACGCGCCCCCCCCACCCCCCGATAAAAGTGTAGTACAACATGTGCGCGGTATGAAATTAAAAGGCACTCGCCGCGGGCTTAATTGGAGTTGAAAACCGACCGTTTCCGGTGGCGTTTCGGGCCGGTGGCGGCGCGGCCGTACGACTGTTTCGACGATCGCGAGCGATGCGCTCGTTGTGTTTACGCGCGGGTAACGGAACGCGTCGCCGTCGTCATCGAGTTCGCCGCCGCCGTTCTGTTGCGGTCGCACCGAATTTTTACGCATCAAATCGTGCGAATATCGTTAGATGATGATAATATTAATAATTATGTTATAATATGTCCGATAAGGGGAATATTGTTCCGTCGTTTTTCGCATAATGAATTCCGCGTGTTGTGAAACACTCGCGATGGACACCCCTACGTTTCCACCGCGTTTCGCGCGCGGTTTCGTCGTCGGTCGTTGTAAATTTCATTTCGCTCCCTCCATCGCCCGTCGATAAATCTCTCCAACTCTCTTTGGCCATATTTTTTCCGTTTTTTTTTGAAATTCTACCAGAAACAGTGCTTCGTCAATCATAGTCGCGGTTATCGGTAACGAATCCGCGTAGTCTAATCGTCGGTGCTTCCAGTGCGTGCTAGGTCGTTTTTCGATTTTCCCAATACGTTTTTCAAGCGTCGGCGGGGGGGGGGGACGGAGCCAACTATCGAAAAATTACGAATAATATAAACGTGTTTTAAAGCTTTCACGGATTGTCGATTCGTTACTCTGTAATATAGTGTACGCCAGTGGTTCTCAATCTTTTTAGGACCGCGACCCGAATTTTCTTCCAAAAATCTATCGCGACTCCCATAGTTTTACATTTACAGAATCAAAAAAGTAATTTCAAAAAACACATTTTTTTAGTACTTATTTACTACTTTATAATAATAATCATAATAATAATTATAATATACTAAATAATATTATAATAATATTTATTTTTTATTTTATTTATTTCAAATTAAATAATCGAAAAAAAAACTTCTCGCGACCGCCCAAAAATTGACTCACGACCCCCCAGGGGGTCGCGACCCACGGTTTGAGAAACGCTGGTGTACGCTATTATATTATAGTCACAATCTCGGACCAGTGTCAATATCGTTCCGAAGAAGATCGACTGAGCGTTGAACGAGTCGGCGAAAAACCGAACACGTGAAAATATCGCGAATACGAGTACGATACGATTTTCCGTGAATTTTCGGTCGGTCGACGGACGTACCGACAGAGTAAGATATTTGCGCTATAATGATTGTGTTGTATTGGTATAATACACGGAGCGTTTCGTTTGAATTTATTGCGCGTAACACGGGTTTTACGCATTGTTCGCGGGCGGCTTGTACGTTTTCTTAAAACGAAATCGCGGCAAATCAATATTCGTTTTTATTTTCAATTTATTCACATTTTTTTTTTATATATATACAGATATTTGTAAATAAATAATCGGTTTCGCCCGCGAAGAAAAGAAAAAAAAAAAAAAACGATATTTTTCCAAAAAGTTGCGATTATTTTCTTTCTTTTTTTCGGGGGGGGGGGCCTCCAATTGAATCGTCCGTCGCGATATTCGTGTGCGCGTATGACGTCACGAGAAATCGTTTTACTCGCGCGTAACATTTTACACGCACGTACCGGCGAGGTGGTGCGGCCAAGGACGCGTCACACGACCAATATTAAAGAATACTACACGCACGTTTCGTTATATTTTCATAATAAACGACAATATATTTAACAATATAATGTATTAATACGCGCGTTGTGGGGAAAACTCGGCGTTGTTCTGTTTTTTTCTATATAATATGTATATATTCGCTTTTTTTTCTTCCGGTGGAGATCGTCGAACAGCGGCGGATCGATCGAGGTCGCGCGCGCCGTTTCATCCATCGTCGTCCGTACAATACTATTATTTATAGCTATATAGCGGGGTGGTGGTACAAAAGATGCGGTAGATCCCGTCGAGAGATCCTGTTTTACAATAATCCTCGTGGAGATCAATCGGTTTTTTTTCCCCCGTACATAAAATGATTATATTTCACACGAATACTCGTAAACAGCGCCGGCGGGAGTGGGAGGAAGACCACCGCCGATTTCGCGAGATCCTGTAATTTTCCTGTAACGTTGTCCGCGTAAACTCAGAATATTTTATTTTTTTTTTTTGGTAGTATTTTCAAAATATTATACAACCGACTTGCTGTCCGCCACGCGAAAATGTTTAGCCGATATACGTATCCAATATTGTTATCTGATAAACAACGTTTGGTTGTTTTTTCTTTTTTCAATACGAAAATTCTGTATCCATACACGTGCGAAGGGTATAGTAGCGCAAAAATAATATTTAAAAAAAAAAACGAATTCGAAGAGTTTGATTGTACGCATATGCGCGTAAACATATATGAGATCCATACGAGAGTATTATTATTATTATTATTATTGTGTTTATTAATTGTTTTCCGCGTTTCGGCGTGTAAATACGCCGAAAAACGTTAGGTTTTTTGTTTTTTTTTTTTTTTTAAAAATCAGTGATTTCTTTTTTTTTCTATTTCTTCGTTTAGCGTATTCCTGTCATGATTATTTTTTTTTATCGTTATATTGTTTTTATATGGCGCAAAGCGAATGATTTATAAAAAAAAAACGGATTCTTAAACGTACGACGATTCGTTCAGGGGCACGTAACGCGTTTTATTTCGTCGGAAATTTTTATTTCGGAAAACCGCATACGCCTATAGACGACTACGCGCTTTATAAACACCGCGCAATTGAGGAGAGACTGCGTTCACTTACGGCGACTTATATATATAAACGTGTTAGTTATACATACATTTGTAATATTTCGTTGGCACGACGATGACCCAGTTATACTATCCGGGGCCACTAACACGCTTTGAAGTCCTTTTATATACTTTAGCGGGTTCTTTTTTTTTTTTTTTATATATTATTGTTCTTTTTTTTTTTTTTGAAACGATACGGTTTTCACTATCACATCATATATATATATAAGTCTATACACGCGTAATAATAAAATCGTTATGGTAAAAAATGTCCTATATTTTATTATTATTAAAGAAAATCGATTTTGAGAATATATATATATATTATATTAAATAAATGTATAAAGTACAATCGCCGTACACAATGACAAATATACTAAAGTTTTAACCAGTAATATGTTATTGTGACGTACCGCACGGCAATGGTTCTAACCTTTAACCATATTTATTATACCATTTCCTCACGACGCGCGATTGACGCAAGCATATATTAATAATTTTAACGTGTAACGTATAAGTGCTATGAAGATAATGTATTGGAAAAGACGTGTCGCGACCTCAATTAAAAGATCAGAATATTCGCGAGGGAAAAAAAAGTTCCCAACGTGTCTTATATACGTAGAAAAAAAAAATGAAGATATTATAGAATAGCAGTAGGATAGGAAAATGTAAAGAGAGCAAAAAAAACTAAAATATTTTATTTAGATTATTGATTATTATATTTTTAGAATGAATATCACAATTATTATGCGGGGTAAATATTTATCTAAAATGTTTAAGACCGAAATTGATTTCCAAAATTTTACAAAGCGTACAAGTGTATATTATATATAATAATAAATCGTTACGCACTGAAAACACGCGGTTTACGTGTATTTTGTCAGAGCGAACGAGTTGAGAAAAAAAAAAAAATGAAAATTTATATTTTATACCGCGGTTTTATCTTAAACCTAGTGCCAACCTTACACAACCGCGATATATATATATATATATATATATATATATATATATATATATTAATACTCGTATACTCTTTTGTTATTATTGTTGTTGTCGTACAGTTAATAGGTATGTATATAATATAGTGTAGGATAAAGCGCTTTTGAACACAATGCCGCGGAGATAGGATGTTTATACCGAAGTAGAATTTTGTATTAAAACGTGTAGCAGACGAAAAAGAGAGATGAAAAAAAAAAAGAAGAAGAGGCGAATGGAAAATAATAATGTGATTCCGCGCGGCCCGAGATTATAATAATAATAATAATAATAATAATAATAATAATAATAATAATAATAATAATAATAATGTACTGTGTAGAGAAAACGATCGCAGCATCGCGCGCGGTCAGAATCGTGTCCGATTTTAAATTCGAAAAACCAGTTCTGCATAAAACACGGAAAACTGTACGCGGTAAATTAAGACGCGGGCCAAAATACGACCAGACGACTGTACGACGCGCAGTGCGATATAATATTATTATATTAATTCATTAAAAGCCTTTGTAAATTATGTAAAAAAAATTGTTATTTTATGTTTATACTTTTATATTTACATTTTATATTATATACGCGTACTAGGGCGTTTTTATACAAAGAGAAGAAAAAATTGATTTTTACCGCGCGTAAAGCAATAATAATAATAATAATAAAAAGGCGCCGATTATATTGAATATTAAATTTAATAGGAACTGTAGAAAAATCGTCTTTTGCCTCCGCGAAACGGTCTTGAAAATTCACAATATTTAAAAGAAATCTGTGTTTCGGACAGATACCGCGACGGGTGAGAATTTAAAAAAAAAGAATACGTAACACTATATAATTAAACTTATTTGTATATACGAGTACAAAGAAAAACCGAAATATGACAATAACATATGTTTAAATATATATACGAGTATATATATAATATGTAGTTACGAAATATTCCTTACTGTCCAAATTCGGCATATAATCAAAACGTGACTCTTACTGCGCTTCAATAAAACAGCATCCTTCTCAGATTTATCATACACACAAAGTGTTGGAAGCTTCTATTACGGTCTTGACTGCTGTTTCTACCGTTTTGCAATGTATATGACATGGCAAACGTACCTATAATAAAGATATTATGTCACCTTCTGTTCGACAAACAGTTGAATATCTTTATTTGGTATGGCTTTTAAAATTGGCGGTTCAATAGCATTTTTATGATGCTATGTTTTGTCGTATATCGCTATCTGCTGACTATTTTCGTTTCGTATTTTATTGCGGTACGACTGACGCGCTATGTCTCGGTATACGCGGGTGTTTACTTTGACGCTGACCGAGCAATCAATCATATGCGTGATTGCTATATTAATTATTCTTCTTCTTCTTATTATTATTAATATTATAGCTAAAGCACTAAACGCTCAATCGCGACCGATGATCATATGCGTTGATCGTCGTCGTCGAGCACTTATTCTAGCACCTTATATAAGATGTCCAAAGGGGTGGGGTGCTGTGAATGCGGAGCATGGCCATAACATAATTGGACCAACTTACCAGTCGACATTTAACTAATAATCGTACTGTAAACTCACACTGATTCGTGTACCTATTTTTAATAGTACTACGGCGTTTGGATCGAAAGTAACATTTCCATGGCACAGTTAAACAAACCCATGTACGAATTCGGTATTCGTTTTTGTCAAAAATACGGTGCTACGAACTAGGTTTGTACCGTATCCTCGAACCATCATTTATTGATAACGGAGTCTGCGCTCAAAAACATTACTCGGGGCGATTATTACAATGCGAACAGGACGTCTTGCAGGACGACCACACACGCGATTGAAATTTCAAGCCTCGAAACGTATACGAATTTTTTGATAATATAATATTAGGATAAGTACGTAATTTATCTGTAGGGAAAAACGACGTTTCTTTTTTCTATAGCTGATAAGTAAAATACGTTTCGGTCAATTTATCGAAAAAAAAAAGAGAGGCCTTAAACGTTAAATGCGTGCGGTAGGTCCACAAGTGGTACACGTAATAAATGTGTTATATATTATACAATAACGATACGCGCGTATCCCTCGCGCGAAGTCAAAATTAAACATCCCTATACGATAGTATAATACAATAAATAATATCTGTGTGTATGTGTATTTCTCCAAAATGTTTCTTAAATCTTTGAAGTAAGTGCACGCAACACGTGTATTATACTTGTAAATGGACGTATTCGTGTATATGTATATATAAAAAATTTTAACGCACGGATTTCACGAAATACGCGTTTACGCGACAAAAATAATTAAATATGCCCGTGTGAAAACAAACATTTTAAAAATAGTACTCATAAAAATTAAAGAAAAAAATAATGATAGGTACGTAAATATATATATATATATTTTAAGTAAGAAAATAATGTTTTTTTTTCTTTTGCCGTTTCTCTTGATAGAATTGACGGTCGTCGTTACACTGGGATAACACTTCTTCGAATTTCCTACAATCTGTGGACCAATAAAAAAATTTGAATAAAGTAAAATTAAAGGAAATCATTTTACAACGACTATTATATAGTTATATAATTTTGTTCGATACTTTCAAAACTGTATATGTATTGTCGGGGAAATTGGTAGTCTGGAAATTATTACACTAAACTACGCGTTAACTTTAAACAGCGCAATATGCCGTAAAAAGACAGATTACGCGACCTTGTAAATTTTAAAAAATGTTGTTAAAAAAAAAAAAAAATTCGATTTTTTAATTAGGGTTTCGTGAAACGTGCTTATTGGCCACAGCATACAGTACGATTGATCAGACAACGTTTATATAAAAATCCGAGCCCTAAATTGACGTAATGAAAAGTCGATAACGAAAGAAACGCGACATAGGTAGTTCTTATAAAAATAAAATAAATATATCTGTACTATACGACGGGCACGTCATATATAAAATGTACATAAGATCGGTTCGCAGAAATCCTTTGTCGCGTGAAAATATTCGTTACCTATATAATATATGTAAGAGAGCGTTGAAATGTTCGCGTTCAACGCCGCAATATTCTTATACAGACTGTAACGAGTCGGATTTATATTATTATATTTAGGTACACACACACGAACGCACATGTATATAGACACTATAATGGAATTTGTTAATATAATAACATTTTCTTTTTCTTTTCATATTAATAAAACGAAAAATACGCTCTCAAACGAACAACGTAAAAATTCATTTCGAGTATTCGGAACGCGTGAACGAAATCGCAATAATTTTCAACGGTAACTCAATATTTTTTTTTTTTTTTTTTTACTTTTCGAAATTTATTCAAAAATTAATATACGTATATATAAACGAGCGTTTTGTTACAAAACGCACGAGACGCGTCCTATTATACCGTATAACAGGCAGACGTGAAATATGATCATAAAAATGGTATAAACTGTAAATACATCCTAAAAACGTTTGAAATACGTGCAAAAAAATATGCGCGAAAGAGGATAAAATACACGTAAGCGTATGAAAAAAACTACCGACAAATTACATAAAAACGCGATTTCATCAAAATCGACTATCGTTATTTCTCTGTGATTTTGAAACTAACGGTTATAGAAACTTGAAATATTCATCTCGTATGTAACTATTTATATTGTATTGAGAAAAAAAACGTTTTTTTAATTTTGAATTGTTTTATTAGCAATTATAATAGGTTTTGAGGTATTCGATTCATAAAAAGGAGTTGGTTTTTGTTATAGACCCAAAAAATATTACACCGCGAAGCTCCGCTCAGAATCGTTTTGCATTTTTCCAAACGCAACGATTTATCGCATTCAAATTTATAATGAAAACAATATTTATTCTAAAATATTTATCCAAGTAGTCCGCACTTAAACGACATTCACAACACCCCGCAACATTTTTTTTTTTTAGTTCGTGACTATTATAAACTATCATCGCGGGGATCTATATGAAATCTTCTTTTTCGAATTCGTAAATCGTCTGCAGCACTCGGCGAGAACCAGAGAAATATGAAAGTATTTCCGAATTATGACTTTTCGCGAATTAAAAAAATAATGGCCAAACTCAGCTCGAGCGATTAAATCTCGGTATCTTAGACATACTCGCTGTGTACAGTACACAGTAGTTTGTTCGGACGAGACAACCGTTATATATCGGCAAAATTATTTTTAAATATATTATACTGCGCCACCACTCAGTCGACGTTCGACGTGTTACGCAGTCGTTCTTATTTTACATTAAAAAAAAAAAAATAAATAATAATAATATAACCGCTACGATAATAGTATTCCGTCCGCCGAACTATGTATTTGTTGATTGTTTCGACGAAACGTTCGTATATATTAAAAAACGATTATACATTTAACATTTTTTTCAAACCTATTTTCGACACTGTATAGTGTAATGGTTACGTAAATTATTATCGGAATAACTGAATTCTCACGCGTCTGGTGAGAGATATAAAATAGACAAAAAAAAAAAAAAAAAATCTCCGGCGAACACGATAACGTACGGAAAGAAAAAAACACCGAATCTATTTAAAAACTATTCGGTCCGCGCGCGCATGGCACTGCCATTTGTTTCCAAAGCGCCTAAAAAATTATTTCGTTTTATTGATATCGTGAAAATCCGTCTATTACTTTTTGTCTCTCACTCTCTCTCTCTCTTGGTCTAATAATTTTTTTTTTTTATGAAAACACGCGGTCGAGTCGGCTGGTAATAAGTGTAACAGAGCAAACGAAACGTTAATTATAATAATAATAATAATGTTAAAATCAATAAAATTATTGAATTGTATTTTATTGAAAACGAGAAAAATACATATCACAGCATGCGCCTGACGAAATCCCTCACTTTCAGTTACCTATATTTACGTACATAGCGATTCGGATTCAACGAATTAATGAGCTATTTCATCGGCGGTCCATGTTTTCACGGCGTTTAAAACGCTATTAATTCGTAGTTTGTATATTCGTTGGAAATAAATAAGAAGAAAAAAAAATGCTAACGAGCCACGGAATGTTGTGGACGACCCTTTAGTGAATAATTTAAAGATTTTATTAGAGTTTTTTTATTAATGTAAACGCACGAAAAACACAAACTGTCTTTACGGTCGTACACGTCATTGGTAATTAACCAGTTTCGGGATTGGTTTCCGACGACCAAAACACGATCCGCTGATTCGGACGTGGGGACGACTGGTGGTCAGAAACGCGCCGTTTATTTTATTATTAATTGAGTAATATCAATTCATTATTGTTCGTGTCTATAGTCTACGACCATTGAAATACGACGTTCCAACGAGTCCACGATCAGTTTTCGTCAGCGTCCGCGCGCGCGATAAATCAATCGCGCGGTTCGATCCGCAACTAGTGTCTCATATATCCCGTGTCGGAACAAATCTTGTATTATTATTATTATTATAAACGGTGTTTCAGCGGTAAATCGATTGTCGCTACTCTGGTGTTATTCGATGGGCTTTCGTGAACCCCAATAAAATCCTCGGGAAAATCGTAGCGAATAGGATTACGCGTCGTCGCCGTGTACGGAAAAGGAGGTCTCTTTCGACTGCGTAACATTTGCAATCTGCAAATTCAACGAAACCGGTTTGTGTTTTTTTTCAAGAGGAAGAACTGATGAACCGGAGCGGAAAACCGGCGTTAAAACGACGAAAACGTCGCGGCGGCGGTTCCGTCACGTAATTCTATAACGCGCCGCGCGTCGTCGTGACGACGAGAGAGTGTGTGTCTGCAACACGCCGAGAAGCCGACAGTCAGTCGGTATCGAAACGAGTGGAGGGGGGGAGAAGAGAAAAAAAGAAACCCGCGCGAAGAATGGGAAAAGCAAAGAGTGAGAGGGAGATAGAGAGAGAGAGAGAGAGAGAGAAAAAATTCAAAATCAAAGGATGGACGACGAGGGTATTTTTATTTCGTCCCCTCCGAACGCTCTCCCGGCGCACACCAAAAACCCTTCGCGCGACCCTTCACGCCGCGTTCGAATGAATGACGACGACGGTTTATAACACACACACACACACGCAAACAAGCACTGCGGGAGACGAGACACACACACACACAAGCGCGCGAGCGGTGCACAATACACACGCCGAGGTCTGTGTATAACGCGTGTAAACACACTGTGACAAACGCTGTCGATTCGTATATATTATATAATAATAATAATAATAATATTATTATTATTATTATTATTATTATTATCCGACGTCGTGTGTTGCTGCTGCTGCCTGCTTCAGGTTTTAAACACGCGTATTATTTATTATTATTATTATTGTTATTATTATTATTATTCTTATTATTATTATTATTATTATTATTATTGTTATTGTAGTTAATTAGTTAATGACTGACCCGTGTAACGGTAACGCGGTTTCCATAAATATTACAATAATCGTATAGCACGAAATGTATGTGTGTGTGTGTGTGATGACGCGCAATTCGCGCGGTGTTTTCCTTTTTTTTTTTTAAGAAAATGTTTTGGTAATACTTAAAAAATATATATATATATATGTGTATTTAATTCCGTCTGACCTCCGGAGTAATACGAGCAAAACGCGTTTGTAATGTATGTACAAATAATTATATGACGGCGTGTGTTCGCGGAGACGGAGTTCGATTCGACGATAATGCGCCGAAGACGTTGTAACGCGCGAATTGTTATTATACGGACGAGGCGACCCAGGCGATCGTCGAAAAGCGCCGTCGAAACGTCCGTTTTGGAAACGTTTAAAAATCGATTTCAATTTATTTCGAGCATAGTGTATTTTCCGTCGGTTATTAAAGAGTTTTGCCACGAAGTGGATCTGGAAAAAATGTAAAAACGATTATTTAATCAGTAATTTAATAAGCGACTGTTTTTAATTGTGTCGGAGAATAAAAAAAAAAAAAAAACAAATAATAATCCCGCCGATTTTGATTTTCATCGCGAATCCAATGAGACCAAACGTCTTTAAAAAAAAATTAAAATGTGGAACTTTTTACATTTATAACAATAACACGCCGTGAAAATGTACGAGTGTAAAAAAAAAATACGTCCAAATAACGGTTGGCCTAAGGTCGTTATTACGTCTCGCGCCGGCTCTGGCGTATAGAAAATACGCGTTACGAATGAAGCGTCCTTTTAAACGTAAAAACAAACGTATAATTAAGTGATTGTGTTCAATGTTCGAAATGTTTTTACGGATTTCCGTCAAAATATTTAAATCATACGTCGCGTCGAAAAAGATTATTGAAATTATCCTCGGGAACTTTGTTCAAAAATCGTCTTATCGTAGGCGCGCGTTGTATTTACAATCGTTTTCGATCATCCGAAGGTTCGTTGCTTTATTTAAGAACATAAAACTGAATTAGTCACTCGTCTTGTGTTAATACGGATAGACGTTTCGTAGTTCCGACCTATTGATGCGATAAAGGTTCTGAATACAAATTTGAATGCGTCGTGAATTTTATTTTATATATATAGAATGACATTTCTAAATCCTTACTCGAACGAATTGAAAATAAGAGAAATTACTATGATAATCGATTTTTTAAGATTTTAAGATAAAAAAAAACGAAAAACGAAAAAATTTGCGCGAGTCGTTCTATATATATAGCAGGATTTTCAAATCAATGTGTTTAGAATCTTTGTCGCATCAATACGATCGGGTGCGTCGGACGTATACGAAACGTTTATTTCACTATGATCCGTTCGCAAGACTAAGAGAGAAAACAGTAAAACAGAAAAACGTGATAATATTGTTCACCGAAACTCAACGCCCAGTTTGCGCCGGCACTTATTTCACGACGTGAAGCCGCGCGAAGAAAGAGAGAAGGACCAGAAAAAAAGATAAAGAAAAGGAAAAAAAAAATGTCAACTCGGCTGCGACGACGGCCGGTGGTCGTCCGTAGTTGAACGCGTTATTGTGTATAAATACATAAACGACGATTTGGATTTTTCACGCCGTTTTCGTGCGTCAAAGGCGAACCGGCCGCGTATGGGGGGGGGGTGGAAGGGGAGAAGAGGGCCAAACGACAACGCGAACGAATAATGTAACACAATAGCCCTATCGAGCCGGTTCGATAAATTTCAATCCGATCCGGGCAGCATCGACGCGAAGAATCCGCGATGGCGGCGGCGGTGGTGGTCCATTGCCGCGTAATAGACCGCGGCGAAGCCGAGCGAACTATTGACTATAACGACAAGAGAAACTCGTTTCGCGCGCGCCATTCTTTTGTACGATATTCCCATTCGACGACACTTCACCACCGGCGGAGGTACAAATACCGAGTTTATTTATACCACGTTGTTATTTCAACGCGCACGCGAATTTATTGTAGTTTTTAATAAATATGCGTAAGAAATGAGACGAAAAACATAATAACAGTATGTATAACCATATTTTTCGACTATCCGTTTTCTTTTTCCCATGTACGTTCCGTAGGACCGATCGACTGCGACATATTATCGTCACACGATTCCTTTAGTCGATCCACCGCGATTTTCGAGATTCGTTTATAAATTCGTCAACGGATAAATGCATTAGCCGTTTTGTCGCAATAATTACAAATAATTACTAGGTAAATGAATTATTAATGACAATTACGCGCGTTTTATTTCGCCTTTTGGATTTAAAAAAAAAAAATAAATTCAATTTAACCATAAAATATTATTTTTAAACAATAACTGCGGTGTTCCGGTACACACTTCTCATAATAATAATAATAATAATAATAATAATAATAATAATAATAATAATACGCGTTAATTTATTTATATATTATTGCGAAAATAGTAAAGATATTTAAAACAAAAGACAAAAAAATGTAAAGCATTTACGTCACGAAACCATTGACGTTATAGTTGGCACGCGCGACAAAACAGAAATTAGTCATTTGTACTGGTATAAATAGCCGATGAAAACAAATTCGACAAAAGAAGGCTAATCGCTAATTAATCGTCTACAATTAACGATTTGCAAAGAAACCGGGATGGTTAAGAGAGAAAAAAAAGAAATCTTAAAATCGATATAATATATTATATACATTTATATTTGTATAGTAATCTACGGGAGAATGAAATAAACGAGAAACGTTATGATTTCGACAAGAACAAAAAAAAAAAAGTAATGCGATATTTAAACAGCGGATGTTTGTCTTGTGTTTAACAACACAATCGTCTCATTCTCACAAATCATATATATATATTATATACCGTTATAAAGTGTTGGGACGACAATACGCGTTTATATTAATTCTTATTCTTATTATTATTATTATTATTATTATTATTATTATTATTATTATTATCATTATTATCATCAATAGCTGTTTGACATTTGATTATTATTTACAGTTTGCTGCGCTGCACAATTTGATCTTTGGTGTTTTTTCATCGCCAGCCTGATAAAACGACAAAACGTCTTTTAAGAATGCCTGGCTGAATATTCGCGCGGCGGCTGTAGGAGAGGGGCACTAAACCGCATTGTACACACACACACGTCGTTTGTCCTCGTCCGCGTTATTTGTTCACGTTCATTGTCACAATACACTAGACGCGTATTATTTATATATATATATATATATATAATTATTTTATTCTGTTCGCTTGTTGTAAAAATATTATCGAATAATATATATATATATATATATTTAGCTTTGCAAAATATCTACGTTATACATAATAATATATAAAACGATTTCGTGTTAGAAAAACACCGCGTAATATAAATAACGTATAAATCGACTATAACGTACCTCCTATAATATAATGATGATGATGATAATAATGTCACTATAACGATTCGACAAATAAACAAGACAACAAAAAAAGAAAGCGATATTCAATGTCGACGCGATAAAAATTAAATGCGCCGCGCGTTTTCATTGGTTTCTGGAACGCGGTTTTAAACATTATTTCTCAAACCGATAGGAAAATATATTTAGAAATTTAAATATAATTTTCGGACTTATAGAACGAATAGCGCGAAATATATTTATTTAACTTTGGCCGAATCTCTCGCGTAGAACGATAGTGGGGGCCATTCGATATAACACCGTGCGTCGGAATTGCAAACGTGCCAAAATTATTTAATTACTTGAATATAAAAAGTGATTCTCAATAGAGTGCCAATGAAACTCGCCTATGCGGAGAACCGAATGTGTTACCCCGATAAATAAATTATATATATATATATATATATATACTTAAAAACAATAGAATATAGAAATATATTTTATTTTTATAGAGTCTTCTGAAAGAAAAAAAACATATATAATACACCGAGCTGGATTGAAATATCAGCTTTTTATATTTTAAATATACCAATTTAAATTATTTAAAAAGTTTTTTTTCTCTACATATTTACTATAGATTTCTTTTATTTCTTTCCGCCCCCTCCCCCCCGGTCTAACGTATTATTTACTGTTAGGATTGTTATACTCCGATTTATATGTATTTTTTAAAAAAAAAAAAAAACGTTTGTTTATACAAGTGTATATTACAATAATGACTTGTACACGAGTAATGTTATATTTCGAACTCCTGGGTCTAAAACGTATTCATTAGACATAAAAATCAAATAAAATAAACGTACACGCATAAGTATAAGTGTGTATATACATTACTTATATCGCCGCGTTGCAGTGTCCTACCGATTCGTCGCTGTCGACATTACCGAATAACGATAACATCAGTTATAAAATGATTATATTATTTAAAAATACACGTCGTAGATATCGTACCTAAAACCGCGTATATCTTACACGTATTATTATTATTATTATATTACATAAACGTGTAGTGTATGTACGAAATTAATTCGAATTTACAAATTAAATGTAAAAATCGTATTAAAAAAAAATAAAAAAAATAAATCTACGTTTTGAAATCCGTTTAAATAATAATTGTTTTCAATCGCTATTAATCGAACGCGTTACATTTGACTTGACCAACAATATTGTTTATAATATTTTATGTCTACGAATTTAAACGGCTATAAATTTTATCGAATTCTGCAATATGTTTAATATTCTGACAAAGACGTTTCGCACAGTGTACGTTCAACGACAATCGACAATAAATAAT
The DNA here is from genome assembly GCA_032441825.1 of Chaetogeoica ovagalla. NCBI lineage: Eukaryota > Metazoa > Arthropoda > Insecta > Hemiptera > Aphididae > Chaetogeoica > Chaetogeoica ovagalla. Next base: position 4,536,624 of record CM063732.1, on the reverse strand, counting down.
ATCCGTATTTATATTACATAATAATATGGTATTCGCGTTTGAAATTTGTGACTTGCGAGTTTAACGAGCGAAAATTACGAAGTCGAATTAATTTGCGTCGCTACGTACGACTGAGTCCGCTCCTTAAAATCCACTTGTTTAAAAAACAAATAGAAATACCTTCCAGTCGCATCTATTATTATATACGTATATTTTTGAACTGTAATCGTATAAACGGCGTACAACTGAAAATAAAATCTAAAACATTTTTACGAATATTTCACAAAGCCATTATATATTTGTATACATATGTTTTAGATATATTTTCTAACATTTCTTTCGTATATTTTTTATACTTTTATCAAATATATATATATATATATTTTTTATATGACTCGTAACGAAAACATGTGTTTTTTTCTAATTAAATCATCGTGTTTTTTTTCTTTCAAAACCAATATGCACAGCTCACGACTAACGAGCGTTGTTTTTATCTTATCGCGTATTCGCACAATTCAATATATTTTTTTTTTTTTTGTTCTTCTACCAGTTTTTTTTATATATATATATATATATATGACGTACAGCTGAGCAGATAACCGAAGGAAAAGTGTTTTGTAGTGTGTGAACAATTTTGTTGTGTTTTTTTTTTTTCATTTAATTTTTCGGTAAAAATACGTATATAATAAGTAACGCAACGCGTTATTATTGGTCGGAAAACAATAAATAAATATGTATATATAATTCTAAATACTTTGCACATATAAATATATAATAGAAACATTAAATTTATAATATTAAATTATTCGTATAAATCGTAATTTAAATATTAGTTATTTTTATTGCGCACGCAATAGTACATCGATAACCGTGTTTGTTTCGGTATTATATATTACAGTGTTGGAATTACGATTATTCGGTTTATAGTGTTTCTCTCTCGCTCTCTTTGCTCTCGCACCACAGCTGTACCCGATGGCTTATGAAACGTGCAATCTCTTGGTATAAAATTACGACGATCATAATCGATAATCGACATTACACACATTATTGTTTATTAATATTATACGGACACAAATATAACGTGAATAACACTTTTACGTATAACGTATCCCCGTGTTGTTTGCGTGTTATGCAGAGAATGTTCTGAACGAAAACTGCCGCGGCGCGTACAATATAACGACGAATTTTAATAATAAAATTAATGATATCGTGTTATACACACACACACACAGATAATACGTCATGTTATATTCTCGTCAATGACGGATTTATGATAATATTACGCGATTGCTGAGGTTTCGCATGCGTACCGGGCGTGAACGGGTTTTTTTTTTTCTTTTTGTCTTTATATATAATGTACGTACACCTCCTACCTATATGAGTATTCTCGCGCTCGGTTGGGTTTGATATACTCGTAATATACGAAAAAACGTATAAATAATTAAATAACCTAACCGAGAACAGTGTACATTCGATAATAGTTTTACAATAATATCGAACGATACGTTATAGTTACACGCGCTAATATGTCTGTGACGTACGAAACAATTAAAAAAAATAAACAATTCCCGCGTGTGTAGCGTACACGTTTATTACGTGTTCGCGGCAATTGTATACGCACGTCATTGTCCGGTCCATTGCGAAGTCGTTTGTTTCGTTCGCAGCTGTTTTACGCAGACGCAGTAAATTGCAAAACACGGACGAGAGAAATGAAATCGCTCGTAATTAGTAGAGGCGGCGCAAAGAAGTCGCGAGATTTCGGGAAAATTATGCGTAATCAACGCGCGTCTTTCAAGACGTACGTGTATATTACTACTGTGTTGTTATAGCGTTTCCTAAGTTTTTTTTTCTTTTGATTTCGTACCCTCCTTTTTTATAAATTAAAAAAAAATTACGCTCTATTTTATTGTAAATCGTTTCGATGTTCATGTAAATCGTACAATTTAATAAATTGCTATAAAAACCGTATAGAACCCGGAGACCATGTCCTGTCCACTCCTCCTCGTGGACAACACTCCCCGTTTAAATCCGAGTCCGTCGCATAATGCATGCACGAGACGACAGACGGTTGCGTGTATTGTATTATAAATTATTATTGTTCGTTCATCCTCGTTCCGCGCATATATATATATATATATATATACTCGTATTTATTTGCAAATAAACTGTAAACGTGTTATCGTTTGTGAAAATCGAGCGAAAACTATACGTAGGTGTGTGTGTGTGTGTGTTGTGTATACTTACACAGCGATATACAAACAGAGTTAAAGTCGGGGACGACTTGGGCGATACATTCGTGTACCAGCACGTCGGAAGAAAAATAAAAGAAAAAAATGGTTGGGGCGAAACGAAGAAAGAATTCGAAACGGTAACGCGGTCTCGTTAAGTCTGCGAGTGTTACAAAGCTGCTTTGCGGACACACACGCACATATATGTATTTTTTTTCATGTGCGCGCGCGCGATGATCGATTAAACGCGCGTTGTTATTCCCTCCCCCTCCCCCGGTATGGGAAAACGTGCAACGACAATGTACTCACTCGTACGTTATAATATGCGTGTACACACTGCTATAATAAAGAAGCTGTTTGAACTGGGAAGAGAAAGAAAGGATTTCGATGTAAATTTCCGCACACACCCGTTTCTCTCGCGTACGATCCCGCCCGGGCGTTAACAAAACGCGTGAGCTATTCGGCCGGCGCGCTAATACAGACAGAGAACGAACACTTCCAAGAAAATAAAAAACGATCATCGCGAGGGGCGCGAAGAATATTAAACACGAAATCCGTAATTACCAGTTGTGATTCGTGTAATTGGTTAAAAAACGCCGAAAGCGGAATTATCAAAACAGTATCGTCAAAGGACGCGTACAGTGTGTGTGATAAAATCTGATTTGAATTCGCGTAGGACGTTAGAGGAGGAACGGACATTTTTCGCTTCGTTTCAAACGAGTTTTCGAGAGAGAAATCTTATCACGAAACAACCGTTCTTCACTCGCCCGTTCGGTTCCCCGAACATTCCAACGTTTCCACTGAAACGGTGAACTCTTGTGCTCGGGAATCACACACACGGGGAGGAAATCGATTAAATCGCGTCTTAATCCGTCGCGGATTAACTCTTACGTTTTAACGTACACAGACGTTAGGTAAAAGACAATAAAAAAAATTTTCGAATAATAAAAGACAAAAAAAAACTGTGAACGCGATTGAACGCCTCCGAATCGATTCGAGTGTTCGTACACACACACACACACATAGCTCGTGGAAAAAAATAATGAAAAAAAATTGTGGAGCAAAAAGGCGCGCGCGCCACGTCGCGTCCGTCCGTGTCCGCGGGGCACTTAATTTATTATTTACGAAGCGATCCGCGTGGTGTCGTACCGAGGCAGATGGCTTTGACCGCACGCGCAGCGGTTATACGCACTGCCCGCACTGTACACACTGTACGCGCCACATCTGCAGCTGCTGAAGCGTTCGTTTACACGTATAATATAATATTGTAATGTGTGTACAGAAAACCACCGTCGTCGGATCTCCGCCGACGACGACGACGACACCCCAACGGAATCCGATCCCCCAGACACCGTCTGCGCGCTCGGTTTCTTTTCACTCTCGTTCCCTCTTTATTCTCTCGTCGTTCTTTCTCGCTCACGCGTCTTTTATTATACTCACTGTATTTATACACACACACATATTTATTTTTTTCTTACAGAAAATATTATTATTATTATTATTATGCGGCGGCCGACTGCACCTCGACCACCGTCGCATCGTGGAAGTTATATACACGTTTTTTTTTTTTGTATTATATACACCGTCCTTGACGACGGCGGGTATACATACACACTGTGAAGTCGGCGGTGGTGCCGGCGTTGTGTAATTTATTACGAATGCGATCTCGCGGAGGAACGCGTTCGCCGGACCGACTCGAATGATTGGTCTCGCGCGCGCACTTGGTTAGTAGACGGGCGGATGGGGTGGAGGGAGAGACAGACAGCCGACGACCGAGTGAGAGAGAGAGAGAGAGAGTGAGCGAACGAGTGTGTGTGTGTGTGTGTGTGTGAGGGGTCTCTCTCTCTAAAAATACGATAACACATGTCGTCGTCATCGTCGCCGGCGTCGGTTCAATAACCGCTTGCGGTGGTCGACACCACGACCGCGGTATCCGTATCGGTATTTTATAACAATACGTAATATTATCATCATCCCGAAGCCCGGACTACGAGGCGGTGCAAACGTATTCGTGGTGGCGGTGGCTCCGAAGGGTAATTGCTTCTAACGATATAACATCAGCAAGACGTTTACCAGGGTTAATTTTATAAACAAAAATATCGGTTATGAGTTACGATTTCATATTTATCACTTACAAATGCGATTTATAAGATAACGAATTTATTTTCAATACTGTATCCTATTTGTTTATTTATCGCGTGGAATAGAACACACTAGAGCTACGCCTAGTATTTTATAAGACGCGCGATTTGAAATTCATAGAGTCAACTGCCGTTTATTAAAAAGGATTTTTTTTGAAAAATTATCATAACGATATCGTCGTGATTGACGGTGAAAATTGTATTGTTTCGACAAGTTCAACAAGTTTGGCCTGTTCAAGATTTTCGCCATTATTTTACGTTCGAGATTTTGACGTTTTGTGTTGGCGGACGTCCGACGAAATAATTGCGGGATCTTTTTTTTTTTTCTTTTTACCGGAATCGCGTTTTGAGAAAAAATTCTAACGGCCGAGTCGTCTACTGGTCTACGGTAACCGTCGGAATAACGTCTTACACCCGTTCTATCCGTTCGTCAGTTAAAAATTACCTAATATGGGTTTGAGTTTAAACATGTCAATTAAATAAATCGCCGGTTTTTCTTCAATCGAATTTAATCCGGAGTTCGCGTTTTACTAACCGATAATCAAATAATTATTAATCTGTCAAAAATCGTCGATTGGTGTAAAGTCACAACGTCAATATGAACGCGTTGTCAACTTCAAATCAGTAAATTGTTATCATTCGTATTTTTTTCCCCGTTGTGGATAAAGATAATTAATATATTCAAGCGATAGGTATTACTATTTTTTTTTTTTTTTTCATACGTTTTTATTAAATTCATACGATTTAATTTTCGTTTTTGTACGATTTATAATACTCGCGAGACGTTATGTAAGTGTTTCGATGCATTAAAGGCTATTTTCGTTTCCAGTACAAATTCTAGAGTCCTTTTGCTTAGACGGAATCCATAACAATGAAATCTAAGTCGTCTTAATCAAACGGTCAATTCCAGTTGACAATAAGTACGGTAAGTAAAGAGATTGATTCGTGTAAATTACAAAAAAAAAAAAAAAAAAAAATATTATTTTCTTGTTTTTTACAACTACTACTACAAATGACACTCATCTCGAATTAATTGAAAATAATATTTATATATAATGCGATAATTTCGTGACAGTCACTTACTACGTATTATATCACATACATAGTCGGTATAATATTGAACTGTGCAATCGAAAATAACTCGGTTTACTCGATTTGCGGCCATAGCTTAGTTGAAATTTAACCGAGTGATCATTTTCAAACGATATTTTCATTTTAACTGAAGATTAACCCGATGAACGGAGTTTGAATGCTCTTAGCTGACGATCGATAAGACGGGCCTTAAATGTGTCATTGGTCTTTCCTTCGGAAAATCGTTGTACGGGCCATCGAACAAAACGAATCGATACACATACACGTACTTTATAAATTGTACGTGTGGGTTTATAAATCGTATATCGTTTTCATACGTTATTAGACCGCCGCGCTACGTGCGAGCAAACGAAACGGCGTTCGGACACAACCGGAGTGAATCGGAGAATGTTCGAAAATTGAAACGTTTACGACACACACAACCGTTTCACGGGCGTGAAAAAAAGAAATTGTAAATTTTTTTTATAAAATTGTCGTCCTCGCGCCAGAGTTCGTTGGCCCGCGCGCAGCGATACTGTTTGCGATGAAAACCACGGCCGTTTCTGTTTGTGCATGAAAACACGCGCTTTACACGATATCCATAACACTTCAAGAAATAATGTTCCAGAAATATAATATCGGAATGAGGAGCGGCTGTTCAAACGTATTCCCTCGTTCTGCGCACCTCTAACGCGCGAGTCATCGTATGCCTCCTCTCCTCCCTCGTCATCCGCAGACGCTGCGGATACGCTCTACCGGCTGCTGTTGCTGCTGCTGCTGCTGCTACTGCGCAGGGGCGTAGCGAGGAAAAAAACGACACGACATTTTTTTTTTATTTTCGTTCGAACGACTTCCTGTGGCCGTCGTATTTAGCCGGTGTATTGTCATCGAACGCGCGGCTTGAAATAATCGAACTGAAAAAGGCCGGCGCACACGTCGGCCGAGCGGCGGATTAAACGAAATTACCGCCGCAATGTTTAGCTAATTTTTTTTTTTTTTTTTTGCATAAACGTACGAAACGCGTTACGATTTTTTTCTTTTTACTTTCTACAAATCGTATACGCTCGTAAAGATGTCTCCGGTTAGGACGGTCACGAATACGCGGCGAATTAATCGGCGTTTACACATCGTGTCGCAAACGGTATTAAATAAACCGCGCACGAGGTTATATTAGAAAATAGTTTAAACAACTGTTACCCCGCTGTCGGTGCCACCGAACTCGTGTAATCGATTTCCAGTGTTCCGCGGAGGCGGGCGGTGGTGGAAAAAATAAATAAAAGAACGCGTTTCTCGATGTTGCGCACCGCGTTCGTTTTTTTTTTTTTTTTTTTTACAAACGTTCGGATAACACAATCGTATAACAACGCATAACGAAACGATACGTCGATAAAATGATAGGGGGCAGGGAGAAAGCTAACGACGAATCCTATCGAAAATCCGGCACAATTCCGTTTTTGATCGTAGGACGTATCAATTAGATACGCGCGGATATTATTTCGCGTTTATTACTATTATTATTATTATTATTATTATTATGAAAAATCGGTTACGCGCGACAAAGTAGTTTATTAATTTCTGTCTTTAAACGCCATCCGGAATCTCAGGCGAATCGAACCATATCCCCGATCGCACAGTTACGTGGGTATAGCCGTATTGTAATACGTTGTTACAGTTCGCGTATTGGACGAATCATTTAAATATTCTAGGAAACCGATCGTCGGCAGCGTGCCAGGCGGTTTTTGGCCGAAAAACGCATTCCTTACAAATGGGAAAAAAAGAAACGCCGTCCGTCGTACGAGTCCCGTCAACAACCGAGAACGAATCGCGTTCGTCCTATGAACACCGACAGTATTTTTCCATACCGATCGGTTAATTTATATTATATTATATTTCGTTCGCGAAATGTTTATATTTCAATTTATCGCAATTCAACACACATGAATTACAACGCGTATTTCCAGATTACGTGTATGCGGTTAACGTTACAGGAATGCGTTGAATTAACGCGGATGTCGTTGGTTAAAGTTTATGTCTATAGCGTTTGTTTTATTCGAAAGAGAGTTATTATTATTATTATTATTATTTTTTTTTTTTACTGAAGTTTATAAAACAACAATTTTTTTCGCCTTCTTCTTGTCCCTTCGGAACACAGCGAAATATCGCTATACAAATTATATTTCAGGCGAGACTCATATGTAAATCGTATAAAACTGCAGGACACACGCGCGCGCTCATATATATGTTTTTATTTTCTCCAACCTCCATATATGCGTTTACACGGTGTGTAATTTTTTTTTTTTTTTTTTTTTGTCACAAATAATTAAGTCGACAAAAGTACGAATAAAATATTATATAAAACGTACACTGAAGTGCCTTGTACAATACAACTGCTACGATTATTGACTTAATTTTTTTTTTTTTTTTTTTTTTTAGGTGTAATTTATAACCGTATAACTCACGTGTAAGTACACACTGCGATTTGGTCGATTTTTTCATTATAATATTCTAAATGTTTTATCCGTAAATTAATAATTATCACATCGAAATCGAATATTTTTGTAACAATATATTATTATATAAGTATTAAATCGTAACGATTAAAATGGTCGATATTACGTTCGTTAACGTCACGTATTTATTAAAAAATTTTCGTGATTGAATTAATTTTTTACTCGGTTAACGCGCATTTCTAACCGATTAATTTAAATTCGCCCTCAACGCTCATTTTCTCTCTATCCGCGCGTGTGTGTGCGTGTCTCTCTCTCTTTCTATATATATATATAAATCGAATTCATAAACGGGGATGCACAATAAATTTAATAATTCTGGGCACGACCAAACGTCATTCGAGTAATTCCGATGTTGACGGAATGTTTCATAATTCCACAGGTGAATCGATTACGAATTTGAATAGAACGGGCGCTACGTAAAACGAGAGTGTGGCCATGCGGCGAAAACGTAAATAATTCAAAGCGTAAACGCCGTGATTAAGAGACAAAGTGTTTGCGCACTGGAGCTCGGTCAAACCCGAACTATAATTACGCTCGATGATAAAATATAAATACCCACGTCGATATGATGTGCTCGGTGATATTGCGTTTTGTTCTGTATATCAGAATAAAACGCTACTATAGACGTCCTAATGCAAGGAGTGACGACGATTCAATGGAATTCTATCGTTACGCGTACTTATAGCATTATATTCTGGTAAAATGCGCGGCGTATTGGTGTTCTCATTAGTTTTTTTTTTTGAGAGTATATGCTAAATCGTCCAACACAACTTCAGTTACTAACCGATGTATTAGGTGCATATTTGTTATATTCTTGCGGTCAAATTAATGGAAGAGATTATTACGTATTTTCTACACGTTAGATTTATTCTATTTACACGTACAGTATTTACGCGACGAGAACGCGGGGTAGCGTTTAAAAATATGTATTTTTTTTTTTTTTTTAATTTATATACAACACGAATAATTTTTTTTCTTCGTAAACATTATTTAAAGGCCAAGAAACGCGATCGGGCAAGGCGAAAAGAACTACACACATAGTATATCGAATTATTATTATAAATTACGACGGGTAAATCATAGAAAAGAAACAATCGTGTGCGTTAATGACGAACGCGTGCGGTTGTCTTATAAACTTTCTAGGAAATCGTTTACGTAAACGCTTTTTGTTTTCGACAAGAAAATGCACGTTTTTAAATATTGTATTTCAGTACATTATGAGTTAAAAAAAAAAAAAAATAAAAAAAATGTCGAAAAATCTCGGGAAACAAATGATCAAATAAACTTACAATCGATGTATTTTTTTTCTCTAAAATTCTAATTTTATTATTACAAAAAAAAAAATTGTTTTCGGCGTATTTTCGAATCTGACTCGAATAAAAAATGTAATGCTAAAATTGAAGCACGCATTGGGTTGATGACAAATAGACGAACCACCGCGAACGTTTAAAAAGTGTTGTTCCTAATTCGTTTGAATTTATCGCGATATTTCGGCAAAAGAACGCGGCAAAATCGAAGACGACGTATTTTTTCCGCCTCAAGAAAGTCAAACGATTGGTGGTAGTAGTATTGTCGAAAATTAAATTCGACTCCTTCGACGAACGAATCGTAAACGAGTCTTAAACAGAAATCAGCGATCATCCGCCATTGGAACGGACTGTTCATTTGGATTATATCGGGTACTAAAAAAAAAAAAAATTGTTAAATTATTTTTACACATTTCGTAATGTATAAACCCGTATTTAAATGTAATATTATATTTTAATATTATTGTTTCGTAATAATTACAATGATTTATTGCGATTATAAATTCGATGAAACGGTCCTGTTCATATACACATAACGTGCACTGCGATATAAATAATTGTATCGAATTATTTATTGTCAATTATATTATATTATTATGATTCATTGATCATTATCGGTCCAGATACAAAGACATATATATATATATATATATATAATATACACTCGTTTTGTAAGATATTTCAAGTAAACCCCTTACGTAACGAGATTTATTACCAAATCGTGTCTTTTTTTTTTGTTTATTCTTTTTTTTCCTATACCGGAACAAAAGGACCCCTCGCGATTTTCCCCAATTATATAAAATACGAACGATTCCGTTCTGCAATCGCACACACGTTCCGTACACGCAATGATAGATGTACGTCGCGAGTGGTTGAAAACACGTGTTTCTACACACGCAAACACGTATTGTTGCACGTATAATATATATATATATATATAATACATGTCTTGATAATGTCGTTACGAATTCAAGTCTTGTCATTGTATAAATAATAATAATAATAATAATTGTTCTTAATACAAAAATTATGTTTACAAAAATAATTGTATAAATAATAATAAAAACATTAACGATATGCGAGATGTCATCGTTATACTCGTAATTTATCTTTATCGCGAAACGTCGTTTATGCCGCTCATTATTATTTGAATTTATTTTTGTTTTATCTAATCGATTTTTTATATAGTCTCGTCGTCGACAGACACTACGCGCGTTTCACTAACTCTTTTTCCACTCGTCGCCGCGTTTTATTTCGTTCTCGCGAAAATTCGTTAGTTTTTGCGAATTAATTCTTTTAATTTTTTTTTTTTTTGTACTCGCTCCAATTATATATATATATATATATATTTATTTATTTTTTATTGTCCCCGCTGGACAGTGTGTTTTCCGTTTTTCCGCTACGTGCGAGAGGGAAACACGTTTTTAAAAATTATTATTTTCTTTTATTCGCGCATTTCGGGTTATTTCAAACGACGGGTTTCAAAAGTAACTCCATGGCAACGAGAAGAGTAGTCCATCATCGCGTATTTTTCTAAAATAGTCGCGTGGGCGAAATCGAATGTGACGAAACTCGTTTATCCCAGGTAGAATCAAAAGAATAAAAAGTTGTCTGATTTCCATTGTAATACACGTTATTTTTTCGTTTGATTTCGTAATAACGTTATATCAATCGTTATATTTATGTTATCGTTAATTCGTATATTTCAAATATAAATTGTTCGAAACCGTAAGAATTTTTTTTTTTTGTTATACACGTATTGTATTAGCTTTATATTTCCAATTATTATTATTATAATTATTATTTCTTTTTTTTTTACACAATACAGTCCTCGATTAACGACGTCATTACGATTTGACGGGTCCCGAAAACTCGGCGAGATTTAAATTCGCATCCGTACGGCTCTCGTCCTTCCGATTCAAACGATTGCGATTTCCTCTCGCAAGTCTCTTTCACGATCACGACGAATTCAATAAATCACAAGGGCAAACGTTCGAATTGTGTTTTACACGAATAACATTGTTGCGCGCGCGTGTAGGCGGTTTATGGAGACTTCTCATTCGGGCGGTGCAGAGCGAAGACTTGTAGTTCGGATAGTTGTAAAAATAATAACATTAAATCATCGCCTAAAACTTTCGGGAATGATAACGTTATTTAAATTTTACTCGAAACGATTCAAGCGTTTAAACGCGATTACACTCGTACGAACACATTTAGTCGTTCGATAAGTCTAACTGGGGGGGGGGGGGTTTTTTTTAAAAAATATGATATTTGTTACTTTCAATCGATTTGATACGTTTTTGTGTTTTTTTACGTTTCACGCTATACCTATACACTATTATAATAATATGCGGTGCCACGACATCGGGCATCGATAATTACACATACACGGTTCGTATATTCGATTTTTACATCTATACGAATAATCGTTATTGTTTTTAACATCGACGACGACGGGGCAATACACTTTCGCATATATATATATATATATATATATATATACATATAAATATAACGCGAGACGGAATTGACGTGTCAATTAAAATACGATGTTATTAAATGAGAGAATTATTACGAAATGCGGTCGATGATTTTGTAGTAGCGCGGCGGAAAACGACGCGAAAACGACTGCAGAAAAAAAGATTTTATTACGAGTGTGTGTGTACAGCTGTGTTTTCGATTTGGATCGGATGGATTTTAATTTCGTATACGGATTATATTATGGTTATGAATTAAATCGTGTTAAGAAGTATTGTATGAGGTTTTTGTTTAACTTTTGTCGTCGATTGAGTCGAAAATTATTCCAAAACAGAAAAAAAAAAATCCGAGTTTTTCACACGTGCGCGTGAATGCGTTTTATTAAATTTGTTTTGAACGTGTAGATTTTCGATTGGTTTTTTTTTTTATTTTTTTACTGTCTTTGCGCGTATGTGCAAATTACGCATAGAGAAATTATTATTTATCGTAATAATTTATCAATATTGAGTAGACAGATCGGATGCGATAAATCGCGCGGGGACGAGAGAGAAAAATCGAGCACCATTATTATTATTATTAATATTATTATTATTATTATTATTATTATTATTATTATTATTAATATTATTAATATTATTATTATTTGTTTTCACGTCGTCGTCCACAGCTGGTTTATAATTGATTGTGTGTAAAATTCATTCGCGGCGTTATTTACAATGTCATCGACACTGTGCGAGTCACGAGAGAATTTAGAGTCTCAATACGCATATTTGTATTTGTATAATATATATTATATTATATTATACACACCGTGGGCTGCAGAATTTACGGTTTGTTGTATTTCTTTGTTAGGTTTTTTTTTTTTTTTTTATCGTTATCGTTTAGGTCGAGACCTGTATAATAGTTCTGTTAGAAAAACATGTTTGCACGCACAGGAGAACGCGTATACTCGCATACAGTTATACGTACGGGTGTGTATGTGTAATATGTATATTATATCGTGTAAGTATATAAAATATGTCCTGCACAACGGGTTATTGTAATGTATTCGTCCGTAAGTAAAATAACGTAAAGTCGATTGGTATATATGACACGAAAATGTTATTATTAAAATACATACATATATATATATATATATTTTTAATGGCGAAAAATTCGTTTTTTTTTTTTTTTTGTTTACGACAACGACGCATTTATATGTAAAATACTACTTAATACGCGTATTTAATTACGCCGTTATAAATTAGTGAGATACAGAGCTCTTCACTTGTTGTGTTCTCCCGTCCGATTCCGGATAACGAGTGTTTTGAAAAAAAAAAAAAATAAAAATATTACGACATTTTTGTATGGACGACAGCCATTAGCGTTGAACAAACGTATAATTCACCACACGAAATACACTTTGTCGAAAAATTTGAAATCGCGACAAACGATTTTCAAGATTTTTTTCAAATCATAAGTAGTTAAAGTCTGACGTTGTATTTAATTTATAAAAAAGTAGTGAAAACAAAGAGGAATTTATAAAATTAATATTAAAAACAAAAATCAAAAGGATATGTAAAAATACAACGATATGTAGCATATACAACAACCTTCTTATTTTATTTTATATAATACTCATTGGCTTTTTCGAATGTTTAAATATACATTTTAATATATATATATATATATGTATATATGTGTATTTATTTATTTTATATATTTTTTTTATTTAATTTATAAGCCTTAAAACAAAAAAATTAACCTCTTTTACGAATTAAATACCACAAAATCCGTATTCGCTGTCAGAATGTAGCCCAAAATTAAAATAAATTTTTCCTCCTAATATATATATATATATATATGTGTGTATAATGTTACACGTTCGGGGTGAATATTTCGAGTTTTTATACAACCGTTAGCATCAAAATTACGAAGAAATAACGATAATCGCGTGTTATTATAGCGCATAATATACGCGATTGTTTTTTTTTTTCAGACGCTTTTGAGAAAATAGAAAAATGACCTCTCTCTCTCTAAAGTACGCAACCATACAGATGCGATTCGCTACAAATATAAGTGACGTGATTACTGTTTCGAGACTTCAGTTAATCATGATCTGAGAATTTTTTTTTCACGTTTCTCCTGCACGTCTATCGACGGATTTTTATTCGTCTCCGGGGATTCTTCTGACCGTAAAGCAAAAAGCGTTCAGCAACATCGAATGCGCGCGGACTATTTGGTTTAGAGAGAGAGAGAGAGAGAAAGTGGTTACTTTGGAAAATTATTATTCGCACCGAAAAAAAAAAAAAAAAAACCGCATTCCGTCAATATTTTCCGCGTCGATTGTTCGAAGAGCCGAGAAAAAGCAAAAAAAAAAAAACAAATCAAAAGATTCTCGGACGAGCCGCGAAATAATTATATTAGGTCCTTCTGAAACGTTTTATACGGTTCGCGGTGTCTCGTGCGTTTAGAACGGAATCGGGATTATACACAAGACGTGACAACATCGTACTTACTCGTCAAAAGTAATACGTTTTTTTTGTTTTTTGTTTTTTACACGTACAGCGTAAAACACAATAAAATATCAGTGCGCGGGGCGGGGGGGGGGGAGAAATTGGGAAACCGGGCGACGGTGGTGACTTTATTTCGTATAAATGAAATATAATTCGCGCGGGGTCGAAAGTGACGCAGTAGACGACGACGACGACGACGAGAAAACACCCTTCGTACATAACGATATGGCCCCGTGTAGACGGTACACAGTGGTGGTGCTTGTGTGCACGGAGACGCCGCCGCGCCCTTGTCGCGTAGGATTTTCACCCGCGAGGCCCGTGGGACGGGGGAGAGAGAGAGAGAGAGAGAGATTTTATTTTTATTATTACATTTTGTTTTGCCGCGAAGAATATATACTGTTGGGGAGAGTGCGGCGTATACACACACTTGCGTATAACGATAATAGAGGGGACTACGGAGTTTGAAACTCGGACGGGTGTGCGTGCCCCCGCACCTCGTTTCGTGCGTGCCCGGTCATAATCCGATAACAGAGTCCCCGAGTAATACGCGCGCGTATTTAAACCACGTCTCCTCCACGCGCGCGTTAGGATAAAATATAAGACGGACGCGTCGTGTATTATATTTATATTTATTATATTATTTTTAATATTTTAAAAAATATAATATTTTAAATAAAATTTTATTATAAAATATTTATTTATTATATTTATTAACAACACTGCGCGACAGTGCGCAGCGGTATCACAAATAATACGTTATAATATTATAACGTTATGCTATTTAAATAAAGAACGACGTGTGAATACACGGAGACGTGTTTTCGGAGTGATTTATTATTACTCGCGCGGATCTAAAAAGCAACGACGACGACGACCAAACAAATCGCCCCGCGTTCGATTGTGAGCGGTTTTTTTCGGCGTGCGTCAATACGCGCACTTCTTACTGTCGTATGACGCTATCGTGTCGTATAAAACGTTTAATACGTTTAAGACGAAAAATCATCACCCATTTTGTCGCTCTCGAATAACCTCGACGTCTACAATAATAATTGCTAATCTTTCGGAAACATCGCTTTTTTTTTTTTTCTCGACGTTTATATAACGCGGCGAATTTACTTGTCGTCCGATGTCGTTTTCAAGACTATCGTTTCGATAGTTGTTTTTCTTACGTCCCGCTATTAAAAACCGTCGAAAACGAAAAACGAACAGTTTTCCATTCGGTTTTCGGGTTGTTTCGGAATTGCGCGAAAGAAAATTACTGATAAAAAAAAAGAGTTTCGGATAAACCACTCATTGGATACTAATTATCTTCTGGAAAGCAACGCATGACGACATCGTCCGAGCACACTTTCTATAGTCGAAAAACGTGCACGTAGGAGACTATTTAATAAATATCACTGTAAAATCCAATAGGTTCCACGGTTCGTTCGGAATCTAAAAAAAAAAAGAAGAGAAATAATAAAACGTCGAGCCAAAAATAGCCTTCGATAATAATTTATCTGTCCTTATGGTATAATTGTAGTGAATAAAATCAATAGATGCTAATATAGTTAGTGCGAAATAATTACAATGGCATTGGTATTAGTATATAACAATGATGATAGAGAAAAAAAAACCATCGTCTTTTGGCTACTAATGGACTTACACGTCGGACAGTCGTCTTTAAACATAGTAAAAAAACAACTCGGTATTTTGTTTTGTTATGATTTTTAACTTAAATTTGTGTGTATACGTATATAAATCCGAATCGATAGATATCGCAACGTCCTATTAATAATAGGAATAAAATAAGTAATAAATAATTCTGAAAAAAAAAAAAAAAAAAATAGAATAAACCGTTTAAAATTTGTACGCGGTCAATGATTTTTAAATAACGAGTCTACGTGTCGCGTTTATAAGCGCCGATTCAATAGCTCTCAAACTCAATGAATTTAGTTCTTCTTCTTCTTCTTCCAACTCGGTCGTAAATGATTTTTCGTTTACTCGAGAAAGCGCGTACTCAGGGCAGTATTAATGTTTTTAAATATAAACAAATTAACAATAATTCAATAACTTCGAAATTGTATTCATTTTTTTCTTTTTAATCAATAATAATCTAAGGATATGATCGAACGTTGTGTGGACACTCGTAGGAAAACGATTTATCCAAATCATCACTAAAAAAAAAAAAAAACCGATTATGCGAGTTCGCATTTGCAGTTTTAAGCGATTTCTCAAAATATTATTTGTGCATAAAAAAAAAAAAAAAAAAAAAACTAAGTAATATTTGGTAATTTACCCGTTGTAAGCACGTGCTCGTTGGGTTTGCTCGTGGTGGGTAAAATATTTAGTGAAATCTGTACAACACCACGGTAAGGACGGCCGGGAAGTTGAGGAGACTGCACGTGTTACACGAGTGTCGTGTGTATCATCGAGTGACTTAAAACACGTCGCGTGTACACACACGTGTAACGTGACACCCCCCCCTCTCCAGACGTGAAATTGTCCGGTTCGTGAAATCGACTCGCGCAAATGCGATAAAATGCTATGCTCGTTTCACGAAATGCTTGTGCATGACACGGTCGGTGTATACAAGGACTATACAAGGCGACTGACTACTCAAGACGCAAAGCGACGCGGGGGAATCACTGGGGGATCGACAGTCGCGTTTATTGAATTACGCGCTGGAAACGTATAACGAGCACTTCACTCCAAATAAACGTGCGGATTTTTAGTTTTCGCGCGTTTTCCGACGTACACGCTCCAGGAGTATAGAATTTAGACTCGGAGTAAATCTCCTAGTAATAACGCGTTCGGAAAGTACGCGATATCTTCTTAAATTCCAGGGCTATTTTTTTTTATAATCACGTAACGTCTATTGATTTCCTACGAAACGCCAATATGATTACCGTATACATCAAGCGTTGTTGTGTTTGTTGTGGCCGTAACGTCGTCGTTCCCATTGTCTGTACACTGTTCGTAGGTGGCGAGAAAGCCGATCCTAATCAACTGACGTTACGAATAAATAAGCGCGCGTTCGTAATTTACAATAAATCCCGGGTGTTCGTTGAAATCACAAAATTATTGTTATTCGTACGCGGTTTATAACGAAAAAAATCCTCTTTGGTTTATCATAAGCGCCGCGCTGACACATGTTTCCCGCACGAGCTCGGCGTACAATCGGTCCAGTAACACGCGTGTTGATCGTAATAATTTTTGTTATATTATGGAAGCGCAGATGAAAATCGTTTTGTTGAGCTCGTTTTGTGGCGCGATGATTGTCGCGCGTCAAGCGTTTTTAACTTTTTTTTTTTTTTTTGTCGACTGTATATAATAATAATAATAATAATAATAATAATAATGGTTTGGATTTTACGCGATACCATTTTTGTTTAAATTTTTCTTACACGTCGCCAACGCGTATTAATTATTATGTCATTGCCGTGTGGGAAAATTATCAATTTTCCTCGTTCTCAGAAACGCGTGATATTATTGAAGAAAAAAAACGGCGCGGCGTATAAACGAGCGTAACGAGTTTAAAAAAAAGAAAGATATTTTCCAAAACGTTATTTCGCGTGGGGAATAAAAAAAAAAATAAATAAATAAAAACACGAGCGTTTTATTCTCCGGTCCCCCGTATTGATTTCACGTTTTTTTGTTTTTTTTTTTTATTTATAAATTTTTTTTTTTTGCGTACGCGACGACGATGCCGGAAACGGATATCCTTCGGTAATGCGCGCCCGGCACAACCGCTGCTGTCGATCGAAACGATATATTATTACAATGCGCGCGCGCAGGCGTCGTCAACGATTGCAATGTATAACCCGTTCGCGTTTAAAAATAAACGTGCGCGAGCGTATTAATTTATCGGCTCGATTCTCTCCGTCGGTACGGATAGGCTGGATACGTTGTAACTTATTATGTATTTCCGTAGTGTATATTGTCGTTTCGAAGTACAAGATGATGATGATAATATATATATATAAAAAAAAAAAAAAAATTGGATTCTGAAATCGTTATCCGAATGTTAATTCGCTTGAGCGAGGATTTTTTTTTTTTTTTTTACTCCATTAAATTGTTCACCGCACGGCGTTCGTAATAAAAATGAAATTCGCGTTTATTTTTAAAACGTTTAAACGTGTCTCGGTCGTACACGATGCGGTAGTTTTTACAGAAAAAAAAAAAAAAAAAAAACGAGTTCCCGTACAACGCGCACGTAAAAAAAAAAAAAAAAAAAAAAAAAAAAGAAAGAAAGAAAGACGCGCGGAAACGCGAAAAGATCCATCGCAGCATCCATCGCACAACACGATTGCACAGTCGTTGTTATAATATTATGTTTATAACACGCGTTCGTATTCTTGACCCGAGCTGTGGTGCCGCGGCGTCGGTGTATGTTGTCGTTATCGTACACACGGACGCGCACAATGCGAAAACAAAGAAATTCTATACGACCGTTAATCGTCGTCGTCGTCGTCGTCGTCGGAGGAGGACTTATATCGGTTCCCCGAGGTCCCTGAACCCTTCCGTCGCCGCAATCGCGTCGTCCGACATACGCAATTAATACGCACAGGTGTCGTCACGTATATAAATTCTATTTCGGTCCGTTTACGGTCCGCAAACGGAAAAAAAGCAACAACAACAACAACGACGACAAAAAAAGAGACTTTCGCGTTATAAGAGAGATCGGGGCGGCATTTGCCGTATAACGCGATAAATATGTAAGCCGTCGCGGGACAAGAAATCGTTCCCGAAGATTTTTCATCAATTTATACGATTTGTACGATAAACGCGAAACGGGATTTTCACTGTTGAAAACCTTCGCGACGTATGGTTTCCGATGGATTTAAAAAAAAATAAATACGAGTACAAATATGTTCCAGTAATCAGCTATCGTCAGTTGATCCCAGTCAGTCGCTTCCATTGTCTCTCCGGGTTTTCCCGTGTTCCATTTGTCCGCATCGTTTTCTTCTTGTTCGTTACCGTTCGACTTCATTTCGGTGTCTCGCCGTGTTTTGCGCCACGCAAAACCTTTGCCGACTCTCTGTCTCTTCACTCGGTTCGTTGCGATTTCGGTTATTCTCGGTCGTTTCCCTTATTTCCGCGTCTATCATTCTTCTATTCAATACGTTATCCAACACTGGTTCATCACGCACACTCTATTCCCAATACTCTATACTCAACGTTTCATCGTTTTTGTTCATTTTCCACTGTCATCGGTCACGCTTCACGTCCATAAGTCAATGTCGGGCCTTACAACAGCCGTACACACGCGCACTTTTGTTCTTCTATAGACGACATGACTTCGTTTTGAAGTTTATTTGTTCAGTGCGAAAAAGGTCCTTTCCGCTTTGATATAGCAAACCATCGACTATTTCGAGCACTCCAGCGGCCGTTGTCACTACCGCCGGTGATTGTTACTCCTGTGCGCTTGAAGCTCTGGGGGCTATTTCGAACGCATAATTCTTCACGGTAAAATCTCCCCTCCCCCACCTAAAACAATAATAATAATAATATTGTTACAAGAGGCCAAATCGATTTTCGCGCTAAAATAGATGATTTCGCAAAGACCGAATTACAATACGCTCCGACCGATGCCGCATTGAGAGAAGCCGTTTGAAAATTGTACAGACATCTCGTGATTTTATATAAAACGATTTTTTAAAATATGTTATTTTTAAATCGATTCGTCCGGGATTTACCGGTCTTGGGGCGGGCGGCGGTATAAGTTTATTATTGTTCCTCGCGTTTTCTACTACGAAAACAATCGACTATTAAAATAAATTCGAAATTATTGTTGGACGAATGAAAAGATCTGAAAATGGATCTTGCGGGTTGTCGTAAGATTGTATTTAGTGATATGCGCCGAAACGGTGATAACGTTCGTCGTTGTACTCTACGGTGTGGAATGCGAAATAACGCGCTCGTATTTACTCGATAATCAATAGCTGTTCACATCGAGTGTTAACAACAGAATTCATTTTTACCGTTTCCGAGGATCCCTGGTTTATCAGAAGGAGAAAGAAAAAGGCGTTGGCAACACATTCGCCCGACTATGAGCGGTTTACGTTTGTTAAACAGTTTCGTTCTAATGCATTCCTCGATTGGCTCGACGAAGCGGAAATAAAATTTTTTGTACGTGAATCCGTACAGTCGTGAATTTCGCGTTCCAAACCTATTTCCACGCGTGTTATACGTGTTCAACTCGTGCTTTTTCGACGTAGATTTTTTTTTCTCCATATTATTTCAATACTATACAAGTCCGGCGATTATACGCGAGATAAAAAAAAAATATATATATATATATACTTCGAAAGGGATCGTAAAGTATAATCCTCTTTCTGGGCAAAAAATAAAAAAAAAAATGAATAAATAGGGTGAAAACGACTAATTATTTTAAACGAGCAATTCAGCGCGTTGGCCGCGGTCGCGCCACCCGCGCCTCGTCGGCGCAAAGTAAATAAGTCTCCGGCAATTCGTGCTTTGAGGGTGAAAAAAACAACAACACCGAAATTAGTGTACACTTTTTTTTTTTTTTCAAAATTAACTCGCGTACGTTTTAATAACGATTTACCGTTTACCGAACACACCCCGACAACCTCGTGTAACAAAAAGTAACATGTACATACACTCATATAGTATACACGATGTTAATGTTAATATACAACGCGCGTGTGTATATATACACGCGTGACACGCAAAATGATTTCTTTTTTTAAACGTAGTTCAAGCGTGGCACTAGAAGAATACAGAATACCAACGGCGAAGCCGAATAGTATTAATAAAATACTACAGCCAATACAAAAATACGTTATTTAAATTAACAATTCGGAAACTCAGTATTAGACAATTTTTGAATTGAGACGGGTCTAAGACAACGGGTTGTTCTATTTCCTGTCATCTCCGATTTTTCACTGGTGACGATAGTAAGGATGGATGTGGGAGATATTAGCCAGAAAATACGATATTCGCTTACGCAGACGATACCGTTATAGTAGGTAATTTTCGTGACGACTTAGTTGTAGAGATTGCCGGAATAGTATTTATACTGTATAGAATTTATTTTTCGAAAAATCCTTAGGACGAGCTCAACCGCAGCTACGTCGCGCGATTGTTATGGTCCTGATTGCGATAATTTTGGAGCCATTAAGCAAGAATCAAAGTTGTAAATCAGTAATTAATATAATGGCCGAGAAATACGAGCGATGTTTCATCATTTTTGTACTCTCCGCGGTGTATTAAATAGTATTATTGGGATTATTATGGTGCACGGCGTCGCGAAGGGATTATCGCGGGGATTATCCTTACCGCGGCGTTTCTTTCGGAAATGTCTCCGTCCGTTTTCAAAAGAAAATCCTTTTCCCCACAACTATTTAATCGTATTTCGTGGTTCAGAAACGGGCCGGAGGCAGTATAAATCGAAAGATATTATTTAAACGACGGTGAGAGGGCTTCTTTTTTTCAAATCCATCGTAACTATGGGTATACGAAACCGAGACTAATCCAACGTAACCGGACTTATATACAGACGACCGTATATGGTCGACGCCGAAACGGAGACAAATCTGTACGGCTGTCGTTCGTATGACGGCGTCAACTGATATGAAATATGCTTAAGACCAAAAGGGAATATTTGCAGGAACGTTTAGGATGTCGGATGAATTTCTAAGTGAACTGGCAATTATGTGTGATGATGTCCAAGTGTTCTCCGCGGTTTTGTTCTATCAGCCGAAATTCAAAGCCACGCTATTATTATTAACTAATTTAAAACGCATCCGGACGGTAAATTGCTACTGAAAGAAAACCAGATTTAATATTGATACGATATGTAATAAAAAGATAATTTTTCAATAAGCGAATTCGAAAAAAAAAGATTTCTAGACAATAAACAGTGAAAATATTTTAGAACAATCGACCGGAGAAGTGGATATTTTGCGAATACGCCGATGGAATAGATTTTCGCTTAAGCAAAATGTGACGATTATTTTTTAACGTTTTAATTTCAGGTAGTGCGTGCGGATTCAGTAAGAAAAAAGTGGATGAAACGTCGGTGTAGCTCTTGCCTTCGTATGACTGTTCTGCAGTTCGGTTGTACTCCGGAATTGTACATTTTTCTACCACAAAACATTAAAAACGTTTTCAAACACTGTGAATCGTGACGGACTCGGACCGTGTGTGCACATAAAATGAAAAACAAAATGATTTTGAAAATCCAAAAAGATTTCAGATTTTTTTTACTGGGTACGATCGGAATAACGTAATAAGCGGCCGTTCGCGGAAAAATCGTTTTGTTTTTTCAAACACAATACACCATCGCGACTACAGACGCGGTGTACAGCTGTGCAGACATAACCGACCGTCCTCTTTAAAATAGAAAATAAAACTAAAACATAAATTTTTTTTTATGTGCTCGTAAAATACAACTTTAAACGATGTCGACGTCTTTGATCCGGTATTCGTTACTGTTTCTGTACGGTTGTCATTATACAGAATTCAATACACACAAAATGCTTGTAAACGATTTCCCCTTCCTTCCTCCCCACCGATTGTCGGTGCTTGCAGGCCAAATCGCTTTCTCGTCTCCCAAAAACATTATATTTTACCGATAAAATCTTTGAAGTGGTTCTTCAATAATATAATCGCGAAATCTCTTAAAGGGTTTTTTGTTTTCTATTCGTCGCCAATATTATTATTATTATTATTATTATTATTATTGGCGCATAAACGTCTCGGACCATGCGGATCATGGATGGCGAACGCTAATGCTTTTCACGCGCGTTGATTATCCGCGAGTTTGATGACATCTGCAAGTCGGTATGAGTGGTCAAATGTTGAAAATTCAAAAGCGGGAGTAAGCGAATTTCAAGAAATAAATTTGTTACTTGAGACAACGAGCTCGGAAACAATTATCGTTCAGTGTTCCAGATTCATTTGCTTCTATTGAAAAAACCAACGATCGTTTTAATGACTGGTTCTACACGTATATATATATATATATAATACACACATTTACTTCAGTGCATTTTATTGAATCGATTGCGGTATAAGAAATCGTTTTGGAATAAAAAAAAGTGCAGATTTCGTTCGATTATGAAATCGATTCGTTACAATCCGCGAGTATCGATCCGTATGGTTCCGTTAACCAGTTGCAGTAAAATCATGCGACAAATTAAGATTGATTTTCGTCGGCCATATGATAATTATTTTTTTTAATATACACATTCCAGTTATTACTCTCTTAACATACTCTTTTTTTTTTTTTTGTCAAACGTAGATTATTTTTTAATCTTTTTTTTTCCCCGTACTATTATTGACGCGTCGGCCAAAACGAATCGATCGCAATTATTTTATTTGACACGTACAAATGTTCGTCATCCAAATGACGCGGACGCGAGTGTGCGAGTACGAAACACCTTTTATTGAAAATTCCGTCCGGAATAGGATAACATATTATATTATGTAATAATTATAATATACAATAAGAGTGATTGTATTTAAAATAAAAAAAAAAAATTCGATTTAAAAATAAAAAAATGTTAAATCCGTAAAAAAAAAAAAAAAAATCAATACGAGAAAATGCTTATAAAATGGTGCAGTTGCGTTACGCAGCGTCGAAGGAAGAGGACCTCGCCGAAACCCAAACGTAGAGCGAATGGAGCGTTTAGAGACGGACGGTGGAGACGCGGCGTTTAAGTCGGATTAGATCGGGTTGCGTGTCTTATGAAAACCGACTGATTTACTTCTACGACGGCGATGTTTTCAGTGGCCACGGCTCCTCGCAAGGAATAATATTGCAGGGATAATGTCGAATACGGTTATTATGAGAGTGGTGGTGTGAACGAGTGGCATATTATAGCGCGTTCGACTGTCCTTTATCGCGCTGTTTGACGGTGGATAATGTCTGCCGCGGCAGGTCCACACCCGAACGTTATCGCCAATATTTATCGCCAAAATTCAAAACGTCCCCCTCCCCATACGTGTTCTAGACGACTTTTAATCATTTTAGACTTAACAATTACGCGTCAAGTTTATAAGAGCAAAAAAAGAAAAAAAATCGTATCACACAAAACACGCTTGGATTGAAAAAAAACGTAAAATCTGTAAAAAAAAAAAAAATAAGAAAGAAAACGCCAAAAAAAAAAGCCTCAGGTAAAATAATTATATAGATAATAATAGCCTATTTTCATATAATAATAATAAAACGTTTTTATTTCGATTTTCCGTCAATGTCAATGATCCCGTTTTGTTCACGAACGCAGTGCATGCGTACGTGCTCTCGCGCTTCGAGTATTCGTTTTACGCGGTTTGCGCGATTTGTTTTAGTTTTTTTCTCTCTCTCTCTCTTCTTTATTGTCTCCCTCTCTCACTCGCTCTGTCTCTCTCTCTCTCTCTCTACTTCTCCGTCTCTTTCTGTTTACCCCTCTACTCGCTCCGTTCGCTCTTCAACAGCTGGCTCTGACGGAATTTCACTCGGCCCGTCGTCGGTACATTCGTCGTTATTAAAGTGGGCCGCCTACTACATACACATTATTATATACCGCGACTGCGGTATAATAAACGTCGTATATATTTATAATATATTACAATACAATCGTCGTGTTACAATAACCGTCATCATCTCGTCTAATACATAATAAATGTTATTGTTATTACTGTTGTTATTATTATAAATTAATTAATCAATTAAAAATGACTCTATGTATTCACACCCCGTATCGGGTCTAGGCCAAGACGCTTCGACGTGTATGTCCGTTTGACATTCGTTCGACATTGTGTCTCTCCATATTAAATCAATATTTAAAAACTCCCTAACTGTATGTACTTGCGTAGTGTTATAACTGTCGTTTTTTCCAGCGTATGTGTTTTATTATTATTATTATTATTTCTATCGGTACGCATATTATTTGCGTATTTACGGAGAGAACGATAGGAGAAGGAGAGAGAGAGAGAGAGAGTGCGTGTGTAGCTCAAAGACGATGCACACTGTACGTATGCGTGACACTCGCGCATATTACACCTACCCGGAAGTTCTGTGTAGAAAGTGTTACTACTACGAAGATGATTATCGTAAGATTACGCCTACTAATTAAAACGTACAGATTTTATTGAATATACATTAAAATATAATATTATGACGTTGGTCGGTTTTCTACATAATCACCACATATTCAAAGAACGTTTCGTTTGGAAAGTATTAGAAATAAAAATTAATTATTTTCGACAGCAAATCATGCTCGACGATTACATTCGTCGTTTTAATTCAATTAGTAAATATGAATTAATTCACATGTACAATATATGTTAAAAACGAATTCTGTTTGTACGCGTACGTATTTTATACAAATCCGCGACCTCTGTATGGTCGCTGAATTTTGCACGGTGTTACGACTTTCTGATCGTCTTAAAGGGAATAAAACGATTTAGGATCTTATGCGTAGAAGCGATTACCGTGTATAGAACAATAATAATCTATATAAATACCTAAGGGTTGACCAGTCGATATCAGTCAGTTTGTCGTGTTCATTGAACCATCCAAGCAAAGTGAATTCCTCAAATCTTAATTTACTCGAAATGTCCACAGTAGTATAGTATAGGCGTAAATGAATCGAATGCCAAACGAATTTGTCTTTTTCCAAAAGCGGTAAGTCTAGTGTATCGTTAAAGACATTATATATAGACAAATGAAAATCATAAAATTTTCCATAAAATCCGCGCGAAAAATAAATTTTTTAGGAGACATTCCACCGTTGTGCTCGTGGTATTGCGTCTCAGACCATTGTCGTAACTTCAACATTTAAGTCCGGGTGCAAAATTTTCAACGAAAGAAAAAAACAATTTTTTTTTCGAATCTTCACGTGGTATTGTTAAACGCGGATTGTACTCATAATAGAATTTTCCGATGTACATTCAATTGGTTTTGTGAAATTACTGCGTAATTTATGGAA
This sequence comes from Chaetogeoica ovagalla, assembly GCA_032441825.1. Classification (NCBI taxonomy): domain Eukaryota; kingdom Metazoa; phylum Arthropoda; class Insecta; order Hemiptera; family Aphididae; genus Chaetogeoica; species Chaetogeoica ovagalla. The sequence continues at coordinate 4,510,494 of CM063732.1, read as the reverse complement.
ACTTGCCAGCTCTTTAAATTTTTGTTCCATTAATTTCGTGTTTCACTCATAGGTTTTACTATCGTTTTATCGTACGATACAATTATATATATATATATATATATATATAATTAATATTGTTGTAGACAACTGCAGTTTCATAAAATCAAAAAAATTAAATTCGAGCGTGTTTTTGAATTATTAAAAAAAAACAAAAAACAAAAAAACAAAAAATTGAACGATTATATCGTTTACAAAACAGGTCGTTTTACTCTTCGGGTCCCCTGAGCGCCAGTGGCCCGGGGTGCGACCGCGTTCCCTCCACAACTGATCCCTATTATAATTACACCGTAGTTTTGAGGACGTGATAATGCGAAACAGGCTGCTGTGTTTGATTTCCAGACGGTAATAAACGTTAAAAAAGAAAGATGAAAAACGGGGGACTCGAATTCACTAAAAAAATCCGTCGCCGCCAGTGGTGTACGACGAGCGAGTTCGTCGTCGTGTGCCTACAGGGGGGTTAGTATGCCCGCCGCCGGCCCGATCGATATATTATGCGAATCATTTTGCCACCGCGCCGCCGCCGCCGCCGCCGTCGGGGCGGACTTGGTGTTGTGCACGCGGCCCCCGCCGTCGTCCCGTCTACGGCTCGGCGCGTACCCCCCGTCCCGACGCACACGCACCACCGCGCCGACGGTCTCTGGGCGTATTCCGTTTTCGGACCCCATTGATAAGCCAAATAAACCATCTCCGGTGGTGATGGGGGTGGTATAGCGACGGCGGCAGTAGTAGTAGTAAACGTGCACCACCACCTGTCCGTCCGCAGACAGCAGTGCTCTTCTGTACGGTCGCCGCGGACCCGGTGCGCGCGCGCGCGCGCGGCACTAACATCAGGAGAGAAACGAGTTTAATAAATCGTGCGTGTGTGTCTGCACGCGGGGATCTGCCGTGTGCCGCCGGTGACGGTTAAGCGAAACTCGTATTGTGACGCGTCGCCCCCACGTGGAGACACAGCGCGCGTCTCTTTTTTGCACACACACACACACACACACAAAAAAAGATCCGTCCGTCTTTTTCTTTTGTTTTTGTCTCTTTCGCTCGTCGCAAGAGCGTTTTTAGATACGTAATTTTTTTTTTTTTTTTGATAGGAGCGGGAGATACCGAGTAACATTATCGTTTGAGTTATTTATATGCTCTAAAGACTAAAAAGATTCAAATTTCGAAAAGAAAAAGCGAATTTACGGAAATATTGGCCACCTAAAAAACAACTATTGCGCGTTAGGAATTTAATATAAATTTCCGCGGAATTATATTCTCTTACGTGGTGCGCGCGTAAACACGATAGTAAACGTCGTTGTACGCAACATTTTTACGACAAAAATATTATTATATTACGTTTCGCGCGGGGCGTGCCGTTAAAAAAAAAAAAAATTTCCCGACATCTCGACGATCTGGCGAGGTGTTCGGGCTCGCCGCGCGCTCACAACGGTTTCGATAATAGACTCTATAAGATCGCTGAAAGAAATTACGTTTTTCTTAACGCAAAACTCGAGCAAAACGATTTAACCGCGAGATACGCGCAGTTTTTTTGATACTTTTCGTTTCGCTCATTGTACACGACGTCGCGATTATCGTTGAACAAATTATTTTGTTATATGTACTTGTGCGATGGGGTGTGAGGGGGGAGAGGACAATCGTATTGTTATTAAGGGGGAAAAAATCGACGTCTATACGTACTTTTTTTTTTTGTTCGCGCCGTTATCCCGCGGCAGGGTGAGCCATTCTCGTTTTTTTTTTTTTTTTTTTGAAGCGAGCAGCAACGTAAGCGGCACTCGGTAGGGACTAATACGAGGGCGCGAAAATTCTTATGATTCATAAACCCACACGCCCTTCTAGAACATCAAACGAATATTTTATCACTATCGTTAAAACATAAATGATGTACCAATGTTTTCGATCAAACTAAATAATAATAATAATAATAATAATAAAAAAAAAATAATTCAAATCATGTTTTCTAAACCGATAACCAATCATTGTGTCGCCCGCACTCGAGTACAACATTAAATTTAACTAATTTAGGCGAGAAAAAAAAAACGATAAACAATATTGTACGAGTGTATTTTAGAACTCTTTATTTCGATGACGTATGATATCAGTTATCATAGTTGGACTGGCCCGTACCGCTAGTCCGTATATTTACGGATGCGGCCGTGGTCAGGTTATGGTCAATTGGAAGCATTTTTTTTTCACCTGTTAATACTAATTTTAAAATATTAAATAATAATAATAATAAATAACGATGGATATTTACAATTATATTATACCAAAATTTAAGAAGAAAAAAATGTTTTTGAAAAATGATTTTTTCCTCAATATAAAATTACGTGTTTGATAAATATTTCGAGTTTCCGTGTACCCATTTGTTTACCGAAATTACGAAGAAATCCCGTTTTTACGAAGCCCATGCGGGAAAATTCCGTATTCGCGCGAAACACTTTTTCCCGTGTACCGTACGACGAACTCGTCACTACGATTCGATAAAATGTCGTATGTATTTTTATCGTATGCGTGAATAAATAGCGTTTATCCTCATATTGTGTCGCTCACACGAAAAACATTTCATCGGATTTGTTCATTACGTTCAGCCGTGCAGTCGTGCGTTCGACGCGTATCATTGTTGTTATTTTCAAGCTGTTCACGATGGGAGACGAGAGTTTTTCACCGGAATTATTTATTTCATTGATCGAAAAGAACCAAACCAATTGATTGGGATGGGTCGTTGGACGTGTACGAAAATAAATAAAGTCGCCACACGAAATTCGCGGAGAGAAATTTTCATTAAAAATATTCATCCGGACTTCGGAAACACGGAAAGAAACGAAAAATGGCGAGAATACGGTGAGTAAATTTGATTGTTATTTATACTGTTTATTTATAGTAATATAAAAGAGAAGTGAAACAAGTGGATCCACGATGGCGATTGTGGGTTGACTACTGCCTGGGCGACAGTGCTAAAGGTCCATTGCCCGCCACGGTTCAAAACCCGTGCGCGAAAAAATCGAATCGAATATTTTTGTTCCCGCGTGAAACGCCGTCTCGTATTCGATAAAACCGTACACGGTGAAAAAATCGAAACGAACGGTCGCCGTCTGAACGTGGCCCAATACACTTGTACAATAATAACATTAATAATAATAATAATAGTAATAATAGTAATAATAATAATAACATTAATAATAATAATAACATTAATAATAATAATAATAATAATAAAGAGTAGATTTACTATATTTTACTTTCCTTTTATTTTTTACGTTCCCGAAACCGAAACCGCTGTTTGTTGTGAGCGCCGCCGCGGCGCGGTATATAATACAATAATATAATAGTCGTCGTTTAATCTAATACAAGTCGGTTCGCTCACCCCCGCCGAACCCAACCGTATGGTATAGCCCGTACGCTATTCCCCGTCCGACTACGAGACGCGGCTGTACAATAAACACAGACGACAACGACGCGTATTTCCGAAACCTATAACCCGAACCGCGCCTCCCCCCCCCCACCTGCGGCACGATTATAACGTGCAATCATTCACACCGTATCGACAATACGAATAATAATAATAATAATTGTTTTGGGCTTACGCGTAATATAATAGTTGAGAAGGTTCAATTATCAATCGACGATAACACTGTCTATCAATGATAAAATATACGATTAATTGTCGTTGTTTTTTTTTTTTTAAATAAAACACCGTTTTACACGTTTTTATCATTATGAGGAGCTCCCGTACAGACAGTTTTCAACGGGAGGGCGCGAACTTATAATTCAAATCGATTAATTTCGATTATTTTTGTTATTTTGTCGACAACGATAGTTAATCTTATACATCGTTACCGGGGGGAGGGGCGATCGTCTCTTCGTCCCCATATTTTGGAAACGCGCCTGTCACAGCGTTTATATTGTACGTATAAAAATGCGGTTTAGGGAACGGAAATACGCGACGACGCCGTAGAGCCGGCGGCGGTATTACATTACTCGAAACGTATCGGCGGCGGCGGCGTAGTAATTATCGCGTACAACACACACACGCACACTAAACCGGTGTAGACCGGTGTACGTATGTTTACAACAGCCGCGAGTCCAACCCCTCCTAACCGTATAAACTCGCCGCAAGGACCGGCTGCGCCGCCGTTGCGTTTATAATATTTTAATAACGTACGCGTATCGAACACCAGTAGCAGCCGCCGCACTTGGGGCCCGTTGTCATTTCACTCTTTTTTTTCTTTTTTACAGGATTTCGTACAGGATTTCTAATAAATCGCAGAAATACGATTACATATCGCGCGGACGATATAGAAGAATCCCCCGGGGGGGCCGGTGTCGCTTTCGAATTCCGATTCGGACGATCCGTTCGCACGCGTTGTGCGGTGCGGAAGAATCGATTGTCTTCCGATAATTTGTTGTCAGCCGATCGTTCTCTCGCGGCAGAAAAAACGTATCGGATCCGAAAATCGTCCGACATTCGGCCGTACGGAAGAAAAAAATAGGCTTTAAACGACCGAACGTATAATTTGTGTGTTTGAACGGTGCGCGGTCTCGGAGTCGACGCGAGCGAATCACAAAAATAAACTCGTAACATATTTTTCGGTTGTACGGGGGGGAGAGGAAAAAAAAAAACGTACAACGGTTTTTGTACCGGAATTCTCGAGGAATGCTCGCGATGACGGTGAAACGATTTCCTCCCCGTACAGTTAAACAGTTTTCCGAACGCGGCTTCAGAACAAAAAAAAAAAAACGAAAATGAATGATAATTTCGCGAACTCTTGTGTTTTTACGTCCACTCGTTTTCGCGAAACCGAACCGGATCCCCGGAGGACCGAGAAGAACAGGGAATTCAGTCGAGGAGAGGGATTTCAAGGGGCGATCGTGCGGGAGACAAAGGGAGTATCGTAGAATAAATCGCTCGAGATCGCCGCCTACTAACAACACGTTATTTAACATCGCGGTGATATTAACTATTATAGTTAACTGGACTATTAACTATTATTATTAACTAATTAGTTAACTGGAATAAAAAGAAACCCAATTGCTCACGATTTTTTATTTTTTTTTTGCTTTCTCCGCGGACACGTAGAAAAGTGTGTCGTCTTATACGTTTTTGTTTTATGTATTTGTAAAAAAAAAAAAAAAATTTCGATTCGGATCGATACGATGTGTTTTTTTTAAATATTTTTTCGTATATATATTTTTTTTTTTTTGAAATACGACGAAAATACATATTGGCTCGAAACTATTATATAAAAATTATATTATTACACAAATAAACACACTGTTCGATCGTCGTTGTCACGTATACGGAAACGTCGTTGTCGTCGTCGTCGTTCCCCACCACCGAAGGCGAACAGCAGCAGCAGCAGCAGCAGCAGGGCAATCGACGACGACGACGGGCGCGCGAGCGCAGCTGTCACGGTCGTTTGCTGTGCGGAGAGAGCGTTATTATAATACGTTTCATTCTCGGCTACGACGACGACGATTTATTATTATTATTATTATTATTATATTTTTTTATTTTTGTCCTCCGACATGGAAGTTTGAGTGTGAGAAAAAAAAATAAAATAAATATTACGTTCGCGTGCGTATAATATACGTGTTTAACACATTGACTCCGACGATCGTATATATCGGTTTTCATACGTCGTCGTATTCATCATAAACAAACCGAAAATGATTTATCGTAACAATAAAGGCGGTGTAAATGACGTTCGAAGGAATAAATTATTGAAAATTGCGTTCGTTTACGAAACTGAAACGCGCGGTCGTAGTATGCGAATACAAATTTCGAAATGGTGTTGTTATTAAAAAAAAAAAAGACGCGAATATTATTTGAAATAGAATTTTACAGAGAAAAGAAAAAACCTAATCCGAATCTCGCGGATACCCGTGATTTCATCATGCAATTAAATCGTAATACAAATATGGTATTTTATAAACAAACTCCATTAATAACGCGCGACATAGTTGTTAGATTACTAGTATAATTCAATACGTATCCGGATTTCTTCGTCGTTTCATATTATAACATTACGGTTTTAAACGCTACGTGTTCTTTTTTTTCGTATATTTTTGTATTCGTAATTTTCACCGTGCGTATTAATTTTGTAAATATTTATTTATTCCGTAGTCGTAATTTCTTTTTCTTTTTCACTTATATGTATATAGGTAGTACCTGTATAAATATATATATAGAGAGAGAACGATGACTTTTCGTCCAAATCCGTAGTAATATAACAAACAAATTTATTACACAACGACTATCCTAATAATGTTTTTTTTTATATATACTTTCCGTAATACTCTTTGAGACTATATATATTTTTTTTTTGCACATAATACACGCGTTTATTATTTACGAGTATTCATTTTTTTTTCTTACTATTTTATTGTATACACGTTTTATAATATTTCGGAATTTTGAACGGGATGCGGTATAGGAGAATAAATAAAAACAAAAAAAAAAAAAAAACGATAGTGTACAATGAAAATAAAAATATATTTACAACATATAATATACATGAATGTTATATATATATATATTGTAAAACGAATAAACTCGTGTATATATATATATATATATATATTATATATTGTTTATCGGTAATAGAAATACGACGATTATGAAATAAAATATAAACGTATAAATATTTTAGGAGGTATCAACCGGACAAAGTTCTTCGTCGTTCGTTTAATATACAGAACAGTCTCGTATAATATATATATATATATATATATATACACATGTATATACTCACACGTTGAGTTTTATTATAAAAAAAAACATATTTTTTTACAATTTAAAAATAAATATACCGAAATGTTTTGTAATTCCGCGCGTATAAAACAAAATTATATAAAGAAATTATCCCGAACGATCTAACTAAATAACTAATATTATAATAATTACGGCGTCATAGTCGCTTACCATTTACAATATTCTCTCGTTCGTCGTGGTACTAAACGCTAAAAGGAAAAAGAAAAAAGAAAACAAAATGAATTTCTATATCGTATACCATATAATACATTATATAAACGAGCGGTGGTCAAATATTATTATTATTAATGATTTCTAAAACGCCTGACGATCGCGGTGTCCGTCGCGAGCGTTTTTCGTTGCTATACACTCGGAAACGTATAAAACAGAGGGCAAAAAACGTATTAAACGAGATTTTTTTTTTTTTATTATTCGTTAACTTCTCCAAATATAAGACAGTGCGTTTTAGACAGTATAACTGCAGAAAACGCGTATATAATATCATTATGATAATACGTCGAATTTCCGAATTCCACAAAAAAAGAAAAAAAAAACCGCGGTGTTATTTGCTATTCAGTCGCATTTAAAACACGACTGTTCGACGGTCGGAAAGCAAATATATTTATTGTCGAGAGAGTGAGAAACAAAAATTGTATTTTATACGTATTTATGTTTTTCGGCTTCGTGCGTGTATTGTATGGAAAAATTGTTTTAATAATAATATTGTGAAACATTATTTTAACACCGACGTACGCGATCTAATTTACGTAATCCGTCGTGAAATAATAATAATAATAATTATAGAGAGGCTAAAAGAGAAGATTATAAATTAAACGATTAATACAATACGTTGTCGATTCGCAGCAATTGGTGCGAGGAAGCTTTTTTGCTGTTCTTTTTTTTTTTTTTTTTTGACACGCGTGCCCCCAAAAACCAAAACTGATATCGCGTTTCAATAAACGATTTTTTTCTTTTTTTTTATTTGAGGAAAATTCGTCGCAGCCGCAACAGAATATATTATCGATTTTTATACGCGGTTCGCTCGTACCGCGGAATTAAGTAGTAAACGCGCGTTATAACATTCTTATTTTTCCCGTATAAAACGGATTGCAATAATGTAAAATATATTATACGTTATACGAAATAACCGCGCTAGTTGTAGTGGTGATTTGTGATTTCGCCTGCGACAAAACGTGCGGCCGAGAGAAATCGTCGTTTTACGTTGAACAAATTATTATTTTTCGTTTTGTTCTCCGCGCGCGCAGTTTCGGGAGCCGCGCCAAACACGTATTTTTCTCGTTTTCGATCGAGAAAAGAAAAAAAAAAATCGAAATTCACACGCATTTCCAGAATCGATCGGAATAGAGAATTTTTTTTCGCGTTCGATGTTTTTTTTTTCGACGAAAACAAAAATTTCGCAACGTAATAATACAAAAGTGTTTTAATGGAACGAGCAAAAGTCTAGGGAATAATGTTGCGCACAAACACTCGTTTGGTAAAAATTAACGCCGCGAGGCGGTGTATTTTTTATTTCGCGCGATTCTCTCCTGATCGGTTCTACGGACGCGTCCGCACATTTTAACTTATAACGTGGGACCGAACTATATTGGAAAAAAAAACTCGCGTTTATCAAAAAAAAAAAAAAAAATGGTGTATAAATGTTTAGACGCTGTTGCTCGGATAATGTATAATATTACCCAGTAAAACGACGACATTAACGGTATTTAACATCCTCTTCGTCGTCGTCGGTAGGAGACGTTGCGTACAATATCATTTCGTTGCGCGTGTCGGACGACGACGACGTTCCGTCCTGATCGAGCTCCATGAGTTTGTACTTGACCAGGACGTCGTACAATTCCTTCTGGGCCCATACGGCCAACCGGGGCGACATCGCGTCCAACGACGTGACCACGTAGTTGGCGAACAGTTCGGTGGCCGAGTGTTGCTGCAGTTGCTGTTGGTGCACGAATCTTTTGGCTACCGGAGACGGTTCTCTCGACAACGACGACGGCGATCGCTTGATGACGCGTTCGACGGAGGCGGCGGCGGCTGCTGACGACGACGGATTGTCGTCATCGTCGTCGTCGTCGTCGTCGTTGTCGTCGTCGTCGTTGTCGTCGTCGTCGTCGTCGTCGTCGTCGTTGTCGTCGTCGTCGTCGTCGTCGTTGTTGTCGTCGCCGTCGTCGTCTTCGTAGTAATAATAATAAGTGTTGTCGTCCGTCACCACGTACGAATATTCCGCCGGATTTTCGTCGTACGCGTAATTGACCGACTGTGATGAGCGAGGAAAATGTAACAAAAAAAAAAAAAAATCAAGAATTAGAAATAATTAAAATATGTAATATTCGCGCGAGAACGTGTCTACCGTCGTGTAAAAATCTTCGTTTTTTTTTTTTTTATTGTTATTATTTTACACGCGTCGATATTGTAAAACCGACGAACGTTTTTTTTTGGTGTGTTGGCCGCAGTACTGACCAATACTGTACAGAACGCGAATTATTACACTGGACGCGCACACCGTTCGAAAATTGATTGATTAAAAATTCCGATACACAGACTCGCCGCGCGTCGTCGACGAATTCTCATCCAGGAAACGATTGCAGGCAGGGCCGGATTTAAGAGGGGGGCCAGGGGGGCCCCGGGCCTCCACAAAATGAGGGCCTCCACTTAATGGGATTTTTTTGCATCCGAGTATAAAACACAATATTTTATTTGCAAAATAAATTTAAATCACAAATTGAATAAAATTAAAAAAATAACCTACTTTTATTGTACCGCATTTTTTTATTATTATTATTATTATTATTTTGGTATTTTAATATAAATATTTTTAAACCGAAATTTCTAGTAAAATATTGTTTTGCGGTAAATGTTAATACATTATTAAATTAAATTCACTTATAATAATATATTAAATATATGTTATCGAAATATAATATATGCTTTTAAGGTGGGCCCAGGGCCCCCACATTCCTAAATCCGGCCCTGATTGCAGGGAACGTTTAAAAATCGAAACGGGGTGAATGCGTGTGAAACAATCGTCTGGATCCGAATTTAGAGATATATTTGCAAATGTGTAGTACGATATAAACGTTTTAACACATACCGTGTTTGAGGTAAGTAGAAAAAAAAAAGAGAAAAAAAAAGTCAGCTGTCGGGGGACCGAATCTCCCATTCTCTTCGTCGAGAACGCAGTTCCTCGCGCTTTTTCTTCAACTCCGCATACAATTCGAAATAAAATCCGTATACACATATATATATATATATTTCAACGCAAATAATGTCGAGTAAAACGAATAGAATTAAAGAGTTCCGTTTAATAGAAGACACATACATTTATTTAAGAAACATACATTTATTGAAAATTATTGATATAAAAAACAGTGATTAATAAATTATAAATAGAAAAGATTACAGTCGGTAATGAATCTTCTTTCGGTGTTTGCAAAGAATCGAGTTCAGCTTTTTCGATTTTAATTTATCTCTATATCTTTTAGAGCGTTCAGCGTTTTTCTTTTTCCTGGAATAAAGGAAACAAACACACTAATTTAAAAATGAATTATAATTTTTATATCGTTAATAGTTAAAACAATTAATAAAATATTATTGCTGGCGAATATAATATCATCGGCCTTGTAAAAGATACTCTTTCAAAGTATTTACAAATACTTTCAAATGCTCGTACTTGTAATTAAATTTTGTTTAATAACTAATGTTTTACTAATGATTGGGATCGTATTATTAATTTTAATTTCATTGAGCTACCGGACAAAACTGAATAATTGATTTATCGTTTATATTCATAATTTTCATCATAATTATTTTACTTCTATTAATGGATACTTTTTTTTTAATGTTTATCAATAAACCACATACATATATTATAATACACGCGTTACTTATTTTTCATTTATTATTCCTATTGATTTAATATGTAAAATATTCGAATTAAACGGCCGAGTGATAAGAGCTGCGATATTATTTATCATTAGGATTTGAATTTATATGCATTTGTATGTTTTCACTATTGATAGTACTATCTGCAAAGTAAACACACCATATTTTCCATAAAGATGTAATTCATAGTCTCCATGTTTATATTAATTTTAATTTTCTTGTACTTTCAACTGAATGTTTATACTAATTTTTTTGAAAATTACAATTATTATTATATTTCGGCCATTCTAAATGTAATATTATCACAGAAACGTATTGAGTAGATCATAAGTCATAATTAGCGTCCGATAATTTTTTTTTTTTTTTATCGAGCGTGTGGTCACACTGAAATATAACACCCAAATACTCTTATTTTTAGTATTTTATTTAAAAACGTATACGAGTACAATAAAAGTACTTCGGATACCATTACTTTACGAGACTATATAATATTGTCTCATACCTACCTGGCAAAATTCGACGTTTCACTTCGTCCTATCCGTTGCCGGAATTTCCTTTGCCGTTCAGCGGTTGTTTTTGGTATTTTTTTTCGCACCGTTCAGTTGTCTTTCGATTCTTTTCCTCTCCCGATACCCTTTTTGACGCTGAGCGTATGATTTCGCTATTTTTCCTCTGTATCGCGTGAATAGTAAACGGTAATCGTTCTGTGGCGTGAACACTCGAATCGCACGGTGTGTAAAACGGAATAATTATACAAATATCATTATTATTATTATAATTATTATTGAAAAGGAAAAAAAACTTACTTTTCTACGTTTGTATTACACGTACTTGCTGCGGTTGCCGTTTCTAAAAAAAAAAACTCAATATTGCGATAATATAACTCGCGTACGACGAATAAATAACAAAAACATAACGTAATAAGCATTAATAACGGGGAATATTTCTGTACGCGTTCGACGTTGGTTGAGGTTATGAAACCAGACCTCTCCGCCGTTCGAGTCTCGCGACCGTCGCGCACAAACACTCGCGTTCAGTAGAAAGAGACAGATTGAGTGTAAACGTGTGAGCGAGAGAGAGAGAGAGAGAGAGACGCGCACACGGTCTGCTCGTCCGTCGTTGTACGCATGCGCGCATGTACAATTGAAGTCGCGTGGAGGGGACGTTTTTTCGTTACGTGACTATTTCTTCTGCCGATGAATATTCGTAATGTGAACACTCGTGCCACGCGTCGACGGACTTGGAATATGGTTTAGAAAAAGGAAAAGGGCGCGCGCGCCTATCAATCGAGAGAATTCCTTTTCTTGCGACGATTTCGAACAAAGCGCCGGATATTATGTTTATGGAACGAGGAATGACATAGTGAAAGAAAAAAATTCAATTAAATTTCGATAGATTCATACGATAAACGTGGCCGTTGGACGAAGTACGACGAGGTGTGTTACAAACGATTGTATTTCGCGAACGAACAAACGTTTCGGATAACACAGAGATTATCGTCCCACGAGAGCTCCTTACGGAATTCGATTTGTGGCTATTCGTTTGCGGGTGGGTGGCGGGGGGGGGGATGGGAGTGGAGAGCTCACCAGCGTGTCCGCGGCGGACGGCAACGAGTATATGCGTTTGACGGTCTCGTCGCCGATCATCGCGTCCAGTATGGGGAACCACAGCATTTTCGGCACGTACTGCACCGACACCGCGTTCTCGTCCTCCTGCTGCACGTGACGTTGCGCCAACTTTTTGATTTTTTTCAGCTCTTGCAGGTACGTGGACCTGATGTTCTTTATCTTGCTAGCCACCTCGGGCACGCCCATGCCCTCGACGGCCATCCCGTCGGCGATTCTCCGGTACGCGCGCAACCGTTCCGCCCGTTTGTTGTAACTCTCGTGCTTCTTGTCCCACAGTATCCGCTCGTCCCGGTACAGCTCGACGAACTGTAACGTCATCTTCTCGTTCAGCCGCACGTTGATCACGGACGACATGACTACACACACACACACACACACACGCGGGTGATTGTGAAAATCCGAACGACACTCGTCCGGCGCTCACACGTTCCGCGGTCTCACTGACGCCAGTCTTTTACCGACGGCGCGGCTAGCGAGTGCTCTCGAACGAACAATGGCCGCCGCCGCCGCCGCCATTTTGTCCTCCTACTCGTCTCTCGCCCGGAGTCGCTGGTGCAGGTTCTTCCGCCGAGCGCGGTGTTGTTCGTGCGTTTCCCCCACCACTATTCTCCGCACGACCGTTATCGCACGACCGACCTTCGCCACCGCCGACGCCACCGCCGCTAAACGACACTCACGTCAAAAAACGTGTATTATAATTTCCATTTTATCGAAAATATTCTACAGATGATCCGGTACTGGCGCGCCTCTACACCGTTAATACGAGACAGCGACGAACTCGTGTGTAGATCGTTTTATTGGGGGAAAAAATAAGAAGAAACAAAAAAACGGGTACGATTTTAATAAAAAAGTAAAATCTCCCGAACGTATCATATATATATATATAATATAACGCAATCGCGACCGTTTGAAATCGCCACGCCGCCGATCCTGTGCAAACGGTTTCGACCGATTCTGCGATTTCACAGAAGTGTGTTATTTCTATTATAACACACTAGTGTAATTAATAACGCGATGATTCGATGATTCGAACGTTATATTGAAAACAGGAAAAACGGCCGATTGAGTGCGCGACGATCGCGGCTCGCTTTTCGCCTCGCATTACTACAATTTATTAATATAATGAGTGTTCACCTATTGAAAATAACGATAATTAATAAAATACGAATTTATCGCGCCTGCTTGACAATTGACATAAAATATAGTTGCGTGTATATTATATATATATATATATATATATATATAATGTGTACCATATTCATATGTTTGTTTTACTTGTTTAAAATTATTTTACAAGGTCGTTATGTAAACGTGCCATACGGATTAAGTATTAAAATTCATTTTTCTCGCTCTTAAATTAGCAAAGTCATTCATAACCTTGTCCAAATTCATTTCTTAGCTGTACGGCGTTGTTTGATGTTTAGTATAGTTGTACTGATCTCGTGCTATCGAATTTCTCAAGAAATTCTTTATGAGTTTTAACTCGGAGAGAGATTTTTCTACAGTGGCAACAGTGAATGGTAATGTTAAGAATAACACGCAGGCTCCCAGTACTCCAGAGTGAATGTTAGAATAATTATTTTCAAGAATAAATGTTGCGAGTTCACCAATTGTTTTTACATTTTTGCCCATGATCATTTCCTTAAGAGAAATATGTTGACCAGTAGTGAATTCGAAATCTATGTCAGATTGATATTTAAGTACAAAGTCATGAGATTCTTCAACAATCATATTTTCTCCAGATTCAATAATTGATTGTGGTCTGAGAAAATCAAACGTATTACATGTATTCTGTAAGCTTAAGAAACGGATTTTTTGAATTGATTGATATGTGCTTCCCAGTTGATCACGGGCTTTATGTAAATCCACGTTTGGGTATTGCAAATTTTTTGATACACCATGTAATGGACGCAAAATTTTCTCCCAGACACATAACATTAAAAAAAAAATAAAATGATTCCATTTTTTTCATTAAAGACAAACTCTTGCTATTTTCTTCTGATTTTTTACTTGTTTAACTAATCGTTGCAAATGTTTTTAAAACAGCAATAAACCGTTCTTTTAATGCCGATAATTACCATGCCTTAAGTTCCAACGAGTTGGACAAACTTTTTTTAACACTTTTGTACGAATTTTGTTCACATAGTGTTCTTTAAAAGCTAAAGTGGCCCATCTTGGAGCACTGGAATTAAAAAAGTTATATATTGTTTGAACATTTTCTAAAAAATTGGCAGCTTCATTGGTACTCTTTGCAGCATCACACTAAATTTATATTATGTGCACAACAGTGTACATGTAGTGTATTAGATACTGTTAATGATATTCTTTGTTGTACACCATTATAAATACCGCTCATTACAGATGCGCCATCATATCCCTGACCGCGGTAGTTTTGAATATCAAGATTAAGAGATTGTAGAATGTTGTAAATTAAATTTTCATAAGCTGTAGCTCCGTGCTTTTTAGTTAAAAAAATCCAAAAAATGATTTCTTTATTTCAAAACTTTTTTTTTCATAATCTATTACTATGTATCTAATAATTACACTAAGTTGATCCAGTTTAGTGATGTCCTGAGTAGAATTTTTTTAGAAAAAAAAGTTGAACTCCTTACTTCAGTACTAAGTATACTTCTCACTTCTGAAGCTAATATGTCTATAACTTCATTTTGGATTTTCCAGCTTAAGAATTAAATTTTCAAATATTCATCTCATTTCCCTTGAGTCCTGTATTTCCTGCTATCAAAAATAATATTATTTTAATAATTCTAGATAATACATCTCTCCAAAATTTCGTTTCATTTAGAAGCTGTTATTCTAAATGATTATCGATTGTTTTATTTTTTCACCAATAAGATCTAAGTTGTGTTGCATTTAAATGTTGTTGAGATACTTCATGAACGTTAATTGTATCATTTATATGATGCCAATCACAAATGCCTGAAATCCAATTGTTTTTAAAATTTCTATGTTATCTATCAGCAAACAACCAACATGTTTCACAATAAACACAATATAACACGACTGAATAACAAAACCATAAGCGTGGAATTCTGAGTCCTAATTTGGTTGTTTTGTTATAATACTGTATTGAAAATTTTCTAGGAATACCACTACCATCTTCAGTGTATGAAAAATCAACTTCAGGTCTACACGGGCCATATTGCAAAATAATGCGTTTCAAATCACTGCTAATAATTGTTTCATCAAAATGGCCTCGGTCGGTGGGATATAATTCAGTTAGACCAAACCTATTTAAATACTCGTATATAAAACATTATTATACATAAATGTTTATTAAATGATAATCGTAAAATACCTAATGCACATTCATCATTCGTTAGCATTATACTATCATTATCATCATTCAATCCATCGACAAGTTTGGAACGCTCGTGTTCTAACGTTGACAAAAGCAAACCATCTCCATCATCACTAGTGTCATGAGAATAATGCTCAATAATATTAGCTAAAATAATAATAATTTAAATATATATACACCTATAATGCACGACAGTGGAAATCTTATGAACATTATAAGACTGTTCTAGAAAACATTTTAGATTTTAGGTATTTGGTTAACGAAAACGATGCCTTTTCTGCCTTCATGATTAGGTTGTTTAATTGAAGTACGTATGTATTATTGTATTAGATATTGTATAGGTACCTGAGTATAATTTTTATAAAATTCTCATGTTTCCATTTGTTTATAATTTACCTATCTACCTGATTTTTTTTTTTTTTATAAAATATTGATTTATCGATCCAGCCATTCTTTTACTTTCATTCTCTGGAATTTTATTGTTTGCCGCTCCGCTTATATATTATTGTCTTGACGTAGACGCGGTTTTTAACTTTTGGGAAAAATGAATTCGCGGTTGGTTACGCAAGAGCAATTACTGAGACATGTGAATATTGTCAAACACTCGAGAACACACATTGAAGACGCGCGCGTTGTTATCACTGCACGAGTAGTAATGATTATCATCTACCAAGATTATTTTGGAACATCCCAATCGCGTATATAAAAATAACTTAATAAACACTATAATAATGTTATATAATTTATTTATTTATTTACATACGCCCAAGAGGGCAATTGATATAATATATCAGTAATGATAAGAAACACACACAGAAAACAAACGTAATAACAATAACAATGTAGAAATTAAAAAATTTATAATTTAAGGCCATAGAACCAAGAACTATTGAGTCGACGCAGCATGCAATGTAAAGGGTGTTTATAGCTGTAGGACGTAGAATGAAAAGGAACATGGAAAGGGAGCGGTTTCTCGTAGAGTGGAAAGAAACACGGAAATCTATAGAGGTAAGTAGGTCAGGAGCGTCTAAAATACCCATTTAGGAGAGAGATGATAAAGGATTGATCGGCAAGAACACGGCGAGAGGAAAGTGCTTCGATATTAAGTGTGATGCTTATAATTGAGTAATCGTGGGATGGATTTTTAGTATATAAGCACAATATAAATATTACGCCTCAATATATTATTATGCGCAATCTAGAGGCCCCCCACCACCGTTCTTCGACAAATAGTAGATAAAATTTTGTATAATTACAAAAATAAATGTATTCAATAATTTTTCAAATAATATTTATTTGATTTAAACACGAGATCATAATGTTCAGATGAAAATGGGGCCCCTAAACAACTCCAAGAAGCCTTATTGTTGGGGCATTGCCCCGGATGCCCCTGTAGTCATTGCGGCACTGGATTTTACGTTATTATTAGTATTATTATTTATTATTATTATTATTATTATAATTATTATTATTATTATTATTATTATTATTATTATTATTATTATTATTATTATTATTATTATTATTATTATTATTATTATTATTATTATTATTATTATTATTATTATTATTATTATTATTGGGAACATGTACATATATATAATATATAAAGTGAGTAAAACGTTATGTTATATAATATATATATATATATATATACGATATTATATTAAATCGAGCGCGTTATCCGATATATTCGGAATATTTCTTATATCCATAATACAGTAGCATCGAATTTTTAAATATTATATGTTAGGTTAGGTCGAATTACATTATATGTTAGATACGTGTACGCATTAAAATAACGTGATATTTGTAAGCTATTATCATTGTCCGATAACACGCGTGTATGATCGCGCGATGTCGGTTATACACGCGTATATATATATATATATATATAAAAGACGATATGTAAATAAAAATTATTATTATTATTATTATTATTACATATTATTCGTGTTCGAACCGCGCAATTTACAATGTATTATATAATGTGTGCGCGTTAAAAAAAAAGTATCTGATAATATTGTAATTTCTATAAAAAAAAAACAAAAATGAAATCGACATTTTTCTGTGCTACAAACTCACCGCGGTATCGGCGTGATTAACTCTTCATTATAATAATTTAGAAAAATGAAATAATAATAATAATAATAATAATAATAATAATAATAATAATAATATTATTATTAATAATAATATTAATAAATTCGTTTTCAATATTATACTCGCAAACAACGTTTAGTGTAAATATAAAAGTGTTATTCGGCGGTACAATCGAACAAGTGTAAAATGCGAGTGTTTACACAATATTCGTAAATTATACGTTTCAACACGTTAATACGCCGTGTGAAAACGAACTCCCGCATTGCGTTTATTATTTTCGTCCAAATTCCGATTTTTAATACAATAAAATATACTATTTATATATATATTTACATATATTTTTTAACATATTAGAGAGGCGTTTTATGAAATTATAATGTAATTATTTAAAATATAAGGAGTGGGATATATATAATATATAATACTCTTCGGATGTGTCTCGTTTACTTATAAATTATTATTATTATTATTATTATTATTATTATTATTATTACAGGTGTATATTATATACACGGGAAATCTGTCGCTGCTGTAGTGTACGGAAAATGAAATCGTTTGGAACACTTTTTTTTTTGTTCAATAAAACAATTACAAGTGGATAATATGCGTGGGACGGAGACGACAAAGTACGTAATACAGTAAAAAAAAAAAGATTTTTTTTTAAATTTGTACGCGAAAATATTGGCATAAAACAAAAAAAAAAGCCATCGATGATGTAATATATTATTTATTTGCGTAACGCGCGCTCGCGTGTATAAATCAAAAATATAGAATATATCTTCGGATGATGATGATAATAATAATGGGCGTTGAAAGAAAAACGCTGCAGGTATTCGGAGGGAAACGAATATTGTGGCTATGTCATTATTATAATATCGTTGTCGTTAAAAAAAAAAATAATAATAATACTTTTGATAAGCAAATTGCGTTAATCGAGCAAATTTTTTTTTTTACTACTACAGATATATATGAGAAATTGTTTCAATATCGCGTATTGGCTGTGCTGTCGTTCCATCGAAAATTCCGTTGTCATCATATATAATTTATTATTCCGACGACGTGAGATTGTGCATATATATATTATACGAATTCGATATTCTTCTACGAGCGATTATTATTATTATTATTATTAATTCGGAGGAATATTTTCGATTTTCAATAAAACATTATATTTTGTTTGAATCAACGGTAATAGGTACGATTGCGTGGGTCACGATTAAAGCGTATTTATGGCGTGTGAATATATATATATATATTGGAGTATAAGATAATATACACTTACCGATTGAAATGATTCTATAATTTATTATATATACATGCAATTTCCGAGTCTGCCAGAAAGCGCGTAAAAATAAAAGCAAATAATCAAAAATTGAAATGGTTAAACGATACATAACGGTTCAGAAAGAGGGAAGAATCTCGAAATACTTAAAATTGTACACGAAAAAAATTACTTAATATTAATCCAGACGCGTTAACAGAGCTGTTTTTCTTTAAATATGTCTTAAGAGAATAATCAGGTGATAAAAAAAAAATTAGTAAGAATTGTACTTTTTATGAATTTAATAAGATACGTATTAAAAAAACGGCTATGTCGTTTGTGTACACAAGTAATATTGTAATTTATTTTGTGTAAAGTATGATTGTATCCTTTTGCAGAGTTCTATTCCGCGTAAAGCAATTATTTTTGATAAAAATCGTATCCGAATTATTCGTATTGTCGCGGTAATATAATATATTATATATATATTATATTATATGTGTGTGTGTGTGTGTAAGCACACCACGCAGACGACTATTGACAAAAACGATACGATCGCGTGGTGGTGATAAAGTGTAACAGCTCCGAATTCGATTTGATGTGAGGAAACGATCTCTGTTTCACTAGTTCGTTGTTACAACGTCGAACAGAAGGAACTCGTACTCTCGTTCCCTCACTAATATTTCAACACAGGAAGCGTTATCGATGATGTTATATAATTTGTTTCTTTGTCGAGAATGTCCAATCAACATAATCTTTTATAAAGTATAATACGAAAAAAAAAACATAACCGCAAATTATACCACGCTTGCTACACAATCATCGTTGTTGTTGATGCTAAAATAAATGCGTGTAGTATATTATATTGATCGCCGAGGGAATATACGAGGTAACGGAATAAAATATTATGTAATTATCAATGAAACAAATAACACATTTTAAAAATCTATTTCCAAACCGTTTTTATAAACGAAAATAACGGTGTTTTCGCGGTGCAAAAACGATGGGGTTTCGTTGACTGATTTTTGCCTACGCACCAACAACTAACGTCTGTGCGTGTGTACATTTTTTTTAAGAGACAGATTTTGTGTTTGTTTTTTTTTTTACGTTTAGCTGAACGATTTCTTTTTTCTTTTTTGACGTTGAACGCTTCAAAACTCATTTGAGAAGTTCGGTGAGAACTTTTCCAGATTCTATTGCCGATTTCGTTCGAGCATATTTACATACATACAGTCTTCTTTGTCAAAACCAATTTTAAATTAACGTTCTATTAACGTCTCTGATATAGTAGAATTCCTCAAATCTTTCCAATGTACACTCTTTCACTACACACGCTTTTGTGTATCACTGATAAAAATCATCGTATCGTAACCTGTATTTATTTTTTCTAAAATAGGTTTTAGAATTAGAGTAACGCTTGTTTGTCGTCGTCAAACGTTTTAATATAACAAATTACCAACGCGCAGTTATATTTTAAATTGACTTTTCGGTCCTGGGGGACTTCTGCAGAGTGACTTTCCTCCCGTCCGTAAATACGCCAGTGGAAAAAGGTGCATAAATTATACATTTATGTAAATCGTTTTGCTTCGGATATGCCCGCTACAAGTATACGGATATAATAAAACTAGTGATGTTACCGAACGATTCGTGGTGTTCGTTTCGGTATTGGAAATATTCGAATCGAACTAAACGCAAAAACAATTCGGTTCGAATATCGAACCGTTGAAAACGGGATTTAAACTGAATTCGTCTACAAAAAAAAAAAAAAAAGAGAGATTAAATTAATGAAATAGAATTTTTTCTAATTTTTCGGATAGAAAGTATAGTTCCCCCCCGTTCCACAACCAGTAGTAAAACGAGTTTACAACAATTCAACGTGTGTATTATTATTGATTGACCTGACTATTTTTCAGTGTCAGAAGTGAGCTACTCGAAAAATTCAAAATATCCCATTGTTCGTTGCAATGGAATCGAAAATTTGTAAATTTTTATCGTATAACGCGCATGGATCAAATTGGTGTGAAATAATATTCCGTCGTATAACATAGTGCGTGCACTAGTGCATAATATTATCTAGTATCCAACTATTATGATGTATCTGTTGAGTTCGGTTCGACCTCAGAAATCTGGGTAACATTACAAAATAAAACCTAACCTGACCTCACTGTATACGACCAACAAACAAGGCTGTTTTCATGCACAGTTTATGCGGGCATCGGATTTCGATTATATTTTGCACGCACAAAAAAAAAAAAATAAATGAATTAAATCCATTCGGATTTTTTTCTCTTTTCTCGAAAGACATTTTTTGCATTTTTTGCGGCGTCAGCGCATTAACGTGCGTGCGCGAGGTTTATTATACGTTTTTGCGTTGATAACGACGACGACCACGTCTGTACGGAGAAACCGGTTAAACGCGCGATTTGCGATTGCGTAGGCACATGTATAATATAATATATATGTAATTTATGTATATATAATAATATTATTATTATTATTATTATTATTATTATTATTATTATTATTATTATTGTGCTATGTCGAGTATATTGCGATTATAGCGAGTGGCGGCGAGTCAATATTTTATATTAATACTCGTTGAAATTTTTCTTTTTTTCATGTTCGTTATCAGAGCAACGGTTTCCGGAATTCCGCTCGTCTCCGCGATAACGCGTTCAAGTTTACATCAATCGTTACGCCACGGCCTAACGAAATATTATACAACAATATCTTACATCGAGTTTTCTCCAACTTAAACGTTATTAAATTTGCGTTAGAACGCGATTTATACCGTACCGTTTAAATAGAAAAGAAAAATAAATTTCGAATTTTTGGAAATACGACGCGGTCGAAAAAACCGTGAAAATCGAAAAATTCGGAAATTAGTCCTAAACTAATACGCTGTTTTTTTTGTTTTTTTTTTTCGAAAAAGACACAGACCGTACGCGCGTGTGTAATAAATTGGTAAATTTATTGACAATAATAAGCGATCGTTATGTACATGGGCCTTTGAATTACAGTTGAAATTTCGCCGCTATTTATTTTTATTTTTTTTTTTGCACGCAATACAAATTCGTCGAGTGAAATCGGGCTACAAATCACTCGTTGCAAAGCCCAAATCCCGTCGAAATCGATATGTACGTACATACTCGTATACAATTAGGACGTGCAGTAGTATCGTCAGAAAAAAAAATCAGGGAGGAGATTTGTCGCGTTTCTATGAGAAAGTATTCCAATTTTGTCACGCCACATACGTGGAGATTAAACCGTCTCGATATTATACGTTTTCTGTTCCAAGCGTCTGAAAACCGTATGTATTTTTTTTTTTTTAAAAAAATATTAACCTAATAAAGCATTTAGAACTTTTTTCTTTTATCCAAACGTTGTGTGTAAAAAGTATACATTTGAAATACCGAAAATAAGAAAAAAAAGTGCTATCGGATGGGCTTATGTGATTGTCGGAAGGGAAAACGAGCGTTCGCGAGAGAAAAGTATAATAAATTCGAGGCGCGTAACTGTTATACGAAACGTCAAAATACGAATTATATTAAAAACAAAAACAAAATCCTCTACGCATTGCGCGTGAACGCACAATTAGAAATTATATAATATACATTTTTTTACACGTTTATGTCGTCGGATTGGAATTTTCTCGACCGAAAAATTCGTGTTTTTTTTTCTTTTTTGCGAACACACGAGTGTGTGAAGCCGTAACAAGGGGGGGGGACAAAATTTAAGAAAATTTATGTAACAAAAATATAATACAATATTAATGTAATTTTTGATTGTTCCAACGACTATTTATTCGAATTAAAAAAAAAAATATTTATATAAAATTATTTCTGCGTTGAAATCAAAAAGGGCACAATATTCATTTGCTACGTTTCTGCGAGTGTGTGTGTGTGTGATGAGACTTGCGCAAAGATGCACGTGAAAATGATTTTCTCGTAAAAAAAGAAGAAAAAAATGTCTAAAAAAAAAAAAAAAAGAAAAGAAAATCGTCGTTATTTAAACCTGACTTCTTATACTACAGACTACGTATACTATACTCGCAATACAAGTAATACTCGTAATATTGACTTTACACACAACTGTTGTTGTACAATGTACAGCTCACGTCGCGCTAATGATTTCGTAATATTTAGCGCGTGTATTTATCCGCCTCACTCCTTCCATTCGCTTTTACGCGTATTATAATACTGTACATTTAAAATACTGTAGGCCGACGAATCTCGAATAATTTCAATATCGCGCTTATACGTTCTACGTATTATTATTATTATTATTATTATTATTATTATTATTATTATTATTATTATTATTATTATTATTATTATTATTATTATTTTTATTATTATTATTTTTTTTATTGTTATATAAGACAACCGGGCGTAGACAAATAATTACGTATGAAATAAACGATCGGGAAAAAGAAACGAAAATTTCTAACAAATAAGTATATGTAACGTTATTGTAAAATATACTTTATACATATATATATATATATGATCCTCGGTGGACTTATTTATGTTTTTAAATAATTTATTTATTGGCAAATGCCAAGGAAAAACTAATAATAATCCGAACGTACAAACACAGCTGTATAACTTGGCGTTTATAACACACAGACACACACTTTGTAACAAACGTCACGCGCACGCGCGCTCGTATATATAGAACGACGTTATTCGTCCGATTATTTTTAATAATCGAATAAAAACCTATAGGACGGCTGATGCGTCAGAATTAAAAAATAAAAACAAGAAAATATTCCGTACAACTACGGACGATAATAATAAATTAATTTTTTTCTTAAACAAACGGCTGGAACGATGGAATCGTTGTGACAGTGTACTCGAATATTTTTCACACACAATTAGCACAAAAAGTGTATTATTTTTTTTAAGCCAACTGTTTATATTGTAAGATATTTTATTGTACGCGGTGAAACGGGCATTATTATTATTGTTGTTATATAAAAAAAAAAGTAAGTTTAAACAAACGTTTGTACGATATGAAAAAAGTACGATTTGTCGGAAACGTGTCATTTGTATTGTAATTAACGACAAATCGTGTACAAAAAAAAAAAAAATTACGTATGTCTTAAGTGTCTTTACGTTGGAATTTTGTTGGAAAAAATTTAATCGAGAGTGTGGCTCACATCGTATACCGGTGACGTATACCAGTCCGGTAAAAGAATAACAAAATAATTCTACACTCGCGGTCCGTCCAAAAAAGAGAAAAAAAAACGACTATTTACGTTTTATATACAGTTCGACGAATGGTTTTGGTACACGCGGCGTTTAATCGTTTTCCGACAATCCGATTATTATTACTATTATTTTTTTTTTTTTTTTAATAACTTAAAAACAGTACAATGTATTCGACTATTAGTCGGTTGCAACGGAAGCGTATAAAATATTATATACTTTTCCCGAAATAAACCGGGTCTGGTGCCAAAATAAATTTCAACGCTTTCCGTAGTCCGTTATGTTATTATTATTATTATTATAAAGTACATAATACGTATAAACACGTACGCGCGTTCCCGGCCCTCTCGTTCCGTCGTCGTCGAATCGTCCTACTGACGTCTTCGGGTGAAGTTTATGTTTGACGACGACAAAAATCAAAAATCGAACCAACGAAAATAAAAAAAAAATTATTTTTTTTTTTTAATAAAATATAAAAATATTTATAAAATACGAGTGTAATTCAATGTCGAAATGTATTATGATATGGTCGTAATGGAAATTGTGTATACAGAAAAATCGTTAAAAACCAAATGTGAAAACCGCGAGAATTGAAATCCGTCGGAAACGTGCAAGTCTGTAGTTTCGAATATTATATTCTAACGGATTAAAGAGAAAAGAGTAACAAATAAATCTTAGAATTTATCGGAATTTCGATTTGATTTGCAACCGCGAAATATAAACGGTTGTGAAAAGATAGAAGAGGAGAACATCTAATACAATATATACTACTCCCCCCTCCCCATTTTTCTCTCGGAAAACAGTGTCTGACGCAATCTCGTGATAATTAAATACACACGTAATAGAAATCGATCGATTTTTATATACCGAACGTCGAACACGATAAACTATAAAATATTATTTACACGCCTTCTTCTTCTTCTGTTGCCGCTTTTACGATTATTATTATCAAAAAGCTCTTAGGTGCATTTCTGTCACGGACCATATTCGTCCACGCCCGCGTTCCTTAGATCCACTTCGACTACATCGATCCCTCATTCTCTGGATCTATCACTAGGCGGCTCCGTGTTCCCAGAGATTTTCCACGTCTCTGATGACGACGGCATCCCTTTCGCGTTAAACACGTATTATTATTATTATTAATATTATTATTGGAGCGTTCGTCAAAACCGATTATTATCGGCACCGTTCAATCCCTAGTAATTTTCGCCAACACACCGTATTTTTGTCGTCGTTACACTCCGTGTATTATTTTCGTTTTCCGAAAGTATTTACAGCTTGGTTTTTGTCCGCAGACCGCAGTCGTTGTCTGCGTTTCACACGGCCGTACGCCGAGGAAAATTGCTGGTTTGCTTTATTGTCGCCATATCCGTATAATCTTATTTTATGCGAGAATCGAAAATACGTTTTATCTGCCGGTTTTTTTTTTTTTTTTGCTTTTACGATGATCTATCACACTGGTCCAGTCATTTTTAACGCTTAACGTTGCACCTAAGTACTCAAAAACGTTTGATTTTTTTTCTTTTTTTTTTTTTTCATAACGTAATACGTTTTATACCGTGCAGTTAAAACGAAATGATTGATTGTGTACAGTCTGGTACCGCATGATTTTTCTCTCGCCTTCCCTCCGCGTCCGGTAAAACCGCGCGACAGATACACATGCGCGCATAACATGTGAGACAACGGCGCGTCGACACATAAACCGATGGACCGACGGTAGAGTAATACGAAGAATATTATTAGCAACGTAAGGGTTTTCCTCCCGGGAACTAAAAAACAAAACCTGCCTATGGCGTTTACGGATTTTACGTAGAAAAAAAAGAAAAGAAACGGATTGGAATTTAATTCGACGTGAAATGATCCTCGAAAAATCCGTTGAAAACGTTAATTTTTTTTTTTTCCAACGTGTGCAAGCGACTGCGCGGCGCTCCGTCGTGCAATTTCGAGGTCGGAATTATTATTATTATTATTTCTACATAAGATTTCACAATAATTTTGTTTTGAGTGGTACCGCGTGCGCGCGTGCGAGCTGCTGTAGTGCGCAGCACGCAATACGTCATTCGATTTATTTATTTTTGTACACATTATTATTATATACACGCGATTCGCATAAAACGCGCAGAGTGTGTGCAGCAGAGCATTGGCGCAATGTGAAAAAAACAATACTCGAACACTGTTAAAACCGTACTTCATCGAGGAGGCAGACGTCAGCAGCAATCGTCGTGTCGTCTTTTTTTTTTTTTTTTTTTTTTTACTCGTATTTCTCATTGTGAAGTACAATAAATACACACGAGTAAAACTCGAGACGTGTCAATTATTATAAATAAACAAAGAAAAAATTCCACATTTTTGTAAAAAAAAAAATAAAAAATAATTAAAAAACATTGGTCGTTGATTGGCCGATGAGAGGGGAAATCAATTGTTTCGTTATATTTTCTAAAGTGTTATTGAAAAACAGTCGTCTCTGTTACCGCAGTATAATTAAACGTAATTCAAATTAACGTTTTTACATTTTTCTAGTTTTTCTGACTACCTTACTGAGAAGTGATAAAAATATACTACGTGTAATGGAAAACGTATAATTTTCAATACGAATTTCCGGATTTCGGCGCGTAGAATACAAACAAAATGTGTTACAAAAAAAAAAGAAAAAGAAAACCATTTGTTTTTTCTGTTTGAACGACTGTGTACCCGGATCCATTGCATTGCGTCATATGAAAATCGTCAGATTTCAAAACGATTGCGTAATAAAAACTGCTTAAATAATAATAATAATAAGTCGCGTAATGTTTTTATTCGAACGTTTTAAGAATGGATTTCAATAAGGTATCGAAAGTTTTGCTCCGGAAAATTTTCATCCAGCATTTATAACGAATTTTCGCTATAAATTAAATATATCGTTTTAAGAGCGTATCCCGTGCAACGTTCGAACGCGATTTTAACGAATTATTCGCGTATTATATATATAATATATATTATAAAAACACTTTTAGCGCGTTTTCAAAACACTAAATACTACTTGTACGATTCTTCACACTATTAAATTATATAGTGTATTATTAAAAAGAATTTTTTCGTTGTTGTTCAAACCCGCAATGACAATAATCATTTCGCGGATTTTTCGTACAGAAACCGGACGATGAAAACACGGATGTTTACACGGTTTTTCGATATCAATAATATTATTAATTTTACGTTAGTAATATTACGCGTTAAAATCGTGTTTTTTTTTCTTCAATAATGTGATTATTTTTAACGCGACCTTTGATGATGAGGACGAAAAAAAAAACGCGTTAGTATATATATATATATATATAAAAAAAGGTCGCCGACCTCCGCTTTGAGGTCAAAGAATACGGTATTACTGTAATACACGGATTTTTTTTTTTTAATTATTTCGACATAAGCGTTTTATAATATTATATATTTCTGTTATCCCCGAGTACCGCCGAATTTACATGAAGTTTTTAAATACGGTTTAACGAAGCCGACGGACGTTTGATACGCGGATTACACAACAACAACAGTACAACGCGCGTATTCCGTTTTTTGTTTTTCTATAAAATACAAAAAGCGTATTACACGTTTTTCTTTATTTTGTTTTCTTTTGACGAAATAAAACTTCGTACACGACTGCAGTGGCGTATTTAGGGGGGGGGGCGTCAAATTTAACCGGGAGCCGCGATAGTGACGGCGGGACCTTTAAAAAAAAAAATGGCCCGGTCGGACATTTAAAATTAGAGCCCGCGCCCCACCCCCCTCCCTACCCACTTAACTATAATGCCTTATTTAAAATGTTAAACGTGGTCGGGCGAGATGAGTATTCTAACTCACCCCCCCCCCTCAAATAAATAAATTGTTGACATAATACTTCCTATACTCTGACCTATAAAAAAAAAAAAAAAAAATTGCTTCAATTACTTGAAAACGACATAAATATCGAATGCAAATAAATAAAATACACACGCATTCGAATTATAAATACAAATTTTGTTCGAATTCAATTCGACGTAAAATTATTACTGTGTCAGACTGTTTAAAAACTATTTTTCTTATATTACAATATCGTTCGTATACACACGCGTATTAAATTAAAAACTATAATATAAATTATTATACATATTAAATTATCATTCGTCATTCAATAATAATAATAATAATAATAATAATAATAATAATAATAATCGTTTAAAATTGATTCAAGAATACACAATAAAATACTTACTTATGTGTTTCACGTCACCGACAATTGAAAACTAATAACGTTGAAAAACGTAAATACAAAATAAAATTTCTATTTATACGTTTAATTCGCTTCTATATAACCTTTTCTGGCTTTTTGTTTTTTTTTTGTTTTCTGTCTGAAAAGAATGACGATGAGAATTATCGGTTTTTGTATTTTTATCTCGCTGCTATAATATTATGGATATCATTGTGTTGTACAAATAAATAACAAAGTAGTGAAAACAAAAAGAAATTTGAATCAAAAATAAAAAACAAAAATCAAAAGGATATGTAAAAATAAATAATTAAAAAGATAGAAATAAAAAAATTACAAGTTAATACTCGTGATAATAAATAAAAAAAAATATATAAAATAAATAAATGAATATATATATATATCAAAATGTATACTTATATATATACAATAAAAGCCAAAGAGTATTAAATAAAATAAAATAAAAGAAGGTTGTTGTATAAATTATTTTATTACAAAAAAAAAAATTATTAAATTATTAAATTTAATTTTATTAAAATAATTTATACAACAACCTTCTTTTATTTTATTTTATTTAATACTCATTGGCTTTTATTGTATATTTAAGTATACATTTTGATATATATGTATATATATATTTATTTATTTTATATATATTTTTTATTTATGTACAAATAACTTATAATAACATGGCGCGTTTTAGCGCGACCGTTTTTGTACTCATTCATTTGTCGAATCTAGTGTCAGCCCTATTATATTCGCCCAGGGGGCGGCCCGGCCCCACACGGCGGCCGGGGCCCGGTCGGACGGACACGTCCAGGTTGCCCGGGTGTTGGATCCCCGTCGCCGGAGCGCGACGAAAAACATTAATTTAACGACGTTCGTTTTTTCCTCTCTTAAATATTTATATTGATTTTTTCACTGTTTATTTATTTTTTTCATTCGTTGACACTTCGTCCGCTGTTTCGCTAATACATAAGAAAATAAATTATTGTGAATTTGCGCAAATCGCTTCGGGTATTTCGTTATCACGGGTACTACCGGGAGAGTGCCGACGATATTCAACATTCTAGGGCGCTCGATCAGGCACTTATTGCCGCGTGATGATACTGTTACCGTATCGCATGTATTGTGTGAGTTTTTCTCTTTTTTTTTCGAGTAAGAAAAATTGCCACCGTAAAAAACCGGCGTGGGGACGAGGGGCATAAAAGATTTCGCCGTACCCGGGGCAACAAAATCGTGAAACGCGCCACTGTGCAACCACTGAGGATTTTAAGAGAACGCGGACAAATTCTCCGGTCGTAACGACGACGGCCGATAGGAGATTCATATTTCGGTATGGAATAATTTCAACGCGATTTAGTGTATAACATGTACGCGCAAACGGCCGCGTAACACTATTACGTCGAACCGGTCCCGCGAGCAAAACGGAGATCTAACCGGTGCGGAACATAGCGGAATCGCGTCGGACAAGGGCGACGACCGCGGCGAGAAACGAGCGTTTGTCGTTGTTTTTCGCGACACTACGCGTTATATAATAATAATAATAATAATAATAATAATAATAATAAAAAAAAAAATAATATTATTATACATGACCAAAACGGTATAAACGAGATTTCCAGACAAACGCACGATTTATCCGGAACAGCATTATAGTTATTATAATTTTATTGTGTACGGAGGAGAAGGAAATACGAAATTATATACTCATTGCAGTATATCGTAACAGTAGCAGCAACAGCAGCGGATGCGGGGCGGATTTACTTATGCGTACGTTTATATTGTGTATAACGTGCGGTGGTCGAAGAAACGTTTTTTTCTTCTGTTTTTTCGTACGTAAAAAAAAAAACAACAAAAAAAAACCATCACCATATTGTATTTATACGTATAAATAATTATACGAGAAATTTTTTTTTTAATGTTTTCGTCATCGCGATTGTAATGAATCGATGGTTGGACTTTCAAAAAGCGAATTGCCGAATGAAAACCGTAATTGTTTTTCTTATAAAACAAATTTTTGAAATCAAATAAAACGTTTCGTTCGTAGTTTTTTTTTTATTGTGTCAAACATTACGCCGCGACGTACTGGATAATCCAAGACCGCCGTTACAGCGATAAGTCCACTGTTCAGATATTACGCCAGTGGCGTAGGGGGACGACGACTGAGCGAAGTATATTTTTATATAAATTATATATAAAAATTGTAATATTTATGTATTATATGAGGACCAGTGGAACGGTCTATAAAAATTTTAGTTTACAGACTTTTAAACTTATTCTGTTCGTTTTCTCGTTTTTGACAAAATTTTACCAGTAAACGGATGCGTACAGAAACTAAACATTTAGGTAACCGTCATATCGGATTTACGCAAGAATTAAGTCTCGCCTATATAAAAGCGATTCTTCCATAGAATTCTTTCTCGCCGATACGAAATCCATTGGCTACGCGACCATTATGACTGATAGACAGACAGACAGATATTCAGACAGACGTGTCCGCGGTATGTAAAATAAATTCGCAAATCAATTAGTATTCGAGTGTTGTGTAGTAGTAGTAGTAGTAGTAATAATAATAATAATAATAATAATAATAATAACGCTAATCCGAAATTTCTCGTGTTTTTCAAATAACAATCAAAGACAATTAGATTTTATATGCGCGACTCTCCGCTAAATATTTTTATTGACATCAGTTTAAGCGACATATTTACGCACCGGGTATACGCGTATACGTATTGTGTACACAATAATAATAATAATAATAACAATAATAATAATAATAATAATAATAATAATAATAATAATAATAATAATAATAATAATAATTTAAACACACCTAAGCACGCGTGCGTACATATTCGTATACGGTTCTCCTCCTAGGTCGTACGTAATATACGTATAATTTACTACGTCATTTAATCGTACTTATACGTAGTGATAATAAAACTCAAATATAACGACACGGTGATGACGGATTACGGATTCGTTTCGTCGGCGTTTAACATATTTTAATGTAAAGATTTTTTTTTTTTATAACGATAAATCTGTTCGACGCGCAGGCGCGTGCATATAATATCGATTGAATACACGCAGTCGTGAAATTTAAAGGTTTACAAAAATCTCAGTGCCGTAGGTTAAAAATCGAATATATATTATATATATATATATATATATATATTTTTTTTTTAATAAACATCGTTATACATGTATATAAACAACGGAGATTGTTAAACAAACGCTTTATTTATACTGTCGACGTACACCACAACAGTACCACTGCGGCGTACAGTTTATTTGATAGCGGTTAGGATTATTATTTGCCCGTTTCGAAAGTCTGTTCAACGTTATTGAATAGCGTTTCAATATAACGTTTAACGCGTGTGTGTGTATATATACGTATTATAGTAATATACGAGAAACATTTATAGAGTTTTTTTTTCCCCGATTATTCGACAATCGGAATTCGTTTGTCGGGGCTAATTTACATATTATTGTGTACACTACACCGTATCCAAATATTACAAGTATAATTTCGATTTTAATTTTGCCTGTCTCCAGTGCTCGCGTATTTTTCGCATATTATCACAATGGCGTCGGTCTTTGGCGCGCACAAAACGTATCGTATTAAACGATAAACCGCAACTGTACACACGCACACACATAACCGCTGTACAGCTGAACGCATATAATTATAGGTGTATCCGTAGCAAACGAATTTCGAACGTTGTTTCTCCGACAGTTACACTCATATATAAAATAAAAAAATATATATATTCGATTTCAATAAAAATTTACCGAGTTTCGAGAAGTTTTGTTTTTTTTTTTTTTTTTGTTTTTCGGGTTGTCGGCCGCGTACGTTAGCATTTGCAGGTCGTCTCAATCGAATTCCGCGGTTTTCCGAATAACGATTTTTGAATACAAAATAAATAAACCGGTGTATACATACGTTTTGTCGCAGGCGTAAGACGATGAAAAAAAAAATCGATGGAAAAATCGCACGATCCCCCGGCGTTTGCAGAGGAAAATAACGATTTTACATAATATATAAAAAAGTACTACAACACTAAAAGTCGACATATTTATTTGTTTCCAAGCCCCTCAAAGAAAAAAAAACACACGAATTTATTACGCGACGCGTAAAAAAATATTAACAATAATAATCAATATATAGTAAAACGGAAGACAGTTCAAGGATGAACGCGATCGAAGGTGGAATCTTTTCGCGTCGGAATGACGCGCGCGCGTACAAGACGGTGGGGAGTTTAACAGATACGCGATTGTAGACGAGTATGCCGGAACAAGAAAAAAAAAAAAAAAAAAAATGACGTAACGAATCCGATAGAAGGAATCTGAATGTTTTATTTGTGAAAACGGCGTCTCGATTCGGACGTGTTATTATTATTATTATTATTATTATTGTTATTGTTATTATTATTATTATTATTATTATTATTATTATTATTATTATTATTATTATTATTATTATTATTATTATTATTATTATTATTATTATTATTGTTATTGTTATTATTATGATTCGGAAAGGAACGATAAATTCGACCGTGTGCAACGCGACATACGAATGTGGTAGTTTACGGAGAGACGTGTGCGACACGCGCGAAAAACCATCGACGGATAAAGTACAAATTCGATGTAGGAAAAGGAAAAACGGAGTTACGAACAATGTGACGACACATTTTAAAATCCACTCGACATTCGACGTCAATGAGTGTCGTGTTCCCGCACAAACGCACGAATACACGACGTATTATATTCGTTTTATTTTCCAAAAAAAAAAAAAAGAAAAAAGGAGCGGAAAGTGTCCCTGCCCCCGCCCCCCGATTTGGCTCCGAACTACTCATACAAATATACGCATATTACACTATATAATTTATACGCGTATAGCGTACAACACGAGGCGGTCACCCCATAAATATGTACGCACCGCACGCGTTTATTACACACGGTCGCGAGAACGAGTAAGAAGAAAAAACAGACGAAATAACACGTCCTGTAAGAGATTTTTCACACGCGCCGTGGCCGACGAATATTTCCGTGAACGGACCATTTCAAAAACGATTTATCGCGCGCGCGTATTGAAATCCCATAAACGAAAACGAGTATAGACGGCGTTGAAATAATATTACGTAGACGCGCGCGCGTTACGTTTGACAAAATATCGCGTGAATAATACTCGTGTATTGTCGTCGTTTGACCTTACGTCCGTGCTATTGTTGTTACAACGGAAAATATAAATAAAATCGTAAAAAAGAAAAAAACGCGTTACGCGTGTGTGCGGGCTTTATTCGATATTGACGTTTAATATTTCCCGTGTCCTCTCCGCCTCACCGCTAGGAAACGGAAATCTACAGCTTATGGTCGGACGGCAAAAAAAAAAAAAAGCAAAAAAAAAATAACGCAAAATTATACGAAAACGATTTGATATTATTTCTCCGACGCGGTAGAAAAACGAAAATTCCCCTTTAGACTCCTCCTCGACGATGACAACCACCACCATCACCGATTCCGGCGGCGATTTATGAATATATAAAACCTCTAAAGAGAGAGAAAAAATCACAAATCGATAACGAGAATACGGAATTCTACGTTTCTTGAAACGTATTTGATTATAACGTACAATGGTAGACGTGTTACGCGCGAAATCACGTAGGACGTTGGCTTGTTGAATGTTAAATCAGACTATTTCCGTTATATTGAAGTAACGGTTTATTGCGCGCAGAAAGGGCCCCGCGTGTGATCTCCGAAAATGTTTCCTCCGAGAAATATACGTCGCGACGTACTGGAGAATAATCTCCCGGAACCGCGCGTATTTAAACGGGGTAAAAAACAAAAAAAAAACCGTAAATAAAAAAAATCGTATTCCGTCAGGAAAATACTCGAAAACGCCTGGACCACGGGTATGACCGAATACCATAAAATACGGTTACGATAATAACGTATAATTCAGTGTATTATTATTATTATTATTATACGTAAATGTCATTCGTTCCGTGTTGTAAAAAAACAGAACGTTATAGCCGTTATAAATATTTATGTTGACGGTGCGGATGGAACAGCGAATAGTCGTTGACCGCGCGCCGCTATCCGCACCCAGCAGTCGGTCCGGTATTTATTTTTTTTTATAAATTTTCTGTACGAACACTTCGTGTAAAACGAATTTTCGGCGTAGAGAGAACAATTTTTTTTTTTAAATTTTTCTACGGTTTTTATTATTTCCCGACTAGAACGCGGAGGGGATAATAAGACATTGAAATATGTCGAAAAGCCAATGAAATCCGTCGCGAACTCTGGGCAGTTTGATTATTGCGTTTGTCGCGTGTAAAACGACGGTCGTAAATAACATATTATGGAATCAACGGTTAAATGCGCGTTGTGCGCAACGGGCAAAATACAATACTGGTGGGGATTCGAACGAATCTTCAACATCCAAAAATTACGCGAAACGACGCGGTTCGATCGTCCGAGGTTTTTCGAACCTGTTGTATAAAAATGTCTCTGTTCAAAACATAAGTGCGTTGAGTTCGGTGACGATAAAAAGAATAAAAAAAAACGACACACGTTCGTCAGAAAGGAAATTCGTTTGTAAAATGTTTTCTCTCGTAGAAGAGCACGCGCGACCTCGTTAGAGAATTCGCGTGATATTTCCCGCGGTCTGAAGACGATATAAAGTAAACAAAAAATCTGACCGTCCCCGCGTTATTCGGCGATTCGTTTATCAATACAAATGTGTACACACTTCATATAATACATCGACTGCACGTCCCGTAAACCGCGATAAGACCGTTATTATTTTTTTTTAACCATATAACACATACCGTATAAAACGTATGTGTTTGGCATTACACACATGGCGTCCAGACCGACAACGGCCGTCTAGCGGCAACGGAATTTCGTTTTTTTCTACACAATCTATTTATTATTATCTCGTCATCGTTATGTTATATTATACGCTCGTGTTACACGTTATTAGCGCATTTTATTATTTGTATCGCCAAACGGCAACGCGTCGTCGCGTAATGCGTACACACACACACGTGTTCCGAAACAGAGACGCGCGACGAGAGATAATAATAATATGATAAAAAAAATGGGGAAAAAATGTGTTAAAAATATTGTTTGAAAATTTTTTTGGGAGGAAAAAAAAGCGAAAAAAATCTTTAACGTCGTCGTGTGTGTGTCGTGTCGCATTAGCTCGCGTATCCTATAATAATAATAATAATTTATAGTGTATTGCAAAACAATGTAAAATAATGAAAAAATATTGTGTACTGTTGTAGTCGTATACACGTCATAGTAAGATATTATAACGGTTGTACGAAATTTTACGGATCGAATTTCGATGTGTTTGCATTTTTTTTCGTTTTGTTTTCTATACGTACATTCGCTGCGCACGCCATTACAACGTTGTTCGGCTAATAATTACAAACTATAACATTTTTTGTTCGCTTCTTTTTTCTTTTTTTTTTTTACGTCGTACCGTTCATAAATACGATATAAATGTAAATTATTAGTTATTATTTTTTTTCTTTATTAAATTTGTTTTTTTTTCCAACACGGAACTCTTACGCGAAATGTAAATTCTCTTATTACGCACACGTGATATATATTATATTTCATTTATCGCGAATAAAACAATTCGTTTTTTTTTCTTTTGAAGCATGACATCCCGATTCTAATACAATAACAATATTATAATAACACGAATCTCGTTTGTATTCAGTTATACACGGTTTGATTTTTCTCTTCACACAAGCGCGTTTTGTTTTTTTTTTTATTGGTTTTCAATTACAACTTAGTGCAGATCAACGATTAATACGTAATATACAATTTAAAAGAAAAAATGAAAAATACAATTTAATTATTGTAGAAAAATGTATAAACGATTTCGACGGAAATTGAAACGGAACGGAATATAGTGTAATACAATACGTTAACATATAAGAAAATCATCAAGCCCTGCAGGTATGGGTAGCGTAGTTATAAATTTCGAAGCCGGTTTCGTGAATATGATGTAAGACGACGGATTCGATGACCGAGATAGACGATTGTCGCGGAGGATAGCGAATTTGTTGCCTAGGACGAATTCGTTGCAGATATTAAAAAAAAAAAAAGAAAATAATTATTTTAATCAGTTTCTGCTATACGGGGATTATTATTATATTTAAATATATATATATATATATATACGACGAATGTTTGTATTGAATACGAAAAGTATTTTACGGCGAAATTCGAGCTTATATAAAGCGAAAACGTCGACGCACAAGTAAGAGCACAAAAAAAATCATTCAAATTTTGCCTCGCGTAACATGAAAATAGCTGTGTGGCGGCGAAGACGTTATAGCATACACACATATAATATTGTTTGTGACGGGCGTATATTGTTTTATACGAAGAAAACACCGCTCAGGAAATTATATATATTAATATAAACGGTTAAATTATTATAACCGTTTTCGGCAAAGTTGTAAATATTTTAAAACTGAAAATTGAAAATTATCGAAACCTGCGCGATTTTACACAGCGATTTATATGGCTTGCAACTATACGTAGACGCGTATAATAATAATAATAATAATAATTTTTTGAAATTATGTAATGCGAGTAAATTACTCTTGTTTCGTGTTTCAATGAAAAAATAATAATAACGAATAAATCATTTTATACGCAAAAGGTTTTTTGAAAAGGCCACTAGGTTAAAAAAAAAATTTTGAATTCTAAAAAAAAATAAAACAATTATGATCAAAATCTGTTATAGACATCTCGCGTGTGTAAGAATTTTATTAAAATTTCACGCGTATTATATAGTTTTAAATTTGATTAATTTTTAAACGATAAAAACACGATATTGAAATTTTCGAAAAAAAAAAATACAAAAGGCAATCCGAAATTGATGGAATATAATATTCAAAAGAAATTCATATATGTATATAACCTATATATATATACTACGCTGTAGTAACTAATAAATAATTATAGCAACCAACTAACTGGTGAAAAGTATTTTGCATTGTTATACTTGGAATAAAAAAAAAGACTACGAGCCAGATTTAATGATAATTTACTATAACGGATTATCAGTTTTTTTCTTTTTTTGCGATTTTTCGAAATCATAAAATCGGCAGATCAAAAAAAAAAAAAAAATGAACATGGCTCAGAATCTAAAAAAATACATTATAAATTATTGACGACTCAATAATCAGTTCTATAAAAAAAAAATTCAAAATTTGTTACATAAAATATTGTTTGCCTAAACGTGTTACAAATCTAAAATAATCTTTAAAATGTCTACTTTCTCTGCTGTTACATTTTTTTCCTTCGAATTTCAGAAGTGCTGTTTATATATATAAATATATAGACATACTTATTAACATTTACCACAATAAAGAAGTAGCAACAATACAATATACCGGTAACGATTTACTTACGGGGACGGAGAGAGAGATGATGTAGATGACATTAATTAATACGTCCACGATAATGCCGAGATTATAATACGAGTATGTAATAATATTAGAATTTATGGTGCTGCTCGTATTATATTGTATTAAATTACTCATTCGATATTTTAATAGGTTTACAAACAAATTGAACACGCGCCGTGTGATTATTCACATTTTTTTCTCTAGAGGAATAGGGGATCCGAAATAAATCATAGACAATAAATATAAACACCATAAACGATTTTTCATAATGTTTCGAATTGCAATATTTTTTTTTTTTTAATAATAAAATAAAACGACTATAAAAAAAAAATATATATATATATACATATAATTCAAATAATAATAAATTACTGATCGAACTCGGTTATTTTTCGTACGTATTTATTATAATTTAGAAAACAATAATAAAAATTATATTTATTTGTGGAGTTCAGCGAGAACACGTTCTCACGTTTTATCGCATTCTTTCGACCAATCGTGCAAAGCGTATGGGTAAAATTTAAATGTCTTTCATTCCTTATTAAAAATAACAAACGTTTTTTTTTTTTTTAAATTAACGTTTGATTTATTTATAAACTTATTATTAAATATTTCCAATTTCTAGTGAAAATACACTCATTTGTGGGATTTATAAAATCCCGGTACGATAACCGCGTTTTCGTTAAACACCAGTAATTGTCGAAACGACATGTAGTTGAAAATAATAGTGTGTTGATATTATCGAATTGACCAATGCGAAAAGTAATAATATTCAAATATCGACGTTATGTAGCGAGCGTACGTATCCGATTATACATTTTTATATAATACACAGTAGTATAAAACCATATACCATTAGGGGCACACGACATAAGGAATCTTAAATGTTTTATATATTATTATTATTATTATTATTATTATTATAATGTATTCATAGCGTTTTGTACCCGTGTCAACCCCGGTCGACAGTATTATATTATTATTCTTTTTTTATACGACCGTACGATTCGTGATTACCATGTGTGCATGGTACACGATGCTGTGTAAAAAAAAAATATACATATATATTGTATCTCCGGTCGAAGAAAAATCATCAATACGCCGCGCCGCGCCTGCAGCTGATGTCGATGATGATACGGTGGTCCGCGCGTCCTTTCCGCCTCTGACTGCCCGCGATCGACGGCGATTGATAACTTAAATATATTACGGCGGAGACGAACGAACGATTATAAATATACGACTCGGAATATACACACGACGTATGCGTATATAATACATAGAGAGAGAGAGACTTCGCGTTTTCCAAAATATTTTTCTACGAGTAAAATTTCGTGTGAGTGTTCTCTACACTACCTTTTAAATATTATAAATAACTGTAATGGGATTGCGAGACGAATTGACGAATTTCGATTTTCGCGATTCCCGTATTTAATAAAAAGTACGTGAATTACACGCCCGTCTTATATGTCGAAGAAAAAAAAATGCTTGAAATTATATACGCAATATATAGCAAACGCGAAAACGTATAGATCAATCAATGAGTTATTATACGAAAGCATATACGAGTCGAAGACGTTTGGAAAAATAAGTGTTATTCAAAAGAATTTAAAAAAAATGTCTGTATTGAATAAAACGCGTACTTTACGTTCTTACGCACGCGTGCGGATAAAAGAGTAAAAAAAAAAAGAATTTTTCCTAATTTTTTTTTTTTTGTTTTAAATACGTTTTAGATTTAATGAACAAAAAATAGCCCCCGAATCATCAAATTCGAAATCATCCGTCCGAGATAGTATAATTATTTCCGTATCGAGTATTTTCAATTTAAAACTATATGTTTATATATTAGAAACTGCTAAACGTATTCGAGAAGTCCGGAAATTGAACGGAATATTGTTTTCTTCGCTCGTCAAGAATAATGTATCCGCAGAAAACAGCGGAATATAAAATATTTTTTTTCCCTTAAACGTTCACCACGAATGAGATATAAAATAATTGTTGAAAACGAGAATTTCGTAAGAATGAATAAAAACACATAGGTAATAGAGGATATAAGCACGAGTTTTTCTAAAAAAAAAAAACTTATAAATGAGTGTTTTTTACACGAATCGAAGAAATCAGTCGTGAATGGATCCAGGACAAAATAACTGAAAAAAGAGGGGGGCGGGAGATTTTAAAAACGATGAAAATGAAACTGAGTATTGGGGGGGGGGGACTACACTCTCTACACCTTTATTACCGCACTCATTACAACTATTTCCTTGATATGATTACCTAGATCACGATGTTTTTTCGTCGTACAATACTTGAACGATAAACCAAATGTAAAAAACAAACTCATGACATTCTCATAAATAAGCGTTTAGCAGATACATTTTAAATAACGCTCGAACTTGATTGTATTAATTTTTTGGACACTGTTTTAGACAATTCCCTCGGACCTACTATACCGTAGTTATGATGAAATATGATTGAGGAATTTCTTTCCACTGAGAATCCTAATAATTTAAATTGCGATAAAATGGACGGTTAGCGATTCTCCGATCGGAGACTCGTTAAGGTTATACGGCAAATAAATTTAGACATGGACTCCATCAGACACCGGTCGGTCAGACGTCGAGCGGTCGTTTTTTTTGTCCAGCGAACGGAGGGAGCGACACTACCCTTGGATCCTAGCGCATCGCCAGGGAAAATTGTGAACAATTTAGTCGTAAACGCGACGTATTATTGCGACGATATTTTTTTGAATACATGCACTGCGTAGACGAACGCGTGGCCCAAAGGCATTGTACGCTTTTATTATATATCGTATAAAACGCTTTTATTATATTATGGAAAAAGAATTCTTTATATTATATGTGTCCCTCTCTTTCGCCTGCTCCCAAAGACGATAGCGGTGAAATTCAAATAGAAATCCGTCAAGTCTTCTCCCCCACGTACCTTTTGTCGCGCACGACCATTAAAGACATTCAATGAAACCCGGTGTTCCGCGATGGGATTACAACAAGACACGCACGTATTACAGTTTGGTTTTTATTATTATTATTATTATTATTACTTTTTTCGTTCTCTCCGATGATCATATCTCGTTCATACGGTGTTTGTGCTGTATTATTATATAACGCGCGTACAGGTCATTTAAATTAAAATGTTTTTTTTTTTTCATCACACAGATGTACGTGCGCGCGACGCGGGATGGAACCG
Organism: Chaetogeoica ovagalla; assembly: GCA_032441825.1. Lineage (NCBI taxonomy): Eukaryota > Metazoa > Arthropoda > Insecta > Hemiptera > Aphididae > Chaetogeoica > Chaetogeoica ovagalla. The sequence continues at coordinate 4,469,417 of CM063732.1, read as the reverse complement.
CGTAAAAATTGTCACGTATATTTTATTTTTCGTAAATTTTTCAATTGAAAAGTTAATATATAATATATAATACGTCTGACGTCAAAACCAATAGTATTGTCGCGCGAATAAGCGTAAGAAAAAAAAATTAATTCACTCGCCACGTATTCCAAATATTGTTGGTCAATTATGACATCGAGTCAATTGGAATCTGTCGAAAATTGCGAACGCTTTTTTACGACCGTTCGGCGACGTGGCGCGTCGTCGATATCGTATAAACGCGTTTTTAATAAAAAAAAATAAATAAATAAAAAGTCTCGAAAAATTTTAAAAATAAATCACGATTCGTTCGAAAAGAAAATACGTTTTCTCGTAGTCGTTTGCACATTAAAAAAGAAAACGTTCGCTTTTTAACTACAATTATTAATTACAACTACTAGCGCGTTATTTTTTTGCGGTTACAAAAAAAAAAAAAAAAAATTGCAAAATTCTCGTACGCAATTTATTTGTATATGCCGCCGCGAAATAAAACGTCCGAATAATTTTCTAATTTCACTACACACCGGTGGGCTTCTCCCCGCCCGAAAACGTTGCGATAAATTTCGTTTTACGCGCGTGTACATTAATGCACTGTACGTTCTCTGTTACTGCCATATAAGTATATTATATTAAAAAAAAAAACTACTATTGTTTTGTAAATAAACGCTATTTATGGTTTAAAAAAAAAAAAAAAAAACGTATTATTATTATTATTTTACTATGTACTCGTATTTCACGCGATAAAAAAACGGGCGTGTTTTCTCCCTCCCATCAGCCGTTTTTTCTCTTGGACAACAAACGATTTTTCTCCCCGCGGTCATATTCTTATAATATGATATATATAAATCGCATTTCGTGCGTTGATACGCGTTATTTGCAGAGTGCTTTGAGCCGTTTTCATTTCTTGCTCCTCTGTTCTTTTATAGTATTCGTATCATAGACACACGAGCCAGTGGACCGCGCGCAGAGAAAGAAGTCTGGGGACGATATAGTGCGAGAGAGGAAAAACATCGTACGACGGAACACACACAGTGTGCCGCCCCAAACGACCGAGTTTAAAAAACGATGATAAAATTAAGTCGCGTACAGTCGCAATATTACCGATCGGCATCTGATTTATGATGATGAGTCCGTGTTCCACCGCGCATCTGTGTTTAAAATTCCGCGTTTTTTGTACAAAACAAATGAATAATAAGAATTTTCCAACAGACAAAAATGGGCGCGACGATATCGCGTTCAATTAATACCGTAATAAGAAGAGACCGACTGATTTATTACGAAATTCCGGTATATTTATTTTACAAAAATTCCGGCCTTGAATATTCGATTCGTAAACGCATTGCCGTAAGCCGCCGCGGTTTGTTTGAATACGGCAAAACAAGTATTGTGCCCGATGAGTAAGTGAGAAAAAAAAATAATTGTGGACATTATTATATTATATTATATTATATATATATATATATGATGAGAACGCGGATGATGCAGGTGTGACGGACGATTGTGGTGCGTAGGTACATTATTAAATATCGCGCGAGGAGGAGTATTTATTTACGTTTTTCTCCGACAAAACCGTCGGGGGGAAAAAAGAAAAAAAAACGTTTCGGCACTCCGGTCCCCGCACAACAGCCGTAACAACTCGCCGTTTTCTATAGGTGTACCTACGCGCGCTCGTATTGTCGTGTACACCCGGACCGATCCGGGTTACAACGACACGCTCTACACAAATATGTTGTAATAATAATCGTCTGGACGTGGACGCGTACGACAGGTTAAGCGCGCATATGACGGACGGGAGCAGTGGAAAATCGCCATTGTACGATAATAAAATATATATCTAGAGGTACGTATGCGATACTCGCTGCTGTTGCCGTCGTCTCGAGACTGACCCCGTATTTTAATAATAATAATAATTACCGTTTGTACCGGTGAAAAATAAACGTAAAATACTCTCGTCTCGTCGGAGTGTTGTACGCGAGCGAGCGCCCCGGGGTCGCGTTCCCACGAAAGAGACGCGCGTGACCGAGCGAACGATATTCAAAAATAAAATCAAACGCATTTCTAGTAATAATAACTGAAAATCATTTCAATTAATCGTTTGTCAACGCCATTTCGAACATTTTTCATTCGACGCCGGTATAGTTCGATTCGAAAAATATTATCGATTATTGTCACAATAACAAGCGTAATATTATTATTTATTAACAATATAATTATTGTATTAAATAAAAAATATACGAGGTTTTTTTTTTTTTTAATGAGAACGAACGAATTCCGTGGTGGTAGGCACGTCACTGCTCATACCGGCCGGTCGGGGGATTTGTCTCGGCGACGTGGTGTCGATTAAAACGCGATTGAGCGCGAATTACAAATATTTTGAACGGGGTTCTATGGAAACACGATTTGATGTGCGCACCGCGAATGCGGAGAGTGACAAATGCTGTTTATAGAATAATCTATTTCTTCTCGCTATTCGAAGCAGAGTTTCGTGTAGAGTGATTCGAGACGAACCGCGGCTGTCCCGTGTGATAACATATAGAGGTTTGTTGATTGCAATTGTCCTGAGCACGGTCCAATGAGATCCAGGTCAGGATTGACCAGCCGTACGTAGGTTTTATATCCTATATTTTTTCGTGCACGTAGACAATGCGTGTTACTCGAATAGTTGAGCACGCGGCGTGTTCGATATTCTAATATTTGGCGGGGGACTCGTCGATAGTTGTCGATGATACGTTTGGTGAAAGTGAGCTGCTCTTTTTTTCTTTATCCGTGACAACGCACCAAGGTATTTTACAATTGAATAGTCGACTATTTATATATATATATAATGTGTCTCGCTTTTTATTTTGAGTTTGGAACGTGTGGAGTTTGGTTTGTGAATAGACTGACAGAGAGGTTATGTTTAATGACAATGACGAAATATCATTTTAGAATGAAAAACCGCGCGTTATTTGAAATCGGCCAATGTGAGGAACACGACGTATGATTAAACGGTGCCCCAGCTGTCTGAGGGGGCGTAATCGAGGAGATCTCGTGAATTGCGACGGCGTGCACTAACTATACGCGAGTGGTAATAAATTTAAATAAAAAAAAAAGGAAAATTTTAAAGCGGTAATAAAAAAAAAAAAACAATTGTCGTGTACGTAATACAAAATTACATATTCGGTGTAAATTTCAAATGTCTCCATAGGACCGTTATTTAGGTAATTTTTTTTTTTTTTTCCCAGTGGTTACTTCGAATTGCGCGCATGGAAATCATACTGAGAAAATCGGTAAAAACTTTTCAAATAAACGCATGACGAGACGATCCGAACATCCCGTCCAATAACAGTATATGCTATTATGATGATATTGCGGTGTTTGTTCTGCGTTAAATTATTACGATCCATTTAGCGTTGCCGTTACGCACGAGTATAAGTATATACACATAAACTTACTACACACGACTGCTGCGGTGCTCGTATTCAGTTCATTCCGCACCATGTTTCGCCAAGTTAAACTATTTATTATGATAATCATCGCACTGTCTGTACTTCTCGGTAGATATTATTTTTCATAAGTATCGAGATTTTTGTTAGAAAAAAAAACCGTATAGTTTGTTGATAGCGTCGACTTTCAACAAAATAACAAACTATACGCGCGCACACACACACGAAGTTTTATTGTTATTATGCGTGCTGTGCGTGTAATAATCACTTTTTTGGTCGCATTAGGGTTATCGCGTCCTAGTGGAACGCGTTTATACAAAATAATAATAGTAACAATTTTTTTTTTAAATAACGATAATAATACAATTTTTAAATAATAATAAAAATATATAAAAGTTCTTTCCATTGTGTGCGCATATCGTATTATTGTATTATATATATACGAGTATATATATATATACAGAGCGAGAGCATTAATAAATATATTTTGCACTCTCCTGATGTCGTAACGGACTCGGAAATACGTATATATATATATATATATATATATATATATAATTGCGTATTTATTACGTACAATATATATATAACGTATATAGAAATATTATAATATCGTGTTATTATTATGTTGTTATACAACAGTGGCGTAATTGCCGTGGATGATATGGAAGCGAAGGCAACGAGTGGCACAGAATTTTACAGAGGAGAAAATTTATTTCATTTTTTGTTTTGTCATCTTCTCAACCCCGGTAATAAAATACCGGTACAAAAATAAATTGAGATGTACATCGGTTATGCTTGTCGAAATTAAAGTTTTTAACACGACTGCTTTAGTCCTTCATCACATTGGCCAATAATCGTACAATAAAGCGTCAATCAATATTATGAGAAGAACACACACACACACATATTGGGTTTTCTATGGTGGTCGGGGAGTGATGCGAAATACGAATATAGAATTTTATTTTTAGTTTCTAATTTATAATACGTTTTTTTTTTTACGGTTTATTTATTTTTAAAAGCGCGTTTTTTTCTTCTTTTTCTTCTTCTTCAGTAAAACGTTATATTGAAAGATTATATAAACAAACTTCAAGGTTCCGCACATAATTTATTTTTGTCCTTGTACGATATACGCGTAGTATATAGTAGTAGTTAATATACTCGTAGTATATGTGTATATATAGTTATGATACAACTGTCGAATTTTTCAGCCGAGAAGAGTTGGCGGCGGGACGTACATATTATAGGAAATTTTTATGAAAATATAAAATCTCTCTCTCTCTCTCTCAACCTGATGTATTTCTTTTATAGAGATGGTTTTTTTTTATAACCGCGAGAGACCCGAGGCTAGTTCTTAAATTTTCCGCAAGATTTAATATGTCGACCGTATAATAAAATGAATAGTTTACAAACAGTTATTAACGAATTTTCAACGTTATCCCTGTACTTATTTTTAACTTCGACCGTTGGTCGTGTGTAAAAAAAAAAATCGTTTTCGTTTCGAAGACGTAGAAAAAATACAGTCTGCCGTTAAGACATTCGAAATGTGTATATAATAACGTAAATACGATTTTATCACTCGCGTACTATACGGATCGGAATTTTCGCGCGAAAACAAGAAAAATCGTCGAATTTCCCTATGCGTATTATAATATAAATTATCCAATTGGCCCGTTGTTAATAGCGTTTTCGATTTTTCTATTTCGTCAACCACACTCCGTTAAATGTTTAATGTGTACTGTTGCCAAATCGATTTAGGTTTTCGTTTCGGTGTGATTTCGTCGAGGACGTATTTATCAAACGAATATAACTAACTGCAGTTATAGCCGGAGTGTACACGGCGTAAATGTGTCGACGGTTCGTGGCGCGGAAAACGGCAACGCATAAACGGACATCGTGCGTTATTATTATTATTTTTTTTTTTACAGTTTGGAGAGAGAAAATACAATCGGACGATTATCAGTAGCCAATTTTTGGTATAATATAAAATATATTCGTATCGCGCGATAACTGTAAATTATCGACGTAACTCGTAGTGACCGACTGTTTAATATATTATTATTATATCGAAAAAGAAAATTGTATGTTTACCGGTCACTGTAACAACCATGTAATTCCGTTAGTTGTTTGTTGCGCGCCAAAACGTCAAAATCGGACAACTCGTTTGTATCTCAGCAAATCGGAGAAATATAATTTTCGCGCTTACGTGCGCATAAATTTTCTTATCTTTTTTTTATCAGTATATCGAATAAACCTAGACCTAAGCCCTTCAATATTATCATCTTTCACCAGCACTAATTATTATTTATTATTTCTTGGTTTATTACTAATCGACAAATGATATTGCGCTGCGAATTTCCGTAGTGTATATAAAGTATACTGAATGTGTGGATTTTTTTTCACGATCGTCGTCGGTCAACGCTTACGACCGATCGAAATGAACGTGGAAGGCCTTTATTCGAGGCGAGTGTACAAAACGAAAATGATTGTAACATTTTCTTAGTTTTTTTATTATATATTTTATTAAGCGATTAAATTTAATAATATTCGAAAATAATTTCAATGTTATGTTAAATTAAAAAGATTTTTAGTCGAGTGTTTCGGAATGTTCAGTCACAGTTGTTACATCTGAGTCAGTGGACGATAACGGTTTGTTATATCCTATCGTCGTAGTGTTCTGCTTGTTCGAAACGGTCGTTGAATATACACGATGATTTTGCCCACTGCTGCATGCTCCTAGTCCGTTATTTGGCTGTGCTGAGTATCCATGGTGATATTGGCCACTGTATGAGCATTCTGGTCCATATTTATGGTTGTAATGTGGGCCAGCAGCTGACGTTTCTGACACACAATGACAAGAGCATTGATTATGAATTTCCGCTGTAAGCATTTGTGCTCTTTTTATTACGTTCATTAACTCAATTTTTGTAGAAAGCCTACGATGATCCGGAATTCTTCTAAAATCTTCCAACAGTGAAAGCATGAATAGCCTATCTGAATTAGATTCATGTTTCTTATCACGGTCTTCCCTTATTGTGGTACTTTGCGTTAATACCTCAACCAAACTGTCATCGTCAGTTTTCTTCTTCTTTTTGGTAACTGGCGAACGGATTTGAACGTTACCGCCCTTATCGTTACTTTCAACAGTGTCTGTTTCATCAATGATAGCTCGAGTTGCACTATTTACCACTGTTTCCTTGAGGAACTGTAGTTGTTCGAAATAAACATAAGGGCTTTTACGCGAAGCTGCCGATCCACTTTTAGCACCTGCTTTGCGTTTTAATTCCCTGCTAAAACTTGTTCTGACGTTCTTCCACTTTTGCTGTAGAGATTTACCTGAAAAATAATAATTTGTTTCAGATATCCGGCTACAGGATGTACTATGTGAGAAGTACAACGTTATTGTCGAACTGAACACACCTGCACTGTCCGAGATATCAATTATGTAAAACATGTTTGGCGGCGATTTTGGAGAACACGAGACAAACAGCGTTTCCAGAATTAAATGAAGAAAGACGGATCGAAATAGCTAACGGTTTTAATAAAAAAGTATATCATTCCGATTGTATTGGTGCCATTGACCGCAAACATAATATAAGAGTAATAAAACTAAATTGTCCAGGTTCATTTTATTATTAACTATGAAAATTATTTGACGATCGTTTTACTTAAGGTACATTGTACGTCACATCAGAACTAGAAACTCTCCCCCCAAGTCCTCCAAGCGGAGGGAGCCGATCATCAGCGTCTTATTACAGAGATTTATTTTCTGATTATTTTTAAAATACAGATCCACTGAAACGGCAGTGCAGGGTAGCGTTGGGATAGTAATTACAGATTTCTCTTTTTTTCTTTTCAAGTTATAAACGCATACATATTTTAAGATCTTTTAAGGCATAAAGCGCCTAGCCCCCTCCCCTCCCCATTAACTATATTATATCGACTTTGTCATTGTTAATATTATATACTCGTATTTACAAAAGAATAAACGAACAACGCTTACCGAAATAATTTTTTTCATTTTCCGATAAATTATTTTCACACATTATATTTGTGATTTCCTCCCATCTCCTCCTCTTCATATCGCGATCGCTGTATTCCTCAGAAGATGCGTCCCAAATTGCTCTTCGGCTTTCGACTACCCGGATAAGCTTTTCCGTATCGACGAAAGTCATCGCGATTTTTTCTACGATAAATAGGCAGGTACGAGAGAAGTATTTTCTTCTTCAAAAGAAAAAAAAAAAAATAACGTAGTGATCGCAGAGTCGAACGAGATGCGAAAAACGCAAAATTACGTGCGTGTATGTGGCTGCTTCGACCGGTGTGCCGAGAGACTAAACGGCGATCGCGTCGTACATTTACCTCGTTTCGCTCTGGCTGCGCGCAACCGGTTGGCCGCCGCCGTGCAATCGTCGTGAACGTTCTAATAGCGGCTGTCGCAGCCGATAATTCTTGGCTGCTCAGCGTGCGGTGCGGGGCCCGATTAATCGTCGTACGCCGAATTGCGGCGTAGCCGGGGAGGGTTTTATAAGGTTTCTTCAACTTTCGATTTTCTTTTTATATACGTATACAGTAATAATAAGCTAATATAATACTATATTTTATCGATTACCGTTTTGCACTACTCCCCCCCCCCCTATTGGATGTCGTGTCTGGAAATGATTTTTATTTTACCGTCAAATATTTTATTTCTGAAATTCTGATAAATTCTTTTTATAATAGTATAACGCGAAAACTACTGTTAAAATTGTAACGAAATTTATTTGTGTAATAGCCGTAATGACAACTGAGCAATATACTCGTATATAAAAAAAAATTTAATAAATATAAAGTAATTGAGTAGTCGGATGCAGTTCACGAAGCTTTCGACGGTACACTGCAGGAAAGTCAAACGAATAACGAAACAAAATATTTTATTGGACACGACGACGAATACGAGTCGATAACGAGAAGAAACCAACGAGTTGGCATTTTTTAATGGGCAACGAAGTGCCGGCTAATAACAATGCGTTTTCAATAATTTTGCGGGACAAATAAATCGGTGTTTTTAATCTTTCATCCGACGTGTAATTGAATATCGAATCGCCGATAGTTTCTTAAATATTACGTTGTGGAAAAAGAAATATCATTTAAAAAAATTAATACGCGATGCGTAAAAAAATAAGACATACGGGGGTTTTATTTCCTAAAACTGAAAAGAATTTCGCATTTAAAATTTTCGTTTTTCTCGTCTTTGTATACAGAACGGATTTCTTTCACACACAATTCGGATCTGTTAAGAGCATATTCTTTATGGTATTTCGTCTTGTCAAAGGAACCCGCGTGTTGTGATAGTTTGATGTAATACTAATGAAATCGTATATCACATCATTTAACCCATTATCACTCACTCCTTGGACTAAAATCTCCGGCTACGCCACCGATTGGGTATTCAGTAAAAACATTTATATCGTTTCGCGTCGTGTGTTTATACGTATTAGAAAATACAAAACACAGCGGTGTAGCGGATCGCGGGGGGGAGCTACGGCTGCAGGCGACGTTTTACTTTGGGAAAAAATGAAAAAATAATAATAATAATAATTATAATAACGTATTATATAAATACAAATCGAAACTGCGACGGCGGCGGCAGTGTTCTCCTTCGGCTAGCACCTGTTGTCGATCCGACAACAATACGCGGCGGCGGCGGTCGTGCAGCGTGCGTGTACGAAACGGAAAGAAGTATTTCGAGGCGGCTTTTTTTATTATTATTATTATTATTATTCGACGTAATTTTATAATATATTATTATTATTGCGTTACATTTACTATACAGTTTCGCCTGTCTGTGAACCAAGCGTAAGGTGGTTTCCCGCACGTCGAGAACAAAATTTACACACACACATATATATATATATACAAAAAAAAAACGGTATTTATTTAAAAAAATAAATATATAAACATATATCAATTTATATTCTTAATCGACGGAAAATATACAAAGCCTATGCACTTGTCTCGCGTGAACTTTCACTCTCACTCTGAAACACGAAAAATTCGCTTCGCTCGCAAGAACTCGTTCGATTAGACTCGTAATTATATGACGAGTAAAAAAACGCGTGAAAAAGTGAAATCTTCCTCGGAATAAACGCGCACAAAGTGTACGTTTGGAACCTACGGAACACATTTTTGATTCTGAGCACGGATCGAGTAATGTATTGGTTTTACAATGATGTGTTTGTTTATATATATATATATCGTAAATTTCACCAGAACGAGTGCTCCGAACTTTACTACAGTCATACCTAGTCGGCACTATACAGACAGAGGTCAGCCTTTCTCGATACTTTTTCCACGCGTACGCGAAAAATATCGAAAAATTATTGAAAAAACGCGGTTAAAACGTGATTTCGTCGAAATCGATTATTATCGTTATTTTTTCGAAAATAATCCGGTTGTTATATAAACTCGAAATATTTATCGAATACGTAACTTTATATTAGTTTTCCACTGTTCCGCTAGCAATTATCACTGGTTTTCAGGTATTTAATTCATAAACATGATTCGTTTTTGTCATATACACCGTGTTCAGATATTACGCCGCTCAGAATCGTTTTATCGAACGCAACGATTTATCCGGCACTTTTTTGAAATCTATAATATTATAACAATACACTCTAAAATCTCTATCCGAGTAAATCGCACTCGAACGACATTCACAAACACTCCGCCGCGGCTCGTTACCTTTCTTTTCTTTTTGTAAAACCGTTTTTTTTCTTCTTTTCTTCTTCTTATATTCTCGCGGTGCACATTACTACACGCATTTCGTATTCGCGGTTACGCGTTTTGCGAAAACCGACCCCGGGAACTGTAATTATATCGTAATAGACGAAACTGTTTCTCGGATCGTCGATAATACAATCCCGTCGTCGTCGATTATTATTATACGCGCGTGTATTACGAATTTCGGTGTGAATATCTGAAAATATTGTTTATACATATATATATATATTGTGTGTGTGTGTGTATTGTAACGCGCGTTTGTTACGCACAAAAAATACGGTTACATAACACTACTGCATAATAATATATACCAAAAACCCGGAATAATATAGAAGAAGAAAACGAAGAAAAAAAAATCTCTATTTTTTTTCTCCCTCTCTTGTACTGCTCATCTCTCGACAATACATATTATAATCCGTAATTGTTTTTTTTTTGTATTTTTTAACTTAAATCGTCCGTATAACCGCGTATATAATCATAGGCGTTCGAGGTATATCGGATAACCAGCAATGTTGTGTGCCATCATCTCTCACAATAATAATAATAATAATAATATTATATAAACGCGTTATCCTTGTAATTAACTTTACGAAAACCACACCACCCGTCGGTGGTAACAAAAAACAACATCTCCCTCGTCCCGTTATTATGTATTACACTATTGCAGGATCGACGTGTACGGCGGCAGGACGGAATGTTTTTTATTTCCATCGGCTTATAGGGGAAAAAAAAAAGGGTTCGGAATAAAAAAATACACGTAATATGTGTGTGAAACGAGACCGCGCATACGTTACGAAAATTAGAATTAGAAAAAAAAAAGAAAAACCAAACGAAATTCGTTCAACGGTTGGAGGGGGGGGGAAACGATAATTCGTTGTTATAATAGCGTATGTTCTTAACGAAGTTAAGCGTATGTTCTTTTCTCTACGACTTAAACGGTTGCGGCTGATTCGACGGACGTTACTATATTTATTACTGCGGTATAGAGTTTCGATTCGGTCCGATATATTCATTAATATATATTTATATATATATATATATATATATCGCACGTACGTATTGTGAGAAAAAGAGAAAGTCAAGATGAAAATTAAAGCGTTTTCGTAAAAGTGTATAATAAACGCGTTATTGTTTTGTGTATATCGCGGTGCAATAATAATACGCGCCGTACGACGCCTCCTCACTCTCTCTCTCTGTCTCACGGGTTTCGCCGTCGTTCGTTCATTCCGCGTCGCGTACGCGTCGAAAACAGTGAAATATTATTCCGTCGACCTTAAACTCATAACGTTGAAAAAATCTCCTATTCGGATTTTCAATACCAATTGCGAATTATACGAGAAAAAAACAAAACGTATTCGTATGAAATCGTGCAATCGTTTTGTTGCGGTGTATATGGTTGTGGGAAAAAATTCGGTTTTGCCACTGATCGGATCGCGCACACCACACTATTTTAAATTAATAAATTATAATATTATAATCCGAAATAAAACGTTTCGAGAGTATATTATTTTATAAAAAAAAAAAGACCCCCCTCCCCACCTAAACCTAATCCCTGTTCATAAATCCAGATCAATAATACGAACAGAGGCTGCAAACTCGATCGATCGTCTCCGATGTTCGTTATTTAACACGCATGTTTGAAAATGACGAATTTCAGGAAAAAACCGTTTGACGCGGATGATTGCCTTGCAAACGTTATTGAATTCTCACACTGCGATTTTCGTACGATTAATAATGATGATGATGATAATAATAATAATAATAATAATAATAAAAACTAATTATTTTATAAATTTATTAATTTTTTTTCGAAATCGTTTGTAAAATCAACAAAAGTATTTTTACGTTTTAATTGTTGTAACTGTTTGTTTTTACGGAGTTTAAAAAAAAAAAAAACAAAAGTATTTATATGTTACATTTAAAAAAAAAAAAAAAAAAAAAAATGGACGTTCGTAACGTTAAATCATACGCGTATCCGTTTTGACAGACACATGTATTTATTCAATATTGAACGAATGCCAAAATAATAATAATAATAATCATTATTATTATTATTATTATTATTATTATTATTATTATTATTATTATTATTAAAACGTATTTCTTCCGTGTATTTATTATAGGTACCCACGAGTAACGACAACGAAAAAAAAAATATGATTTTTTTTTCCATATCGTATAAATTATTATATTATATATCGACGACTACGACGATGGCTCCAATGGGGCCCTCCGCGCCAAGCCGTGTGTGTGTTATAATACACGTATACATTTCTTTTTTCGTATATATATGTATTATCTGTATAATATATGTGTGTAGTGTATACTGTAATAACGCCACGGGGAGGTCATTTAATGATCGGAAATCTAACCTAACGCACACGAATCGGCGGGACCCTCGTCGATTCGTTCCCCCATATATATATATACGTGTACATGCGTACATTGCAGCGTTCCTCTTGCGAAGGGCGAGGAATATGAATGGGAAACCCTCTTTCGTCTCGATTCTGCTACCATCATCGCCCTCGACTTAAAATAGGTAATTTTTATACTTTATAACGCTCGTATTATTATTAAGAGGAGGATGCAGAGCAGGAGCGAAAAGTAACGACCGGGAGAACGAGCTATATAGAAAATGTTTGAAAATTGAGATGTTTACGACACGCTATTACTGCGGGAACGATACATTAGACGCGAAATTTCTACACACAAAATAAGTTACTTAAATCTTTACGCGATAACGGAGCTATTTTTTTTTTTTTAATATTTTTAATCCTTGAGAATAGTTACGAGATTTTTTAAAAAAAAAAAAATCGGTATTTTTAAAACGCTTATATATAACCAGAGGTCATTCAACGTGAAATGTTCAAATCAAACGTCAATGTATTACTAAAGCGTATCGTACAAAATGCTCTCTAACTTTGGAATATGCTGAAATCGATGATTTCGATGATTAATCAGTTCATGGGAAAACGGAATCGTCGAGAAGGCTCGTCCAATTGGAGTTGCGTATTCTCGTAAAAATCCGGTCTCTCTCCACTATTGTCGTCACTTTTCAAGAATCGAATATATATATATATATATATATATAAAACAAAAAAAAAGAGAATGGCTACGTGATATTGATTTACTGCGGTGACGTGGACTGATCACACGGACTCGGAGCTCCGTTGGAAGTTCGAACGCATTTCGCATTGTCCGCGATTGTACAGAACAGACGCGAACAATAATAATAATAATTGATATTGCATTAATCGATTATCGATGAAATAAATAACAGACAAACGATAACGGTATGTCTAGCTGACCACCGTCTGCGATCGTTTTCGCCGTCAGAAACCAATGCCGAAACTCGTGTCGTAATGAAACAACCGTATACGACGGTTTGAGTTGTTTGCGTTTTTGGCGTGTCGGAAAAGCGTAATGTTCTGTGATAGTTTCGACCTCGCGTCGTACCAAAACCCGTATAACGTTTTGTGCAAACATTTGGTGTTTAAAGCCGGGTGGGGGGGGGGCGGCGGAGGAATCCACAACATTTTTTAACCGTGTAAATCATATTTTCATCGAGGGCCACGTTAAATAAACACAGAAATTTTACGTGCGAGACATAGACATTTTAATAATTTCATTATTATCGACATATAATATCAGTTCGTATCAGCGTTGTTTTATAACGTGTAAATAAGAGTAAGGGGACAAAAAAATACGAGTTTCCCGAGTAGCGAAAATTTGCTGAAAAAATTGAATTAAAAATATAATATTGTAGGCCGATTTCGACTTTCGCGGACCGAAAGATAGTTGCCGACCGCCCCTAAAGTATGACGTTTCTTTTTGTTTCTCCCGCGTGAAACAATCGTTTCGGACGACGAAATATGCTCTCTCTCTCTCTCTCTCTCTCTCTCCGATTATATTATAACGACAACGACAACCGCCTTCGTATAAACGCGTTTGCATCGTATAGTTTGTGTGTCCGTACAACATTGGCGGGCAAATAATAAGCAAATACGCGTATTCGACTGCTCGACCGGCACTCACTCGTCTCGCACACCGTCTTTTTCGAATCAATATTTACAGAATTTGTCCTTTTAGCAGTTCACCTCGCCGCCGTCGCCGTACGGCGTACGCCACCCCCTCTCCCCTGCGCGATCGCTCGTCCGCCGCCGCAGCGTCGACGAGTTCTGTTTCGTACGTGACGCTCGCAGCGGCGGATCTCGTTCGCAAATTTTTCCCCCGACTACTGTGTTACACTCTCTAACTTTGACGGTGGATCTTGAAAATTACACGCTTTTCTTTTTTTCGTTCTCGTCCACACCACACACGAACCATAAAATACACGTGTAACAAAAAAAAAAACCACGACGACGACGACGACGAATCCCCGTATTGATAAAACGACAACAACGTCACCGTACGTCATTCGCGTATCGTTCTCATTTAAAAGCAGATCGCTCACACAACGTACGTTTTGGATTTCCATATTTAATTACGATCGTATTTCGATCACCGCGGGTCATCAACACTCGCGGTGGTGTGGTATGCGGCAATCTGTCGGGGAATTTCAAACTGATGATGATAATAATAATAATAATGAAATAAGTCGCGACTTATTGAGATTGTTTTCTGAAGCAAAATGGCCGATAGTGACGTAGGACTTATTTTCGCGTGACTAATTTTCAGTCCTTAGAAGAAGCAGAAAAAAAAAATTATCCCTTTTTGCAGGTCGACACGTGAATAATTGACGCGCGTATGAAATAATGGAAATATTGGAAGTCATTGTTTTGGGAATTTTTTCACGTACGCGTTTCTGTGTTACGCGTTCGGTGTAAAATATTCAATTTTCGATCATTTTTTTTTTTTTTTGCGTCTCGCGATTATAAAAACCGTCGAATTATCCCCGGGGTCGTTTTGGATTACGCGCAGGGAAAATTCGTACGCACAGAAAATAAAAAGTATATATATATGAACACTAATGTAAGACCAATAGCATTCCCTTCTCGCGTCGCTTCGTTCAGAATCTAAAATTACTCTTTAATAATCGTATGACGTCGTCATTTAAAACGTACACTTTTTTTTTTTTTACTGCGGTTTATAGAATGAAATATTATCTACAGTACCCCGTAAGTACAATTTTTTTTTGTAAAATCATTTTTTCGTACAAATACCTACAATATATATATATATATATATATATATATATATATATATATATATATATATTATTTATCGTATATAAATACCTATAATTATATTGTTTGATTGCCGAACATCGAATACCGTACGCGTCATCGTTTAATGTACATACATATTATAGTAATATATAGCAGCAGGTATTTTTTTTTCTTTTCTAATCGTCGTCACGACCAATCGTGAAACGCACAAGCACTTAAAACGCGCGTAACGTTTATAGACATTTTTAAGTTATTCCGGGGAAACATTTTTTTTTTTTTTTATTCAGAGTGAACGTATAAAATATCGGGATGGCGGCCAATAAAAACGTATTGATAGTTCAGTTATATTAATGGAAATCGAACGCGTAAACAGTGTAACGCGGATCACTATAATATGTATTGGTATAGTCGAGAGAAGACACGATTTAAAATATTTATCAGCGTGTGGGTTATTCTTTTCTTCTGAATATTGCGAACTCGTAAACTTTTTTTTTCTTGGGCGACCCCTGGTAAATCGAATTTCGCAAACCGACAATACAAGAGTATTTATAATCACTTCGGAATTTAAAAATTAATTTTTTTTTACTTTTACCGACTGTGGGGACGAATCCGTTTTTTTCAGAAATAGCTATAAATATTAAACGCGTAATTATAAAAAAATTGTACGGCAATACGTAAGAAAAAAAGAAATCAAATAAATAATAAACGAGACGGTAATTTCGTGATACGAATATCGCGTTAAAATACGCGTAGTGTTATAATAACATTACGAACGACACATAACTATGTCAATTACGACAATTTAACGCGTTATATTGAGTTTTGATATTTTAAACGAAAATATTACGTCACTGTTTCACGGGTCGCATACGTGTGTCTTCGTACATATTATCATTATTATTATTATTGTTATTATTATTATTATTATCATTATTATTGTTATTATTATTATTATTATTATTGTTGTTATTCCTTCGGAAACTAATGGGCGTATAATTATAATAATATATGTAAATATCGAATGTGAATTGTATGTATAAAGTAAGTCCGTTACGCATTGAAGAAGTTTAGCGTGAACAAAAAGTAATATTTTATATTGAAATATGAACGTAAAAAAAAAAAAACGCGTTTTTTTCACGTCAAATAGAGATATTTATTCGTAAATTATCTCTTTTTTTTAACGGCCAAATTTTTATTGTATTTTTAATAATCCCGGAAGAATATATTACCGTTACGTTTATACAGTTCAAGTAAAACAAATACGAGATTGACCAACGGATAACGATAAAAATGACGAATAACTATAAACTACACGAGAATAATAAGCCTTGTTCTTCGAATTTACACGTCATTTTTAAACGTCCTCTCATTACAGATCGATATTGTTATCAACGGACTACAATCAATACACATACGGATGGATATCAAATAGAAATAATAAGATTGCCTCTACAGGTGTGTTATACGTTAAATGAGCCATAACGAGGAATTTTACATGACTCACTGTAAATAAACGTTTATTGTATTATCTCTCGAAGCCTGACGACGTTTTATATTACATATTATAATTTTACATGGTAAATATTATAATTTTACAGGGTTTCTCGACGGGGGGTTATATTTTTATTTTTTTTTTTGTGAAGACACGCGTCAAGGAAGATTTTATTATATTATTAATTCGAAAAAGAAATTATAATTTTATTAAACCGACGGCCAATTATGTCGACATTTTTTTTTTTAATTATTTCCTATTTATTTTGTAATTTTTTTTTTTTTTTTGCTTTTTTGACGGAAGTATTGCCACGCGCGTATGAACGTCCCAACAATTACTATTATGTCGATAAATATACACTCGCGCGATCGACGCCGATTATCACACGCGGATATTATTACGTACGATGTTCGATTTCCGCGTTTTCCGTACGTTCCTTCGATTGGTGAAGTGTCTCGAAATTACTTTACTATAAATTCGGAATACAACAGTTTTCACGGGAACCAGTCAGAAAAATAAAAAGACAAACACCAAAATCGATACAGAAGAATAAAAAAACGTTACGTCACGACTTGTAGACCGCCGCGCATGAATAACGGTTTTTTTTTCGCGTAGGCATATTGTAGTTACCGGCTCGACTCGAACAGTAAAAAATTGTAAACGCGTGCACGAAACTCGCGTAATATTATATTCGGCGATTAATAAGAACCCGGTTTTGTTTATTAAACTGTTTATATTATATTCTGTGAAAAATACCATCGAATTAACGTGTGTACATATAGCGCGTAGTAGTACGTCGAAAAAATCGTATGCATTAAACGTTACGAATTCCGTATTTATAGTTTTACGTTTATCCGAACAGAAAATTATTTTATTTTTTTTTTTAATTACATACAATATAAACTCGTATGCTTCAGTTTAATCACTGTTTTTCGTTATATTACGCGTCGAATAATAATAATATGAAAAAAATGTTAAACGCGTTATAACCGCTGTACATTTACAGATGAAATATAAAATATTTTATTCGCAGGCAATGGTTTAAATCGAAAAAAAAATTCGATCTTAACTATTTACCGATGTAAACAGTGTTATTAATTATCATTAATTATATCTCGTCGGGGTTTTACGCGTGAAAAATAATATACGGATACATTATATACTAAATTCGTCAAAAAACTACTATTAAAATAATATATATATTTTTTTTTTTTAATGTAATATTTGAAATCGTTCGCTTGAAATAAATATACGTATACTCATAATATTGAGACGTACAAAAACCGTCTGAATTTAGGTCAACGCGTTTTCACCGCACGCACCGTCAGACACAAGCTGCTGCCGTTGCTGCGCACATTGTCAAACGTTCACGGTTAATTATTATTAACGTTATTTCGTTTGGTTTCGCGAGAGAATATTATTATTATTCAATTTATTACACCCGCCGAAATTAAATAATAAAATACGCAATAATTTATATATATATTTATAAACAATGGGGTTTCTACTGATTAATATGTACAACAATACAGACGCTTTATATATATATATATATATATATATATATATATAACACCAAAATATAATGATGTACAAGGAAAATTAATTTTAAATAAATATTGTTTGTCCGTTTTCCATTACAAAAAAAAAAAAAAAACATATGTTTCCGTACTTCTCGAAGAAAAATAGCAATTTATGTATAACATATAATTTACCACAACCCATACGCCGGTTTTATGAAATTACTGACCATAACAGAATGTTGTTTTGCGAGTTAATGCGCACCGCCGAGCAACAATATAAGCATCATATTATATATACACAGATTATTGTTATTCGCTGTAAAAGTCGTAACTCGTTCATTTAATAAACGATATTTTATATATTAAAAGTGTAGTGTGTCTAACACTGCGCGTATGAATGAATATATAAATAATTGTGTAAATCGTAAATGCTTACTTCATACGAACCGCAATAGGCGTTATTGAATTTTTAACGAATAAAAAAACTATACGCACACAGATAAAATGCCAATAATATAATAGGAATTGTTATACGAAAAGAATTAAGAGAAAATCGGATTTATTGCAGTGTACGGCGAATAACGGATAGAATATAATAGAAAAATTATCATTATTTTATTGTCTTGTACATTATAATATCATAGATAGTAAAATACGTGTAATATACGATATTATATGGAAAAATTAAAAATCAACGGTGATGTGGGAGAATGTGTGACAAACACATACCGGCAATGAAATAATAATATATAAAAATAACATTACGGATTAGAAAAAAAATCCTGATTACGTGCCACTACTATTAGTGGAAAACGACCATTATTCTGAAGTGTACCGTAGCGTGTAGTGTACATTATAATATAGGAAAACGGACACTCGTATAACGTTTTATGATAGTATTATATAAAATACCTAAAACTCACGAATTTAACGGTATATAAATATTATTATTATAATAAGAAATTCAAAACGAATAAGAGTCACGCGAAATGTTTTACTCTCATTATTATTATTATTATTATTATTATTATTCAAATATCGAATATTAATTTTTGTTCGATTTATGAAAAACCAGCACAACTTTTCCGTTTCACGAAATAATACTGACTTGCATAAAAAAATGCACGTAGGTACACCGGGAATAATTCACGTCTGCAGAAGTGTAACGGTTTATAGGAAATATTTCTGTAGTAATTTTTTTCACCTCTTTCGTCTTTATTCGAAATTTCATTTGCCTGCAAACACTGCACAGTGTTTCAAAACGTTTACAATAAAATAGACTTTTTTCTTTTTTTTTTCTTTTAAATTCCTCGCGTTCTTTTTTGATATTTTTCACGTGTAATAAGAACAAAATTAACATTTATATACATATCTCACGAATTGTAATAATTGATTACATTACATTTATTATACTATACAGTATTTCGTTGTCATAATTATTCGTTAAATCTTTCAGACAATAAAATACTTCCTCTTACTAATGATATTGTAATTCTTTAAGTCAAAGGTATAATGGTAAACCATCAGAAATAACATAACCCTGACAACGATGAGGGGATCTGTGTAAAGAAAATATAACTCGGGAACATAATATCAGTCATATCAAAATTGAAATATTCAAAATAGTTTTAGATTTTTTTTTCTTTTACACTATCATCTACATAGAAAACGCGCGACGAACAAAACGTTTACAGGACATATTGTCCCGATTAATTTTTTTCTTATCAATAATGTGAATATATTGTTTTATGATTTTATAATTGTTAATTGTTAAACACAGTGGGAAAAAAATGTTTCTGATTGGTGAAATACTATCCGTATTACGCGTTAGTTACGCGATTGTGTGATCAGTGACGTGGTATCCGCGTGAAGGGTTTCGATTCACAATATTAAAATATCAATTATAGTTCGATTATAATAATTTAAAACCGTCTCGCACACGGAAAATAATAATTTTTTCGAACGTTATTTCAAATTTAATAATAATAATAATAATAAAAAAAAAAAATCCATCGGTAAAATACTTTTGTTCTCAACGCGGTATGGCCGAAATTCTACGTAAAAACGTTTTTTATTATTATTATTATTATTATTATTATTATTATTATCGATTCGGCGTGATTTTCACCGCGTAATTGTGTCGTAACCGATTCGCGCGCTGTATGCGGAAGACTCTCGTACAGTGAATAAGTGTAAACCGCTCTTTGTATTCGCAGCGTCTGTCTTTAAAAATCTATCGCGAACGACTGTATCTTATGTCGTTATACATTAACGTAATATAGTGACGACCAAACGAGATCGCGTTCGTTTCTCTCGTTAGCGCAATTGTCGAGAGACTACAATATTATTTTATCCGGATGATAATCGCGATAATTATTGCTATTTGGTTCTCTCCCACGTTATACGGCGTCCCACGCGCGAGCTGTAAAAATCGTTTACCGCCACCGCCGAATTATTATATATCGTCTCCTCTACGATAAATAATAATAATAATAATAATATTTCAATAATATCGCGCAATAATAATAAATGACACTTTGTCGTTTTGAATTGAATATAATATATATTTATCGATTTTCTTCGGTCTTTATTATTATTAATAATAGATATTTACAAAAAAAAAAAAAAATCGTATTCTGTACACGCGCGCTCGGACAACGAATATATATATAAATATATTTATATATTTTTTTTTTGTTTAATAACAACGCGTCGTCCCGGCCCAGCTGTGTAATATTATATTAATTATACGGTTATCTGGTATTTGTTCCTACGCGTATTTCTTATGTTATCTCATTATCTTAAGAGAACGTTATTGAAACAACAAAAAAAAAAAAAAAAAAAAAAAAACGCCCGAGAGGACGCGGACGTAGCTAAAAAACGAACAGAAAATCGAAATGTTCAAGACACACGGTCGTTTCGCGTCGGGGGGAGGGGGAAGTTAACCACAGTCGATTAACTCAACGCACTATCACAAGTGTTGTGGTACTTTTTATCTCGCGTTTTCTATTCCACGTTCTCTTGCAACTGGACTTTCATCGTACATACATATTATTACTCCGCGCGTTTTGGTTTTTATTTTTCATTCGGAATCGAAACACGCGTTTCGATTTTACAATATACGTATTATTCCAATCCGTCGCGGAGTGTTTGTGAAAATATACTAACAACCGTCCGTTTGACCAGAACGCTAAAACGTTTACGTATTATGGAGAACAAGAGTCCGTTTGAGCAGAACCTTTTAGTGGTACACCCCCGCGATTTATCGTCGCATCAACGCGCGACGGTATAAAAATACCATTTTTCTTCTTCTTCTTCTTCTTCTTCAAATAATAATAATAATATGTCGCGAGTGCGGACGAAGAAAAGGGCCTCGCCTTCTCGCCGCGTTGTCATTATTATTATTATTATTATTATTATTATTATTATTATTAACATTTGTACGACTTATTATTATTGTTTGGGTACGACGACGCGTCTCGTATAGGCCGGCCACGCAACAATTCCGGGGCCCATTACGC
The DNA here is from genome assembly GCA_032441825.1 of Chaetogeoica ovagalla. Taxonomy (NCBI): domain Eukaryota; kingdom Metazoa; phylum Arthropoda; class Insecta; order Hemiptera; family Aphididae; genus Chaetogeoica; species Chaetogeoica ovagalla. Next base: position 4,447,508 of record CM063732.1, on the reverse strand, counting down.
GCGCGTGTCTAAACAACGTGTAAATCGACGACGGCGGCGTCGGCCACGACGGGTGGTGGTGGTGGTGGTGGTTACGTCGCGTACAAGACGTTGTTTTGTACGACGCGCGCGGCAATACCGCGTTGCCCCGCACGCGTGTGTTCGGAATTACGTGGAACAGGGTTTGTTGTTGTTGTTGTCGAAGACTAGGACCGGAGACGAACGGAACCGTGGCCCGGAGTAAAGTAAAGAAAAAAGTACGCGGCAGAGAAAATAAAAAGTTTAGAAATTAAATTGTCAACCGCGGTAGAAGAGTGGACGGGGACCGCCGGAGAACGTTCATGAACTCGTATCGAATTTTCGTTACGAAATAAAGTACATATATCCATAACGGTGACGTATTTTATGAAAAAAAAAAACAAAAAACGTTTCTTTAATAATTCTTAACGACGGTTACGAGAGTAATCTGGCGTCCGACTCCTGTACACCGGTTCTTTACCGCGTAGGTTGTATAATTGTTTCGATGGAAATCGTAAAGATTTCAAAAATAATAAAAAAAAAAATCTCTTTTTTCCGTCACGAATTGTTTTGTTACTACCGGCAACCGTTTTTTTTTTTTTTTTTTTTAATATGATCATAATATACAAAATAGTAATTTAATGCATACTCCGCGTGTTTAATTACGCGCGTCTCGTCTCATACTCAGTACATGCGCAGCGCACGTCAAAACTATAATACGGCGCGTCTCGTCTCAGACACACACGGCGTCCCTCCACTCGTTTCCGCCGAAACTCGGAATCGACATTCGGCATGCGATTTACCGGTTTAAGCCAGGGGGAAATAGACGCCCCGCGGTCCGAATCGGAGGAAACCTAACCGGACCGGCAAAAAAAAAAGAATTTTCTTCAATACTGTTTTTCGAACAACATACAATGTAATACGACAATTATTGATCGTAACGCACGAAAATTAATACATTCGTTAAACTAATACTTTAGGATTTCTCTTGAAATTCACTTTTTGAAATCAACCGGACCTCCGTATAGAAATTACCCCAATACTGGCCGACACCACTGGTTTGACAAACACTGCGCCGCGTCAACTCGGCGTGGTGAACGACTGCGGGCGAATTTCTCGTCTTGCAGTCGTCGCGTTAAAATCGTCAAAAAAAAAAAAAAATCGTTGACTACACGCGTTATAAAGAAAACAAAAATCTAAATAGAATTCCAATCGATAAGTCCGCGCTATTCCTCGCGGTATCGAACGGAATAAAAAACTCTCCGGTTGTCGTCGTCGTCGTCACGCGCGTCAATCCCTGCGTCCGTATTATATGTACCGAAACGTAAAACACCGTCGAAATCTTCTCGGAATAATACGTTTGATTTTTATTTACGTATTCCCCCTCCCCGAATAATTTGTGTGCAATATAGTCTCGCCGTGGTTCAGTACAGTATCCGGACAAATTGCAAAAAAAAAAAAAAAAAAAATCACTCGCGGAAACTGTTAAAAACCGTAAGAACAGTTTTTAACGTTTTTTTTTTCCTTCTTCTTTTGTTTTATCCCCGTTCGATTCTTCGCGGCAACAGCTGGCCGGCCGAGAGAAACAACGCGGCCGCCGCGCGTGTATACGCAAAACGTGTATTATACGACTACCGCCGCCTCTTACACTCTCTCTGTGTGTGTATATAAAGAGAACATCAACGTTTTTTCTTTTCTTTTTTTTCTTTTATAGAAAAGCAACCGTTATTATTGCGTTTTTTTATTATTATTATTATTATAAACGCGCGCTAATTTATTTTATTTTCGAAGAAAATATCTCGCGCGTCGTTCAATTATTTCGACATAATAACGCCGGTCTGCATTGCGCGTACTCAAAACTTATTGTACGGAGAAAAAAAAACATACAAATTCATAAGAAATTCGGACGTGTAAAAGATAAAAAAACTATATATATATATATATAAATACGTTAAAATTACGATTGAAATCGTTTTATAACTGGTTAACATTGATTTTTTTTATATATATACCGTGTATTATGATGCGAGTGGAGTAACAATATTTGCTTTTGGCAGCGGGTCCATGGAAATCGGTATACGGATCGCGGGGACAAACGATAATAATATATTCTAATAAATATATAACAACATAATATAATAAATTCGTGTATACAATACATGTGTATACGTGAAACATTATCGAGGCAAAACTCGTATTTTTATGCGTAAAAAAATTAACGTACGAAGAGTACATTTATGTATTAATATTACTGTGATTTCGGTGAATAATCGTCGTCATCGTGAACGGAAATAAGAAAATGTTTAAATAAACGAGTGAATTACGAACATTAGATGGAATGAAGAAAAGACGTAGAGTTAAAATAAAAAAACAAAACGTCAAAGAAATCGTGTATGCAACAAAATGATTTTGTTTGAAAAAAAAACAACAATTATATGGCACGCATATTATTGATATTTATATTTTAATATGTACATAATCGATATATGTACATATTATAATAACGAGTCGATTTCCTATGCGCACACAACTCCTTCGCTGGTCAGTATTCGTTTATTTCTTTAACTCTATGTCGTCACTTTATATTGTAATGTTCTTAGTTTTCTCTGTAAAAAAAAAAAATCGTTTTCTTTCTATCGTTGTTTCTTCCTTTTTGCCGCCGCTTAATATAGATACGCGCAAACGAATTTCTGTCGAAACCGGTATATAGTAAATAAACAAATTCAATACACAAAAACTCATATTTTATTTTACTTATACAATCATATTCTTTGGCTTGATCGTGTATAAATTCACATATAAACGCGCATATTTTTATTCTTTTTATGCGCGTATCAATTTATTGTCTACACCGAGCATGAATTTATTATATAGTATACATGTTCTTTTTATTTATTTACCACTTCTCTCACATATCCGTTTTATTATTATTTTTTTTTTTTACTCAATTTTTTTCGTTTTTGCTATTTTTTTTTTTTTATTATTATATAACAATAGTGATATAAAAAAGAAAAATTATGCTTTTACGAATATTATAATCTTAATAATAATTAATGACGATGATTAAAAAAAATAATAAAATACCAATGCGCCAACGAAACGCGATAATAATGTTATATGATATATTATTATTATTATTATTATTGTTGTTGTTGTTGTTATTATTATTATTATTATTATTGTTATTATTATTATTACATCGAGTATAGAATGTTATTATAATACATTTACAATAATATTATCGTATGTATCACTGCGGCGGCGCAATTAAACGCGCGCGTCTCGTAGTAATATTACGTTATTATTATTATTATTATTATTATTATTATTATTATTATTATTATTATTATTATTATTATTATTATTATTATTATAATTATTATTATTATTATTCTTATTAATTATCACGGACACTGCGGTGTTAAAATACTCGTATAGTTTTTTTTTCAATATAACACACACGTTCACAAAACGATAATAATATTTATGCCGAACAAGTTCGTATTTATTCGTGTAATAATAATAATCCTTAGAAATAAATAATATATAATTGTTTTAGATTGATAATTATTGTATTGGTTTTTGTGTGATTTTATCTTATTCGTTTTTAATTCATATATATATAAAATTACAAAAAAAAAAATGACATTAAGAACGCGGTGAAAACAAGATTTTCCGAGCCGGTAATCGATTATTGTCGTCATTTTGTTCGGCATTTTGAAACTATATCGTCGAATGGCTATAGAAACTCGAAACGTTCACATCAAATAATATATAAATTACAAACTGCACCGGCGCCCGTAGTAAATCCATCGGTAAGGGGCATAAATACCAAAAAGTAAGTGAAATAAATGCTATGCGAATAAAATACTTAAATAAAAATAAGTATATTTTTACGAAAATATTATAATGAAATTAAAAATGTTCAAAAACAAAATTTAAAATTTTTGAAATCCATAGGGATCATGTGCCCCATCTTGCCCTCTTGCTTGGGTTTATTGTAAAAAAAAAAAGACTTATTAAAAAACTTATTTACGTAATATATTATAACAAAATTATACGCCGAAGTTTGGAATGTATTTTCGGAATGCGACGATTGCATCATAATTGCTTTCCGAATTCATAACAACAAAAATCTTTTATCCAAGCAATTCGAGCTATCTTATTATTATTATTATTGTTATAATAATAATTATTATTATTATTATTATTATTATTATTGTTATTCGTTCAGAAGACGATATTTCTAAAGAAAATATCGATTGTCAAATGTGCGTGCGTACATATATATATATATATATACAAGTCGGCGCATTTATATAAATGAGAGAGAGAGAGAGAGAAAAAAGAAGAAAAAAAATGTATTACAGTAATATGCGAGGCGACCTTGTGTTAGTTCATTAACACTAAACACGAAGGGTTACTCGCACAATCGCATTACTGCTATTACTACGACTAACAACTGCTGTTGCTGTTGCCGCGTACGTTTACAGAGCCGACCACCACCGTCTTGTGTGTTATTATTTTTGTAAAACGTTTTGAGAACCATTGGTTTGACGACAATACGCGTATTGTTTTTCGTCACGGCGGCGTCGGCGTCGGCGGCGGCGGCGGTGACGTTTCGCGCGTAGTACGAACGCGCCAGCGCATATTCGTTTTTTTCCCTCTCTCCCGCTATCTCGTCACCCCTCACCGACCGCCGGAATAAACACCGTGAATACGGGGCATGCAGAAATTTCTCTCCGCGGACAAATAATAACGAAAGAATGCCCTATTTCGTGATTCTCTCCTACAGGACGAACACGGCGGAGTGTTCTTCACCGAAAAATCTAAACGAAAATATATTATTATCGACTTACGGGGAGAAGGAAAATATACCCAGCAAATCCCCAACGCGTATTTACAAATACGTTATATTATTATAAAATACGATTATTTCTGGTGCGTTCCAATAGAAACGCGTGTCCACAATTTTACGGTATTTTTTTCTTTTTTTTGCGCTCTCTCGCGCTATTTCTCCGCGGTACAACAGTTTATTTACACACAAACGCACACTTAATAATAATATTATAATAAGCCCGTTGTATACGTGTTTACAGAAGTGTACCGAAGAACGGTGTGCGGCGCACGTTCGTTGTCCAAAAAGTCGGCGTGTGAAAATCCGAAAGCGACGTAAATATATAATATTATTGCGTATAATCCGCGTGCAAGTGTGTTAACGGATCGGAAAATGAAAGAAAAGAATAAACGCCGTGAGAGAAAAAAATAATAAAATATCGTTAACGCGGTATTTTGTTTTTCAACGGCGTTGTAAATAATAATAATAATAATAATAATAATAATAATAATAATAATAATAATAATAATAATAATAATAATAATAATAATAATAATAATAATAATAATTATAATAATAATAATTTATAGTATTAAAACAAAACTCTATCAAACATTATAAGTAATCAATTTATAAGCGCGACATCTACGACGCGCCGGCGTTTCGTCCAATTTTTCTATCGAAAACGACAATTTTTCGAGTAATAACGTACAAAAAAAAAATAATTGTAAAGTAATACGCGCGAAAGTATAATATTTTATAAAATCCGTGGTTAAATTCTGGACGTAAATCGGAATGATTCGACAGTGCAACTGGTTGTGGGAAATTGCGTTTTTCTCAATTATACGTATTTATTATATATATAATTTATATTTAAAATATTTATATTTAAAATTTCGCGGCATATTACTATATGTGTGTGTGTGTGTGTGACCGTCGATATGACACAACCGCGTATTCGGCGGCGACCATTATTGAATCCCCGGTTCCCGCAATATCGGGTGAATTTTAAAATCTGCTCCATTGAATCGGCTCCCTCCGGGTTAGTGCGATATTATTTAACAAGGGGTTCACAAACGAACATTTTGTCGGACGATATCCGCGGGTTTTTGCGGAGTGTCACTTTTTCCCTTCCTCCATCCCCCCCACTATCGTTTTCACACGTTTATCATAACCGATGTCCGTGTTTCATAATAATTTTTTAGTTTTTATATGCGTGCTTTAGAAAAAAAAAAAAAAAAAACAATATTTTTTCTACGCGTAATGATTGCGAATATATTATTTTTACGTACTCGATACACGGACGTGCAGCAGATATCGCGGACTGGTAAAAATTAATAATAATAATAATAATTAACTCCTGAACTCGTTTGGTCGCGCACAACAATGCGACTCTGCGTAAACGTCCAATACTCATCGTAATAACTTTCGTTTTTTTTTTTCTTTTTTTTCAAAAACAATAAAAAATAATTCAATAGCGAATTCGCATTCGTTGACGATTTTGAAACGCGTTTTTTAATCGTCTCGGATTATCATCACGTGCCATCTCGGTCGGTTATTTATCGGTTCGGACATTTTTGTCCATAACGGGCTCGTTAGAAAATCGCATCGAATAATAATAATAATAATAATAATAAAAAATAATCGACTCAGTTACTTTTTTAAACGCTCTGTATAACACTGCACGCTCGACATTATGTGTACAGAACGCAATAATAATAATAATAATAATAGCGTCACAATAACATACCGTGTTCGATAACATCGCGCGCGCGCATGCCCTGGACTAGTTTTTTTTTTTTTTTTTTGTACCTCCAACCCCCTCGCCCGCCACCACGGATAACGTAGACGGACGAGCGTAATAATTTAACGCGTTTTATTACGTTTTTATTTTTGTCGGCGAACGTTTTGTTTCCTCCTCCTGCTCACCGTCGTCCTGCGCTCATTCCGATTCTTTTTTCCTTCGCGGCGGCGACGACGACGACGCAGGCACGCGTTATATATATATAATATCATCATTGTGGTAAAAAAGAGCATTTTATACGAGCAGCTGCTGCAGGAGCAGTGGCGGCGGCGTGTTATTAAACTGCGCGCAGGTACTCCGAAGAGTACACACATATATACATATAGTGGGGTTTTGGTTTGTTGGTGCGGCGGCGGCGGCGGCGGCGGCGGCGGCGCAGGAGGACGAATAGAGAAATATTATGTACGAGGGAGAGACTCGAGCCGGCAAACAAACGAAAACGAAGACTCGGGAGGGGGCGGGGGAGAGAGAAGACCTAAAAGAAGAATATATTTATATATACCCTTCCGTCGGCCCCGGAGGCGTTGCAGATACGCGTATAGTTTGTACAATACTCGCTAGCACAAAATCTTCTGTGTGCGTTCAATAAATGGATCCGAACGATTGGAGATCAATTGAAACGAGAATTTCCCATATAAAACGCGTGCCCAAACACAGCACGGATTACAACACTAGGGTGAAGGGCGGTAGTGGTGGTGGTGGTGTACTGGGGCAGACGACGGCAATAATATGACGGCGGCGTCTCGTAGAAATTTCAACACAAAACGGTGTGTATTTGATTTTACTTTTTTTTCTCTCTCTCTCTCTCACACACTCTCACATAACGGGCGCGCGCGCGTAATTAAACGCACGCGTTTTGGACTGTTTTGTTGTAATGAAAACGAGTGTGTTTAGTACAGTAAATAATACGTATCGGTTCACAGCGGTAAATCTAATAAAAGCTAATAAATAACGTATAAATCGAAAATTACGCATAATCGCGGTCATGATGAATCCCCCCCCTCACGCGTTACGATTAAAAAATAATACTCGTTTAAAAAAAAAAAAACATTTATTTAATTTTATACGACATATTTAAATAATAATAATAATAATATTAAATTGTATTCGAATTCGCATTATTCCGCGCTATAATATCGAGTTTTTTTTTTTTTTTTTATAGTACAGTCCAACGTGTTTTACGAATAAATCGTAGCTCAGAGAAGAGGAAGCAAAGAAATTGGGGGCAAACGAAACAGTGCGACGCGCTAACGGTTAAATAGTAATGGACGGAAAACAGAAGTTTTCGTTAAATCGCAGTATTGCGACACATCGTTTCACACGAAATAAATCTTACAATATTATTAACCTACGCGCGCGATAACAGAGGTTTTTTTTTTTTTTAAATATCGTATCTTTTAATTTTTTAAAGAAGTCGCGTGATTTGGAAAAAAAAACAACGCTCATGCATTTTTAATAGATTAAAAAAAGTAAAATTGCTACTCTGTCGCGTACATATGCGTAATATTTTGTATCGTGTACGAATCCGGTGTCCAAATATAATTATGACTGTAGTAACCTTCGGAATTGTTTTTCGCGTAAAACAATTATTATTATTATTATTATTATTATTTTGATGAGAATCCATAGCCGTATATAAGTGTAAAGCGTCGACTAACACGTTCGAAAATTCGCTAATTGCGATTATTATTATTATTATTATAATTATTGTATTATACGATTTATTAAAACCCCCGGTCAGTCGTCCGGTTTTCGATATACTTATACGATTAAAAAAAAATTCGTATTTTAAAAAAAAAAAAATGTACACACGCGGGCGCACGCACACGCACACTTACGGATCGTATTATTTGTCTTCGACATTGAAATTTCGTGTAAAAAAAAAAAAAAAAATCAAAAAACAAACGGCATTTTTCTTTTTCTTTTGCCGTTTAATATACCGATATAAAATTATATTATTACACGTAAATATATATATATAAATAATTCGAATATTTTACATAGGTCTTTTTAAATATTATAAACGAGTATATATATATATATATGTGAAAAACAACTGTGTAATAAACGCCGATGAATGTTACGCGTTTTTTTTCATCGTTTTCTTTCTTTCGCGTACGGTGCCGAACGACGACGACGCGTATCTCTGCGCCCGCGCGTTCCAGCCAACAATGACCTCTGGAAGTAGATTGGCCAAGGCCGCCGCGCTTCGTCGTCGTCGTCGTCGTCGTTGTCGTCGTTCGACGACCGGAAACCGGACAGTGGAATATTTTGTTTCCATAATGACGGGCGACAATACGATAATATGAAAATAATATTATAATCGATAATGATTATTTATTAATAATCGATACGCGCATGTAAGAAGAAATATTTAATTAAATAAGTTTGGTATATTATTATATTACTAGGAGGGGGTGGGGGGGGGGAAAGGAAATTACTAGGTGAACATAGTGACGTGCGAGTATTGAAATTCCGGGCCAAATAACATAGAATGCCCCCTCCCCACCACATTGGTTCGAACGTAGAAACATAGAAAGTATTTATTATTATTATTATTATTATTATTCTATTGAATAATTAAAACGGACGTATAATTAATTATTAACGAATGTGCGTAGCATTTTAAAGTACTTACTTTACGAGATTTTAAAAGTTGTGTCGATGATCCGCGAGAATAGTCGTTCCGCGTGATTTTCGGATTTCGCGTTCGACAACCTGTACGCGATGTTATGTAGCCGTTGTTCTAGTCTCGTGGAATTCATTTAGTGATTCTTTATGGATTCTGAATAAACGAGACCGTTCGGCCCGTTACTGCGGGTATTGTTCAAAAAAAAAAAAAAAGTATACGAATGTTAATTAATAACACGAACGCGTATGTTTTTCGAAAATTAACGCTCGTACAATAAATCGTTGTTGATATAATTCGGGGCGAATTCTCGTACGTATCGCTTTCCCTTAATGTTTTCTTTTTCTACACACACCAAGTAAATAATCGGATCAGTAATATATATATATATATATATAGCGATTCAAAAGAAATCACTCGGACGTCTTTTTGATTTCAACGCGCTAAAAATTATATTATTATTACTGTTATTATTATTATTTTGCTAATCATCCGCGTATCTCGTACAAGTCACTGTACACACATTTGAACGATTTAAACGTCCGCGCGATAGATGACAAAATATACTTATTTTTAACACACACACGCGCGTCGAATATACACGACTATCAACGAGACGTACCGCAATTTATGTATACAAAAATATCGCGTTTACACAATTATTTAAAAAAAAAAAATAAGTATATTTTTTTTTTATTATTATTTGATTTTTTTTCTTCCGGTTACACACACACACACACGTAGTGGTTATATTACTACGACGAGGTGCGGCGAAATGAGGATCACGACAAAAGAGTCGCCGCCGCCGACACAGTCCAAAAGAACCGAAATACAAAATGAGCCGACAATGGACCATCGTCCTATGTGCGTGTGGATAATAATAATAATAATAATAATAATATACGAACTATATATAATATAATACCACTCACTCTGACATCGGATAGACACAACGCGCTCGCGCACAATGTGCCGGCTACGCAGACGCCGATAACGTTATGAGATCATATTATAAGGAATATATTATTATTATTATTATTATTATAGCGATACTACGACGATAATAAAACGTAAACACGTATACAATAAAAAATAACGCGTGTTTCGGTATAGAATATTATTTATATTCTGTTAAACCCGCCGATACGCGCAATGATGACTACATAACGGTGATGCGAAGCCGCGTGTATTTGTAGGAAAAAAAAATTTCCTTCTATATACCTACACTTCTTTTTATACGTTTAAAATTTCACCGAATCGAATCGGTCGCGGCGAACGTTATAATATGTGTTTTACTATATTAAAAATATACGTGCCGCGGTCGTGTTCTAATAATAATACGCTCAGCAACTGATGTATACGAATTGCACGGGGGAAAATGCACTGTGTAAATCTGTATTATAAAATATTTCTAACGTCATTGACTGATCTATAGACGACGCACGGCTCAAACCGCTGAACGGCTCGAGCTGAAATTCGGCGTACGGATTGTTATCAAATGCGGACGACGTAGGTGTCGTCGGCTATGAAAGGATTTTTGAAAGTTCTTCTACGATTTCCATCGAAATAATTTAATAAAAAAGAGAGAGAGAGAGGAAGAAACAGTCGAGCGTTTACACTTCTTATATAGACGACAAATTTTTACACGAAATCGCAATTACAACACCGCACGTTAAAAGTGTTGTAAACGTTTTAAAAACGCAATTTCTATTTGTTTTTTTTTGCATTGAGTATATAATTCGAGAATATTTTCTTAAAAACAACTCTGTTATTATACCCTACGAATACGCACGTGAAACGGTTGCGTTCGGTTTTCGAACATTTTCTATAGGTACTTATATTCGCAGTACCTATATAACACGTGGTTTCGATGACTTACAATATTATAGCATTATAGCTGGAAAGAATGCGATATTATTCGTATTAATATTAGAATAAAATGTCCGAAGAAATAATACGTTGTTATTATTATTCTATATACGATTTTTTTTTTTTTTTACATGGTTTCATTGTAGTGTATAGAAAGAACAGACATTGAAAACACGTTTCTTTTTTTTTTAAATATCGACGAGTGTAGTTTTTTTTTCTCAATCCGATAAATCTTTTATTATTAATCGTATATATATATATATATATATATATATATATATATATATATATATATATAGTTTTTAGCTGCACGGCGTTATGGATTTTTCGAGTACGTATTTGTTTTTTTTCTTCCAAAAACTGACGTAGAGAGTGATTAAAAAAAGAAGTCGACGACGGCACGCGAGCAAAAATCGAAACGAAAATTGTCGTTTTAACAATTGAATACAACAACAATAATAATAATAATAATAATAATAATATATAAACGCCCACCGGGGCAAGCAGCCCGCCAAACGCTACTGCCCACGCGTCGTCGTCGCTACCACTTTTCTTTTTTTTAAAAACGTTAATACACTTCAACAGCTCTCACACTCTCTCTCTCTGTACCACAGAGGCTGTCCGCGGTTGTCAACCGACTTGTTTCTACGTCACGAGACTCCTGCGGAACAAACGACTACTAAGTACACATAACATGCCGCCGACGGAACGCGACCACGACGACGTCATTATAATAAAACACGACATTGTGTTTTCACTTATATTTTTACACAGTGTGTGTGTGTGTGTGTGTGTATTATTTTTTATATACGTTTAGGTTTTTTGATTTCGTTACAAAACGACAAGGTGACAACGAGTCCCACCCGGTTTGATGGTGGTAATATAGACGCACGTTTAAGTCACGTCGTTTCAATACGTTTCTCGTTATTTTTTTGTTTTTCTTCAAATAGAAAACGACGGGACATTTTTTCCGGAGACGAATTCTTTTTTTATTGAAAAATTCGTGTTTTACAACCGCATATGTAACGTGCAACGACCGCGCAGAGTTAAACGCCGGTTAAAATATTTTCGAACCGAATGGAGTAAACCGGAGAAAATCACCAAAACGAGTGAATATTACTTTTGGAAAATACGAAAATTTCGAATACTATTATTATTATTATTATTATTATAAATATGTTTATTAATAATAGAATATAATTACGCACTTTCAATGATGACGGAAAGAGAGAAAATCGATTATCGCGTTTTTTTTAATCGATATTTCGTATTTGCAGTTTATCCGAGTGCGCGTTAATTAACCTGCAATGTATATATGCATACAGCTCATGAGCATACAGAATATTTATAAACGATAAATTTAATGTTGTTTATACTTACAATACATTGATTTTGTCTGTCGGCGAATTAGCGAAAAAGGCTGCTGAGTGTTGTTCGCTTTAATAAAACTATTCAATAACGAGTTTAAAATTAATAATAACGAAATTTTTTTTTAGTAATACGAATATTTTTTAACCGATCCGGTCGTTTTCTTTTTTTATCGACTTTAACGTCATACAAAAATCGAATAGTACACATAGTACGGCTACACTTAAAATATTTTTACCGTTTTGTTTTTTTTCCTTCTGTTTTTTAATCGCGCGGCAAGCTGATTCGTTTACCGTAACTATATACGACCGAATGGCCGCATATAAACGGAGAAAGAGAGAGAGAGAGAGAGAGAGTTAAAGGTTTTATCGAGTTTTTTTCTTTATAATGAATTTAAATACGTATAAAACACGCCGCGTATTATACACACACGCGCGCGCGCGTGGTTATCTTTAATTAATTATTATTATTATTATTTTATGCTCGATAATTGCCGTAGTTTGGTGCGCAGAAAAAAACACTTATGCAGATGAATATTTGATTCTGTATAGGAAATTAATACGCAATAATTATATTATATAGAGAAAAACGTTCGCGAATTGTGCTACATATTACGCTTACGTGGTTGGACGTTATACGCGTGTCGTTTCTTTGCGCATATGAGTGTAAAAAAAATCGTTTCCACGTCGTCGTTGCGCGTGTGTATAAAAAAAAAAAATGAAATCAAACAAAAAATAGGCTGACAGTAAAGTCAGACTAAATGCTTTAATTTATAAGTTAAATGTTAATCGAAAATGAATTGAACCTACGAAGTCTACAAAGCAAAATATAGAATAAATTAAAATATTTATTTATTAATTTTTCGTTTAAAATTTTAATATTTATCAAAAATGTCGAGATTTTTTTTTTTTTTTTAAATAAAATTATTCCAATCTTATTTCTTACCGTTCACTTTTTTTTTTTTTATAAGTATTAAGTATATCACGTTACGTAAGGTTAAATTATTATTTTTTATTTTTTTATGGGCCATTTCAGGGAAAACAAGAATATTATACAACTCGTGCGGATAGACTAAAAGTCGAAATCAAAATATGTTATCGATAGCTAATATTATTACGGACACGAAACGTCTCACACGGTATAAGAATTTAAAGCGATCGTTTATGGCCGAAAAAAAAAGAACGTTCTCAACAGTTAAAACCAGTCTCATACTTGCGCAGTCGACTACGTACACGCGCATTGAACGCGTAAACGCTTAACCAAATGATCATAAAAAAATTTAAGTCGACGATAATTGAAAACTAGTTTTAATACAATTAAATAACCATATGACCTATAGTTGCAATGTTTAAAACATAATAATAACAATTTTTAAACTGTAGATTACGGTTAATGTTTGCCGTTGGCGCACGTGGCGTAGACAAATTTCATTAGCGTTCGTCATGGAAAGTAAAATCGATTTTGTTAACGAGTCCGCGGAAAACTGCTGGCAGTACAAGTATATCGTATGATTGTAAAATACGCTTGTTTTTTTCGTCGTATAATCGCTGCACACACCCACGAGGGGTTTTTATTTATTTATTATTTTTTTTTTTTTTTTTGGTATTTTTACATACGACGCAATAAATTATTAATAATCGTGGAAGAAAAAAAAAATTCCGTTTGGAAATCGTCGGTAGAAAAAAAAATCGCGTTTAATTTATCGGCGGCGTCGTCCGTATCCGTAGTGAAAATAATATAATTAATATAACAATATTATTATATGATTTATGAACAACGCGGTCTGCAGGTTTCTCTCGGCAAACATCACCTGGCAGTACAAGCGGTGGTATTAACAATGATAATAATAATATCGGTCGGTCGGTCGAGAAATGCAACGGAGCAAACCGCGGTACACGCGCTTATCGTATTACCAAAACCACTCTTAACATATTATTTATATTATCCGCGCATATTACCGCCGATACGTATCTTGACGCGAGCGTATTTTTGTACACGAGGCGATGGCGCGACGAGATAAACTGCAAAAATATTATTCCGCCGGCTATTAGCACGAAAATAGCGGTTGTTTTGTTGTTGTACACATGTATACCGCGGTCGTTGTATATACTGCGGTAGTGGTCACCGTGACCACATTGAACGCGTACAGCGAATATACCTGAAGGGTGCACACGTGAGACGCCACGAAAACCATCGGCGTATTTATTTGGTGGGACGCAATTATCCCGTGGCGTTGAGCTTCCCATTACAGGGAGCTCGTGTTAGATGTGAACATTTTGGAACAACAGTATTATTTATTAATTTAATATAAGGTTAAAAAAAAAAATTATTTCAATATTTTGTCCTTGTATACGCACGTGTGTATATTTGTTTAATTTAATATTATTAATATCAAAAGTCAAAAGTACAGGACTAATTGTCATAATATGTCATTCATTTTTTTGTTTATCTGTATTATAAAAATATAAATATATTACGATCATATTATTCTTGTAATAACATATTGATTATATAATTAATTATACATATATTATATTATCGTTTTCGGTTATTTTCTATGAGTTATAAATAAGTGTCAACTCAAAGGACTTTGTATTTCAAAGTGACGACGGAGTGAAAGCTGAAGTGAGAAAATGCAGGTTTCGGGAGAGCAACCCAAACAATTTTTCGTCGACGGCTTTGTACAGTGTAAAATACATTTCACCCGCGCGCTAGCACGTAAATGTATATAGAAAATAAAAGCAGTTACATGTGTCGAAAAATAATAAGTAATCTAAAAATACATATATATATATATTATATTAAATGACGTTTATTTTGTTTTTCGTTTGTCTCATGAATGTATCGCGTATATTTCGTGAAGATTAACGCAAATGCGTAGGCGCATTATATTCGGAACATCGTTCGTTCGCGAACTCGGGGATATTCGGATTCTCGTGCACGACAGTTAAACGCACGCGCGTTCTAATATAAAACAAAATAATTGTCTCATCAACAACGGACTTTCTCGTCGTTATTGCGAGTGGTCTCTGGGCATAAATTATACGCACGAATACGTCTTGTCGATTTCGCATTATCACATAATACTGTGATCAAATAGGTGCACACGCGGTTAAATGCAAAACAATAGTAGTTATATCGATCGTTTTAATTATTTAATACGCGTGTTGGCGATTTCGATGGACGGGAATTTCGAGGGAAATTAATAATACAATGTTTTCGGAGAAATGAAACAAAAAAAACAAAGCGAAAACTAAACGCGCGCGATATGAAATTGTGAAGAAAAAAACGAATCCGAGAATAATAAATAAATAAAACGGATTCCGTTGAGAAGTGTATTTGTTTTATATTGTAGAAGAAAAACAGTGACGACATGACGCGTGAGTATACGTAATAATTTTTAGTCTCAAACATAAATAATACATTGCAGAGCTCTCTCGCTCTCTCCTTTTCAACAGCAACGCTCTGTAATAAATTGCAAAAAAAAAAAAAAAAAACCGAAAGTCGCTCGGTAAATTCAATTTTATCGACATATATATATATATGTGTGTGTGTACAGCATCCTTTTAAATCCGCAAGACGTTTGCAACATAGTCTATACATACACGCGTGTATAGGAAAAGATCCGTAATGACTGTTTGAAAAACTTTTGAATAAAGACGATATTTGCTCGTGTCGCGCGTATAGTAGCGCAATCGTTATGACGAGATATATATACACACACAGAAGCGTATTAAGGCACGGGCCTAGAGCGGGGCGACATTTTGGAGGCGGTAAATTTTATTACGTTTCTTTTTTTACAAAATGAGAAAAAAAATAAATATTTGTTATCAAATTATGCGCGTTTTTTTTTCTTCTAAAAGTAATATACGAATTATTAATCGAAATACACGGAATATAGAATTGTTGATCTGTTGTCGACTTTAAATTGTGACGATTCAATTGACGCGTTTGTTGAGGCGCGAAGAAAAAAAAAATTTATAATCAATTTGTATATCGTGACAAAAACAAAGAAACCGTGCAATTTAATTTTCATTAATAATGTCGATTCTTTTGTTTTTTTTTTCCATTAAAGATAATACGAAAAAAAATCTCATATTTAAAAATATATTTTTCGTATAAATGTGTTGATGGGATGATGGAAAAAGGGAGCGGCGAATCGGAACGTGCCTGTAGTCAGAGAAAACCTAACCGGAGTTAGACAAACAACGTATTACGACATTGCGTAACTGCACGCGCGCGTATACAGGGCGGTGCAGCAGCAGCAGCAGCAGGAGAAAAACGGTCCCCGCAGTCGCGCGGTACGGCTATTTTTCGGCCGTTTATTTCGTTCTCGTTTGCCGCTCCGTGTTAGCCCCCGCACACGAAATCCGTATCCGCCGTACGTGCGTGGACATTTTGTTTCGGGGAGCGGCAGATGTTCTCCGGCGCGCGCACACACACTTGTACACTTGTATGGCGTGTGTGGCGTAGTTTGCGCGTTTTCACGCGTCGTCAGGGCAACGGGCGCGCGCGCGTGTCTTCAGGGCCGTAGTAAACGGTATAACGTGTCACGGCGATGGTTCCCCGACGACACGCGGTCTCATTCCATCCACTTCTCGTGTTACTCACAAACTCGTATTATTATTATTATTATTATTATTATTATTATTATTATTATTATTATTATTATTATTATTATTATTATTATTATTATTATTATTATTATTATTATTATTATTATTATTATTATTATTATTATTATTATTAATTATTGTTATTATTATTATTATTATATTTGTAGACTTTCGGGATATATACAGTGGTCGAAGTAGATCGAAATAAGTTGAAGAAATGGGAGGGGGAGGAGATCGAAACAGTGTCGTCGTTTCGAGTATATTGATAGGGGACAAAATTGTGAACGGTCTACTTTTTGGTCGGAAAATTAGTAAAAACGCCACCGTAATAATTGAACTTGACGGCGAAATAAATGTCTGTGACGTTTAGACGATGTACTGAATGTCATAACGTTTTAGGAAAACATAAGCGGTTCTTACATAGGCCAAGAAAAAAAAAAAAACGATTCGAAGACATTTTTCTAAAGCAAAAAAAAAAAACAACGTTACGCAACGTAACAATTACGGAATTATAGAGAGAAATAAAAAATGTTACGTTTGTTGTTATAGAAAATTGAATTTTTCTTTTTTTTTTCTTTTCACACGATAGAACGTGTTTAATCTCAACGGGAAATTTATCGCTTGGTTTAACTGTACCGACGACTACAACACGAATCTACGAATCAATTCTCGGATTGTGTAATGAGCGTGGATAGATTTTAATTGAACGCGCGTGCTATAATTTTCGTTTCAAGACGATGTCTTACGTAGTCGATTGAATAAAATTCGTGGAAGTAAATAGTTGCGTACACGTATATATATAATATATAAATATATATATAATCAAACAATATATTGTTATTAAAGCACGTGATTGTTAGTTTTTTTTTTTTGTTCATAGAAGCAACAATTAATCCGAACAACAATTATTCCACCACTCCTCAACAATAACCTGTGAAACTCTGATTACGTCATTACACGATTCATTGAACAATACGAATTGCGATTTTCCACCGTTCGTTGTTTAAATTTGAACAAAATATTAATATTTCTCCAAATTCAATTATCGATTCCGATTCCAAATTTACAGCGTTTTAAAGCCACGTTAATTTCATCGGATTCGTTTCGCGGAATTAAACGCGTATTACGTATAATGTATACTCGTATATATTTAAATGGAATCCGAACGGTTTTTTCAAAACCGAGACTGTAAAGCGCCCCCCCCCCGCGACTGCAATGAATTTATAATTTTTTCCAAAACGTTTATCGACCGTGCGGAATCGTTCGAAAAAAAATAAAATACCATGGTTATAATATTATAACCGATAACAAATGGTTTTCGCAATAAAGTTATTACCATTGAATTGAATTGGAAAATCGAGTTTTAATGTATTTCGCGAAATAAACCGCGATTCCGCCGGGTTATAGTAAAACAGGCGAGGGAGGGACGGTTCTTCGTCGTTTTCTGTCCGTGAATCACTTTAAGATGTTTTACGTAAAAAAAAAAAAAAACACATTAAAATAGTCGAGCTACGATAGTAGCTTCATAGAGAAAAAAAATCAGCGTTAATTTTCGTAAAAAAAATATTGTCCCGTTATATAAAGAAAAAAAATTAACGAAATACAACGGTTCGCGGCGATGCAAATCGTATTTACAGACCACGATTAGATTTCGGTTTGGATTTTTATATAAAACGGTTAAGGACTGTGAATCAAGTAAGGACGAAAGGAATAGAGTCGAAACCGAATAACACCGCACTTCGGAAAGGGATTTCAAAATATTGTTGTCACAACGTTCCTTGCTGTACGGATATTGAATATTAAATCGAATCAATGTCCGTCGGATCGGAACGACAGTTTAAACGAGAACGAGTGTACGTCTAGTTTTTTTTTTTTTTTTTAATGTAATTCGAGGAGAAAACATTTTCCACGGCCGTCGCCGTTATCGCGGATATTAACAAACTCTGCGTTAAGTCTTAATCGTCTCTTCACTGCGCCGAAACGTTTTTCTTCTTTTCGACGGCCCGCGGCGCATTAAAACGGCGAAACAAGCGCGAGAAAAGGATTTGTGCACGAATAACATACGCGTACGAGCGTTATTGGTAGCCGCAGGGTTGGTTTTTATTTATACGAGGCGGGACGGGAAACCATAATTTTATTTTTTGCAGATTTACACGTTATTTTTTCCATCGGTTTTATAAAGAGAGTGATTTTCGATCACGATTGCTCGCTTGGGGTCGCATCCGAATCGAAACAATCGAAACGCTCGCGTTGTCCGAAAACGTCGAAGATTTCATACGGCCGTCATTTAATAAACCTCCGCGGAGACATCGTTTTTTTTTTTTCGGAGAGGTTTTTTGTTTTTTTTTTTTAACGAAAAAACCAATTCCGTACGCGCAACAACACCGCGGCGGACGACCTTCGACGTCGATTGTCGACCGCGCAACACCTGCTTATAATAATTTTCTGTTTTCCGTGCAGTGGAAAATCTCGTCGTACTACAATATTATCGGAGAAAACGCACCGTCCGGCGTGGTGGTGGTGGTGGTGGTGGTGGTGGTCCACGACGACGCCATTTGTCGGTTTCGCGGGCGTGTGTTGTCGTTAGAATATTCTCGTTTCGCGCCGATATAAAGTGTTATGCGCGTCAAACCGGACGGACGGACGGACGGACGAACGAGAGAGAGAGAGAGAGAGAGAAAAAGAAGAATTCAATAATAATAATAAAAAAAACGACAAAAATCAAACGCCATCGCCGTATACCGCGATAATACCTACCGTGTGAATATGTAACGTTCACGGCTGTGCACGTCACATCGGCGGCGCTCGTCGCGCGCGTGCCCATGACAATGACGCGTCGACGTCATCGTGTTCGCTCGTCGCGATAAAGCCAAGGACGTTGATTTTCTTCTTCTTCTTTTTCTTCTTTGTACGCGTCATAATATTCGCGTGTGATATCCCTTTTGTTTTTTTTTTTTTTTTGTACGCACAATATTTCCCCTCGTGCGTGCAAATTTTTTTTCGAATTTTTCTTATACTCGTCACGGGACGGCGGCGGAGCCCCGAGCGATTTTCATCGTTCGTCCGACTGCACTATAGTAACTGTACGCCGTCCGGTTCGGTTCGATCGTCTTGGAATCGTTTGACGCGCGACGACTCGATGTGCGCGTCGATTTGTACGGAATTCATCGAGTACATCGCCTACACGCGTGGCGTTATCACGGTCGCGGACACAAGACGAAGCAAAAAAATGAAATAACGTACAGAGTCCGTTTTTACTCGTTTTTACTCGTTTTTACTCTACGTGCTATGTACAATGACGCGAAACGCAAAAATGTGTATCCGGAATTGCTCACGGAAAACTAAATAATACGGGGGCGGGGGAATAACGAACTGACAACGCGATGCGCTTAAAACGGCGTGACGAGACGCGACGGACGGACGGACGGAGCAATGAAAACACATTGTACACGCGCGTGTCAAGAAGAAATTCTCGTTTGACTTTATTCCGGTCCGTATCGAATAATTGTTATGTATCTCGTAGATTATTTTTTTTGTAACGGATCCCGGTGGAATCTATGGATTTCCATGATTTTTCCGTGTCACATCTACTAACACACGTGGAAATCGAACGAAAAAAAAATAAATAACGCTTATAATTTAATGCGGTTATTTTTAGTCAATTGGCTTATTATTTTAACAGCCGTAGTGTGGGAATCGAATTGTTATTTCTGAAACGATGAATTCACGCGATATATCGACAACATTGTGCTGCGTCTGCAACGTGTCGTATCGATTTTCCGTTTTGTTTTCAACACAGACACGACCACGCGCTGGAATACAATACGAGGGGGATTTCAGATACAGAGGGGGGGGGGGGTGAACAAAAAAATTGAGATAAAACGATTGGAAAAAAAATATATATATATATGTATAGACTTTTGAACGATAACGCACCGAGCAATTTATTAAAAAAGACAATATGTGTTTTTTTTTTTTTTTTTTGTTTTCCCGGTGAATACTTTTTTATTTTGTTTCAAACTCCGTAAAATGTATATTATTATGTAAAATAAATTATTTTTCTCATAACACCACGCCCGTAAATATATGTATTTTCAATCGTTTGAAGCGTACGATATAATATTTGACGAGCGTGTTACAAATTGAATCCGTACAATCGGAAATCATATTTCGTTTATAAAAATCGTTATTTATTTATGCACGTATCCTCTGGCAACGGAAGCCGTGTGGTAAATTACAATGCGCGAATCGTGTAGGCGCGCAAATAATCCGCATTCGGCCGGGCCACTCAAACAAGTCAATATATAGTCAATAAATGTAAACGAATACGATTCGCATTTATTTTATTTCATAATCGCGGCGTAATCCACTCGTTACGGAAACGATTGAACAAACACAAACACACACACACACCGAAAAGTGTTGTTTTCGTAAAGGATTTTTCGCCGCAAAAGTCCGCCCCGCCATCAACAAGTCTTGATTCGGTCGGTGTGCGCTAACGAAATTAAGAGGATTATCGTCGTGTCCTAGGGTACATCGTCCGTAAACCGTATTGCTCGGAAAACTATATTATAATAATAATAATAACAATATTGTTATTATTATTACGTCGAGACGACGATTTATTATTGTCGCTCGTTTCCAGAGTGAAACCGGTGATATACCCGAAAACGTTATTTTTTTTTTTTTTTGATATTTTTATTTTTTCAATTATTATTATTAGTTTTTTTTTTTCTACTAAAATTATATTTATTTCAACTGAAAACAACGGTAATTATAACGTATGTTTATTAACGAGTGTATACGAAATACTTCGACTATAATTTGTCCGGTATCGCGTTAAATCCGACGACGTTGTTCAATCGGTTTTCAATTTTATTTCGCTTGCGCGTGAGCGACAAAACTGTCTTAAATAACCGACGTCGCGCGTAGAAAAGTAATGTAAATAATACGCGCAAAATATATATATATAAAAAAGTCGAATTTCACCACGTAAGCGTATATCATACGTAGTTTTTAGAATTTTAGAATAAAAAAACGTTTGTATAAATATACGCATGGGTTGTTTAGGAGTTTTCTTCGGAAACGACCGCGTGTCCGAACGGTAAATAAATGAAACGGGTATCGTCGTGGATTTCGCGTACACCGCGAAGGGAAATTGTTAAAAACCACTGGAACGCGTTGACGGAAAACTCGAAAAGTCACTTTAATTCCCGGGACGTGCGATAACGACGGGCCTATATACGCATATGTTTAAAGCGCGCGTCGCGTCACTTTGACGTGTAACACCGCGTAAACTAAAAGAAGGAAAAAAACTCGCGAACAAACACTGGGTTAAAATAACGGAAAATCAAATCTGCTATGACTCCCGCAGCCTCCGTAATGTATACATATATATATATATATGTATGTATCTATACGTTATATAGTGTAACGGATTAACGATATTTTTTTTTACTACTACGCGTATTTTATCGAATTTGCGTGTTATAAAACATACGAATTCCGAAACAATCACGTCGATTTCATCTAGATAAAATCTTAAATGTCTTTCGTCTCTTTATTTGTAGACAATTCTTGGCGTTGTCCAATACAATCCAAACGCTGCGAAATACGCGTTTTTTTTTTTTTTTTTTTTAGATATAAGAAAACTAGCGAACGCTTCCACAGAAGACTCTGATAGTGGGTAGGTATACTGACGTTAAAAAAAAAAATGTGTACAATTACAGAATTAACGGTAAACGCGATATTACCGCACAATGACCTTATAGAAATAAAAGAAGAAAACAAAAGTATTTCGACGTGAAAATTCTATTCGACGTTTTGTTTTAATTCGATTTGTTTTTTTTTTTTATATATATATATAAGCTCATTAAAACGAGCACGCGTACAGCGAACAAATTATATTCGCCAGATTCAAACGTAATTTTATAAAACGTATTCGATACGGTTAGTTTTTTTTTTTTTTTTTGAAACGACACGACAAAAAACGAACAACGATTCCGTGCGAATCTTTTTGACAAAAAAAAAAATGTCTCAGTGTTCGTAGGAAATACGGTAAAGATAAAGAAAAGTAAAGAAAAATAGGGGAAAAATTTGAAAAAAAAATTCATTACGCGAAGGGCCCCGTTCGAAAAACTATAGACGTTACGTGTTTATAACGATTTTCTCTAAAATGATTTTTTATATATATATATATACACGATATAACACGATCATTAAAACGAAAATCGTTTTCACAAAAAAAAAAGAAAAAAATCGAGAAAGAGCCGTCGCGATCGTTAGAACAACAACGACGAAAAGAAAAAAAAAATAATAACAAATAAATAATCGTATCCGAATGGAGGATGTGTTTTATTTTATTTTTGTTCCCTCTCTAAACCGTTTTTACTGTGTTTATTACGTCGTAGCCGACGGCGACGCACTCGGCGGCGTCGGCGTCGCGTCGTCGTCGCTGTACACGGCAATCATATTTGTTGCAATACGTAATAATTTCCCGATAATTCTTCCATAGATCCCCGTGTACGACGACGCGGTCAAGTACAATATTTTTTGTTTCCTTTTCACCCTGCCCCTCCCCCCCCCGTTGTTGTTTCCCCGTCCGCGTTGTCGAAAAATTCAAAACGTCGGTGTTTCGAATACGTGTAACGCAATAATTAATGATAATATATGTATTAAAAAGTTATACAGCTGGAAACGTACCGAACACGCGGCGTATTAAGAAAGAAAAAAATATAAATGTTCTCGTATCGTACGAGAATATTTTAGAATATCACGCGTATATTGAGTTTCGTGGCGCCTGCGCTGAGAAAAAAAAATAATAAATTGGTGGGCGGAGGGGGGAAAAAAATCCGATAAACGACGCGAAGTGAGAAATGAACAAAAAAACAAAAAAAAAACAAAAACCGAAAGAAATCTGTACCGGCTCGATAACGAGAGATAGACATGTGTCCGTCGTACACAATAATTATTGTACACCGGTTGACTCGCGCCCGCGTGTTTGTCGTCGTCGCCGCGCACAAACGGAATAAATTATTTTTTTCTTTGGCGCGCGGCGGCCCGTTAACGCGCGTACGACGACGAAAATAGTTGCACCACTCGACGCGGTTTTTATTGTGTAACGCGTTGTTTTATTATTATTATTATAATATTATTATATTCGTTAATACGAACGTTCTGTATGCAGCGGCGTGTTTAGGATTTTTAAGAGATTCTAAGAGACGACTAAATTTATATTTACCCCCGCCGTTCGAAAATGTACAAATATCTGTAGGCAGGCGCTAACGATTTTTAATAACCGAACATGTCTACGTACGGTTTGTGGAAGCGCCGGCTATGAACATAGCTAAACAGTAATAAGCAATAATAGTATATTTGAAAGTTGCGCGGCAA
This sequence comes from Chaetogeoica ovagalla, assembly GCA_032441825.1. Classification (NCBI taxonomy): domain Eukaryota; kingdom Metazoa; phylum Arthropoda; class Insecta; order Hemiptera; family Aphididae; genus Chaetogeoica; species Chaetogeoica ovagalla. Next base: position 4,422,996 of record CM063732.1, on the reverse strand, counting down.
AAATCCGACCGGTATAAAGTAAAAAACGAAACAAAAGAATTCACCACATATCCAATGTATCCTTTTACTCTGATTATTCTGTACAATCGTCACGGGACACGAGTGTACACACCGTCAAATCCAATTCACGTATAGGCACAATTTCGATCGTCATCGTGTGCCCGTTGACATCGGTCGTACTTCGCACTCATAAGTCAATTTCGATAGCCAACAATAGCGCCACTTTTGTTCCTCTAGAGTCTAGAGAATATCTTCGATATTTGAAGCGTTTAATTATTGCGAAAAATTGATTTCGTGTGTTGAGCAGGCGAATATTAATGAATTTCAGCGTTCCATTCTCGTTGATAATATAGCGCAATCATTGAAATTCTACATTTTAATAAATAATAATAATAATAATGCGTAATTATATGCCGTCAATGGGTTTTGATTTTTGATATGAAAATATATTATTATTTTTTTTGTCTCTGGTGGGTGCAATACTTCGTATTTTTACAGCGCGCAATTACACAAATTCCGCGTTACGAGAAAAAGAATGCACACTTATATTACACTGACGATCTTGTAACTCGTACGATAGTAAAAATAATAATATTATTATTATGATTTCATTGGTTATATTGTATTATTTATACATTTAATCGATACGCTCAACTTTATTACAACAACGACATTACATAATATTATAATAGTCTTTGTAAAGAAGCCGTTTAAGCACTCGCGGTAAAATACATAAAGTGCGCGTATCTATAGCAGCAATAATAATAATAATAATAATAATAATAATAATATACGAACATAATTAAATAAACTTCGGTTTATATTGTGTTTTTACACGTTTTGAAAATATAAGCGCGTCGTAAATAAATATACGTGGATTTTTACAACGCAACGCGGTCGAATGTTTTAATTATATTTATGATGTAAAAGCGTATAACGTATGGATAATAATTTTATAATTTATTATTATTATTACATAAAAAAAAAAATTCGTAAACAATGGGAGAAGAAGCCGGGCGCGATTTATAAATATTATTTTTAATAATTTATTAATAATAACGATTTTAAAAACCATTTGAGATAACGATAATTAATATTCCGTCATTGTGTTCGATTAATTGACTCGTCCTCGTCGTCATTATACGCAATTACCGCGGAGTTAACATATATAATTATTATTATTATTGTTATTATTATTATTATTATTATTATTATTATTATTATTATTATTATTATTATTATTATTGTTATTATTATTATTATATTTTGTTCGTTTGTGTTCACACAATTTTCAAGTTGTAATGTAAAATGTTTTCGAACAATATTTAAAACTTAAATAAAGATTGAACTCTAAAGACGTACTGTACGCTGGAGTATCGCCATCACACAAATTTGTAAAACGTTCACGTCTCGTTGTTTAAGAAGTCTCTCGTTATGAAGTAAAATTGACTTAATTTCCCTGGAAACTTTTCATAGATACGCCTATGGTAATTTATTGAGTTAAAACAAGTACGCTCGCCTCCCCTTCAAAACTAGGGACGTCTCTGTTTATTATTATTATTATTATTGTAGGCACTTGAATCGCCGTGTACTCGTGGTCATAGCGCACGAAAATAAACGCGCGCGTTGACGGATTATTTTTCTTTTTTTTTTTGTTATGTATTTCGGAAAACGCGATTATTCGTTAAAATAAAACGAAATCGTTTCGATTTCGCCTTACTGTTATTACAAATTATGTTTGTGAACGAGACTCGGGGCCGAGGAGATTCGTTTGCGGGAGCGTTAGACCGCTAGGGGGAATCGACCGCCACCAAAGATGATATTCCAGACACGTATAAAAGGAGGAAAGAAAAAGAACAACGCATCATACTCTTTATATAGGCATAAATATTGTACACCGCTGTAGAACGCGTTATGGAAAGCAATTTGAGTTTTCGAAAACCGGTTGGACAATAATAATTATTATTATTATTGTTTGTAATACGTATAATTAACACGTATATACGACACATATTATGCCTTTTGTCGAACGACTAATCGTTATACTGTCATACATATATATTATTTATACGTGGTGAGTGATGAGAGAACGAGAATGACTGATAAATCGGGCAAAAGAAAAGCACGCGCGGAATAATAAATATATTACACATACCGCACGCTACCGCGTCGTCTATGTACGTACTACAGCATCCGATGGACGAGAACGAACATTGGTACTAGAGCTGGTAGCCGGGCGATTTTCTCATTCAATCGGCCCAAAGCCAAAGGCTTTTAAAGTGCCTCTTTGTATGAAAAAAAAATGTACGAATTCACTAGTAAATAGTAACATTTTTCAAAAGTCAATCTTTCAAAAAACGACATACATATATTTAATTTAAAGATTTGGAAAAAAAAAATTCGTAGGACTCGTTTCAGCCGTCCGTACTTTTGTCTGATCGTAAATGAATCGCCGCTACGAAGTGTTCACTGTTACACGCGATTATGTGTTTTCAATTTTCGCGAGTTGGTTGATTCTCGTTTTCCCTGAAAATACCGGCAAAAAAAAAAAAATAGTAATAATTTAATACATTTAACGTTATAATAAAGTAAATGAAAATTGTCGGAATAATTAAAAATTATGATATTTGAGTTTTAAATGTTAAACGGAAAACGTAAATTTTTAAGATGTTAACTTAAAACTTGTTTAGCGAAATTAATAGTTTTTTTTTTTTTTTTTTGGTCCACTGAAGGCTAATTTAACCAAGTAGATTTTTTTTCCAATTGACTTGTCGTTCACCTTCGCGCTAAATTCTGTAATATAAAATATCGCGTTGTATATTGTGTGTGTGGGGAGGGGAACCGCAAGTTTTTCATTGTACGTTTCTGTTGTTAAATAGGTATAAAAATACGCGCGTACAAAGCACAAATATGTTATTCGCGTGATATAAATATTAATACGTTATTATTATTTAATACATAAATATTTTATATATATATATATATATTTAAACAATCGGTTATTACAAATACACGTTGGATTCATTTTTCTATCGTGTATTCTTAAATCAAACCAGTTTAGTGATAAAATTGTATAAAAAAAAAATTATTTCGCCTTTTCTCCCAATTATTCGCGGTCCTCGATTTCCACTTGACTCGATATTTCCCGCGTAATCTTTACTCACACCCGGACCACTTCTTCATGCGTATTTTCACTAACCACATCTGATCACTTTTTTTCCGGAATCTTTCTTCTCCTCTTTTTATCTACAAACAAAATAATGCATACAGACGACGTTTCTCATTATTCATAACTGGAGTGTTCAAGTATATATATATATTTTTCTTTAACGATCTGTGTTCTCATATTCAGTGATTAACAGCCGTCCGCGTGGTTTATTGTTTACGTATTGTAAACGATAAATAAACAAAGTTTAACGAAAAAAGCCGTGATTAAGGTATTTTAAATATGAATATACTCGTATATACATGTACAAATAACACATAACTCGTGTCTAGAATTGCCAATACTTTAATATTACCTGACACGTATTCTTTTCCCACGTCAATTAACGTTTAAACGTTGCATGAAAACAATAAATAGCGTTTAAATAATTCATAAAGATAAACGTAAATACGTATTTAAATGTACAGAAGAAAAAAAAAAAAACGTTAAATGAGTAAATTTTTTTCAGCCTTTAAATATGCGTTTTTCATTTTGCGTCGTGTAGTAAGCACCGTAGATTCGCAATTTTTCCATTTAATCGAATTTTATTTCGAGCTTATAAAAAAAAATATATATATATATATGGAAGGAACTATTGAAAAATTCCATAAATAGGTACACCGTAATAACACCAACATACGCTTTTATATAAGAAAAAAAAACCAAATTTATATTCGAATTAATACGTTGGATACGTATAGTTGAAAAAATAAATATCTTTTTTTTTTATACATAGTATTTTGTTCAGGTCTCGCAAACGCAATGTCATAAACATTTCGGACTCCGTTGTCGAATATTTCGCTTGATGTTAGGGTTCACAGCTTCTTTTTTACGCGTCATCGCGTGCGAATCGATTTTAATTGATCGTTAAACGTTTTGCGCTCGAAATTCGTTTTTGTCAAAAAGTCGTCTCAGGTATTTGTCAAAACTAAATTCGCAAAGCCCATTCGGAATAACGGTTTTCATGCGTATAAAAATACTTTGGATACTTCGTTGGGCCGACGGTCCGACGAAATGAATCCGCAGTAAAAATCAAAAAAAAAAAAAAAAACAGAAAAACGAAACAAAAGTCCACGTTGATGCAGATTACTAAAAATACACGTGTTTTCGTCATCATCAAAATAAATAAATACAAAAACCGATATAATATGGGACTGTTTCGTTCGGATATCTGTCGAACCGACATTTATCGGAATCGATAAAAAACAGATCATGTTTGCTCGTTAATATTTGATCAAACCGATTTTGTAGTTATCGACTCGCTCGCGAATCTGGTTAGGTGTTAGGTTGTGCGGCGGGGCCGTATATTAAATAATATTAACAGTATAAATAAATATTAATATTTATTAATCATATAAACACACGGTGGGAGAGACGCGCGGATTCGTAGGTATTTATATAATATAATACATTATAATAAAGACGGGAAACGGGCGTTGTTGCTGCGCGTTCTACAGGGGATTTTTTCGATGACGCGTAACGAGCGTAACGAAGAAAAAGACTCACAAAATCAAAATAGAACGGTTGTTAACTATGAAAATATTCTGCTGGCCGTTAACCAGAATTACTTTTCGAACGCAATAACGTTACATTATATTATTATTGTTGTACGCTGGTAACCACCGATTTAAAACGATAAATATTTACCGAACGTATTCACACGGAAATCGTGTCTACGGAAGTGGATCGCGCCGAGAGATGATGATGGTGTATTTTATTTCGGATTTTGTTGAAAATCCTCGTCTACTGTGGGGCGGCCGGAATTTATCGTATAGCCGACGGATATATCGATTAAAAAAATAAATAAATAAATATTATTCACCAGCGTTTGGACGTTAATTATTTTCCAATTTTTTATTTGTTTTATCTGCTGTTTAACAGATGCGGCGGCGGTACAGCGCCTCATAGGAAAATAAAACTCGAATCGCGGTTGAATTTAGTAAGTACGCGCTATACTCGACTTGAAGTGAACCTCGAGATATTTTCGCCCCCCCCCCCCACAGCCTTTTCGTCGTAAAATTATATAATCGCGACTGACACGAGAAAGTTGTTGTACAGCTCTTGACAGAAAATCGAAATCTTATAAAACATATTACAGCGCGTTTCTCCGTCAGACGATATTTTATTTAAAAAAAAAAAAACACTCCCAAACTATACGAGAGAGATGATTTACGCAATCGAAAATGATCTTCTCTTCTAAAAAAAAAAAAAAAAAAAAAAAATGCCGAAATCCCACAAACGCGTTATATACAATAATATAATATTATAATCAATTCTACGCGCATAAATAATAATATTCTTTCGTAATGCGTCAGATAGACGGTGTCGTCCATTCTTTCATTCCGGTACAGACACATATTTTTTAATTTTATATTAACGCGTTCGTGCGAATTATCGCGTTTATGCGATATAAAAAAGTTTATGCGACAAATAACGAAATAACATTTCCCCCTACCTCTCGAAAAAAATTGAAATTGATTGAAATGAATTTTTGTGATTTTGAGCAAAAACCAATAACATGCGTATGCGTGTAAATGCGAAAATTAACTTTTGTTTTGCAAACAATTAGGTAAAAACGTTGGTGGTGTCTTCATAAGACAAGTAATATGTATACGGTAAATGACGACTTCGCGATCTCGTTAAAACGTTTAGCAGAAAAATAGCGAATTTTCAATTGATAAGTGATAAGATATATTGTAAATAGGACTTTCGCGACGTGTCGATATAAACAGCGATCACATCGGTTCGTATATTGTCGGGCCACAGATTTTTATAGCGACCCGTTAATTTGTAACAATAATTCTATACATTCTTATGACGCGATTACTGTTATACGCGGACGCCTAAACTCGTGCGGTCAATCGATATTATTTCGTGCGCTTTATATACAAATGTATCAAATACATAACCGAGACAACACGATTAGATGCGATCCCGGTGGTACACGTCGTGGGCCTTACTAAAACATAGCGTTCAATCATAATTCTACGCGCTGTACACGTCTCAAATCAAAATTATGAACGCGAGCGCGTCAAACGGTCCATTTATAAATCGCGGAAAGTCGAACTACGCCATAAGCACGCGGTCTATCGACAAAGTGTGCCGGCAAAGCAACAAATAATTACGCGGTCGCATCCCCAGAAAAAGTAACACAACTGCAACCGATATTGTCACTGTTATTATTATTATTATTATGTTATATTCAAACACATTTCGAAAACGAGCTGGGCCAAACTCGAGACAGTTCCAATCCGCCACGTCATAGCGTTCGGCTACAACGCTTTGCCTGCGAGGTAAATATGTAAATCGTGTTTCGAAACAAGGCCGAAAACCGCGGTGTCCATCGGAAATAAGTCGTTATGCATAATATCGACCGCCCCCCCATAAGCGAAAAGCATTCGACTAAATGCGTGTTTAAAAATCAACCGATACCCGAATAGTTTTGCGTAACGACATTTGCAAGCGAAAACTTCCGACAACTCTTGTACGTGTTAAACGCCGTTCACACTATCAAAAGCGTAATGACCGGTGCGAAACGTCAAAAAGCGAAGCGACAATATCTAAAAAAAAAAAAAAAAAAAAAATTATGTCTCTAATCGTTTCAATTCGCCGATATGTTTAAACGTCGGCGAATCGACACGAAATGAGCCGGCTGCTCGCCTATGCAAACCGTTTCCAAGGAAAACGTTATATTTTATTAAAATAAGAACGCAAATAATTATTCGTATGGGAAAATATTGAAGACGGGCAAGCGTTTTATTTACCGTAAATAATAATTTATAATAAAACGTGAACATTGTACGAATAATAATAATAATAATGTAATAAACAGTAGCTGTTAATAAACACTCGTTGAATGTGCGGCGGCGGTCACGGTACGCCGGATTCGTGTGCGAACAGTTTGCGGCCGCCGCCATTCGAGCGCCTACGCGAGACCGTCGTTAAGACTCTATCGAGTGCGTCAACCGTTTTTTTCTTTTTTTCAATTTCACACGTCCGAAAATCGCCAGATTTTATAAAACATATTTCGATTTCGATTATTATTTAAATTATATTCATCATAGCCGGTTACCGGAGATGACTCCGGTGAACAGCGCGCTAATTTTTCTAATTGCCCATCGCGCGCTCGTCCTCGAATTTTTATTCGTTAAACGGCACTGGACGCTAAACGTCCAAAGCTCTTTGGTATAAGGTCCTGTTTGTCTCGCACGGTGTTGCTACAACGTATCTTCTTCAACTCCTGATTTCACCGATTTCGTAACGGACTAAAGCAAAGAGAGGTTTCTCGAGAGTACGATTTAATCGACGATTCTAACGTCCGAGTTCGGTTTTTTTTTTTTTTTTTGTTTGGAACGTTAATTGCGGCGTAAAAATATAATATACAAACGGTGAAAATCGTTTCGTTTTTAAATACATTGACAATTATACGGCAATGTTTTTCTTTTTTTTTTTTTTCTCTATCGTCGTAATTCTATCTAATTAAGTATTCTCGAATTCCGAAAACCTCTAAACACCGCTGATTCGTTAAACAGTTCATAAAAACGCGAGGAATATCGACGGAAAGTGTTAGTGCTTATTGTGTTATCCATACGTTATACGCATTTACGTCACAACATAATTAAAACATTCGATCGCATTGCGTCGTAAAAATCCACGTATATTTATTTACGACGCGTTTATATTTTCAAAACGTGTAAAAACACAATATAAAACGGAACTTATTTAGTTATATTTCTATGTTATTATATATTGTACGTGTATTTAATATAATAATAATCGCAATCGAATTCGTTTCGTATCGGTATCGGCGAACAAAATATCCCGTTTAAATATTATATAATGTATATGTATATACACACATTTTGGTAAATGAATTTCGCTATTCGTATACTTAACATAAAAGCATAACAGTAGTTATAATGACGTGTATTAATAAAATTGTGCGTGTGAGTTAAAATTAGGTCCCTCCGCCAAAAAAAAAAAAAAAAAAAAAAATTGTCGTACTCGTGTTAAATTTTTAAACGCGATTTCTAAATTTAGTTACTTTACAAAATCAAATTTCTTGCCTGACCTAATTCGTATATACATCATTAATGTACGGAAACAATGCGTACTGTTACGTAGTGTTTACTCGAAAATGATTTTTTTTAAAAAGTGTATTGACATTATATTAATTATTATCTGTTAAAACGTTCCCGTGAACGTATATAATATACAATATGTTAGTAAATCAAACTTTTCAATTTATGCAATTCTGTGCGATATTATTAATTGATGGTGAAATTTCGAATTCAAACTCCCATAATCAATCATTTTATTCGTCTGTTTAACAACATATTATGTGTCCAACAAACAGCGGCTTACTCTCCAAAGCGGTATGATGAATAATACAAAAAGCCGTGTACGCTCAAATGAACGGTCGCTGAAAATTGAATTAATAATAATAATAATACATTTTGGACTTGAAATTGTCGCGTTAGTAATAGTTATTGAAAATACGCAATTTTACCAATAATCATTATAGCAGTAACGAATATTACGTAGGATATTGGGGAGGCTTAAGTCCCATCCCCCTCCCCCAAAACGCAATCAAATCACAACCCAAATGTGTATTTTGATATTTATAGTTTTTATTTCATTTTGTTGGTGTACGAGAATGGTCCGGAGAATATTAACGGACTATCGTCGTTATTGGAGAAAATCATATTTTGTATAGACACATATCGATACATAATCGCGAATATTCTAGAAATTGTTGACCGTAACTATATAGATGGGCAAACCGCGGACCGCCGCAACAGTAGTGTCGATTACGTCAGAGGAGTGTGCGACGCGTTCGTCATTATATTTTTGTTTTCGAATGCCTATTTTATCCGTGCGCGTAAGTGTTAAACAATATCATTTACGTGTATTGTGTGAATTAATTAATTAATTTTAAATTACAATTAATTCAATAATGGCTAAAAGTGTGTTTGATATCTTTAACGTTATAAAACAAAAATTGGTTGTTACTCGTCAACAACAACACTAGAATCAGAAAACGGACAATTAAACATTCGTATAGAAATTAATATAACCGCACGACAAAGTATATCCGTGCAAAATAAACGAGTAAACGAATGTAGAACGGGGAAAGATTAATCCTTAAGTTCATTTTATTAGAACACGCGAAATTATATTAATAATAATAATAATAAATTTAACACACGCGCCATATGATTGATCGCTCGGTCAGCGTCAAACTAAACATCCGCGTGTGCCGACAGAGCGCGCCCGTTGAACGCAATGAAACCGGAAAAGAAAGTAGTCACCAGATAGCGATACGACACAACAAGGAGAAGGGGTAGAAAAACACGTATAAATAGCGGTTCACAACCGACAGACCGCTCAGTTGTGCCACAGCAGGCAAACGTATAAAACGTTGTTCGCGTTTGCCATGTGTGTGTGTGTGAGATGAATCCGCCTATTGCAACGAAACGAAAACGTTAAAAAAAAAATACATATAGTTTGTATGTATTTAATACGCTCGATGTTATATTTTCTTGAAAAATTATTTCACGTAAAAGTTGACTTTTACCGTATTTATTGTTAATTCGTTTTTCTGTTCCAATAATATTTGACGTTATTAATTATTCGACAGATATAAAAAAAAAAAAAAATTCTCATTTGCCCGCGATTCATAAATCCTTTCAATACATAAATAAAAGGGGAGGGGAATTCGTACTAAAGCGTTTTTGTAGTCCAACGCACCGTTATTCGTATATTTCGAATAAGTTAAAAACATTTTTGGAGTATTTCCGATGAAATCCGATCAACTATCGATTAATTTAAATCAATACTAATATTGTTAGAAAAACGTCAAAAGTTATTAATGTTTATATATATATATCTGTTTGTATATTATGTTTTCAATACTGAAAAAGAGTAATATCGTTATTTTATTTAAATTATATAGTATTGGAGCCTGCTGCAGTTATTAAATGGGTTATTGGTACGTACCATATATTTTATACTGTAAACGTTCGTAAAAAAAACGTGTAATCGATCGATAGATCAATACCGGTTTAATATAATTATATACGACATTAAAAAAAAAAAAAAAGAAAACGTTCATATTATACCGTCGCGGATCGCGCGATATTTTCTTTTTTTTTTTTTTGGAAATATTTACGGCGTTTATCGGCACGCAGACTATTCGGGAGTTTTATTTTTCTTTTTTAATCGATACGATTTTTTTTTTTTTACGTTAAATATATAAGTCCTTGGTACAATACGTTTCACAACAATCGAAATAAAAATGTAGTGTATACTCTGAAGCATATAATAATAATAATAATAACGATAAAAAAAAAAATTGTGTAATCGTCGTCGTTTCTTCTGTCGTCGGCCTTGGAATATTTAAAACAATAATATAATATCGTCGCGCATAATAAATAATAAACATATACACACGGCGTGGCGACCGACCACCGGCCAGTTTTTTTTTTTTAATTCCGCACGGCGAGCGTGTCCGTTATTAAAATAAGGATAACAAAAAAAAAAAATATATATATATATATATTATATCACCGGAATATTCGGGTAATAATAATAATAATAAGTGCCCGCGAATATACAAGGGGATTTGAGTGCCGTAAAATATAATATACTTATTACAATATTATGTAAGCGTATATATAACGCGCGGTTTACCGTTCGGTTTGTTATTTTATATTTTCGCGATTGCCAAGTAAAGGAAACACGCGTTTTTCAATAAATGTCAATAAATGTATATTTGCGCGACGGGCTTGTTAAGTGAGAATTAAAATTTCAACGATTTGTGACACTTTTCCGAAAAATAGTGATTTTTTTATTATTATTATTATTATTTATTTAATAACGGATTGAAAACAAAAACGCTTTATACGCGTGGACCGTTTGTCTCTGCGAATAATAATTATATAATGATACGTAAATATCGCGCATTGATGTGAACATTTCGAGCGTGTACGAATTCGCATTCGTGAGTGTGGCGAGTACAATTTATTATTATAAACGCGTTCTCGTTGTTTTTTTTTTTGAAAACAACGATAATTTTCAGTTCAAAAAACGAAAACGTTGTTATTTATACGACATAACCGCTCTTCGTTCGCGTGTACGCGTACGCAATCGGTTGTGATTTGTCTACACGGTTTTTTAGGCGAAAAATCCGATTTCTTTTTTAATCGTATCGAATCGCTGAAAAATTAAAAACGAAAAAAAAGTCAAAATAAGAATTGAACAAAACTCGTTTGTAAAATGTACGTCGGGTACATATAATATATATATACCTGTATATGTAGTTCGGTGTTCGATTTAAACGTTTTTCAGACCATGAAACGAGAAAAACAAAACAAAAAAAAAGACGTTGGTAAAAAAAAAACCTACCTTTATACGTTCGTATTACGCAAAAAAAAAAAAAAAAAAAAATCAAACAACTTATTCTCGCGCGTTCCGTTTGACGAATTCGTCGTATTCTGAACACTGTCAAGAAGCACCGTCGTAAATAGAATAGTACGTACGAACGGTGATGTATTATAATTATTATTGGTATATACGATTGAAATAAAAAATTCACATTGTTTTATACGTATGGCAGGAAAATACGTGCGTCTACGTTATTACGTACATACGAGGGGTAATTACAATGTATTATAACCCTGTACAAGGCTCGCGTTTTAACACACGAGTGTATTAGCCCATCACGACGAGTACCAGCGCATCTATTCTAATCTTGCAGTACGTCTCTCGTCTCTAAATATTATAATTGACAATATTCCGGTGATCACGAGTACACTGATAAATCGATTTAGACGGGGGAGAAACGCGATTTTATTTCAAACCGCGCGGAAAAAGAAAAAGTAACAATTTTCTTTTATAAAAACAAAAAATAAAAAAGTCTCGAATCTCACGAATAATAATATGATACGTTATTATGTGTGTAATCATTTTTTAGCATTATTTTTTAGTAACACGGCTGGAATTATTGCTGGAGTTAGTTCGCCGTGTAGTGGAATGGGGCCGTCCACGGACGACGCGTCCAAGCGGGTACACATCGCGTATTAATAAAACGAATACGCACGATTGTTATAAAAAAATTATTATGTAAATCCGCCGGATACGATTTGTAATAATTTTCCAAATTGTTCGGTGAACGTAAACGAACACGATTCGTGTGTCTGTGCACGTTGCGTGCATAGAAAACAGCAGTTTATTGTGCGCGGGCGCTATATATAACATTGCGTGAAATGTATACACTTCGGTTTTTGTAAATATCGAATCGAAATCGTCGCAACGTGTGCTGCGGCATAACAAGAGACCTCCGGAAAAGTCTAAATCCCGGCTCGGATCGAAAAAGAAACGACGAGCGATTCGTTACGTTTCGTTCGTTTATTTTTATATACGGGCATTTTTTTTGTTTTTTTTTTGTTTTTTTCGCCGCTCGATAATAATGATTTTACATTTTACATATTTGTATAATATTATATTATTATTGTAAACGCAGTCGCGTTCGCGCGACAATAAAATATGAACGTGACGACGTGCATAACGAATCGCAATCGGACAATAACCTAACCTAACCTTATATACGGATAAAAGAATAGAAAAACACAGAGAGAGAGACCTATTGTCGAATAGTGTTTGATTTTGTATTTCAGAATATTCCGCGGTAGTCCGAACGCGTTTTTATACCGCGGTGGCGAGAAAACAGTTTTTTTTTTTCTAGTGTCGTATACAACGTGATACGTACGCTTTGAACACCAGAGAAACGCGTGGAAATACGCAAAAAAAAAAAAAAGAAAAATTAATCGTTACAACCGATTGCGGGGACGCGAGATGAAAATCCGCGAGAAAACACAATATCAAGAAGGTCGCCGCGCGGCCCGAGAACGTTTTCCGAACGACAAGCGTTTGTCGAACGACAGTACACTTACACGCATTATACCGTGACCGGGTAACATAAAATAATAATAATAATAATAATAATAATAATAATAATAACAATAATATCGTATTGTTTACGAGCGCCGTAGGCGGATGAGTATAAAATCGGAGAATTTCATTTTTTTTTTTCGAGAATTAGCTGACGACTCGTTTGTAATAAATTATAGCGTAAATTATAGAGGGGAGAGCGTTAAACCGCACCGCGCCGTCGTCTTCCGTCCACGATTAAACGGGGTCGAATTAAAAACGTTATTGTTGAATTCATATTAAACGCGGTTTTTTTTACGCTATTTTCCGGCACTCGAAACGCGTGTGCTCCGATTGTTATTTGTATATTATTATTATTATTATACAAATATACAATTGTCTTACAAGAAGTCTCGCGGCGCGTATTTGAACAAAAATTCGAAAGAAAATTGAAGAATCCCCCGTATTCGTAATCGCACGGGTTCGGATAAGGCGCGGGGCGTAGGCCGACGGGGAAATTTCATCGCCGACACGACGTAATCCGTTAGTCACGCGCGCGAGAAAACGCGTTCGCCGAAAAGCCGGGGCGCGCGCAAAATTATTATTTTTCCTTTTGCACAACTCGGAGACGTCAATTCAACTGGCGTGTGTTATACAATAACGGTTTTCAATTCGTTTCTCGAAACGAGAAGAACAAAAAAAACGAAAAAAAACGGAAAAACGGATTTACCAAAATCATTGCGGACGCGGACAACGTGTTTCATTTTCGATAGGCGGTAGTTTAAATACTCCCCTCTAAGAAAAAAAAAAAATTTCTTTTTTTATATATATTATAATATACAATTTAAAAAAATATGTATAAACGCGCTGGTTTTTTTTTTTTTTTTTTTTTGGAAAAACCTGTGGGCGCCGCCTCGTCGTCGGCTAAAAAAATATTTCTTTCCCCCGACCGCCCGATAAAAATCCGGTGGTCGACGATTTTTCGCGTTGTGGGTGGATGGCGGGGGGGCGTCTCTCGTACGTCGTCGTTGCCCCGGCGCGGCGGCATACGGAGACAGAGAGAGAGAGAGAGAGAGAGAGAGAGAGAGAGTGAGAGAGAGAAACGTAATAATAATAATAAAAAAAAAGGAGATCTCTTTGTCGGGTAGGATTTTATAATATAATGCGGCGCGCACCGGGCTCGTCGTCATAGTCGTTGGCGGCGGTGGGCGATTTGTCGCGCGCGCACACGTACGTGCGTGTGTACGTGCGAACGTGTGCCGTCGTGGCGTGCGCGTGTGCGTGTGCGCGCCGGCGGCGCGGGCGACGCACTGGTGACGTGACCGGTGCGGGGAGGGGGGGCGCGCGCGCGTCCGACCGACCCGCCCGACGACTGTGCTGCCGTTGCCGGAGCACATTGTCTTCGTCGCGCCGCCGCCGCCGCCGACGGCGTCCGGTCGCGCATGCACGGGCCGTCAGCCAAATAGAAATTTCACTGCCACTACTTACCGACGGGCGGCGGCGAGAGACTTATGTATCGTATGGCAGCGAAAAAAAAAAAAAACGATATTCTCTCGCGGCTTTCTCTCCTGTTCCCCCGACCGATCGCCGCGCTCTTATTATTGTATTTATACGCGCAAGACACTGCTGAGGCGGGGGGGGGGGGGGAGAGGGCGAATTAACGATATTTATTTATTTTTTTTCTATTTGCTCCTCTCCGTTTGACTCCTCGTTAAACGTGCGATGATAAACATTTCACCGACCTGCACGGAATCAATTTAGGTTATTATTTTATTTTTTTTTTAATCGTCCGTTTCCGCATTTTTTCTCTTTCAATGCGATCGTTTAAATAGATGACCGGGCCGAATTCTAAACGCGCGCGAATACCGTGTACCCGAATTTGTATTTATTCATTCTTCCGTTAATGAAATTACTGTTTCTTCTACGTTTAAAAACGTCACAATCCGACGGGAATAATAAACGATAAATAAGCCACTGTTGTGTGGACAGAATTATTATAATTATTATTATTATTATTATTATTATTATTGAGTGCTCTGCGTATGTGATACGGGTCGATTGGGAATTTTTCAGTCGTCGGGGAAAACAATATGAACATTGGAATAAAAACGCGCGTTATAACCGTGTACAGTTTCGACAGATAATAAATATAATTTAGTTACAATAATCTTAAAATGTACTCCCCCAATCCCGTGTGTGTTTCAATAGTGACTTCTCTCTTCTTTAATATGGACCGCACTTTCAATGCATATATATATATACGTCCAGCAGTAGAGTAGCCTATCCTTATCTAATTAGACCGTTTGAATGTGTTCGACAAGAAAAGAAAAAAAAATACGTTTGACTTTCGACCGGTGGTGTCGTCTGTGTTAAAAGCGCTCGTCGAATCACACAAGAAAAATATATTTTTTTATATATACATGATCAACGAGTCGTACGAAATTTTCTTTTTTTCAGTCTCATTCGGACTGTAATATTGGCCGTCTATTAGTGGCGAACGTCTAAACGCGCGAGCGGGACGAACGTCGCGGTCCGCAGTTAATGCGATTTACGCGGTACAGAAAAGAACAGTTGCTTTCCGTTAGTGTTTTCCACGAGTTTATTGCCGTTGCGCTTGTTTTCCACGCATTTGGAGACGTTTCCCAACACGTTTTTACCCGCGCGCTCGTCGATCAATCCAATCGTATTTTGATCTATCGGATAATAATAATAATAATAATAATAATAATAATAATAATAATAATAATAATAATAATACGTGTGCACGTTATACTACGAACAGCGGTTAGGTGTGTACGAATGCTTAACGAGGCACGCGGGGAAATAGGAAATATAATATTCATTTACTAATCGATCGAATATTTTGATAAAATGTTTTCGAAACAACTCTAGAAAATTATTGCGTATAATTAGCAAAGCCACGCTAGGTGAAAAGAAAGGAATTAACGATTTTCATAGAGAAAACGAAAAGCGTTTCTCAAACACCCCTCCGCCCGCCCTCACAAGGCACAAATCGTTATGCCGATTTTCAATCTGAAAACGCGTAGGTATATATACGTATAATTGTTGCCGTGGAAATCGTAATGTCCTCCTCCGATGTCCGTCGTTATTAAATAATGTTCGATTATCATATGCGCACTATTGGCTAAACGCATTGGACCACTATAATTCCGACGATGACATTCCGTTCTATTAGATCTTAAAGAAGGACGACACAGGTTTTTTTTTATTTTTTCTAATGTTAAATTAACGTTTAGACATCGGAGTCGCAGTAATCCTTGCGCACCTGTGACTGTACGATGAATTACATGTTACGAAACGGCGGGAAATATTCGATTTCGTAGAAACCATATACACGACTTCGAGTGATCCGTTGAATTATACGCGCGGTAACCGTCGTGTTCGCGAAACACGATGCGTTATGACGTAAAAAAAAAAAAAGAAAAAAATAAATAAATAAAACCTAATGCGGAAACTTCTTTAACGAATCGCGACAAACAGCTGACATTGTTCATCACGTTTCGTAATTTGCGTTTAGTACTTACCGAGAATGATTTTTTTCCAATTCTCCGTATACGTCATTGTGTTATATACGTTTACAGTCACGCCGTCATTCTGTTTTTTCTACTCGCGTTCATTGTGTTTTCAATTCGCGAACCAAAACGGTGCGGATTAAACATATTCGTATAAATAATAATAGTGCATGTCGCGCGCGTTAGATAGAAACTGATTCGGAATAACGTTTGAAATGCAAATCGCGTTGTCGATGGGAAAAAAACGATATTCGATTTATAATACACTAATGTGGCTAATAATATAATAATATCGTGAAGCATTCGAAACGTTTCATTACACACAAGTGGTAATATTTCTCGTAAAATGTATGGTACTTATATAATGAACGCGTTTATACCGCTGGTCAGAGATATACGCATTTATATTCGCTGATGTTCCTATTTTAATGTTTTTGGGTGTATAATAAATTAGTCGAACGACAGAGAACGTCTTTAAAACGATTTCACGAGTCTTTCTGATTTCCACGTCCGACGGTGATAGTTTTGTATTTGTTTTTTGTTTTTTTTTTAATGCAAAATGCACGAAAAATCTGTTACGATATCAGTGGTCATAATCGTATATTATTATAACGATGAATTACGCAGTTTCATAATCAAAAAAGATTTTTATTACTTGCATGGAATATCCTTTACGCGCGCGTGCGCGCGCACACACACACACACGCTTTACAAATAATAAATATATATTCCGATTTTTTTTTTTTTTTAATTTTTTTCAAATCGCAAGATACGAGCTATTAAGGAAGTGGTGTAATAATAATAAAAAGAAAACGACTGTTTGTAGTTATGTAAAAAATTTTCCCGTTTTCTTATTGGGGGTCCAAATTCAAAAGTTCCATTCGCAATAATCTATATAAATATTTTGAAGATTTTCTCGGAGTACGCGGCATAAGTTATACAGTGACCTACTTTGACATCGCATACGGCGGCGCGTATATAAGTTTTATATTTGTGCGAGGAGAGTACTCGAGTTCGAAAATAACTTATCTAGTGTCTGTTCAGATTATTCAACTCGATCAATACTCATGAACAGAACGTGTGGTGGTGGTGACCGTTGGAAACGATTGTTGTTGAATTATGTCGCTTTAGAGCATTACACGAAGTGTATTCGTTATTTTTAAACGTAATCTTAAGAGTACCGTATATTTGTGCGTAATATTTCGTTTTTCTGTTTACAATTGTTACTTTTATATAGATAATTCGCTAACTCGTTGTAATAAAGTTTTGGAGACAAACCGCGCGAGTCTCTTTGTTCTTCTCTCGCGGTTTCGGCTTTTAAGACCTGCATATCGTCCAGCATTAATATTGCGTCTCCCAGAGCTATCCAGCTGTCCGATGTCCTTCACATCCAATCCACTCCGGGTTGTACTTTTTCTACGTCTTCCGTATCTTCCCGTCTTCTTAACTCGGTCTTCCTGCAAGTGCCGAGTTATGTAGAGTTTAGTACTACATATATATTATATATATATATATATGTAAATTATTGTGGAACGTAATATTTTACAAATAGCTGCGTGAAGTGTTGGTATAGCGTCATTTCGCTGTTCCCTCCGCGATCGAAACCGCGATTTCTAAAAGCAAAAAAAAAAAAAAAAAATCCACGACCATCGAACATAATATTTACCACTTTACCGGTTATCCGCGGTATAAAAAAATATTTTTTTTTTAAAATAATATTAAAACGTTTGGTAATTCGATGGAAATGGACTTCCGTGAGATTTCCAGTTATACGAAGCTAACGAGATATTTTAATTAATTAATTAAATAAAAAAAAAAAAAAACGTACGAAATAGCGTGTTTGTAAAATCGACTTCCAAACACGCACGCGGTATAAAAAAAAAAATAATAAAACGGAATAATACGTACAATGATATTGACGAAACGACACCATTTTATACGAGAAATAGGCTTTTCGTCGAACCGGTTCTTGTAAAATATGTCTATTTTTTTTTTCACCGTTACACAGAATCGCGTTTTCCGTTACCAAGCGCGGCAATTATCACTTAACGATTTAAACGGATTTATGCAAAAATTCTAATAAGCATATAATAATAATAATAATGTAATGTTCGGTTCGGGGGTTATGTTGGGCGCGAAACGAACCATAATTTTGTATAACGCATAATATGTATGGCGAGTAAACAGAGATATCTATTTAAAGCGTGTCGTTTAATCTGCAGTCATAACAATATATAATATAATGCTAAGATAATAATTTACAACAACATAAGCGGATATTCGAAATATTTTTTAAGTGTGCGTGTGTCAATGATTGTCGCAGTATTCATTTGTGCGACGAGATGGATTTCGCGAGCGATTCCCACACACTTACCGGGGCGGGGAATCGTAAAATCGATCGAATTTTTTTCTGAAGAAAACACCGGGCCACTGATACGGCGTTATTCCAAATACGTTGCATTTATGCGAACCAATGATTTTTTTTTTGTTTTTTTTTAAACCGGCCATTATGCGTGGCGACGCGGTTTTTTAGGTTTATAAAATGAAATCCTTTGAGAATATATTTTTTTTTGGTTTTAACGTTACAAATAACCGTACCACTACTGTTTATTAGAAAAATATTTAATTTTTTTTTTCCACGAGATTATAAACCATCCGAACCTTTCGCCGCGATATCAAAACTATTATTATTCATTAACCCGATCTGTTGTACAATGCAAATTAGATACCTACTAAAATCATCGCGTTAAGTAAATATTTAATGAATTTGTGTAGGTAACTTGAAAACTGTATGGGTGCTTCACTCCATTTATCCCCTACATCAAAAAACAACCGCCACTGCAGAGTACGCGCATTACGTTATTACATTTTTGAGTTTACAGCTTCTCCGTGTACAACGCGCGATATTACAGCAGATACCAGATAGCTGATAGATGATCGAAACAGACGAATTGAACACGGACGCCGTCTATAAAAATTAAACGGATTACAACGGGTTTAGATTTTTCTATGAAATCATGCGTTTCTATAATTTACATTAACGTTGTGTTATGGGGGGGGGGAGGGGAGGTGCGTTCGAATTGATACAATATAGAGATAATTTTATATTATTAACAGAAATTGACTTGAAATAATATTTTTTATATTTTACACAGTTTTTGTTTCGTATACTATATACCTATCACATATTATATATGCGTGCGTCTTTTATTGGTTATACATATCGTATACGTACTTCAATGTTTGCGACATTTCAAAGTAAAGTGCTCTTTACACGTGATTGTAAATATTAAACAGTAATAAACCAATGAAGAAAACCGTATTCGTCACAATATTACGAACGTCGTAAAAAAAAAAAAAAAAATAATATTTACCGATACTTTTGACATTTTACGTGTGATTATCGTAATAAATATTGTTTTCACAAAACAAAACAAAAATTATTGAAACGTTTTTTTTTCTCCGTAGGAAATTACCTCTCTCGTAACGTAGGAAATATTTTTATTCTAATCTTAACCCCCTCTCTTTCCCACCATAAGCTGAAAGTATATTTTGAAAAAATAAATAAATAAATTATCAATTACATATATTAGTGGCGTCTTAATATTAAAAGAAGAAGGAACACTCGTCCGTTTTTTGAATGATTTGTTTTACCGTATTTAAAAATCGTCATTTAATTCAACAATTCGGCAACATTATAATTACCCTTGTACGATACACGAATGTCAAATAGTTTTCCTGTTGAATGTTATGTTTTCGAAAACCCCTAGTTATTAAAAAATTAAAATTTACTCGACAGTGTATTTTTATTAAAAGGAAAAAAAAAACTTTGACTCTGAGGACAAAAACGTCGTTAATAACGAAAAAAAAAAAAAAACGGAGTAAAAACAAACGACCTCATAACCGGGGTATTAGGGTTAAAACGTAAAACGTATTATAAAACATTACGTTTTAAAAAGCTTTTTTCCTTGACTTTTCTCTGCCGAAATCATATTATTATGACTCGATCGTAATTATTACCACTACTGTTTGCCGGGCGGCGTATCGCATTGCAAAAACAAAAACGGATAAGGCGTTTTCTCGGACGTACTGCTGCTTCGCGTTGCTTCATCGTAGGATCTAAAAATCGGTTTTCAACCCGTAATGGTTTTGAAAATGACCGGAAAAAGACGAAACGCGGCAATTGAAATCGTTGAACAGATCCGCGACGCAATAACCGCGGAATTGAGAAAATGCGTTTCGAAAATCATTCCAAGAGTCCCCCCCCCCAATACCGCGTCGAAGATTCCGACTCTACCGAACGTGTACATCAGATGCTGTGCCGGGGGGGGGGGGGACAGGCCCGGGCTCGACTAGAACCAGAACTCAAGTTATCATTTTGAGCTATCGCACGCCGCCTTAGCGCAAACAACGCTGAAATATTCGACACCACTAAACTGTCAGTGGGAACCGTACACAAGACATTATACGAAATTCCTGGACGACTCCGCGTCTCAATGCAAACAAATCTCCCGCCCCCCCTCCCCCCCGAAATCGGTCGCGCGATTTAATCGACAAAATCGACACATTTTCGCCGTCTTATCGGGCTAAACTCGGCCTGACACAACCGAAGCTTCGTCGTTCAATACACGTTTTAACGTTCTCGACGACTCGTAATGGGCGTTAAAAAAAAAATTCGTTCGCAACACATCCCACCGCCCGGAACGACGAAAACGAAATGACGTATACTCGTGAAACGTCATGAGCGCGTTTTGTGTACGCGCGCACACGGTTTTGTAGACGACGGTCGAAACCGGTACCACCAGCGCGTATTCTTCATCGTGCGGCTTCGTCGGGTCACACTGCCGCGTACACACACAATATTTCTTCTCGTCCACAATATTGTCACACACACACGCACACGCACACGCACGATGCGGTACGGCCGGTGTATAAATGGGTGCCCCGACAGGCCGCGACAACGACGTCTCTCGCTTATTTTTTTTTTCTCGGGGACCTCTACTCGACGACGACCCGCGCCGCCTACCGGTCCTCGCCCCACCCCCCCCCCCCAGCGCCGCACTTTTTCACTAAAAACCGTCGGCGTCCCCACAGTGTGTACACACACACACACACGACGGCCGGCTGCGGCCCGTCCGTTGGCGTACGAATACGAGCGGCGGCCCGTAATAATCGTCCCGGGGGCGCGGCGCAGACAAACCGCCGTCTCTTCGCTCTTCGTGCGGACACACGCGCCGTACGATTATTATTATTATTAAGGTTTATAAAACGATAATATTGCGCGCGGCGAGAGAAAGAACTCCGGTGGACTGCACGACGGGTCCCCGCGATTATTGTCGTCATCGGAAGAACGTCTTCGGAAAAAAAACCAAGGTTAATTTAAAAAATGTAAAAATACGACGGGGAAAAACGCTTATGTTCTCGGCAAAATGATAATTTATTATTCAGAATAACGGCTGACGTTCGTGTTTCCGTTAACAGCGTTACTACTGCTGTACAACACATTACGGAACGGGAGTAAAACTTATTTCAACGAGCCGTCCACCTCGATCGGCTTTTGACCGGATAAAAAAAAAGAAAAAAAAAATCATTGTTCACCAACGAGAGTTTCCCAAAAGCCGTTGCACAATTTCAATACGACCAGGTGCGAAGCACTAATAAACATTTTTTATTTTTGTCAAAAAAACCGCGCAAAAAAAAAGAAAAAATAATTCAAAATTACCCGTTTATCTGTTAACGGTGAATAATATAATAATATTACGTCGGATTTCCGCCGCTCGGAATCGTATTTCACCGAACGCAACGATTTGTCCGCAACAATTTGCTTTCAAATTTATATCGCGGTAACAAAACCCTAAATAATTATTATTGGTGAGTTTCGTTCGCATTACAATTTATTTCTAAACCATTTCAGTTCATATAAACGCTTTAAAACTTTACGTTCCATTGGTTATAAATCAACCGAGTGTTTCTAAAACTCCAATAAAATAGTCTCTTTTCTCGTGTAATTCCAATATACGTATCACAGCACTGCGTGTAATTAGATAATAATGAATTCACGGGGAATATTCTGTGGTAATAAAGGGCGGGGAAAAAAAATAAAATACTCTCGCGTTGTCTAAACAGCAGCAGACCGGATTTAACGGTTTTGTTCGTTATACACAATATACACACGTAGTTTAGATTATCAAAATATTCTCCATTTTCGTTCGCAGTTCAAAACGAATAACAATTACGCTGGTAATTTCATAATTATAACGTTAACACGTACAAAAAACAAAAGACGTTACAGCTGTTTAATGAATATTTATATTACGATTTTTCATTAGCTCAGCGCTTATTTTATCGTCCATACTAATAACTACGATAAACACACACACACACACACACGCGCGTATATATCTTCTTCTTTTTCTGGTTCATTAAGTTATTTATGATCTCCGGATCGTCCCATCTGTAGTATTCTCCTCGATTCTCTTTGCGAGCGAACGTATTATCGTCGTTATTCTGATGTGGAAAACAAATTATATATATATATATATATTAGCGATCTAAAAGAAACGCCCGGAAAGTAGAACGTTTTATTCTTTTCTTAAAGTTAATTACTAGGGCACTGAACTCGGATACATTCGCATCTTTTCATCTAATGCTTACACACACGGACATCCGAAGCCCGTCTTTATAGAAATTTGCTATACACGCGTTCGAATTTCTTCGATATTTCTCGGTTGAAAGGTCATTGTTTTCCACGGTTTTCAGCGCATTTTACGCCTTTTTCCCCGCTACTTTTTGCAGGCGTACATTTTCGTTTGAATTCTGAGTTAGAATCATTTCACATAATTCCGGCAGTACACACACACAATGCGTTGAAACGTGTCGATTCAAGCACGCGTGCGCGCTTAAATGTTTTCAATAGCCCAATTTGACTCCCTTCTAATTTTTTTTTTTTTGTTTTTTGTTTTACGGTTTAATTAATAATAATAATAAAAAAAAAAAATTACAAAAAGAAGAAAGAGAATATTTTTTTACGTCATCGAGTTCTCCGGGCCTTAGTTACACGTATGTATTATTAACTGGATTGCGCGAGAAACGAGTAATAATAATAATAATAATAATAAATGAAATTATAACGAAAAACTCGACCGAAAAACGTTCGGTGTGCGTTTACAGTGTGGGGGGATTCGTCGTCGGATAAAAACGCGATTTGCCCGCTTTTTTCTGTTTTACACTCTCCTTCGGTAATTCGACCACAGCCTCAGCAGTACTGACGGTGGTATTAGTCGCGTGTACCCGAAGGTCGTCGGTCGATACGGTCGTTACGCGATCGGGTCGTCCCCTCTATCCGTTTGCCGCAGACAACGCGGGTAAAGACGCGGCTGCTGTCTGCTGCATACCGACCGACCGACCGACCGACCGGCGGCGGCGGCGGCGTTGTGTACAAAGAAGAAAAAAAAACCGAATAAAATATGAGTGAAAAAAAAAAAAAAAAAATCTCCGTCAGTCCCTGCGACGCGAACGAATAACACACGCCCCGGGCGGGGACCCAGTGTGTGTGTTTTTTTTTCTTCTCGGCGATTATTATATCGCTGGGCGAAAAAAACGAAATACACTCCTTCTTCGGATTTTCTATCGATTTTTCTCGACACCGCGGGCTTTTCCGGTAACGGGGGAAAAAGTACCCTGCAATCGATCGTTCGCGCGGTACACGAGTTGTGTGTGTGTGTGTGTGTGAAAAATCGCGTGTTCCGAATCAATCGCGGAATATCGTAATAAACGTATTGTCCGATTCGTCGTTCACTCTGTTCGAATCGATTCGATGCGCGTGAAAATGACGTCGTCGATACGGCTGATTATTATTCGATATAATCGGGTCGACGAGAATACGCGCGTTATAAATCGCACGAGACCCGAAGACCGCGTTTAAAGGCGATAAATCGTCCATAATTTCTATATCGGATAGGTTGTCGTGTGATATTTTTTGTTCGTTTTAGCGGTGCTCTGTCCACCATAATTCCTCGTCTCGCACCTCCTAAATGCATTCTAATCACGGAGGACTGACAACGATCTCTCTTCGTTCTCGCCCTCGACCGTCTTTTCCGCGACATCTCTCACGGCCTCCTAATGAACACACGCGCACACACCCGTCTTGAGGGTTTTCATCGTCCGTTACCGGGTCCGTCACGGCTCTGTGATGATCGCAATGCAACAACGCGAAAAGTCGTTTTCTGCAAAACCAACGTGTTTGTATAATAAAAAACCAGCGCGCACTCGGTTCGGAATTCGTATAAGAATTCGTTGTAATGCGCGCCCGTCGTCCTCTTATTACGTAGGAGCCTCGGCGGCGCACTCGCTAATAGGCGAACTGGTTTTATTTTTTATTTTTTTTTTCGTTGTCTTACACTCCTGTCCGACAACAGCTCTCCCGGCCACGAATCGACGGCGGCGGCCGAACAATCACCGGCCCGTCCGCAATATTCACCACCGCGCGCACGTTTTATATAATATTATTATCATTACGGCGCGGCGGTGGGCGCTATGACGCGCGGCGGCGACCGGCACACGCAGGACGTATTATAACATCCGTTTTTTTCCCCCCTCCTCGTTCCGTCCGGCGAAACGGTGTTGTTAATAACCGCCCGCCGCGGTTACCGCGCACCGATAACCATCGGGCGAGCGCTCGTTCGCTCTTGTTAAATCTCTTTAACCGCGCGTTGGTCTATCGGCCGGCTGCCTACTGCCGTGTAATATCGTATTTTTGTCGGTTTTGTTTGTTTGTTTGTTTTCAAAACACCTTTCAACATCTATAAATCCTTTTCCGTACGCACGCGGAGGTGGGGGGGGGGCTCTTTGAATTTTTTGTTTTTAAACGGTTTTTTTTATTATTATTCAATCCGTATCGAAATATGGAGAACGATAAGAATAACGGACGGGAGAAGACAAAACGAGCGTAAAAGATAAGACGGATTCAGTATAGAGCGGCTTCCCAGCGGGTTTGGTACAGCGATTAGCTGGTGGTCAGGTATTACGGAGGTCCGCGAGACCACCGGCCGCCGGCCGTTGAGTCTTTTAGTTGCGGGTCGCCAGCGATGGTGACGGACGATGACGATTCGGAGATTAAGGGATTTTCGCGGTGAGCTGAACGACTGTTAAAGCGTTTGTAGTGAGTTTCAGCTATTTCAGAGACGTATGGTATTTTGAGAGACCGGAAGCGGAGAGCGTAGTCTTAGGACGTAGAACGGGGATTTTTGGAAATAGTACGCGCGGCTTTAGGACCCTTTGAATTAAAATTAAAAATTACAACGCGTATTTTAATACCAGCAGCAGCGGCCGGTACATTCAGTTTTTCTCGGGGGGGGGGGGGGAAATTAAATAAAACTGATATGTATGAATAAAACAGAAACGAATTATACCCTTCGAGTGAACGAACTCGATTATTTTCGTATTATCATGTATCACGTAGAAAATTATAAGAACGAGAATTCCTAACTCTTATTCTAGCCTAACCTAACTCGCGTCCGGGTCTCTCCGACAACGTTATTCTATTGCGTTGTGAGCGTTATAATGTCTTCGCCGTCGGAAACAATCTCGTCCATTTTTTTTTTCTTTTTCTTTTGCTTTTTCCAATCGAACGTTTTTCATTTCATAAAAAAAAAAAAAAAAAAAATCAATAAACATTAACTGTATTTGCAATAAATCCGATGTAGAATTCCTCGGATGTCTTTTCGAGATTGATAGAACCTTCGGGTTATCACAATCGCGTTTTCTTTAAAACGGAAAATTCGTTCGACTGCGCGCCGAAGTGTTCGGCAAGAACGTTAAAAGCGTTTAAACACTTTAATCGACCGATGCATGTTTAACGTATTTTAAACCGAGCTTATGGGGCCATGGGAGGGGGGCGGCGTTTTTGCCCGTAAGTATATTCCGCTGATTACCGACAAAAATGTGTGTAAATAACGTCGAATCGAGATCAGGTATCGTTCGACTTGGAAAATATATGCCCATACAAATATCGATGGAAAAAAAAATACATGTAAAAATGAAAATGCCATCATCCCGACTGAACATTTTATCCGATTCCGAAATCGATTCAACCGCTTCTCGATTCCGGTACTTACAGATGGCGACGACCAGAAGCCGTTTAGATGCGTCTCATCGTTATAATAATGTAATTTCCAGTAGATGTTTGCACGGATGATGGTATTTCTATACGGATTGGGTACCGCGAATGTAGCTTAAAAAAGAGTACATATAGTCACAGCTGGTCACTGTTTGTAAAAAAAAAAAAAAGAACTGTTGAATAATTTAGATGAGGTACTAGAAAAAGAGGAGTGTTGTGTCGCTTGTAAACAGTCGACAGGAAGTGGTTTAAGGTTTATAAAATGTAAAACAAAGTGCCAAAGAAAAACGAAAAAATGTTCGTCGAAAACGACGTGTTTGTGCGCAACACTCGTTGCTATTCCAATTTGACAACCAGTGTATTATTATAATTAAAAATATTCGTATATGTTATTTCGAGTAAAAAAAAAAAAAATAATAATAATAATTCGTAGAAAATATACTTAATAATAAATATTATTTATATTAAAAATACTTTTGTTTTAACAATAAAAACATTGAAAACTATTTAAACATTTTTACTTGAATTCGTATATAGGCGTTGACGTTAATTCTTTATTCGATACTTTGCCTGAAATCAATTTCTATGCGTGTATTATCATTGCTGCCGTGCAATTATACACACGCAGACGTACTGTATTATATATTTTGTTTTTTAAACGCCCAAACACAACGCTTTTGAGTTTTCATGGAGCATATAAAGGCGTAATATGAGACTTAAAAAAAAAAAAAATAAACAACAAATATTCTATTACATTAAACGCGATTTCAATTGAAACGAATTCCGTGCATCGCGCCGTGTGCCCGAATGGAATATTTAAAGGAATCTTAATTATATACATTTTTTTTTTCGAAAAACCATAAAACTTTCCAGGTAGTAAATAATAATAATAATAATAAAAATAAACCGTTAATTTAAAATCGATTATCATATTTTTAACAGAGAAGACTCATCAATGGTTTGTTCTGCGTAAAAAACGCAATAAACTCCGAACGGATTCTCACTGAACTCTCCGAGTAAAAAAAAAACAGACGTATGGAGTTTTTTGTATTATAATTTTCTGTTTTCTGATCTATGAAAATAACCGAGTTCTGTTACTCGACGAGCATAATTTATTACTCTACGTCTGTTTTATTTTATTTATTACTAAAAGAAAAAAAAATATATATACATATATATTTCAATTTGAAATATTATATAAAATTGTTTATAGGTGACGGGGAAGTAGTTTCTGCGTTTTATTTGAAAATCCTCTCCAACTTCATCCCAGAGAGAAGTTTAAAAGTGTTGCCATCGATCGGACTCATATCAACTCTTTTAAAATAATTATTATTTACAGCTCTATTAGTATAAGTGTACAACAGTCTCTTTTGTAATCGATTGTGTATCTTTCCGTACACAACGCGGCGTGTACGATAAAATTATTTGTTTTTTTGTTTTTTCGGATGTGTATAGAAATTGTATTATATACTTTATATTATACGTATTATTGACACGCTGATTGCTGGAATTATACACGGTAATTTTTGTCGAAAAAAAAATACAAAATAATAATAATAATAATAAAAGAACAGCTATGCGCGCGTGCATTCATTGTACCGCGAAATTCAATCGGAAATGATAAATTTCGTCGTACGACAGTGTGTACGTGCATGCGGTTAAGACAAATTGTTTTTTAGATCCTCGACCCAATTGCATGTATGCAGACGTATATAATCATAGTGCGCGACTCTTTCGGTGTATTCTTTTTTTTTAAGAAAAAAATTTTTTTTTCCACATAAATCACGTTATATTATATAGGTTACACACACATGTACGAATAGCCAATAGAACACACTATACGCATGATTTACAATAGAACGATAAATATTCAATTGAAAATATTGTCGAAAAAATATAAAATATACACCGATCGCGCGCGTTATTTTAACGTCGAATTATGGATAATCAGAATAAATGTGTAATATCGCGGGGGTTTTATACGTATTATCGTTAAAGAAACAGCAAAAATAAAAAACCCGGAGAGATTATTTTTACTGTTCAGAATTGAACGTACGACGACAATATTATATGTTTTATATAAGGCGTACAGAACGATATGTTATTACTATATTATACAGTTCAATTAAATCATTGACTCGGTAGGAAAATATTCGAAAAATGATAAAAACAATATAATATTATTCAACGACGTATTTTTTTTTATTTTTATTTTTTAATTGTGTACGAATAAGTAGAGCATGCGTATATAATAACGCGCGCGTTGTTATATTATTATTATTATTATTATCGTAGAGTAACACGCGAACGGCAATTGTGAGAGAAATAATAAATGACAGTAGTAAAAAAGAAAACCAACCGTTCTACGGTATATTGTCCATATTATACACGTATATATGAAATTCCTATTTATTTATTTAAACAAATTTGTTTAGACAATTTTTTTGTTATATATATATTTATATACAGTTTCGTATTACTGCGTTAAACGTGAGATGAAAAAACAAAATTTTTGACTTGCCCGCAGTGTATAAAAATCATATTTCGCGTACAACAAACTGTTTAATTATTACAAATGGAAAAAAACGACGTTATTCGTTGAAATATTACGCGCCTTTGCTTTTTTTTTTTTGTTTATATAAATATCGTATTTTTTTTTTTTTTTGTAGTTTAAGACTCCATGTGAATGTTGTTGGTTGTGTTTGTAATATACGTAATTTCAGAACGGTTTCCGATTCGAAAACAAATATAATATGAAACGTTTATCATCGCGGGAGAATGTAACAGCAAATGTGGAGTGCAAGAAACTAAATCCAGGGCAACAACTACGCAAAAAATAAAAAGAGGAAAACAAAGTTCTCCGTCTCTTTTTCTCTAATGACAATTCCATTTGAAATGCAAATTTTTAATTAGTTTTTGAAAACAAAACAATTGTTAAATTCTGTGTGCATTGCTGCTCTCTATTCGGTATAAATTATTATTGAAAAAAAAATAAAACGATTTGGTTCGATAAAAAAAAAATCCTAAACACCAGATACAGCATCACACAATATGATCCGGAAAACTCCCATTTTTCCAGACCTGCCGCTGGAGAATACAGTGTACGTTTATTTTTTCGTTTACGATAAATGTCGAATTGACGCGAATTTTATTTGCGAATATTTCATCGACAAACGCGCGTGATATGTACGCGTTACACATTGTACTGCGCATTTTATCGGCGCGTGATTCGGAATAAACCGATGGTCGTTTATCGAAAATTATTCGTATACGTTTTCAAGACAAAACATAAACGCGCGTAAGTGGCGAAATTCTTAAGGTGTCGTCTATCGAAACGTTCAAAAAAAAAAAAAAAAAGAAATCGTCGGTATTTATCGATTTTTGTTGTTGTTTTGGACTCGGATATAATATATATATTTAAAAAACCGATTACTTTCGATTTTGTATTTCTCGTATGCGCAACACCTTCGTTCAATAGTTTCAATCACCAATAGTATACAGGAACGGTCGAAAAAACCGGTGTTCGTTCATGAGAATTTCTTTCCAATATATCGTTTTTGTAAAATTTTGTTATTCGACAATCGCCTGACCGCAACGCGTATCGTTTTGTATAATATATGAGTGTAAAAAAAAAAAAAAAAAAGCGAAGAAAACTGAATTTCCTTTAGACTTTATCGCGGTGATTCGTCTTACGAATACGACGACGACGTGCTGTTTTTTTTTTTTTTTAACGAAAAATGCCGCGTTTAAATAGAGTGTATAGCGCGATTCGGCAATAAATACATAACCGCGTATGATCATATTTACCGCGATAATAACGCAGCGAAAACAGAAACGGACGATTGCGTCGAGGGCGTTAGGAAAATATTATAATATCGGTTAAACATTTTTTTTTTTGTGTTTTTCACTTTTTATTATCCGGCAATACTAAATAGATTTTTTTCTAAAAATTTCTATTTTTTATTATAAAAACGCGTGTTTAATCCCGTCGTAATCGTTACACGCGCGCGCATATTCTTCCGTAGTAGGCCTTGCAGAAATGCAAAAAAAAAAAAAGAAAAATAAATATTTACATCGAACGAATTGTGTAATAATATTCGATTTTCGTTCGGTTTTCGTGCAGTGCAACGACGACGAGGACGCGCGGTGAAGTGTGTTCACGGTTGAAGTGGTTCGCGCGCGCTTATAAATAATAATACACGCTCGTTGCCCTCCTCCGGTTTCCCCTTTTATTTCATATAGAAATCGGTCGCGCCAAAAGGTCGGTAAACCGTAGTAGTAGTAGTAGTGAGCCGCCGTCGCCGCACGTATAATATTACCTCGCAGCGCCGCACTGCGCACATTGTACACGAATAATAAAAACGAAATAAAATCCGTATTTTCGTTTTTAAAATACACTGGGCCACGCGATATGGTAAAATAGACAATTATTTCAAATCACGTATTCTCTGTCGCGCCTACTTATTACATTACGAGACGATCGCCGCGAAATTTTTATTTCTTTCCTTTCTCGCGCGCGCGCGCGCATCCGTTCACTCGTCTCAGCTCTTTACGCGCGTCGTCGATGTCGTTCCACAAATCGTCGAGAGAAAGCGGCGACGTCGTTATTATTATTATTTATTAATTTATTATTATTGTTTTTTGCTCGAAAATCGTTCGCAACGTTTTACTACAACGCGTATAATATTATGATTATATTAATCGACAGCGTTTAAGAAACACTTGGCGTAGACGCGATAATATGTGAATAATGTACGACGAAATAAATTTATTGTCATTTTCGCAATGTTATTGTACATAGGCAACGCGATGTATTATAAAACAATATGTACTTGTTTGCGCGCGCGATAAACCGTATTGGTATAAGTAAAAGTGTACATATGAGTTTCTGCAGACAGACGTGTTCTATTTTAAAAGCGACACTGAAATATTTTATTAAAAATTAATAGATATACGATTTTTAATTTTTTTTTTTTTTTTTTTTGTCAAAACGTTATTTTCGATACGTAGAAAAGAAAATCGTTAAAGATCTTGAAGCGCGTGTCGTGTGCGAGACAAAAAGAAAAAACAGAAACCGAAAACATTTTAAGCTCCGTTACGTATTATAACAAAAAAAAACCCCGTTTATTATTTAATTTGTGTAAGAACGATTTTCCTATACAGCTCGCACGTACATTGCGATTATAAGACGCGTTTTCCCTACGACAATACACTGCTCAAGTACCTACTTACACTATCGACAAATACACACTCGTAGTACGTCATTATCGTCTAGTAATATTATTTAATCGAATCGAAACGAAAACGGAATATTGCGCGCGTATTGCAACGCTACACGGATTTTATATACATATATAAAAAAATTGGACAAGAGAATTGTGCTGAGTACGAAGAAAAAAAATACGAGAAATCAACATAAATATATTAATATATATCGTATATTAATTATATTAATATATAAATATATATTGTGTGTGAATTCTTGTTCTAAGGATTTTTCTCAACTGCGCGTTTATACGAACTCATCGTGTGGAGAGGTTGTAGAGAGGAGGGGAGATTCCGAGTTCGTATATCGTAGACACACAGAAAATTCGTGAATATCAAATGAGAAAGTCAATGTAATTAAATGAAACCAGATTTTCGAAATAACGGTCCAGACACGATAAACAAATACAAGTCTTAAACAAATATTTATATAATTTACATTTATTTGATTCGGTGATATTAGTAAAAAAAAGAAAAAAGGACGCGATAGAATAAAGAACTTCTTTTAACTGAAATTTCGTTTATCTTCTTGTACAGAATTTTTTTTTTTTTTTTTTTTGATTTTAGTCTTGGATCTCGAAGAGGAAACGTGTCAAAACGAGTATTCATTTTCAGTTTCCATAATACGTACGTACTTGCCGGCTCTGACGACGAGCCGATTTAATGATTATAAAATATTACTTTTACCGTTCGGCATTGTGTGGTTTTGCAGTTATGAGACGAGCGAAATGTATTTTTAATTTCAACCGCCATACGATGCGGTGATACAAGTTAAAAATATATTTAATCGATGGCGCAACGATTTCTTTCCCGTTTGTCGAATTCCGAGCCGAACGGGGTTCTTTTTTACAATGGCATTTATTTATTCTATTTTCCGTGCACAACAATTTCGAATAGACGATGTGAATGCTCCGGTCGTACAATGATATATTATGTTTATTATTGAAAATACGGAGAAATCATTGCGGTGTACTTAAATTAGATTGATGTCCGCGACTCGATCGGTACTATATTTTAGATTCTAAACGAATATTACGATTTCAGTATGTATTTTGTGTGTATTATCATTTTCTCCACTAGTGAGAAGTTCGAAATCCCTTTCGAATTCCTTATAAAGTAACGAAGAGCGAACACTAAAATCGTCTTCGTCCGAGATGAGTACAGTAGTCGCATGAACAAAAAAAAAAAAACTGCAGAACCGTAGCGAGGTCCATCGAGATCCGCGCGTCGAATCTCACTAAATGATTTTTCATTAATGGATTCCGCGGAGGTGGTGTCGCCGTTCATTTTTCCGTCATTCGTTATGTGTACCAAAAATGTATAATAATTTGTAAAATGCGTTTTATTTATTTGTAAAAACGGATCGATTTTTTTTTTTTTTTTGGCGTCCGACGAGTATCAGAATTATTATGTGAATTCAATTGAAAAGTCCGTGCAATACGTCAGGAACGAGCAGCGCGTATTGTTTTTAAACACACACACACACACACACACACACACGGTACGATTTACGATTGCAGACAATCGAGGTTTATCAAAAACGTGTATTTTATTGATTTTCGCGTCAAATTTTCTGTGCTATGCAATTGTTGGCCCGAATCAGTTTCGGTCGGTACCGTTTTTTTTCCTAGTAAAAAAAAAAAAATCTTTTTACTTTTTTATCGCGCTAGATCGAATTTATCCCGGTCGATCGCCGTTACGCCGGTGACAATATTACAAAAAAAAAAAAAACACGAACAAAAAACCGCGTAAAAAACTCTTCTATCACGCACGACGACATACGGACTGTGGCGGCGGTCAATTTATTACACATCCGATTCTCGAAAGAGGATATTACGCGTCGTCGTCGTCGTCGTCGTCGTATTATAAGGTGGCGCGCGCGCGGTCGGCGTACAATAATTACACACGCGCGCTCGCGAGCAGAAAAGAAACACGTTCCGCTCGCCGGTCGTGTAATATTATATACACGGCAAACACAATATTATATTATTTATATCCTTCTCTTTTCCTTCGGCTCTTCTCTCGCTCTCCGCCGCGCGTATATTATTATCAATTATTATTATTATTATTATTATTATTATTATTATTATTATTATTATTATTATTATCATCATCATCAATTATTATTATTACATAACAAAAAAATGAAACCGACGACGAGCGAGAATGTAAAAAAATTCTCCACGACCCTTTTCTATTAAATCTCAATCGCGAGACGGATGAAAAACGTTCTCTACTGCCCCCGTTTACGCGTATTTGTTAGCGAAAGAAAATAATAATAATAATGAAATAATTCCTATTTCTCTAAAATTCCCGAAAATAGCGCTTAGGAGGCGGTTAGCCCTCCTCCTCGTAACTACGATGCAAACGGACACGGTCGATTTAAATATTTCTACCGCGCGCGCTATAGCAAAAAAAAAAAAAAAAATCCATTCATGACGATCGTTTGCGAACCGTCGAAAAACCGCAAGATACGTTCGTAAAGAGTCCACGGCGAAGACCAACGCGTGTGTTTACGTTCGTCATTTGTACCGTCATAAAAACATCTCCATAGCAGTACGTTGAAATCGAAGACGATTATTGTACGGTTAGTGTTAATTTTGTGATCCGAATGTGTAAGGTATTTACTTTAGAAAAAAAAAAAAACCGACGCACTAACATTTTTTTCACGCAATTCACGTCGTTAAGGACCACGTGCGAATCAAACCAGCAATAACGTTTGTCCGTTACATCATAAAACGGTCGCGTTTTACCGCAACAAACGTATTCATATGTCATATTTTTATCGATAAATATATATATATATAAAAAAAAAAACGAATTTTTACGTACGGATTTCTCCAATACTGTAGTAGCCGTATACGCCTTATTACGATTCGAAGGATTTAATAAAAACGTCAAAATCGATTTGAACAAAAATAATAAAAGCCGAGAACGTGTACCCCGGTCGTCGACACACATTTTCGTATGAACTTCCAGCACACACACACACACAATTCGTTTCTAATGCGCGCGAACACGCCAAACATTCAGTGTACTATTGAGTGTCATCAGCGTTTCCGAAAACCGCGTCTCACCGTTCTCGTAACTGTTTCGCAGACGTACGAGCGAGACGATTTTTTTTTTTCAACACTGTTACACGTGACTTTTGGTAGTGTGACTCAGTGCTACCAAGATTTGATAAAGAAGGGGGAAAAAACGTACGTTTTTTACACGTTTACTTTCCGAAATTCCGTGGAAATGATAGAAGAAAAATAAAGCCGAGGGATGGATTACGACAATCGTATTCCCACCTTGGCGGCCCTCCACGCGTGATTACGCCACTGTTTGCGCGTATAACGTACAAAAGACAAAAAAAAAAAAAAAAAAAATAACGAACAAATGCGTAATATTAATCAAACGCTTATTATTTAGTAGTACGCGTACTGCGCAGATATGTCAAAAAAAAAAAAAAAAAAACATTTATAACTGTTGCGTGAATAAATAAATAAATAAATAAAAAAAACATTTGTTTTTCTCTTTTCGTTCAAATAAATACGAGATCGACGGGAGTCTCGCGTAATTCTCGTGTTTGTTGTCGTAACGATTTTTTGTTCTTGTTTTTTTTTTTTTTTGTGAATATTATCCGAGTTCTTCGGTCGGAGAAGAAGAGGGGAAGAAAACAACGACGACGCGACCGTAACGACACGACGCACAAAAATAATTTAATATTATTCGTCGTCGTCGTCGTCGTCGTCGTCGTCGAGAAACAACGCGAAATTTAGTGATTTCCAATAGGTAGATAGAGAGGTGTAGCGCAATAGCACTGTTGCAGTTTTCGGTTTTCTCGTCCGTTACGCCCGTTACCTCGACCTACATACAAGCGCGCAGTCAGCCGCCACTCAGTTCTCCTCCTGTTCCCATCGCGCGGGCTATTACACTGCGCAGTTTTACCAGCAACACGCGACAATAAAATTCATATCGATTCATAAAAATCATAAAATTTTCAATAGAAAATTCATACCACCACTGTCGTCGTTTGCACACTGTTCGCCGTCCGGTCGTTTTTTTCCCCCGGTTCTCTACCGTCCGACGACGATTCCGTCGGATTTTTCGAGGGGTGGAGGTGGGGAAATTTGTGTGCGAATTATTACCGAAAGAGTAACGTTCGTTCGCGATAAAACGATGAATTGAAAATTCTATCGTTATTAGGATCGTTCATTCCCCCCGCCCCCGAGAATAAAAGTCGTGCGTCTCGTAAAATTTTTATAAACCAAAAAAATATAACTAATTTTATTAAAAAAAAAATCCTCGGACGTCTAATAATTTTTTTTTATAAATAACAGAGCGAAAAACGTTTTTTTTTCACGTATAAATATGCGGTGCGAAGATTCCCGGGTGAACATCAAGATTCTACATAAACTCGGGGCCAATGTTTTAGATAGTTTTTTTTAGAAACTATCGAGAAAATCGCTATGCGAAAAAAAAATTGATTTACGTTGATTCTGCGTCCGTACGACGCTCGCAATTGGAAAAGAAGACGACAAATAAGTGTACAAACAAATATATTTTATAGTAGTTTAGCGTACATAATATGCTAGACGTTTATTATAGCGTTGGTTGCGGTGTAGTTTTCATGCGAACCGGCTTGAACTGTATAGCGTACGCGACAAACAACAGATGTTGACGATTTTACGCGTTCTGTCGATCGCGCGTTATATAAAATATGTTATATTCGTTATATACTTTGTTCTTTTTTTTCTCCCCTCACCGTTCCAACGAGAACGTCGTTAATTATTATTATTATTATTCGTACGTGTGGAATTCAGGATATTGTTGCCGGGCACTGCGCGCCGTGAAAACTAATTCTACAAAAACCGTAAAACGCCTTTTCACCGCCGCCGACATAATACTGTACACTCGTATGCGCAGTGGAAAACATCCGAAAACACGTTTATTTCTGTTATTTCGTTACGAAAAAATACCGTTTCATGATATATTTACCACGAAAGTCTAATGATAGAAAAAAGAAGAGAAAAAAAAAAACGAAATTAAACGATCGATCGCGAGTTCATTTTTTCGTTATAGTTTTAAATTCTTTGATCTCCGGACGCCGGAACATACACGGAGACCCGTTACACTCGCTGTTTGTATGCATAGGTGTAATGATAAAGACGTTGGGCGTCATACCTTAGACGAAGAACGCGTAGAAATCGACGCGCACTCGACAATAAAGTCGTTTGTTCCAATTTTCTGTTAGTTTGAAGAAAATGCGTTTACGGCGAATCGCGCGAACGAGTAGTATACTCTATACACTGCGAAGATCTCACACGGGTTCTACGAAAGAATCTCCCGTATCGTACACGTCGGACGTGTATTTCCACGTTTATCGTATTCGTTTTGATATCGAATAAAACGTTAGAGATCGATTATTGTTTTTTTATTTTAACGCTCTGCGCGATAAAAAACAAAAAAACAATCCCCCAATGAGTTCCGAACTCTACCAGCTGAACAAAAACATAGACGTTTGTAATTTTTATCATAATTTCTCGTTTTATTATTATTTAATTCTAATAAATCTGTACGAAAATGGCATAGTTTTTTCTGTTATTATCGACGAGTATGATTTTTAATACTGTTCGGATTAGTCGTAATTGACGACAATACAACTAATATTATAGTTATTATTTCGATATTAAATTATATCCGATTACTATTCGGACATTTTATTTGATTTATCGGGGGAAAAACAAATTTTTTATATATATATATTAGTTCGAAATATTAGAATACAAAGTCTTACATAACAGCTGCGGCGATGGAGTAGAGGGGGGGGGAAAGAGAACTAATTTTTCGCGTTTTATTTCGAAAAAACGTGCGCTCTCTTCATCAAAAGAGAAATTGAAATTACGCGCCATTGGAGTCTGCACGACGGATTCGTTTCGTGGTAAAAAAAAAACAGCTTATATCGCTTCTATTATTATTATTATTATTATTATTACTATTATTATTATTATTATTATTATTATTTATTTTACTATTGTTTATATTCCGTTTTTGCCACGGCGTTCGTATACTTTTAATAACATAATAATACGATAATTGAGTGAAACGCGCGATTTCTATACCCCTTCTCCATCTGACCTCACACCTTTTCCGTTACGGTTTTTTTTTTCCATTATATTGTTATACTGCAGGCGTTCATAATAAGTACATAATTTACGCATAACATTCCGCGCTGTCCGCGTATGCGCAATGTTTGTTTTGAACCGCAGACTTCGCGTTAACTCTCGGTTATGTACAGCTGGACCACCGACATTATAATATCGTCACCATATCGTCGTTTTGTGCGAAAAAAGCAAAAAAAAAAAAGATTTTTTACGGACATTTACATCAATAACACTCTCCTATACGTACGATTGCGTTTTAAAAACCGTTTCTGCGAGAAGGCTTCGTACGGACACAAACGTTTTCGCTTTCGACTGGGCAAAACGTTTAAATCACACCGCCGTCGTACTCATCGAGAAAATACAATCTGAGGCGATTAAACTGTGATTAAAAAATAATAACAATAACAATAATAATAATAATAATAATAACGATAATAATAATAAAGCGTCGCCGCTCGGTGACGTTTTCCGTCTAAACGTGTCTGATCACGTGTTTTTTTTTATATCACTCGTATAATATATGTAACCGTCCACAGCGTATTCTTATTTCTAAACAATTATTTTCATATTTAAAAATAAAAATAACTCTCGACGGCCTCCAAATCGCGTGTGTCGCACGCTTGGTAAAGTTGTCGGGGAATCGGCACATGTACAGATTATGTACAGATTCGTCGTAACGTTTTATTCGATTATTGTTATAATTGTTTGAACACGATCGAGAAACTACACGGATTTGTAAATTTAAACGGCAACAACCGTTCCGAAAATACGTAGAAAATTTAGAAAAATAGTTTCTAAAAGTAAAGTGACGGGAAAAAAAGTGGCCGATAAAAGTGATTTTTCTCGACGTGAAATATAACAAATTGCGTTTTATGAATAATTTTTTTTTTTTTTTTTTTGTACGCGATTATTCGTTATACAAACGAAATAATAATGACACGTATTTCGACGGTCACGTATCGCGTTAGTCATAATCATACATATACAATAATACATATAAAAATTTATTTATTTCTCATTTCTTGTCTAAAATCGTTAAAATTAAACGCGGTTTATTTCGAAAACGATTTTCATAATAATAAATTTATCGTAATTAACGCGTATATATATAATATTTTTATATTTACACGCACTGCACGGCGTGTAATACGCGTATGTTATCTACAGCAGTTCACGTTATTTCTTCGTGTATTTGACGATTGGACACGTGCACAAATCGAGTGGTTTTTTTTTTTATTCTTTATTACGAAACGACGCGAAACCCGATTAAAATTAAATTTTTTTATTTACGCCCAAAAGTCCGAGTCGGAGTGCGTTTAACATATTTTTTCGCGTTTATTTTTTTTTTTTATATTTCCGCGTACGAAAAAAAAATTTAAACATATTAACAACGAAATTTCGCGTTCCGATTGAAACGATATTTTTTCTCGCGAAACGCGTGTTACGAATAAAAATAACAGTTTTAATCGTAGAAGAAAAAATTACGCGGAAATCTCTTATAGCTGACCGTGTTCATATTATTAAAATGTATTGAAATATTGTATTAAATTATTTGAATTTATATCTAAGTCGAGAAATTTGTTTTTTTTTTCCAAAAAACTATTTTACTCTATCGATATATACACGAGTTATTATTACCCTGTGTATAAAATAATTTATAGACATGGGTTAAAATATCGTAGAGCGTTTTGTTGCGTACATAATAATAATAATAATAATAATTCAAGGCCGGGAGACTAATTCGTTGTATTTTTTACGATTTCGTATGAGTTGCGAAAACGGAGGTTGGTGAAAAAGCTGCGCATGTATAATACGATAACGTATACAAATTTATTTTCATTTTCTATTTAATTTATCGATAATTCGGAAGAATTATAAAATAATAAAAAAAAATCCCCATAATATTATGAAAAGAGCCACGGATTCTGGTAGTTTAGACTCGTAAACTCAACACCCCAATCCCCCGTATATATTTATCGTCCGCTATAATATTATAATATACGATTGGATATCGTATCGAAAACGCAGTGTATTATTATCGGACATTTTTATATTCAATCATATTTTATTTGTAAGCTTCTTCACTAGTAGACCAAAAAGGAATTTTAGGCAAGGGAGCGCTAACACCGTCAAATAACTTATTATGAATTACGAGTAATATTTACCCTATTTTATAACAACATTTGATGCTTTGGACCGTTGCAGACGATATCAAACAATTTATAACGAAATATGTGCGTCCGAATTCATCTACATCATTACGACGTGTATTCAGCATATCTAAATATTGTGTAGCAATATTTTTCCTGTATGCCGAGGATAAAAAATTAGCTCCACACTGGCGTTCCGTACGAGAAAGAAAAAAAAAAAAAATTACCACTACAATAATATCTTAAGAAATTTGACGAATATATTTAAAAGCGAAATAAGTTTACAGCCAACGATAGGCGAATTGTTTTAATACAATAATAATTATTATTTTTATAATATATACGTTATTATTGTAAACACATACGAATAAAGTGATTTTTATGTTATTTTAAACGTTATGCGTTTTGAATTTTAAAATAATTGTTATCGAATTCGATTTTACAGATGTATATAATATATACGATGTGTATTTCTACCCTTATATGTTTTATCTCGCGATGTATCATATTTGTCGGCATTTATAATTCGTTCTATTTGTTAAATAGCGTACGGGAATAATACACTTTAAAGAGATTGTTCATATTATTATTATTATTATTATTATTATGTGTCCGTGCACGCACCTAATTGAATCCGAAATGGAATCCGACACCGCACATCGACATTCCTCTACTCGTGTGCACCGTTGTTTCTGTGAGGAAGTGTTAGCTATGGGGGTTGGTTACGAGTCTCGTCGCGCCTCAAAACGTATACACATCTTATACGTACACGATTGGCGCCACTATAAATTATTTCGTGTAAGTCTATAATATATACATAAAACGACATAACGTATGCTCGACTGCAGATCTGTACAATATATTATGTAAACACATAATACACGAGGCAGGGGGAAAAAAACCTATACAGTGGTATAGATTTAAATCTAATTTAGTGAATTTGTTTTCCTTTCTACTCGTACCCAATATATTTTATAAATGTTTATCTTTTAAAAAAAAAAAAAAACTCTTAACGTATTATTTTCGTCTAGACTGAAGTATGCGTGTTACTTGATGGACCGCCGTGATTTCCAGATATCTCGTTTAATATTAAATAAATCAATAGTCAAATAAATAGTTTAGATAGCCGCAGATCTGTATTGTAACTGCAGTAGATGTAAATGTAATATATAAATACACGTATATAACGAGAATCGTTTACTCAAAACATTTTTTTATTTGTTTCTTAATAATTCTATATGTAAAATATGTAACTATATACATAACACGGGGCGGTAAAATATAACTACATACGCACGAATAACGTGGTCCTTCATGACCTGTCCTCTTTTTTATAAAATGGATTTACAGGAGCGCTGTTGGATATATAAAATTTTATCATACCGTATCTTGAACCGAATCAATCCAAGAGCTGAAGAAATTATGAGTGTCTATCGGTGTGTGCACTGATATTGAATAGACCTAAAATTTTTTATAACAAGACAAACGCTGCAATAAACACAATTGTGTGATTTTTGTAGGATTCCAAAAGCCGTACGACAATATTTACGTAGAAATTGTGTATACGGAAAACTGATCCAACTTCAATTAAAAAAAAAAAGTTAATAAATTAATTTAGATACAGTATAAAACGAAACAGGGTACAAATAAAACGGAGGAGATTGAATTTAGGCAGAGTGATACCTTATCATTGATTATATTTGACTATTTGTTATTAGTTTTCTTATTTTATTTAATAGTATAATTGAGAAAGTGGTCCGAGAAATGCTCAATCAGACGTGTATTCGTCATTTGACATATTCTTTTCGAATGATGAAAAGATTACGGTAGTGTATTTATGCGACAGGTTAATAGATTCAATAAAAAATTCGGTGTATACACATGAATTGCGAGAAAAATGGGGTAGAAACGAAGACAATGCGCAAGCGATAGACACCAAAGATAAACAAATTCAATACAAAGTCAAGAGGGTGACACAGTTCAAATATCCCGGCACAATAGTTACACAGACGAATGACGTTCGAGTAGAAATTCAACAACGAATACAAACGGGAAATAAATTTACAAACGCTTGTACACGCTCTGAGTATAAACTATTAAGCTCCAACGGTCCTTTCGTAATGCGCTAAAATACAATTACGAGTACGTATATACGTCCAATAGTCACATATGAAAAACCGAAGAATGTATGGACTACAGACTTTTAAAAAGAACGTGTTAAGACGTATCTATATGCGGGCCATGCGTATTGGTCAGCATACACAATAATGGAAAAAATATATAGAATAAGATGAATTGTTTCGATTAGTTAATATTTTGAACGCGATAAGAAGAAAAAAGCTAGAATGGGTTAACCATTCATGAAGTAAACAAGAGTCTGTGGTTAAAAAAGTGCCGTTAGAAAATCCGAGAAAAAAAACGACCACTATTTCTAGGCCGAAATTTCGTTGCGAAGATCGTATTGAGAAGGACGTTTTAAGGATCGCAGATTCGGAGCAAAGGAATTCAGATTGATGGGAGATAGCAGAGACAATGGAAAAAAAGAAAAGAAAAAGAAAAAACGCGGTTTTCCGTGATGTAACGAAATGATTTCTATTGGAAACGGAATATTATCCGGTCCTCGCGGGGTATGCATAAAGAGAGATGTCGCGCGTAAAAGTTTTATCATATTATTATATAAAACTTTTGTACGTTGCAGCCGAGACTGAATATTTAAGAGCAGGCCTCGCGCAAAAAGTATTAGATAAAAAAAAAGTGACTTCGCAGTTCCAATACTCCACTTGCTACACTCAACTCGGAAACAAACGATTTAAAAACGTCTAGAAAGATGAAAAGTTCTACGTAGGTTTTGCGGAAATAGATTTTGTTTTCTTAATATTGTGGATTATTCAATAATATTTCAATTTAGTACGAGTATTATTGAATTCAGTAATTAAAATATCAAAATTTGCCGAACATATCTATTTCCTACAGGTATTTAAATAGTGTTTTCAAGTCGCGCATGGCAGACTACTGCGCAGTATTGAAAAAATTTTCAAATGAAACTACGCGAAACAGTATACAATTAGTTTTTGCCATTGTTTCCGTTGTATAAACGATGCGCCACTCCTGAGATTAGTTATTATTTGGGCGTCGTCATTCGAAGCGATGACGATTTATTAATAATAAGTCAGTGGATGGCGATAAACGCCATCTCTTAAACGTTGTATAGTTTGCTGTTTGCGTTTGAGACGTCATTTTAACAGTAATAATTTAGTTCGCTTTTTTTTTTTTTTTTTTTACATAAAATCGTATTTGCTTCGTCGTTGTGATTAAATATATCGTTTACTCGGCGTAGGAAAATGTGGAAATACTGGAGAGTTTAAAAACGAGTCGTCTCGGAAAAACGGCGAAAAAAAAAATTATAAATTCCTAAACACGTGTATTATTACACGTGTAGCGTGTAAATTTTAAAGAGTACAAATATCTATTTGTATACATTAATTTGGTGCCTGCGGTTTGGATGATATCGTCCTATATAATATTAAGCGTTGTCTCGAACACTTAAATTGGAATTGGCGTGTGCTACACCGTACATACGTTGTTTAACGAAAACGTAATTAATTTTTTTGACGATTGATTTTTTTAAATACGAGAAAATTGCGCGACGTGAATTCCAGTTGTTGACATATTCGTTTAAGCGGCTTTCGATCGCGTTGT
The DNA here is from genome assembly GCA_032441825.1 of Chaetogeoica ovagalla. Classification (NCBI taxonomy): domain Eukaryota; kingdom Metazoa; phylum Arthropoda; class Insecta; order Hemiptera; family Aphididae; genus Chaetogeoica; species Chaetogeoica ovagalla. The sequence continues at coordinate 4,378,948 of CM063732.1, read as the reverse complement.
TCAGAAACGACGATGATCTGTTGACACAGGTGCACGGGCACCGAGTACGATAAATAATTGAACGACGGTGTACAATGGTGACAATTTGATCCTCAGACCAAAATGTCCCTAGGGCCTAGACACTATGGAGGATCAATATTGTGCTCTGTGGAGCAGGGGTTCCCAAACCTCATTGGACAATCCGATTATCGATTTTCGTTATTTCTTCGTAATTTTGAAACTATTACGGGTATAATACGCTCGGAATATTCATCAAATATTGTATAACTCTGTATTGGGTCGGGAACGGACTATTTCGTTAGCAATTATAGGTTTTTGAGGAATTCAACTCGTAAAAAACGGTCAGTTTTTGTTATTAGCCAGTCGTCAGTCAGGTTTATCCGTCGATCACTGCAGATCACATTGTTATTTATCGGTACACATTTTGCCGTTTTATTTTTTCCCCGCAAACGCTGCAGACAAAAACGCGTTGGAGGAGGACAGATTTTTAATTCAAATCGATTTTGCGCTTATAAACCGTATAATAAATAAGTAATATTGAAAATACGCCGTCTTCTTTTGACTGCCCCAGTGGTTCGAGTTATATAAAACGAATTTACAAGAATGGGTTAACAAAAACACGTACGTGTAAATTGAATTCGTAATTTTCAACGAGAATTTGTTTTTGTTTTTTTGGTACACTTTTATCCATAGGTACGGATTATGAAGATTCGAGAAAGTCTCGATTCGAGAGAAATATGGAGAGGGGGAGGGGAAAGAAAAATCTAAAGTGTAAATATTTCAACGGTGAGCCAGATTTACGTTGTTTCCGAACAGTAGATTTCATTAAAAAATGTCCTCTCTTCTTCTTCTTGACGCGCGTGTTATTATTATTTTTTTTAATCTGAAAAAATTTAAATGGAATTCGATGTGTGCGTGTGCGCGCGCGCGGTAACCGCCGTCCGGACGGTCCGCAGGCGAATATAAAATATTTATACAGTGTCGTTATACAGTCCTATAAAAGACTTTGTCCGAATCGTTTGAATATTCACCGCCCGACGACGACTGTTATAACGATGCGCTGTAGGTTTTGTCGTTCGGTTTATACAGACAAATAGTAATGAATCGGGCGATGTAATTTATAATGACTCTATATTTTATAACGACGGCAAAATGTGGCCGCTGGAGTTTTCGATGAGTTATTACGAAATTTAAGAATAATAATTCTTTTCTCGCGGTTAAGAACAAAAAAAAAAACATTTTAATATATATATGTATATATGTATATTTATTTATTTTATATATATATGTATTTTTTATTTATTATCACGAGTATTAACTTATAATTTTTTATTTCTATCTTTTTGATTATTTATTTTTACATATCCTTTTGATTTTTGTTTTCAATTTTAATTTTATAAATTCCTTTCTGTTTTTACTACTTTTTTAAAAAAAAAAACGTAAATGAAAAATCCGTTTCTATTTCAATTCGCATAAATGTACGCGTAATAATTTCGGTATTAAAATCTCCGCGTTTTCTACGAACATTGGCGTGACGTCGGGATTGTGTTTCCATAGCCCATCGATATGACCGATTTGCCGAGTAAAAGGGATGCCGTTTTTTCTTTTCTCTATAGACTTTACCACGTGGGAAGTAATACGTCATGATACAGTTGAGCCAACAGTGGGCACATAATATGACACGACCTACACGTCTACTGTACCGAATTCACGTGATTTACATTGAAAATAATAATAATAATAATCAAACCGACTTTAGTGTATGTTTTCTCCTCCTTTTGTGACGCTCGTCAGATGAAAATCCGTAATACATATGTCTCGTTTTCTCGGTGGTATACAGTCGAAGGTCATTCTTCTCGTAATATTTTTTTCTCGTATTATATTATTCTCCGGGCGAAAACACGTAGGCGTATGGATTTTAATACTGCCAACACACACACACATACACACGATAAAATACAAAATTTTTTTGTTTTTTTTATCGGATAAATATTTTTGTCGCGGCACACGACGTCTCGAACGAATGAAATTACAATATTCTCTGTGAGCGTAAATAAAAAAAAAAAATTATAAAAAAATTCTATACCGAAATCCCTTTATTACATATATATCAATGAAATCGTCTCGGCGTGAACGAATATCGTCGTAGTTGTGATACGCGTACGCGCAAACGAACAAATTATCCTCCCAAATATTATAATATAACGTTCGAATTTATTTTTTGCCGTTATTATATAAATACAGAGAATCGCTGCGTATTATTTAGTCATTACGAAAATATATTGTAAATTCTAAAATCGAGGATATGTCGTCTGTATGTTTTTAATAAATATATTATCGAAGCGATAGTTTTTGTGATTTTTAAATGATCTATTCCAATTTGTTCGTTTTGTTTTCCGACCGATTCTTCCCATATAGTTCCGGGTTAATATCGGAAATTTCGAGAAAAAAAAACAATATTTTCCCCGGCTTCGTAACGTTTATTGCGTTTAGTATCGACTATGACGATTTGTAAAAAAAATTTTTTATTATTATTATTATTTGAAGTAATACTCGTATGTATAACCGCGGTGCAAGAGATCTTGAACATCTCATTGGCCCGAGTCACCGTTTGTATATACGTATTTTTTTTCACTCCTCGTTAAAAATATTCCGATCACGAACAGAACGCGTGTTTCGAAGGATTCAAGAATTATTTTAAACGGAATCCTGATTAATATTTGGTTATAATTTCAGCGTTCCGACGTATCTTATTGATAAATCGTTAAAGGAGACGCTTTTTAACAACCGTCAGAAGTAAGGAAGGCTCTCCTCACATTCACTCCTGAACAACACCGTGTACGTTTTTATTTGATGTTTTCAGCACATCGTTAATCGTTTAAAAAAAAAAACCGATTCCTTCTCTATTTTTTTCTCACGTTACGTCATAATTACAAAAAGAAAACTCCTGCGCAACATTAATATACCGTTATGAATCGACAACATCGGCGTAGTCGGAGCGTCTTAAAATTGAAATTCGAATCGATTGATTATCGATTAGTTATCATTTCGTCGCTAACGTTTCGACTAGTTCTTAAAAATAAAAAAAAAAAATCGAATATGTCCGTTCAGACACGCGTATTATTTTCATAAATATTACAACGAGGAAAGAATTAGATGCAGCTGGATATTTTTTTGTTTTTAACGCTGAAAACTAACAAACCATATTTTTTGTTGACGAAGAATACTTTGGCAGAGTTTTTATTCCAAGTAAAACTTGTTTTTTTTTTTTTTGATTCACTCGCAAAACAAACTGTTTTTAATGCGCAAACGGCATTTGAACGGAATAACAAACAAATTATTACACCCGTAGTAATAAATAATCGATGCGTTACGTATAGTATACTCGTAATCGTGTCGCCGTTATTATTGAATATTCATTATTTTGCGTTATACACACCATATATACGGGATAAAATACAGAGTGAGAAACGCATTTCGTAATATTATTGTTGTACCGCGTGATCGTTGTACAGCTATTTACTCGAATTTCAACGCGGATTTTTATATTATTATTATTATATATTATTGTGTAGATGCCCATGCGATCTAGCACGTACGCGATATATATATATAAAAAAAAATACGAATACGTATCGTCGATAAACTATAGGTAAAATAACGTGATTTACTGCGATCGTACATTATATAATATATATAATAGACGTTTCTCCGTGGCGCAAGTGCAATAGATAAAAAGAATTTATAACGAATTAGAGTTACGCGTATTATCATAATATCGTGATATACGCCGAGTAAACTCGTAAAGCACATGCGAGACGAGAGAGAGAGAGAGAAACTGATATTAGTTAAATGTAATACGCGGTAAAAAGAAAGAAAAGTATTGTGTAAATAACATTGTTGAAACAAACGTTATTGATATATTTTTTTCATGAGGCGAATCGATTAAAATTTATTATAACGATTTATTCAGAACGTAATGAATGCGTAGTCATTGGGCTCAGTCGCCTTGCAAATACAACAATCCTGAGATTGCAGCCGAGATACAATAATAATGTTTTTTTTTTTTTTTTTAACGAAATTTTCAAACGATTATTGTCATTTACGATGGCTTAGAGCGCGAATATACGAGTAGTATATTGTATTCGCAATCACGGGAATAGAATTTTTTTTTTTTGACATTAATCGCGACAGTTATTTGTATTGAATACGAATTGAAAACGTACAACGAAATCTCGATGATGATGATTAAGAGATAGCCCTGCTCATCCCAGATCAGGTTAAACCCTTTTATTTTTTAACACAATCAATAATCTATTAAAGAAAAAAAATATATAAAAATGTATTCGTGTCCGTATATATTTCAATATATAAACGACGTGCATAATAATACCCGCGGTGTTTACGCATATAATATTGTGTGGAAACGAGAAAAAGTGAACGTATCGAGTTTTTTTTTTCTGCTTTTATTAATATTGAGCTCGCAAATACAACGCGTTGCTCACACAACAATAGTATATTATATATATATATATATACGAAAAATTACGCCGTTAAAATATATAATATTAAGACAAATGTCTGACGATATTATGGATAATAATAATCTTTGGTCTTTTTTTTTTTTTTTTTTGTTTGGGTTTATTTCCAGAGCTAAAGTAAAATATATCGCACGGGCGCAGCGTTATATCGTGGAAATAAAAGACGTAATTATATGTACCGCTCGGTACGCGGTAAAGACAACACTGCAGGAGAATAAATATAATATATGGTGTATGTGTGTGTATAGTATCCGTTTATTCGATCAAACTGGTTTATGACGGGCGTATAATAAAGAAAAGAAGAAACGTAAAAGAAGAAAAAAAAAACGCTACGAAGCCGTCCGTCGCGTTGTAATACGCACCGCGTCTCAAAAAATTCGTATTACTGAAAATAATATTATAAAAAATAATACTTGAACCAACGAAAACGTACGGTGTCCGTTTCGTTCATTTTTTTTTTCCATTTTTTCTTTTGCACGTTGTTTTTTGTTTTTAATACGACATGAAAATCGTAAGATTTCATCGAAAACGCACGCGTTAAAGAACGCTCGCGCCCGCAGCGATAACCATCACATATTAGACGCGTCGAATTTTCGAAAAACACCTCTCTCTATGCGCTGACATTTTTTTTTTTTTGGAAATACCTACCTCGAAAACCTTTAAAACTTTTAAGTTCTCAAAAAGAAAGGCGTAAACGTTTTGATGAAAAAAAAACGATTTTTTACCGTTTCGTTTAAAATCTCTGCCTGCATTTTGTTAAATGTGTTTAAAAAGAAAAAAACTCCAGCCGACTCTCTTCTTATTACGTCTAATGTATTATTATTATAAGTAATTCATTTCGTTTAAAAAAAAAATAAACATAATTTCGTGTCTTATTATACTAAAACTGGCGGCGGCGTCCTTCGGATCGTCGTAATTCTTTCCATTCCATCGTATGGTATTTATTAAAAAAAAAAAATCTTTTCGTTTTTTTTTTTAATATTTTTCGCGCGGTACACCATCGCGTTATTGTCGTTTTGTGCGATCAAATATAAATCGTAAGCCACACCGTATTATTTTTATTATTATTATTATTATAATATTAATAGGTTTTCGTACCAGTCTTTCTTTCGATTAGAAAAAAAAAAATGATTTTCTTTTTTTTTTTTGGAATTAACGCACTTATAAGTGCGAGCCGACGACAAAACGATTGCACTTACGTTTTCCCTTGTAAAACGTTGGAATCGAAAATCTTTTTATAGACGATAATATAGACACGTTAAACAAAAACGGTTACTATTCCCGTATACGACTTTCTTCGGGGACTTAAATCGAATTAGCCGTGTACAGTGTGTGTACACATATAATACAAGTACAAACGGTGTTTTATATAATACAGGCGTTACGTTGCGTGTATATATTATGTGGCATTTATATATTATATATAAAACCTGTTTATTAATTACGCGTAGTAGTTTTTTATGGTTATCGATTGAAACGCCGTACAATACGTGTGTGCGCACGCACTGGAAGTACAAATATTCGAAATGAATAAAAACGTCGTGTACGTATTAATGTATAATTTTTACGGAAAGAAAAAAAAATTAACGAGCAAATAATCGTTTTTTTTTTTATAGTTCGTTAAACGTACACTCCACTATTAGTATCGAAATAAATAATATATATATATATATATAAATATTCCGTTATCGATTCATATTCTATCATATTTAATAACGTTTCGTAGTTGTTTTTTTAAACAATTTTATCACCGCATCTGTACAACGTGTTTGCGATTTTTCCTTTTTTTTTTTTTTATTATTATTCATTCGTTTCGACTCTGCGCGTGTTCTTTCTATTGTAATTTATTTTCGCGATTCTGTCGTTCGTTTAATACGCCCGACGATGATTTTTTTTTCTTTTATCGAAATCGGTAACAGACAAACAAATTTATTATAATAATAATAATAATAATAATAAAACGACTGGAATATATTTCTTTATATTTTGCATAACACACACACACACACACACACTTTGGCTCGATTATCGTATATCGTAATTAATATTATTCATAGTAAAAACGTTACCGATTATTTTAAAATCAATCTTTATTGGTAACAATTAATAAATAAATAAATAAATAATAATAATAATCGATTTTCGAAATGTTTTCACGCGCAAATTGTTGAAAATAAACGAGAAAAAGAAATAATCCGCTAAAACACATAACGTAATAATATAATAATATGGTATAGGGAAAGAGTCAACTACAACGATATTGAAACACACACATAATATTGTTTACGCATATTATAACATCCTTGTGCTCGTTTGTCCTTGTCTGTGTTTACGCGTTACGTACGCTTATTGTTACACACGCAATATTGTATTGTATTTTTATTTTTTTTTCATTTCATTCCTCCGGTATTTATTGGACAATAATTATCGACAGCGTCGTAATACCTTTGTAGACACACTGTACTGTACCGCGCGCGCACACGTTATTTACCGCAAATGAAAAGGGAAAAATAATAATCCGCCGTTTTTGTGTTATGAAATAAATATCACTTTTTTTTTTTTTTTTGTCGGTATATCGTTCGAATTTTATTGAGAATTTTTTAATCGTATACAATCGCGGTTTCGTTTTTAGTAATATTCGCGATGCGACGACGGCGCCGTTCGGCGGGCATCATTTCATTGCGGCGAAAACTTCAATCGCGGAGTGTCGCTCGAGTCTATCAACACGCGATTGACGTCAAAATTCAAACGCGCGCGCACGACGATAAACGAATGAAAAAAAAAGAGAGAGAAGAAAACGCGCGTACGCGTTGTTCGAATATTATTCACGATAAATATTATTTTAAAATGTTTCGCTGCTAATTTTTATTCGACGATTCGGTCGGTATGAGTAAATATATATATATATATATATATTTATTTATTTTTTTTTAACGGCGCGCTTTAATAGATCCGTTCAGTCCTTGAACCGAACCGCGTTGTCGACGATTAGTAAAGGAAAATTAAATAAGAAAAAAAAAAATAGAATAAAAAAAAAAACGAAAAATTCGTAAAACGGGCGACAAGGACTCGGCGGCGATCAGAAACTAATAATATTATATCGCCGCTTTGTAAACAAATATCCGTAAGAAACCAAATTCGCGATAGCGGTAACCGTAAAAATCATTTCACGTTTTTTTTTTGTTTTGTTTTATGCGGTTTGCGAATAGCAAACAATTAAAGCGAACGCGCTAATAACAGTCGTTTTGTAACTCGTAGAATATCAACAACAACACGTTTATATTGATAAACACGCGCGTTTGAAATCCGATGATGATAACGCGTTGTTCTAATAACGATGTTACTCTGTACGGAACGCACGCTGAGCAGTGAGCGTAACAGTGACAAATGCACGCGCATGTCTCGAACGAATCACCGGGGTAACGATGTTCTTTTGAAAGACGATTTTCATTGCCGATAAAACGTATACGAAACTGTTTTATGATCGAAACCAAACGCTATTATTATCGCGGTGATCGCGCAGTGCTCGTGTCTCGTTAGGCCCACAAGCGGAGTACGTCGAGAAAAAAAAGAAAAATATTATCACCGTCGATTTTTTTTTTTTCGCTAAACAACGGTCTAATACGGTTGTCGGCGAATTCGCAATCGGCAATGCGAGAGAAACAAAACCAACGGTTTTAGCGTTCCGTAATTCGCTTTTTATTTTTAATAAAATATTATCGCGGACGAATGTTCGAACGTATATATATATATAATATACGATAAATTTAGATCCGTTGTTGAAAAAAATGAGAAAAGATTAAGCGTTTATTATTATTATTTATATTACGCACACAGGCATCTTAGGCCGTTATTTAATGTCTATTTATTATTTTTTTTTTTTTATTGCAATTAATCGTATTACAAATTCTTCTCGACGTAATTCCGTTCGTTTTTTTTTTTTTTTATTTTTCATTTTGTTGTTGTGTTTTCTTCGTTCGTTTAACCTAACCTGTAGCAGATGTTGACTTTTTGTCTTCGAAACCGGTATAAACACACCGAGTAAATAAACAAATTCAATACGACAACTCTCATAATATCTTATTATATTTCTTTATTTTTTATTTTTTTTTTTTCATAAATACTCTTTGGCTCGATTGTATATTCACGTACGCGCGTATACATAAACGTATTATTTACGAGTATTCATTTATATTTTAAATATTTGTATTTCTTTCACGCGTATCCTTTTATTTTATTATTAACGTTTCGATTTTACTACGTTGTACTCGCCACATTAATTTTTTCGTATTTTTTTTTTTTTTTTTTTATATTAACCGTATTGGGCCGCGTTATCTCGAATAAGAATCGCGTTTTATTATTATATTGCTGTATAGATATTATGTATTTTAAATATATAATATATAAGAAAAATAATTATACACATATCATTATAATATTATCAACGAGATTTACGGATGTCGATCGATTTTTTTTTCTTTTCATCGTCTTTCTTCGCGTATAAATATCGAATATCGTTAGAAAAGAAAAAAAAAGAATCTTAAATCGAATACCGCGCACGCAATATGAACAAAAAATAAATATATGTGTATCGATTTTTCAAATATTATTCGAATTTCGTTCGCAATATAATAATAATAATACGCACACACCACACACCCGCCGGTCGGCCGTGTTGTTATATATTTCGTTCACGTAATAACATGCGTACAATAGTAATTTTATAATACATTTGAATTCCGCGTCGAAACGGAATAATAAATATTACTAAAGTAAAATCACTCGTATTGTTATCGAAATGATTTTTATGCGCTATGAGAAACTCGTTATGTACGTGGCTGTGCGCGAGAAGCCAAACCGAACACGAGTGGGTAATTAAAAATAAAAAAAAAAAACATAAAGCCGAATAGAATTATGTAAAATAATAGCGTTAAATTTTATTTGGTTTAGGTATATAATATGTATGTATAAAAATTACGAGATTTATAGAAAATTTCAATAACAAAATATCTGTTTTTGACCGTTTTTATACATCGCCTTGAAAAACACACTGCTCATTTCAGACACAAAAAACGTTTGAACGGATTTTTAAACGAATAAATATTGCATGCGGATTGAACGCGCGTACACACACACACACACACGTATTTAAATTAAAATAATACGAAACGAAACGCAATCGTCAATCATCCTACGAATTGAATCCAACGAGTACCTAAAAATCCTACTACACTATATAATACAGTCTGGTGGTTTTTTCACAAACTGAGTCGCGTTTTTAAAGTCAACATTAAAAAATAAAAACATTTTCCCTTTCGTCTTAACAAAATTACATGATCGTCGGTAGGTAAAAAAACTCTACTTGAACGATTTCAAACATTTATGTAGGAAAAAAAACACTATTTTTCCTCGCACTAATCATCGCGTTGAATCGTAGTCACTTGGCACAATATATTTATTACAATTTTCGTTCTTCAATCATGCTCGTTTTTTTTTTTTTTTTTTTTTTTGTAATAACGTAATTCAAACTGAAAACACGTAACGGACGATGATATGTATATCTTATCGGCTGGTCGAATAAAATTAATCGTTTGTCATCGTTGATTTAAAATGCAAAACAACAAGACTGAAAAATCTCTGTTTGACTTGGTAAATTCACTCGATCAGGGGCCGGGAGAAGGGATTTTTTTAAAAAAAATGTTTTCTTATACCGAAACAATATAAAAAAAAAAACCTCCGAGTAAAACAGCGCACGGGCGTTATTTAATCGCATAATTCATACGTAATAATAATTTATACTCCGCCGTTTCCCGTGTATATGTAAATATTTACATTCGTTGCACGTATGTACACGGCACATAAATTACCTCATCCAAATAATACGCGCGTAATAATGGCAAGACAATAATAATTACGAACATATAGTCGGGGATTCTGTAATCGAGTGTTTTTTTTTTTAAAAAAAAAAACTAGTAATTCGTCGAATTAAAAAATTATCGCGGATCGCGTGTAAAACTGAAAAAAAATTGATTTTTTTTTTTTAAACATTTTTAATATTTACAAACAATAATCGATCGCGAACGAGGTAGTTGTCACCGGTGATCGGTGCGACGAATACGGTTAACGGAGGATTTTCGCTTTAATTCAGTATTTAATCGTAATTGATAGTTTTCTGATATTTTCCGACGCCGCGTCGACCATAATAATAATAATAATAATAATAATAATATTTAAAAAAACTGAAAATAAATAAATTCGTTCGATACAATGCTATATAATACGTAAATACGCGTTATATTATAGGGAAAATTCTCAGGCGTATTTATAGAGACGATTTAATATTATCGAGATTTATACAATAATATTATACGATTGTGTAATTTATTTTGTTACAGAATTTCGTGTGTATATATTATACAGAGATTGTTAGGATAATAATTTATTCGATTAATAATAATAATAATAACTGTATACGTACGAAATAAAATAAAAAGACGTAGGAATATTTTTTATTTTTTGTTATAAAACATCGCGAATTCGTAACAATGTAAAAAATTATGTTACAGTACCGTCGTTTCGAATATAATATTATAAACAATTTGTAAAAAAAAAAAAAAAAAAAAAACAATACAGTCTAAATTATATTTATAAATCACCGGTACGATATACACACACACACACATGCGTAGAATAAATGTAAGAGTACACGACGTAAAAAAAAATGAAAACATTTTTTCTTTCGCGCTTTTTGACAGACGTTGTGTGTTGAACGGGGTTTTTTTTTTTAAATACACGTAATTTAATATGAAAAAAAACCAGTAGAGAATGTCGTTCGGATTTTAAAACGAATCCGCGTGAAATCGTGGCAGATATATTTTTAAGTGTTGCATAGTCAAACGTCGCGCGCGTCAGACGACAGTGCTCGTATGTAATAGAAATGTACACACCGTTTAATTATTATTCCCTCACGTCGCCAGCTGCTTTCGCGTACGAAAACCACACGCTTTACTATACATATCCAGTTAGAGGCGTTTAAAAGAAATATCATTTTTTTTTTTTTTTTTGTTCGCCTTTAGAAATATCAAAACGGATCGGTGTTTAAAAACAAAAAAAAAAAACTCGTCGAAAATAGTAGTAGCGACGCGTGTAGTAATAGTGAGGCGTCTCCGTATTGAAAACGAAGAGAGGAAAGCAAAAAAATGTTTACCGTCTTCGGATTAGGAGAGTACTCGGCTTTGAAAAAATGTAAATTTTATTCGTCGTCGTCTTTGCGCGCAAATTATTTTTTTTTTCCAACGCACGCGTGTCAACAACAGTTGATTAAAAAAACATCGATTCAATTTTTACGCGCTCTTTTTTTTTCCTCCTTTCCTTCTTACTCGCAATACCACCGTATTCACGGTGTTACCATTATCGTTATTACAAAAGAAAAAATATATATATATTAAATTAATACGTTTTTATGTTATTTCGCGTAGAATATTCGGTAAAAAAAAATATATATATATATATACCAGTCCGGGTTAATATTGGAAAAATAAAATAATAATAATAATAGAAAAATCAAACATTATATAATAATAATTGAAACATATCTTTAAGTGTTATTCAAATATACAAATAGTTCTGTTCGGTTATGTTTTGTCGTGTGGTGTGGTGTTCGCCACGGTTTATTATATTATGTATTATAATATAATTTTAACTATATATAGCTACGTTACGTTTTAATATATTTGTATATTATACCGGAATATATAATACACAACGACGCATTAGTACACGATTTCCGTTTCTGTTTGTACAGTTGTTGTCATAATATAATATATACGCGCGCGGAGCGATTGTAATTTATTTAATTTTTTTCCGAATCGCTGGCAACCTGTAAGTACGCTCGTATTATACGACTGTAACGGCGATAATGCGTTGTTACACGTTTTTACTTAGGAAAAATCGGTCGTAGAATATAAATGTATATATATATATATATATAGAAAACGTTTCGTTCTACATATAATATAGGTGTAAACACGTCGCGCTGAAATTTTTTTTTTTTTAATATGTATAATTATTAAAAGTCCACACCACACCAGTTGTTAAACGGATTTTTTTGTTTTTTTACGTATACGGGAGTGGTTTGAAAGGTAAAAGAACAAAAAAACGCTCTGATTTTTAGATTTTTTGGTACAAAAAAAAAAAAAAAAAACGCAACGGAATACGCGTAATCCCACCATCACTGATGATCGCCCGATACACGGATCGCGTGTATCAATCAAAATATTATGATCTCAGTTATGATGCCGCTGCCATTCGTGCATAATATTTTATATGAAATATAAAAGTCATGGAGCATACGATAAAATATAATTTTTTCCATGATATAACGATGTTGATAAACGTGTACATACGCGATGTTAGCGTCGAAATCGGTTATTTTTACGTTACGAAGTTGGTAACAAAAAAACAGGAAAATAGAAACGCATATGTGCGGCTCACTATAAATATAATAGTGATCCATGTTTTCTATTAGAATCCGCGTTCCGTGTGTTATTGTGTCCACAACTAATGAGTTATTTTTTAATAATTTTTTTTCCCACACTAAATAATCAATTATATTCACACGGTTTTCCGAGTGAAATTTTACGCATCGGTTTTCTCGGCAAACACTTTATAAGTGTTTAGTTCTGTTACAGAAAAAAAAAAAAGAGATAGAACAAACGACCGTAAAGCTCATAACAGTTGTGTGTATAGTTCATTTCGAATGAGTAGAAAAAAATTATTTTTGTTTTTTGAAAATAAATAATATCAATAGTTATCGAGCAAACTAGAGTGGAAAAAAATATGCCGTTCTTCGGAAAATCGAAAACTACACGTATTATACGGTTTCGTTTAAATTTTAATAATAGTAATACGTTCGACATGGCATTATATATATATATATATATATATTTTTTTTTTTTTTTAATTACCGCGTTTACGTTTAAAAGCGTATTGTGAACACTGTTTTTTTATTTCTCTTTTTTTTTTTTAAATTCCGAAGAATTATATAGAATTCGACGATGCGCGGCATTATATACTGTAGAAAGAAAATCGTACATGCAAATATTCGCGTATCCTTTCCGATTCCGTTGCAACGATCAATATACGTATCTAATATAATATCGGAAATGTGAATTTTTTTCGCCGTCGAAAACGTAAACAAAATATCTCGGTTGTGCTGAACATTTTTTTTTATTTTTTTTGTAATAATTGAAGAAGAAAAAAGAATTTGACAACACGCGTTTAATATTGATACAGCAGTTATATTTACTCGTATTTATGAATACGAAAAGTATTAATAGAAGTATATTGGATTCTATAAGTATAGCTCAATATTCATTAAATAATAATATTAAAAAAAAATTGTTTTCATTTATTCCGTTCAGTAAATTTTCGATAATTCTACATTTACATATGTATTTTATTTTTATTTTAACAGATTTTCAATGCACATTTCGTGTAATTTACGTCAAAAAATACCACTGCTCTAAATGTGTCTCGCGCAATTTATAAAAACGATTTTTATCCAGTTATCGTTATTAACGATATAACAATAATAATAATAATATTTATTTATTTTATGTTACCACTGACTATTTTATGGTGATATAGTTTAAAACACATGTCTTATTATACGATTATTAATTTCACTTTTTAATATACGGTACGGGTATATTTTTTGTGAACAATTTGAAACACGAATTTATTGTCACTTTATTATTTATGCAAGTCGTCTGTTAAAAAAAAAACAACTTTAAACATACACATTTACAGGTGCTCGTACTAATAATGTATCTATACCGCAAGTATATAATATTAAACGTATAAAACACACACAAAAAAAAAAAAAACAACGCTATTATGATTATACAATATACGTGCGTATATCGTCAATTAAATATAATTTTTTTTTATATGCGTGTTTAGCGAACTATATTAATTTTATTTTTTTTTCCGAGAAAACTACAATGTTTGACCACGAGTCATACGAGACTACCATGCAATAGGTTCATTAAACGACAAACGTGTTGTTTCAGTAGTAGGTTTATTAATTTATTATTATTGAAAATGTTAATTCAATTCCAATGATTACACATAATATCAAAAAAATATATATTTTATGTACTTAACACATTTTTGCGCGAAGTGAAAAACGAGAATTATTTTAAACCTTCTACATAATGCATTGTTGATTAAACACACTGCGCAGTACTGCGATATTATACGCAATTTATGTGATACACACAATTGTTTTATAAAAAAAAAACCGACGAGCTTTTTTTTCCAGCAAATTATAATTTTCAATTTAGTATAATTATTTATGCGAATATACAATCGAGCCAAAGAGTGTTACGAGAAATATAGAAATTTTGCGTAGAATTTGTGTATTTATACTCTATACCTGTTTCGATTCATCATCTGTATCATTTGTATATTAAGTAAAATAGAGAAATACACTAACGGAATAAAAAATAAAAACGAACGAAATTACGTCGAGAAAATTACGTTTATTCATAATTAATATGTATAAATCATCCGAAATACTTTGTTTTTTTTTTAAATTCCTAATTCGTTATCGGCGTCGATTACGATTTCAAAAATTGCATTGAATTTTCGGCGATAATTGTTTATCGACATACTGTACACCTCAATAATCGATTGCATATGATTTATTCGTTTAGATTTAAAATAAAAAATATATATATAATTATTCTGTACTCGTTCATATATTATATCATTAAAACAGCAGGCGCCACCTTTATTTGGTTTATTAATAAATTAATATAACAATTACTACTTGTAGTAGAATTTCTATATTCGTTTTACACAATCGCAAAAACGACAGAGTAAGAAACAAATAAGGGTTACGTGTGTTAAAACAAAGCTATATTACATAGTTACTTATAGTAATTTTGTTTCACACACATTTCACGATTTCCCCGTTTTTATAGAACGTATTTTTCTGTTTTTCTTGTTTTAAACTCTTCGCCACGTATTTCATTATTTTTTTTTTCTTTGCTTAGTGTTTTAATTCATTAATTTTTTTCTAGTGTCAATATGTGTCAAGATAATTCCGTAGCGTGTATTGTACTCAAAGTGTTAATACGATTTTTTTTTTTTGATAATGGTTCAAAGGAGTTTTCAAAAAATGATAAAAATATTTTATATATTGTTTGTTAAATTTGTATTTGTTAAGTAATTTTTGACGAAAGAATACAGTGAAACAAAGTGAACTCGCCGATTGTCGTACGGCTTTTATGAAGAGTAGATTTTTTCAAACAGATATAATACAACGCTGCTTGACTCGGTTTAAGAACCTATATATAAATATATCGAATTTTCTCGTACGGAATTTTTTCGTCTCGTTTTCTACAATTTCGGTAAAAATAACAAAAAAAAAAAAAAAAAAAAAAAACCAATATTTCTCCTAAATACGCTTTACGTCTTGTGATTTGTACACATTCACATTATACGCACACACCGTTGTTACGCTCCTGAACTTCGTATGAATTTCAGTGGTATTTTTTTATAACGAGCACCTGAAATTCTCTGTTTGCACCCCCACAATATCAACATTTCAAACGAATTTGAAAACGAAAAAAATCAAACGAAGCAAGAAAATTCTTTAAAAAGGATATTTATACATTCTCTCTGTATCTACTGTTTGTATTAATTTGTTCAGCGTGTGCGTGTGTTTCAAATGTCAATCGATTATTATTTGATTAATTATTGTAATTTACACGAAAATTCAAAAATTAAAAATAAAAAAAGATCGGTAAACGCGTATTTTCGTGTTTTTTTTTCTTTTTTCAATCGCGTATTCAGTGGGGTTTTTTTACAATCATACAAAAGTCAATTCGCCCAAACGATAATAACCAATTTATCGTTTTACATTAATATAAACGCGGTACCGAACTGTGACGTGTATACGAGTATACTTCAATCGCTGGCTTATAGAATACGAAAACCGACTGGCATATTATGACGTAGTATTACCCGTTGCGCGCGCCCGTCGTCGTATATTTTATAATAACATACGACCTACGGCTGGTTATATTTTAATTTTTTTATTCTCTCCTACAAACACGAAACATAAATATAATATTGTATCCACTTTGAGATGTAACTGACGGCGGCAAGACGCGTTCAAAACGCGTTTTATCGTACGCACAGAGTACCACCGCCATCACCAACGCACGGCTATTATATAAAATGTATACTCGACGAGTACACAAATGTCTAATGACGTATTCGACCGGTCTTTGAAGGCAAAAAAAGAAAAAAGAAAAAAGAATACGGTTTTGTTCTTTTTTCGCGAGTATTTTCTTATTTCTTAACAAAACGACGACTCGAAATATTCGTTTGCCGGCCGCCCACATTTAACAATTTTCAAACGCGTTCTAATCGTTATAGTCTCAAGAGAAAGACGGATATTCGGTAGCAATCAGACACTTGGCGGCCGTAGTATTCCGAATAATTTCTAGACTCGAACTTCTTATAAATAGTATCCGCGTAGAAAAAAAAAACTCATTACCATTAAAATATTACGTAAAAAGTAATTATTTCAGACGAAAACACGAGTAGAGGCTAATAGCGGTAGTTATTCAAAACAACATCAATTATTATTATTATTATTAAAAATCGCTATACTTGGTGTTCGGATCAGGCGCGGATCCAGAATAGATTTACGGGGGAGGGGGGGGGCATCAAATAATATCAATAGAAATGATCATGGTTTATAATGTTAAAATTGTTTGAAATCAGGATAATGACGATTGAGACGAAGTTTACCTAGCCGACGCGATTAGAAATTACAGAACTATAAATATAATTGACCGAAAACCAATATCAATTTAATAATTTAATGTTAAGTATAGTATTATTAATATTATATAATATGTATACTTTAATACTTATAATATTTTTCCTTAGCTTCTTTTTTTTAGATTTGGAGGGGGGCATTGCTCCCATGCCCCCCCCTTGTATTCGCGCCTGGTTCGGATCCAGTCTCATTCGAACAACCAAGTACATTCTATTACATTTGTGTTATATACTAAAACTACGTGGTATTCATTTACTTTTATGTTTATTTATATAAACGCAGAGTTAAAAAAAAAAAAAAACAATTATTAAATAACCCGAATATACGTCGATGACTTCGATAAGAGTTTATGTTTGTTGTTCGTATTACTAAACGATAAGTAGTAAAAAAAAAAAAAAAAAAAAAAAAAAAAACTATTCAAATATTTGAAATATTTTTAAAAAGTATTTTACCCAAATCTGGTAGTGATTAATGCGCATTACGATTGAGGTCAGAATTTATATATTACGCGTTTGCGTGTTTTTTTTGTTTTCTAGATCCAAATAGATCGGTTGTCAAGTGTGTCCACCACGATTTGGTTTATTCTCCCTTATAAATGAAATGTTTTTCGCGTATTTGCGAAACGCGATGCGCATTATATATATAACGATCGGATGTTTACGGTTTTTGGAAAATCTAACCAACGGTATTGATGTTTTAAAACAAATGTCTTTTATTTGTCGTAAATATAACATTAACGTTACCAGTATTTGTCTCGGTCGGACGAACGGCAAAAAAAAAAAAAAACGAAAAATCGCTTCGTTTAAATACGCTCCAGTACAGTAAGGACGTCGCGACGCGAAGAGGAGTTTTACAATCCTTCTTCGTTCCAATAGTGTTTTTTGAAAATAATACGTTTCTTCCGATTTTCGGATTGTTTCGAACGTAAAAACGGCCGAGAGAATCGGTAAAAACATATCGAGTATAGGGTATACGCGATTATAGCGGCGATTCGCGCTTACCGGAACGCAGTGTGTAACGCGTGACGAGATCGTCCGAGCATATTAAAATACTCTCTTGTCGAAAACTTGTGCGCGAGAAAAATAGAAATCAAATGAAATCATTGTAAAACCGAGTGGTTCTTCTCAACGCTCGCTCGGAACGTAAGAAGTGTTGTTTTAAACGTGTTTACAACGGGCCGTTTGCCTTAATCCCGCGGCAGTCGGCGCTACGCATTTATAAACGTCTCCGCGGTACACTCGTTCGGAATTGAAACGTGAGAGGGGAAAAAAAATATAACGATAATATCAGCGCTGCGTACGGACGGAGAACTGTATTATACCGAACACATTTGGCATTGATTAAATGTACTCGCGTATTTGCGACCGATATAAAATTTTGAACGTTTACCATTCGGATAATTAATTATCCGATAATAATAACAATAATCGATATAAACGCCTCATCAAGTGTCTAATATATACAATGATATACGGCGGTGTAATACACGTTCTTTTTTTGTGCGCGTACAATCGTCGGGCGATCAAAAAAAAAAAAAGAAGAAAAAATTGTATTCCGTATCGTATTGAAAACGGTATTACGATAAAAAAAAAAAATATATTTGTTTTCTCGTTCGACACACTTGTGCGTTATTCGCCTTGTCCGTCGCACTCGTTCGATCCGTCGTGCGCGCGCGTGCGCGCGCGTTCGCCTTCTGTACAAACACGACGCGCTAAAGTATAATATTTTATCGTCGACAAAAACATACCGCTGTAATGTGTGTGTGTGTGTTGTGCGGTTATAAGTGCTCACTCGTATAGGAAAAAAAAAATTATATATAAAAAATACTCGTTACACGAGTCGTTTGTGTACGTTAATTATTTCATTGTCACCGTCGATGACGCGGTTTTTATTTTTACGCATACACACACAGGCTTCGTTTACCTATACAGTGTAATAATAATAATAATAATTTTTTTTTTCGTTCGAACGGAAAACACGAATCTCCGGGAGACTGGATGGGATAAAACGTCGAAAACTATCAATCCGATGCGCGAAGGAACGTTCAAATCTCCGAATCGATTTTCGATTACAAAAAAAAAAAAAAAAAAAACGGAGAAGAAGACCTTCTGTGTTGACGGAACGACAACCGCGAGACTGTTTGAATACGATATCAAAAAGTCTTTCGAAAACTCCGGTTCCGTCTCCGACGCGCTTTACCCGAACGGACGACGGACGTCTGCAACGGTATTCGGAAATGTTACATTCGTCGTTAGCCCGGCCCACGCGTCTTCGCAACGTCTCGACCGTTCCAAAAAACAGTATTGATGACGGAAAACGATTATGATGTCCATCGTAATGCAATAGATCGTTATGTAATACGTTATTGCGCACGAAACAACGTTATCGTCAAATAATAACGAGAGAACGATTGTTGAAGTTTCAAACGTGTTTTACGTTACCGTTACGGTTTTCGTATTAAAAATGTAACGTGTAAATTCCGGTGAATTCACGACGCAGAGTGCGGCGGTATTAAAGTACATTAATAGATAAAAGAAAAAATAATAATAATAACGTGAAACGTTCGCGAGAATTCAAACCGGGACATTTTTTTATTATTAATAATAATAATTATTATAATAATAATAATATAAAACGCGTGTGCGATAAAATTCCGAAATATCGAAACGTTTACCATAATATAACCACCGTATCTCGGCGTAATATTGTGTACGCCATTTATAAAACGCAGGAAAAATGTATATGACGAGTATTATACGAATATTTTCGTGCGTGATATATTACCCCGTTATTATACGAGATAATGCGAAAGTGAGGTTTTTTTTTTTTTTTTACACGATTATACGCATTTTATTTTATTGGATTTCGGTGAAAACGACTACTTACTGTGAAAACGAAATAAAAAAATTGACACAGTGCGAAAAACCGATGGTTCTCCGACGCCACATTACATACGGGTCATACGGTTTTTACAGGGATCGGAGAATTCGTTTAGCATTAACGATTATTATCGAATACAGATAAAAATGGATTTGTAACGTTATTTTACCAGTTTTTTTTTTTTTTGCCAATACGCGTTTAACATTATTTTGTATTATTCATAAAGCTCGGGGGAAAAAATATATACATTTACACGGTCGTTTCATTAATGTATTGTAAATAATACGTCGATGTCGTGGCAGCGTGCGCCGGGACTATTATACTAAATCTTACCTGTTTACATTTCATTAATAAAACACATTTTTTTTTTTTTTTTTAACGCACGTTTCAATATTTTTTTAACGCTATAAAAGCTCTTGTCGTATAATTTTATTATAAATCAATAATAAAAAGAAAAAAAAAAGAAGCGTTTTACGATCAATTATCGCTTTTTACGCATTTTACAATAGCTGAGACACCGCGCGCGTACACGTTTTTACAATTCAGGTCGTATATAATATTTGGAGGAGCGCGACTCCGAAATCAGTGACGCTATTAAAATGTTTATGAAGTTTTACGCGCGGAAAGACAAGAGACGACGATGGGCCGTTTTCGACTTTTCTCGCAAGAAAATAATAATAATAATAATAAAAAAAAACGTTTTAACGGAAAAATTGTGTTCTCGAAAGAAACTTTCTCCGCAGTTATATGAGACTTTCGGGGAAGAAGTGTGTGTGTGTCTCGAAAACTCAAAATAATAATCATAAACGTCAAAACGATGCTTCTAAGCGAAACAAAGTAAGTGTAAATTTTATAAGTAGTAATTTTGTAAGTGACACCACAGCGATTGAATGAAATCGCGATGGTCAGTAGTAATAAAAATTTACGCGGATATCATAATTTATACCATATTCCCCCCCCTCGTTTATTTTATTAATAAAAAATGTGAAAAGAAAAATTGTTACGCGTTTAAATTATTATTATCTCTCTGTTAGCGTGCAGAGGCAATTTGTCTAAATCGGTTGTTGACATATTTATAAGACGCGAAAGGAAAAAAATAATCGCTCAACATATTTATTTATTTAAAACTTGGAATGAATCAAATTACATTATAAAATAAAACGATCTTCATAATATTTGTATAAAACGCATAACATCAGTATGAATTGAACTATATATACTTGTAAAAAATGCAATAACAATTTGTTAGAATATAATTCTTCATCGAAACGGCGGTCTTTTTTTTTTAAGGCACCGATACTCGTCAATATATTATCTCGTCTTTATTAATTTAATGTTTTTCCACTTATACAGCTGACAGACAAATCGATTTATCCGATTAATTCGAAACACCGGCGGAATCAGTTTTGAAAACCTTGAGCTTAAAAAAAAAAGAAAAATTGCACGTTCATACGAAATTCGTGCGTGCAAGTAAGTGAGAGGTCCAGTGAAAGGACTCGGATAATCACAAATTTCGGATTTCAAGAAAATCAGATTTTAAAATGTACTTTTCTCGTTTTTGCGATATTTCGACCTCGATTTCGAAACTGGACTATTCTCGTTTAACACTTAAGTGCTCGTCGAGACCAACAGAAAACAAAAATATAAAAAAAAAATCGAAAAATATACCGTTTTTTTATGCTTGTCCTACTCCTTTCAAGTATTAAAACATATTTTATTGCCATATATAAAGCGAATTAGATGAGTTATATTTCTATGTACAATTCAACCGTCGTAATTTTATAAATTTATTTCCGTTATTAGATACGTCTTTCTTTTCTCCAGCTTCTAAAAAATCCATTCTGCTTTCATTATTTTTTCCTTGTTTTTCTCGTAAACGTTTTTTAAATTTAAATTCGCTATTCGAAAATACGCTCTGGTACCGCGTTAATTCGTATTCGTACGCACTACGTTATATTTCAATATTATTTATCTATAATAATGTGCGCACGCGCTTATGTATTATATTATTTAATGTACTTATCGTTTATGGGAACAGCGCTTATATGACCGTGCTCCGTAATCTCGTCGAACACTGCATGACAAGAATGAAATCACAACGTATTACACGATGTTAGGACATATTATTATTCTATATATTACCAACTAATATATACATATATCGGATGCGTCATGACGTTTTATCGAGCAAACCGCAGCATGGGGAGAGAGAGAGAGAGTAGAGAAAAAGAGTCTTGTAATATATTATTATTATGATCGAAATTAGCCGACTCGGAAATTAATTGACGACGATCGGTAATAAAAATAGCGTAGAAAAAAAAAGCAAATATGACCTAAAAATTAGCCGAAAATAGTTGTAAGTATAATGGCAAAATAATGATTTTTGAACGATTTGAAAAATGACGAAAAATGAAATATGCAAAAAAAGAAAAACTATTATAAAATATTAAAAAAAAAAATCGTTTTTTTTTAATGATCTTTTTCATACGCTTATCCATATTAATCGGATGTATTATAAAATCTTTTTTTTTTTATAAAATGTAATTTATAGTTTTCTTTTTTTTTTTTTTTGATTTATACACGAAACGATAATTATGAGAGCTTAACGATCAATGGAATTTATTGCGTTTTCCACATCTGTTGAATTATTGACATATAAAAATGACCATCGACGAGAAAAAAAAGAGGAGTTATTCGTTAAAAATACTATACCGTTTTTTGTGAAATTTTTTGCAAACCATAAAGTGAAACGATAATAATAAAATCGTGGTTTTCCACTCGTTTAGTGGGAAACGGCGAGTAAAACTGATCTAAAAATGTTGAAAACGCAAAAAAAAAAAAATATATATATATATAAACAAATCACGTTATTCAGATTCGAATGTTAACGAAACGCATTTCTAGTCAGAAAGTCCATCTACGTCCAAAACGTCCGAACGATATGATTACCGTACAAAAGTCTGTCTTTCAGCTCGAGAGTTAATTAATGTTTTTTTCTCTTTTGGTATTAAATGATGTTTTTTCGACCGCGATTAATGTCCAAGGTGGTTTAAACAAACGCATTACGTTCGAGATGACCGCTCTTTTGATCTTTAATCGAATTATTATTATTGTGTAACTACATAGGTGTGTCCGTGACAAAAAAAAAAAAATAATAAGACGTTCCTGCGCATCATAAAACTCAATGATAAATTCAAAATCGCTATTAATCAGACAGTTAGTGGGTACTGTATTTAGAGGATATATGGGAAACGTAATTACAGATCAAGGCTCGAGGTAATGAGAATGATGAATTTCTCGGCAAGCGAACATATAAATAAGACACACACACACATACAAAGACAATTATAATATTATTATTACAGTGGCGTAACTATAGAGACAGCGATCATGGCGGAGATGAATATTTTTTGTCATAAGAACAAATGTACAATTTTTTTTCCAAGTAAATTTATATTCATTCAAATAAGACATAATTAATAGATTGACAAAAAAAAATTATAGTAAATATTTCATATTTACTATTTTTGACTTCTGAATAATTAATAATTTCGTTATGTACATCTATGAAATGTATCGGTAGCACATTTTTTTTTTATTAACAGCCGTCCTTTACGCAGCCCGCTTTTTTTTTATTATTATTATTATTATTATTGATCAAATTTTTAACAGTGCTGAATGGATTTTGGTCATTTGACAGTATAAATTTGATTAAAAACACTATTTTTTTTTTTTTAATTGCATCCTATTCTTATAACAACAAAAAAGATCAAGGAAAGGATTCGACACCCATCTCCACATGATTACGTTTCTAGCTGTATATACATATATGTAAATAAAATATTTGCATTTCATTTGGTCACGCTATCGCGGTCGTTGATTTCTTTTTGTTTTCAATCGATCAATACGCGTTAAACGAACGCGCTCCAGAAGCAATCCGTCTAAATTTCTGCCTCTTTTACGATATACGTAAGACCAACTTGTGAAATCTGTTTGTGTCACCGATATCGGAAAAAAATACGTTGTCTAACGTTATAAACAATTCCACGCGATCGCAGTGTACAAACGCCAGGCATTTCTAAGCGACTACATATTTTGTAAAATTCATAATCGTATTTTGGTTTATGAGAATTCGGAAATGTATATTATGATAAATTTCGATAAAAGAACCCTACTGCGCCCGCAGTGAAACGTTAAACGCGAATATGATTTTTTTTCTTCTTTTTTACCCAATTAAATAATTTTCTTAAAAAAAAAAATATATTCGTTAAAAGAGTATTCGTTAATTTTTTTTTCATTTTACAAGATATAATAGTGATAGTAAGCGATTAGTTGGCGATAGAAACAAATAAAACGATTTTTTTTCTTGATAAAGCTGCACGCGCCAATTCAATTCAGCTTCAATTTCTCCTTTTAATCGAACAATTTCCATAGTGAATAACGTAATATGTTTGAACAGAAAAAAAAATTAAATTCAAAAACTGTAACGGGTTCACAGAAATCCGTGTGCACACGGGTAAATAGACGTGTTGTTTAATGTTCCTACACTGGATCCGCACATATTTTTTCTCTCTTTTTTTTTTTTTTTCATCCGGCCGACTCGAAACGGACGGGATCGTCTCTTGTGTCGTCTAACCATGTCCTTTGTTATTCCGAAATGAAACTCTTGACGCATATTGTACTGTCCGCCGTCGTCATTTGGACGTTACGCGTTGAACGTGGCGAAATCGGAAAAAGCAATAATTTCTGATCACGAACAATGTGCTGCAGGACGTCCGCGACAGTAACTGTTACTGACGTAGCTGTATATGTATACAGTCGGCTCGAAGAGTTCGTAATTTTCACTGAACACCGGTAAAAAGAAAAAAATCGCAATAAATTCTGCGATGTGTGTGTGGGTGTGTGTGTTGAGACGTTGAAAAGACGAAAGGAGAAAAAAAATGCGAATAAAAGACTAGTCGATAGTGACGTAATCATTGGTAGTCGCGAGAAGGGCTGTATGAGTGTCACGTCAGTCTTTTTAGAATCCGAGCGGAGTGGAGAACGTATTGGTTTTTGCGATGATGATGATGATGATGATGTTAATCTTTCTTCTTTTTTTTTTTATATCCGTATACAAAATAATTTGACCAGAAGGAATATGCTCCGATCTTCGCGATCATACCCGGTTTTCGGTTATGCATTTAGTAAGTACTTTAAGGAGGTAATTTTTCGATATTCTCAATACTTTTACCAAGTGTTAGGGGGAAAAAACTACTGAAAAATGACACAAAAACGCGATTTCGTCGAAATCGATTTATCGTTATTTTTACGTAGTTTCGAAACCATAACGCGAGGTTATATATAGAAACTTGAATTATTCACCAAATACGTAATATTTTACTATTATTATTATTATTATTATTATTGTTATTATTATCTATAATATTGAGGGGAAAATTTTTTACCAACAAATTAATTTCAATTTTTCGCCGCGACGGACCATGTTTTAATATCAGTTTTATATTTGTATAATTGTTATGGTTTTGCGCGCGAGAACATTGTAAACGTTTCTCTCGGTTCTTGTACAATATGTGAAACGTATAAAAATATATTCTGATTTCGATTCGCGAAATTCCGACGGAATACCATTCGCTATAGACCGTAACAAAGATTCCCAGTGCACTTACACGTCAAAATCGAATTTTTATTATATTTTTTCGCGACGTGAAGCGTGTACTGTGTACGTATATATATAGATAAAGGCGCGCTGCCGCAGTATTTTGACGGCATGAACCGTTCTGAAGTCAGGACATAAATCAAAAAAAATAAACAAATAAATAAAAAACCATCTCGAGTCGTAAATCTTTATATCCTTATACGGAAAGACCGTTATACTTTGGTAAAAAGTTTTCGTCCTCCCCGCATTTCATCCCGCCACCAGTCTTTTTAAAATCTCCGAAACTTTTGCAAGCTAATTTTCCCATACATATATACATATACACATAAAGTCGAATGTATAATAATTGACGTGTAAAAATCCGGTAATTTTTTTTTTTTACGCGCATATCGTGTTATATTACGTTTTGCTTTTTTTTTTATATAAAACGCGTATATTTATTCGGTAATGAATTGAAATTTACCGAACGTATTTATGCTTCGGTGTTCATACCGCGTGCCAGTGTATCGTAGGTGTACTGTCCGATGATTTATATGGGTTGTAGTAGTACAGGCCGAGATATTAATCACAATATAGTAATCTAATTCTTTTTACGCGTAGGTCGGCCGAAACAAAAAGTAACGCACACTTGCTCATAGCCCGGGAACGAAACGCGATGTAAAAGAAGGAAGAAAAAATGAACTGTATCGTAGATTTACCGTATATATTTGATTTTCGATACGTCTTGATCTAGACACCGTTTTACGTGATGATTTCGTTCAATTCGTTCGCTTGATGACTCTGCGGGTCACGTCAGTCGCAGAAATTGGGGACGACCGCTGCGAGAAGTGTTCGTCTCCAATATTTCCTATATCCGTTTGAAATTTTTTCACCGTCTACACACACACACACACACTAGTCGCCTCAATAGTTCCATCACGTTACACGGCTTGTAAACACAGTCAGTGGGATTCGTTGCTAACGGCTGTTCAATATGCAATTACAGCACGTTGTTTCAAACGCGATTACCCACACGAGTGGGTACCTACACTCAACTCCATCGAAGACATGGAGACGATGTCCACGCCGATTTGTACGACGATTGATATGCCATTGCCGTCCTACGAATAGAAATACAGACGTCTGTGGAAACGTAAAATATAATTACACGAAATGTTGAATACAAATTCACTGATGCACATTTTGTTATTATTACAGTTGGCCCGTTATAACGTAACCAACCGCTTGTAATCCTTGCGTAGTAATATCGTATTGTTGCGTGGGTTAGCGGGAAAAAAAGTGAAAAGTGTATTAGTGAAAAAGTCCGTTTCCGTTGGCTAAACACCAAATGAAATCAATGGAACATAGTGTTTTTCAACAAGTTTTTTTTATTAAAATGTGTGTGCGTACAAGAGAAAAACGAATAACAATATGAATGGTAAAAAAAAAAAAAACAATCATCCGTTCCAAAAGGAATTTAAGTATAATATGTTTTACTGTGAATAGCGCGTATATGCATGCATTGGGTCGAAACCTCGGGGGAATTAAAAGAGCGGTTGTTACATACGGACAAATCGGTGAGGAGTTCGAATTCGCACACTATTCGATTGCGTTTGTTTGTTTTTTTGTAATTGATAAGATCAAAAATTAATAAATATTTTAAAGCGGTGGTTTTTTTTTTTTATACAATCCGTATACGTCAGATATAAATAATCGAATTTTCACGCACAATGAACGAAGTTCATTTACACGAACGATAATATTTTTCCACCGTTACGTCGAAAAAAAAACTGAGTTGTTACAAAAAGTTTGAAAATTTAAAAACTTTTTGCGATTGAACATGCGCGCAAAAAAAAAATCAATAACACTCGTACAAACATCGTCCGGATTAAAAAGTCGTTTTTTATGAAAAAAATTTAGTACGTTTTTAGTTATTTAATTTTTTCGGGTAATTATACGTTCAATTTAATACAATATTCGTTAACACATACGAGTTTTTAAATTGCTCGAACACAGTATAAAGAATATAATACGCCCAAGTACCTATTGGCATTATTATGACAACGTAGTCGCCTTGCGCACCGCGGGAGTGTAGCGTATATAATATGATGAGCAGTGGTTTCCAAACTCTAATAAAAAAAACCGCAGAATTCTTGAATGTTTTCCAAAAAGATTTCACAATGAGTCTTAAAAATTAATGCGAATAAAAACAAAAACGGCGTTAAATCTCATAGTAGAAAAAAAATGACCGTTATAAATATTTTCGTTGTGAACGCTTGTTTGAAAAAAAAATTCATTTTATACGTTCCAAGAGCACTTCTTAAGGATTCCGTGACATTAGAAATATGTAATTGATAATCCGTAAATCGGCATCACATAGACGCTGGTTAGATAAAAAAAAAATCGTAAGGAATAGCGCGATTTTCTTTAATTTTTTTTCCATTTTTACACAGTGTGTATATCGTCACCGTTATTTTAACAATCGTAATCGACCGAATGATTTCATTTTCCAATTACATCGTTAGATCTATTATTTTGATAATTGTTAATATTTTATTACTGCGATAATTATAACATATATTTCCGGATTCGTTACCGAACTCGTTATTTAGTTATGTGGCCCACGCGTTTAATAAATAATTCATTTTCGACTGTTCGATAAAATTTGATAAATTGCCTACGACACAACACGCGTATAATATTTAAAATTATCGTAAAATTATTGTTTAATATAAAATAAAAAAAATAACAGCGGTTCATTGGTCAGGATTGCGTAGGCGATGTTAATATACGTATACATAATAATATGCGAGTAATAATAACCCGCGGGCGTATATTGTACGTGTATAAAAGAAAATCGTTTCGACTCGAGTACACGTCTTCGTTTTCTTTTAGTATTACAAATAGATTTGTACACGTTATTGGTAAATAAAATAATACTATTTTCGATTTATCCGTCTTGTTTGTGCGTTGTTCGACGGTGTGTGGAATAAAACAGGTCGACGACATTTTAAACGAGAGTGTAAACTATGTGTTACGCTTACACGCAGCTCGCCATAACAAAAAAATATTTTAAACGAATTCGACGGGGGAAATTATTGAAATGAAAAATGTAAATCGACGCTAATTTCCGTATAAACGGTCGACAACAATATTAACGCGTAGTAATTTAAGTGAAAACGAAAATTTATTAACGAACGATTTTTCGCGGTTTTTTTTCGGATTATCATTTTTTTAAATCCAGATTTATATAGTATCGTATGATTAAAACATTGTTATACGGGCCAAGATCGGAAATCGTTGACCAAAAGCGATCGATTTCGACGTCTCTGCTTAATTTCGTCTCCGGAATCGTTCGCATTGTACCGATTTTCAAAAAACGACAACCGTCGGTCGGTATATTATAAATTATAATATTCGACAATAATAATAATAATAATAATAATATTTTACGTTTTATTCTCTTTTGTCTGCGGCGTACATGTGTAACCTCGACTGACGCTGCGCTATACTCGTGCGCGTGTGCATACACTTTTTTATTAATAGGGCAGAGGAGAAAAGAATTTCGCCGAGAACGAAATCCCGTAACGACGAGACGATCGCGCGCGATTGTATAATACACAGCGACGAACGTTTTAATAACAGTAATAATAATAATATATAACGATCGACGTTTAGAGAAAATAACGCGTTATACGTGGAGATATATCGCAATGCGTAAAAATCACTCAGTTCATAATAGCCGCGTTTTTTTTTTTGTCATTTTTTCCTTCTTTCTTTTAACATCTTATACGCGCGTTTATGACGGGTATGACGTTACGCTGTCCCTTGTGCGTCCATCCGCCCGCAACGAGTGGATAAAGGCGGGCCAACGGCTGAGCGGATTGCCGCGGGGAGGCTAAAGCTAACCAAACACCATAAACAAACAGTTTACACGTCGTAAAGTCAATGTAAAAACGTCCGTTTTGCCTATTAAGGTTTACTATAGAGTCGTATATAAAACGCGCACGAAAACGGAAATCGCGGTATATGGCGAGAAAGAGAGTGAGAGAGAAAGGGGAAAAAAACTTTTCGCCGCGGTATATTTAATTTATATTAGGTACGTTGTTGTATTACACGTATAGTCTTGTGGTAGAAAAAAAAAACGCGTTTTAATAGAATCGGTTTTGTGTGCGTGTGTGGTGTGAGTGTAAATTGTACGTTCGAGTATAAAAAACGTTTTATCGGCACACGATACGTCATATAAGAAGGCCATTATTATATAAACATTGCCGATACATGTATGTACAGTAACAATCAGAGACGCATACTTACGATTTGGCCGCGCCATATAAGTGTACCCGTCCCCCAACTATTCTCGTTCACATAACAAAAAAAAAACACACGAGAAATCGATATAAAAGTGGACGAGACGACGATTCGTTTTATCGATTATTAGGAAAATAGGTACTCGTATACGTCATTCTATGCGGTATTGTATTGGACGCGATCGTCTGCAATCATCCTAAAACCCTTAGACGTGTCTTAGACTCATTTTATAACGCCATAAGATCGTATGGACGCGCACGAGCGTTTAGATTTAACGTCCTGCAACGCTCCCCCCGATTTAATTAAACTATTATCGTTTTGTGAAAAACGCATTCGTTCGAAACGATAATATTTTTAAAAACCCGTTCGCCAAAATAATAATAATAATACCGAAAATAGGAATATAAAACGCGCACTTCCGCGTTATTCTAAGCGAATACCGAAATTTTCCAACAAAACGCTTCTCGTCTTAAAAATAATAATAATAAAAAAATTCATTTCGCTGGACGCCAGAGACGTTTTTCTGAAATGCGAGAGAACAAGAAAAAAAAATTTGCCCGTTCGTCGTCGTCGGTTAAAAGAACGCATTTTAATCGGCTTCTTTTTTTTTCTTCTTTAAAAATTCAATCGCGTTGAAATTACCGCTTCGTCGAAAATATCGCGTACGTTTACAACACGCAATTGTCTCTCGTCGACGTTACGTATATAACGGGTTAAAAAAATAATATATATATATATGTATCGCGTGCGATTAATTAATAACGTTTCCGTTTCCG
This sequence comes from Chaetogeoica ovagalla, assembly GCA_032441825.1. Lineage (NCBI taxonomy): Eukaryota > Metazoa > Arthropoda > Insecta > Hemiptera > Aphididae > Chaetogeoica > Chaetogeoica ovagalla. The sequence continues at coordinate 4,347,946 of CM063732.1, read as the reverse complement.
CGGTGAGCGGGACTGCGAGTTTTTTTTTATTTATTTATTTATTATTTATTAGAAAAAAGCAAAAAAATTAAAAAAAACGCGTATGTACGAGACACATTTCGTTCGAGTATATTTTAACCGCGTAACGTTATAATAATAATAATAATAATAATAATAATAATATGTTATTTACACGCGCGTGTCGTTTTGCGGAAGTGTATACACAACACGCAGAAAGAAATAAAGAGAGAGAGAGAGAGAAAAGTGGTGCCGCCGTCTCCGTAGGTGGCCTTCCCAACCCGGTCCCGGAGACTTCGTCGTCTTCTCACGCGCACTCGCCCCGCAGCTAAATACATTGTGTGTACACTGCGCGTTGTGTTATACGCGAGTCGTCGTCGTCGTTCTCCGTTCACATGACGTATTATACGAGAGTGTAATACACACGTTATGATTCTCGCGACGTATCACCCGTCCCTCCGTTCGGAGTGTACTGTAAGTAATAATAATAAAAAAAAAAGTATCGAAAAATTTTCCCCGTCCTCGTCCGACCGAAAATTTAGAAGCAAAAAGAAAAAAACACACCAGCGGGTTATGGGCGCAAAAATTATCCGTCCAACGCGTTTTGTTATTATACAGAACGCGTACGGTTTTGGAATCTGACGTAATCCATATTTTCTTCTATTATAATCGTTATAAATTTTGTTGGATTTTCGGGAATCGCGCGAAAATCGATACTTTTCAAATGACGCGGCGACGGAACTGTCAACACTCCAAAACGTATTGCACGCCGGTTTCCAATACAACAACGAGTATAATTCGTCGTGATATTTATCCAAACCCGTATAATCATCTTTCCCGTTGTAAGTCCCGATGATCGTTTTCTGCTATGCTCGCTGAAACTGCCTTCGTTGATTCCACCGGTACAGATTCGTTAATAAATAATAAAAAAAAAAAAACGGAAACGAGCCGTGTCCGGTGTAGTGTAACTGGTGTGTTAGAGATTTCAGAGTCCGTACAAAGTAACGCAATCTGATGGTAAAAATGTCAAGAATCTATAAAACCATTAGTTTTGTAAAGACGTAATGTTCCTCAAAAAATTTAAATACATTTGGACGAAAAACTCGAAATGTCTATTAAGGGAAATTGTGACAAACGATTTTCAAGATTTTTTTTTTTTTTAATATAAATTATGACATCATTGACATCGTATTAAGTTCGTAAACCTAAAAACCAAATATTTCTCTCTCTTTCTTTTATAAATTAACTACATCAAAATCTATAATTGTTAGCAAAATAGCCCAAATTTCAAAGACATTTTTTGGTACATGTTTTTTTTCTCCCTTAATATAATAGAAAATTACGTATTTGGTGTGAAAATTACGAAGAAATAACGACGAAATCGCGTTTTTACCGTTTTTTACGTAACTTTTCGGTAGTTTTTTTCTAACGCTTGGTAAAAATATTGAAAAAAATCGAAAAATGACCGCTCTAAAGTACCGACTCGATGCAATTTGCTACCGGAAGAAATCATCAATGACTGTAACGATAGTTATTGTGTACAGACATGAAAAAAAAAAACACAATATCGTAAAATGATACGCTCCGACCAGAATCGTACGTGCGTTTTTATTCCGTTAAAATATTGATTATGTTTCAACGCTTATAGTAAAACACACAGATTCGCCCGAGTTCAAAATTAAAATTTCGCCTATAGAACACACTTATAGTAATAATTGCATCCAGAAAAGCGCGGTGGACCGAACCGAATTCAAAAACAACAATTGCCGTAAATTAAAATCCCCACGTCCGTGAAAATAATGAAAATGAATAAATTTGCCGTTGTGTACAGCGTCAAATTTTGCGAATTGCCTCGTGTGGAAAACGTCCCCGAGGAACGTCTGCTCCGTTTCGATCGGATTCAATATTAATTGCTAATTATAATGTACTCGTATAAAAAAAAAATACTTTTTTTTAATACAATATTCCCTGGTTCGATGCGTTTGCAAGGCTCGTTCGTTTACGAGAAACGTGCGTAGTTAATACGTGTACAATAAGAATAATATCCTGTGTTAATAATACGCAGTCGCCCATAAAGTTTGCAATTGAAGTCTTTTCGAAATAGAAATATATTCCACTAAACGTATTTAATTATCAAGGAATCAAAAAAAAAAAAAAACAAAAATCCATTGTTTTTCCGTTTAGAATTTAATACTAACAGGAGGAATAGTCGATTCGATAATGCATGCGAATCCGAATCCGTGTAAGAAATTTAAAGAAAATAATATAATTAATGAGAATAATTTCTTTGAAATTAATTAACACGAAGACCGAGCGGTCAGAATCGTGTCGGCATAGAGTACAATTCGACGAAATCCTAGTAATATCGAGCTCTCGAAAAAAAAATAATAAACAAAAATGTCTTGCGAAAAGAAATTAAAAGAATTTAAGCCAAAGATTCGAGTGCCCGATATAACTCGTCTCGGCTCTTGCGGGATCGTTCGCGCGGCGTGTATAATAAAGATTTAAAAACGATTAAAACAGAAAAAACCTCCATTTTCCGATACGGAGAAAAGTTACGGTCAAAGTTTCGAAAATCGCGCGTAAAACTGAATTCAACAAGTAATATATATATATATTTTTGTTTCGCGTCCGATCGTATCGCACGCAGACCCATTTATTTTTTAGAACAGTTATTTATAAATAACGACGAAAATGTATATATATATATATATATATATATAAATCCGTATGTTTAGTAAAAAATATAGAATAAAAATTGTACCAGACGAGATCGCGTACAATAAGAGATACGTGGAAAACGATCTATTTTATCTTTATATTTTTTTAAAAATATTTAAAAGGCATTTAAGAAAATTTTTGAGATAAACGCGGGTATCGCGTTCAACGAATGGCAATAAAACAAACAAGGATTTTTTATTCCTCAAAAGGAAATACGCATGTTTGATTTACCCTGCGGATAAAAAGTGAAGATTCGAACGTACAAGCGTCAGTAGTTTTATTAATATTGTTTTTGTGGGACCTAATTTAAACACGATATTCAGTATATTAAAAAAAATTACAAAAACACAAATAAAATATTATATTTTGTGTCGTTAGGCAATCCAGAAGTCAGTTGGTAACCATCAGCGTTAATAAAATTGTAGTCCTTTTTGCGTGTCTTTATTAATAGCATCATTAATATATTAATAATACCATAAGTATTATTAGTATTAAACTATTTCGACACGCAAATTAAAAGTAAAAAGTACAAAAAAAAAAACACGAAAATTCAATCTTTTCCTTTGTCAATTCTTAGATCGGTTCAATGACTTCGATAATACTCGTCCCTGTTCCATTGCAGATCTTTTTAGTTCTCTGTAAATGGTTTTTCTTACGTCTTCCACGACGTGTTTCATCACATTTACCTTTTCCAGCTCTTTCATTCCTTCCGCATTATTGTCGATTCTATTTGGCGGACACACTTTTGCGTACAAAAATGCGGACATTCTCACTTTTGATTTGGAAAATGTTAACTTTCGACTCCGGTCAAGTTAATTTTATAAAACGCAAAACAACTTCTCAGCTCCACACGAGTCAGATATGCACAGAAAAAATCAGTTGGTTTTCGGGTTTCGTTGCTTAGTGCTCGGTAATAATCGATATAATTACGCAACGTTTCGAGCATTGAAAAATGCTGCTTTCTCCTCGGTATGATAATTTTACCGATTATTATCGTTTGGCCGTCCAGTACGTGGTATATTTCTCCCAGTCATCATTACCGAAAATCGTTAAAATCGTTTACATCGGTGTTTTTTGCTTCGTTCACTGGAATTCCTTTTATTTATACGTTTAGGATTTATCCGTGGTCGACTTAAATCGCGAAATCAATTGAAACCAATTATATTCGTGTTGTTACAGCATTCGTTCTAATCGGAAATTTGTACACAAATAAAAAGGAATCCGTGGTAAAAAGATCGTCGCGCTTAACTCGGAACAACGATGGCAAACCGACAAATGTCGATTCCATACGATTACAATAATTAATATATCGGAAAAAGCAAAAAGCGTTTTTACCGAAACGATTTTGACGACCGACGCGTTTTACGCGTTAGCCGGTTGATGATGATGATAATAATAATAATAGGTATAGGTGTACGTTTTTTTATATTACGTACAAAAACGCGATGGCGGCGGCGGCGGCGGCTTTGAATATTATTATAAAAGGCTACGGGATGCGACGACGAAGATATTCTCCACGGCCACTGTCTGTTATGACACCTGGACCAGGTGACCCGGGGAGGTGGCATATGCCAAGCACGAAGACCGCCGCCGCCGCCGCAACAGCCCAGAACTCGTTTTTAAACTATCGTCGTTATTCTTATTGCAGCGAGCGTTGTGCGACGAGCCTCGACAACAATACGCGTGTGTATGACCTCTTTTACAATGAGTATAATACGTTTATATTTTATGTGTTATACGGTGAAGTATGTGGACGAAGAGAGAGAAATAAAATGAATACGCGCCTATGTGTAATAACCCCGTGTACTTCTTCCACTCGATCGGTGCGTACAATATTATCGTAACAATTGTAAAACACGTCGGTATTTGAGTGAAAATTACGACGGTTGTGTTGAAAACGGTAGAACAATATTATTGACGCGGGCCCGTACTAGACATCTCAAAGACAAAATTAATATTTCTACGCGGAATGGACAACGTTTTATTTTGTATCTCACTTCTGAGTGCGCGCCTGCGCGTGTAAATTATCGTAACAAATAACGTACGAAACGACCCTTGTCCGTCGTGATTTCGAGACGTTTCTCTTGTTACGCTCCGCGGTCTACATGATTTCATATTATACTTCAGTGAACGTCCCGGTGTTCGACACGTATTTATTTAATAACTCGTACTATAATTTAGAAGGGGAGAGAAACAGGAATATGTTCTATAATTTCTCGCTATAGAAATAAACGCGAGGAAAAAATGTGTGAAAAACTAATTTTATTGTTGAATTATTAACATTTTTAGCCGATGTCGATTCGAATTCGTTTTCTCTGCAACAATACGCATTGTACGGCATTAAACCGTTTTGTGACGTATAAACGATTAGTGTACAATTAATGAAAGCGTATTACGCGTATCGGAATCATGATTTATATACAGTGGAATTTTCGAAAACGAATTGGTTAAAAAAAAAAATAAATACCGCGACATTTTAAATATTTGAATTTAAAAACGCGACTCTTTAAAACGATCACGCCTTTGGCGTATTTTAAAACGGTACGTTTTTCTATAAACGATTCAAGGTTTTTTTTTATTCGTATTTTTATTTTAGAAAGTCCATTTTTCGCGGAGGAAACGCCATGCAATAGAATTTTTTATAATTTTATTTTTTTTTTTTTGCGCGAGCACACGAACCCGTGTCTGTTTCTCGCCATTTTCAGTAATATTTACGAGTATAAAAATCGCGATACAAATATTGATTTGTTTGAATTAACGAACGCCCGACCGTCGGCTAACACGCCGGGTAGTTTATAAAATCGAATTACATTTTTTCTTTAAATATATTCGAATGTACATGAAACGTATGTGAAATCAGAAACGTGTGTAGAAGACTTGAAATTTTCTCAATACGATATAATATTATACACTCGGACTCGTCGAATAAACAGAGGTACAACGAAATAATAAAATATGTATAAACGACGTATACATAAAGAGTATAACGGACTGTTAAAAATCGTAATTGTCGCCTCTGACTATATTTTACGAGTTCGCCGCCACCGCATCCATAATACATAATAACGCCATACGTATATACATTTTGTTGGACCGAAACGATCGTTTAAATGACGCCCGCGATAATTCTGAATTTCAGACGAAAAAACGACTATTTTTTTTTTCCGCCCGTTGTTGACGATACGATTGACACACACGTGTGTGTGTCGATCCGATTCGCATTGAATTCACCGAGATTTTGCAGTGTAGTTAAAAAAAAAAAAAAAAAAACGCATAAAAACACTTGAAATCGTATAAAAACGATACGTTATTGTATTGAGTAATAAACAATTAACGACAATCGTTATACACCTGTGGATCGCTATATAATCTAATTCGTGACGTACGCCCGTAGATCACCGCGCGCGCGTCAACGTGTATTATGTACATATAACGGACCACGTCACGGAATAGAAATATTAACAAAAAGACTAATTCGTGGGCCACCGGCGCGCATTTAAGTATTCGTTTACGGCGGAAATGACTGAAAAACGAACGTCTCCTCCTTCCACTCACTTTTTTTTTTCTGGCGATTTCGTCGATTATTCCATCGGAGGACACCCGTTTCCGATGTTATTTACGGGGCGCGTTGCATCGTCGCGAGCGAATTCAACGCAATCCAAAATTCGAATCGATTATCACGTAAACGCAAAGAAATATTTCATGATCACATTGTTAATAACAATATAGGTACTTCTTTCGTAGAGATTTTTAAACGCGTTTTTAATCTCTTATTTTTTTTTTTTAAACACGAAAACGCGCGTTCAACAGTCCTAGAAAAACGAATGTTTTCTAATAAAAACAAAAAAATCGTTTTTTATAACCCAGTGATAAAAGTAAAGAGCAATCACAAACCGTATAATAATAATAATAATAATAGTGTTAGGAAAACAAAAAAAAGAAAGAGTCAAAGGGGAGACACGTGTGTCTACTACGCGTCCCACCGTTGGCGATCACGTACAAAATATATATGAACGGCCACGTCGTTATTATTGTACGCACCGAGTGTACAGGTCTTGTATTAACCGCACCGTGCCGCGATACAATAATAACAACAATACGCACGCAAAACAATATAGAATTTTTATTTTTCGGATACAGTTCGACGAGACCAGAAATAAATACAACCGACCGACAGACCTTATAGCGTTATTATTGTGTGCGCGCGCGCGTGCGTGTGTAATAACTCCTCGACATCCGTTCCCTGGTGTAATAAAATAATAAATACGATCTCGGGCACCGTTGAGAACGGATTCTGATGCAACGCGAGACTCTTTGCGCGCGCGCGCGCGCGCGGCGGACGTGCCGAGCGTGGAGAAGGCGGTGGTGTGTGCGCCGCGCAGTTCCCCCCAGAGAATGGCTCCCCCACTTCGCGTCGTAATTTATCTCGTATAACGGATATATGTATATATACAAGCGCGCGCACACGCACAAACGACAAAAATATATTATAGGCAGTGCTCGCCGCAGCTGTAGCAATAATATAATCGCGTAATATACGTGTGTATATACGTATTGTGTATAAACGTAACGAAAATATATTAAGCGAGTGTGAATTTCACAACGAGAAAATACTACGCGAACGGTATTTACTGCGAGTGAGAACTCGAGGGATGGGGGGGTGGGAGGGTTATAGGGTCGGACCACTCGTCGGCGGGACATATACTATATAATATGTAAATAAAAAAAAGTCGATTTAAAAATATTATTGCGCGTCGTCGGTCGTCAATTATTAATACAATTATTATAATTATTATTATTAATACAATTATTATTATTATAATTCGTTCGCGATGCTGTTAAGGATATTTGCAAGACACGCGTGTAGACAATAGAAGACAAAAAAAAAAAAAAAAACGAAATGTTTAAAAGAAAATCGCGGATGGAACGACGACGACGACGGCAACGTAAAATTCAAATACGAATTCTTTTTGTGAAGCTGAAAAAAAAAATTTTTTTTTTGTTTATTACCTCGGTATTTTTTTTTTTTTTACACAATTTACGCGAATATTTATATTAATCAAACGTAAACTATTCGAATACAACGACGCGCATAGTTTTTATAATACGGATTAAAAATAAAATATTATTTCTATATAAGTATATATGCTACTACTGCAGTATGGATACGGTTTTCGCGTACGGGGAAAAAAAACCGAAATGTCTACAATAAATATGAACTTAAAACGACAATTGGAATAAAAAAAACGGGTATTTATAAATATCGAAATCGTTGTTATTATTATTATTAATTCTTTTTCTTTTTCCGGCCTCGGTCGTGTCAAACATTTCAATCGGCGGCTCATTAAAATCTCGGGGAAAATAGCTGCTCGTCGAATCGACACAGTGTAGCTATAGGCTTGTATATAAAGTGTTGATATACACGCCCGCTACAGTGATAGAACGGTATTCCTTTAGTGTGTTCAACAAACGCCATAAACGTTATTAATCGCGTGGCAGTTGTCGTTTACATTTTTGTCGTTTGCAAAATTATTCTAAGCTTGCTAAATGCTAAACTCTCAGGTAGAGACCGCGGCTCTTCTGCTCCGCCCTATCCCCGGAGCTGGACAACGGTTTATCGTTACAAAAGTACGAGCAGCGGATATGTGCGTGGAAATCGGCAATATCGTTCATACATTTTTGTTCGAATAAAAAACGCGTTAGTTTAAAATTGTCTATTATTCGTGGACGTGTCGTAGGAGGCGGAGAGAACGCGATAGAATCTCACTGGTACGCATTGCGAGAAATCTCGTGAAAACACAACCGAATTGAAACCTCCACAAACACACGTTTAAAATGGCGAGGAGGAGGACGAAGTTTTCTATGAATTCCGCGCGTTTTAATGAACTCACGGGAGAGAAATTGTAGTGGACGCCATTGGTATTTCGACGGGAGGGGTGGGGGGAGGAAAACCGAGCGATTTTCGAGTTACGGCTATTTCTCTCTCTCTCTCTGTGTATAAATCTCCAAGATTAACGTACAAAAATAATAATGATTTTCGATATAAAAAAAAAAATCTCGCCTCGTCCACACGACGATATTCGAAATCGTCAAATACAATATAACGCAAGAAGAAAAGCGAGGCGTTCCGGACATTATAATATAAACGCGATAATACAATACGCGTCCATTCCCTCACGCGCGTAGGTACGCTGGTTTACGACGGTATACTTACCTCACTTACGTATAATATATAATAACGTACCTTTAAAATGGCTGTTTAACCGACCGCAACGTTTCGCGTTATACATAAATATATATATATATATATATAAACAGGAATATATTAACTTTATTATTATTCGCTAGTGCGTTCTCGATTTGACCTGTAAATACACGCGCGTATAAAGAGGGGAGAGGAGAGTGAAATGTGACGAGAACACAATATAAATATATAATATATACGTACACGCGTTTCTTCTGAGCAGTGTGCTCGGCGCAAAAGAGCGTAGTGAGGGGAAAACGTTTCGGCGGCTCGTTGGCCATTCGTCGTTTCGCGCACCCTCGTCCTTATATATACTGCATTCGCGACTTCTTCGCGTACGCAAAGGAAAGCAACAAAATAAAACACACACACACGTTTTTCGTACATCGACGAGGGTGCCTAGAGTTCTCCTACATATATTTCCGAAAAAGACGTATAGCTTTTCTTTCCGCTCTCCAGTTTTTTGTTGAAAAAATCCACAGCCTATACCGGTGTGTACACAGTATACGAGCTGTCCTCTCACCCACACCCAACAAGGCGTGCGGAAGGGAACGTTTTTAACAGCTCTCCGCCACGACTGCGGCGCAGCAGTCTTCTGTTTTTTTTTTTTAAACCCCTCGACGGCGTGCATAATTCGACCGTTTGTACAGTTCTCGTACGTTTACAATTAGTTTTTAAAACGTATCACCGTATTATACCGTACGCGTACATTCTCAAAACGCTTTGAAACGCGCCAAATAAAATGATATTTGACAACGCGTATTCTCGAAACACCTGTAACGAAGCGCGCCGAGCTCATTGCGCGAAACGAGTACATCGATTGAAATATGACCCCACGTATAGGAGGCCAGACGTTATTCAAGACGTACACGTCACGGAGGATGCGACGAAATATAATTTTCCCGCGATATTCGTCATGTTTTATTATTCGCTTCGAGATAACAGGACACAAAACGGCGTGCTCGTGGTTTCGTCATTTTTTTCATAAAGAAGTCTGTCGCGAAAAAAGGGAAAATACGAAACTAAATGCGCGTGTGGGGGCTCACTATGTGTATGGGTCCATTTTGCACACACAAGAATACGCCATACGGAATGCGCGTTCCGTGTATTGAGTTCAGCGGTAGTTTGCACTCTTTGTAGGGACCGGACCGAGTTCTCGTTTAATCCGATCCGAAGGAATAAATACTAATCAAATGTTTGCGGTGTAGTGTAACGGTTTTTTAGCAAAAGCAAAAAATAAAAAACAATAAATAGCTTATAGCCGGTATATTATTAGGACGTAATCTACAAATCTTTATTGTTATAATTTATTGAGACCAATCGATATGGAGTTACGCATTACGGCCATTTTGATGATGATCGGGGGGACGTATCCATTGCGATCATATTTGTGTGTGTTTTCGAATACGATCGCGCGTTTATTAATATATAACAGTGAGTATAAAATACTCTTCCAGTTATTTGAAAATAAACAAAACCACTCCCTTCGAACCGTAATCGTAATAATAACAATAATAATAACGATAATAACGCCTATGGACCGGCACGTTAGACAAACGTCTATTGTCCGACCGTAATAGTTTACATTGAAATCTACTCCCGCCGCATTATCGAATTTTCGCGTGTTTATAAACGAATAACGATTCGGAAAGTTTATTGTATTGCGGCAGCCGGTGGTTTTATGATCGCGTTTATTCACTTACGCGCGTGTACACCAGCTCACACTGCTGTTGTTCGACGAATTGATTTTTACAACAATTTTCGGACGTCATGCAAAAGTTGAATTCGAATCGATTGACTAAAAGGAAAACAAAAATTATACGTACGTTATTCGTATTTTGAGTTTTCCCTTACCCTCTCCCCCCAACGCCTCAATGCCACCGCTCGAATAATCGATTCGACACAACTCGGACGACACACGTGATTCAATCCCAGAAACGATGTATACGGAAAGATCCAATGATGTTTTTACAAAGTTATTCCGATATTATTTAATTTTTTTAGTTTTTCGAGAAAAGTAATCTAATTGCGAGAGTGATTCGAACGGTACGTTTCGTCGAATTTTTATATATTATCGTTATGTTATATAATTAATTGTTATCTGCACAAAATAACAATAGTAAATATGGTATTTAAATTGTTCTCTTATACTTCTTCTTCAGTTTGCACTCCGAAATTGCATCGGCCTCCTTAGTTCTACGCCTCTATAAAGAACGATTTTCCACCAGCACTTGTGCGCACACACCATCCATCTTCATATCAACTTCAATTTCGTTTGTCCACTCCTTTCTCGATCTTCAAATTCCTCTATTTACTTTCTACATTCATTTCCACAACAGTTCTCACACCCTCCGTCGAATCGTCCATCCGCATAAAATTTCCGAATCATCTCGACTCATTTTCTCCAAAATAGATGCCACGCGTAAACTACCTAATTATATATTAGTCTATCCTTCCTAGTTAATTTACAAACAAACATCCACCATAGCATTCTCGAGTCCACCACACTCATTCTCTGTTCCGTGTTTCTGTTTATTGCACGAAATTCCGAAATACCGTTGCGACCACACTACTGTTTTATAAAATCTACCTTTCAATCTTACTATCTTATCACACAAAACACGCTTAACGCTTCTCTGCATTGCGTCAATCTACACTTTATCTTATTTTTCATGTCTTCTTATCACAAAGAATAAGAATTATTATCGATCTACTCGAAGACAACTCATTAAATTTCAGTGTTGACTTTAAATATGTAATTGAATAAATTGGTAGTTTGTTCGACATACGTATCCAAAACTTTCTGCTAAAATTATATAATATAATTACGCTTTTTCTCATTCGGTTTTTCACGTAATTTTGTGAATTTGGATTTCCAATCACGGTTGCAATAAAAACTAAAATTTTCGAACAGATTTCAACTCGTCAAACTCTTTTTTTTTTAACTAGTCGAAAAGTTTAAGACCATCATCGATGCGGAAATTAATGTATCAAGTTGTATCAAGAACACACACACACACACACATATCAACTAAAATGAATCTTAATAAATCGTATTACTTTTTTTACCAAACAAATCATAATTTATACAATATTTATATAAATATCGTTAATATTTTCTCTGTCCAAACCGGCAATTTGTCGCGGTGAAATGATATACGGACATGTTCGTACGATCTCACGCGCCGCACGCATTGCACCACCACACTCGTCGTTTGTCCGCAAAGCGAAATAATTTTTTTTTTCTCTAACAAAAATCCACGGAAAACGAGACCTTTTGCGTATAAGTATACTTATATAATATAAGTGACCGACCGACGCAATAAGTACGCCGTCAATAACGTAACGTTACGAAATCGATGGACATTCGCGAAAACTTCGATTTGTGTTAAAATTATTATTATGGAAAAGATTTCGGACGATACGATAACGAAAAGACGCGCTGGCGGACGGGGTGGCGAGATGGAGGTATTAAAAAAAATGTCCTTCCCCTTCACTCCCGTCGAAATAATAAATAAATAAAGGGACGGACGAATAATATATTTTATTTATTGAAGCCGAACCTGGTGGTGGTGCGGTGAGCGGGGCAACGGCGAAGAGTGCATTAAACGCGCACGCATAGGTGTGACCGCGGAAGAAAGACGTACAGAGATACGTATACTCGACATGCGGGGAGAGAGCGCGCGTCTTAGCCTTCTCCCGCCATCCCCGCACACATAAATACATACCGTCCGTCCCTTCTCGTCCTGGTGCCGTCCCTTTTCGCCCTCGTTCGCGCGGCTATATCCTTCGCGCGAAGTCCCCCGTTCCACTCGCCCTGTCCATCGTTTTGGCTGCGGCAAAGGGCGCGAGAGCAGATGCACCCCGTACTTATATATATAAAATACGCTGCACGCACGTTTACAGGGACGGCGGCGGCGGTGGCGGTCGGCCAGTGGGCGGCGGCGGCGGGAGTGTGCCGTGTAAAGAGAATCAATACCGCCCCTGCAGTACCACCACACGACTACCTCCACACGCCGAAGCCGGTCTACCTCCACTACGCGTATACGCGAATATCTGTGCGTGCGTGTGTGCGCGCGCGCGCGCGCGCCTAACAACAAAACGTAGGGTCGCGCCGGAACTGTTTAACGCCGATTTCGGCAAAAACGTCACATCCTTCTCCCCCGCCCTATTACACCTCCACAGCACTACTACTTCCGGTCGCGAGATGCTTTTCTTTTCCTTTATTTTTTTTCCCACCTCCGATCTCCCTCTTCGCGCCATCACGCGGTATACAAGTGAACTCTGTTTATCTCTTTTGTCGAAACGACTTTCTGCTCCGTATAATATTATTCGCTTTCTCCCCGGCTCTCCTTACGGCACAGACGCGTAATCGTTCTCTGCCGTCACTTCTCGGTCGGCGCGAAAAAAAAAAAAACCTTTGTCCGCCCCGCCGTTTCTGTCACGACGCCGCCAATACGAGAATAGTTCTGAGACGATTGCGACGGCGATATAATATAAAAATTATTATCAGCGCGCGGACCGAATAGCTCGGGAAAAAATTAGAAGAAGAATCGAATAAACACGTGTGACGAACAATAATTGACGGAGACGTAATTGAACATCCGCAGTCCCCGGGTCCGATCTCGAATCCGGCGGCTTTTGTCCGCCGTCGCTGATCGATAATAATCGGTCGGCGCGACAGGAGCCCCAAGAGTTTACGGTGCCCGTTTCGGCTGTAGCGCGCGGTGTTCGCGCAGACAGCGGTCGGAGTGGATGGAGGAGCTACGCCACTTTTTTTCGGTTAGCATATTCGATTCCTCCTCCGCATTTATTTCGTTTGAAACCGTTCATCAATTTTGGATTTTTATAAACCGATTTGTTATATGTAATTGTAATTTGTAATTGTTACGCGTTGCCTAATTAATTTTCTTCGGAAAATACGTATTCGAAATCGTTTTTTTTTTTTTTTTGCTTTCTTGGTAAGAACTGTTTCGTTTTCTGTAATTTTAATAAAACTTTCGATTTTGCCTAACAACCTACTTTTACTTGAAGCTGAGCCCTGGTCACCAATAGCGTCAGCTAATAGAATGCCAAAATCCAAACAACCGTCGGGGCCTCCCGACGATGACACTCGTCGTCTCGAACTAGAGGACGAGTTATATGGACTTGTAAGACGGCGGTACTTCGAACAGCGCCGCCCTGTACTAAGTACCCGGAGTACTTTTTTTTTCAAAATTATAAAGTCAATAAAAAAAGTAATATTGCTTAACTTTTAACTCAATATTCTAAATTAACTTAACGAGTTAGAAAAAAAGAAAAAAGTTGTTATCTTGCCCAGCCTCGGGTCGAATTAACTACGTCTTATATTATATAATATAATAATAATAATAATAATAATAATAATAATAATAATAATAATAATAATAATAATAATAATAATAATAATAATAATAATAATAATAATAATAATAATAATAATAATAATAATAATAATAATAATAATAATAATAATAATAACAATAATAATAATAATAATAATAATAATGTCGCGTTCGCGGCGTACAATTAAATAATTAAATTATTAAATAATTCGACACGCACCTATGTCGAATTTAAAACTCATAGTGTAACGCGAGTTATAAACGATAAAAGCCAGAAAAAAAAAATAAATAAAATAAAGTTTAACATAAACGCGACGCGATAAATTATTTTAAAGACTATACTCGACACGCACGTATTATTATTATTATTATTATTATTATTATTATTATTATTAAATATTAATAAATTTTATTAATAACCGATATTAACCCGTTCAATTATTATCTGTTATAAATACACTCGTTGAATCCGCCGATTTAATCGGAACAATGACGGTGTTCAAACACTGGAACGCGACTAACAACCCGAATAAATCGTTAGGGATTCGATCTCTTACGCGTTAACGCTTGGTTTTTTTTCCTACAAAACAAACGCGTGTAAATCGTACACGCGACAAAATTGTTTTCTCCATAAATTATATGCGCTTTTTCGCGAGTATATTATATGGAAAAAACAAAAATTCAGCTTTAACTCGTCTGTACCATTAAACACACACACACACGCACATGTACGTTATTCGTGTATGTATACATACGGTTTGTCGAACGATTTATCATGCAGACGGCGTACGGTCTTGTTTGGAATATATTCCTATTGATCTGTGCTCCGGGGGCGGGCTGGCGCGGACAAGACGAACTTTTTTTTTTCCATTCACAAACCGCACAGAGTTCGCAAACACACACGCACAAAACCACGTAGTAATCCCTCACAAGCCGAATTCCGATTTAATAACGACATTATAGGTTTCATACAGTCTGAAATTTTCGTTTCCTCTTTAACGTTATTTGAACGAAAACGTGTGTTTGAAAGCCTTTGAAAATCACGAACGGAAAAATCTCGGAAAATTAAGTGTTAAGAGATCCATCAGCACAAGCGAATATTCGTTACAAGTGATATTTTTGATTTCAATACCGCCGACGCCTGCAGCTCGCGAAACCAAAAAGTGTCGTTTGCACGTGATCAAATGTTTAGAAAAAAAAATTATCCGTATCCATTGATGATGCAGCGATGAACGAGTACAGAATTCGTGCTTTTTTTTTTTTAATTTTTGTTCGGTGCAATAACCCGCAAACACGTCCGGAGATGTATCTTATATATGGATTTACATCCAGAAAGTATCATTTTTTTTCCTCGGGACCTGTAGAGACGTCCGGGGACGTATCTCGTTTTCTCATCAAAGCATCGGTAATAATATAATTATTACTGTTTTTTCGAGATATTTAATGGATTCGATAATATTATTGATTAGTATTAACCGTTTTTTTCTTTTAATAAATCGAGAGACTTTTATTAATACGTCAGCATTTAACATTATATTGTTTACATTTTCTTTTTTTACATATATATAATCAGTAGCAAAAGTAGAATTTATTTCTTTTATTATAATAATATTATTTTGTAAAAATAATTTTAAACCCTAACCAATTAATAGATATTATTATCATTATAATGTACAAAATAAATATAATATACCTCTATTTTATTCGATATTATATGTTTTATTCGTTAATTTATTTCTCCGCGGTGCCATAATACGACCTGCAGATACGTTTTTGACGTATTCCGTTATTGCGCAACCATATAAAAATAAACAATTAAGTGAAGTGTTGATTATTACGGTTTTTTTTCTCTTTTATAATAATAAATGAAAATTTTCCAATTTATATACAAATACCGTATGAAATATGTTTTGTGTATATGAACCAATAAAATAATATTACTAAATTATTAAATATATATCCCATAAAACAATACAAAAACAAAAAATTTCTTCTGACTCGTAAAACTTTTTGTGATTTCAAACGTAACTCGTTATTCCACTGAGGTCTTTATATAGACATTATAAGCGAACAAAGTGTAAAATAATAAAACAACAACGAAGCAGCGTGAACGAATTTGAAACGTCTTTTTTTTTCTCTCATTGATTTTTCTGTTTGTCACAACGATATGTATTTATATACAGAGACGTTGTAGACTGAAAGGCGAGTAAAAGCGAATTTTTCGGTGCGCTTACACGTGTGGCTCATTAAATTTATTATACAATCGAATAAGGAAGATACGTTTTTTTTTTTTTTTAATAAATTTAAATAACTAATTTTTTTTATTTTTTTCTACATACAACTGATATGTGTCTGGAAAACGATTTGATGTCTCATCCACGTGTGTCGATGTTGTCGAAAACGTAACACAAGAATGTACGAAATAGCTTCGTCCTTGAATGCGATGTTGACGAAATAGCGTACTGAAATATTATACGAATTATATTAATAATAATAATAATATGTCGTGTACGTAATAACGCGATGAAAAAAAGGGGAAGAGGAGTGTTTGAATTGTTTATTTATTTATTTATTTTTTACGTACGATATATTTTTATTTATATAGGACACGACAAAGGCGAATTTCGTGTGTGGTTTTTTTTTCGTTAAACTTCAAACAAACAATGCTTTAATATAGCAAAAACGTACACATTAAAAAAAAATTATATATACGTCCATAAAACTATAAAATTATACGTTAAAAAGAATTCTTTCATCGTATAATTTTTTTCTTCTTCATATAATATATATATTAATTGGACATATCATAGGTGAATCTGAAAACACGTAAGTACATTTCATCTCCTCCTATCACTGATTTCATTAGTTTAGTTAATGAAAAATGGAGGTTTGTTCGCAGATTCACACCTCTACTTTGACCTATGATTCAATCTCCCTCTCCCTCTGTTCTTATCCATGTCAACAATAAACTCCCCGTATATTATGTGTCTCATTTAACAATATGCTACTACCATCAGTCACAGTTGCCTCTAACGTCCTTGGTTATATACACTTACTGAATTACACTCAATATCCCCAGGGGTTATTAACAATAATTTTATTCAGTACATTCATGATCATTATTCTTCTAAGTAACCGTGTTTTCACAAATGGATCCGTTTCGCTATCATCGACTGACTAAGCATATTTTATTCTAGAACTTCGCATCCCATACGCTCTTAACCTATCTCTCAATGTCTCTCCTTTCGCAACAGAATTCCCGGCGCTATTCCCGATAATTATTTCTACACCCATCTCCTTTCTACGGATTCCCGGCTATATAGATTTCTTAGATAATGCGAGAGTGGTTTCCAGATCAGCTAAACCATCAGCAACGTGTTTCGATCAGGCTCTACCTGATTACACCGATTGCATACCCATTCAATCGAAAACTACGTGATAGCGCAGAGTGGAAAAAACCGTTCAGCTTCTTACGCCTCCGTCTTCAAATTAATTTCCTCTAAAACTCCTACTCAAAGTCCGCTCGTCCTGTAATCGTACTATAATTCCAGACCGAGGATGGGTCATAATTTACTATCCCAAAAAGGCGTTTTTATGTTAGGATTCAATCACATTGCTCCTTTCAACTGTAGCGGTAAATATTACGACTTGCCCAAACTTAGCTCACAGCTGAGAATTACTTAAAAAAAATCTTTTTCTTCTCTTTGCACCAACTCCTTCTACGTAAAATCGTGTTCTTGAAATATAGTGGCTATTGAAACTATACACGGGCTTTGCGACACTCACTCACGACGACTCACGCATGTCGATATTAAAATGTGTCTTTTGCATACTCCGTACTGAAATCGTAACGCGTATTACAATGATTTGACTTCTCGTTCGTATTTAAAAAAAAAGGACAACGATAATGGAGAAGGTTTTATTGGAAGTGTACATGCGCGTCGTATACACGAGATAATTTTATATGCACGCGATGGCGACGTGTGTATACGTCAATCACGTCTGTTATACATTATATGCTCTAAAAAACCGTCGTAATTCGAATAGGTTGTGTGCGCGTGGCATTGTGCCTGTGTTTTATACACATATATACGTGTCGGGAAACCGTTGACCCAAGACGACTGTTTACTGTTAACCGAGTGTATTTTTCGATACGCAGGCACGTTTAATAAAAAAAA
The DNA here is from genome assembly GCA_032441825.1 of Chaetogeoica ovagalla. Lineage (NCBI taxonomy): Eukaryota > Metazoa > Arthropoda > Insecta > Hemiptera > Aphididae > Chaetogeoica > Chaetogeoica ovagalla. The sequence goes on along the minus strand of CM063732.1, from coordinate 4,329,443 downwards.
AAAAAAATAAAAACTCCACGACAGATTAAACGCAACGGTTTTATTATTACTATTATTATTATTATTAATAATAATTTGTCGAATATTAATTGTTGTTTTATGATATCCCTACTCCGAAGCGACGACAGTGCACGCACTAAATTACAGAAAAAAAGAAATACGAATAATATTTCGTGTTTAAAAGCAAAAAACAAAAAACAAATTTTCGATCGTTAGAAAATAACTTTTTCCGGACGCGGGAATCGTTACGACAATGATGGTGAACTGCAGGACAAAATACGATTATAAAATACGTGGATACGAGCCAACACGATATGTCATATGCATTGTGTCTTACAAAAAGTAAAGTGTGTCACACTATGTTATGCCAGTGGTTTCCAATTGACGATCCGCCGCGCGGTGCCGAATATTACTTTTTTTTCTCGTTTTCGTCAAATTTTCAATATTTCAGTAAGAACACAAACACGTTATAACTCGCAAAAAAAAAAAAAAAAATTAGAAAATGCGAAACGAACGTGACGAGCGAAATTTTACACGATAATATTAATACCGTACGCAATTTTTTCCCCGCTCCATACTTTGGCAGGAATTCACCTCCGGAATATCGTTATTAATTTATATAGACCCGGCTTTGAGCAACTAAAATTTGTAATCCTCTCGTTACGCCGAATTCGATAGCGTTGCAGATGAATTAATCGAAATCCACTGCGAAACGACAGTAATAGTTTTCGACGATTTCGTTTGGATTTCCAACAGTTTTTTTGCTGGTGCAAACGGGATTGATATTGAAATTGTAATTAATTATTTTTGTTCTAAATTATTGTCAATTGAAAGTATCATTTTATTTTATTAAATTGCGTACGCGTTAAATATTATTAATAATAATAATAATAATAATAATAATAATAATAATAATAATAATAATAATAATAATAAAAACACCTTACTTTTATTCGCGTACAAGAAAACGGACGTTTTTAATCATAAAGAAAATTGTCGTATCGCGCACAAACACTTCACACGCGACTTCGAGTGCGTACGAATCCGCGAATGAAAACGACAGACGGTTTTTATTTGACGGTCGTCATTAAAATATAATAATATTATTATTTTTTTCTTTATCAATAATGATGAATTTGACGAATTCGTAAATAATATACAATTTTTAAAATTTATCAGCATCAAATAAACATGGCCGACAAAAACTCGATAATATCTCAATAACGTTTTCTAATGTTTTTTTCCGAATATAATTTATTATAAATTTAACGTTTTTCAATTTTTATAATATTAAAAAATAATAATACGCATTTTTTTTGCTTTAAGAGAGACTACGTACATATATACATTTTATAAATTTTTTTTATTTTTTTTTTTAGTGCAACGAAAGGCTTTTCAAACTCACTAAACTATCTTGTGGAGGCATTTGAAAAGTGAACATTGTTGTCGAACTAGAAAATTGAGAAATTGAAGAAGCAACGTGTCCGAGATGTCCGAATTTTTTGAAAAAAAAGAAATTACCGAAAATGTCAATCGTAATACACTCGATTTCGTTCATTATTGTCAACGTTTGCAGTACAGACCGTCTAGTGTTTAGTTACACGTAAAACGCTGTTTAGTTATATAATAGAGATTCCCACGCGCATTTATCGATATAAATATAAAAAAAGTAAATAAACTGATATACGAAATATCTGAGCGAAAAAAAATAACATTTAGCATATATAAAAACATGCGATATGTATAGTATATAATTTTATACACATGGAATCGTCGATGCAGTAAAACATTTACGTATAGCTTTCACTGTGCTGGACTTTTGGTCTGTATTCGATAATAAAGCGTTAAGGAAACATTACGGAATCCGAGTCTTTGTAAAGACTCTATTATGATGTCGCATAGTAATAAGAAAATGGAAAAAATATAACGACTACTAATTTGTAATTCTTATTAACAGTCAAAACACGGTTTTTAACCGTATTTATTCGTTTCCCGACGTATTTATATGTCAAGATGTCTTACATACATAAAATATTTATTATACACTACTCAACAGTCACATACAATAATATGTATACGTATAAGTCAGTGTAGTAACTGGAATTTTTGTTTCGGAAGACTTTTAGCATTGGTTTTTAAAATATTACCACTCTCCGTCGTACGTATTATAAGTTTTCCAGTTAAACCCGCACTCGGATTATTTCGCCGCTTTTATACGACGACGACGCGTATGTACTTTATACGAGTATATATTATATCGCCATCAAAAAGCCCATAATAATTATGTTTGAGTTTCGCGCCGTTCTCTCTACCACGTTTATTTAATAATATATATATATATATATTATATACGAACACGCGAATATATCTCACACTGCGTTTGCCGAAACTATCAAATGTTTTTATTTTTCTATACACGTGTGTAATATTAAAAACGTTTGTTATCGAACCCGAAAAAGCCACACACGTCGGTATAATATTTTTATTTATATATATATATATGCGGGTAAAATAATTTATTATTATTATTATTGAAGTCAAATAAATATCGCGATATAAAGACATGTCCGATAATTGGACGCCCAAACTTTTTATTTGTCAATCATTTGTAAGTCGTCCCTTCTACGATTAACCACAATATCACGGCTAACTCAACGCATGAGTTATGATTTTTTTTTTCTAAATTGACTACGTATCAATAAAGCGTGTAATTCGTAAGAAGTGTTCATAATAATTATATTTGTACAAATATGTCTTACGAGTACTCACAAATTACATGCTTTATTAAGGCGTAGTCAAATTTAGAACGAAATCATAACGGCTAACTCATTCGTGAAGTTATAGCCGTGTTACGCACGATCAGGGATAATGGAAAAAGGGACGGCTAACAAATTCTGACTTCGGGTTTACAAATACTTAGAAATTAATGACCAAATTTCAAGTCAGCCGTTCGAAATTGGACGGCCAAAGTCACTATAATATGCTTTTAATATAATATACATTATACGTCAAGTATTCATAAGGTTTTCTTCTTTTTTTTTTCGGGCCCGTACATTAAACGGATTTTTAGCACGAAAATAAAACAAAAATTGTTAAATATAAAATACTCGTATTTCATTTTTTTTGTTTTTATAATTAAAGTTTTTTCTTTTTTGATATTCGTACTGGAAACTAAAATACTTATTTTAAACGTACTTGATTTTTTTCCTCGCCATTATTTTTCACGTTTCTTTTATCGAAAAAATATTAAAGAATGATAACAAGTAAATATATTTTATCATTCCCGTCAATACAGTAATTTCATAGGAAATAACGATGAAAATCATTTTCATATTATCCAGCTCAAACGTATAAAATATCGTAATCGTTGATGATGAAAAAATATTTTTTTCCTTGCAAAATAAATTCAAGTATGTATACAACGTATAAAAATCAATATGCAATATTACTGAAACGTAAGAGAAAAAAAAAATTAAAAGTACTTTTATGAGTGTTCGGAATAATTTTGAAAAATATACCTGTATTTGCATTTCGTAAAAATAATATTCGAACGAATTTGGAATATAAAAAAAAAATGTTTTTCTATACTACACGAAAATAATCATCTCGCGCACCTGATGATTCGCGCGTTATGTTTTCAATTATTGTAGGTGCAGAAATTTCAGGCGATTTCACGATCCAATGCGAAATACATGGGTCGATTGGAAATAAATATAATAAAAAATTCGCTTTTTTATAATATATAAATACGTTCTCTGAGACTGCAGACGATTTCACCGAGATTTTAAACCAGCGTCTCCCCCCAACTAGTGTGCAATGAAATTTCATGATTAATAATAATACTAATAATAATAATAATAATAAACATTTTACGCTTCTCTTATCGGCAATCACCTGACTCTTATTACTTTGATAAATAGTATTACAGAAATTATTAAAACTGAAGAATTATTGGAATAAAACGTAAGGCGGTGTTTGTTAACTATTCGACCCCGGAGGAAACCGTATAACGAAAGGGAAACTGGGCGAAATTTCTCACTAGATTTTTCTAACGTTATCATTTTTTAAGCTATTCGCCAATAATTTACTGACATACGGGATTGCTTTAGTGTTTAATACGACGAAAGCCTATTAATAAAAATAATATTAATCAGTGCGAAGTGTGTCACGGCTAAATATAGGTTGAAATTAGTGCGCCGTGAAGTGAAAATGGGTTGGGAAACGCTGTTTGAAACGAACGTTACGACGAATGCGTTATTGGTTTTACAAATAATATTCGTATATGTCCGTACACAAAAATTCAAGCAGATATGGTTGCTCCGATCTTTATAGTCGTTCTCGCAGTTTACGGGACAGCAAATCGATAAAAATAGTCGGTATTTCAGAGAGGTCATTTTGTCGATTTTCTCAAAAGCGTCTAAAAAAAAAACTACCGAAAAATTACATAAAAACGCGATTTCGTGGAAAATCGATGATATTTATTTCTTCGCGACTTTGAAACTAATGCGGTTATGGCAACTTGAAATATTCACACCAGATATGTAACTTTATATTATATTATATTTTAAATTTCGAAAAATTTCTATAAATTTTGGGCCATTTCAATTATAGATTTTTCAGGTATTTTTAATTCGTAAAAGGTGTAAATGTTGGTTTTAAGGCTTACGAATTTAATACGATATCAGACGTACGCGCGTTATTTCACGACTACATAATATATATATACATATATATTATATATACTCAAAAAATCGTTAAAACATTTCGTCACAGTTTAAAATTTTTCGACAAAGTGTATTTGATTTTCTTTTTATTGGAACATATAGTACGTTTGTTCAATAATGAAACGTCTTAGAGTCTTGAAATGTTTACTAAACTTTGTACTACATATTAACGAAAGAATTTTTATCCGCACATTACATTGTTAATAATTAATTTTTAAGCTTCTGCTTGCAATCGTTTTATCGAATGCGACGATTTATCGCATTGCTTTCAAATTTACAGTTAATAACAAAACTCTAAAACCTTTTTAATCGTATTGTAATATAATTATATAGTGTGTGTGTGTGCTTGGACGAGCAGGGACGGTTCGAAGGGAATTCGTAAAAGGGTGTGACACACACACACACACACACACGCCACTCGATAATATTATATTATAGACTTTCAGCACGCACTCGGTGAATTTATTCGATTGAAACATACTAATATGTTTCAAATTATTTTGAAACGAGGGAAAAGGAAAATCGCGATATTTGTGCAATGCGTGCAGAAAAAACAAATATTGCAATTAACGTATTTGAAAAATCTGAGTGAACAAAACGAGTTTGTCGTCGCAACTACTTCTGCGATTTCTGATCAAAGAGCCTTCAGCAAATTAAAAATCAATAAAACGTTATAAGATCCGAAACGGACGAACGAGAAAACGATACTTCAACGTGTAGTTTGATTATTATCGATTGTAGACACGTATGAGCAATGTTCGACTACAGAACCGCAGAGTCCGATTGTGAAAAAATAATCAAATAATATTTTATGCGTAAATTCCAAACAAAAATCTACTCGATTATTACAGTAGTTTTTTGAATTTCGTATGCGGATTTTTTTTCTTATTCTTATATAACGATTATATATATACATAAGTGATACATTATATCAATTACTATTATCGTTAAGGAAAAATTGATCATTTTCAATTCTAGTCGACAATTCCAAAGACTATAAGTTTCTCTTCTTTTGTTTTATGATCGTGCATGCGGCGAGTACGCTTTTACACCACAGACGTGCGCAGAATATTTTTTCTGGATGTTAAAAACATATTGGCATAATGTTTTACGTATGTTGCGTAGGCCAACGACGCAAATCTTGGCTGTATCGATAATGAACGAAAATCCAGAGGTTATATATATATATAAATAACTGTGGACAGGTCAATCTTGAGTAAATATTCAATTCGATGAGAGTTTGGGCATTGAAAACGATTTAAAAAATGTGTGTTTTAAATAAAGACGAAAAAAAGTTTTTGACAAAAAAAAAAAAACGTCAAGACTCAAGGAATTCAGTATTTAACACTCGGTACTATTTATTAATCCGTTGGGAATACATTTGCATACGCCTCGCGCCTATGGTTTCTGCCGGAAATTTTGTTGATCCTTCAGCTACGCGTACGAATCGTTATCACACCGAGAGAAGAATAAACGGATAAAACTCGGAGGACGAGAACGAAACCGCGTGGATTGGTGTGTGTTTGCACACAACCGCCTCTGCAACACTCGGCTTCAGTCCGTCAAAGCGGCGAGTATTTAAATTGAGGAGAACATTTTACTCCGGCGGTGTTCGTAAAATATACGCGAGTGTGTGTATATATATATTATATATGTATAAAAAGTATAAAATATTCGTAGTTTTTTTTTTTTTTTCTAAATCCTTCGTCGTCGTGTTGCGGTGGCAATTACATATCGTCTGCGCGTATATTATAATACGTGATAATAATATTAATGTACACGCGACTTGATGGCACGCAAAAAACCGGAGAGAAATCAGCTCATGACAATACAAACGCGTTACGGACTGTTCCAGTTACACGCGCCTCTATTGACTCCGGTTCGTTTGTGTGGAAATGGAAAACGAAAATAAAAAAAACTCGTGTGTGTGTGTGTGATGATGATGATGCGTGTGCGTATATCCGAACAGTCGAAGCTCCTCTCCCTTCCTCTCGTCGTTCACACGTGGGAAAATCAAATAGAAAAACAACGTACAATAATATTTTATTTATTTTCGTTACATTTCTGTACATTTGAATACGCCTAATGATTTCCTGTGTAGCCAACACAGTTCGTATTGAAAAAAAAGAAAAGAAAAGAGGTAACGAGCTGCGGATGACGCTTAAGTGAATTTACTTAGATAAAGATTTTACAGTCTCGCCATTAACGTTTTGTAAGCGACGCGATAAATCGTTGCGTTCGATAAAACGGATTCTGCGCTTCGGCGTCGAAAAATTCGAAATATTTATAAAAAGAAATAACGGAGTTTTTTTTTTTTTCTTAATACAGTTGGAGTGACAAGCGTCTGACACCGTTTTAGACTTTTACGCCTTAAAACCATAAATCGCCTTTTATTTGTAAGTCAAATATCCCTACAATATTTCTATAAACAGTCCAAAATTAAAAGAAATTTTTGAAAAACACGTACAGTCTAAAGTTGCGTGTTCGGTGTAAACGTCAAGCGTTTTTTTACGACTATTTGTTACGAAATTACGGCAAAAGTAACGATAACCGATTTTGAAGAAATCGCGTTTTTATCGCTCACCACATTATTTCTTTTGAAAGTTTTTCCTGGCGCTTAGAGAAATTATTGGGAAAATCGAAATATGACCCGTTTAAAGCGCCAAACTAAATGCGATTTTCTACCCGGAAACACGCTGTGGCCGTAAATATCGACCGATACGTCGTCGTATCAGATCAGCTCAGAAACTGAAATATTGAATTCTCGTATTCAAACACAAACCAATCCGCGATTCAAACGTTTTTCCGTGCGACAGGGAGTACACGGTTACTTTTTTTTCGCTTTCACGACGTACATTACGGTGACGGCAAAAAAAAAAAAAACACTCGTCATCTACCTCCGGTGGTAAACAGAATGTTGAAACAGTACGGAACGCCGCGTTTTTCCGAGCCATTAATTTTTCTATTTTAATTTAAACGAGAGACTACGCAGCCGGTATTCTTCGGTGGGCGATTCTTAAAATTTACCATTACTTAATCTTTTGTACGAGAAGGGAGCGTCGGTTTCTGAACGTTCCGCGGTTTTTTTTATGTTTTTTTTTCAACGCCCTGTACGCGTATTCCGTACATTACTGTGTCAATATATACAGTAATTTATATTATAATAATTGTAATAATCGGCGTTGTCCTCGTCGAAAACGCTGCCGCCAATAAATAAATGCGGTATATTTTTTATTTTGCGCGTAACACACAGATATCGCGAAATACAAAATCACGTTTTGCGATATTATCCGTAGAACTGTCGTTCGAACGGGAAATGTGTCGCAAAAAGAACGACCAATAAAAACGAAGTGTAAAAACGAATAGAGCCGAACGAAATTGATTTACAACGTCGCGTTGTTGTTTTTTTTTTTTTTTTTACGGCGTTATTATATTTATTTTTATTTTTACTGCTAAACACTTGTAACGACATCAATTGAGTTTTACACTAATAGACTGCGATCGTCCATAGGTGCGTGTATTAACGTGTCGTGAAATCGTCTGACAATAATTATTTAACACAAACGACGCGGTGGAATTATTAATATATCTACAATAGTATGCAGTAAAACCTATCCATCAACGCCTCTTAACTAGTGTTGTGGCCACGTGGACTCTGAAAACCGGTTTCAAATCTAACGTTAAATATTAATAATAATAATAATAATAATAATAATAATAATAATAATAATAATAATATGTAGGCATATGAATATAAATAACGTATAATATTTATACATATAAATTACGTATATTTGCCCGTTGTCAATGAACAGCGACAATAGCTTTAATGATGTATTACAGATGATCTGGAATCGTCAAAAGTGTCTGTTCCTAAAAAAAAAAATTAAATAAATCACTAATTCGATAACGGGCTTTATTAAATTCCGTGTAAAACATTGGAGGAATAATAATAATAATAAAAAATTCCACGCGTATGTAAACGAAATTTCTCCGCAATATTTCGAATCGATTTAAACACGATAATTTCAATTTGCCTCGTTTTCTAACTGTCGAATGTTCACGTGTTTATTGATTTTTTTTCTTCTTTCAACCAATTCCGGTTTAATTATGAATTTCCGTTGCCGGGTTGTGGTCTATTTAACGTATGTGTATTTCATCCAAACACGTTTTCGAAACGAACGTAAATCAATACGTATAATATAGAGAAAAACGACATCGGATTCCGAAATATTTTAGTAAAAATGTATTTTTATTATGATTTATTTTTGTAAAAAGAAAAAAAAATCAAACGGGACAATAAATATAATATTTTAATTATTGTAACCGGACTCTTGGATTATTATTATATATGTGTATATGCAATAATATACGTATTTGAATTTAACTTTGACTCTAACGCTCGGTTAAAAATTCAATTTGAGCCGGTCTGATGAAAAACTCGACCGACAACGCTCGCACTATGTATACTCGTAAATCGTATGCGTATCGTCAGAAATCATTTGCGGAAATAATTCAAATTTTAAATACAAACGGATTTCTAAATAAATATTTTGCCGCGTGTGTATGTGTGTGTGTGTGTGTGTAATAAACAATAAACACAACGTTTCCGTTATTCTCCACATCACGATCATTCCTTACATAATCCCCCGGGACTGTCCAATATATTTTGAGTAATATTATATTATATTATTTGAATAATATTTATTATTATTATAATTTCGATACGCGCATATATATATATATTGGAGTCGACGGACGAGTGACGGTGGAAACGAAAACAAGTCTCCGGCGGACACCATAATATGTAATAACTTATGAGTAATAACCAACGCTCGGATGTAAACGAATTTCCCCCCATATATATCATCGAGTCGTATTTAAGACGGGTAATATTATACAGACATCTTTTTCATTTTTATTTTAAAACGTCTGTAGATTATAATATCGATTTTGTGTAACATATATTTCGTGCATGCGAATAAAATAAAAGCCGAAATAAAGTGTTTTAGACTCAAAAGAAATTCGACAAATATGAAAATTTGTGTATGTACGTATATATTGATGTTAATGTGTAGAAGAAAATTTAACACTATTTATGGACAATTTCACGTGTTGTATTTAAGGTTTTACCGCTTATGGTCAACGAAAAATGTACGCGGTTTAATGAAAAAAAAAACAATGATCGATCATTAAATTGTTTTTCTTTTTTCATTAAAACGTTACGTGTTTAGATAGACATTAAAATATAATTTTTTTTTCTTCAATTTTTTAGATTCAAATCGACCTTATAGACGATATTTTATTCCGCGGAGTGTGGGGTATGACCTTTAGGTGAAACAATTTGAGGCCAAATTATTACACGAGAACATTCGTCTTTCAGTATATAGAGCTGCATCAACAAGTGTATTCGCATCTAACAAAGTTACGGGGCTATCGCCAGTAGATTTCATGAACTGTTTACAAAAGTTGCGGACATGACATGACGTTTTGTCGTGAAAGAAAAAGTGACATAAGTAATATTTTTGAAAAAAATAAAATAATAACAAATCGCATTCAAAACTGGTGACATAAAAAAAAGAAATTGTGAAACGACCAAACAAAGAGAAGGCAAAAATGAACGGATTTGTGTAAAAATAAAAAAACGCTGACCCTGGACAATTGCCCTTCCCACCGAATCATCACCGTCTACTACTAACACGGAGCTGTGCGTGAAACACATACAGCTCCGTCGCGTAATAGTTTTTAACAAATCGGTGTGAGGGAAAAAATGTCTAACACATTTACAACAAAAAATTAAACGGGGTCGGAGGTTATCCAAAAATTTTCGTCGTGAATATTTCATAAGACCATTTTCGCGAAAATTCCCAAACACTCGTAGATAAAATGCATTTTTTTTATAAATTAGAAAACTTGTCTACGTGCGGTTCAATGAGGAGCCTGAGGATGGCAAAAACCTCAGGGTTTGTAACGCACGTTGGCTTTAAGTGTGTCCATCATCAAGTCGTTTTATCGTGCGTCCTATTGTCTGAATTCCGGTAATGATCCTAGGCTACTTGAAAGAGTACAGCGAAGATTCTTGCGCGATTCGTTTGACCGGCCGCTACACATTTTCTCGTGAATCACTGTATGATGTGCTCCGAATAATTTGGCGTCTTTGCCGGCTAAACGTTGCAATCTTTCTGCAAAAGTTTTGTTTTTCGTGATTTACTACTAACTCTACGCACGCGATTAAGTCGATTGTTCTCATTCCTTCTCCCGCCCCATACATTTTAAGGTATACCAGCCGAACGTATTTTTCGGTACCGACCACGTTACGATCAGTGCACGTGTTTCATCATCGACTACATTAATATACATCCGTATTTTTTTTACGTTTACAATTAATCGATTAAATTTTGACTGTAAATATTTACCGTTTCCATTATTACATCGCTGTTTAGTAAATAATTCCCCCCTCCCCCGAATTGCGTTCGAGATAATATTATAATACTATCTGTCATAACCGTCATGACTTGAGCTATGATTCATATGCATTTGCGCGTTCCTTTACTCCAAATAGAGTAGTTGTCGAGTACGTCCGCGATTCGACTTATTCTCGATTGAAATAATTGTTTTTTTTTTTTGCATATTATTACATGTTTTGAACACAATGCATGTAATCGCATGTTTAGAGAGTTTTTGATAATCTAACGAATTTCAAACGGTATTTTTTCAACAAATGTATTAATTAAGTCTTCGTTCGTCGAAAATATATTAATAGCGAAAAAAAAATCATTTAAATATGTTCCAGTAACGTCGTGTGACGTTCTTAGTCAATATAAATCCATTTTTATTTCCCATCGCCGTTCGTTCGATGACAGCAGAAGCAGCACTTACTTCGCGACGGTATAATTGGGATATCAAAACAACGGAACACTCAACACAAGTACGATAATAAATAAATAGTCAATAATAATAATAATAATAATATTATTATTATTATTATTATTATTATTATACGCGCGTGCTGCTGCTGTTGTTACAGCGTTGCGGTTTTTATTGAATATACAAACACGAGAGAGTTTGAAATTTCACCGTTCTGCGCGTGTATATAATTCACGCGCGCTAAAAACGTCCTTGAGAGTAATATCACGTTATATACCTACCTACGCGTTGTATAAAGTAGAATGAGATTCCATGATATCGTATAGTAATAATAATAATAATAATAATAATAATAAAAATCGAAAACCGATAGTTGCGCGAACGCTAAAAATTAACGATTATATTTGAATAATATAAATAACCCAAACACAAATTTCTTCGCATTTTTTTTGTTTTTGTCTTTTTTTTTTGTCGTATTCTACATAAAAAAAGAAACGTTTTATATTGTTCTCTCGTTGGATCAGTTCATATAGGTATTGTAATAAACGATCGGACGGACCATGTCTGCCTACGCGTAAAACAAGAGATTGTGTATCTGAAAAGATACGTTATAGATACTATAAGATCACGACATAACGTTATATGGTAACTGTCGAATATTTTTATTTCTCTCGTTTGATAAACTATTCGATAATTAATAAACTTTACCTTCGATTAAGTTTCGAAGATAAACCGCATTTAGAGTGTACCGTATTTTTGTTTTTATACATTAAAAAAAAAAAAATTATATTCTAAAATGTAAGTGTGTAGAAGACGAGATTTGTTAACTGACAATAGACTTGTGATTATAGTTATTACCGTAACCACCGTTAGGTTAGAAAGAAATTAAGAAGAAAAACTGTATACGTTTTTTTATCGATGGCGGTATAAAAGGAACTTAATGGTTTTAGATTCATGAAATTTACACCTAATGTGTAATTTTACACTATATATAAAAAAAAATTTCAAAAACTTTCATCAAATTTTGTGTTATTCATTATAATAATAACGTGTCGTCGAGATATTAAAATCATAAAATGGGCGATTTTTGATTTTAAGATCCGAAAATTTTATACGACGCTACGTTATATCAACGCTATACGTATATATTCAAAAGATCAATCCTAAGTCAACATTTTCTTTTATTATCACTTGAAATTTTCACCACAATGCGTATAAAAACCGAAAATATGCGTTTAAAAATCGTTTTATTCAGCGCAACGTATCGTGTAACATTATACTTTCAAATTGATATAGTAATAACAAAACTCTAAAACTTTATCTCATACCATCTATTACGTCCGCGGCTCGTTAGTATTTTTTTTTTGTATTTTTTAAAAAACAACAATATTATAAAATCGGTAAAATATTATATTAATAATACCGTACACTGAATTCTGAAAAAAAAAAACTGTGGCCGATACGTTAGATTTCCATATATACATACGAGAAAGAAACGGTTTTGTCAACGATAAAAATATGTTATAGAAAAATATTTCGGTTTCAGTAACGGGGACGAGTATTTTTATATAGGTGCAGCAGGCCTATACCGGAATTTTTAACTCGTTTTTTCTTAACCGACGACGATTATTATTATTATTATTTTATTCTGTTCAAAGACGAATGCCATCATTATTATACGTACAGCGATATATAATAAATTCGTTTTCATTTTGTATAATACGAGTACTGCGCACACAGTTTCAGAGTAGCTGCCACACGAGTTAACCGCTACGTAGGCTGGATAGATATATAATATAATATATATATATATATACAAAAAAAACGAATAACTGAAATAATTATAATACTCCGGCTTGCGGTACAGCTATATTTTTCGAAAAACACGTGCGTATATCACGAAAACTATAATACGATGCACTCTGTTTCTTTTTTTTTGTTAATATCGCGTACACGGCCGTGTAGGATATTTATTTTTCTTTTCTAATATACGAGTTCGGTCTGTTCGTATACCGTTTGCAATACAAGTATACATAATATTTATAAACGTGTTCGTTTATCGATTCCAGTTGTCAACGTGTACATTGCATTGGATGCGTATACTTTATAGTATGTACCCATATAAATTGGGTCGGACGCACGCGCGCAGAATTTTTTTCTCTAGCATTTCCAACGGGCTTCGATTGCAGTCATATTGAACTGAATATTTACATTTAATACGATTATGTGTTAATAATCGTACAATTCTGCGTGTAGAACACTCAAGACGTAAAGGCGTAAAGATATTTAAAAATTTCCTAATATTATTTTTTTATACATATAATATATATATTAGTTAAGAAGCCGATGATTGTGCTGTGGCCCTGTATATGTTATTTTTTTTCTATGTTTTACGCGTTCTTGCACGATTACTGTACGTGTCGAGTATATTAATTCGACGTTTATTACATGGCGGAGGATCTTTGTTAGTGCGAGGAAAAGAGGCGAGTTAAAGCGCAAAAGTTTATTTCACAAACAACTATTATGTATTTTGTATACGTTTTATCGTTATATGTGTTTATTATTGTATTACATTTCTTTTTTCGATTTAAAAAATAAATAGAACGCTTCTATTTGTTCAAACGACAATCTTTTTTTTTATTATTATTATTATTATTATTTATATTTTATTCGATGCGTATTTCGTCCGTAAACGCTATTTATATACCGTTTTTTTTTTTTTTTTTTTTTGACTACGTAATAAAGAAACGTCTTTATGCCGGTGCCACGTTAAGTTATATCGCCGCTCTTAAAAAAATTACAATTCAAAATTATGTTGATTCTCAAAATTTTGCCGCCCCTGCAACAATATTGTTCTCCGTTAAATGCGGCTCTGCTAATTTGCAATAATTATTATACATTTATACACGAATAAACGTACGCGATTCACATATTTCTAATTTTGAAGATTTGAAAATCCAGAATTTTATTTTGGCCGATATATAAGTATATATTTTAAATATACTAGTATATATTTCCGTCTATTTCGTCCGTCTTTTTCGGACTAGTTATCTTTAATTCTGTATCCGTCTATTACTATTATATATTTACGTGGGTTAAATTTTGAGAAATAATTTGGTGTAACTGAAGTACCAGTGTACGTTATATACTTTATTTTGTCTGGATTTATAACAGGAATTGAATTTATTACCACCGAAGAACAGGGTAAGTGTTTCACAATAGTTTTCCACGACAATTTAAAAATCTTGGATGAATCGATAAAAAAAAAATGTGTGTAGTGTGTGTGCGTGTTACACAATTTTAATTCAACGTGGAAAAACGTTCGGACTGTTGTTCGTAGTCTACGATTCGCGTATAGTTATAATTTCATGTTTATTTTATAATATGCGGCTTCGTCTATGACACGAGTGTTTACAAATTTGTAGATAAAATAAAAAAATATTCCTCAAAAGAAAATGTAAAACGGAATTTTACGTTCGCGTCGGAGGGCTTGAAATATTTTCCTACCCGTCAACGTAGAAAATAACGGAATGACGCGAAATCTCAACGATATTATTATCACAATCGATAAACACTTACGCGCGAATATTTTTGACATAAAAAAATTTTCTATACACATTCATAACGTGTCAAGGTAAATACACCGCACGCGCGTGCACTTATACACGAATAAACCGATTATTGTTCGGAGACTGGCAGAGTTTGTGGTGGCCACGCGAAAATATATAAATATAAAAAAAAGAGAGTAGCTAATTAAAATTAAAAAACCTTATCCGTAAATATTACACAAACGTTTAGATTTTAAAAAATTGACATTTTATAACATTATGTGATATACATATACGTGCATAACACATTACGTTGGTAATCATTCTACGAAAATAATAATAATTTGAAAAACAAAAAAATAGTGTTTTACAGATGTGTATCTGTATAGGCGCGGAGCGAAGGAATCTGTCTACTAATATATTATATTAAAGCCGAAGTCTTTGTTTGTTTGAACGCGCTAATCTCTAAGACTACCAGACCGATTCGAAAAATTCTTTTTGCATCTGATGTTTCGATTCTTAAGGAAAGCAATATATATATATATATAATATGCTATTTCAAATCACGCTACGATCCTTAGGAGCCGAACAAAAGTCAAAATAAAAATAATCAGAAAGAATAGTAAGCTAAAAAGGAAGTGATAGCCCGGAGGGGAGGGGCCGACAAAGATCCACGATGTTAGTTAATTACGGAATAAGTTTTAAAAAGTCGGTGAAATCAGTTATTCATCGCCGTCAATGGATCCACAAGTTATCAGATTAGTTGAGCTAAAAAGGCGGGGAATTAAAAACAGGAAATGGAGATGCTTACGTTAAAAGTGGATAAGAAGCAATAGATGGGTGGTTGTGGTAAATAAATTAACTCAAAAGTTAAATGGAATAAATGCGCGAAACATAATTGTCGTGTAGAAAATAATGTACCGATCGAAGTTGTACTTAAATTTTTATTTTCAAATTTCGAACTCCCTTACACCGAGTAATGAAGTACGAATTGAACAAAATGTATGACATATAAGAGGTGACATTTTTTTTATCGGGCAACAAAGTGCTACGGGACGGCTATATGTTTCAAAACGAAACTGTAAACTGTGCTGTAGTTACGATTTTACGGGAATGGGAGGCGGTGTTGTTACAAAGGAATTTTGTAAAAATATTAAAAATGCTCTATTTATTATATTTAATAAATTTGATTAACTTAGAAATAAGCTGTTACCGGTTTCTCTGTAACGTGCGGGGCAGTGGTAGTTATAAATTATATGAAAGGATGGCTCAGAGGCGTACAATGTCTTTCGCGTTTGTCCGCCGTGGCAAGACTGAGCGGTCCGCTACTCGTGGAACGCTATTTATATACGTCTGCGTGGCTAGCCCCTCCCCTCTACGTTGTGTCGTAGTGCTATCTGGTGACTACTTTCGTTTCCTGTTTTATCGCGGTCGACTGACGCGCTGTGTCGGTGTATACGCGGGCGTTTAATTTGACGCCGACCGAACGATGAAACGAATGCCGTATTCATTATTGTGAATATTATAATTACTATTCTGCATATTTCAATGAAATAAAATTAACGTATTTCCTTCGTGTACAAACTCGTTTGCACGTCCACTCATTTATTCTACACTTTTTTCTATTTATTTTAACTTTTACCGGTTTAGTCACATTCACACGTATCCTCGATCGACCCAGTTTGCCTTTAGCTAAACACTAAACGCGCCTATACCCACGGTATCCGTGCGTACCATATGCGCTGATCTTCGGTCGAGCACTTCTTATTCCGGCTTTATGTATGGTGTTCGAAGGGGCGTAACCGTAACCATAATAATAATTGGACCAACTTACAGGTCGCGGCGCTAACAGGATTGGAAATATTCTGAATTTAAAAATATCAAATTTCATGACCGCCACTGGTATTGGGGCGACTATAAAGTAACACATTAGATTTTTTTTTTTTATCACAAGTCACATTGTGTTCAATGTACGCGGACGATTCATAAATACGCATAATGTTATGCGCTTTGACGTAATAACGGAGTTTATAATATTATGTCGTGCGTCGTTTGTTGGCAATTCACTATACTACTAACCTATACTTGTTCCGTTTAAATAGTTATAAATAGTTCTTGGTAAACGTTTTGTGAAGTTTAGATTTTCGATTGCCGCGGGTCGCGCGTATAACGAAAACCGAATTTACGAACGTCACACTCGTTTACCGACAAATCATTATCGATGTAATATGGATTGCTCGTTATAATGCAATTATCGCGAGAATAATACCTAACGCGCACGTTCCGCTACAACAACTAATAATAACAGCGAATAATAAATCGTTTTTATTTTTTACCAAATAAACCGTATAATCTACACACCGTCGTTTCTACGTAAATACGTTTATAACACAATTTTACATACGCGTATACCGTTGAACGAGTGAATAAAATTAACCTACTCTCGTCATTTTGTAATATTCGATACGTTTCGAAAATCGGTGATACCTATTATGAAGTGTAAACCGAGTACTATCGTACGCATTATAACCGTACGAGTATTAAGAAAATCGTGTTTCGTCAAGTCCCGGTATAATCAATCTCGGCATCACAGGCCTTATTACCGCCGTTTCCGTATAACGTACACGTAATTCGTAAAAAAAAAAAAAATAAAAATATTGTACCGTGTGCGTGTAGTAAAATTTCATTGCTCGTCGTTATAGCGAGTAGGAGAAGGGGCGATGAGAGAAATCGATGTACTCGCTGGCGCTTTATAAAATAAAAAATGCCGTAAAAAAAACACACACACGCGCACAATAGACTCGTGTACGCGGTTTTTTTTACCGATGTCGAGGCGATATAAAGATTTTCGTGTACGTTTAAAAATGAGATTTACGTGAAAAGCGTTCGCGAAACGAAACGACGAAATTATATTCGACCCCCTCCTATACATGCGTGTTTCGCGTAGGTAGATTTTATTCTAAAAAAAAAAAATATATATACGCTTATACATAATTATGACGTAATTACATCGAACGATTGTGTAATCCGTTTGTATTTCTTTTTTTCTTTTTCGTCGTCGGCGTCTCTCTATTATTTTCCACGCGTGAAACATTATTCTACACAACGGATATATTATCGAATTTATCGTATCGAATGCCCGCGATGACTTACTATAATTTATAGTACAGTAAAACTTCGGGTGCGTCTGCTTTTTTTTCTTCTTCTTAAATCCTCCGTCCGTTTCGTTTCGAACGCACCAGTAAACCTGTACAACGGCCTCGGTGTTTCGATTGCGAGACACAAAAATAAATATTTATACGCGCGTACTGCCGAAAATCATTTCTTCTTTATAATTAAAATCGAATTCAAACGTTAACGGGCCCGGTTTCGTTCGGACAATATTGTTTTCAAAATTGTTTGAAAAATTCGTGGTTTTTTTTTTATGTATAACTTACAGGTTCAAATCGATTTTCCGCGATTTATCACAATTAAAAAAAAAAAACATTCCAGTAGATCACGTCGAATAATAATGTTGGCCGTTTAAACAAAAACCAAAATATATATGAAAAAAAAAAACGTCTCCTCCTACGTTACTTTCACTATAATATTTAAAAAACCCATATTGTAATACGTGTAAACATATCGGTTTTTGCTTTAAATCGCACAATATTTTAATAGTGGTCGATGACAAAACTCTTCCAAAATAATTGTCCTCCGTACTTCGATGACGACCGACGACGGCGGACAACAAACGCGTTTTACGTTACGGCGGTTTCGTCATCACCGCGTATATGCGCACCAGCGGAAACGCCTCGCCCACTTCACTTAAAAATTCTTACGTAAACGCCGTCATCGTCATTATTATTGTGTACATTTTATTTCATACGTTTTTTTAAATTTTCATTAAATTCGCTATTATTGTTATTATTTTCACCGTGCGCGAATAATACGCGAGCACACACGAACGCGATTTACATTTAATTACGGATTGTTAGCTCGCGAAGTGTAAGAATACGCGATACGTTATTATTACGGCCGCGTAAAGAATATTTCTTCGTTTCATTCGTTCGGAATGTTCAAAAACGAGACATTGATTGATTTTAAGCAAAAAAAAAAAGAAATTCTTCGTAACAATAAATTGCGACCGACGTTCTAAGGAGATTTCCTTGTGTTTTACGAAGGTAAATTATTTTTATTTTTTTTTTAACACGTAATCATGACGGTATTTCGGCGATAAATCGATTTTCAATTGTCGAGTGTGTTCACTGCATTCACTGTTATCCGTTATATTCTTTGTATTTCTCTAGAGCCGCTTGATAATATAATACAGCGTGCTCAATATTCACGAACTTACGTATCGGTTGAACTGTTAAAATAATAATCGTAGATTTATTAATCTAACGAGTGTATTACGAAAAAAAAAATGTATATATAAATTAATAAAAATGTTCTATTTCCTTCTATGATATGTCCGCGAACGGAAAAAAATCGTTTTTATCGACGCGTTTATTTCTCAGAAATGATTTGACGAACGATAATAGATGATAATTATTTTCTTTTTTTTTTTGTTACACCATTCATAATCACGTCTGCCCGCTGGTCCACCATTATATATATATATATTCTCGTATATTTAAAAATTTTCACTTTCGTTCATTCCATCCTGTTCAGAATTTCGTAATTAAATAAATATTTTTTTTTAATTCACGGCGCATCGTAGTGTAATAAATGTCCGACTCGTATTAATTACATACACAACGCAATGAACGTTTAAAAGTTCAGAAACAGACTATGTATATTTTCTATACATATATATACGATTAAATGCGTCGTGAAATCGGTTCGCTACGTCTTTTGAATCGCATAAATAAATAGGATAAAAACGGGAACAATTTCAAAAACAAAACAAAAACGGGGGTGGAGGAAAAAAAACGAGTCCCCGTTTGAAGTTTACCGGGACAGCGAGAAGCAAACCGAGTTTAGTACGGTCATCGCAGCGAAAACGAGAGAAAATAAATAACTATTTTACGAACCTTATAATACTTTTTAAATATGTGATAAACCGGGGGAAGAACAAAAATTCATTTCGAATATATTTATATATGTATGTATGTGTATAAAAAAAAATAAGAAAATTACAAACGTTAAATCCGGTTTTCATCTGTTTGGTACGTCTTTGTCTTTTACTGGTGAAATACAACGACAACAACATTAGTACAAATACGTGTAAAAGTATTGTACAGCGTATAAAACTCCATCGAACCGGGCCGCGTAATATACTGCACGTATGTAATATTATACGTGAAAACCAGCGGAAACACGTTTTTGTTTTTTTTTCTGTGGTTTAAAGAAACTTTCGAAATAAAAAAATATTTCATACGATATTCGTTAAGTGATTTTAAAATGAAAAAAATTCTATAATTATATGAACGAAGTCAACTCGTCGATTGTTATACGCAGGCGCTATAGGTGAATCAACAATTTCTCTCGCCTTTGTCGTTATTACATATACGTTTTTATGTAGAGCAGATTTTTTTCAAGAGATATAAATTGGAGATTTTGTTTAACCTCTATCTCCTACAGAATTTTGTCGCGTTTTCTACAATCAAAATCATAACATAAAATCAATATTTCTCATTAATTATTCGTATTACATATACATTGTAATGTTCGAGATCCTAAACTTCATTATTATTATTTTTATTATTATTATTATTATTATTATTATTATTATCATTATTATCATTATTATCATTATTATTATTATTTTTATTATTGTATTGGTGTTTTAAATATGCGCTGAAATTTCCTATTACTTTCTCTCTCTCTAATAAACGAAATACAATTTCAACATTTTAAACAACGAAAACAAATTTTTTTTTTACGGTTTAAGAGGGAACCGCTTTGCACTCTCCTCTTACGTACGCCACTGGTGAAAATTATTGTGGGCGCCCGCGGTGGTGGTGGCAAATGCGATGAGCGCAATATCGTCACACGTCAAATATAATGCGCGTAACACTCTGCATAGTTCGCTCATTATTATGCTCCGTATTTACGACGTCAGGTGTCGAGTGAATGCGGAGAAAATCGGTTTGAAACGGGATAAGTATTTAAGAAATACTTCAGTTCAAGCCTGAATACACGCGCACTCGAATAGTAGTTATTTATATATTATGTACTTGAAAATGAATTTTTCAAAATATCGTTCTGGTGTCGTCGTTCTTGTCCCCAGTGACATTGGCATTCACACTCGTGGCCATTTTATAAATTATATATTTGTACATATAAATACGTTCTTGTCGTTCGATTGAAAAATCGACGGTTAATGCAATATATATATACACAGTGCGCATAGAAATTTTGAAAGAGTTAGTGTGCATTTCAAATGGAAACCGGTCAGAAACAGTTGCTTCAACTCGTTGATTTTATTTATTTATTTATTTTTTTTACTGTTAAATATATTTACATTTCAATATAGATTAAAGAAAATAACTAGCCCTTCTTATTCTTCGTTCAGAACATATTATTTCGGTTTTAACGACATTTCAATGTTACATTAATTGGGAATAAATAAAACTCAATGACGTTTGAAAAATTCTGATGTTTTCAAATAACTTGGTACACGATCGACTATCGGAAATAAACTGATATAAAAAATGTATGCATACATTTGAAAACCGCTAATAGCTTGTTTAATTTATTTTCATTGCAAATTGTTTTTATTATTCAAAAAACCACCTCCGTCCGCCGAAATTACCGTTTTATTTTCTACGTTTGTCATACGCAAAGAAATGACACAAAATCAAATATGTGTCAAAAGTTCAAATAAAAAAAAATTTATTCTTTTTCTTTTCTTTTAAAAGTCACTCTTAGAATGTTAAAACTAAATAAAAAAAAAAATCAAAAGAAAAAGTGAATTTGTCAAATTTTTATTTAGAAAGACGTCTAAAAAAAAAAAACTATTCGTAATATGCTCGGTTAACGGTACATTTATTTTTATTGTTTTCATTTACCATATTTCGAATAAATGCCGTGGTGAAAACTACTACGACTTTATAGCGAACAACGCGTCGTCTGACGCAGAATAAATAATAATGGTGGTCAACAGTATTATGATAATTGTTATAATATTATTGTCTTATAATATCTGTAATAAAATATATGAAATCCGAATGAGCATAAAAATTATATTTTGTTTAAAACAAATATAATTGGTGAAAAACATGACATTACACTATCCGATGTCAAACAAAACAGACAAACGCTTAGCATATAATCATTGTACATAATAATATTAATCGAATGGAAAAGTGATCGCGTGGTGAATAAGTCTACCGGCAGTGATCAAAATTTAATTGTCATTGATGACTTTTCCGTGAAGAAAAAAATACAATTTTTAGCAAATTTAAACAAACGATATTTCAATACGATTTCATAAAAAAAAAACATAATCTACGTTGAATGACTAGAAAAAAAATAAATAAATATATTGTACGAATAATAACGTATTGCTATAATTCATGTCGACATATATACGCATAATACGTAGTGCGATTCTTTCGATAGAGGCGATAAATGCACGAAAATGAAATTTTAATAGTAAAAAAAAAAAAAAAACACCCCGCGAATAAATTATTCCAACGTTTTTATCGATTCTAAAACGATTCGCTTTGAAAACGCTTTACGCGTATTCGAAAAACGATTTTATTTCATTATTAGAAGGTCATATTTTATAGTACGTATTATGACATGAAGTAAACCGATATACGAATAAGATAAGCTTTTATATATGTACGTTTTTAAAAGTAAGTTATATAATATTTTTTTCTTTTGAGCCGATTTTCACCAATAGACACGTATAATTCACAACAACATTTATTCTATTAAATTGTTAAGAAATATATATACCTCGCTGCGCATGGACACGACCGTTTGTTTTATAAAACACTATTTTATGCCGTTGCCGCCAAGAAAAACAAAATGATAATAATAATAATATTATTATTATTTTGATTATTATTATTATTATTATTATTATTATTATTATTATTATTATTATTATTATTATTATTACTATTATTATCATTATTATTATTATTATTATTATTATTATTATTATTATTATTATTATTATTATTATTATTATTATTATTATTATTATTATTATTATTATTATTATTATTATTATTATTATTATTATTATTATTATACTCTTGTACATATTTTTAATCGAAAACGTTATAACGCTTTGGGTACATTACACTCGTATTCAAGATAATTTTATTGCTTCAGTGTTCACTGTTTTAGTTCACTGTTTTAACGAAGCGTTTAATCAGCTATGCATGGACATTATATAATATTATACGCACAACTATTCGTTAGCCGTGTGTTGAAAACGATAAGGAGTGTGACACAGAAATCATTCCGACGTCTAATATAACACAATAATAATATTAATAATAATAATAATAATAATAATAATAATAATAATAATTTGTATTTATCGATGAAAATATTATTGCGTACGCAATGTCAACCGAATTAATATTACATTATAACACGTCGGTGTTATAAAGGGGACTCGTTCTCAAGGATTTTTTTCCAAACTGCGCATTGGCATACGAAATTTTTTTGTATATATTCCGTCCAGAACGGTCTCGAAAACACACGAATATCAATATAATATTGTGCAATTCGAACAAAACTAAATTTTCCGAATAATAATTTAAATAGAATATGTAAGCTACAAGTACTATATAAATATACCTATTATTATACTCGTATAAGTACAAAATTCAATATTTGCACGCGCATCGATATAATACATAAGCAGGCACACACACACGCGTTAACAATAATTAATGAAAATATAAATCGAAAAACGTATTCTCCTCATAGAGAATAAACGATATTTTAAATTACGGTAATTCGTGTAGAAAGATTATTATTATTATTACTCGTATATATTATGTTTATAAATTCGCATAACCTATACGAATAAATTCGTTGAACATTTTGACGTGATAGATTTTTTTGAAACAAAATCTCACGATAAGCGTTCGTATAGAATAATCATGACGATACAATATTATTATTTGCGCATTACATCAATAGCCGACCTAAATTGATTGTAGTATATATATATCGATATGGTATTGAAAACGAGAAAAAAAAAATCGGTGTATAGAATTTTCTGCAAAACGGAAACCGCTGCACGCGATTCGTTTTCACGTTTTAATATATATATATTTTTTTATATATACGCGTATAAAAAAAAAACGGTTTTTTTTTATTCTACGATTATTATTATTGTTGCTGTTTGTTTCCAATGTTCAGCATAACAGTATAGTTACAAATTATTGTACACGGAATTATCGCGTACGTGTGATTTGCATACACTATATTTTTTTTATCTATCCTCTACACGCGTACAATATAATTTAGTAAAATATATCTAACGCGTTAAAGTTAGGCCGTTTTTTTTTTCTGTATAAGATATTTTATATTGTAACATATGTTTCTCGAATATCGTATATTAATTACATCGATCTACGTATATATGGCTCGTGTTGTACGAAGCGCGAAGGACACCACGTCGTACGAAACGACGCAATTTAAAAACGAAAAAAAAAACAGAAAAAAAGATCACTATTATACCAGCAATACGTTATTACTGTGTTTACCGCCGTAATTTCACGCGTGATAAATATTGATTTGTATTTATAAATCAGTATAAGAAATCTAGTCCGATTCGAGTTCAGAATTTTTATTTTCCAATACGAGTGTAGTGATGTTGAACGCCCTCCCCTCACACCCACCAAATTAACCTCTCCTAAACGTTTACCGCGTTTCAATATTCATTTTAATATTACAACGACTACCTCGGACTAATAATTTGCACTATTATCCGTTCACATCATGAATAATATTCAAAACCAGATTTTGAAACACAACGTACTAAACGTTATTTTGTATATGGATCCGTGTCGAAATTCCACGCCACGAGAGACGTGTATGTGTCAACAATGGAGCTCTCCTGAATCGCTATACTAACCCGAATCAAAACGATACAGTTCAAAGGAACAGTTTGGAAACGCGTGTTAAACCGGTGGCAACAAAACCGGCTCCAATTAACACAAACAAAATCAAACCTACCTCCTATTACATCCTCGGTCAACATTTCTCAGAAAAATTGACGATTTGATATAGAGAAATCAATAGGCTCGGAGTATGTGCGCACACGTGGCTAACGCGCTCTATTGAGAGACTAGTCCAATCCGCTCGGGGAATCCGCTCTCACCGATCAAACACATTTTAATATACCTACTATAGGAAACACGCAGAAATTATAGATCATACATGGAAGCAATTCTGGGACCTGAAATTATAGAAACAATCAAAATATTTATTGAAGCTTACCAAAATTATACGATTCAATCTTTTTTTCTGTGCATAGATTCCACTAATATACGATGTCTCCGATTGTATTAAAAAAAAGAAAAAAAAACTTGAAGACTACTATTATAAATTATTATTATTATTATTATTTTTATATACCAATTCTTCGTAAATTGAAATAATTAATACATTAACCGTATGGAAATATTACGCTGTTAGTGTACGGTTTAAATGTAATTCAACGAAACTTTTGAACGCGAACACACATCTGCAAAATCAAAACCGACATAATATACCGTTCGTTTAAAACTATATATACACTATTATAATATGGGTCATGGTGTATGCACATTTTGTGATAAACATTTTCAATGGATACTCGACTCGAGTACAGTCAAGTGATGTGTTACGTATATTCTATTTTTGTTTGCGTTTGTCGCACAATTTTGGAGATTTTAAATGTACCGCCATAGAATCGTCGACGTCATATATTACATAATATGTGCGCAGTACGGATCGTATAATGTATTATATTCGTGTAATAAAACGACAGCAGCTGCGATTCTCTGCAGCCCATTGTATTCTAAATATTCCGTTCGACAGGGCCACGTATAAAATATTACATCGTCCTCAGACCATCAGACAGTTCGAGCCCATCACATACATCTGCAGGTACTGACTGGCCGAGAAACCATAGGTACTCTCTCCACAACAACCAGACAAGTCTATTTTCATTATTTTTAATTATTCGATTAAACAAAACTTTAAAAAAAATATGCGAATCCGTATTTTCTAATATAACGAAAAGTACCTTTGAATACATCCAAATAGTCTAGTTAAAATCATTTGAATCTTTCTTCGCGATTGATTGATTTTTTTTTTAACGTTTACCAGATTTCTATTATTATTGTTGTAATCATAACAACATTTGAACTTTAAACTGGTATTCGTCAGTTTAAAAATAATAAATACTGTATCGACAATAGTTCAACGCGAAAACCAGACGATTACATTTTATTCAATTGCTTTGCAAACGAAATGGTTCTTACGTAAAGGAAACGAATCTCTATGAGAAACTGTCGAAAAGGGATTTTTTTTTTTTTTTTTTGTGAAAAATACAAATAGAAATCGGATTTGTACGGGTTGTTGCTCGGATTGGAGAAAACGTCGAAGAGCAACGCCGATTTTAATTTAGAAATCAACGTTCCATAGTGAATACATTTTTCGTTTTCGATCGCGAAGCACTTTGTCACGGAACACGGATAAATGATTTATTTTACGATTAAAAAAAAAAAAAGAAGAAGAAGAAGCATTTATAATAAAATACAGACGCGCCATTTTTATTTCACCTCGTGAACATAATACTAACATTATTGTATACTGGAAAGACTCACGAAAAATTGTCCCAAGTTTTTTGTCGCACAATTTCGCGAACTCTAAGATGTATACTTTTAAAACTCATTTCCCGTTAAGCTGAAATTACTTTACTGTTAGTTCTGGTCCATAAGTTTTTGACCATACGCTATCCGAAACACGAACGGTTCTTTCAATTAAATTACGAGCTGTATATCGTAAAATCTATATATAATATCTCAACCGTTTTGTAACTGAAATGGTACAAACGGGAAAACTCGTACAATATGTTATACATATATATAAAATTTTCTAATTTCGTATCGAACGCGTGGGATGTCATCCTTTTTGCATTCAAACACGAATACGTTGACGTTTTTTTTTCTTTTTTTTTTGAACGCTTTATATCGCGCATTAAGAAAACATTTCGGAAACGTAATTATATTTTCCAGCGCAGCGCGAACCATCTCGAAAAGCGAATATTTTCCCGTCGTTTACAGCCCTTTGTCCCGAAGAATCAGCGCATACTTCGAGTTGTTCGGCGTTAAAGCGCTAGAGATATTTTCCGAATAAAACGATTGAGGCGACGGCACCGTTATACTTCTCTGGTATTGCGTTGCCCACCGGATAGCTCTTGAAGTTTTCCGTTCAAATATAATCCGCGGCGTTAAATACGTTGTCGTTAATCGCCGCGCACGTGGTGCGCCAAACGGAAACGCGGCAGATTTCCACGTACGCGCGGACATCAATAATTTTCTAAAAATTTCTTTACCCAAAAAATGGTTGTCATTGAATAAACACTGTTGCCCGGCGTGTTTCGGCGGTCGTCGATTAAATTTCAAAAGGGCGCGGTAAACGAACGGAATAAAATATGCGCGGGGCGCGACCATCCCCTATTCGAGCGCTGCCAGTTGGAACGTATAAACGTCCGGCGGCGATCGCCGCAGCAAAACGCCTAAAACCCGATAATGTCAAACCACCCAGCCCCGCTCAGCGGACGAACGCAAAATCTCGTTGTGGCGCAGTAGTGTACCGGCAATTTGGAAAACCTTTTGGCCACGTGTACGTTATAATATAGTTTAGTTTTACACGGTTAAATCGATTCCATTTAAAAATCGTTTATTCGTAATTTTCCCGCATACGTGTATAAAACAAATTAATATGTCATACGCTATATATTATTATTATTATTGTTTATTTTCGTGTTTAAAACGTTATTAATAATAATAATAATAATAATATTGGAAATACGACGAGTTCGTAAAATCATATCATTCTCCCTTCCCTCGCGCGTTTAAAATGAAAAAAATAAATAAATAAATACTCTCGTACGTGTTCGTCGGTGTATATTTGTCACGTATCAATTACCCGTACGAAAAAAATTTTTATTTCACTGCGCGATAATTTACACGAGTACGACGACTATAATTCGTATTACGCAAACGAGTTTCGTTACTCCGGCGTGTGACACGCGCGTTAGGCGCCCGGCATATGATTACAAGAACGCTCCCCGAGGGCGATCGCGATTTACGTCCCGTGACGAGAGATCAAAACTAGACGCTTTTCATTCCGTTTTTCCGCAAAAAAAAAAAAGAAAAGATCTCGTTTATTTTCCGTATTCCGCGTAATTGTAAACAATTAAAAGAATCGCGAACCAATCTTATGAAGAAAAAAATAATAATAAACAAATTATTCGCCGACTCGATTTTAAATAAATATATATTTTTACGTTTATATTACGGTTTTGGTAATGATAAAAAGAAGGGAATTTCAAACGAACAAAGAGGTTCAATATTTATACGATACGCATATTCCACATTGGCGCGGATTGTTTGAAACGTCAGAAAAACGAAAATGTGTCGCTGGGGGAAAAATAAAAAAATTCCCATATCATTTATTACAAAACACGAACAATCCGTCGATTATCCGTGTATTTAAACACTATCGATAACGCACACATTTTCCGTGTGCTAACGCGTTTTACTAGTGATTTGTCGGTGAGAAAATTCGCCGATACACGACGTTGTTTAAAGAGAAAAAACAAATTATGTTCCGAAAATATTTCTTTTCTCGCTTCGTTCGAAAATCGTTCAGTTTACAACTACTATTATTGACCAGCTCTTTCTAATTAATTTATTATCGCATTTCCTATTAAACGGGTTACGAATCCCCGATCATTTGTATACCAACAAAATTGTAACGTATTTAAAACCGTATGGTTTTTAAATACAAAATTCGTTTTAACACAACATTTCGATTACATTTTAGAAACGCGTTTTTATATATACACACACACACACACACACAAAACACAAGTGAAACGCGTGTACTTTAAATAATAATAATAAAAAAAAAAAATCTCCACGGAATGGAAAATATAAAAGTTTTCGACAGAATTATTGTTGAAACAAAAAATGCGCCGATGCGTCGTACCACCCCGCCACTGGATGGAAAATAAATTTCTCCGTCCAGGAATAAACAATCGAATCATAAACGGAAAGCAATTTGTTATAAGTTTTTTTTACGAACACGCACGGCGGTGCGAACAGAAAAAGCCCTCTCAAAACGTTAATAATATTACGGTGCTTTTTTTTTTTTTTTTATTGTGGAAATTTCCTTGAAAATATCGCAGCGTTGTTGTGCGGTGCGAAGAGAGAACAGAGACCCCCACCCGGGTCTCGAGGCGAAGAAAAAGTGTGGCCGTTTTTTTTTTTTTTTTAAATTTCTCAATAGTTTTACAATTGGTTCGTTTTTCTTTTTATCGTACCGCAATATGGCAGCAAACGAGAAAATAGTATTTATACATTTTCGTTTATTGTCGTCTTTCCATCAGATCGCGCAATAAATATGGCGGCGTTTGATGTCGGAATTTTCTCCAACGTCATGACATTATAAACTCTCTTTCTCGATCGTATAACGTTGTTTCGCTTTAGCGTTAAAAAAAGAAACACAATGTAATACAATGCGACAGTAAATATAATACATCCATAGACACGATGAATATATTATTAATTACGATTAATTTAAACGGGGAATGGAATTGAACATAACCCGTTATTAAAATCGCAGTGTATACAATAGGCGTATCCGATTCCGGCCAATTTCGTATAACATTATAATTCGTCGTTTCTCCCGCGCAGATGTAAACTGCAGATTACCGGCGGTTTACAACAATATTGCAGCATCGCCTGGTCTGTGTGCGTGCGCGCGCGCGTGTGTATAATACGTACGGATAAAAAAAAATAATAATAAATTCGCCGTTATCGTTTCACGCGGATTAAAACAATACGCGGGCAAATTAAATTACGTCAATATAATAATAATTACGCGCGAATATTTAAAACGTCATTTTTTTTTACTTTCTCTATAGTATTTAGAAAATGTACCTTGTAACACACGCACGCCCAGTGTTCCGGATTACCGGCAGTCGTCTTTTTTGTTTACCGGAATTTCGCGCGAATTTTTTCCGCGTTACACCGACTTGTGTGTAAATAAACGCTCGCAGATTTTCGCACACGTCGTAGTAAATAATATTATGTTTTAACGATTATATAATAATTAATCCATTTAGTATTAAAAAAAAAAAATACGAAACTTAATACAATTCGCCGCGCTTAAACAATTGTTATTTACTCCTTTCTTATTGTACGCGTCGAAGTGTTTTCTTCGAAATTTCGCTCGATTTTGTAATTTCGTAAACGGAGTGTATAAAATACCGTGCGACGGTGTTACGAATAGTTGCGTGAAAATGTTTTTTTTTTTTTTTTTTAATTCGTATTTTTCCGATTTTTTTTTTTTTTTTTTACTTTCGAGACGTACTCGTGTATATTTTACGATTTAAAGTCAATTAATTATGCGGACGATTGGGTTGTAATTTTTCACGACAAATCTCTATTAAACGACAAAAAAAAATACACGCGTACAGAAATAAAATCGCCGAGTTTTAAGCGAAAACCCTACAGATTTTCGTATTCATTTGTTTGTTTTTAAATTAAACAACGGCGGTGAGGGGGTAGTGCATTTCATTTATACATTGGCACGCGAAAAACCGAAAGCGCGCAATCGTAACGGGACGACGAACGCAATACAACGTGGTGCCGCAGGTGAATTTAATCGAGTGAATGTCAAAGAAATTCGCAAGAGCAATTCGCTTAAAACGTGCGGATGAAAAGAATCGAAAAAAGAAAATCCGACGCGCAATAGCGTTCTGTTCTTTTCTGTTTTCTTTTTTTTTCGTGTGAAACGTACGTTTATGTATTTTGTCGTGACATCAACCACAGTGGTCGGTATTGTTTCTTTTTCCGAGACTTCAATTCGATCGAGAGCTTCTATTAATATAGTACAAAATTTTATTATCGCGTTCGCCGCGCAGTAAACGTTTTTTTAGCGCGCGGAGTAAAGGGGAGAGGACGAAAGGATATGACGACGGGAGGAAGGAAAGCCCTTGGCCCGGTTTTCGGAACGCGTGCGCTTGACACTCGAAACTCGAGGTTTTTTTTTTGCCCTCGTCGCCGTGCGCTCTACTTTCCGTCCGGCAACACGTACACTCGTATTTACATATTAAACTGCGCAGCTTTTGTCGTATATTACCACCATTATTATTATTATTATTATTATTATTATTATTATTATTATTTGTCGATGGGCATTTAATAAAATCGCGTTGAAAATTCTCGTTTGAAAATCAGATATCTATTCTGTACGAATAATAAGTATAGGCTCGTTAAATTACAGCGTTCTTTGTCAATTTAAAATGATATTTCGTTTCGTTTCTATAATATGACATGGATCGGAATCATACGGTTCTTTATTATTTATAAAAATAGCGTGACAGAAAAAACAATAGACTTTTTATATATCTCTTATTGGAGCGTTTTTTTTTCTTTTTTTTCGAAATTACTTAGTCCTATTATAGACAAATAATTGGTAAACGGTGATATGGGTTCTCGCGAGTGTCTGTAGCACGCATCAAAACCTGGAGCGCCGCCTTTGTCCGACAGCCTTGTCGCGTTTTCGACACCAATTGATTCCTTCCTTAGGATCTGAAGAGTGTTGAAACGCTTTCTTCTATCACGCTACCTATGGCGGTGAAAAAATGATTTGAAAAAAAAAAACGAACCGAGTCGGTTTATCGTATTATATATATTACCGACAAAAGTGCATTCTACAAAGTAGAAGTAAAAAAAAGAAGTATAAAATTGATACATTATTACATACGACGAAATTATTATTGATCATATCGGTCGTGTTTACCGCGGAAGAGTTAAATATGTGTTTGAAAATATCTTATATTATCCTTTCTTAGATTTTCCGTTGTGCTGTAACGCATACCTGTATGTATAAAGATGTCGTTTCGGTATCGAATTAAAAAAAAAAAAGACAGAGAAACATTCGAAAAATAACGTTTTCTTCTCCTTCTAACAAACAAGTATTACGCGAATTTCCACTGCTAAAACGCGATCAAAGGAAAACATCACGTTGTTATTGCGAGATGCTTTAAAGGTATTTATTTAATTTTTTTCAACCTACTTTTCAAATTAGATTTGTATAAATATTGTATTTTATATAGTAAATGGCACGCGCGTGAAAGTCAAAACGTCGAACCAAAAAAAAAAAAAAAAAAAAAAAAACAATGTTTGTTTATAAAAATAAAAAGAAAAATACCGTTTTACGCAATTCGAAACGTCATACGCACCAATTGTATAACCCGAGACAAATAAATAAATAAATAAATAATACGAATATTCAAAAACAAATAATAGACACATTTTTTTCGATTAAAACACTAATCGACGACACTTCTGATTCACTCAACATAGAATTATATCGTATTGATCGCCTATATAGGTATAATTTAAAATAACATTGAAATCTAATACGTAGTGCAAAGCAGCGCGTAGAATATCGTGTTCAACACTGTTGCCGACAAAACACGTATAGGCATAAGTGCACAGAAACATTGGACGATGATGATGGTCTTTTGAAAATCGACTACGGAGATCTCCTATCTCAATAGACATTTACAACGGGACGATTGCATATTGAATCGCGATTGTTCGTAGCACGGACCGACTTATCTGCAGTAAGGAGTGCCGTTAGACCGCGAGCTAATATGAAAGGGGTAGAGGAATAAGGCGCGGATGCGTGAAACAGCAATTTTGGCACCGAATAATGAAACTGTATATATGCGGTGTATGAACGATAAATGTATATGTCCGCGCGAGTGGCGCGAAACTCTGTGGAACATAAATTGTCGGTAGATAGCGACAATTATGGACGACACACGTTGAACGAGTTTTGGTCCTCGTATCACGTCTCGAGTGTTAACTCTTTGGAATAATTGTCACGGAAAACAGTGATTTTTCAGAGGATGAAACTCTGGATGTTTCCGGTACCGCGACGCCGTGAACGCGTGATCTCGTCGCGCGCCGAGAGAATGATGCGCGCGCAACGCGGTTACAACAATGTTGTACAGGCGAAATAATGTAAGAGCGATTATTACGAACGTAAAAGCACAAAAATGAGATGAAGATGTTTTAATTCCACAAATACCGACGACGGATTCGCGCCCACTTACACAATGATAATAGTATTTTGTGATGACGATCGATATGGCTCGAGACTCGGAGTCGTCATACTACGCCCGTGTACGAAGAGACCTTTGTGCTCTAAATATGTGCGAAGACCATAAACGCAAGTAGTGAGTGTACAGAATTGTGCAACAAGAGATTTCAGTGAGAAAAAAAGAAATTCGCGGGTAACTTCAGCTAATACACATAACATATATATTTGATAGGCCGGTTTTTATTTTCCCGTGGAAAAATCGCCGGTTTTCCAAAACTTCACTACGGATTGACAGAAATTTCGCATTGACGTAATATTTCTGTAACGGAGTGCGGACAAATACGCGTTTTTAGACCTCCGCATTGGTTCAAAATCAAGGTTTGGACAAGAACCCGTTTTTTGGAACTCGCAAATTTTTTTTAGAGCCCAGTAAAAAAAAAAATTCAAATCACGCGCATTTACGCTCGTTTTACACGTCATTTGCCATTGCAAGTAACGACAAATTGAAAATAAACGTGACACGTGAAACAATAATATATCGACATAACGAAAATATTAACCAAAATTAAGTAAAATTTCGAACACTCGTCGTGCAAGCGCGTATATAATATTTCGTTTCGCGAAATTCTAGACAATTTCCTATCAAATCGAATTTTAACGCGCGTAAATATTTAATTTTTTTTTTTTTGTTTCCCGTACACGGGCATAACCTTGCCAAAGCGCCCGGTTAATATTATTACACAACTATACAGTTTCATTATTCAATGCATTATACGTATGCCAAGTTATAATTAAATTTATGCCGGAACTACAAGTACTGTCGTCGAAGTTCGTTCCATTTATTGATTATATGTTAACGTTGTAATAACTATCGAATGAAATTCGTCAAATAAATTCAAACACGACTGTTGCGGAATATTCTTTATATACGCTGCAACTGTGCGTTTACGTTTTTACCGTCCGGTAATATTTACAACAGCAGATTTTAAACGAAATCGCGATGAATCGATAATCGTCAGCTGAGTAGTGCTCTATGGATTAGTGGCGAACCTTTCATTTTGCATCAAGTGCCAAATTTTTCCAATTAAAATTTGGAAAATTGTTCACGTGCCGAAAAAAATTCTATTTCCTAAGGACAAAAATAAAATTACAGATGTATATTTTATTGAGTACACGTTTGTTTTTATTTCCCACAAATCGTCTTTAAATTAGGTGATGAAAATATCGAATTTCACTCGTACGTATTGAAAATTATGATTACAACATGTTAGTGTTTGTTTCAGTTTCTTGGCACATCGTCAGCAGTGTAATTTGTAATATTTAATCAAATACGAGCAGCAGCGGTTTCGTTATCGGTCAAAGCGTCTCTTTCTTTCGATTCGATTGAATTCATTTTTACGGGGAGTAAAACTTTTTCACAAGCGAAGAAGTTGACGAAGAAAAAATGGAAAACTTTGGAATGAGTCGACTTTTTTCAGTTTTTCTTTTCGACGCGATAATTGTCACGCTTTGCACACTTCATCACACTGCACCGACATTGAAGTTTCTATTCGTTTATTTTATCAAACGCTTATACTGAAATACATATAAATAACCTTTTTAGCTCAGCTGAAAACACGTGCTACGCGCTCACTTCACTGACGACTATTCTTAAAACTTATTTCATCATTGCGGAACATCGTCGCCCATCCCTGTTTCGTTGTTCTCACGGCGTTCTTTTGCGAATCCTTTCGCTCGGCTCCTAAAGGGTCGCAGCGGGATGTTAAATAGGTATACGCCGCATACCGTTCCTCGACGGAATGCGAACGCAAATGTAAGAGCAAAAAAAAAATTTCAAATCCGACTCGGTAGTTTCAGAGATCAAACCCCAGACTCTTCGACTCTATTACGTAATATTATACACACATGTTATTTATTCGGGTTATTTCGGTTTTGTACAAATCGTTCGGGTTTAAATTCAGGGCGATTTCGTAACAATATAATACGCACGATTTTTTTTTTTTTTTTTTCATACATTCGTTTTTCCCGACGCTCCGCACGCACTCGCCCACGCCCCGACGACGGTTCGTTTATATCTCGTTCGTTCCTTCACTGTCACACACACCGCACTCACCCGTTCCACCGTCTAACCGCCGAGCCGGCCTCGTGTACAACGTATACACACACACACACACACACACTCACCGTGACATTTATCCACCGTCCGCGTGGCGCAGCACTCTTTTTTTTTATTTTTTATTTTTTTTTTTCTCTCATACCGCGTCGATCGGATAATAACCGTAATGTGAACAGACGTACATTATTATTATTATTATTATTACGAGTACAGGAGAGGTCCACGTCGCCCCCGCCACCGCGGTGAACCATCACATGCCGCCGGACCGCGACCGGTTTTTTTTTTCTCTCGTATATACACGCCACACGTCGTTTCCCTCTCGTTTTCGTCCGTTCAACCGTCCGTCGTCGTCGCCTTCGTCTTCGTACACACACACACACAATACTACTCTCCCTTTACACGTCATAATATCGGTAACCGCCGCCGCCGCCGCCGCCGCGTTATAACGTTATACGCGTTTCACGCACGGACTGCGACCGTGATCAGATGATTTTCGTCTTGGCCGCCAACTAATATTACTCATTACTCGTTGTTGTTGTTATTATTATTATGTGTCCCGTGAGAAATCGGATGTTGCGACGAGAGATTGCTCAGGGGGCGACGAGAACGAAACGTCGTACGACATGTTGTGTGTGTGTGAAATTGAACAAAAAACGAAAGACTAAGAGGGAGACAAATTGGGTGAAACATGGGGAAAAAAAGCGAACGTTTTTCAACATCGTAAATGTACAAGTTCTCGCGTGTCGCGACGTGCGTATCGCATAAAACAGATACGTTAGGGAAGGGAAATTCGAATGCGTAATATTGAATTTTAATTGGGGAAAAAACAAAACCTCGTAACGAAAAACGGACACGCGTTTTCAATTTGATTTCGCTTTTGCAAAAGCGATTTTCTTTTTCCTCCAACGTCTGCGATCGCCATCGCAATTATATACCGTCTCGCGTACGCTGTTGCGGACCGCAGCAAGTGATATTTGCGAAATGCGCAGCCGCGTCGTATTCCTAGAAAACAATTTCTTTTCTTGTCTTTTTAAACGTTTCCGGACAAGAAAACGACGTTTCACGAGACACTGCGCTATCTATAATCAATTGTTGTTTTTACTATTTTTTCTGTTGTTGTTATTATAATAATAATAATAATAAATTCCAGTGACCGAGCCGTTGCATGATATCAAATATACCGGCAGTTTCGTTTTGCAATATCATCGTATTTATACTTAAACGTACACGGTAAACTTGACTTCTACGTCATCCACGCGTCGTGTATAAGTTTTGCGTGCCTGCAATTTTATTGCGAAAAAAATAAGAATTAATAACACGCAGTTAATGTCTGACGCTTCTTGACTCGGAGACGTACACGGCGAATCTTTCGCCAGTAACCGTGGTAAAACGTAGCATTTTTTTTTTTTTTTTGTATGCACCGATGATTTGAACGATTCGCTGGTAAATATACCGGTAAAATACCTGGGGGAGTAAACGATAACTCTTTGCGTCTGTAAATTTTTAGCCGCCACCGAGATGACGAGATAGATTTCTATACGTTCGACGAAATTTATGAAGTTTAAAAAAACAAACATTTCGTCGTGTACGTGATATACATTTATCGTAACTGTTATAATTTCGTACGGAACGCGTGGAATTCGCGCGGTGTTCCGCCAGTAGAATGTGTATTACAATCAATAAGATACATTCGAATTTTATTGCACTGAAAATGACGAAGTTTTAAATAACAAATTCGTGTATTTCCGGCAAGAAAAAAAAAACACTTTCGTTTCGCGAAAATAATTGTTTACAAAGTTTTGTATATATATATATGTGTGTGTGTGAAAAAACGTTGAAAACGATTGCAAAATCATAAACATTTTCCATTTCGCCATGCACTGCAAGCGAACTTCTAAAAAAATATATAAACGAAACCAAATCCCGTGTAGCTTTAATGAGCGCGGAAATCGCCACACTTTTTTACACGAATATAATTCCTATAGCAAAATAGCGGAAAACCGAAATAGAAATTGTTTCTTTTTTTTTTTTTGTTTTAAGTTTTTTCTCCACTAAAACGTCTAATTTCTATAAACCGCATTGGTGTCGAAAATTACGAAGAAACAACGCGTTAATCGATTCCCAGACGATTTTTCCGGCAGCAGCGGTTTTGACAAAATTTCAAAGAGGGAGGCGATTATATTATTATTATTATTATTTATATACATTTATATATTAAAAAAGTTTATTAAATACAGCTCAAGGGGTGGGGGCGATCACCACTATCGCCCCCCTCCCTCAAAACCGCCAATATTTTTCGGTAATGGTTTTTGAATTTTTTTTTTTTTCAAGCGATTTCGAGGGGGAAAAAATGGAAAAATGACTCTTTCTCTGTAAGGTAAATACCGAAACCGTTACCGCGGGTACGCGTTGACCGTGTGAAAAACGTTTCTCGTAATATTGTTTTTTTCCATACAGACGTAATAAAAAAAAACGACCACCTCAGTCATTTGTAAAACCAAATTTCGAAGAAAAACGTTATTATTAACAACCGTTTTCGACACGACGCAGTGGCCGGCGAGTGGCACAACGACAACAACAACAAAAACGCACTACGCGCCGTCGCCCACACGTGGCAGCCGTTGTAGTGTTTCGCGCGTGTTTGTTTTCATACGGTTTTTTTTGTTCATTCCTCCCCGATTTCTGTTACCATCGCCGTCGCCCATAACGCGCGCGTTCATCGTCATATCCTCTCGGGGCAAACGGAATTTCATGTAACATAAATATTTTTTTTTTCTTCTAAAAACCGACGTAGGTCGTTCGCGCACACACGAAATGCAAAAAAAAAAAAGAACAACGGTGTACATATAAAATATTATATTAAGTAAATACACTCGCCCGGACACGAAATAACAATTATTAATTACGCGATTAGAAATTACCGTCACACATTATTATTATTATTATTATTATTGCGTACGCGCGTATACGATGTATATTATATAATACGGGAAAGACTACGTTCACGATGAACTCGGGGCCGCGGTAGAGCGTACAAAATACGCGAATATGGAAATAGGTTTTTTATTTTTTTTTACATTTAAGCGTTCATATTGTTAGATTTCGCAGCGACAAAAACAAAAAAAAAAAAAGAAAAGAAATTGAATATAATATAATATAAAATAAATTTAACGTACGGCACGCGCGCGCGTTAACCTTTACGGAAAATCTCGTGTGTACGAAATATTTGTCGCGGCTAAAAATTCGAAAAACCAGAATTTTTTTTCAAAAAGGAAGGAAGAAATAACTAGTAGACGAACGCGCGCGCGTTTTGTTTTTTTAACGTACAATTCTTAACGGTCCAAAACGAAGCAGATTGTTTTCACGGAAATTTTCAACATTCTATTCCTCTCTCTCTCACACACACACACACACACGTGCACTTGAAATTCGTACGTTTTTGTTTTTCGTATATCGAATGCGCTCCGGTTTAAAATGAAATAACACTTTCGTTTGAAATTCACCTACAATAATATGATATAAGTAATTCATACGACTGCGGTTTCGCTATACAATTACTATTTTACGTTTAACGCGCGTATACACTCGTATAATGTAATAACAACGAGGCCAGAATATTCCCTTTGTCCCGGGTCGTCATGCGCCGGTTAAGTCGAAAATACGGCGCATAAAAAATAAAAAAAATTTATACAAAACGAAAAACAGTAAATTAATAAACGCGATATTAATTTTTACGTTTTCCTATAACGTACGGCGTAGACACCGTGTGCGTATAATGTACGGCACGCGTTCGTTTACATTACGTTATTATAACAGTTTTGCGCGTACATAATAAACTCTGTCTTTTCTGTTTTTACGTATTATCATTGTATATATATATATATATATAATATTATTTTAAGAAAATATATATTTTTCACGTATTCGGGCTGTCACGTTACTAGGGGGGGGGGAGGCTGTATGAGAATTGACGTTCCCGATTTCCCGCCTCTCGTACGTAATAATTATGTCTTCGTATCTGTATAATATTAAAAAAAATTATACATATTACACGAAAAAAATATCACAATCTATACGCGAGTTTACGATTATCTGGCCAAATAGTATATTATACGAAATATGAATAAAAAAATGGTTACATTGAATAATATATTATGTTTATTTACTCACACTGGTCAAAAGTCGGGCAATCAAGTAAAAAATACAACTGTTTAATAATAATAATAATAATACGTACAATTTTGTGATGTATTATTATTGATAAATATGGTCATCGTGCACACTATTATTATTATTATTATTATTATTATTATTATGACACTGGTTTGTGTAAAAAATTTTTTAATACACCGACTGTCGCGGGATCGTCGTAATCGTTTGTCCGAAGAACTGCCAACAGTGCGCGCGTGTACATTCCGTTACCCGTTCGAAGTCACGCGTTATTCATATATTGTTATGCAAATATACGGTACACAATATTATAATACACGTGCGTCGTATATATCATTCGTTTATACAAAACGTATATTATAATTATTTTCTATACTGTTTCTCGTTTGAGATACGGCGTGGGTTTTCACACTCATCTCGTTTACGGTTTAAATAATAATAATAATAATAATAATCATATTTTATAATAAAACCGAAGACTAATCGTTTACAAAGCGTAATAATTGTTGTGCATGTTCAATAAGAAATGCGTTGTTAGAAGGTCGATTACGATAAAATAAAAAAAAAAAAATGTTCTACGATTAACAATAACTGATTTTAATAATAATTCATTCCGTATTATGAGTGTACGTCATATTTATAACGCGTAAATCCAAAAAAAAAGCGTGTCGCCCTCGTTATTTATCGACACGATGGCATTTTTTTTTGTTTCTATCTATACGTCGTTTAAAACAACGAATTTATACGATTTCTAAATATATATATATATATATATATATATATATATATATATATATATATATATAATGTCGGGGCACACACTACACACTACTACGACGCGTACAATTAGACTTTTTGTTGTCTAAATCGATATTTTTTTTACTTTTTTTTTTTTTAAAACTCTATATTCTTGAAGGCCGTTCTATTTTATATTATACGTGTCGCGAGGATATAAAGATATCTAGCGGAATTCTTACGATAATAATAATAATAATTATTATTATTATTAGTGTACGAATCATACGATTATCACGGTCCGTTAACTTTTATGGTTTAAAATATTAGTAATTGTTACCGATAAATAATATATTTCGACGGAAATTAAGATTAATTTATATAAGTGTAATTATATTAAAAAAAATAAATAAAATAAATGTATTTATAATTAATATAAATAACACGACCATTCCTCTACACGTTTTTCTAATTGCAAATTCTCTGTTAATATAATTTTTTTTTAATGTTTCAGCGTCCGTCGTCTAATTTCCCCCCCGAACGGAACGCCGATCAGAAACGGCGATTTTCACACATTTTATCGATATTTATTTGACGTTTTATATAAGCCGCGAAAAGAAAAAAATTATAGATATATATATTTAATATTATAAAAAACTCGGACTTGTTGTCCGAACAAATACGATGCACATAGACGCATGCATAGACCCATGTGTCAGTAGAATTCGCTACGTGATGGAAATGAAGATCTATGGAAGTCTGAAACGAGATCGTTATATACATATATATATATATATATATCATTCTCGTGTAAAATCGTTTACGAAGCTGCAGGACGAATTCTAATACGATATTCGGGAATTATTTTCTGTCGCGTTCGTGGAATATGTATTGACACCATCCGTCGTCAGTCAGTGTTTTGCAAGAACGAAATGTTATCCCAATTCGAGCAACGATCATGGACCTGGATTTTACAGAGACCGACCATCCGAAAATCATTTAACGCTCTCTCTCTCTCTCTTTATATATATATATATATATATATATATATAGCGCATACGCATTGAAATATATAAATATTTTTTTAGCTATGTCATAATGACATTTATACCGTATTATTAGTGTATCAGTATAAATAATACGTACTACGGTCGTCACCGCATCGCATGTGTGTTTTTGTGTGGCGGAGAAATTCTTTCGACGGCAAAAGGTTTCTTCTCTCGCCTCTTCACACGTCCATCGATCGTGTTAGGCGTGCTTATATCGCTGTTAGGTATAACGACAGTTTTTTCTGTCCGTTTCACATAACGCGCGCTCGGGAAAACGATTTTCTGATATTATACCGTTTACGATCGAACTATATTTCACGCGAAAACGAATGTGGCGGCCCGCAGACGGTTTTATTGCGACAAACGATACGTTAGCGGGAACGTACGCGCACGGAGTGTCCACCGTTCGCAGACTCGTGTTGTTCGCGTTGATTATAAAAAAAACGAAACGCCCCCCGCGGGCCGTGTTTCGGACGCGAGGAATTGGATTTATTTAAAAGATTTTCGAAAGGAGAAAAAACGGAAAATTTCTTTTTAGCGCTTAATGTAAATGTTTAATGTTCGTGCAACAATAACGGCACGAGTTAAAAATTGCAAATGAGCAACGGAATCGTCGAAATTTCGGATGAATCAATATTATTTCATTAGTTCAAATTACATTCAATATGTTATTCAAATGTAACGATCGGCATTGAGTGGTCCTTGAAAGGCATCATTACGTTTGTGCTACGACGCCCTGCGACATTTCGTTCGCAGGGTTTAACTATCGTTTCATAGTGGGAATAACGTTACTGACTCCGAGGCGGAGCGCCGTCGCTAACTTCTCGGCCGGGCCTCGCGAATTCCGTTAAACAAATCGTTGGTCACATGTAAGCGTCTCTTCCATTACGTTCTATATACGGTATGGGCTACAATGCAGTGGGGCGCCGTTTTCTTTCTTTTTTCAATCGTCTGGTCACCCGTGTCGCCCACCACCATCGGCCAAATTCAATACAGGGTCGGGTGAAATAAAAAAAAAAGAAGAAAAAGCAATCTTCCATCAAGGAGAACCGCTTAGAAAAAAAAACAGAAATCGTTTTTTACATAAAAAAAAAAAAAAATTAGTAAAAGCGATACATATAAAAGTATAATTTGTAAAATTTTTTTTTTTTACCGAGAGCTTGACAAAACGAAAAAAAAATTATATATACATATATATTTTTTTTTTTTTTGTTATACTCGCGAGAGCAAAGTCTCTCCGGAGACCACTACGCGCGCTATTAAGATTTAATAAAAAAAAACTATACGATGTGCAGGGACGCTGCGGCGGATATTTAGGATACGCACTGCGCGAGAACAGTAGTACTCTGTCCACGCGTGACAAAGAACGCGATGTTTCCTGCGCCTCCTCCGTCTCCGTCACGGTAAGCGTGTAGTACGCCTACCCCACCGGGTCCCGTGACCCGGACCGGAATAATCGACAACAGCGGCGGGGTCACTCCCTCCCACCGCACGCCGTGCGACAAACGGCAACTACGACGACGACGGTATCACCTGCACGGACACGAGGAGGCGCCCTAGTAATAATATTATCTCGTAACCATACAACCGGAAGTGGTATATATATATATATATATTATATGTTCTTCGAAACTGGTAACGCGCCGCGTCACCACCATCACAACGTATCGCTGACGCGTACCGGCGAGAGTGACGGCGGCGGCAATTCATCAACATCACGACGCGTTACGACGATGGACGCGCGTGCGCGGGACGTGTTGACCTTGTTATACCGCCGCCGCCGACGGTCATGCGTGTGTGTGTCGACAATATTATTTTATAACAACGCGCGCGCGTGTTGTGATTATTATTACTATTATAACACCGTGTTTACAATTTATTTGACGGCGGGCCCGAATCGCGCGCGCCCCGCGGTTGTGAGAGAACAGAATAATTCATAAAACGACGTTTTTCCGCGCGGACCGTTTTTTTACACCGTACAATTATTTTTCTCGCATCGCGGAAAAAAATAAACCGAATATGACATTCCCCGTTCGGGAAGAGAGAAATTTATTTTTTACAACGCAACGTTTTTTTTATAATTCGTACGTTTTGTTTTTTCCTATGTTCGTAGAGAAATCAAAAGAAATTCAAGAATGGACAACGTTATAAACGTTGAATTTTCTTCTTTTTTTTTACGTATGTATGTACTCGCTGCAAAGCACATCGAAATTATTCTACACGACAACTGCGAAAACACGTGGTGGAAATTGTAGAGTGTCGCGTTAATAAAAAGTCGATTACAAAATGTTAATGTGACCAAACAAATAAAAAGTGCTGCGAATGAGTCGGACAAAGGTCTTAGAGCGTGTATTGATTTCGCAATAAATTTGAAATCAACGGGACAAAACGATTGAATTATAACCGGAGCTATACGGGTATACGTGTGAGAAAAAAAAAACCGAACGCTTTTTTTTAAGAATTAAATACACATCAAATCCTATAAACGCTGTATGGTCAATAGTGAAAAATTAAAAGGAAATTTTTGAACAAAATTTCTTTTTCCTTATAA
This sequence comes from Chaetogeoica ovagalla, assembly GCA_032441825.1. Taxonomy (NCBI): domain Eukaryota; kingdom Metazoa; phylum Arthropoda; class Insecta; order Hemiptera; family Aphididae; genus Chaetogeoica; species Chaetogeoica ovagalla. The sequence continues at coordinate 4,285,386 of CM063732.1, read as the reverse complement.
TATAAAATGACGTATTTCTTATGAAAAATTCTTCGAGCCACGGCATTTCCGAATCGAACGTATCCGATGACCGCAGAAATATTATAACCGTATTTAAATACGTATAAACGCCCCCTCCCCCTCCCCCGGGAACGTTTTGAAAAATTCCTAAATAAATGTATTTCTATAGAATTTCCCGGCGCACACGAGACTTTTCGTTGTTAAGCGTCGAACGTTATTTCGGGACTTTTTCTTTCCCCCGCAGCCTCCTGGATCATTCGATTGTTAGTAATATTAATACGGAGAACACCGAACGAATGTCCGATATCGCTTGCAATTATATAACGCCGAAACGTATCTCATCGGCCCGGGAAGGAATTATTTATTTATTTTTTGCATCATGTTGAGAACCACTGCAATATAGAGTGATACAATATGTGTCGTCACGCGTTATAATATAATATTGTGTCGAGAAACGGCCGTGCGGCGGCGCGGTATAATAATAATAATATAAACCGACCATAGGCGCGCGCACTAAATTTCATTGCGTTTGTTGTTTTTTTTCTCTCTCTCTTCTCTTTTTTTCCACCGCATAATGTCTTATTTGTAAACACACGCTATATAATATAAACACGCGCTGTTGTGTTTGAATAATAATAAAAAACATCTCTATTTGTCGTCTCATCAGCATTTATAAACATGCCAATAATAAATAACAACAATAATAATAATAATAATAATAATAATAATAATAATAATAATAATATTAATAATATTAATGCGTGATAGTTTAAAACTATATTATATTTTAATACTGACAGTGCACGTCGAAATAAGTGTGGGGAGGGAATAGAAACAGTGTCGAGTTTTAAAAGGGACGGAGAAGGGGAAGCAAAGTCGTGCACGAATCATATGATATTGTTTTGTTAAATAAGTAAAAGAAAAAAAAAACAGTATTTTTTTCGAATAAAACCGTGCCATATTTTTATTAACCTTGATGGTGAACTATACATATACAGTTTTTTTGATTGTGATTACAAGTGACGTTTAGATTCGTACCGAATGTCAAAATTTTAGAAAACGAAATAATTCTCACAAAGACAAGAAAAAAAAAAACGCGATTGAAAGATATTTAACTAAAAAAAAAAATTGTTTGTTTTTTAAAAATCCAAAAGGGACGAAGGAATTTTAAACGAAATGAGTAGTGGCATATGCCAACTAAAAGAAGTGGAGGGATTTCATTTTGCCCCTACACCCCGACGACCGCTGTCTAAACATTTTTTTTTTAAAGTATTTTAGAAATTTATCAGTTTTCTATAGAACTATCAGAACTATATTTTTTTTTAAGTCTACGAAAATTTCGAATCCCGGAATAATAATCCCTCCCCCCCCCCAAGGCTTTAAAATAAAATAATACTTCAGGTAGGTTATACAAAACCGACATCATGTTATTTATTGGCATCAAATACGTTCAAATGAAATACAATCAACAACATTAAATTGACATCATTGTCAATAGACCACTAGCTCTCTTGATCCCATGTCGTTCGCAATATCTTGAAAAAAAAAGTAATATTAATTATAATACAAATATAATCTATGTTAATTGATTGAGATAGCGCTGTTAGTAGCAGTAGCAGTCCTTGATAGAATATTACGAATAAAATATAATAACTAATAAGTCACAAAAATATAAACGAACGTACACTAATTCTGAATTCACAACAATTAATTCGAGTAGGTCTTCTTTCTGGACGGTAGATAACCGACAATCACCACAGTTACAAACGGTTACAAAGACATCATTGTGTGTGTTATCAAAAATATTAGACAATTTAAAGTTTTACCCCACGATTATTAATGTTGCCCCATTTTACGGTATCGAAATGGTCGAAAAATTCAAATAGCCATTTTCATTTTTGAATACATTTTCAAATTAATTTCGATGTTTAGATTACAGTTCTAAATCCAAAATCGACCGAGTTACAGCCGTTTAAAATATTTGGAGATTATTATTCCAATTCATTTTCGGGGATTATTGTTCCGGGGGATTATTGTTCCGGGGGTTATTATTCCGGGGATTATTATTCCGATTATCGAAATTTCAGTTTTTTCAACAATAACGAACCGTTTCCTCACGCTGGTTGTCCGGGTCTTTGTCACATGCCAAACACCGTATTACTGAAAGAAATCGACATTTTTGTAAAGTCAAAAAAAAAAAAATTCTACACAAATTAACCATTAATCATAAATAAAAACCTTTCTAAAAAATTGTATTTAAAAAAAAATTAAAAATTATTATTTTTAACTCAATGACAATTTCAAAGGGTTTATAACGGTATCCACTGGTCCCTGCCCGCAATTCTTTTCTTTTTTTTTATACCATTTGAAACCGTAATAACGAAAATAATTATTAAAATATTTCGAGTAAAAAAAAAATATTAGTTTCGTTTTCGTGGTATACTCGTATACATCGATAGGTTCACATACTATATTATGACGTCGTCGATTCTTATGAAATGCTGTGTCAGTGTATATACCTCCTATGTAGAGCGTGTCATCCTCGTTTGTCGTTTTCATTCCGTCTAATGTTCGTTGTTTTTTCTTTTTGGAAAATACGCGAAGAAATAATCGATATTTTTCCTTGTTTTCACTCCATTTATTTTTAAACGGTTTTTTTTTTGCTTCTATTGCGGTACGACTCTCAACGGCATAAAAAAATAAAAAGGAAAAAACTCAAAATAACAATCGTCCTCAACCGTTATATGTGAACTGTTGTGTGTTGACCAAACAAGTATAGTGTAACAATAAATCAATAATATATTATATTAATCGTCCGTCAGTTACGATTTTGGTCATGAGTTGGTTCGTTGTGTATCAAAAAAAAGAAAAGAAAAAAAAGTGTATTTACTGATAAGTAAAATAGAGAAAACAAAAAACGAAAAATTAAATAATTATGAAAATTATATGTAAAAGAAACCAAGACAACGTTGGTGTGACCGAGTCAGAGACGACCTCAAGCTCTTGGGAATAAGAGAGGGAGAACGACTGGCAAAGAACAGAGAAGTATGGAGAGGAGTAGTAGTAAGTGGCAATGGATCTACAAGGCCCGGCGGAATAAGCCAAAAAAAAAAATAATAATAATATGTAAAAGTAATAAAAAGTATTGTAAATTAATATTCGTAAATAAAACGATTTTTTAATATATTTATAAAAAAATATATATCGATATACTTCTATGTGCAGAGCATACAATCAATCCGAAGCGTATTACGAAAATTAAAAAAAATATTTTATAATATGGGAATTGTTGTTTTAGATAATTCGTTTATTTACTACCGCGGTAAGGCGTTGAATATCCACCAGGCGCGGCATATCGAGCGAAAAAGAAAAATACAACAACAGAATAAATTACAACGAACAAATTGCATAGATCAAATAACGAATATTATAATAAACATACATACAGAGTTCAAATCAATGAATAATATTTAAAAAAAAAAACAGTAAATAAATCGTGTGAATTAAATTGGTGAAAAGAACGACCATCGTTTATTATTAATGTTATTTCACGTATATTATTGGTATAAAATATTATTTTTAAATTCCACGCATATTTATCTAAAATATTATTTAAAATTTATTTCGTTTTACGTCGTGTGTGTATGTAATTATTTCAAAACACTCTTCGCGCGCAAAATTCGAATTCGGTTGAGGTCTTTTTCAAATTTTTATAGATTTGTTCTTCAGAACGTCTTGTTTTACAATATTCCTATTCGTTTTGCTAATATACAACGTATTAAAACTACATTTATGCTCGGTGAATTTCCGTAGTGTAAATAAACAAAAATATTTAAATATTTCGTTATTTTTTCAATAATATTGTTCGGTTAAATCGTAAATATAGTTGTTTTCCCCTACTAATAAATACGGATTTATTAATGTGTATTAAATTGTACGACTTTGTTATGAAAAAAGAAAAACAGGACAAGAGTTGGTTGTCGGAGCGGGACGAGATTCTAGCAGCCGCTGGATGATTTCATCACTACTGTTATTTTTTTTTTTTTTTTATAAATGTCCACTATTGCACATTATACGAGTAATAATAGCGTGGATATTGTAAATTAATTCCGTTTCGATAGTCTCTCGTACAGGGTATTATATAACATCAAATTTCATTTCGTTATACGTTTAAATACACAATTTATTTTTTTTAACCGTTAGTCGTTTTTTATTTTTTATTTTGATAAATTAATGATCGTAGAATATTTGTGAACTCTCTCTCTCTCTTCATTTTCTATTAAACTAAACGTATATATGAGTTAACGTCAAAACGGACTCACGATTTCGCCATTATCATCATCTGCAGCGCACTGCTATAGCGCGCAGGTCATTCAATGCTGCTGTGATTCGTGTCGACGACGAAGGAAACCGGATCGACGATATATAATATGCGTCGAACGAATCGATTGAACATATATAGTCTTTTTTTTTTTCTTATAAATTACACGCGGTTCGTATCTGTAAAATAAACGCGTATACGCCATAATTATAATGAAAAAAAAAAAAAGTTGTTCTTTAAGTAGTATAACGTAACAAAAAAAAAAAAAAAAAAAAAAAATGATAATAATAATAACTGGGAGTATATATCGGTCGGTACATTATAAGAAATTAAAAAAGCTAGTACCTGGCGCGAATCCATTGTGCGAAATAAAAAAAGAAATACTGACCCAAGTTTGTCTGATCAAGTCACACAGCAGACTGGGTTTTGACTCTCTAATCGACACAGAATTTTCTTAGTCTCGAGACTAAAGTCACTGTTTAGTCTCCCATACCTATCTAGAGACCACAAGCGATCTCAAATGGACAACACCCTGAGACCAACCTCGAGTCTTTCTCTCGAGATTTTGTCTCAAGTGGACACTTACCTTAACACTTATCGCTGAGACACGTGCAAGGTACGCGCGCGCAAACATAACACGGTGCGCGCATCAACGAGCAGTGTCGATAACATATACGTCGGGACCGGACGAGATTATATTAGCGCCGACGACGTCCCAGTATCGAACACATCGCGAGCATTACGGGTGTAAGACGAAATCGCAAAATATAATCGTCGCCCAGCCGAAATCCAATACTCGGTAACATCGCGATAGTATAATATATAATATACTCGCGACCCATTACGACGATTCGTATCACATCGTACGCTTAATTTTCTGACTCGGGTCATAGAACTGCACTAAAAATACGCACAACGACGCGATAATAGTTCGAAGTATACCACATATTTACAAATCAAGTTTGTTAAAGATGTCGGGGAAAACTTTGGGACAGTTAACGTTATCGGAGTTGCGTCATGAGTGTGCAGTTCGTGGAGTTCCAACGTCTGGTACGAAATCAGATTTGGAACTTAAAACTCGTGGGGAAATTAAGGGAAAATGGAATCGAGCCAAATAACGCGCGTTTTGTTACCCCGCCGCAGACATCGACTCACGGTCAGGTGTACAGTGGGGGAGAATTACACAAGGCGTCGTCGACGAAAGGGTTGGAAGCATTGGACGACCGATTCGGTGCTGATCCGGTAGGGAGAACGAGCAATGCTACGGCTTGCCTATTATCCCCTACGCAACTCGAATCTAGCGTCCAAATGCAACCAAACATAGACTCCGTGAACGATATGTTGCGATCGACGGTAAACAGCGGTCGGCAACCAGTCGACGACGTCTTTAACGTCGCGGCCGAACAGCTGGCGTCGTTGCGTCAAAAATATCGATTACGCCGCGGAAAACAGAAGGTTCGAAACACGATTAGTGCGAATCGAGTCGTGTCTGGTAGCGTTCTTAAACGAACGTCGACAAGTACAGTGACCCGAACAGCCTACATCCCTTTCTGCGCCTCCGTTACAAAATTCTACGCGCGTAAATTATAACTTTGTGCTGAATGACCCGACGACCCGCGAATCGAAATTTATTGCGGATCGGACACAACAATTTAGCGAGCACGTGCAAGAAGTTTCCGTATTAATTCCTTTTGACGATTTACGTGCCGCCCGGCATCACTGCTCGAATTTTTCGGAACCAAATCCGAGGATCCGGTAAGGTTTATAAACAATTCTGAATCGATCCTAACACAAGCAAACATACACCGGTCGGGCTAGACGATTTGCAACCGATCCACAATGAATACCTTTAGTTTTTTTTATGCCATACGAAATAAAAAAACTAAATATATTTACTATAACCACAGTCAAATTTCGAAAAATGTAGGTAAAACATTGAAATTTAGCACGCGTGTTTATAAAGAGTTCTTATAATAATTCCCAGAATTTCATATAATATATATCACACCACTAGTATCATTTTTATCGCTTTATTCAGGGAGCTTTTGAAACATTGTGTAAATAAAAAAAAATATGAATTTTTTTGTGAACTAGCAATATCTCGTGAACTATTGTTCGTGCAATAAATTGCAAAAACTCGTTAAAAATCTTATTAAATTTTTCTGAAGAGAACATACGAAAAAAGGAAAAATTTGTTAAAAATCCGAAAATTTCTAAATTTAAAAATATTTGAATCGGTTTCTGCAAAACAGCCGTAAGTCCAAAAACCAACTTTTACAGGAAATGAAAAAAACTGTTTTCCGGTGAATTATATAAAAAGAAAATTAAAACTGGAAGTATTATTAAATGTGTTTGTAGTGGTTCTACAATAACATTAAAAAATTTGAACATAGACTGTTATATTTTAGGCAAAATTTAAGTTCAAAATTTTGGACTGACGCCCTTTTTGTTGAAAATGGAGGTATTTTTTTTGATAGATGTTTAAAACCCCGTAAGAAACATTTTATTATACCAAAAGTATTTTTTATAACAAAGTCATTTATGCGTTTAAAGATACAAGTTTAAAATAATAATATTAATAATAACAATAATAATGAATTTAATAAAAATCTTATCACACCGATAATTAGAACCTTAGTCACTGGCGTTGTTTTCAACTAATGTTGATGCCCACAACAAAATTTCTGCGTCAAAAGACTGGAAGTCGTCTGGAATAAAGTTCTGTAGCTTTTTCAGATCGTCCAGTTTTGCCTTTTTAACCGAAACTTCACCAGTAAGATAAGCTTTTTCTATTGGTTGAGGTACAGAGGTCTTACGAAGTTGACCAAGCTGGAATGTTTGAACTTGAAGTCCACGAATGAATGGCTGCACTTTTATTTCACCCTTTTAATCACTTGAAGAGTTGAATTGATGAAATTTTGAAATATTGAGATATGATTTTTCATTTTTCAGAACATTTTTTGAATTTGTCTCATCAGACACTGCATATTTTTTATAAAATTAAGGCCACCAATTTTTGAAATCAATGATATCTGACGGCCCAATTATTTCCTTAACCTCAAATTTTCATACATTGCTGCTATTCATTATGATTTCATTAATCTCAGCCATTGAATATATTTGATCTTAGAAAATATAATATGAAAAAAAAATACGAAACACTCATTGTTTCTAGATTTATAAATATGAAAAAAATTTTTTTGACCCTTTTGTGAAATAGTCAATATGGCACGTCTGCGATGTAACACAAAAACGTATATAATAATTTATAATCAACGAATATGTGGCTTGAAATAAATGTTATTTATTGCATGTATCTATTATGGATTATTTCCACAGAAACGAGAAATGTATAATACACAAACTAACAGATTTGTATGTATTTCTGTTTTTTCTTCATTCATAGAATTGTAATCAAAATCAACCCGAAATACTTAATATACCTACAAGATATACAAAACGATTTAAAAATGACTGAAAATAACATTTTTAACAAGATTCTTCGTAAATTCATGAACTATGGAGATTGCTATAACACGCAATTCGATGACTGTTCACGATTACAAAACGAAAATAAAAAATTGCAAAAAATCAACGAAGGATTGGAAAAAACTTTAACGATTTGCAGCAACGTGTAAATATTATATTGTATTATATTTTTAAAGCCGTTCGCGTATAATATTAAGTGAATAATATTTGTATACAGATCATTCGACAGAATATGTAAAGTGACGGAATGTCTACAGAAAAATTTAGACGAAATAGATACGTTGAAAAACGAAATGACCGACAAAAATGAATTAACCATGCGAATGGTCATAGAGACTGCGAAAAATAGTCAGGTACATCGAATATGATGTTTTTATTAAGAATATTGAGGTACAAATAATGAAATGTCGTGTGTATAAATGCGCTTTTCAGGCGCAAATAAAACGTATAATAGAAGAGAACGACGATATCATAAATGCGCAGCAAATTGCCAATACGTCCGAGTCCCATTCGGACGTAGAACATTCCACGACGAGCTCATATCAGAAAAAGATTGATTCGTTGGTCAGATCTTCAATTGAAATTGACTCGTCGACCAGATCGTCGAGTGAAATCGACTCGTCATCGGCCAAACCTTCGGCATGTGAAGTAGACGGGTCTTCCGATAGTTCAATGGAAAACAATACGTGTTTTAGAAACGAGTGTGAAACGCACGAAGCGATAAACAATTTACTGCGTTCTATCGAAAAGTGTTGCTGTTCAAACGATTCACTTGATCCGAAACCGTTGTTGGAAAAGTGCAAGACTGTCATTTGTAACATAATGAACAGCATAAAATCCCATAAGGATGAGTTTAAACGGTACAAATTGGACAGCGAATTTTATCGGCGGAAATTGCAGGAAGAGCAGAAGATATCAACGGATAAACGTTCAGAGATTTGCGCGTTAAAAACCGAGAACGTGTTATTGACCAACGAACTGGAACAGACGAAGAAACTACGCACTGACGACCAATTAAAAGAAAAGTTGAAAAACGTGAAATATTGTCTGAAAATGAGGATGGAGGAGAACAAGAGTTTGGAGAACGATAATTGCCAAATGAAACAACGTCTTGAAAATAGCGATAAAGTCAATGGACAAATGGAATGCGATATAAAGTTAATAGTGAGAAAATTAGAAAACTGTCTAGCGTTCAAAAAAGAGAGCAACAAAAAATATAACGACCTGACTGGAAAATACAATGAATTGCAATACGATTTGATGACTGAGAAACAAGAGAAAGTGAAAATGTCGAAAATAATCGACGATTTATGCAGGAAAACGCATAATCTGGAGGACATTATAGGAGGATGGAAGAGTAAATTGTTGTTGAACGCGGAGAAAGACGAGAAATTAAAGGCGGAAAAACGTGCGTCAGAAAATAAATGTAATGAGACGAAAGCGGTGGAGAAAACATTACATTATGATATAGACACGCTTAAACGTGAACTGAAGGACAAAAACTTGGAAGTGGACAGTCGCAATGTTCATATAAACACGTTGAACGAACATTGCCGAAAACAATGTGACAGAATCAAATCGTTGGAATGCGATGTAGAAAAATTGGAAAAACAACTGCGGTGCTATGAGCCTAAAATCGAAAGATTGGAAGTTAACAATCGAAAATATGAAATCGACCTGAAAGAAGCGAGCTACCATTATGAAGAGCTGATGGGTGAAAAAAATAGAATCGTCTGCGAAAACGAACAATTCGAGAAAAATATTATAAAATTGTGTAAGCATATACAATTACTGAAATACAAACAAGCCGATTTGAAGGGGAAGAACGACGAGTTGGTCATCGCGCACTGTTCGTTGGAAGAGGACAACAGAAAGCTGGCGGAAAACATCGACGAATTGAAAGAAGAGCTCAGATGTACGCGCGGAAACGAAATCGAGACGGAGAAAACCCTGTTGGCCAGCGAGAAAAACCTGTCGGTAGCCTGCAAGGAAATCGACAATTTAAAATTGGCCATTAAGTGTTACGAAAAAACAGTGCAAAAAGAACGAGAGAAATTGCGCTGTGTGGAACAACAGGTGCGAGACACGGAGATGAGACAATTGAACAACGCATGCATGGCGTACAGACAGACCCTCGAGTGTTCGAAATGCAAAGAAACCGAGAACGCTGTATTCCAGTTGTCGTCGAAACACGAAGAGCTTTTACTAGAAAACGAAAGGTATATAAATAATAAATATTATAACCAGTGGCGACACCAATTTGTGGGCCGAGCGAGCCATTGCCCCTCTAGAAAACCTATGGCTCGCCATGAAATGTTGATTTAACTCAAAAGTTTAAATTCGAATTCCTTATACCTACTAATGATTTGCTAATGTTTTAATATATTTATAAACTGTCTTATTGTTATTACACTTTAATTAAATTCTAAAATATTTCTTGAATATGAAACGAAACTAAAAATGAATTTTCTATTCGAAACGTATTTTAAACTTCAGTTTTATCAGAATCTCCCTCTTCCCTCTCCCGAAAATATAAAAGTATATCAGTCGGAAGGTATATCAAAAGAAATCTCAATGAAAACTTTCCACGCGAAATTTGGCGTTAAAAACGTAGTTGTCGGACACATGATTTTATTCGTTTTCGTGATTGGTTTTTTAACAGACTCATTATGGCAAACACCTTGCTGTGCGACAAAACGAATTTCCTGAATGAAAACGTCGAAACATTGCAGTGCACCAATGAGCAATTGATTGGGAAGATCGAGGGCTATGAGGGAACCCGTTGTTCTCAATCGGACATCGGTTTGCAGACAGATCCGTGGGTCGAGCGTCCTTCGACCAATGTCGTTTACGATTATCATGAGCCGTGCGACGGTCATGGGAACGGTGACAAGACTGAAAACTTCGATTGCATTTCAAACTCCAGCAGTGACTCGGCGGAAGTCTGCGACTGTCGTTTGTTGTCAGCTACGGCTGTGGAAACGGCAACGAAATGCGACTTTCGAGACGGTACCGCGGACAACGAATTGTTCCTGGAGACGAACCGATTGTTGTGATGTTAACTGGAAGAAATGAAACGTTTGTGCGGGGAGAATGAAATGATCTCGGAACAGAAACGTATCGAGATGGAATGGAAGATGATGCTAAGTCGAAACGAGCTGGAGTCGCAAACTAAGGCGAAAATGACTAAAATGAACGCCAAGTTGGAAATGTATGTGACGACTATGCAGCGTCTTGAAAAAGATCATAAGGATAGTCAGGCTAGAGGTAATGATTGCATATCATTTTCGCATAGCACGTACCGTTTAGTTTTAAGATTTTTAACATAAAAAAAATGTTTTCTTTTAATAATTGTTGCGATAATAATTGTTGGTGAACTTGCAAATTTCCAATTTCAGCAGAACACACCGATTTTGGCCATCCTTCCTTCTGCCAGAAAACCCTGTACACGGCCCGCGATCGTAAACACCCGGCCGTCTGTGTTGCCGAAGTGCGAGTTTTCGAGAATAACGATCGCGTTGTTGCGCAAGGAGTTGGATAAAAGTTGCGGTTTGCCGGTGTCAACCTTTCGCTGTTGACGCGAATTGCGGCGAACGAAGTCTGTATTTCTTTTCTTTTTTACTCCCGTTTATAGAGAGCAGTCTGCAAGGAATTCTTTCTTCATTAAAAGTATAAAAGAACATATTCCAGGTAACGTCTAAGTCCAGCGGTTCTTATACTTTTACTAGTACGCGTACCCCGCATTTTTTAATTCGAATACAACTAATTTAATCGAACAACGTACGGCAACCGACTTTCGTCTACCGTGATAATTTTTTGAAGGTAATTTTTATCGGCATGAAGCGTTTCTAAGTCACACATGCGCCGACGTGTCGCTCTAGCTGTTCATTTTTTAGTACATGCGGAACAAACCGATAGCGAATCTTCCGGTTACACAAATCTTTTTTCAAAATTCATCAAACGATTAACTTTCAATTGTTTAACTTCTCAGCAGCTAGACGACATGTTAATCGACGGTCTTCTTTCAATAGAGCAGCAACGTGCGCAATGTTTCCATCCGTTAGTGTTGCGGAAGGGCGACCACTCCTGTGTGTCGTCAACGACACTTTCCTGCCCGTCTCGAAACCGACCAAACCACTCATAAAGAGCTGTTTTTTTCTTTAAACGTGACTCGCTATATGTTTTTTGTAATATTTTCAACGTAATTTTTGCAAATAATCCAGCTTTAAAACAAAATTAGATGACCGTACGTTCGATTAAATTATTCATATTAGATTTGTAACCGATCCACAATGAATATCTTTAGTTTTATTTATGCCGTACGAAATAAAAAAACTAAATATATTTACTATAACCACTGTCAAATTGCAAAAAATGTAGGTAAAACATTGAAATTTAGCACGCGTGTTTATAAAGAGTTCTTATAATAATTCCCAGAATTTCATAGATATCTCACCACTAGTATCATTTTTATCGCTTTATTCAGGGGGAACTTTTGAAACAAATTGTGTAAATTTAAAAAAATATGAAATTTTTTTTGAACTAGCAATGTCTCGTGAAGTATTGTTCGTGCAATCAATTGCAAAAACTTATTAAAAATCTTATTAAATTTTTCTGAAGAAAACATACGAAAAAAGGAAAAATTTGTTAAAAATCCGAAAATTTCTAAATTTAAAAATATTTGAATCGGTTTCTGCAAAACAGCCGTAAGTCCAAAAACCAACTTTTACAGGAAATGAAAGAAACTGTTTTCCGGTGAATTATATGAAAAAAAAATTAAAACTGGAAGTATTATTAAATGTGTTTGTAGTGGTTCTACAATAACATTAAAAAAATTTGAACATAGACTGTTATATTTTAAGCAAAATTTAAGTTCAAAATTTTGGACTGACGCCCTTTTTGTTGAAAATGGAGGTATTTTTTTTGATAGATGTTTAAAACCCCGTAAGAAACATTTTATTATACCAAAAGTATTTTTTATAACAAAGTCATTTATGCGTTTAAAGATACAAGTTTAAAATAATAATATTAATAATAACAATAATAATGAATTTAATAAAAATCTTATCACACCGATAATTAGAACCTTAGTCACTGGCGTTGTTTTCAACTAATGTTGATGCCCACAACAAAATTTCTGCGTCTAAAGACTGGAAGTCGTCTGGAATAAAGTTCTGTAGCTTTTTCAGATCGTCCAGTTTTGCCTTTTTAACCGAAACTTCACCAGTAAGATAAGCTTTTTCTATTGGTTGAGGTACAGAGGTCTTACGAAGTTGACCAAGCTGGAATGTTTGAACTTGAAGTCCACGAATGAATGGCTGCACTTTTATTTCACCCTTTTAATCACTTGAAGAGTTGAATTGATGAAATTTTGAAATATTGAGATATGATTTTTCATTTTTCAGAACATTTTTTGAATTTGTCTCATCAGACACTGCATATTTTTTATAAAATTAAGGCCACCAATTTTTGAAATCAATGATATCTGATGGCCCAATTATTTCCTTAACCTCAAATTTTCATACATTGCTGCTATTCATTATGATTTCATTAATCTCAGCCATTGAATATATTTGATCTTAGAAAATATAATATGAAAAAAAAATACGAAACACTCATTGTTTCTAGATTTATAAATATGAAAAAAATTTTTTTGACCCTTTTGTGAAATAGTCAATATGGCACGTCTGCGATGTAACACAAAAACGTATATAATAATTTATAATCAACGAATATGTGGCTTGAAATAAATGTTATTTATAGCATGTATCTACTATGGATTATTTCCACACAAACGAGAAATGCATAATACACAAACAGCTTTGTAGGTATTTCTGTTTTCTTTTTTATTCATAGAATTGTAATCAAAATCAACCCGAAATACTTAAATATACCTACAAGATATACAAAACTGACTCAAAATGGCTGCAAATGTTTTCTTTAACAAGATTCTTCGTAAATGCACGAACTATCGAGATTGTTATAATACGCAATTCGATGAATGTTCACGATTACAAAACGAAAATAAAAAATTGCAAAAATCAACGAAGGATTGGAAAAAACTTTTCGATTTGCAGCCACGTGTAAATATTACATTGTATTTATTTTTAAACGCCGTTCGCGTATAATATTAAGTGAATAATAGTTGTATACAGATCATTCGACAGAATCTGTAAACTGACAGAATGTCTACAGAAAAATTCAGACGAAATAGATACGTTGAAAATCGAATTGACTGACAAAGATGAATTAACCAAGCGAATGGTCATAGAGACTGCGAAAAATAGTCATGTACATCGAATATGGTGGTTTTATTAAGAATATTGAGGTATAAATAATGAAATTTCGTGTGTATAAATGCGTTTTTCAGGTGCAAAGTAAGCGTATAATAGAAGAGAACGACGATATCGTAAATGCGCAGCAAATCACTAATACGTCCGAGTCCGATTCGGACGTAGAACATTCCACTACGAGCTCAAATCAGAAAAAGATTTATTCGTTGGTCAGTTCTTTAATTGAAATTGACTCGTCGACCAGATCGTCGAGTGAAATCGACTCGTCGACCAAATCATCGAGTGAAATCGACTCGTCGGCCAAAACTAAACTAACAAAACTAAAATTGTTACTAAATTTTAAATTATTTTTAGAAATTCAAAATGTTTATGTAATTATGATAACATAATAAACATAATTAAATGTTTATAGTTATGACCAAAAATTTAACCAACAAATATATTTAATTATATTTATTTAACATCAAATACAAATACATTGTTATATTTTTTCTTTTGGTTGCATTCTGAATCGTGCATGTGCTAACCATATACCAAGTGGTACTTCAATATTTTTCTCTGTGACCATCTTGTATTTGATATGCATTCTTAATGAATCTTAAACATATTTTAAATATATATAAATTATAATCTTAAATAAATTGTTTTATTTATTGAAAACGAATTAATTATTAAAATATTACCTATTAATACACTATATAACATCAATTTTGTGAAAGGTTTTTTTTTTTAAATCTAATAAGAGAATAAGAAATAAGGAGTTTATCATCAAACATTCTTGCCATCATTCTACAAATGCTATGGCCTAAATTGGTGGCTACTACAATTAGAGACAATTTTGAAACCTAAAAATAAACAGTAAAACAAAATACTCGATTTTCTTTTAATGACACATTTATTTAAACATTAGGTTTATGTAATGATTACTAAACAATTTATTCTTTTTAATCCTAAAGTTAAAGTAAATGACGTTGTAATCATGTCTAGCCTGTATACAATTTAAAAAAGAAACATAATTTTGATAATAAATAAGGCTATGTGTCCTGTATAAGTCTTTGTAACCACAAAACACACACACACACACATATTATTTATTTAAATACAGGAAGAATTAAACATAAATTATAAATATGTACAATACTGAATATTAAATAATTAGGAAATAAGGAATCTAAATCGACATCAGAATTAGCCAATATTAAGTTATTTGTTGATGGTCCAGAAATAGTATTTGTACGGTCGTCGTCGCATTCGATGGGTCGTGAATTTCGTAATCTGGCGATAAGGTGACGGCCCGTGATATAGCGAGTGTTTTTCCCGTGCGATAGACGACACGACGGACACTCCGTGCGAAACTCTAGTCGCGTACACACGTATACATTTATACTTTATTTTTGTGAGTGCGCGACGACCACGCCAACGACCTTTTGTTGCCAATAATAATAATATTTTTTGTTACGTATAATAAAATACAGTCCACTAATATCAGAAATCGAGTTTACGTTTATTCGAAATTCCTCTACTCCCGTGATTGATCAGCGACAACAATACACGATTTTACATTTGGTCCTTCGGGCCGGATTTATTAGTTACGAGATATCGAAAGCGAAAAGGCATATCGGTGCAAAGTTGCACAACTTAAGCGTTAAGTTCGTTGGTGTAAATTAAAATTATCGGCAATATATACGATCCAGGAGCGAACCTGTCGATCAACGCGGAGTGCGATTTAACGAATATCGTGATTCGTACGAATTTTTAATTTCAATCGTGTGTTAATTACGATTGGCGAAGGTGCTGTATCAAGTTCAGAGTCGAACCAACCAGTCCACCATAGTATCATATTGAGAAAGAACTCAAAACTAGTGAATTTGAGGTAAGAAAAAAGCCGTTTCCTATATTTAATCCTCATTGTCCATAAAATACGTTTAAAAAAAAAAGAGAAAATCGAAATTTCCGAGTAGGCCAGCGAGCAAGTACAGTGTTATAAATAAATTCGTTTGCGATTAACGAGCTAAAGGGAATTACCAATACGAAACCGTCGTTGCTCATAATCATTTTATGTTGTCGTAATCGCGTAATCATATATATTTGAAATCGTAATCGTGTATTAATTTTACAAACCTGTGGCGAAAACGGACGCGTGTCATATCGATATCCGCGCGACACTTGTACACAATTATCATTATTTTTATTTTCTCGAATCGCATTATTATTGACAGATAATAATGGACGAACTCGCTATATTAATCGCCCGGCGTGGGAAGGTCAAGGCTGTCTTGACGCGTTTTCAAAATTATATAAAGTCAGCAGAGTGCGATCAAAAACAAATTTCGCACCGTCGCGATAAAGTGGAAGAAGCTTGGAAAAATTTCGAGCAGATACAGTCCGCTATCGAAGATTTAGAATTAGAAAATGAAACAGACCACTTGCAGTACAGAAGTGATTTTGAAAATTTGTATTTTGAAGTAGTTTCGGAAGCCGAACAAATCATAAATCCAATCAAAACAGAAATTGAAGCGCAAGGACGACCAGAATTATCACCCAGGAACTCATACCGCGAAGAAAGTGTTAATTCTGCGTCATCCATTATAAAATTAGCAGCGTTAAATATACCCGTTTTTAATGGTAATTACACGGATTGGGTGCCGTTTCACGATATGTTCGTGGCGCTAATCCATACGAATAATAGTCTTACAGCGATACAAAAATTTTTCTATTTACGTTCGTCATTAAGTGACGACGCGGCGAATTGTATCAAAAATTTAGAGACGACCGCAAACAATTACGAGTACGCGTGGAAAACATTATTATTGAGATATAATAATAAAAAATTATTAATTCAATCACACGTGAAAGATATTTGTGAATTGAATGTAGTAAAAAAAAACGTATCGGGTAGTTTAAGACAATTTTCAGATAATCTACGTGGTCATATAGCAGCTTTAGAAGCGTTAAATCAACGTCCTAATGACTGGGGTCCTTTGCTTATGCATATAATATGCACAAAATTAGACACAATTACCTTGAGCGAATGGGAAACAAAGACACCGAGTAACGAGATGACAAGCGTAGAAGATTTAATAACATTTTTAAACACACGTTCGCATGTACTAGAGGCAATTGGAGCATCGAAAAACATTGTAAACTGCGTAGAACTATACACGGAAAATAAAAATATAAATCGAAGAAATAAATTTTATAAAAATAACACAAATTCTACATCATTAATCGTTACCACAGATATCAAATGTTTTGTATGTAAATCGTCACACACAATTTACAAGTGTTCGTCGTTTTTAGCATTATCTGTAATCGATCGTATAAAAAAGGTCAATGAACTTGGTCTTTGTAAAATATGTTTACGCAAACACGATGGCAAGCGGTGTATGTCACGAAATTGTTACAAATGCAACAAAGCGCACAATACGTTACTGCATATTATTCAAAAAAACGATAACAGAGAAATATCGGAAGGTAAGTCAAATGACATTTCAGTTCAAGAAATTCCAAATTCGTCAACAAATGCACATGCCGTAAACGTTTACCACGAAAACGTACTCTTATCTATAGCCGTGGTATTGGTAATCGACAAGTATTCAAATTCAATATTGTGTCGGGCGTTATTAGATTCGGGCTCGCAAAGTAATTTTATCACTGAAGAACTGGTTCAGATTTTACAATTAAAGAAATTCAAGACAGATCACAAAGTCTTTGGCATTGGCTCGACATCTCAACACTCCTATTGTTATGTAGTCGCTCAAATTGCATCGCGTTTCAATGAATACCGTTTATCATTAAAAATGTTAGTAGTTCCTAAAATTACAAGCGATTTACCATCAAAAAATATATCTGAAATGTGCAATGCACCGGAAAATATTGATTTAGCAGATCCGTCATATCGTTACTCGCAAAAGGTGGATATGTTAATTGGTGCCGCTCATTTTTATGATTTGATGTGTAGCCGAAGAATAAAACCGAATAGTGTTGGTCCAGTATTTCAAGAAACGAAACTCGGCTGGGTTGTATCTGGTCCTGTATCTAATTTCAATCGCAAAACGGAACCAGTAGTCAGCAGGACACATTATTCGACATCGGAATATACAGATTTGACTTTGGACAAAATTTTACCGTTATTTTGGCGCATGGAAGAGTTTGAAAATAAGGTTCCGTATACTATGGAAGAAAAAGCATGTAAAAAATATTTTGACGAAACAATAACGCGTGGTGATGACGGACGTTTTATTGTACATTTACCATTTCGTGAAAACGTATCGGCTTTAGGAAAATCGTATGATATCGCTAAACGCCGTTTTTTATCTCTCGAGCGAAAGCTTGAAAATAATATAAATTTAAAAAAATAATATACAAATTTTATAAACGAATATGAAACGTTAGGACATATGGAGCAAGTATCTAATGATGAAGGCGAAAATATTGATGGGTCGTGTTACTTGCCACATCACGCAGTATTAAAAGATTCGAGTACGTCTACGCGTCTGCGAGTGGTGTTTGACGCATCGTGCAAAACGGATAGCGGCGTTAGTCTAAATGATGTGTTACTAAAGGGACCTGTTCTACAAGACGATTTATTATACATTCTTGCGCGTTTTCGGACTCATAATTTCGTGTTATCTGCTGATATAGTGAAGATGTACAGACAATTTTGGGTAACGAGCAAGCATCAACCATTCCAGCGGATATTATGGCGCGCGGATCCAAGTGAGCCAATGAAAGTCTTTCAATTAAAACCTATTACCTATGGTACTGTTCCTGCGTCATTTTTAGCTACGGGATGCCTCAATAAATTGGCGGAATCGGAGCATATCAAAGACCAAAAGGTAGTGTCCGCATTAGTTCGAGATATTTATATGGACGATTTTCTAGGTGGGGCCGATACGCGGGATGCAGCGATTCAGTTACGAGACGGTCTTATCGACATCATGAGTTCTGCCGGACTAGAATTAAGAAAATGGGCATCAACCGATATAAACCTAGTACCGGACATATCAAAATTTTCAAATTACGATAAAAAGGTCGACATACACGAAATCGATGATTCAATAACGAAAATTTTAGGATTATTTTGGAGTTCAAATTCAGATACTTTTCAGTTCCAGATTCAAGAAAAACTTTTCAAACCCGAAGATCAAATAACGAAACGAGACATATTAGCCGAGATCGCACGTTTATTTGATCCGTTAGGATTAGTCGGTCCAATCGTCATTCGTGGAAAATTAATGTTACAACGGTTGTGGCAATTAAAAGTGCAGTGGGATGAACCTCTTCCTAGCGACGTTCAAGAAGAATGGAAAATATACAGAAAATCTTTATGGCATTTAAACAAATTAGTTATACCGCGAAAAATTATCTGTTGTGGTAATATTGTTAATATACAAGTTCATGGTTTTGCTGATGCGAGCATGGAAGCCTATGGTTGTTGTCTATTCTTACGTTGTACAGATTCATTTGGCGTATATTTTTCTAAACTAATATGTGCAAAATCAAAGGTTTCACCTTTAAAGGCCATTTCATTGCCTCGTTTAGAATTATGTGCCGCGTTATTATTAGCTAGATTAGCAAGCAAAGTCATTCCAAAATTACGATTATGTGTAAGTAAAAATTATTTTTGGTCTGATTCCAAGATCGTATTAGCCTGGATTTCCTCACCTTTCACCAAATGGAAGACATTTGTGGCTCATCGAGTAGGGGAAATACAGGAGAGAACATCAACGTACGAGTGGTTTCATGTGGATACAAAAGAAAACCCGGCGGATATTATTTCACGCGGTTGCTGCCCTTCAAAAATCGCTGATGCTTCATTATGGTGGTTAGTCGAGGAGAAAACAAAATGGCCGATGACAAATAACTTTGAATCGATATTAAATTATGAAATACCAGAAAGTCGAATAACGACTGTAACTACGGCACATACTATTTTACTGACTACATCAATATTCACAAAATATTCATCTCTTCAAAAACTAATACGTGTAATAGCATACTGTTTGCGCTTTTATTATAAAATAGTACGAAAAGAATCGGGACTAGTGGGTATTCTAAGCGCAAAGGAAATATATAGAGCCAGAATGTACGCATAAAATGCGTACAAAGAGAAGCTTTCGACAGCGAAATTAAAGAACTAACCAAGTTAAAAAGGGTGGCAACATCGAGTAAATTGTTTCGATTATGCCCATTTATTGATGAAGACGGATTAATACGCGTAGGAGGACGATTAAAAAACGCTGCATCTTTAGACGTTTATCAGCGGCACCCAATCGTATTGCTGGCTGATTGTCATTTTACACGATTATTGTTTAAATATGAGCACGAACAATGCATGCACGGTGGTCCTCAAGCAACTTTGAGTTCAATACGTTCGAAATTGGCCGTTAAATGGTCGAAATGTCTCAAGAAATATAGTTCATAAATGCATAACATGTTTTCGTTATAAGCCTATCGTGGTACAACCAATAATGGGTGATCTACCCACTGATCGAGTCGAGCCGGGAAGAGCCTTTTTAAAATGTGGTATAGATTTTGCAGGCCCATTTTTGATTAAAACTAGTCTACGTCGTGGCGCTCCTTTAAAGAAGGGATATGTATGCGTATTTGTTTGTTTTGCCACTAAAGCTGTGCACATTGAGCTAGTTGGAGACTTGAGTACAATGTCATTCATTAACGCTTTAAATCGATTTTTTGATAGGCGAGGAAAAAGTAGTACTATTTATACCGACAACGCGACTAATTTCGTCGGGGCTAACCGTAAATTAAAAGAATGGTACAATTTGATTCATTCCGAACAACATAAGGAAAAGGTACACAAGGTTCTGGCAGATATCGGCGTACAGTGGAATTTTATACCCCCACGTTCCCCTCATTTTGGCGGTCTGTGTGAAGCAGCAGTCAAATCTATGAAACACTTATTGCAAAAAACCTTAGGTGACGCCAATCTAACATATGAGGAGCTCGTTACTGTACTTACTCGCGCTGAGGCATGCTTAAATTCGCGTCCCATTACTCCTATGTCTTCTGATCCTAATGATCTATCTACTCTGACTCCAGGTCACTTCCTAATCGGCGATTCTCTTTTATCAATTCCGGAACCAGACTTGTCAGCAATACCCACCAATAGATTAACACGTTGGCGCAAAGTGACTCAGTATTCTCGTTCTATTTGGCAAAAATGGAGTCGTGAATACTTAAACCAGTTGCAAGAGAGAAAACGTTGGGCTGGTGAGAAAGGCAGTAAAATCAAGGTTGGTACTATCGTCGTGATACGTGAAGATAATCTTCCACCCTTGAAGTGGTGTCTAGGACGAGTCATCGATGTCATTACTGGAGGGGATGATGTAGTACGAGTTGCGAATGTCCGTACTGCTAGTGGCATCTTCCGGCGAGCAGTCCGTCAATTAGGCCCGCTGCCATTCGAAGGGAACTGTGACTGATATTACTGTTATGATTTCTATATGTCATTAATCATCATATTTGCATATATTGTATTTTTTTTTTTTGTAGTTACAAAGGGGTTTAACAAACGTTTGATTTATTATATTAATTTATTAATTTATTTATTGGTATTATTATTTATTTATTTTTTTTTTTTTTACGATTATTTGTATTATTATTTTACTTTATTTTCTGTCTTACATATTGAGTTTAATGTTGAAAATAATATTTCAAGGCCGGCGGCATGTACGGTCGTCATCGCGTTCGATGGGTCGTGAATTTCGTAATCTGACGATAAGGTGACGGCCCCTGATATAGCGAGTGTTTTTCCCGTGCGATAGACAACACGACGGACACTCCGTGCGAAACTCTAGTCGCGTACACACGTATACACTTATACTTTATTTTTGTGAGTGCGCGACGACCACGCCAACGACCTTTTGTTGCCAATAATAATAATATTTTTTGTTACGTATAATAAAATACAGTCCACTAATATCAGAAATCGAGTTTACGTTTATTCGAAATTCCTCTACTCCCGTGATTGATCAGCGGCAACAATACACGATTTTACAGTATTCATTAATGTTTCAACATTTCTGTGCGTAACATTAATGACATTCATCATATTGTTTATATCGTATTTCATGTGTGAGTGCTGTGAAAACATATTTTTCAAAATTGTTAAAAACATTAATTAATTATGAGAAAAAAAATAATAAAGCCAATCGTTTTACCTTTCTTTGACTGAAATGTATTAAAATGAGAACCACTTTTATTGGATGAATTAGCTTCTTTATGTAATATTTCTATGAAATATAAACATAAAAATTAATTAATAAAAATACTACCATGTGCATTAAAGTTAATTAGTACCTACCTAATTTATTTTGTTTACATTCCTGAAATAACACACGCTTAACTGACGATTTGCAACCGATCCACAATAAATATCTTTAGTTTTTTTTATGCCATACGAAATAAAAAAACTAAATATATTTACTATAACCACTGTCAAATTTCGAAAAATGTAGGTGAAACATTCAAATTTAGCAAGCGTGTTTATAAAGACTTCTTATAATATTTACTAAAATTTCATATATATATATATATATATATATATATTCATATATATATCTCACCACTAGTATCATTTTTATCGCTTTATTCAGGGAACTTTTGAAACATTGTGTAAATAAAAAAAAATATGAATTTTTTTTTGAACTAGCAATATCTCGTGAACTATTGTTCGTGAAATAAATTGCGAAAACTCGTTAAAAATCGTATTCAATTTTTCTGAAGAAAACATACGAAATAAGGAAAACCTTTTAAAAAATCCGAAAATATTTTAAATTTAAAAATATTTGAATCGGTTTCAGCAAAACAGCCATAAGTCCAAAAACCAACTTTTACAGGAAATGAATAAGAAACTGTTTTCCGGTCAATTATATGAAAAAAAAAATTAAAACTGGAAGTATTATTAAATGTGTTTGTAGTGGTTCTACAATAACATTAAAAAAATTTGAACATAGACTGTTATATTTTAAGCAAAATTTAAGTTCAAAATTTTGGACTGACGCCCTTATTGTTGAAAATGGAGGTATTTTTTTTGATAGATGTTTAAAACCCCGTAAGAAACATTTAATATTATACTAAAAGTATTTTTTAAACCAAAGTCATTTATGCGTTTAAAGATACAAGTTTAAAATAATAATAATAATAATAATAATAATAATAATAATAATAATAACAATAATAATGAATTTAATAAAAACAACGAATATGTGGCTTGAAATAAATGTTATTTATAGCATGTATCTACTATGGATTATTTCCAAAGAAACGAGAAATGCATAATACACAAACTAACAGCTTTGTAGGTATTTCCGTTTTTTTTTCATTCATAGAATTGCATTCAAAATCAACCCGAAATACCTAAATATATCTACAAGACATACAAAACTAACTAAAAATGGCTGAAAATAACATTTTTAACGAGATTCTGGGTAAATACACGAACGTTCGAGATTGCTATAACAAGCAATTCGATGAATGTTCACGGTTACAAAACGAAAATAAAAAATTGCAAAAAATCAACGAAGGATTGGAAAAAAAATTAACGATTTGCAGCAACGTGTAAATATTATATTGTATTATATTTTTAAATGCCGTTCGCGTATAATATTAAGTGAATAATATTTGTATACAGATCATTCGACAAATTCTGTAAACTGACGGAATGTCTACAGAAAAGTGCAGACGAAATAGATACGTTGAAAAACGAATTGACCGACAAAGATGAATTAACCAAGCGAATGATCATAGAGACTGTGAAAAATAGTCAGGTACATCGAATATGGTGTTTTTTTAAGAATATTGAGGTACAAATAATGAAATGTCGTGTGTATAAATGCGTTTTTCAGGCGCAAATAAAACGTATAATAAAAGTGAACTACGATATCATAAATGCGCAGCAAATCGCCAATACGTCCGAGTCCGAATCGGACGTAGAACATTCCACAACGAGCTTAAATCAGAGAAAAATTGATTCGTTGGTCAGTTCTTCAATTGAAATTGACTCGTCGACCAAATCATCAAGTGAAATCGACTCGTCGACCAAATCACAAGTGAAATCGACTCGTCGACCAAATCGTCGAGTGAAATCGACTCGTCGTCGGCCAAATCTTTGGCATGTGAAATAGATGGGTCTTCCGATTGTTCAATGGAAAACAATACGTGTTTTGAAAACGAGTGTGAAACGCACGAAGCGACAAACGTTTTACTGCGTTCTATCGAAGAGTGGTGCTGTTCGAACGAATCACTTGATCCGAAACCGTTGTTGGAAAAGTGCAAGACTGTCATTTATAACATAATGAACAGCATAAAATTCCATAATGACGAGTTTAAACGGTACAAATTGGACAGCGAATTTTATCGGCGGAAATTGCAGGAAGAGCAGAAGATATCAACGGATAAACGTTCAGAGATTTGCGCGTTAAAAACCGAGAACGTGTTACTGACCAACGAACTGGAACAGACGAAGAAACTACGCACTGACGACCAATTAAAAGAAAAGTTGAAAAACGTGAAATATTGTCTGAAAATGAGGATGGAGGAGAACAAGAGTTTGGAGAACGATAATTGCCAAATGAAACAACGTCTTGAAAATAGCGTTAAAGTCAATGGACAAATGGAATGCGATATAAGGTTAATGGTGAGAAAATTAGAAAACTGTCTAGCGTTCAAAAAAGAGAGCAACAAAAAATATAACGATCTGACCGGAAATTACAATGAACTGCAAAACGATTTGGTGACTGAGAAACAAGAGAATGTGAAAATGTCGAAAAAAATCGACGATTTTAGCAGGGAAACGCATTGTCTGAAGAGCATTATAACAGGATTAAAGAATGATTTGTTGTTGAACGCGGAGATAGACGAGAAATTAAAGGCGGAAATACGTGCGTTAGAAAATAAATGTAATGAGATGGAGAAAAAATTACATTATGATATAGACTCGCTTAAACGTGAACTGAAGGACAAAAACTTGGAAGTGGATAGTCGCAATGTTCATATAAACACGTTGAACGAACATTGCCGAAAACAATGTGACAGAATCAAATCGTTGGAATGCGATGTAGAAAAATTGGAAAAACAACTGCGGTGTTATGAGACTAAAATCGAAAGATTGGAAGTTAACAATCGAAAATATGAAATCGACCTGAAAGAAGCGAGCTACCATTATGAAGAGCTGATGGGTGAAAAAAATAGAATCGCTTGCGAAAACGAACAACTCGAGAAAAATATTATAAAATTGTGTAAGCATACACAATTACTGCAATACAAACAAGCCGATTTGGTGGGGAAGAACGACGAGTTGGTCATCACGCATTGTTCGTTGGAAGAAGACAACAGAAAGCTGGCGGAAAACATCGACGAATTGAACGAAGAGCTCAGATGTACGCGCGGAAATGAAATCGAGACGGAAAAAACCCTGTTGGCCAGCGAGAAAAACCTGTCGGTAGCCTGCAAGGAAATCGACAATTTAAAATTGGCCATTAAGTGTTACGAAAAAACAGCGCAAAAAGAACGAGAGAAATTGCGCTGTGTGGAACAACAGGTGCGAGACACGGAGATGAGACAATTGAACAACGCATGCATGGCGTACAGACAGACCCTCGAGTGTTCGAAATGCAAAGAAACCGAGAACGCTGTATTCCAGTTGTCGTCGAAACACGAAGAGCTTTTACTAGAAAACGAAAGGTATATAAATAATAAATATTATAACCAGTGGCGCACCAATTTGTGGGCCGAGCGAGCTATTGCCCCTCTAGAAAACCTATGGCTCGCCATGAAATGTTGATTTAACTCAAAAGTTTAAATTCGAATTCCTTATACCTACTAATGATTTGCTAATGTTTTAATATATTTATAAACTGTCTTATTGTTATTACACTTTAATTAAATTCTAAAATATTTCTTGAATATGAAACGAAACTAAAAATGAATTTTCTATTCGAAACGTATTTTAAACTTCAGTTTTATCAGAATCTCCCTCTTCCCTCTCCCGAAAATATAAAAGTATATCAGTCGGAAGGTATATCAAAAGAAATCTCAATGAAAACTTTCCACGCGAAATTTGGCGTTAAAAACGTAGTTGTCGGACACATGATTTTATTCGTTTTCGTGATTGGTTTTTTAACAGACTCATTATGGCAAACACCTTGCTGTGCGACAAAACGAATTTCCTGAATGAAAACGTCGAAACATTGCAGTGCACCAATGAGCAATTGATTGGGAAGATCGAGGGCTATGAGGGAACCCGTTGTTCTCAATCGGACATCGGTTTGCAGACAGATCCGTGGGTCGAGCGTCCTTCGACCAATGTCGTTTACGATTATCATGAGCCGTGCGACGGTCATGGGAACGGTGACAAGACTGAAAACTTCGATTGCATTTCAAACTCCAGCAGTGACTCGGCGGAAGTCTGCGACTGTCGTTTGTTGTCAGCTACGGCTGTGGAAACGGCAACGAAATGCGACTTTCGAGACGGTACCGCGGACAACGAATTGTTCCTGGAGACGAACCGATTGTTGTGATGTTAACTGGAAGAAATGAAACGTTTGTGCGGGGAGAATGAAATGATCTCGGAACAGAAACGTATCGAGATGGAATGGAAGATGATGCTAAGTCGAAACGAGCTGGAGTCGCAAACTAAGGCGAAAATGACTAAAATGAACGCCAAGTTGGAAATGTATGTGACGACTATGCAGCGTCTCAAAAAAGATCATAAGGATAGTCAGGCTAGAGGTAATGATGGCATATCATTTTCGCATAGCACGTACCGTTTAGTTTTAAGATTTTTAACATAAAAAAAATGTTTTCTTTTAATTTTATAATCGTTCAAATGTGTGTGGTTTCTTGTAAAGAATACTTTTAAAAAGTATTTAGAACGTTTATTAGAATAAATATAGAAGTAACGGGTTTAGAACATACATAATTGGCTATGCTTCACATTAACTAATTTAAAAAAATTCGACAAAAAACGGCGCTATTCGACATTCGACTTCTGAATATACGGAAGTGATAAAGACAATATTTTGAAAACCTCGTATTATGTATCATATTATAATTCGAATTTATCTATATAATTTAGAATATTATAATACAAGCTATTTTACAGTTTTAATTTTTATCTTTTTTTTCTAATTAACAGTTTTAATACATTCGACGCGAAAACGGGGGGGGGGGGTTTTTTATATAAAAATTATTTTTATTTATATGTAAATTAACATTTAAAAATATAAATACGACGTGCAAGTTTCTATTAATATTTCAGCAGCTTTGACGATATTGAAATAAGGTTTATGTAATTTTCGTTGAATTTTTCACGTATTTTTTTTTAACATACTCGACGAATTTCGCTTAATGTTACAGTAGACATCCTGAAAAAAGATTCGAAAAACTTAACGAAAACAATACAACACAAAGAAAACAAAGATAACTTTCTGGAGGAAAAAGTCAAAAAGAACAAAATCGCTTCAAAGATTATGGACGACGCGAAAGAAAAGAGCAATTTGAATGGAGAGTCAAAACCGGATGATAAAAATGCTGACGGTAAAGTTGAGACGAAAAAAGTATCTGAACAAACGATGATAGTCGCTCGTATGACGACGCATGCCACTCCGGTGGGTTTTCCATCGAAAACAATTTGGAAAAACGAGAAAAAATTGAACGGCGGAGAAGTGTCTCGTAAGAAAGCTAACCGGAAAGAAGAAAAAGAAAAACATAGAAAACCGTTGACTTACGATCATCGAATCGACCTGCCTTGTTGTATCGGTTCTGAAAATCCGTGTGAACGTCAAAAAAAATTGACCGAAAAATGGCGGATAAATTCTATCATTCAGGTACAATCGAAAATAGATCTTATTATTTACAGTCTCTATAAAACTAATAGAAACATATATACGTTTATATATAATACTCCGTTCGCAGATAAAATGAACACGCGAGTTGCTTATTAATATTATTATTTCAATTCGTAATTAATATCTTCATATCATATTTTTATCATGGTATGTGAGCATTATAAAGATATGTAATGAAAAAAAAACACTGCAAAATGCGCTCACAGATCGTTTTGAAATTAAGTCTAAAACAGGGTAACGTCTCAAGTATTGAAAACACTAAAACGCGCTTGCGAGGTGAATAAGAAATGAAAATTAATCGCGCTCGGTTTAGCTCTCTTCTCAGTTCACGGCAACACAATAGCACAATAACTCCCAGTACATCCGCAGTATTTTCGAAATCATTGCGGCCTTATTTAGAAAGATGGACTTTAGAAGGAATTTGTTATTTTTTTTTCTTTTATATTGTATTTTGCTTATTATTCCACGATAATATATTCCAAGTTAGATATTAAAAATTAAATCAATATAAAAATCACAAAATCCTGAGCACATCCCCAATACTCTAACGGTGGGTGCGTGGGCGAAACACCGGAGCGATAATAATTGTTGGTGAACTTGCAAATTTCCAATTTCAGCAGAACACACCGATTTTGGCCATCCTTTCTTCTGCCAGAAAACCCTGTACACGGCCCGCGATCGTAAACATCCGGCCGTCTGTGTTGCCGAAGTGCGAGTTTTCGAGAATAACGATCGCGTTGTTGCGCAAGGAGTTGGATAAAAGTTGCGGTTTGCCGGTGTCAACCTTTCGCTGTTGACGCGAATTGCGGCGAACGAAGTCTGTATTTCTTTTCTTTTTTACTCCCGTTCATAGAGAGCAATCTTCAAGGAATTCTTTCTTCTTTAAACGTATAAAAGAACATATTCCAGGTAACGTCGAAATCCAGCGGTTCTTATACTTTTACTAGTACACATACACCGCATTTTTTAATTCGAACATAACTAATTTAATCGAACAACGTACGGCAACCGACTTTCGTCTACCGTGATAATTTTTTGAAGGTAATTTTTATCGGCATGAAGCGTTTCTAAGTCACAAATGCGCCGACGTGTCGCTCTAGCTGTTCATTTTTTAGTATATGCGGAACAAACCGATACCAAATCTTACGGTTACACAAATCTTTTTTCAAAATTCGTCGAACGATTGATTTTGAATTGTTTAACTTCTCAGCAGTTAGACGACGACATGTTAATCGACGGTCTTCTTTCAGTAGAGCAGCAACGTGCGCAATGTTTTCATCCGTTAGTGTTGAGAAGGGCGACCACTCCTGTTTGTCGTCAACCACACTTTCCTGCCCGTCTCGAAACCGACCAAACCACTCATAAAGAGCTGTTTTTTTCTTTAAACGTGACTCGCTATATGCTTTTTGTAATATTTTAAAAGAATTTTTCGCAAATAATCCAGCTTTAAAACAAAATTAGATGACCGTACGTTCGATTAAATTATTCATATTCGATTTGTAACCGATCCACAATAAATATCTTTAGTTTTTTTTATGCCGTGCGAAATAAAAAACAAAATATAACCACTGTCAAATTGCGAAAAATGTAGGTAAAACATTGAAATTTAGCACGCGTGTTTATAAAGAGTTCTTACAATAATTCCCAGAATTTCATAGATATCTCACCACTAGTACCATTTTTATCGCTTTATTCAGGGAACTTTTGAAACAAATTGTGTAAATTTAAAAAAATATGAATTTTTTTTTTTGAACTAGCAATATCTCCTGAACTATTGTTCTCGCAATAAATCATTAAAAATCTTAATAAATTTTTCTGAAGAGAACATACGAAACAAGGAAAAATTTGTTAAAAATTCGAATTTCGAATTTAAAATTTCTAAATTTTAAAATATTTGACCTCTGACAGTTTTGTTTGCCACTCTGAGGTGTGCAAATTTTACGAAAATTTCTTTCTTTAATGACCTTACCTTACACTGATATTCTCATATTTGGAAAAATTCCGTCTCGAGATAAAAATACGCACTTTAAATTAAAAAAAAAAAACATAGTCCAAATTCTTTAATAATTTAATTAAGATTTCTTAAAAATCACAGAATTTTGTTTGTTGCAAGTTGAAAGGAATGACAATAAATTTGCTAATGAACTGTCTTTTAGTTGAAAAGTTGCTCAAAATGACGAGCATTTTATCTTACACACGCTCGGACTTTCCGTCTAACTTCTGATCGGGTGATTTTTATCGTCATGACTTATTATACCGTTCTTTTACATTTAAAATGCGATTTTTTCTACTTAAAACGGATGTTTTCAGAAAACGAATATGCCGTTGAGAAGCTTATTAAAAAAGAAAATTTTTGTAAAATTTGTACATATCTCTGAATCACAAAAAAAAAAAAAAAAAAATTAGAATTGAAATTTTGTTTAACCTCCTAGCGGTCGCGCCCGCAGTGTTTACACCGCACCTAACCTAACCTTGGGGACAAACTGTTTTCTTTAATATACTTATCGATAAGATTAATATGACGACCCCCTGCTATTCCTACACCATGTATTTATAAATATATTGCAATAGTCATGCATTTTATCTGTACACGTAAAGTCACCTGTATTAGTGTCACAAAGTATTAGTGAACATAATTATGTCATTGCGGCGTAAACACCGGGGCGCGACTAAAATTGTTTTTCAGCGGTAAAGTGGATACGCTATAATGTAAGTAATGCATTTCACAAAAAATTCATGTATTTTTCATGTTATCAATATAACATATACAAATTATTATATATAATGTAATATAATATTTTGAAAAATACGCAAATGAAAAATACACGAATAACGTAAAAAATATTATGTTTTTGTTAATTTTTTTATCATTTTTTGTTCTTATGTTTTATTTTAGGGCGTATAACTGTAGTTCTGAAGAAATCAGACATCTCCTTGATCTTTCTGATGAGGATGTAGATTATGATTTTATTGATGACCCGGATTACGAGCCTGAATATATCGAAGAAGACTGACATAGTGGTGACTCGGACGTTACACCGGAAAGCGGCAATGATTTAGTTGAAAACGAAGATGAAACAAATCTGAGGTTTTTCATAGGTAAGGATGTATCTAAACGTTCAAAAATAAAGTCTAAGAATATTATGAAAATATTTCCTGGCCCAGAAAAAATTGCTCGGCAGTGTAAAACGCCACTTGAGTATTTTCTTCAAATAACTTCTGAAATGATTGATAATATAGTGAAATATACAAACTTATTCATAATCAAAAAGTCGTCTGAAATCCAACCATCTAGTAAAAAAGACTACAAAAAATAACAACTCAAGCAGAAATAATGGCACTTTTAGGTGCTCTCTTGTTGATTGCAGTAAAAAAAGGAAATCGCTCCAATGCTTCAGAATTTTGGACTAAAAATGGGACAGGACTGATGATTTTGCGAGCTAGTTTTAGTCTACATAGGTTTTATTTTTTGATGAGGTCGCTTCGTTTTAATGATATAAATTCTAGAAATCAACGTTTACATTTAGACAAATTAGCGCCTATACGTGAATTCCATACCCAGTTTGTAAAAAACTGCTAAAATAGCTATAGTGTCAGCGAATTTGTGACTATTGATGAAATGCTTGTTTCTTTTCGTGGACGATGTGGTTTTATACAATATATGCCTCAAAAACCTGCTAAATACGTTCTTAAAATATATGCACTTTGCGACGCTCGAACTTTTTATACATTCAATTTAGATATTTACTATGGTAAGCAAAAATATGGGCCTTACATGACTTCTAATAAGCCTTTTGATATTTGCAAAAGAATGACGAATCCAATAATTAATTCTAATCGCAATCTGACAACTGATAACTATTTTAGTAGGTATGAGTTAGCTGATTACTTATTGGGCGCAGGACTCACGTTCTTAGGAACACTAAAACGGAATAAAAGAGAAGTACCTCTAGAATTTATTCTTGACAAAAGTCGCATGCCTGGAACCAGTATAACTGGATGCCAATATGATAAAACGCTAGTTTCTTATGTTACAAAAAAGAAAAAAGTAGTACTATTGTTATCTACTATGCACGACTCTATCGAACTTGATGAAAATACTCAAAAACCAGTTCAAATTGTTGATTATAATTCCTCGAAAAGAGGAGTCGATACAATGTATTTGATGTGTTCAACATATACGAGAGCTAGGAAAACAAAAAGGTGGCCAGTTGTAATTTTTTTTCGAGAACTTGACATAGCTGGAATAAATTCCTTAAAAATTTTTCTTGCAAATTACCCAGAACAAATTTATTCCAGGAGACAATATTTTTTTGAATTATTAATGGAACTGATGGAGGAAAACTTGAAAAAAGATCCGAATTAAGAAGTTTACCAAAATACATTGATATTTTTCTCTCTAAGTACAGAGATAATTCAATTTCTGAAATTGCTCCGTCGAAAGTCCGACCGATTTGCTATATTTGTGGACCACATAAAAACAATAAGACTGGTGTAATATGTAATAATTGCAAAAAACATGTCTGTAAGCACCACAGTGTACGGCAAGTAAAATGCAATGCGTGTGATAAAGATCATTTATTTAAATAAATGAATAATAATTTACTGTAATAACGTTTAAAAATAAATGTTTCAATTTAAATTTTTTTAATTTGTATAATATTATGTAACAATAAAGTTATTTAATTAATTTGATTGTTTGTAAATGTCATTGTAAATTATTCCTAGCCTAGCGTATTTTATGCAAAATATAAAATAACAGTAAAAAAATAAGAAATAAAATAGCGGTGTTAACACCGCGGCGTGACTGCCAACGAGATTTTCATAGGCGCGACTTCTATAGGAGGTTAATTTAGAAATTCCCGAATTTTTTATGTTTTAAAATTGTGACTATACTTGCGAAAATGATATTGAATCTTTACTCGGAATGTTTTCCTTGAGAAAATTTAATAAGACTCTTTATGTGGTTTTGAAATTTGCTATATGATAAACAGCAAACAACACTTGCTGCATATTCTGTATCCAAGATATATGGCCAGACCTAATAGAAAAAATCAGGGTTTTTCCTCAAAAAAAAAAAAAATAAATAAAAAATCTGGTATTTCTACCTTATATAGTAAGAAGGAATTTTTCTGTTCTATGTGAAGTGTACAATAACCTCTCGGAGTTTTTACACTCTACCACCAGTCACGCTGTATATTTTATAATATTGTCAAAGAGAGAAAGTACGATAAAAAATGAAGCTACGAACAATAGACAGAAGTTTAATGTCATACATAATTTTAAAATTTTATTTTTTAGGTCATAGGGGGGAGGTGGATACAAATCCGGTCGACCCGTGCAATAAATATGCCACGGATTGTTAAAGTAATCGATTTCAAAATCTAAGTAAATATAACTAATAATTTAAACAACGATTTATTGAAATAAACAAAAGATAAAAAGAGCCGAATCGAAATCGATTTTTACGAATTATTATTATTAAACAGTGTTGTATAAAAAATAAATTGTACGAATAACGAATCGTCAACCGAGTTCGAAGTTGTTTTGAAAACGTGCAGTTTAATAAACGTTTATAAACGGTCGTATTCGTATCAATTATTTCATACTAGAAACGAACTTTAGAATCGTTTAATACTTTGTACGAGTTCATTAGGCCCCCCCTCACATCCAATTACTCGCGAAGTGAATTCGAGTGTGTTATTTATTTATTTTTCTGTCGAGAATTCCGAATTTTCTTTTTGACAATGTTACCGTTACAGAAAACGCATTGGATAAAAATTAATTTTTATATTATAACCGTTCGATATATCACCGACCGTATTGTATAGGAAAAGAAAAAAAAAAGCAGCGAACTGATTCGCTTTCGACTCGCGATTATAAAATCGGCTGCCGCAGCGCGTGATGATGACGACGACGATGATGATGATGATGATAATAATAATAATATGTAATATTGTACGAGCGACGAGACCTTGAGCGCATATAGTTATTACGGTAACCTTGTTCAATAGCAATAAAACAAATAAGACAACAGCTTTGATCGAGTAAAACATCCGTATACACACTGCAAACGTATTACGAACGGTATATATTTGTTAAAAAGTTCACCAATGCACCGGACAGTAGTCGTCGTAGAACATTGATAACAACTTTCGCTTCGGCCAACCCAATACAGTGACACAAGACAACACTAACGTGACTATTCTCGCAACCCTACTCGATGAAGACCGACGAATAACTGTGAGAGAGATAGAGAATGAAACAGGTATTTCAAAATCAAGCGTTCACCGCATTTTAACGGAAGTTCTATAGAAACGAAAGATTGCAACTCGTTGGGTGCCTTATTTTCTGTCACCAGAGCAGAAGGCCACACTCAAAGACATCTGCCGTGAACTCCTCTCTCGCTACGAAAATGAAAGAGAACCATTTCTTGACCGTATAATAGCAATAGATGAGACTTGGGGATCCGCGATTTTGAACCGGAATTAAAGTCACGAAGCAATATTTGGAAAGGACTAACATCATCAAGGGCAAAAAAAGTTCGCCGCCAGCAAACGAAAGTGAAACAAATGATGATTTTTGCTTACGATAAACATGGGATGATTGTCACTGATCGAGTTCCAATTGGCAGTAGTGTAACTGGGAATTACTACAAAACATTCTTTGCTAAAAAATTGCGACCAGAAATTCGTAAAAAGCGACTGGGAATGTTACAACACGACTTATCCATATTGCATGATAATGCGCGGCCGCATATTGCAGTACCAGTCGTCGCTATTTTAGAATAATATGGATGGGAACGCCTCAAACACCCACCGTATTCGCCAGATTTAAGTCCCCCGGACTTTGATTTATTCCCGAAACTGAAGAAGCCACTTAGAGTAGGGTGACCATATTTGTAAAAAAAAAAAGCGGGACGCACCTTTTTTTAATTTTTTTTTTTCTATTCAATCAAATCAAATTATTTGTGGTGAACCACTAAAGCTAAAATTAACTATAAAATGTAAACAAATAATTCTTTTAATATTTTACTTTTTATTGGAATAAATAATTGATTATTAAAATAATATAAATTACCTTTTACAATACAAAAAAAATAAAATATAAATATAATTTTAATTTTTTTTTTTTTTTAATTTGATGACGGTATTTGATCGATATCTTCTGTTTTTGTGTATTTTTGCGCTAAACATATTGAATCAAGTAACTTACTTTTTTTTAAAAGAAAATTATAAAATTCACTACAAGAATAGTTTTTAAAATAATTTTTTAAAATTATTATTGCTTTGATATTTTCAACATTAAAACGATTTTTTTCATCTGTCCAAACCACATTGATAATAGAAAAAATTCTCTCCACTGCTGCATTTGTGCCAGGCATAGCTAATGAATATTCAATTAATGTGGATATGTTATTTGTATCGATATTTTGACTTTTCATATATTCGAATACTTCACACCACTTTATTTCTACTTTAGTTGCGTTTTTTTGCCATTCACTAATTCGCGTTTTAACTACTTGCTCTATATGATAAAATTCATCAAATAAATTATTTTCTTCTAGTTTAAACTCCACGTTATTTTTATTTTTTTTTATTAAAAAAAGCATACTCTTTTGGACATTATCCCAAGTAGGACAATTTATTAATTGGACCCAACGAAATATTTTCATCTCTTCGAAATTATAGCTCCATTTTTCGACGTAAGATAAGAAAGTATCGTAAAAAATATCCGTTTTGTCTTTAAATAACTTTTCATCATACTTATTTTTCTTTTGTAAATCATTTAAAAGCGATAAAATTTTAAATGTAAGAAAATTTTTATTTTTTCTATTTTTCATTTTTCCGACCAATACTTTCAATTCGTCTGCCACTTCACATGCTGATATTTTATCGCCTTCTATTCTTGTCACAGTATCACAGACAACTTTTAGTTGACTTTGTAAAAAATAAAACCATATTAAAGAAAAAGGATCATTGAAAAAAGATTTCAAAATTGTGGGACATTTTTCCTGTTCCTCAAAGTATGATTTTAATCCTGGATAAATATCAATTATTCTTGTAATTGCCGGCAATAAAGATAACCAACGAGTTTTGACACTTCCACGAATATTTTTATACTCAACATTAGCGTAATCACAAAATGATTTTAGTTGTTCAACTCGAACAGTATAAATATGAAAAAATTGGAAAATTTTGTTAACTATACATTCTATATCAATAGGTAAAACATCAGCACTTGATTGCATTGCATTATGTAAAATATGAGCAGCGCAACCTACTCCATAAATATCTATTTTTAAATTATTATTTAAAATTGAAAAAATATTTTTTGTTCCTTTTCTCGCGGCACCTCCAAAGTTAGTATTGCAATTATCACCAGAAAATGCAATAATTTTGTCTGATAAATTGTACTTTTTCAAAGTGTTAATTATGCAAGTTGACAAAATATCTGCAGTTTCTCCTTTTAAATTTTTAACTTCCAAAACTCTAATATGCACTCCTGTGTTTGGATCGAAATAGCGAATTAGGATTGGCATGATTTTAAAATTTTTATGATTCGAGGTATCTATCATAATTGTTGCAAATTTCACATTTTTTAATTCTTTCTGAATTTGTTGAATTGTATAAGGAGCCAACACATTTAAAACAATCGATTCGGTTTTAGTACGAGCACAAGAGAATTTTTTATTGTAAATTTGTTTTACTAGAGTCGACGTGCAATCCGTGGATCGAAAAGAATGATTATGTACGACTGTATGAAATGCGAATACTCCTTCCTCCGCTGCGATACGCCTACTTTCATCAGTTAACCCTCCATCTGGACTTTTTTTTAAAAAAATGATGTTACCTTATTACTGGTCGACGCAGATGACAATGCCAATAAATGTTTTTTTGAATTATTAATATGCCGATTTATATCTGCACGTCCACCATGTTCAATGGAAAATATAGATTTGCATAACGTACAAAATACTTTGCCAACTTCATCAACATCTCTTAAAAATGAGAATTCGGATTTTAATTTCGGAGTGAAAAGGCATCTTCTTTTAGGCATTATGAAAAATACGAGTAAAAACAAATAATTACGCAATTATACTATGGCACTACTACTATACACTGCACAAAATCAAAAAGGATACTAGAAAACACATAATATCAAATAATAAAATTAAGAAACACTACAATATATTGTCACACAATGTGTTAATACTTAATCTATAATATAAATAAAATGTCGGGGATAGTCTCGGAAATGGTAAATAAGCGACGTATGTATTCCCGGTATTCGTATAATCGTACCTCACGGTCATGACAATTATGCCCGTATCGTCGACCACCATCGTCATCGCCGTCGTCGTTATTGTCATTATTGTTCCAATTTCTAGATAATCTTGTTATTACATTATTACGATGAATGAAAATAGGAATATTATTTTGATTAAATTTATCACTACAAAAAAAAATATATATTTTCATGATTCTTTTATAAAAATTGTAGTCATTATATTGCTTTTTTTACCATCCCCAAAAAATGGAATTAGTACAGGACCAACTCGAAAAAGCGGGACAAAAAGCGTCCCGTTTAAAGTTTGTTGGGACAACGGGACGCAATGCTCAAAAACGGGACAATCCCGCAAAAAACGGGACGTATGGTCACCCTAACTTAGAGTAACCCGTTTTCCCGACTTAAATACACTGAATGAAGAAGTGAGCCGAAGGATCCGTGAGCTCGACAAAGATGGCGTCCTATGCGGCATTCAAGCGCTCCCGAAACGGTAGAAATCGTGTATAGATAAGCAGGATGATTATATCGAAGGGTTATAATATTGTATTTCATTTAAAATAAATACTTTATTATTCAGAGCGAATTGTGCATTACTTTTGGGACAACCCTCGTATTTGTTAAAAAATGTTCACCAATGCACCGGACAGTAGTCGTCGTAGAACATAAAAGGAAATATTTGTATAAATATATTTATTCAATTTTATCTTTTTTTGTTTCCAAGCTACCGTTGTTTCGTATTGAATATGACGAAATCGTTCGCGCGCATCAATTTATTACAAAATGTATATGCGTTTTCATTTGAATATGGTTTCTGCAATCGAAACGAAATATAATCGATCCGGTTTATAGCGATACAAAACAAATGTACAACAATCGACTATAACACACGTAATAATATTTAATATATTGTTATAGTTATATTAATACATAATAATAGAATTCGAAATTTAAAAAAAATATAAACGATATATATAATTTTTTTTCGTATACAAACTTATTGTTAGTTGCAATTGGACGCGGTTTTTTTTCAATTCACAAGCCGCGCGTAATTGATAACAATAATTGTTATTTTTGTGACAAAATATTATATAAATTAATTCGGTAAATAAATAATTCTTTGTAATAAATATTATTATTTATGTTCTTACGATGTGCGTATAGTTACCATACGCGTCTACTAAAATGATAAACATTAGTATCAGTTACACATTATTTCAGTAATTCAACTATTAGTACAATTATTTATTTATATTATTCTAAAATTTATAATCGTTCGCGTTACGTTTACACATAATCAATATATTACGTATAATATTGATAATCGTGTTATTTAGGTGTTTAACATGTTTAAAAACAAAAAAAAAATCGAACTCTCTAATAAACAAATTCGATGAAAATTTTCACTCGCGGCAAAGCGTTCGTTTGAAAGGTTAAACGATTTCCCACACGGTGTTTCATTAAAAGCGTTTAATACGCTTTTGAGATAATCAATAAGCTTTGTAATTGTACATTGTAAGCGCTCTCCTAAAAAGTCCGTCCGCGAGCAGTTTATCATTATTAACTGTAAACAATTTTCGTTTTGATAATGTGTAATTTCATTCACCTTCTTTCTCAATAATTGATGATGATTAATAAACACGATAATTCGCTGTTTCCATAGTTTTGTGTATATATATGTACGCTCACTTCCCTGTGCACTGTGTTAACGATTACCGAGGTCACTGAAAAAATTTACGTTATGTTCCTGAACTGATTTAACATTCTTCAGGCGACAAAGAAAATCGAAATGTCGGCAATTAACACGCTAAAAGAATATTATCGTGTAAATAACAAATGGCGAATAACTTGTGTCTAATTCTAAAACTCGTATGTATTAAATAAATAAATGATTTAATAGGGGATTAAAATAAAATATTATAATGTAGTTCGAAGTGAAAAAAAGAACGTTATTGATAATTATAATTTTTTCTAAAATCGTGACGCTTTATAAAAACGCTAATCGCATGCAAAGTTTGAATTGAACGTATTATCATTATAATATGTGTATTATTCCGAACGACAATTATCTAGTTTAATAAAGTTCGTTTAAGTTTTGGAACATAAAATTGCGAATCATGTATATACGTATTTAATAGACGTTAAACAATTTGCAGAGAGGGAATGTAATTCTCGCGTATTACAGTAAGGGATTTATAGAATATAAGTTCGGTACAAATTTCAATATATGTATTTAATTCAAATTACTAAATATACGCATACTCGTATTGCGTAATATCACATTGCGTTTTATATTGTTAATAAATACGTTGGATTTAGATTTTTAGTGAGAAAAAAAATTATATTATTTTAATGAATACACACGTTTATTTATTATATGGGCCATATAATAAATAGACCGTAGCAACTGAATATTGCGCCCTTTTGGTTCCAACGCAGAAATAATAAAG
This sequence comes from Chaetogeoica ovagalla, assembly GCA_032441825.1. Taxonomy (NCBI): domain Eukaryota; kingdom Metazoa; phylum Arthropoda; class Insecta; order Hemiptera; family Aphididae; genus Chaetogeoica; species Chaetogeoica ovagalla. The sequence continues at coordinate 4,245,674 of CM063732.1, read as the reverse complement.
TATTCATTATATAAAGATTTTTTTTTTTTAATTCGAATAAATTATCGTTGAAAATAATCGGAAATAATACTATTATATTATATTTTTACATTGTTATTATATTAATTTTTTAATTTCTTAAATTTTGCGCCCGGGGCGCAAGCACCATTTGCTCCCCTAGCTACGGCTCTGATATGTGCTTTCAAAATCGGTAGTGAATTTCGCGAATGGCGTTTTATTAAGTATTTTACTTACCGATTGATGCCGTGACTTCTCAATATAATGCAATCGATGTAAATAATTTTGCGAACATCAAAGAAAAGGCAGAGAGACACGGAGTCGCTGTCATCAACCCGACCGCTAATGATTATCCGCATATATACTACAGAGTGGTCACTTCCTTGTTTGAAACTCGCTCCACAAAATGGTGCCACGGCACGAACTTCCACGAATATCTTGTGGGAACACTTCCCCGGACGGCTTATCTTTCTTAGAGGCGATATTTAGTGGCCAGCGCGATCGCAAAATTTGGCCCTCTGACTATTTCCTGTGGAACTACCTTAAAACTTTGGTTTACACGAATCATCGAAGGACCCTTGGTCATCTGAAGGACAATAATCGTGTTGCTATTGCCGACATAAGCACAGATATGCGGGGAAAAAGTGGACAGAAATTTCCAAATTCGACTATCTCAGTGAATTGACGAGGACGGTGGCCACCTTCAAAATATCGTTTTCAAAACGTAAAGAAATAATACTTTAAATGTACCCTCCTGTATTTAGAAATTAAAATTAAATCGATACTATCAATACTTTTTGCGTTATGATTTTTTTAAAATAATAAAGTCACCGCGCCTCGCTATGTATACATATAGGTGAATATACATACACAATATTATATATATTCAATCAGGAGTGGATCCAAAATTTTTCCACGGAGGAGGAGGATGAAACAAAAGCATTAAGGTACCCAATATGTAGACACAATGTGTTCATACATTATATTAGGTGTATAATGTAAGATAGTTTTATGTTACAGATCAGTTACTAATCTCGTAATAATACTACTGAAAAGTACGAAATTAAATGTTATATTATTGACTCGGATTATTCATCGATTTTGCATCAAGTTTTACAAAAATTGCAAATTTCAATTTCCTTGCGCGAGTTTTTAGGTATCCTATTTAGTATAAAATAATGTATTCTAATTGTACGCACCAGAATCTCCCGTTAAGTTGTTTGATTGCGGGAGGGATACCAGAGCGAAGCGAACAGTGCTAGTTTGCCGGTCAGAGGAACAAATAACGGTTGAAAACAGACTAGGAATAGAAGAAGACAAATATTTACATTAAAAGTATGAAACAACAATTGTAAATTAACAAGAAAACAAAATGGACTGTATTAACTCTAATAACAAAGAAACAATGTAATTTTACTTAACCCATTAGCGCCGTGCGTTGCTATATGGCAACGGAAATAGGTCTAATTTTGGAAGAGCTTGTTACATTGGGAATTACACTTAAAGCGCTCGTAACCACGTTATTTTATAGTCTATTATGTGTAGATAAGATATTGATGACAAACATTGATTATATATTCACTGTTATTCTCATTTTGCGCATATCAGACTCAATAAGATTTGATAGAGTTGATCATCTTATAAAACCAACTGAAAACAAAAAGAAGAAAAGGTGTGCTGGAAAAGATTGTAAATCCATTATGAGAACGATGTGCGTCAAATGCAATGTTGGATTATGTGCTGATTGTTTTATTCCTTTTCACTCATAAGTATCGTTGATTATATGTATTCACTGTATAGATATAAGTATTCATTTATAAGTATTATAAAAGTTTTCATTTGACGTGTAATATTATGTATAGAGAACACAATAATATTATATTGCAGTAAAAAATAAATATGTTTTATTCATTTTCATTCATTATAAGTACCTCTGATTATAAGTATACAATGTATAAGTATAAGTATTCGTTTAATTTTGACGTGTAATATTATTATACAATAAAAAATATTAGTTTCTAAACGCAATATACCTATATTTTGACAAAAAAAATCGATATAACTAATGTAAAATATTATACAGTGGTGTGTTCAGAAATGGGTACAACAAGCGCCTAGTGTTGCCATATAGCAACAGCAAAAATCTCAGAATCTGACAATTTTTTTTTTTTTTTATATTTATGTAGGTCTAGTATAAAAGTTTTTAATAAAAATTTATCAAAAATTTGAAGAAAAAAAACTTCGGCGCTAATGGGTTAAATACTAATAGGGCCACGGGGGGGGGGGGGGACACATAGGCAAATCGACATCACACGCGACTATTGTGATTATACTAAACAATGTAAAATGTATATATATTATGTTACAATAAAAGAACGATCTGATCTGAACCCCAAACCATACGGTAACGAAGACAACGACAACGATGACTGACGGTCGTAACGGAACACGTTCGGTGGGCGCCAACAATACAAACGAACTGAAGGTCCGACGAACAGCAACGATGACTGACGGTCGTAACGGAACACGTTCGGTGGGCGCCAACAATACAACGAACTGAAGGTCCGACGAACAGCAACAATGACTGACGGTCCGACGACACAACACCAGCAAGATGAACTCGAATAGCTCCGGATCACCAGTACGTATAAAACGCGGTAACTCGCACGCGATACCAACGTGGCGATTCCGGTGGCGCGACGTAAAGACGCCAAATTTCCACAAACTTACGTGGAACACCAACGGCGGTACGTATGACGGCCAACAATCGCCAACACGCGAACCAAGGGCGGGCTACAAAACCCACAATGCTCAAGGCCACACACGGTACTGGAGTGACACCAACGACGCGGCGAACATACGACACGCGACGGAATAGGTCTACACGGTACTTTACGTAGTGCGAAAAATGGTAGTTCGACGACCAAGAAAAAGAAAGAAAAAACGTCGTACGACACAAAAACACGCGCACGGTTAATAATAACACCTTTAGGCGCGATGCGAAAAAAAAACCAATAAAAATTACGACGACGACGGACTACGATAAAAAAAACGCGCGTAAATGTGGTTATCAACAACCCGATAACAACAACGTGCGTACTGAAATATGATAAGAAAAACGGCGGCTACGGCGGTGAAGTAGTTTTGCCAACCACTAAACATTGTAGAAAATCTACAATTCCCGCCGTAACGCATGACCGTGCGCGCGGGACAGAGACACACCTTGAACAAACGATTATGACGTCGCGGTCTATGGATTAACGAACGACGGTGCGCTGTCCTCGTGCGAGCGTACTCAACAATATACATATATAATATTCATAGAGACTGCGAAAAATAGTCATGTACATCGAATATGGTGGTTTTATTAAGAATATTGAGGTATAAATAATGAAATTTCGTGTGTATAAATGCGTTTTTCAGGTGCAAAGTAAGCGTATAATAGAAGAGAACGACGATATCGTAAATGCGCAGCAAATCACCAATACGTCCGAGTCCGATTCGGACGTAGAACATTCCACTACGAGCTCAAATCAGAAAAAGATTTATTCGTTGGTCAGATCTTCAATTGAAATTGACTCGTCGAGTGAAATCGACTCGTCGTCGGCCAAAACTAAACTAACAAAACTAAAATTGTTACTAAATTTTAAATTATTTTTAGAAATTCAAAATGTTTATGTAATTATGATAACATAATAAACATAATTAAATGTTTATAGTTATGACCAAAAATTTAACCAACAAATATATTTAATTATATTTATTTAACATCAAATACAAATACATTGTTATATTTTTTCTTTTGGTTGCATTCTGAATCGTGCATGTGCTAACCATATACCAAGTGGTACTTCAATATTTTTCTCTGTGACCATCTTGTATTTGATATGCATTCTTAATGAATCTTAAACATATTTTAAATATATATAAATTATAATCTTAAATAAATTGTTTTATTTATTGAAAACGAATTAATTATTAAAATATTACCTATTAATACACTATATAACATCAATTTTGTGAAAGGTTTTTTTTTTAAATCTAATAAGAGAATAAGAAATAAGGAGTTTATCATCAAACATTCTTGCCATCATTCTACAAATGCTATGGCCTAAATTGGTGGCTACTACAATTAGAGACAATTTTGAAACCTAAAAATAAACAGTAAAACAAAATACTCGATTTTCTTTTAATGACACATTTATTTAAACATTAGGTTTATGTAATGATTACTAAACAATTTATTCTTTTTAATCCTAAAGTTAAAGTAAATGACGTTGTAATCATGTCTAGCCTGTATACAATTTAAAAAAGAAACATAATTTTGATAATAAATAAGGCTATGTGTCCTGTATAAGTCTTTGTAACCACAAAACACACACACACACATCATATTATTTATTTAAATACAGGAAGAATTAAACATAAATTATAAATATGTACAATACTGAATATTAAATAATTTTGGACAAAGCTATTTATTCTATTTAAATTAAAAATTTAAAGAACTGTTAAATCTTTGTAAATAATAATAATGTGAAAGAAATGATTAAAATATTACCAAAGTATTTCTGAATTTGGGTTCTTGAATAATTTTAGATTCAATGTTTGAAAGTTGTTCTTCATTATTAATTGGAAATAAGGAATCTAAATCGACATCAGAATTAGCCAATATTAAGTTATTTGTAGACGGTCCAGAAATAGTATTCATTAATGTTTCAACATTTCTGTGCGTAACATTAATGACATTCATCATATTGTTTATATCGTATTTCATATGTGTGAGTGCTGTGAAAACATATTTTTCAAAATTGTTAAAAATATTAATTAATTATGAGAAAAAAAATAATAATGCCAATCGTTTTACCTTTCTTTGACTGAAATGTATTAAAATGAGAACCACTTTTATTGGATGAATTAGATTCTTTATGTAATATTTCTATCAAAATATAAACATAAAAATTAAATAATAAAAATACTACCATGTACATTAAAATTAATTAGTACCTACCTAATTTATTTTGTTTACATTCCTAAAATAACACACGCTTAACTATCCCATCTTCATCATTCGCTTGTTTTTCAAATTCTAAGTTTTCATCATCAATTACTACATTCCATTTAGATACACTTGGAGAGCATTGTACTTGATAATTATTTATTTCTTTTACTGGAGAAGTGGAAGGAATGACAATAACATAATTTTTGTCAGTACCTAAACAAAATTTACTAGTATATAAAAAAAAATACTTAAATACGTATAAAATGTACATGTGTATATGTGTATGTTATTATTAAGCAGAGATTTGATATGGAGATTTACTATGTATCTCACATGTAAAATAGCATTTATGTTGTATTTTTTATCAATAAATAACAAGTTCATAAAACAAATCCAATTTAAATTAATCATGGAGATGAAGTTTCAATGAAGTTAACCTACCCTTTTAAATGACAAATTCATAATTTTCATGTTACATTAAATGAGTGCTAATCCATTAAAAATGTCAATCAAAAACTTGCTTATATTATTATTAAGCAGTCTTGTAAAAAATACTTTTAAAATTGTATATAAATATAGATACAAATACATTGATATAAAAAGTATTTAACACATATTTCAAATACTTTTTTAAAAAAGTATTTAATAACAAGTAGTTACTTGGTATGTATTTAAATACAAATACAAATACTTATTCAAATGGGGCTTTAAATGTATTTATTAACAATAGTATTATTTAAATTATATTTTTTTATAGATCTTAAAACTTCTCAACCACTCAACTTTAAATGTTCGATTATTTGATGTAATAATAAATTAATAAAATATTCTTCTTCTTCTTCTCCCTCATCTCTATCCCAGCTATTTGGGATCAGTCACCTTTGTCCTAAACCTCCACTTGACCCGGTCTCCCACATCTTCCACACACACACATCAGCAATCCTCATACAACCACTTCTTCTTGGGTCTTCCTTTTCCTCTTCTTTCAATATTCATATTCATAACCATTCTGACCACTTCCGAATCTTCTCGCCTTATAACGTGACCAAACCATCTAAGTCTATTCTCTCTCATCTTACCACCTATCAATGCTACTCCCACCTATTATAGGTATATGATATTTACATAAAAATATTTATAATTCTAGTACAAATACCTATGAAATAATATTTAAATACTTTGAAAATACTTTATTTAAAAATTATTCTGAACACTATTAAAGTATTTAAATATATTTACTTAAATATTTTTATTCAAATTCTTTACAAGACTGTTATTAAGGGATTTTAAAGAATTTTATAATAAAATATACATTTATAAATATAAATATTAATTAAATTAAATAAAAATAAATATAAATTTTAAGAATCAATTTGATTAAAAATTGTAATTCATCATTTATTTGGGTAAATTTATAAAATTATTATTACTTTTTATACCTTGTGAAGAATTTTCATTAAATTGGAATACATGATCTGTATCAAAATTATTGCCAACTGAATCTGCATAAAAATTATCAACTTGTTCTGCTCCGTTTGTTAATTTACTTGTTGTACTACCTATAAAAAATAAATTTAAAACCTTAATAGAACCTACTACTGAAAATATTTATTTAGACAAATACTCTTGCAATAGAATTTGAAAACCAATTCAAGAATATTTTATGAAAAAATGATTAAATACAAAATACTTACATTCATTCATGAAATCATCATAGTTTGGTGGTGAGCAAATATTTACTAATTTGTCTATGGATTTTTTACTTTTAGTATTTGTAACATCTGGAGATATGCTTAGGAACCGTTTCTTTCTTTTAATATTTGTTGTATCTTCTTCTGTGCTGGATAAATCTGACATTCGAGTAGCTCTTGGCAATTTGGCTCTGGCTTCATTTAAAGATGCTAGGATATATACAGAATTTTACAATATAATATAAATAATAATATATTTAAAATAATAGCTTAAAATTTACCATAAGATTTATTTCCTAATTTCCTGGCTGTGTGATAAGTGAAATTCATTTTATTTGGTATTTGATAACTTTCAATTATTTTTTTTACAAATTTAGTTTGTACAGGCCAAGCACAAATTGACTTATTCTTATCAAACCAAAAATCTGGTACGGCTTCAACACTATTATCCTTGGGAAAATAAATAATACTCCAACTAGTTGCCTTCGACATCTTAAACTGATATTAAAAAAAATTATATTTTAGCTATGTTTAAATAATAAATATTTTATTACATTACTGATTTATCAACTTGACTAACATAGATATTTTACTTAATTAAACATGCAAATAAATAAAATTATAACAAACTATATCAAAAAGTAGATTACAATAATATTATACTAATATATACACTACTTAACTATATCTACATTATTTAAATCATTGACATACAAAAATGTATTTCTTTTATTGCTGAATAGTATGTATGATATGTATAGCTACACATATCCCATGATTTTCTAAAACCATTACTTTTTTTTTTATATCTGATAATTTCCAATAATTCAAATGTAATGATAATTTTTGCAACACAAATATCTCCAAAACTGTGGAGTTTATAGGTTCAAAGAAAAATGGTGATAAAATCTCAAATTGTTTACCTATCAATAATATTTCATTACTCTGTTGAACAATGTTGATACATTTAACTACTTTTCCATCATTAGTCAAAATAAAACGATCTCTGTTGTGTTTAACATTAATTTTAAATTGACTAAAAACCAAAGTATTATATTGTTGTCCACTCATATTATTTGTTAATGGACCATCTTTATGTGGATGCTTTAATTCTGGATTGTCATAATCATTCATTTCAACAAGAACATCTTTTTTATTGGCTAAATTTATTTCAGAGTATCGGTTAATAACTTGCTGTAATGGTTTGTCAGGTTTTTGAACTAGTGACTTTAATTCTTTCATATAATTTTCAAATAAAAAGGCACTGCAGTTATCTAGTGGGCCACATTTTTCATAATCATCACATATGTGTAATAGTCCATGAACATTGTGAGATAATAGATGTTTACCATATATTTTTTCAAAAGTCATTACAAAATAGTCTAATAGACATTTAGCATAAGGCAAAAGAAAACTACGATCTGGACTTAGAAGTGCTATCATAGAAATACTTAATGCCATGAAATTAGTATAACAATCATTGCTAATAATTTTTCTTAAGACAATTGGCCCTGTATATAGTAAAAATAATCTATATTCTGTCGCTTTCCACCGATGAATTTCCTGAATAGGACTACTCTTCTTTGTAAAATCAGATGTAATTCCTGGATTCATTGACATTAATGATGTCAATAATTCTTTAATTTTTCTAGAATTAAGGCGGACATGCAGAGGTCTCTTTGATACCCATAAAAGCAGTAATTTTTTGGTGACTCCCAAACAAACTAAATGCATATAATCAAGAGAGAACATTTTAACTGAATCATAATCAGGTAATTGATTAAGTATTGAAAGAGACTGAGGGTTAATGTGAAAATCTTCATCTACAATATTATTGTAAGCATGATGAGTTCTCTCTGTAGATTTATTTTGTGAATATGGAAAGCATACTCTGTTGTTTAAATATTCTCCTTCAATTGTACAACGAGTGCAAGAAGAAAACCCACCATGTTTCTTAACTTTTAGAATAAAAGCCTTGGCTGGAGCATCACAACAATAAACATTTATTGAAATATTTCTTCTGACTTCATTTACAACCAAACCGTTATTTAATAAATTAATAGCTTCTGTAACAAAATCTGACAGAAAATTATTACTGTCTTTAGGCATTTCATATCTAAAATAAATTCCAATAAGAAAAACTTTTTTTGTTAAAGGTGGCTTAACTTCTATGTATCCCATAATTGGCCAAAACTGTGCACCACTACTTTTGAATAATGGAAGTCCATCAATACCTAATGTAATTTTACATTAATCATATCGTTTGGAATATATCTTTTTATTCCAGCAGTTAGACTAAAATGATAGTATGTGCCTGGATCAACACGACTTATTTGCAGAGAAGTTTGTTTAGGAGTAGACATTAATGTTCTAGAATCAATAGGAAAATCTTTGAAACATATATGCGTTTTTAAACCTTTCAGTAAACTATTGACTACATTATGAGGTACATTAAATTTAATTGTCCAATTAGCTATGAAGTCTTTTATAGATTCCTCTTGAAAAGAAAGTTCAGGAAGTTGATTTATAGTCAAATTTGTAGTGTTCAGAAAAAGCACTAGACACATTATTAGGTATATTGTGTATGCTGGTATCAACTGAAAATGTAGAAGTATTACTGTGAAATGTAGGGTTATTTTGATCTATAACTTTACAGGGTTTTTTAATAATATGGAATTCAGATTGATTTGAAGTTATCTTACTTCTTTCTATAATAAGGTCAACAATACCAAGTTCATTTTTAATTTTCCTTTTTTTAGTGCGCTGACTTTTTATCATTTTGAATAATATAAATAATAATATAATTCAAATTATAATTTGTTAAATCTGCCTATTAAATAAATAAATGTGTAACTTTTGATTTACCTTATTATATACAATTAACAAATACATTTAACCATCAATCTGAAAAAATTATCCTTAATACCAAATTAAAAATTATTACAAAAAAAATAGTAAATACAAATACTATTTGTTAAATAAATAATAAATACTACATTGTTTTATAAAAATTAAATAAATATGTATTTTAAATTATTACAAAAAATAAAATAGTGTGTATAAAGTAGTATGTATAGTAAATAAATAAATATATATATATATATACACACACATTACACACATACACACCTGATACTTACTTGACGTGTAAACCGTACTTACTGTTTCATATAGGGGGTAGATGGAAGGATGACCTAATAAGGCAAAGTTCCCCTCTACAGCGCCATGATACCGACACAAAAAAAAAAAAAAAAAAAAAGGGTATGTAATTATTGATAAGGAATTATATTGTGTTAGATTACTTAAACTGTTTATGGCGTTGTGATTAATCAATGTTAGAATTCGCCACTCGGTGTGTGTTGTACAAGATAACAATATAAAAATGTCGTAATAATAATGTGCTTAAAAGTTAAATAAAAGATATTTTTTAATCTGTTTGAATCCGTGTTCTTAGTAACTCAAAACCCACATGAATAATGAATAAAACATGGCGCAGTCGTCTGGATTGAAAATTGACAATGTGTGTGGCAAAATGTGTCGTGAACAATAAAATTCTTGTTAAAATTGGTTAATGTAAAAATTCTAACTAAAACGTATTTGTCATGGAGTTCAGACCGCCAAAGGAAATGGTCTTCGCAGACAACATTTCGGAACAATGGAAGGCGTGGTATCAACAGTTCAACATCTTTCTAATAGCGTCGGGTAAGAATGCTGAAGAAGATGAGAGGAAAATTAACATTCTATTAAATTTAATTGGTCCACATGGTATTCAAATATATAATAACTTTAAGAAACCTAAGAGGAACACTGACATTACATACGATCTTGTCGTACAATGGTTCAGTGAATACTGTGAACCTAGAAAAAATGTAATTTTTCAAAGATTTAAATTTGGTGGCTGTGTTCAAAAGGAAGGGCAAACGTTTAATGAATTTATGACAGAACTTAAGACCTTGGCTTTAACCTGTGAATTCAAAGAAGAAGACAATATGGTACGTGACCGAATAGTATTTGGTATTCGAGATGCAGAAACCAAAAATAAGTTACTGAGTTTGGACAATCTTACACTTGACAAAGCAGAGACACTATGCAGAACTAGGGAAGTTACAGACAAGGATTTACAGGAGATGACAACAGATACTGCAAATGTATATTATATGGGAAAAGATAAAAAGAATTGGGTAAAGAACAAAGATAGTAAGTCTAGAAATAAGTTTAATAATATTAAAACCTATAATAATAATAGTGGTAATGTTAATAAGAGTAGTGATAATAATAAAGAAAATAAGAGAAATAAAATACTAGAGCGGTATGACTGTAAAAAGTGTGGAAAAAATCATAAACCAAGAAGTTGCCCAGCTTATGGGAAAGAGTGTAACTTGTGTAGGAAATTAAATCATTTTGAGATTGGCTGTAAAAATAAAAATAAAAAAGTGTATAAGACATCGGTAACAAATGAGATTAATAGTGATGAATTTAAAGTGAATGAAATTAAAAAAGTACTTAAAGTGAATGATAAAAGTGAAAGTTGGAATGAAATAGTAAAAATTAAAAATATATTGGTCAAGTTTAAATTAGATTCTGGAAGTGATGTAAATATATTATCATATAACGATTTTATTAAAATTAAACCGCAACCATGTTTATCTAAAGCTAACTACAATATTGAAGCATATGGTGGGTATAAAATTAATAATTGTATAGGCTCATGTGTATTAGAATCCACTATCAAAAATCTGAAACAAAACTGTTTATTAGAATTTCTAGTAGTAAAACCTGAAACGAATAAAATTTGTTGTCCAATACTAGGTTTACTAACTTGTGAAAAATATAAATTAATTAGTAGAATAAATGAGATAGAGTTAATTTCATCAGAAATCTTTATCAATAAAAATATAGATGTTTTTACAGGGTTAGGTCAATTTCCGGAATTATACAATCTAGAATTAATAGATAACTATCAGCCCAGAATTGTACCATACCGTCGAGTACCGTTAACGATCAAGGATAGATATGAATTAAAGTTAAAATCATTAATGGAACAAGGAGTGGTAGATTATGTAGACAAACCAACTGATTGGACAAACCATGTTGTAGTAATTGAAAAACCCAATAAATCCCTTAGAATTTGTTTGGACCCACAGCACTTAAATAAAAATATTAAAGATGAACAATTTCCAATTCCAACGTTAAATGAAATAACACCTAAACTAATTAATAAAAATTTCTTTACAGTATTAGACCTAAAGGATGGATTCTGGCAAATTGGATTATCAGACACAAGTAGTAATTTATGTGCATTTGCAAGTCCAATTGGAACATTAAAATTTAAAAAACTACCGTTTGGTTTAAAAATTGCACCGTCAATTTTTCAAAAATACAATACAAAATACTTTGGTGATATTAAGAGTCTTACTATATATTTTGATGACTTTATAGTGGCAGCTGAAACTAAAAAAGAACATGATACCATATTAGAAGAAATAATTAAACGTGCTAGGAAATACAATATAAAATTTAATAAAGAGAAATTGCAATACTGTAAAAGTCAGGTTAGATTTTTAGGACACTTATTTGATAAAAGGGGAATGACGCTGGATCCATCACGCATAGAGGCAATACAAAATCTAAAACCTCCTAAAAATAAGAAAGAACTGCAAAGATTGCTAGGTTTCATAAATTATGTAAGAAGTTTTATTCCAAATTTTTCAGAGTTGACAGCTTCTATAAGAAATTTATTAAAGAAAGATACTGAGTGGCAGTGAACAGATAATCAAACGATGGCTTTAAATATTATTAAAGAGAGGTTAACAAAGGCCCCAGTACTATCATCATTTGACCCTCATAAAGGAATAACTATACAAACAGATAGCTCTCAATCAGGGTTGGGATGTTGTTTGTTACAAAACAACCAACCAGTAGCATATGCTTCACGTAGTTTATCGCCTAATGAAGTACAGTGGGCACAGATTGAAAAGGAGATGACAGCAATATTATTTGCTTGCAATAAATTTCATGAATATATTTATGGGAGACATGTCTTAATTCATAGTGATCATAAACCGTTAGTATCTATTATATTAAAAGACTTTGATAAAATTAAAAACAATCGTCTCAAAAGAATTAAAACAAAACTAGCAATATATAATATTGATGTACAATATTTACCTGGTAAAAAAATGTTTATTGCAGATTTTTTATCTAGAGACTACATGGATAATTATGATGCTGAAGATAAGTCTGTAAATGATTATGTTCATATTATAAATACTAAAAAGGTAGAATTTAGCAATGAAAAACTTCAAGAATTTCAAATGGAAACATTGATAGACCCGGTACTAAGTAAAATTTTACATTATTATAAGTTTAATTGGCCAAGTGACAAAACAAAACTTTCAAATTTAGATGAACTTCGTTATTTTTGGTCTTACAGGAATGAGATAACAATAAGTGATGGATTAGTTTATTTAAATGATAAAATAATAGTTCCATTCAAACTTAGACAAGTAATATTAGCTCTCTTACACTAAACACATTTGGGTATCACTAAAACAATTAAAAGAGCTAAAAGTTTTTATTATTGGCCAAGGATGGGAAAGGATATTGAAAATTATATTAATAATTGTTATGTATGTGCTAAATTTCAAAGAAAGAATACTAAGGAAATGTTAAAAAACCATGATTTACCTAAACGTTCGTTTGAGAAGATAGGTATAGATATAGCAGAATATGGTGCTAATTATTTTTTGATATTATTTGAATATTATTCGCGCTAGTTAGAAATTCTGAAAATGAAAGATAAAACAGTTGATTCAATTATTTCTGTAATAAAACCAATCTTTAGTAGATTTGGCATTCCAAATTATTGTATCTCTGATAATATTCCATTTAATAGTACAGCATTCAAACAATTTTCCAAAGAATGGAATTTTCAAAGTATCACTACAAGCCCAAATTATCCCCAAAGTAATGGTTTGGTAGAAAAAGGAGTAGGAATAGCGAAAAATTTTATGAGAAAATGTTATGAGACTGGTCAAGACATAGAATTGTATTTACTTAATTATAGGACATCCCCAGTGGCAGGATTAAATTATTCCCCAGCTGAAATATTACAGAACCGCAAATTAAGAACGAAATTGCCTGTTAATGAACAATGCTATTTACCTAAAATTCCTACTAAGTTGGTTGAGAAGATGAAGGAAAATCAAGAAAAACAACAAAAGTATTATAATAAAAACAGTGTAACTAAAGAGAAAAAGTTTAAGAAAGGAGATTCGGTATTGTGGCTTAAAGGTAATTTGTGGGAAGTAGGTGTGATTGTGGGTGAGGCAGACACTCCAAGATCATATATAGTGCAGGATATTAAAGGTAAAATGTTTAGAAGAACTACATTACATTTGAAACATAACAAAACAAATGTCAATATAAAACTAAATAAACAAAAAGAGGAAAGTGAAATAGTTCAGAGTAATATTGGAAGAAGTAGATCAGGTCGTTTAATAGTTAAACCTGTTAGGTATTTATAATGAAAATGTATTTGTATATGTATTTCAGTATTTAAAAGAAAAAGTATGTTATTAGTTTATTTATAATGAAAATGTATTTGTATATGTATTTCAGTATTTAAAAGAAAAAGTATGTTATTAGATTATTTATAATTAAAATGTATTGGTTTATGTATTAAGTTATATTATTCTTAGCAGTGGTGTACACAAGAATTTTCTATGGGGGGGGGGGGATGAATATATTTTTTACAAAGTTTACTTCTAACCTCGAACCATTATAGTTTACAAACTAACACTTATACATTAATATAAAATAGAACATGTTATTTATATATTAAAACTTTATTTAAAAACTTCAACTACTTAACTATAACTTTAACTAATTAACTTTATAGTAAAATATCTATTTTCCTATTGGTCTGAGACATAATATCGAGGACTTCATCTGCCATAACAGGAACTTCACGGTGAATCGATAACATGGTTAATCCATTTAGTCGAGTCTAAAAAAATAATTGATTAGATTGTATGAAATAATAAAATATATTTTTACAATTTACACCTTACTTCAGACATAGTGTTCCTTAAGAATGTTTTCAGTCTTTTCAAACATGAAAATGTCCTTTCAGGTGTTGCAGTTGATACAGGTAAAGTACATAGAATTTTTAGTAATATATATATATTTGGGAAAATTGAGGGTCTGCATAATTGTAGTGCTTCTAATCCTGATTTAGGATTTTTTTTTTGTTATTTTAAGTTTCTCTTTCCATATTTTTAATTCTGCTAATACAGTTTGAAAGTCTGTTTCAAGATAAAAATCTACAAGCTTTTTAAACGGTTCAATTTCAATTTCACTGGAAAATAAACATTGAAAACCTAAAGAAAAAAATGTAGATATAACATAACATATTGTAGTACATATATATTGTATTGATTTGTAATTATTAATTTAATAAAATTGAATAATATAATAATATAATATACCTTCAAAAATATTTTTATGATCCAGAAATCGTTCTCTCAAATTTATAATGAAAGCATCAATGTAAGGAATTGCTACAGTAATTCTGTAATAACTCTCTGGTTGAATATTACCAACTAAACATGTATTTGCCCGATTCTTTTGTTTGTTGGTTAATCTTTTAATAGACATAATGAGGTCCAAAATTGTTGCCATTTTCTAAATCAATTTAAAATAAAACAATAATCATTTAGATTATCAAATAAACTGAATACAAATCAACTATCAAGGATTATGTTTTTAAATTTACCTCAGCTTCTTTGAATAGTAGATTAAATTCTGTTTCAATGTTATTTCTTAAATTTTCAAGCATAGATATATTGCACTCAGCTAATTGTGTAGCTTCTTTAAGATCAACATCAATAGTTTGTAAACTTTTACATAAAGGCAAACAGTAAGAAAATATCACCTAATAATAATAAAAAATATATGTTAAAATTTTATATTTTATAATTATAATTACAAATATTATTTTGAATTACTTTTACAACTTGGAGTGTAATTAAGAACTCAGAATCCATAGCTTTAATCAATATATCTGCATCATTTTCTGAAGATTTATCGTAAGAGTTTAATTTTATTTCTTCTAAAGCTTCAACAATGCATGGAAAAAGCTCAACAAAGTCATTAATGGCAGTATACCTTGCAACCCATCTCGTAGCACATAAACGTTTCAATGATTTTGTTGAAGGATGTAGTTCGCTGTTAGAGATGGCTTCCAAAAGAACACCGTTACGTATTGGTGAATTAAAAAACAATGCATTTTTTCTACCAAACCTAAGCAGTTTCTCACACTTTGAATATCACAAGAAGATGACACTGCCAGATTTAAGGAATGAGCCGCACAATGTACATATATTGCCTTCGGGTATATATTTCGTATAATAGTTTGGACTCCTTTATGCTTTCCAGACATATTCGCAGCACCATCGTAACCTTGGCCATATAATTTAGAACAATCTAATCCACAAGAATTCAAACCTATAGAACAGTATTCAAATACTTTACACCTCTGTATGTAATATATTTATTATATATGTATAACAAAGTAATAACCCTTACCTTCAAGTATAGCAGAAGCCAAATTTTTTCCAGTCAAACTATGAATTTCTACAAATTTTAGGAAAATTTCACATAATTTGGCATTTTGTTCAGTGCCATTTACATAACGAACACATAATGCAAGCTGTTCTTTATTTGAAACATCAGATGTTTCATATGCAAGTATTGAAAAGCATTCTGATTCATTTACCATATTTATTAGTTTATGAAGAATTATATCACCACATATGGTAATAATTTCATTTTGTATTCTAGGACTTATGTATTTGTTCCGAGAGTCAGATTCAAAATGTTCTTTTAAATAATCCAAGTCTTTAGCTTTATATTTCAGAATTGCACGAAAATTCCCTTCATTTGAATGGTTAGATTCGGAATTCAATGCATCTAAATTAAATATTAAAGATTTATACAAAATTAACATTATAATTTATACAATAATGACCAATCATTAAAAGTAATTGAACCAGTGTCTCTATGACCACGAAGAGCTAATTCTTGCCTTCCACAAAGAATTATACATTCAATAATGGGGGTTAATGTCAATCTGTTTAGCTTTTTTTGTTTTGTTCTAAAATGTAAAATAAATGGATAATAGATATATATATTTTAAATCAAATTTTCAATCAATATTTTCTATTAGCATATTTACCTATCATTATCCAGTGTATCAATAATTGATGGTACATTTTTTACAAAAATGTTTAAAAACATATCTGCTTTTAAAAGAGAAGTCTTATGGTATTGTAAACTATTGTGATAAGATAAATCCTGAAAATTTATTTAACTATAAATTGACCACTGTATATATAGTAAATGTACTACTATTAATAATAATTATATAAACTATATTTAAACATGTATGCATAATGAATATAATTACTTCTTTAGCTTTCTTCCAATTTTGTAAAGGTTTTACTATAAGATAGCCCAGTGGCTGTGATCCAATACCACCATTAGTAGAAAAAGCAACACAATATTTACAAAAGGCTCCTTGAAGATTTTCTGAATAGCATAACCAAGGAAACATTTTAAACCACTTATGCTGAAATCGAAGTCCCCTTTTTTATTAATATCTAATAAAGGAAATCGGTAATTATCTGGTGGTGTCCACAAGTTAGTTAATACCTAAAAAATAATGAATGTAGTTGAATGTATGGGTAAGTAGGTAATATACTTTTTATTAGATATGTATTAATAAAGCACTTCAACTTACTATATTTTTCTCATTGTCCGACAAACTACGATTTATAAACAAAAAAGCATCATTAGCATTATGCATTTGCGTTGCCGATATATTATGACAATTCACCTTAAATTAGAGAAAAAGCATACAAATAAATAGTTATAAGAAGCATCAAGCGCATTAAATTGTTTAAATAGGTAGGTAATGTTATAATATTAATTATTAAAGCTATTATTAATCTTGATATTTTCAACTTAAATACTCAATAATATTTAAGCAATGCTCAAACATACATATTCGTAGATTTTACATAATTAAAAAAATGTAGTGTTCAGAATTCAGGTAGAAAAAAAATGATGCAACACTAACCTGTACAGAAGACATTGAACACAATTCAACAGTTTCTTCACATCTTTTTTTATTGTTTGATGTAGAAGTTACTTCATCTGTATTGCTATCGGAGATGCGTTTACTATTACTCTTATTTTCTTTCACAACAAAATAATTTTTTATATTATTTTTCGACATTTTTGAACACTAAACTAGTTTATCAAAATATCAAAATGAATATCATACAAATCACAATACCTACACATTTATTATTAGTATATTGTTAAGTTATCGTCGTAAACTCGTAACCGTCAGTTTGATTTCAATCACGGACACAAAATATTATATTATGTCCGTAATTTCAACCATGCATTAACTAGAGTAGATAAGAAAATATGGTATAAATAATTCATTTGATTCTATACCATGGTCACAAAATATATTTTGTGATACGGTTATCACCAAAAGAAAATATAATTGATAAAAAATATTTTCATTAGAAAAACACTATAAAGGTAAAAAATTATTAAAAAAAAGGCCAAGGGGGGGATCTATCCCCCATATCCCCTCCCTGTGTACACCACTGATTCTTAGATATGTTAAAAAAAAAAAAAAGTGTTCTTAAGAAGGAAGGTGTTTCATATAGGGTATGTAATTATTGATAAGGAATTATATTGTGTTAGGTTACTTAAACTGTTTATGGCGTTGTGATTAATCAATGTTAGAATTCGCCACTCGGTGTGTGTTGTACAAGATAACAATATAAAAACGTCGTAATAATAATGTGCTTAAAAGTTAAATAAAAGATATTTTTTAATCTGTTTGAATCCGTGTTCTTAGTAACTCAAAACCCACATGAATAATGAATAAAACACTTACAGGGATATATCAACCAAAAATGTGTTCTGACGATCTGTAACACATACACTTATGGCCAAATACTTAGTAAATCCAACTACAGTAGAGCCTCGATAGTCCGGACCCCCGATAATCCGGACGGCGCGTGGCGCGGCATTTGTATTTTTTCCGAAATTCCCAGAACCCTAATAATCTATAAAATATTGTTATCCAAAAATCAATTTCGTTATTTTTATTACCTACGGTTCCTTATAAAGACTGACAGTAATAAATTGATCGGCAGTTCGATCACTTCTTTCTTGTCGAGTGGTTATTATAATTGTTTGTTACAATGGCCCCTCGTAAATACGTAACTTTAACTTTAGATCAAAAAGTTGAAATAATTAAGTTAATAGAAAATGGCCAGAACTATGGTATGATTGCTGAGAAGTACGGAATAGGTAAGTCGACTGTTGGTGACATAAAGAAAAATAAGGAGAAAATTATGAAGTTTGTCAGCTCAACTGAACGTGGTCCCGGCACACGTAAAACTTTAAAACAGCCGGAAAATCTTGTTCTCGAAAATGCTTTATTTATATGGTTTATGCAACAGCGAAGACGACACATTCCGATAAGTGGTGAAATAATTTGCGAAAAAGCACGTTTATTTCACCGTGAAATCACAAAGCAGGAAGATGGTTTCACTGCTAGTAGAGGTTGGCTAGACAATTTTTTGTAATTCATTATGTTAAAGTTTTTTATTATTTTTGTAATTTTAAGTGCAATAAATATAAAGGTGGAATTAAAAATCAAAATCTTAGACATTTCAGTAGATAATATTGAAAAACCTCCGGTAATCCGGACGATGCTCGGTCTGAATTCGTCCGGACTATCGAGGCCCTACTGTATCTACTATAAAAAAAAAATATATATATATATATATATATAAACATTTAATCTAAAACAGCATTAGGTAATAAAATTCAATAAATACTTACATTCAAATTTGAAGTAAAACAATACTATCGTATAAATAAACGTTAAATAAATATACGTTAATTCAATATCGTTAAGTATATATAAATCGTACTTCGATTCACGCATAGAAAAGACAAATGGATTCACGGTTCGATACACGGATACGATATACACGATATTACACCAGTGGTCAGTACAAAGAAACAAAAAATACACGAACCGACGAGCCACGAAGTGTAAATAATATGAGTTTATCGGCGGGTGGGAGGTGACGCACCAACCATCGCATCGCTATGTTTTTCATTATTAATATAATTATTTTTAGACAACAGCTAAATACTGTTGTGATCGGTTTGCGCGAAGATATCAGCCGTCAGTGCAGGCACCATGGCGGTAAAATATTATAAATGAAGCCTAACTGATAATAACTATATATGCGAGTTTATTATATATAATTGCAATGTTTTTAAACAAAATTTTAATTTTAATGTTTTTGAAATCATAAAATTGATATCTTCTAAAAATATTACAAACGTCATATTTTAAAAACATTAATACTAAATCAGTTTATTAATGTTAAGAATACAATATTCTTAAAATAATGATCATAATATAATTTTCTAGAATCATTACAAACATAATATTATTAAAACATTTCAACTCATTCACATTATTAATATTTTTAATTAAACAATACGTAAACATTAACATAATAGTATAAAAATGACATCTAAAACTTAATGTTATGGAAATGTAATAATAATATTAACTTTAAAATATTATAGTTTTGTTTACAATTATTAATATTATAATAATATAAATATTAGAAAATTGCTGTTTGGGTAGTTACAATAATATTATTATATCAAAAGTAAATTGTACATATCTCGTATTGCTTTATGAAGTAATTACGACAATATATTATTGTAATTTACTTTTATTATTATTATTAATATATACATTTTCGAATTAAACCTTAATATTAGGAAATATAACATAAAAAAAAATACGAATCATTCTCATTGTTTTTAGATTTATAAATATGAAAAAGATTTTTTTGACCCTTTTGTGAAATAGTCAATATTGCACGTCTGCGGTGTAACACAAAAACGTATATAATAATTTATAATCAACGAATATGTGGCTTGAAATAAATGTTATTTATTGCATGTATCTATTATGGATTATTTCCACAGAAACGAGAAATGTATAATACACAAACTAACAGATTTGTATGTATTTCTGTTTTTTCTTCATTCATAGAATTGTATACAAAATCAATCCGAAATACTTAAATATACCTACAAGATATACAAAACTATTTAAAAATGACTGAAAATAACATTTTTAACAAGATTCTTCGTAAATTCACGAACTATGGAGATTGCTATAACACGCAATTCGATGAATGTTCACGATTACAAAACGAAAATAAAAAATTGCAAAAAATCAACGAAGGATTGGAAAAAACTTTAACGATTTGCAGCAACGTGTAAATATTATATTGTATTATATTTTTAAATGTCGTTCGCGTATAATATTAAGTGAATAATATTTGTATACAGATCATTCGGCAGAATATGTAAAGTGACGGAATGTCTACAGAAAAATTTAGAGGAAATAGATACGTTGAAAAACGAAATGACCGACAAAAATGAATTAACCATGCGAATGGTCATAGAGACTGCGAAAAATAGTCAGGTACATCGAATATGATGTTTTTATTAAGAATATTGAGGTACAAATAATGAAATGTCGTGTGTATAAATGCGCTTTTCAGGCGCAAATAAAACGTATAATAGAAGAGAACGACGATATCATAAATGCGCAGCAAATTGCCAATACGTCCGAGTCCCATTCGGACGTAGAACATTCCACGACGAGCTCATATCAGAAAAAGATTGATTCGTTGGTCAGATCTTCAATTGAAATTGACTCGTCGACCAGATCGTCGAGTGAAATCGACTCGTCATCGGCCAAACCTTCGGCATGTGAAGTAGACGGGTCTTCCGATAGTTCAATGGAAAACAATACGTGTTTTGGAAACGAGTGTGAAACGCACGAAGCGATAAACAATTTACTGCGTTCTATCGAAAAGTGTTGCTGTTCAAACGATTCACTTGATCCGAAACCGTTGTTGGAAAAGTGCAAGACTGTCATTTGTAACATAATGAACAGCATAAAATCCCATAAGGATGAGTTTAAACGGTACAAATTGGACAGCGAATTTTATCGGCGGAAATTGCAGGAAGAGCAGAAGATATCAACGGATAAACGTTCAGAGATTTGCGCGTTAAAAACCGAGAACGTGTTATTGACCAACGAACTGGAACAGACGAAGAAACTACGCACTGACGACCAATTAAAAGAAAAGTTGAAAAACGTGAAATATTGTCTGAAAATGAGGATGGAGGAGAACAAGAGTTTGGAGAACGATAATTGCCAAATGAAACAACGTCTTGAAAATAGCGATAAAGTCAATGGACAAATGGAATGCGATATAAAGTTAATAGTGAGAAAATTAGAAAACTGTCTAGCGTTCAAAAAAGAGAGCAACAAAAAATATAACGACCTGACCGGAAAATACAGTGAATTGCAATACGATTTGATGACTGAGAAACAAGAGAAAGTGAAAATGTCGAAAATAATCGACGATTTATGCAGGAAAACGCATAATCTGGAGGACATTATAGGAGGATGGAAGAGTAAATTGTTGTTGAACGCGGAGAAAGACGAGAAATTAAAGGCGGAAAAACGTGCGTCAGAAAATAAATGTAATGAGACGAAAGCGGTGGAGAAAACATTACATTATGATATAGACACGCTTAAACGTGAACTGAAGGACAAAAACTTGGAAGTGGACAGTCGCAATGTTCATATAAACACGTTGAACGAACATTGCCGAAAACAATGTGACAGAATCAAATCGTTGGAATGCGATGTAGAAAAATTGGAAAAACAACTGCGGTGCTATGAGCCTAAAATCGAAAGATTGGAAGTTAACAATCGAAAATATGAAATCGACCTGAAAGAAGCGAGCTACCATTATGAAGAGCTGATGGGTGAAAAAAATAGAATCGTCTGCGAAAACGAACAATTCGAGAAAAATATTATAAAATTGTGTAAGCATATACAATTACTGAAATACAAACAAGCCGATTTGAAGGGGAAGAACGACGAGTTGGTCATCGCGCACTGTTCGTTGGAAGAGGACAACAGAAAGCTGGCGGAAAACATCGACGAATTGAAAGAAGAGCTCAGATGTACGCGCGGAAACGAAATCGAGACGGAGAAAACTCTGTTGGCCAGCGAGAAAAACCTGTCGGTAGCCTGCAAGGAAATCGACAATTTAAAATTGGCCATTAAGTGTTACGAAAAAACAGTGCAAAAAGAACGAGAGAAATTGCGCTGTGTGGAACAACAGGTGCGAGACACGGAGATGAGACAATTGAACAACGCATGCATGGCGTACAGACAGACCCTCGAGTGTTCGAAATGCAAAGATACCGAGAACGCTGTATTCCAGTTGTCGTCGAAACACGAAGAGCTTTTACTAGAAAACGAAAGGTACATAAATAATAAATATTATAACCAGTGGCGACACCAATTTGTGGGCCCGAGCGAGCCATTGCCCCTCTAGAAAACCTACGGCTCGCCATGAAATGTTGATTTAACTCAAAAGTTTAAATTCGAATTCCTTATACCTACTAATGATTTGCTAATGTTTTAATATATTTATAAACTGTCTTATTGTTATTACACTTTAATTAAATTCTAAAATATTTCTTGAATATGAAATGAAACTAAAAATGAATTTTCTATTCGAAACGTATTTTAAACTTCAGTTTTATCAGAATCTCCCTCTTCCCTCTCCCGAAAATATAAAAGTATATCAGTCGGAAGGTATATCAAAAGAAATCTCAATGAAAACTTTCCACGCGAAATTTGGCGTTAAAAACGTAGTTGTCGGACACATGATTTTATTCGTTTTCGTGATTGGTTTTTTAACAGACTCATTATGGCAAACACCTTGCTGTGCGACAAAACGAATTTCCTGAATGAAAACGTCGAAACATTGCAGTGCACCAATGAGCAATTGATTGGGAAGATCGAGGGCTATGAGGGAACCCGATGTTCTCAATCGGACATCGGTTTGCAGACAGATCCGTGGGTCGAGCGTCCTTCGACCAATGTCGTTTACGATTATCATGAGCCGTGCGACGGTCATGGGAACGGTGACAAGACTGAATACTTCGATTGCATTTCAAACTCCAGCAGTGACTCGGCGGAAGTCTGCGACTCTCGTTTGTTGTCAGCTACGGCTGTGGAAACGGCAACGAAATGCGACTTTCGAGACGGTACCGCGGACAACGAATTGTTGCTGGAGACGAACCGATTGTTGTGATGTTAACTGGAAGAAATGAAACGTTTGTGCGGGGAGAATGAAATGATCTCGGAACAGAAACGTATTGAGATGGAATGGAAGATGATGCTAAGTCGAAACGAGCTGGAGTCGCAAACTAAGGCGAAAATGACTAAAATGAACGCCAAGTTGGAAATGTATGTGACGACTATGCAGCGTCTCGAAAAAGATCATAAGGATAGTCAGGCTAGAGGTAATGATTGCATATCATTTTCGCATAGCACGTACCGTTTAGTTTTAAGATTTTTAACATAAAAAAAATGTTTTCTTTTAATAATTGTTGGGATAATAATTGTTGGTGAACTTGCAAATTTCCAATTTCAGCAGAACACACCGATTTTGGCCATCCTTCCTTCTGCCAGAAAACCCTGTACACGGCCCGCGATCGTAAACACCCGGCCGTCTGTGTTGCCGAAGTGCGAGTTTTCGAGAATAACGATCGCGTTGTTGCGCAAGGAGTTGGATAAAAGTTGCGGTTTGCCGGTGTCAACCTTTCGCTGTTGACGCGAATTGCGGCGAACGAAGTCTGTATTTCTTTTCTTTTTTACTCCCGTTCATAGAGAGCAATCTTCAAGGAATTCTTTCTTCTTTAAACGTATAAAAGAACATATTCCAGCGAAATCCAGCGGTTCTTATACTTTTACTAGTACACATACACCGCATTTTTTAATTCGCACATAACTAATTTAATCGAACAACGTACCGCAAACGACTTTCGTCTACCGTGATAATTTTTTGAATGTAATTTTTATCGGCATGAAGCGTTTCTAAGTCTCACATGCGCCGACGTGTCGCTCTTGCTGTTCATTTTTTAGTATATGCGGAACAAACCGATACCAAATCTTACGGTTACACAAATCTTTTTTCAAAATTCGTCGAACGATTGATTTTGAATTGTTTAACTTCTCAGCAGTTAGACGACGACATGTTAATCGACGGTCTTCTTTCAGTAGAGCAGCAACGTGCGCAATGTTTTCATCCGTTAGTGTTGAGAAGGGCGACCACTCCTGTGTGTCGTCAACCACACTTTCCTGCCCGTCTCGAAACTGACCAAACCACTCATAAAGAGCTGTTATTTTCTTTAAACGTGACTCGCTATATGCTTTTTGTAATATTTTCAACGTAATTTTTGCAAATAATCCAGCTTTAAAACAAAATTAGATGACCGTTCGATTAAATTATTCATATTCGATTTGTAACCGATCCACAATGAATATCATTAGTTTTTTTTATGCCGTACGAAATAAAAAAACTAAATATATTTACTATAACCACTGTCAAATTGCAAAAAATGTAGGTAAAACATTGAAATTTAGCACGCGTGTTTATAAAGAGTTCTTATAATAATTCCCAGAATTTCATAGATATCTCACCACTAGTATCATTTTTATCGCTTTATTCAGGGGGAACTTTTGAAACAAATTGTGTAAATTTAAAAAAATATGAAATTTTTTTTTAACTAGCAATATCTCGTGAACTATTGTTCGTGCAATCAATTGCAAAAACTTGTTAAAAATCTTATTAAATTTTTCTGAAGAAAACATACGAAAAAAGGAAAAATTTGTTAAAAATCCGAAAATTTCTAAATTTAGAAATATTTGAATCGGTTTCTGCAAAACAGCCGTAAGTCCAAAAACCAACTTTTACAGGAAATGAAAGAAACTGTTTTCCGGTGAATTATATGAAAAAAAAATTAAAACTGGAAGTATTATTAAATGTGTTTGTAGTGGTTCTACAATAACATTAAAAAAATTTGAACATAGACTGTTATATTTTAGGCAAAATTTAAGTTCAAAATTTTGGACTGACGCCCTTTTTGTTGAAAATGGAGGTATTTTTTTTGATAGATGTTTAAAACCCCGTAAGAAACATTTTATTATACCAAAAGTATTTTTTATAACAAAGTCATTTATGCGTTTAAAGATACAAGTTTAAAATAATAATATTAATAATAACAATAATAATGAATTTAATAAAAATCTTATAACACCGATAATTAGAACCTTAGTCACTGGCGTTGTTTTCAACTAATGTTGATGCCCACAACAAAATTTCTGCGTCAAAAGACTGGAAGTCGTCTGGAATAAAGTTCTGTAGCTTTTTCAGATCGTCCAGTTTTGCCTTTGTACCCGAAACTTCACCAGTAAGATAAGCTTTTTCTATTGGTTGAGGTACAGAGGTCTTACGAGGTTGACCAAGCTGGAATGTGTGAACTTGAAGTCCACGAATGAATGGCTGCACTTTTATTTCACCCTTTTAATCACTTGAAGAGTTGAATTGATGAAATTTTGAAATATTGAAATATGATTTTTCATTTTTCAGAACATTTTTTGAATTTGTCTCATCAGACACTGCATATTTTTTATAAAATTAAGGCCACCAATTTTTGAAATCAATGATATCTGACGGCCCAATTATTCAGATTAGTATATATTCAATATATGCGAGTTTATTATATATAATTGCAATGTTTTTAAACAAAATTTTAATTTTAATGTTTTTGAAATCATAAAATTGATATCTTCTAAAAATATTACAAACGTCATATTTTAAAAACATTAATACTAAATCAGTTTATTAATGTTAAGAATACAATATTCTTAAAATAATGATCATAATATAATTTTCTAGAATCATTACAAACATAATATTATTAAAACATTTCAACTCATTCACATTATTAATATTTTTAATTAAACAATACGTAAACATTAACATAATAGTATAAAAATAACATCTAAAACTTAATGTTATGGAAATGTAATAATAATATTAACTTTAAAATATTATAGTTTTGTTTACAATTATTAATATTATAATAATATAAATATTAGAAAATTGCTGTTTGGGTAGTTACAATAATATTATTATATCAAAAGTAAATTGTACATATCTCGTATTGCTTTATGAAGTAATTACGACAATATATTATTGTAATTTACTTTTATTATTATTATTAATATATACATTTTCGAATTAAACCTCAATATTAGGAAATATAACAAAAAAAAAAATACGAATCATTCTCATTGTTTTTAGATTTATAAATATGAAAAAGATTTTTCTGACCCTTTTGTGAAATAGTCAATATTGCACGTCTGCGGTGTAACACAAAAACGTATATAATAATTTATAATCAACGAATATGTGGCTTGAAATAAATGTTATTTATTTCATGTATCTGTTATGGATTATTTCCACAGAAACGAGAAATGCATAATACACAAATTAACAGATTTGTATGTATTTCTGTTTTTTCTTCATTCATAGAATTGTATTCAAAATCAACCCGAAATACTTAAATATACCTACAAGATATACAAAACTATTTAAAAATGACTGAAAATAACATTTTTAACAAGATTCTTCGTAAATTCACGAACTATGGAGATTGCTATAACACGCAATTCGATGAATGTTCACGATTACAAAACGAAAATAAAAAATTGCAAAAAATCAACGTAGGATTGGAAAAAACTTTAACGATTTGCAGCAACGTGTAAATATTATATTGTATTATATTTTTAAATGCCGTTCGCGTATAATATTAAGTGAATAATATTTGTATACAGATCATTCGACAGAATATGTAAAGTGACGGAATGTCTACAGAAAAATTTAGACGAAATAGATACGTTGAAAAACGAAATGACCGACAAAAATGAATTAACCATGCGAATGGTCATAGAGACTGCGAAAAATAGTCAGGTACATCGAATATGATGTTTTTATTAAGAATATTGAGGTACAAATAATGAAATGTCGTGTGTATAAATGCGCTTTTCAGGCGCAAATAAAACGTATAATAGAAGAGAACGACGATATCATAAATGCGCAGCAAATTGCCAATACGTCCGAGTCCCATTCGGACGTAGAACATTCCACGACGAGCTCATATCAGAAAAAGATTGATTCGTTGGTCAGATCTTCAATTCAAATCGTCCTCAACCGTTATATGTGAACTGTTGTGTGTTGACCAAACAAGTATAGTGTAACAATAAATCAATAATATATTATATTAATCGTCCGTCAGTTACGATTTTGGTCATGAGTTGGTTCGTTGTGTATCAAAAAAAAGAAAAGAAAAAAAAGTGTATTTACTGATAAGTAAAATAGAGAAAACAAAAAACGAAAAATTAAATAATTATGAAAATTATATGTAAAAGAAACCAAGACAACGTTGGTGTGACCGAGTCAGAGACGACCTCAAGCTCTTGGGAATAAAAGAGGGAGAACGACTGGCAAAGAACAGAGAAGTATGGAGAGGAGTAGTAGTAAGTGGCAATGGATCTACAAGGCCCGGCGGAATAAGCCAAAAAAAAAAAATAATAATAATATGTAAAAGTAATAAAAAGTATTGTAAATTAATATTCGTAAATAAAACGATTTTTTAATATATTTATAAAAAAATATATATCGATATACTTCTATGTGCTGAGCATACAATCAATCCGAAACGTATTACGAAAATTAAAAAAAATATTTTATAATATGGGAATTGTTGTTTTAGATAATTCGTTTATTTACTACCGCGGTAAGGCGTTGAATATCCACCAGGCGCGGCATATCGAGCGAAAAAGAAAAATACAACAACAGAATAAATTACAACGAACAAATTGCATAGATCAAATAACGAATATTATAATAAACATACATACAGAGTTCAAATCAATGAATAATATTTAAAAAAAAAAACAGTAAATAAATCGTGCGAATTAAATTGGTGAAAAGAACGACCATCGTTTATTATTAATGTTATTTCACGTATATTATTGGTATAAAATATTATTTTTAAATTCCACGCATATTTATCTAAAATATTATTTAAAATTTATTTCGTTTTACGTCGTGTGTGTGTATGTAATTATTTCAAAACACTCTTCGCGCGCAAAATTCGAATTCGGTTGAGGTCTTTTTCAAATTTTTATAGATTTGTTCTTCAGAACGTCTTGTTATACAATATTCCTATTCGTTTTGCTAATATACAACGTATTAAAACTACATTTATGCTCGGTGAATTTCCGTAGTGTAAATAAACAAAAATATTTAAATATTTCGTTATTTTTTCAATAATATTGTTCGGTTAAATCGTAAATATAGTTGTTTTCCCCTACTAATAAATACGGATTTATTAATGTGTATTAAATTGTACGACTTTGTTATGAAAAAAGAAAAACAGGACAAGAGTTGGTTGTCGGAGCGGGACGAGATTCTAGCAGCCGCTGGATGATTTCATCACTACTGTTATTTTTTTTTTTTTTTTATAAATGTCCACTATTGCACATTATACGAGTAATAATAGCGTGGATATTGTAAATTAATTCCGTTTCGATAGTCTCTCGTACAGGGTATTATATAACATCAAATTTCATTTCGTTATACGTTTAAATACACAATTTATTTTTTTTAACCGTTAGTCGTTTTTTATTTTTTATTTTGATAAATTAATGATCGTAGAATATTTGTGAACTCTCTCTGTCCTCTCTTCATTTTCTCTATTAAACTAAACGTATATATGAGTGAACGTCAAAACGGACTCACGATTTCGCCATTATCATCATCTGCAGCGCACTGCTATAGCGCGCAGGTCATTCAATGCTGCTGTGATTCGTGTCGACGACGAAGGAAACCGGATCGACGATATATAATATGCGTCGAACGAATCGATTGAACATATATGGTCTTTTTTTTTTTCTTATAAATTACACGCGGTTCGTATCTGTAAAATAAACGCGTATACGCCATAATTATAATGAAAAAAAAAAAAAGTTGTTCTTTAAGTAGCATAACGTAACAAAAAAAAAAAAAAAAAAAAAATGATAATAATAATAACTGGGAGTATATATCGGTCGGTACATTATAAGAAATTAAAAAAGCTAGTACCTGGCGCGAATCCATTGTGCGAAATAAAAAAAGAAATACTGACCCAAGTTTGTCTGATCAAGTCACACAGCAGACTGGGTTTTGACTCTCTAATCGACACAGAATTTTCTTAGTCTCGAGACTAAAGTCACTGTCTAGTCTCCCATACCTATCTAGAGACCACAAGCGATCTCAAATGGACAACACCCTGAGACCAACCTCGAGTCTTTCTCTCGAGATTTTGTCTCAAGTGGACACTAACCTTAACACTTATCGCTGAGACACGTGCAAGGTACGCGCGCGCAAACATAACACAGTGCGAGCATCAACGAGCAGTGTCGATAACATATACGTCGGGACCGGACGAGATTATATTAGCGCCGACGACGTCCCAGTATCGAACACATCGCGAGCATTACGGGTGTAAGACGAAATCGCAAAATATAATCGTCGCCCAGCCGAAATCCAATACTCGGTAACATCGCGATAGTATAATATATAATATACTCGCGACCCATTACGACGATTCGTATCACATCGTACGCTTAATTTTCTGACTCGGGTCATAGAACTGCACTAAAAATACGCACAACGACGCGATAATAGTTCGAAGTATATCACATATTTACAACTAACAAGTTTGTTAAAGATGTCGGGGAAAACTTTGGGACAGTTAACGTTATCGGAGTTACGTCATGAGTGTGCAGTTCGTGGAGTTCCAACGTCTGGTACGAAATCAGATTTGGAACTTAAACTCGTGGGGAAATTAAGGGAAAACGGAATCGAGCCAAATAACGCGCGTT
Source organism: Chaetogeoica ovagalla (assembly GCA_032441825.1). Lineage (NCBI taxonomy): Eukaryota > Metazoa > Arthropoda > Insecta > Hemiptera > Aphididae > Chaetogeoica > Chaetogeoica ovagalla. The sequence goes on along the minus strand of CM063732.1, from coordinate 4,214,980 downwards.
TTGTTACCCCGCCGCAGACATCGACTCACGGTCAGGTGTACAGTGGGGGAGAATTACACAACGCGTCGTCGACGAAAGGGTTGGACGCATTGGACGACCGATTCGGTGCTGATCCGGTAGGGAGAACGGGCAATGCTACGGCTTGCCTATTATCCCCTACGCAACTCGAATCTAGCGTCCAAATGCAACCAAACATAGACTCCGTGAACGATATGTTGCGATCGACGGTAAACAGCGGTCGGCAACCAGTCGACGACGTCTTTAACGTCGCGGCCGAACAGCTGGCGTCGTTGCGTCAAAAACATCGATTACGCCGCGGAAAACAGAACGTTCGAAACACGATTAGCGCGAATCGAGTCGTGTCTTGTAGCGTTCTTAAACGAACGTCGACAGGTACAGTGACCCGAACAGCCTACATCCCTTTCTGCGTCTCCGTTACAAAATTCTACGCGCGTAAATCATAACTTTGTGCTGAATGACCCGACGACCCGCGAATCGAAATTTATTGCGGATCGGACACAACAATTTAGCGAGCACGTGCAAGAAGTTTCCGTATTAATTCCTTTCGACGATTTACGTGCCGCCCGGGCATCGCTGCTCGAATTTTTCGGAACCAAATCCGAGGATCCGGTAAGGTTTATAAACAATTCTGAATCGATCCTAACACAAGCAAACATACACCGGTCGGGCTAGACGATTTGCAACCGATCCACAATGAATACCTTTAGTTTTTTTTATGCTATACGAAATAAAAAAACTAAATATATTTACTATAACCACAGTCAAATTTCGAAAAATGTAGGTAAAACATTGAAATTTAGCACGCGTGTTTATAAAGAGTTCTTATAATAATTCCCAGAATTTCATATAATATATATCACACCACTAGTATCATTTTTATCGCTTTATTCAGGGAACTTTTGAAACATTGTGTAAATAAAAAAAAATATGAATTTTTTTGTGAACTAGCAATATCTTGTGAACTATTGTTCGTGCAATAAATTGCAAAAACTCGTTAAAAATCTTATTAAATTTTTCTGAAGAGAACATACGAAAAAAGGAAAAATTTGTTAAAAATCCGAAAATTTCTAAATTTAAAAATATTTGAATCGGTTTCTGCAAAACAGCCGTAAGTCCAAAAACCAACTTTTACAGGAAATGAAAAAAACTGTTTTCCGGTGAATTATATGAAAAGAAAATTAAAACTGGAAGTATTATTAAATGTGTTTGTAGTGGTTCTACAATAACATTAAAAAATTTGAACATAGACTGTTATATTTTAGGCAAAATTTAAGTTCAAAATTTTGGACTGACGCCCTTTTTGTTGAAAATGGAGGTATTTTTTTTGATAGATGTTTAAAACCCCGTAAGAAACATTTTATTATACCAAAAGTATTGTTTATAACAAAGTCATTTATGCGTTTAAAGATACAAGTTTAAAATAATAATAATAATAATAACAATAATAATGAATTTAATAAAAATCTTATAACACCGATAATTAGAACCTTAGTCACTGGCGTTGTTTTCAACAAATGTTGATGGCCACAACAAAATTTCTGCGTCAAAAGGCTGGAAGTCGTCTGGAATAAATTTCTATAGCTTTTTCAGATCGTCCAGTTTGGCCTTTTTAATCGAAACTTCACCAGTAAGATAAGCTTTTTCTATTGGTTGAAGTACAGAGGTCTTACGAGGTTGACCAAGTTAGAATGTTTGAACTTGAAGTCTACGAATGAATAGCTGCACTTTTATTTCACCCTTTTAATCACTTGAAAAGTTAAATTGATGAAATTTTGAAATATTGAAATATGATTTATCATTTTTCAGGACATTTTTTGAATTTGTCTCATCAGACACTGCATATTTTTTATAAAATTGAGGCCACCAATTTTTGAAATCAATGATATCTGACGGCCCAATTATTACCTGAACCTCAAATTTCCATACTTTGCTGCTATTCATTATGATTTCATTAATCTCAGCCATTGAATATATTTGATCTTAGAAAATATAATATGAAAAAAAAAATACGAAACACTCATTGTTTCTAGATTTATAAATATTAAAAAGATTTTTTTGACCCTTTTGTGAAATAGTCGATATTGCACGTCTGCGGTGTAACACAAAAACGTATATAATAATTTATAATCAACGAATATGTGGCTTAAAATAAATGTTATTTATAGCATCTATCTATTATGAATTATTTCCACAGAAACGAGAAATGCATAATACACAAACTAACAGCTTTGTATGTATTTCTATTTTTTCTTCATTCATAGAATTGTATTCAAAATCAACCCGAAATACTTAAATATACCTAGAAGATATACAAAACTATTTAAAAATGACTGAAAATAACATTTTTAACAAGATTCTTCGTAAATTCACGAACTATGGAGATTGCTATAACACGCAATTCAATGAATGTTCACGATTACAAAACGAAAATAAAAAATTGCAAAAAATCAACGAAGAATTGGAAAAAACTTTAACGATTTGCAGCAACGTGTAAATATTATATTGTATTATATTTTTAAATGCCATTCGCGTATAATATTAAGTGAATAATATTTGTATACAGATCATTCGACAGAATATGTAAACTGACGGAATGTCTACAGAAAAATTTAGACGAAATAGATACGTTGAAAAACGAAATGACCGACAAAAATGAATTAACCATGCGAATGGTCATAGAGACTGCGAAAAATAGTCAGGTACATCGAATATGATGTTTTTATTAAGAATATTGAGGTACAAATAATGAAATGTCGTGTGTATAAATGCGCTTTTCAGGCGCAAATAAAACGTATAATAGAAGAGAACGACGATATCATAAATGCGCAGCAAATTGCCAATACGTCCGAGTCCCATTCGGACGTAGAACATTCCACGACGAGCTCATATCAGAAAAAGATTGATTCGTTGGTCAGATCTTCAATTGAAATTGACTCGTCGACCAGATCGTCGAGTGAAATCGACTCGTCGTCGGCCAAATCTTCGGCATGTGAAGTAGACGGGTCTTCCGATAGTTCAATGGAAAACAATACGTGTTTTGGAAACGAGTGTGAAACGCACGAAGCGATAAACGTTTTACTGCGTTCTATCGAAGAGTGGTGCTGTTCGAACGAATCACTTGATCCGAAACCGTTGTTGGAAAAGTGCAAGACTGTCATTTGTAACATAATGAACAGCATAAAATCCCATAATGACGAGTTTAAGCGGTACAAATTGGATAGCGAATTTTATCGGCGGAAATTGCAGGAAGAGCAGAAGATATCAACGGATAAACGTTCAGAGATTTGCGCGTTAAAAACCGAGAACGTGTTATTGACCAACGAACTGGAACAGACGAAGAAACTACGCACTGACGACCAATTAAAAGAAAAGTTGAAAAACGTGAAATATTGTCTGAAAATGAGGATGGAGGAGAACAAGAGATTGGAGAACGATAATTGCCAAATGAAACAACGTCTTGAAAATAGCGATAAAGTCAATGGACAAATGGAATGCGATATAAAGTTAATAGTGAGAAAATTAGAAAACTGTCTAGCGTTCAAAAAAGAGAGCAACAACAAATATAACGACCTGACCGGAAAATACAGTGAATTGCAATACGATTTGATGACTGAGAAACAAGAGAAAGTGAAAATGTCGAAAATAATCGACGATTTATGCAGGAAAACGCATAATCTGGAGGACATTATAGAAGGATGGAAGAGTAAATTGTTGTTGAACGCGGAGAAAGACGAGAAATTAAAGGCGGAAAAACGTGCGTCAGAAAATAAATGTAATGAGACGAAAGCGGTGGAGAAAACATTACATTATGATATAGACACGCTTAAACGTGAACTGAAGGACAAAAACTTGGAAGTGGACAGTCGCAATGTTCATATAAACACGTTGAACGAACATTGCCGAAAACAATGTGACAGAATCAAATCGTTGGAATGCGATGTAGAAAAATTGGAAAAACAACTGCGGTGCTATGAGCCTAAAATCGAAAGATTGGAAGTTAACAATCGAAAATATGATATCGAACTGAAAGAAGCGAGCTACCATTATGAAGAGCTGATGGGTGAAAAAAATAGAATCGTCTGCGAAAACGAACAATTCGAGAAAAATATTATAAAATTGTGTAAGCATATACAATTACTGAAATACAAACAAGCCGATTTGAAGGGGAAGAACGACGAGTTGGTCATCGCGCACTGTTCGTTGGAAGAGGACAACAGAAAGCTGGCGGAAAACATCGACGAATTGAATGAAGAGCTCAGATGTACGCGCGGAAACGAAATCGAGACGGAGAAAACCTTGTTGGCCAGCGAGAAAAACCTGTCGGTAGCCTGCAAGGAAATCGATAATTTAAAATTGGCCATTAAGTGTTACGAAAAAACAGTGCAAAAAGAACGAGAGAAATTGCGCTGTGTGGAACAACAGGTGCGAGACACGGAGATGAGACAATTGAACAACGCATGCATGGCGTACGGACAGACCCTCGAGTGTTCGAAATGCGAAGAAACCGAGAACGCTGTATTCCAGTTGTCGTCGAAACACGAAGAGCTTTTACTAGAAAACGAAAGGTATATAAATAATAAATATTATAACCGGTGGCGACACCAATTTGTGAACCCGAGCGATTCATTGCCCCTCTAGAAAACCTATGGCCCGCCATGAAATGTTGATTTAACTCAAAAGTTTAAATTCGAATTCCTTATACCTAGTAATGATTTGCTAATGTTTTAATATATTTATAAACAGTCATTGTTATTACACTTAATTTAAATTCTAAAATATTTCTTGAATATGAAACGAAACTAAAAATGAATTTTCTATTCGAAACGTATTTTAAACTTCAGTTTTATCAGAATCTCCCTCTTCCCTCTCCCGAAAATATAAAAGTATATCAGTCGGAAGGTATATCAAAAGAAATCTCAATGAAAACTTTCCACGCGAAATTTGGCGTTAAAAACGTAGTTGTCGGACACATGATTTTATTCGTTTTCGTGATTGGTTTTTTAACAGACTCATTATGGCAAACACCTTGCTGTGCGACAAAACGAATTTCTTGAATGAAAACGTCGAAACATTGCAGTGCACCAATGAGCAATTGATTGGGAAGATCGAGGGCTATGAGGGAACCCGTTGTTCTCAATCGGACATCGGTTTGCAGACAGATCCGTGGGTCGAGCGTCCTTCGACCAATGTCGTTTACGGTTATCATGAGCCGTGCGACGGTCATGGGAACGGTGACAAGACTGAAAACTTCGATTGCATTGCAAACTCCAGCAATGACTCGGCGGAAGTCTGCGACTCTCGTTTGTTGTCAGCTACGGCTGTGGAAACGGCAACGAAATGCGACTTTCGAGACGGTACCGCGGACAACGAATTGTTGCTGGAGACGAACCGATTGTTGTGATGTTAACTGGAAGAAATGAAACGTTTGTGCGGGGAGAATGAAATGATCTCGGAACAGAAACGTATCGAGATGGAATGGAAGATGATGCTAAGTCGAAACGAGCTGGAGTCGCAAACTAAGGCGAAAATGACTAAAATGAACGCCAAGTTGGAAATGTATGTGACGACTATGCAGCGTCTCGAAAAAGATCATAAGAATAGTCAGGCTAGAGGTAATGATGGCATATCATTTTCGCATAGCACGTACCGTTTAGTTTTAAGATTTTTAACATAAAAAAAATGTTTTCTTTTAATAATTGTTGCGATAATAATTGTTGGTGAACTTGCAAATTTCCAATTTCAGCAGAACACACCGATTTTGGCCATCCTTCCTTCTGCCAGAATACCCTGTACACGGCCCGCGATCGTAAACACCCGGCCGTCTGTGTTGCCGAAGTGCGAGTTTTCGAGAATAACGATCGCGTTGTTGCGCAAGGAGTTGGATAAAAGTTGCGGTTTACCGGTGTCAACCTTTCGCTGTTGACGCGAATTGCGGCGAACGAAGTCTGTATTTCTTTTCTTTTTTACTCCCGTTTATAGAGAGCAGTCTGCAAGGAATTCTTTCTTCTTTAAAAGTATAAAAGAACATATTCCAGGTAACGTCTAAGTCCAGCGGTTCTTATACTTTTACTAGTACGCGTACCCCGCATTTTTTAATTCGAATACAACTAATTTAATCGAACAACGTACGGCAACCGACTTTCGTCTACCGTGATAATTTTTTGAAGGTAATTTTTATCGGCATGAAGTGTTTCTAAGTCACACATGCGCCGACGTGTCGCTCTAGCTGTTCATTTTTTAGTACATGCGGAACAAACCGATAGCGAATCTTCCGGTTACACAAATCTTTTTTCAAAATTCATCGAACGATTAAATTTCAATTGTTTAACTTCTCAGCAACTAGACGACATGTTAATCGACGGTCTTCTTTCAATAGAGCAGCAACGTGCGCAATGTTTCCATCCGTTAGTGTTACGGAAGGGCGACCACTCCTGTTTGTCGTCAACCACACTTTCCTGACCGTCTCGAAACCGACCAAACCACTCATATAGAGCTGTTTTCTTCTTTAAACGTGACTCGCTATATGCTTTTTGTAATATCTTAAAAGAATTTTTCGCAAATAATCCAGCTTTAAAACAAAATTAGATGACCGTACGTTCGATTAAATTATTCATATTCGATTTGTAACCGATCCACAATAAATATCTTTAGTTTTTTTTATGCCGTGCGAAATAAAAAACATAATATAACCACTGTCAAATTGCGAAAAATGTAGGTAAACATTGAAATTTAGCACGCGTGTTTATAAAGAGTTCTTACAATAATTCCCAGAATTTCATAGATATCTCACTACTAGTACCATTTTTATCGCTTTATTCAGGGAACTTTTGAAACAAATTGTGTAAATTTAAAAAAATATGAATTTTTTTTTTTGAACTAGCAATATCTCCTGAACTATTGTTCTCGCAATAAATCATTAAAAATCTTATTAAATTTTTCTGAAGAGAACATACGAAACAAGGAAAAATTTGTTAAAAATTCGAAAATTTCTAAATTTTAAAATATTTGACCTCTAACAGTTTTGTTTGCCACTCTGAGGTGTGCAAATTTTACGAAAATTTCCTTCTTTAATGACCTTACCTTACACTGATATTCTCATATTTGGAAAAATTCCGTCTCGAGATAAAAATACGCACTTTAAATTAAAAAAAAAAAACATAGTCCAAATTCTTTAATAATTTAATTAAGATTTCTTAAAAATCACAGAATTTTGTTTGTTGCAAGTTGAAAGGAATGACAATAAATTTGCTAATGAACTGTCTTTTAGTTGAAAAGTTGCTCAATATGACGAGCATTTTATCTTACACACGCTCGGACTTTCCGTCTAACTTCTATTCGGGTGGTTTTTATCGTCATGACTTATTATACTGTTCTTTTACATTTAAAATGCGATTTTTTCTACTTAAAACGGATATTTTCAGAAAACGAATATGCCGTTGAGAAGCTTATTAAAAAAGAAAATTTTTGTAAAATTTGTACATATCTCTGAATCACAAAAAAAAAAAAAAAAAAAGTAGAATTGAAATTTTGTTTAACCTCCTAGCGGTCGCGCCCGCAGTGTTTACACCGCACCTAACCTAACCTTGGGGAAAAACTGTTTTCTTTAATATACTTATCGATAAGATTAATATGACGACCCTCTGCTATTCCTACACCATGTATTTATAAATATATTGCAATAGTCATGCATTTTATCTGTACACGTAAAGTCACCAATATTAGTGTCACAAAGTATTAGTGAACATAATTATATGTCATTGCGGCGTAAACACCGGGGCGCGACTAAAATTGTTTTTCAGCGGTAAAGTGGATACGCTATAATGTAAGTAATGCATTTTACAAAAAATTCATGTATTTTTTATGTTATCAATATAACATATACAAATTATTATTTGTTTACAATTATTATATATAATGTAATATAATATTTTGAAAAATACGCAAATGAAAAATACATGAATAACGTAAAAAATATTGTTTTTGTTAATTTTTTTATCATTTTTTGTTCTTATATTTTATTTTAGGGCGTATAACTGTAGTTTTGAAGAAATCAGACATCTCCTTGATCTTTCTGATGAGGATGTAGATTATGATTTTATTGATGACCCGGATTACGAGCCTGAATATATCGAAGAAGACTGTCATAGTGGTGACTCGGACGTTACACCGGAAAGCGGCAATGATTCAGTTGAAAAAGAAAATGAAACAAATCTGAGGTTTTTCATAGGTAAGGATGTATCTAAACGTTCAAAAATAAAGTCTAAGAATATTGTGAAAATATTTCCTGGCCCAGAAAAAATTGCTCGGCAGTGTAAAACGCCACTTGAGTATTTTCTTCAAATAATAACTTCTGAAATGATTGATAATATAGTGAAATATACAAACTTATTCATAATCAAAAAGCCGTCTGAAATCCAACCATCTAGGGAAAGAGACTACAAATTAACAACTCAAGCAGTAATAATGGCACTTTTAGGTGCTTTCTTTTTGATTGCAGTAAAAAAAGGAAATCGCTCCAATGCTTCAGAATTTTGGACTAAAAATGGGACAGGACTGATGATTTTGCGAGCTAGTTTTAGTCTACATAGGTTTTATTTTTTGATGAGGTCGCTTCGTTTTGATGATATAAATTCTAGAAATCAACGTTTACATTTCGACAAATTAGCACCTATACGTGAATTCCATACCCAGTTTGTAAAAAACTGCCAAAATAGCTATAGTGTCAGCGAATTTGTGACTATTGATGAAATGCTTGGTTCTTTTCGTGGACGATGTGGTTTTATACAATATATGCCTCAAAAACCTGCTAAATACGTTCTTAAAATATATGCACTTTGCGACGCCCGATCTTTTTATACATTCAATTTAGATATTTACTATGGTAAGCAAAAATATGGGCCTTACATGACTTCTAATAAGCGTTTTGATATTTGCAAAAGAATGACGAATCCAATAATTAATTCTAATCGCAATTTGACAACTGATAACTATTTTAGTAGTTATGGGTTAGCTGAATACTTATTGGGTGCAGGACTCACGTTCTTAGGAACACTAAAACGGAATAAAAGAGAAGTACCTCTAGAATTTATTCTTGACAAAAGTCGCATGCCTGGAACCAGCATAACTGGATGCCAATATGATAAAACGCTAGTTTCTTATGTTACAAAAAAGAAAAAAGTAGTACTATTGTTATCTACCATGCACGACTCTATCGAACTTGATGAAAATACTCAAAAACCAGTTTAAATTGTTGATTATAATTCCTCGAAAAGAGGAGTCGATACAGTGTATTTGATGTGTTCAACATATACGAGAGCTAAGAAAACAAAAAGGTGGCCAGTTGTAATTTTTTTTCGAGAACTTGACATAGCTGGAATAAATTCCGTAAAAATTTTTCTTGCAAATTACCCAGAACAAATTTATTCCAGGAGACAATATCTTTTTGAATTATCAATGGAACTGATGGAGGAAAACTTGAAAAAAGATCCGAATTAAAAAGTTTACCAAAAGACATTGATATTTTTCTCTCTAAGTACAGAGATAATTCAATTTCTGAAATTGCTCCGTCGAAAGTCCGACCGATTTGCTATATTTGTGGACCACATAAAAACAATAAGACTGGTGTAATATGTAATAATTGCAAGAAGCATGTCTGTAAGCACCACAGTGTACGGCAAGTAAAATGCAATGCGTGTGATAATGACCATTTATTTAAATAAACGAATAATAATTTACTGTAATAACGTTTAAAAATAAACGTTTCAATTTAAATTTTTTTAATTTGTATAATATTATGTAAAAATAAAGTTATTTAATTAATTTGATTGTTTGTAAATGTCATTGTAAATTATTCCTAGCCTAGCATATTTTATGCAAAATATAAAATAACAGTAAAAAAATAAGAAATAAAATAGCGGTGTTAACACCGCGGCGTGACTGCCAACGAGATTTTCATAGGCGCGACTTCTATAGGAGGTTAATTTAGAAATTCCCGAATTTTTTATGTTTTAAAATTGTGACTATGCTTGCGAAAATGATATTGAATCTTTACTCGGAATGTTTCCCTTGAGAAAATTAAATAAGACTCTTTATGTGGTTTTGAAATTTGCTATATGATAAACAGCAAACAACACTTGCTGCATATTCTGTATCCAAGATATATGGCCAGACCTAATAGAAAAAATCAGGGTTTTTCCTCAAAAAAAAAAAATAATAAAAAATAATGAACCAGTATAACTGGATACACTATAATATTATATATTACACAGAAGATGTAAACTTTCGGTGTATTCTTAATTCATTCTTATAACGAACAGTCGTTGCCGGACGTGTTGTCGTATAGCCAGCCGGCCGTACTACCGGTGTACGATCAATGCGGATTAAAGGGCGAAAGTGAAACGCTTCTTATAAACGGATTAGTCGGAAATGTTTTTCAATAGGTGTGTTGTATATTATAATAGTATACGCGCGCGACAACAACATTGCCCTTCGCCGAGACGACTGTATATGTAAATAATTCTACAAACACTACAGGAAAACGTTTTATTATTATTATTATTATTATTATTATATATGTTATATAATTGACATATTTGCCGTATCATAGCGAAAAAAATATTGAGCGGAAATAGATCGAAAAAAATAAATATTTTATTCGGAAAATGAACATTTACGATCCGTACAGTACACGTAAATACATCAAATAAAATAAGTATCAAAAAAAGAAAAAGGCACATGGATAAGACGGTTTGATAGAATAGGTTACGCTACTTCAAACCTTATTGTTTTGTTATTTTTTCTTTTTTTATAGGATCTGTTTATTTGTTTGGGAAGAATTGGATTAATCATTAAGGAAGGTCTCTGCGGGACGTTTACGCTTGAGTCGACGACTTGCCAGGGACAGTAGTGAGTGATGGCAGAACGGTATTGGAAATAAATGGATTAGAATGATTACGTTTGTTTGTATGAGACGTTTTTTTTTTTTTAATAATTATAATAATAATAAACAGTTAATGCAGTTAATTTTAGTAATCTGTGTGTAGTGTGAGGAGAGATCGCTATAAGTATTTATATATATATTTTTTTATTACTGTTAATATTATGTAGAATATTATGAGCAAAGTTGTGAATTTAACGCGATGTAGAAAAAAAAATCTATTAAATACGCCTGTAATTATACGTACTTATTAAAATCTGACGAAATTTTTCCTTTAAGGCATTTAAAAAATATACGGAAAAAAAATCTGTTCCTGTGCAGCTGCGCCTGCCAGTCAATTTACTCGCTGAAATATTTTGCATAATTCCGATATAACTTTGGACAAAGGAATACTTTGTTTTCGAAGGCGCATAATTATTGAAAGGCACCGGAAATTTCAACGTATAAAAGCCGACTTTCCTTTCGTTTCAGTAAATTTCGAAATATGTATTTTTAATCGAGAGTGCAGCGTCGTTTTCATTACGATTTTCGACGATTCCCCTGCGGTGTATAGTCTTACAGTTTGAGAGTCGAATCTCATGTGCGCGTAATGCAGGCACGTAACTAGGGGGGGGGCCAGGGTGTGCCGGGTACCCCTAAAAAATCTTCGGCCCCTAGGTGGCACCCCCGAAAAATCTTAACAAAATTTGCATCAATTTGTGGACGGGGCCGCAACCGAATTATAGTCACGGGGGCTTTTTTTAGCCTGTAACTAATTTAATATTTTAGTAGAATATTATATTATTATACTATTAAATAAGTACATCATTATTATTTACCATCATTTATTAATTAGGTTAATTTATTAATAAACTATCTATTTATTTTACTCAATTATGATGATTATCAATTATACTTTTCGAGCAGGAAAAATGGAGAAAAATAACATATCTGTTATTTACATTGTACATCGAGCAACAAAATGACAACTTCCGCGAATTGTACGAGGCGATTTTTCCGCGTAATTACCCAAAGCCACCATGATAATATTCACTATTTTTAAATCAATTATGGCTCAAAACTATAAACAATATAGGTACTGTTTTCGTATTTCGTTGTCACTTGGGTAGTTGTGCGTGTAGTTACGAGTATTGACTTTATTACCGTTTATTATTATGTATAAACGAAAATATAAGAGCGGTACAGAAAAGAGGAAGATAAAAGAAAGAGAGGAATTATTAAAATGTGCCAATCACAAGGATCAACAAAAACTTAATTTTTCTGTAAGGAACCAAGGTAGGACCAAATATCTTAATTTTATTGAACTTTCAACGAAAAATATCTTGAAAAATAAAAATGTTTTATCTATTTATAAGACGCTGGTTTGATGACTCCAAATGTTATTTCAACAGAACTTGCTCATGGTGCAAATGAATGTGGATCAGATAATACTATTCCTGGTAAATTACAATATAAAAAATAGAAAAATAATCATTAATCATAATAATAAAATATCTTTACAAATAAAAACGTTTTGTTTATTTACTAGATGTTGGTATGATGACTTCAAATAATACTCAAACAGAACTTACTTGTGATTCAAACGTATGTCGATGTGAGAAAATTATTCCTGGTAAATTATATAATAAAATAGAATAATATGTTTTTTTAATTTGAAGAATAAAAAATTGATAAATATTATGTATTTATTATGTTTAATTAAAATACATTTTAAACTTATAAAATTTCATGTTTGTAGAAAATGGTGAAATTTTGAATACAATGCTAGAAAGTAATCTCATGAATAACCAAAATATGGGTAAGCTATTATTGTTTAAATAGATACATATAATAGTTTTTCTTTCACTTTTGCCATGCATTCTATTTATATGTATTATATTTTTTTATAATACGTGTATTAAGTTGTTTAAATATATATAAATATATATATGTATATATACGAGTATATATATTCGTTTTATTCTTATAATATGTATATTAAATTTATATAGTTTTTAAAGAGTATATAATTGATAGCCAGAATAAAACAGTAGGCACCAATTATTAAGTGTTATATACACATTAAAATATACAACGACCTTTTTGTCTTTATTATTTGTTACGTAAATAATAATACTCTTTGGCTTTATTGTATCTAACTATACATTATATATATATATATATACGTTATACATACTGCTTTTGAATAGGAAGTTCGCCATTAAATATCTGTCTCTTAACATTCATATACATGTAACGTATTGTGTTATATATATATCATTGTCGACAAAGAAATCATCGTCCACGATGATTTTATTATTTACAAGTAGTAATTTATATATATTTTTTTTTAATTATTTAGTTTCATATCATTTTTATTGTTTGTTTTTTTTGTTTTTGTAGTATCTACTTTATCAATAACATATGTTTTATATGATGTATAATAACTGAGTTTAATTTTACATTTCAATTTTTTAAACTGTGAAGATTCCAATGTCAACAGTTCATCTACTTATAACTATGAAGAAGAAAATCAAGTATATTCGAGTAGTGAAGATAGTAATATCAGTGATGAGGATGATAGTGATGAGAATGTAAGTTTGTCTAGTTGTCCAACACTTGAAATTACAAATGCTTCTTTGCTGTCAACCTGTTTTCTTCAAAAAACGTCAAAGATTTCACCGGGTCCAAAAGATCTTGCTCAAAATGTGGATGATGGGCCAAAACAGCCAAAATTATTATTTTATCCTAAATCTAAGTTTTTTAATAGAATGAGACATTTTTCGGTTCATTGGTATCAAATGTTTAAATGGATAGAATACAGTGTGATGGAAGATGCGGTATTTTGCTTTTATTGTCGTGCAATAAATAATTATATTGTCCATATAAGCAAGTTCAATTTTTGGACAAAATTGTATGCAATTTTGTACCTCAATAAATTTAGCATGAACAGAAGAACCAGAAATAAATACATAAAGACTTTCAATCAAATCAAAAAAGTTTTTAACACTATTAATGTTTTTACAAATATCTGCTATAACCAAGTTTAAGCGATGATTGTAGCAATGGGCGTAAATTGCTTGAGACACTTCTTTACGGAATAGTGCTTGTACACCGTTGCATTTTCCACTCATTACATTAGCACCATCGTATATTTGAGCTATACACTTCCTTATGTCAACGTTACTGAGAGCAAGTATTTCTTTGATATAGGTAAATAGAGATGAAGCACATAAATTCTCAGCAGCACGAAAACCCAAAAACCTTTCATATATAATACCATCTAAATAATACCTCAATACTACTGAAACTTGCTCAATTTTAGTAATATCTTTGGTTTCGTCAACCATAATTGCAAAATATTGACAACGTTGTAATTCGCCACTTATTTGATCACGTATCATTTGATTAAAAATGGTAAACATTTCATTTTGTATTTTTGGACTAATATACCTTGAGTTCTTAGGCAGTAATTGCCTTTTTTGATTAAAATCATCACTAAAATCTTCTAACAGAGTTAACAGTTCAATGAAGTTGCCACGGTTTAAACTGGATTCTTTTTCATCGTCTCCTCTTTGAGCAATACCTTGAAAAGCAGTGTACAATAACGCTTTTCCAATACTACGAATATATTTACGATTCTCCTGAACTATCTTTAAATGACCTTCATTAATTAAAGATGATACAGAAATATTTTTGCTCTTCATTTCAATGTACTCTGTCCACATAAATTGGCACTGTTTATGTTCATTACTCATATCATGTTTTTTAAATCCCGAACTTTTTTCTAAGGCTTTCTTCCAATTTTTATAACCAACAGTGATAAATACAGTGTCCAAATCAAAGTTTTTAGAAAAAAAACGACAATAAAAGTCAAATACGTTCGTGATATCTGAACAGATTCCTATTTTGTATATATTTATTTAGAATCCACGTTATTATTATTATTATTATTATTATTATTATTATTATTACTCAAATATATATTAATATTATTAATATATAATCGTACATTCCTTACCATTCGTAGTATTCATTCCCACCACCAAACAGATTTGACAAATCCATAAATCGTTAATTAAATACAGGCGCGGATCTAAGGAGAGAAGGACGAATGGAGCGCGCCCCCCCCCCCAAACTCACAATATATAATATAGAAATAATATTAGAATACATTATTTTATACTAAATAGGATACCTAAAAACTCGCGCAAGGAAATTGAAATTTGCAATTTTTGTAAAACTTGATGCAAAATCGATGAATAATCCGAGTCAATAATATAACATTTAATTTCGTACTTTTCAGTAGTATTATTACGAGATTAGTAACTGATCTGTAACACAAAACTATCTTACATTATACACCTAATATAATGTATGAACACATTGTGTCTACATATTGGGTACCTTAATGCTTTTGTTTCATCCTCCTCCTCCGTGGAAAAATTTTGGATCCACTCCTGATTGAATATATATAATATTGTGTATGTATATATATTCACCTATATGTATACATAGCGCGGTGACTTTATTATTTTAAAAAAATCATAACGCAAAAAGTATTGATAGTATCGATTTAATTTTAGTTTCTAAATACAGGAGGGTACATTTAAAGTATTATTTCTTTACGTTTTGAAAACGATATTTTGAAGGCGGCCACCATCCTCGTCAATTCACTGAGATAGTCGAATTTGGAAATTTCTGTCCACTTTTTCCCCGCATATCTGTGCTTATGTCGGCAATAGCAACACGATTATTGTCCTTCAGATGACCAAGGGTCCTTCGATGATTCGTGTAAACCAAAGTTTTAAGGTAGTTCCACAGGAAATAGTCAGAGGGCCAAATTTTGCGATCGCGCTGGCCACTAAATATCGCCTCTAAGAAAGATAAGCATCCGGGGAAGTGTTCCCACAAGATATTCGTGGAAGTTCGTGCCGTGGCACCATTTTGTGGAGCGAGTTTCAAACAAGGAAGTGACCACTCTGTAGTATATATGCGGATAATCATTAGCGGTCGGGTTGATGACAGCGACTCCGTGTCTCTTCTGCCTCTTCTTTGATGTTCGCAAAATTATTTACATCGATTGCATTATATTGAGAAGTCACGGCATCAATCGGTAAGTAAAATACTTAATAAAACGCCATTCGCGAAATTCACTACCGATTTTGAAAGCACATATCAGAGCCGTAGCTAGGGGAGCAAATGGTGCTTGCGCCCCGGGCGCAAAATTTAAGAAATTAAAAAATTAATATAATAACAATGTAAAAATATAATATAATAGTATTATTTCCGATTATTTTCAACGATAATTTATTCGAATTAAAAAAAAAAAAATCTTTATATAATGAATACTTTATTATTTCTGCGTTGGAACCAAAAGGGCGCAATATTCAGTTGCTACGGTCTATTTATTATATGGCCCATATAATAAATAAACGTGTGTATTCATTAAAATAATATAATTTTTTTCTCACTAAAAATCTAAATCCAACGTATTTATTAACAATATAAAACGCAATGTGATATTATGCAATACGAGTATGCGTATATTTAGTAATTTGAATTAAATACATATATTGAAATTTGTACCGAACTTATATTCTATAAATCCCTTACTGTAATACGCGAGAATTACATTCCCTCTCTGCAAATTGTTTAACGTCTATTAAATACGTATATACATGATTCGCAATTTTATGTTCCAAAACTTAAACGAACTTTATTAAACTAGATAATTGTCGTTCGGAATAATACACATATTATAATGATAATACGTTCAATTCAAATCTTGCATGCGATTAGCGTTTTTATAAAGCGTCACGATTTTAGAAAAAATTATAATTATCAATAACGTTCTTTTTTTCACTTCGAACTACATTATAATATTTTATTTTAATCCCCTATTAAATCATTTATTTATTTAATACATACGAGTTTTAGAATTAGACACAAGTTATTCGCCATTTGTTATTTACACGATAATATTCTTTTAGCGTGTTAATTGCCGACATTTCGATTTTCTTTGTCGCCTGAAGAATGTTAAATTAGTTCAGGAACATAACGTAAATTTTTTCAGTGACCTCGGTAATCGTTAACACAGTGTACAGGGAAGTGAGCGTACATATATATACACAAAACTATAGAAACAGCGAATTATCGTGTTTATTAATCATCATCAATTATTGAGAAAGAAGGCGAATGAAATTACACATTATTAAAACGAAAATTGTTTACAGTTAATAATGATAAACTGCTCGCGGACGGACTTTTTAGGAGAGCGCTTACAATGTACAATTACAAAGCTTATTGATTATCTCGTATTAAACGCTTTTAACGAAACACCGTGTGGGAAATCGTTTCACCTTTCAAACGAACGCTTTGCCTCGAGTGAAAATTTTCATCGAATTTGTTTATTAGAGAGTTCGATTTTTTTTTGTTTTTAAACATGTTAAACACCTAAATAACACGATTATTAATATTATACGTAATATATTGATTATGTGTAAACGTAACGCGAACGATTATAAATTTTAGAATAATATAAATAAATAATTGTACTAATAGTTGAATTACTGAAATAATGTGTAACTGATACTAATGTTTATCATTTTAGTAGACGCGTATGGTAACTATACGCACATCGTAAGAACACAAATAATAATATTTATTACAAAGAATTATTTATTTACCGAATTAATTTATATAATATTTTGTCACAAAAATAACAATTATTGTTATCAATTACGCGCGGCTTGTGAATTGAAAAAAAACCGCGTCCAATTGCAACTAACAATAAGTTTGTATACGAAAAAAAATTATATATATCTTTTATATTTTTTTTAAATTTGGAATTCTATTATTATGTATTAATATAACTACTATAACAATATATTAAATATTATTACGTGTGTTATAGTCGATTGTTGTACATTTGTTTTGTATCGCTATAAACCGGATCGATTATATTTCGTTTCGATTGCAGAAACCATATTCAAATGAAAACGCATATACATTTTGTAATAAATTGATGCGCGCGAACGATTTCGTCATATTCAACACGAAACAACGGTAGCTTGGAAACAAAAAAAGATAAAATTGAATAAATATATTTATACAAATATTTCCTTTTATGTTCTACGACGACTACTGTCCGGTGCATTGGTGAACTTTTTAACAAATACGAGGGTTGTCCCAAAAGTAATGCACAATTCGCTCTGAATAAAAAAGTATTTATTTTAAATGAAATACAATATTATAACCCTTCGATATAATCATCCTGCTTATCTATACACGATTTCTACCGTTTCGGGAGCGCTTGAATGCCGCATAGGACGCCATCTTTGTCGAGCTCACGGATCCTTCGGCTCACTTCTTCATTCAGTGTATTTAAGTCGGAAAAACGGGTTACTCTAAGTTAGGGTGACCATACGTCCCGTTTTTTGCGGGATTGTCCCGTTTTTGAGCATTGCGTCCCGTTGTCCCAACAAACTTTAAGCGGGACGCTTTTTGTCCCGCTTTTTCGAGTTGGTCCTGTACTAATTCCATTTTTTGGGGATGGTAAAAAAAGCAATATAATGACTACAATTTTTATAAAAGAATCATGAAAATATATATTTTTTTTTGTAGTGATAAATTTAATCAAAATAATATTCCTATTTTCATTCATCGTAATAATGTAATAACAAGATTATCTAGAAATTGGAACAATAATGACAATAACGATGACGGCGATGACGATGGTTCACTAATACTTTGTGACACTAATATTGGTGACTTTACGTGTACAGATAAAATGCATGACTATTGCAATATATTTATAAATACATGGTGTAGGAATAGCAGAGGGTCGTCATATTAATCTTATCGATAAGTATATTAAAGAAAACAGTTTTTCCCCAAGGTTAGGTTAGGTGCGGTGTAAATACTGAGGGCGCAACCGCTAAGAGGTTAAACAAAATTTCAATTCTAATTTTTTTTTTTTTTTTTTGTGATTCAGAGATATGTACAAATTTTACAACAATTTTCTTTTTTAATAAGCTTCTCAACGGCATATTCGTTTTCTGAAAACATCCGTTTTAAGTAGAAAAAATCGCATTTTAAATGTAAAAGAACGGTATAATAAGTCATGACGATAAAAATCACCCGAACAGAAGTTAGACGGAAAGTCCGAGCGTGTGTAAGATAAAATGCTCGTCATTTTGAGCAACTTTTCAACTAAAAGACAGTTCATTAGCAAATTTATTGTCATTCCTTTCAACTTGCAACAAACAAAATTCTGTGATTTTTAAGAAATCTTAATTAAATTATTAAAGAATTTGGACTATGTTTTTTTTTTTTTAATTTAAAGTGCGTATTTTTATCTCGAGACGGAATTTTTCCAAATATGAGAATATCAGTGTAAGGTAAGGTCATTAAAGAAGGAAATTTTCGTAAAATTTGCACACCTCAGAGTGGCAAACAAAACTGTTAGAGGTCAAATATTTTAAAATTTAGAAATTTTCGAATTTTTAACAAATTTTTCCTTGTTTCGTATGTTCTCTTCAGAAAAATTTAATACGATTTTTAATGATTTATTGCAAGAACAATAGTTCAAGAGATATTGCTAATTCAAAAAAAAATTCATATTTTTTTAAATTTACACAATTTGTTTCAAAAGTTCCCTGAATAAAGCGATAAAAATGGTACTATTGGTGAGATATCTATGAAATTCTGGGAATTATTATAAGAACTCTTTATAAACACGCGTGCAAAAGTTCAATGTTTTACCTACATTTTTCGCAATTTGACAGTGGTTATATTTTGTTTTTTTATTTCGCATGGCATAAAAAAACTAAAGATATTTATTGTGGATCGGTTACAAATCGAATATGAATAATTTAATCGAACGTACGGTCATCTAATTTTGTTTTAAAGCTGGATTATTTGCGAAAAATTCTTTTAAAATATTACAAAAAGCATATAGCGAGTCACGTTTAAAGAAGAAAACAGCTCTATATGAGTGGTTTGGTCGGTTTCGAGACGGTCAGGAAAGTGTGGTTGACGACAAACAGGAGTTGTCACCCTTCCGCAACACTAACGGATGGAAACATTGCGCACGTTGCTGCTCTATTGAAAGAAGACCGTCGATTAACATGTCGTCTAGCTGCTGAGAAGTTAAACAATTGAAATTTAATCGTTCGACGAATTTTGAAAAAAGACGTGTGACCGGAAGATTTACTATCGGTTTGTTCCGCATGTACTAAAAAATGAACAGCTAGAGCGACACGTCGGCGCATGTGTGACTTAGAAACGTTTCATGCCGATAAAAATTACCTTCAAAAAATTATCACGATAGACGAAAGTCGGTTGCCGTACGTTGTTCGATTAAATTAGTTGTATTCGAATTAAAAAATGCGGGGTACGCGTACTAGTAAAAGTATAAGAACCGCTGGACTTAGACGTTACCTGGAATATGTTCTTTTATACTTTTAAAGAAGAAAGAATTCCTTGCAGATTGCTCTCTATGAACGGGAGTAAAATAAAAAGAAATTCAGGCTTCGTTCGCCGCAATTCGCATCAATAGCGAACGGTTGACACCGGCAAACCGCATTTTTCATTTAACTCCTCGCGCAACAACGCGATCGTTTTTCTCGAGAACTCGCACTTCGGCAACACAGTAGGCCGGGTGTTTACGATCGTGGGCCGTCTACAGGGTTTTCTGGCAGACGGAAGGACGGCCAAAATCGGTGTGTTCTGCTGAAATTGGAAATTTGCAAGTTTAACAACAATTATTATCGCTCCGGTGTTTCGCCCACGCACCCACCGTTAGAGTATTGGGGATGTGCTCAGGATTTTGTGATTTTGATTTAATTTTTAATATTTAACTTGGAATATTACCGTGGAATAATAAGGAAAATACAATATAAAAGAAAAAAAAAATAACAAATTCCTTCTAAAGTCCATCTTTTTAGATAAGGCCGCAATGATTTCGAAAATACTGCTGATGTACTGGGAGTTATGTGTTATTGTGTCACCGTGAACTGAGAAGAGAACTAAACCGAGCGCGATTAATTTTCATTTCTTATTCACCTCGTAAGCGCGTTTTAGTGTTTTCAATACTTGAGTCGTTACCCTGTTTTAGACTTAATTTCAAAACGATCTGTGAGCGCATTTTGCACAGTGTTTTTTTTTCATTACATATCTTTATTAAGCTCACATACCATGATAAAGATATGATATGAAGATATTAATTACGAATTGAAATAATAATAATAATAATAATAATAAGCAACTAGCGTGTTCATTTAATCTGCGAACGGAGTATTATATATAAACGTATATATGTTTCTATTAGTTTTATAGAGACTGTAAATAGATCTTATTATCGATTATACCTGAATGTCTGAATTTTTCGGCCATTTCTCGGTCCATTTTTTTTGACGGTCACACGGATTTTTAGAACCGATACAACAAGGCAGGTCGATTCGATGACCGTAAGTCAACGGTTTTCTATGTTTTTCTTTTTCTTTTTTCCGGTTAGCTTTCTTACGAGGCACTTCTCCGCCGTTTAATTTCTTCTCGTTTTTCCAGATTTTTTTCGATGAAAAACCCACCGGAGTGGCATCCGTCATCATACGAGCGACTATCATCGTTTGTTCAGATACTTTTTTCATCTCAACTTTACCGTCAGCATTTTTATCATCCGGTTTTGACTCTGCATTCAAATTGCTCTTTTCTTTCGCGTCGTCCATAATCTTTGAAGAGATTTTGTTCTTTTTGACTTCTTTCTCCAGAAAGTTATCTTTGTTTTCTTTGTGTAGTATTGTTTTCGTTAAGTTTTTCGCATCTTTTTTCAGGATGTCTTCTGTAACATTAAGCGAAATTCGTCGAGTATGTTAAAAAAAAATACGTGAAAAATTCAACGAAAATTACATAAACCGTATTTCAATATCGTCAGAGCTGCTGAATATTAATAGAAACTTGCACGTCGTATTTATATTTTTAAATGTTAATTTACATATAAATAAAAATAATTTTTATTTAAAAAAAATCCCCCGTTTTCGCGACGAATGTTATTAAAACTGTTAATTAGAAAAAAAGATAAAAATAAAACTGTAAAATAGCCCGGTATTATATTCTAAATTATATAGGTAAATTAGAAATATAATATGATACATAATACGAGGTTTCCAAAATATTGTCTTTATCACTTCTGTATATTCGGAAGTCGAATGTCGAATAGCACCGTTTTTTGTCGAATTTTTTGACATTAATTAATGTGAAGCATAGCCGATTATGTATGTTCTAAACACGTTACTTCTATATTTATTCTAATACACGTTCCGAATACTTTTCAAAAGTATTCTTTACAAGAAACCACACACATTTGAACGATTATAAAATTAAAAGAAAACATTTTTTTTATGTTAAAAATCTTAAAACTAAACGGTACGTGTTATGCGAAAATGATATGCCATCATTACCTCTAGCCTGACTATCCTTAAGATCTTTTTCGAGACGTTGCATAGTCGCCACATACATTTCCAACTTGGCATTCATTTTAGTCATTTTCGCCTTAGTTTGCGACTCCAACTCGTTTCGACTTAGCATCATCTTCCATTCCATCTCGATACGTTTCTGTTCCGAGATCATTTCATTCTCCCCGCACAAACGTTTCATTTCTTCCAGTTCACATCGCAACAATCGGTTCGTCTCCAGCAACAATTCGTTGTCCGCGGTACCATCTCCACAGTCGCATTTCGTTGCCGTTTCCACAGCCGTAGCTGACAACAAACGAGAGTCGCAGACTTCCGGCGATTCACTGCTGGAGTTTGCAATGCAATCGAAGTTTTCAGTCTTGTTACCGTTCCCATGGTCGTCGCACGGCTCATGATAATCGTAAACGACATTGGTCGAAGGACACTCGACCCACGGATCCGTCTGCAAACCGATGTCCGATTGACAACACCGGGTTCCCTCATAGGCCTCGACCTTTCCAATCAATTGCTCATTGGTGCACTGCAATGTTTCGACGTTTTCGTTCAGGAATTTCGTTTTGTCGCACAGCAAGGTGTTTGCCATGGTGAGTCTGTTAATAACCAATCACGAAAACGAATAAAATCATGTGTCTGACACCTACGTTTTTAACGCCAAATTTCTCGTGGAAAGTTTTCACTGAGATTTCTTTTGATATAGCTTCCGACTGATATACTTTTATATTTTCGGGAGAGGGAAGAGGGGGATTCTGATAAAACTGAAGTTTAAAATACGTTTCGAATAGAAAATTCATTTTTAGTTTCGTTTTATATTCAAGAAATATTTTAGAATTTAATTAAAGTGTAATAACAATAAGACAGTTTATAAATATATTAAAACATTAGCAAATCATTAGTAGGTATAAGGAAGTCGAATTTAAACTTTTGAGTTAAATCAATATTTCATGGCGGGCCATAGGTTTTCTAGAGGGGCAATGGCTCGCTCGGGCCCACAAATTGGTGTCGCCACTAGTTATAATATTTATTATTTATATACCTTTCGTTTTCTAGTAAAAGCTCTTCGTGTTTCGACGACAACTGGAATACAGCGTTCTCGGTTTCTTCGCATTTCGAACACTCAAGGGTCTGTCCGTACGCCATGCATGCGTTGTTCAATTGTCTCATCTCCGTGTCTCGCACCTGTTGTTCCACACAGCGCAATTTCTCTCGTTCTTTTTGCACTGTTTTTTCGTAACACTTAATGGCCAATTTTAAATTGTCGATTTCCTTGTAGGCTACCGACAGGTTTTTCTCGCTGGCCAACAGGGTTTTCTCCGTCTCGATTTCATTTCCGCGCGTACATCTGAGCTCTTCATTCAATTCGTCGATGTTTTCCGCCAGCTTTCTGTTGTCCTCTTCCAACGAACAGTGCGCGATGAACAACTCGTCGTTCTTCCCCTTCAAATCGGCTTGTTTGTATTGCAGTAATTGTGTATGCTTACACAATTTTATAATATTTTTCTCGAGTTGTTCGTTTTCGCAGACGATTCTATTTTTTTCATCCATCAGCTCTTCATAATGGTCGCTCGATTCTTTCAGGTCGATTTCATATTTTCGATTGTTAACTTCCAATCTTTCGATTTTAGCCTCATAACACCGCAGTTGTTTTTCCAATTTTTCTACATCGCATTCCAACGATTTGATTCTGTCACATTGTTTTCGGCAATGTTCGTTCAACGTGTTTATATGAACATTACGACTGTCCACTTCCAAGTTTTTGTCCTTCAGTTCACGTTTAAGCGTGTCTATATCATAATGTAATGTTTTCTCCACCGCCTTCATCTCATTACATTTATTTTCTAACGCACGTATTTCCGCCTTTAATTTCTCGTCTTTCTCCGCGTTCAACAACAAATCATTCTTTAATCCTGTTATAATGCTCTTCAGACAATGCGTTTCCCTGCAAAAATCGTCGATTTTTTTCGACATTTTCACATTCTCTTGTTTCTCAGTCACCAAATCGTTTTGCAGTTCAATGTAATTTCCGGTCAGGTCGTTATATTTTTTGTTGCTCTCTTTTTTGAACGCTAGACAGTTTTCTAATTTTCTCACCATTAACCTTATATCGCATTCCATTTGTCCATTGACTTTATCGCTATTTTCAAGACGTTGTTTCATTTGGCAATTATCGTTCTCCAAATTCTTGTTCTCCTTCGTCCTCATTTCCAGACAATATTTCAAATTTTTCAACTCTTCTTTTAATTGGTCGTCAGTGCGTAGTTTCTTCGTCTCTTCCAGTTCGTTGGTCAGTAACACGTTCTCGGTTTTTATCGCGCAATTCTCTGAACGTTTATCCGTTGATATCTTCTGCTCTTCCTGCAATTTCCGCCGATAAAGTTCGCATTCCAATTTGTACCGTTTAAACTCGTCGTTATGGGATTTTATGCTGTTCATTATGTTACAAATGACAGTCTTGCACTTTTCCAACAACGGTTTCGGATCAAGTGATTCGTTCGAACAGCAACACTCTTCGATAGAACGCAGTAAAACGTTTGTCGCTTCGTGCGTTTCACACTCGTTTTCAAAACACGTATTGTTTTCCATTAAACTATCGGAAGACCCGTCTACTTCACATGCTAAAGATTTGGCCGACGACGAGTCGATTTCACTCGACGATTTGGTCGACGAGTCGATTTCACTCGACGATCTGGTCGACGAGTCAATTTCAATTGAAGAACTGACCAACGAATCAATTTTTCTCTGATTTAAGCTCGTTGTGGAATGTTCTACGTCCGATTCGGACTCGGACGTATTGGCGATTTCCTGCGCATTTACGATGAAAGTTTTTTCCAATCCTTCGTTGATTTTTTTCAATTTTTTATTTTCGTTTTGTAACCGTGAATTTTCATCGAATTGCGTGTTATAGCAATCTCGAAAGTTCATGCATTTACGAAGAATCTTGTTAAAAATGTTATTTTCAGCCATTTTTAATTAGTTTTGTATGTCTTGTAGATATATTTAGGTATTTCGGGTTGATTTTGAATGCAATTCTATGAATGAAAAAAAAACGGAAATACCTACAAAGCTGTTAGTTTGTGTATTATGCATTTCTTGTTTCTTTGGAAATAATCCATAGTAGATACATGCTATAAATAACATTTATTTCAAGCCACATATTCGTTGATTATAAATTATTATATACGTTTTTGTTACACCGCAGACGTGCCATATTGACTATTTCACAAAAGGGTCAAAAAAAATCTTTTTAATATTTATAAATCTAGAAACAATGAGTGTTTCGTATTTTTTTTTTCATATTATATTTTCTAAGATCAAATATATTCAATGGCTGAGATTAATGAAATCATAATGAATAGCAGCAAAGTATGAAAATTTGAGGTTAAGGAAATAATTGGGCCGTCAGATATCATTGATTTCAAAAATTGGTGGCCTCAATTTTATAAAAAATATGCAGTGTCTGATGAGACAAATTCAAAAAATGTCCTGAAAAATGATAAATCATATTTCAATATTTCAAAATTTCATCAATTTAACTTTTCAAGTGATTAAAAGGGTGAAATAAAAGTGCAGCTATTTATTCGTGGACTTCAAGTTCAAACATTCCAACTTGGTCAACCTCGTAAGACCTCTGTACCTCAACCAATAGAAAAAGCTTATCTTACTGGTGAAGTTTCGATTAAAAAGGCAAAACTGGACGATCTGAAAAAGCTATAGAAATTTATTCCAGACGACTTCCAGCCTTTTGACGCAGAAATTTTGTTGTGGCCATCAACATTTGTTGAAAACAACGCCAGTGACTAAGGTTCTAATTATCGGTGTTATAAGATTTTTATTAAATTCATTATTATTGTTATTATTATTATTATTTTAAGCTTGTATCTTTAAACGCATAAATGACTTTGTTATAAAAAATATTTTTGGTATAATAAAATGTTTCTTACGGGGTTTTAAACATCTATCAAAAAAAATACCTCCATTTTCAACAAAAAGGGCGTCAGTCCATAATTTTGAACTTAAATTTTGCCTAAAATATAACAGTCTATGTTCAAATTTTTTTAATGTTATTGTAGAACCACTACAAACACATTTAATAATACTTCCAGTTTTAATTTTCTTTTCATATAATTCACCGGAAAACAGTTTTTTTCATTTCCTGTAAAAGTTGGTTTTTGGACTTACGGCTGTTTTGCAGAAACCGATTCAAATATTTTTAAATTTAGAAATTTTCGGATTTTTAACAAATTTTTCCTTTTTTCGTATGTTCTCTTCAGAAAAATTTAATAAGATTTTTAACGAGTTTTTGCAATTTATTGCACGAACAATAGTTCACGAGATATTTCTAGTTCAAAAAAAAATTCATATTTTTTTTTATTTACACAATGTTTCAAAAGTTCCCTGAATAAAGCGATAAAAATTATACTAGTGGTGTGATATATATTATATGAAATTCTGGGAATTATTATAAGAACTCTTTATAAACACGCGTGCTAAATTTCAATGTTTTACCTACATTTTTCGAAATTTGACTGTGGTTATAGTAAATATATTTAGTTTTTTTATTTCGTATGGCATAAAAAAAACTAAAGGTATTCACTGTGGATCGGTTGCAAATCGTCTAGCCCGACCGGTGTATGTTTGCTTGTGTTAGGATCGATTCAGAATTGTTTATAAACCTTACCGGATCCTCGGATTTGGTTCCGAAAAATTCGAGCAGCGATGCCCGGGCGGCACGTAAATCGTCGAAAGGAATTAATACGGAAACTTCTTGCACGTGCTCGCTAAATTGTTGTGTCCGATCCGCAATAAATTTCGATTCGCGGGTCGTCGGGTCATTCAGCACAAAGTTATGATTTACGCGCGTAGAATTTTGTAACGGAGACGCAGAAAGGGATGTAGGCTGTTCGGGTCACTGTACTTGTCGACGTTCGTTTAAGAACGCTACCAGACACGACTCGATTCGCGCTAATCGTGTTTCGAACGTTCTGTTTTCCGCGGCGTAATCGATGTTTTTAACGCAACGACGCCAGCTGTTCGGCCGCGACGTTAAAGACGTCGTCGACTGGTTGCCGACCGCTGTTTACCGTAGATCGCAACATATCGTTCACGGAGTCTATGTTTGGTTGCATTTGGACGCTAGATTCGAGTTGCGTAGGGGATAATAGGCAAGCCGTAGCATTGCCCGTTCTCCCTACCGGATCAGCACCGAATCGGTCGTCCAATGCGTCCAACCCTTTCGTCGACGACGCGTTGTGTAATTCTCCCCCACTGTACACCTGACAGTGAGTCGATGTCTGCGGCGGGGTAACAAAACGCGTGTTATTTGGCTCGATTCCGTTTTCCCTTAATTTCCCCACGAGTTTTAAGTTCCAAATCTTAGTTCGTACCAGACGTTGGAACTCCACGAACTGCACACTCATGACGCAACTCCGATAACGTTAACTGTCCCAAAGTTTTCCCCGACATCTTTAACAAACTTGTTAGTTGTAAATATGTGGTATACTTCGAACTATTATCCCGTCGTTGTGCGTATTTTTAGTGCAGTTCAATGACCCGAGTCAGAAAATTAAGCGTACGATGTGATACGAATCGTCGTAATGGTCGCGAGTATATTATATATTATACTATCGCGATGTTTCCGAGTATTGGACTTCGGCTGGGCGACGATTATATTTTGCGATTTCGTCTTACACCCGTAATGCTCGCGATGTGTTCGATACGGGGACGTCGTCGGCGCTAATATAATCTCGTCCGGTCGCGACGTATATGTTATCGACACTGCTCGTTGATGCGCGCACCGTGTTATGTTTGCGCGCGCGTACCTTGCACGTATCTCAGCGATAAGTGTACACATACGCGTACAAAACAAAATATTTGTCCACAAAGAATACACGGGCACTTGTCCACTTTATAATGTATAATATACATTTTATGGGACTGCGCTAATAGCGTTCGATGGAAATTCTCGAATTTCATTTCCATACACAGTGTCGCCGTTTCCCGCCGCACCTATTCTTGTTATTATTATTATTATTATTATTATTATTATTATTATTATTATTATTATTATTATTATTATTATTATTATTATTATTATTATTATTATTATTATTATTATTATTATTATTATTATTATTATTATTATTATTATTATTATTATTATTATTATTATTATTATTATTATTATTATTATTATTATTATTATTATTATTATTATTATTATTATTATTATTATTATTATTATTATTATTATTATTATTATTATTATTATTATTATTATTATTATTATTATTATTATTATTATTATTATTATTATTATTATTATTATTATTATTATTATTATTATTATTATTATTATTATTATTATTATTATTATTATTATTATTATTATTATTATTATTATTATTATTATTATTATTATTATTATTATTATTATTATTATTATTATTATTATTATTATTATTATTATTATTATTATTATTATTATTATTATTATTATTATTATTATTATTATTATTATTATTATTATTATTATTATTATTATTATTATTATTATTATTATTATTATTATTATTATTATTATTATTATTATTATTATTATTATTATTATTATTATTATTATTATTATTATTATTATTATTATTATTATTATTATTATTATTATTATTATTATTATTATTATTATTATTATTATTATTATTATTATTATTATTATTATTATTATTATTATTATTATTATTATTATTATTATTATTATTATTATTATTATTATTATTATTATTATTATTATTATTATTATTATTATTATTATTATTATTATTATTATTATTATTATTATTATTATTATTATTATTATTATTATTATTATTATTATTATTATTATTATTATTATTATTATTATTATTATTATTATTATTATTATTATTATTATTATTATTATTATTATTATTATTATTATTATTATTATTATTATTATTATTATTATTATTATTATTATTATTATTATTATTATTATTATTATTATTATTATTATTATTATTATTATTATTATTATTATTATTATTATTATTATTATTATTATTATTATTATTATTATTATTATTATTATTATTATTATTATTATTATTATTATTATTATTATTATTATTATTATTATTATTATTATTATTTTTATTATTATTATTTTTATTATTATTATTATTATTATTATTATTATTATTATTATTATTATTATTATTATTATTATTATTATTATTATTATTGATCTCATAATAAAAATCGTTCTGATCGGAAATTGCGTCCTCTTGAATTCCAACGTAACATTATAATAAGTAATAAAAAGCATATACGGAAATAGTGCGTCGAAAATCGTCATAATTTTCATTTTTACATTCGATAAAAAAATAATTAAGAAAAATTTTTATATATTTAAATAATCAAAAAAAGAAAAAAAAACGCTGTTAATACTATTGACATTGTTACTGATTAACAATGTGTGTTTATTATTCGATTAACGTATGATAAAAATGCAACGGTTAGGTAAAAAAAAAAAAAAAACTCCCGCCAAAAATCGAATATTTTTCTAATAATTGTTCGTTCGCCGTTAAATAAGATAATTTATCATTATGAGATTTTAATATCGAATAAAACTGCGTCATAATAAATGAGATACATATATTATAATATGTAACTGTTCGACAAATACAAATTCCATAAGTGGACAACTTATTTTTTTTTTTTTTATATATGGCGAAAGATCAATAATTTATTATTATAACGATGACACGCCTTGATCACACTAAACGCCATGTGTAGTATATTTAACGAGACTAATTTATTCGAAGAAATTATTGAAAACTGTCGGCAGCGAACCGATTGAAAAAATACAAAAAATAAATATTTACGGTTTAATTTTTAATTTTTTTTTTTTTTTTTTTAAACCACTTGACTGTTACTTCAGTACATTTTGTTTAATATATTGACGAGTATAAATATATATTGACGAGTTTCATTCGAGTGTAGATTAAAACCTGTTTAACACCAGAAAAAACGCCATCGCAGTTATAATAATAACGTAGTACGGGGACATCGGTTTGCCTTTAAATTAATTTTTTTTTGTTTACAAGCTTAAAAAGTAAAGTGAAATATTCTTATATATATGTATATTCGAACTTTTCCGTTTAAAGACAATTGCGGAAGAACAGAGTTTTTTTCTAAACGTTTAGTCCTACCTATAATATGTAGCCAAATCCTTTTGTTATCACAATATATATTGTATTCAAGTATTGAATTCTTTTTATCAAAATTTTTAGAACAGCTAAAGAAAACGATTGCTCTCTCTCTCTCTTTCTTACATACAGTTAGTAGTACGTGATTATTATTAATATTTTATAAATACAAATAATGCGCATATAACCTTCTAAATATATAGCAGACATTTTAGCTTTTTTTTATAAACAACTAAAGTAAAGTATTTTATATATATAAGTGTCTATATATAATATATCACAAACATAATGATGATATAATAATTTTTTGTCAATGTCACTCATCTTATCCCACATAATTGGGCATAACTTTTTATACATTTTCTTGTTTTTTTTCCTTTTACAAATGAAACGTATTTCAATGTACACGAAATTTTCAATAATATTATTGAATAATAATAATAATAATATGTTAAAATATTTGTAAAACACAAAACAAACTATATTCGACTATTAAATTACTTCAATTATATTAACGATATAGTGAAATGTATAAAATTGGTCGTTTTAGAATTTTGATATTATATCGTTAATGCTTACTTATTTACTCGGCGTATAACTTTTTAGGTATACACTGGACTTGGTGTCTATGTATATATTATATATATATAAATTTCCTCTATTGAAATATGCGACTGTGAATCGCATAGACAATAGTAAAAAACTACTGATACGCAATAATACGTATCTTTGTACTTATTTTTTTGTACGAATTCTGTGGGGGTACGTAAATAGTCGTTGTAGTCGTGTATTATTCTTTGCTGCGCGTCGCTGCCGCAAAGCGATTTTTCCGATGAAACCTTCCGTTTTCAAACAATATACCGACAAAGAAATCATCATCAGTGTAACAAAAACGTACTCGATCTTTAATAATTTATAACTATTCGCATCATTATATAACAGGTGTATAGACGAAATATATTTCGATTGCCAATACTGTCTTGTAATAAAATCGAAAAAATAAAAATCAATTCGCCCCTTTTTCGTAATGTTGTCGAATTTGCTTGCTTTTTTTTTTTTTTTTTTTTTTAATTCGAGCGAGCGCACTGCCACACTTCACATATGGCCGCGCGTTAAAATGATATATTATTTATATACGAGGAGGGTATATTATATACAGTTTCGACGATGGCCGCGCGCCGAATGAATTATATTATATACCGGGCACCGCAATGCGCGACGAGCACGTCGCATATGAATAATAATATTATGAAATCGTCGGGGACGAAAGCCGCCTCCGCCGACGATCGTGTGCCGCCGAGATAATATATAAATAATAACTTATAAAAAAGAACAAACGATACGATTATATATTTTTTGTAATCGACGATTTTTCGCGGTTGGTTATTTGTCGGCGGCACATGTGCGATACGCGCTACTCCGCTGTACGCATTCCCCGTGGTCGGCACTAGTAGCCATAGTAGCAGTGGCGCACCCAAGGGGATGGACTCCAGGTCCGGACCCCCCCTTGACTAGTGCAATAGTATTACATTTATAGATGAAAATCCAAATTCTGATACAAATGTCATATTTTTCTGTTAAAATTTCGCATACGATATAAATAACACCAGGTGTTAACAATTTATTGAATATATTATATTATTATAATAAGTGCAATACTGTTTTTCTACATTGTGTGATATTGAGTGTCGAGTGATATAAAGATACGGATTATCTATTAAAAGTTTTGTTTTTCATAATGTAGTTTTTTAGACCCCCCCCCCTTGAAAAAATCCTGGGTGCTCCACTGCGTCGTAGCCATTGATATTGGCATTCCAGCATCCGGAGATCGTATTCCGTTTGACAAAAATATAGTGTAACGGTTTTCACTTCTCCAAAAGCAGTTCGTTCTCGTGCCTCAATATAACAGCGTGTGCAAACCGCGTCGTTTGCATCGTCGTCACGCTTTGATTACTCGTTGTGACGCGTCGTCGTCTATCCACACTCGTCGAGTACGATTTCGTTGGTACGCGGTTCTGTACAACCCGATCGAAACAGCGTCCTTATCATCCCTGCAACACCACTTTACAAAGCGTTCGAGGCCCTTTTTTTTTTACTATCCAAATCTCGCAAACGTAATACGATCGTATTGTAATTTTGTACGCACTAGTGTGTCGTGTATCAGACGATTAAAATACACGAATTACGCGTACTATTTAAATAACTTTTTTTTTTATATATACTTGTATATACATTACAACGATATTTTCGACAATTTTTATTGGCGTGGTATTTTTTTATTCTCTTAAGAATAATATCGTTTTTCTTCACAGACTACGCGCGCGAGTTGGACGCGTAAATCGTTGCGACAATATCGACCGCGATGACAATCTCTAAATAGCTCCCGTGACGAAGCGAACAAATATTTACGCGTTTTAGGAAACGATTTTTGTGATTATAAAATTATAATAAAAAAACGAGAGATTAATGAATATTATTATTGTCAAAAAAAAAAAACTCGTATGATTATTCATATAGCGACAGAATAAATATAACGATCAATAATAATAATAATAATAATAACAAAAACAATAATAATAATTATAATATTGTACACGTAATCGAATATATTTATGTATTATTACAAATCAATATGGATTCGGCCTTTCTGTTTTTTTTTTTTTTTTTATATCGACATAAAATAAATATTATTTCATTCCGTTATTTCCCCTTTTTGTCGCGTGACGCGGCGTATTTAACGGAAGAATACAAAAATAATAACACGGTTTTTCGCTGCGGAGTGTTGAAACGAAGAAAGTTAAAAAAAAAAAAAAATGGGAAAATTTTTTTTGCTGTCTACAATATCGCAGTACGGACGGTATTTTAAAATCGTTCGAAAATTTGAAAATGTTCATCTGACACCTGCAAGACGAATATTTTAGAGCGAAAAACCACAATTAGCAAACACCGCCCCCCTCCCCAATAGATTACAATTCCAAAACGTGGACAGAATACTTTAAATACGTGTAATGAAATAATATCGCTCAAGAGTCCATTTGGTATTGTATAAATACGGACTAGTTCGCGAACTCGCAGAGCGGTGATATGGATGAACGCGCGGTGTATGATATAGAGATGATGAAAAATCCCTGGGAAATTGGTCCAAGAGAAATTTAAAATCGTTTTCGGCCTGTAGACCGCGCGAACACTGATTTAGCGAAATATAAAAGCAGAAATAGAGAAAACGCTCATAAAATCAGCAGCGGATGCTCGCGTTTTCCCCATCACTCTCGACTTCTTCCCCTACAAAAATTACCGCGGTCAAGTGTCCATGAATATTTCGGTTTTTTTTTTTTTACCGTACAACAAACATTTAAAAACATACGACCTACCGCAAACGATCGGTTTTTTTTTAACAAAATAAAAGTGGCTAGTGTTTTTTTTCCCCCGAAATTCAATGCAGCATTACGATCGCGACAGAGAATTTTTATGGTGGGACGACGTTGCCATGTCCAGATTGTCGTGAACGAGATATAACAGGGGGGAAAAAAGTTGAGAACTACCGGTATTATGTGCGATATATAACGTTTAATAATGTGTGTATTGTAATCGTAAACGTGTTTGAATGACGAGCAAAACGTGTGTAATATTATATCGTTTAAAATGCGACGGAAAAGAAAATATCCGTGTCGTGTAATGTATTTAATCAGTATCGTTTTTACGAGAAAGGTTAAGAACAGGCGGACGTTTGGACAATCTTTTTACGCGGGAAGGAAAAAAATGTCACCACGTTTGGAATTTTAAAACACCAATTTGTTAGATTATTATCCTTTATTTATTGTCAGAAAATTTGGATGTTCAAAAAAAAAAACCTGGCGATATATTTCTATTTTAGTTCATTAACGCGAAACAATTAATTTTTCTCTGAATATTAACATAAAACAAAAGATTAACATAAAAATAATATTTTAATCAATTCGAAATAAACTTATTGTTTATGCGATACATTCAGATTTAATACATCTTATTTAATGCCGAGAAAAGAAGAAAAAAAAAATATTAAAAAACACGAATTCGTCACTCGAATATTATTAATTTTAATTTCTTACGTGTGTTGGTCCGGTTTAGGTTAGGTGAGTTTATTTATTTTTATTATTTTATTTTTTTTTTTACACGCATTTTCAAATAATGTTTTCCGGAGAAATTTGAATATCCCACTATAAGTGTTCAGAAGTCCGTTTAATCGGTCCTCTCCTATTGTTGATCTCGACATTTGTAGTATTAAAATATTTGTTTATTTTGGTAATGAAATTTTGATTTTACCCATTACCAATTTGACAATTGACATAAAGCGTTTAAACGAAACGAAATATTATTTTATCGGCAGCTATGCCTACAGAAGGTGTCGGAATACTTTCACGTGTCGTCGGATCAATTCGTACCGTTTTTAATACGATAGAAATTGCCTCGGATCGTACGCGGAATCCAATAGCTGAACGGTCACCACTATTGTATGTACTTCGATTGCATTCGCATATTTTTTACACTACGCCTTAGAAAAAGAAAAAAAGGATTGTTTTCCGTTATTTATAGATCGAATAGAAAATCTTATTTCACGCTTACTCTAAAGGGTCGTTATCGGAGCACGATATAAACGTGTGATTTTCACGAATTCGTCGTGTCAATGCATTTATTTTTTCTTCGTCTCGGATTTATATCTATGTGAGAAAACAAAACAATAATGGCGTATATTATCCGCGTCTCAAGCGCCACAAAAGTCGCAAAGTATACAAAAATCACCTTTATCGTACAGTTTTCATAACTTCTTAAATAATTTTACGCGTTTGGTTACGCGGGTTTCTGCCGTAAATATATTTTAGCGGAAAGTTTCGAACTGTAGTGATGGACCACGACGGAGAAATCGTCGGAAACGACCCATATTCGAAATACAAAAATATTTTAAAACTTTTATACGCACTCGAACGCGACAGGCAAATCGTATACGTTGACACTGCCCCAACATCTTCGTATATTCCCGCAACGTGTTTAAATACAAATTATTCCCATTTTGTATAAAGTTATTTCAGCAGGTGAATCGATTGTAGGCAAATCGATTCTTTTTTTTCTTTTTTTTTTTAGATATATTTTTAAAATATCGGCTCGTATTTCCTTAGTTCTAAGTGGCGTGAAGTATTCACCGACATGTAATCACGGGCCAACACGAATTATCGGAGTCTCGTAATACGAACATTATTTGATTATTCGATTATTCGACGTTATTTCAATTCGCGAGGAAATAAAAACGATTTTTTTCATCTTTTCGTCGCACGCTAGGAAACAATCTCCCTCGATCGGAAATCCGTGACCATCAATCTTCAAGTGAACATTATGCGTGGAAAAAAAAATCAGCTACTCTACTGCAGATATAACGATAGTTTACGTGTACACCAACACACAATGGAACGGACGGGCGCTCGGTTGTCGTTGCGCAGAGGATTAGTGGAGGCACACGAACACGATAATAATGTGCTCGTAAATATGTCGTTTTTTTTTTTTTTTTGTTATATTTTATGATGCCCGTGAAACCTTGGACGATACGGACGAGAATGACCGTATCAGAAGTAATAATATTACGTGTTTTCGTTTCTCTTGTATTACAACGACGGAGGTATTATTTATAATAAATAAATGAATATAATATGAATGCGAGGAGACGGACGCTTTATTCGTATAATATTTCATTAATGTATTTTTTTTTATTTATTAATTTTTTTTCGAATAGCAGAAACAAAAAATCTCGAGTACGGTCGCTTATTTTTACTCGCCAGATTTTTTCTTTCTTTTTTAAATTCAATACGGTGCGCGCGCATGAAATAATTTCGTTGGGGGGAAAAAAAAATGGTTTTTTCTTTAATTTCCGTAAGAACGCGTTCGAAATGTTATACACTAATTTATATGTTATTTAAATATAATACAACTGCGACGGTATACACAAGACAGCAAACGTGGCACCGGCGTTTATGAGTCCACGTTGAAATTCTGAAACAGCAATTCGGTGTAAAGAGCCACGGCGAATGTACATTATCATATATCAGGGGCGTATTTACTTCATCCCTTAGGGGGGGGGGGCGAATAGAAAAAAGGGCCCGTCGAATCTGTTGCCAACTTAGAATTATCGAAAAATTATATAAAAATAATAAGTTTTAAATAAAAAAATGTTTTATGACATTTTAGTTTTAGTTCGATTAATTTTAGTTGTCAGTAGATATAGGTACACACACAAGTATCTAGGGGGGGCGATCGCCCCATCGCCCCCCCCTTCGTATACACCCCTGTCATATATAAGACCATTTAATTCGGTTTTGTTTTTTTTTTCATTTAATCGTAGAAAAATTGATGTACGATATTGATAATCAAACGAAATCGATAATTCATTGTTGTTTCATTACATTTTTAAAAATTTTTTTTTTAAATTTAACCCTGCTAAATTTCCATATTACTTTGTAGCGATTTTTTTCCCGTAATTTTTACGCGTTATTCATGTCTATTTCTATACTTTATTTATGCCCAAAAATTAGCGCGCATACGTATATCGTACAGCCGGTAACACCGTGCAAATCAATATCCGGGTACAAATAATATACTGTTCAATTCAATCGTATTAGAATTAAAATAAAACGATTATATTTCAATTCACTGGATATTTCGCGTAATACACATAATAATTTTTTAACGAATTGGTGTCGTATGTTTTAAATTTTATAAATTTATAGTAAATATAAAATTGTTTATTTATTTTTTTTTTTTTTTTGTAACGAACCGTCGTAAAGGTAAAAAATAACTAAAACAGTATAAACTCTTTTCGAGAAATCGAGAAAAAACAAAAACGTTTAGATAAGACAGTTATTTAAAAAAAAATATATATATTTTTTTTTAAATAGTTTTTTATTTAAGTAATAAAAAATTAAATATTCAAAATAATAATTATACATTATCGGCCGAATAATACAAATTAATATCAATTATAATTTTTGATTCGTAATATGCAATAGATGCGCAAGAATATTCTGATAGGCGCGTCCAACCCGACGAATACTATATTATGTACACATAGTGTGTGTACGTATTATTGTTTAATGTTGTTTTTACACGAGATTAAATAGAATTTTTAAATTTATCTATTTATTCGTACGTATATACTTTAATTTAGACTTTAATTTCAACAAAACGCGTATGCGTAAAATGATATATATTCGAAATTTAAACACGCGATATTGCCACAATATATTGTCGATTTTGAATGTTTTGATAACGATTTCGGCCGCGGGGCCGTCTCCGTCGCGAGTGCGTGTGGAAAAATAAAGGAAATCCTATCATAATATCATATGCGATATACATGATACGTCAATATTACGTAAAGTTAACGACTATCTAAATTTACGAATTTAAACGAATTAATTTATTTACCGACGGCACGGCAATAACGTTTTCGTTGCATTTCACAATCGTCGTCGTTCCACGGTCTCGGAATTATCGTTTTATCGATACAAACAACAAGTGTCTATACATATATTGTAAAATTATGCGAAGAAAAAGAATATGAAACAACAGCAAAAATCAACACTGCGGTGAATTTCGAATTATTGTATAAAAACAAATAAAATTCGAGTCGGTTTACATTAAAAATACACGTGTACTCAATGCCGAAACTGTAGGAGGTGAAGTAGAACAGTACGGTTAGATCGGAGGCGAACACGTTAAAATTACGTTTAAACCACGAGAACAAATAAAATGTAACTGAATATTTTCATTTTTATTTATATATTACTATTATTATTATTATTATTATTATTATTATTATTATTATTATTATTATTATTATTATTATTATTATTATTATTATTATTATTATTATTATTATTATTATTATTATTATTATTATTACTATTATTATTATTATTATTATTATTATTATTATTATTATTATTAATTTGTTTTAACAAGGCGGTCATTTTTTTTTTTTTTTACGCTTAATTTGATATAAATGTGTCGTACGAACTTGTAAAACACTTTTTCAATTTGCCGTTTATTTTAAGATACTATATTTGTTGACTTATATATATATATATATAACGTACACTTTCGTTTTATTTGATTTTTACAAATAATTTTTTAAACCGTTTGGAATTCGTATCGAATTAACTTAATTAAATATTCGACCGCATATAAACTTTTACTTTTACCGATTCCCATCATCTCAACGTGTATAATCATTTCTCTTTTGGTGAAAACAATATTTTAATTCCAACTTAAAAACATATTGAACTATATCTTCCGTACAGTGTTTAATACGACAAATTACTTGGATAACGAGACCGAATGTTTAAAAACCGAGCCTCGTCCGTGGTGACGATCACGAATTTGTTGTGTTTAAATTGCGCGTAGAACGTCGCGTAATCGTATGTCAAGTGTGCAGATTGTACGGAGCAAGCGCAAAAAGAAAAAGGAGTTCCGTTCGCAATAACGCGGTACATCATAACAATGGACACGAGCGCGGCAATTTTGCTCGAGATAGATTTTTCTAACATACGTAGTAGAACGAAATTTTATATTTTTGCTTCTTCTTCGAATAAAAGTTGATTGAAATTTATATAAATAATAATTTTCGATTAGAATATTAGTTTTGTCAACGCTTTATGGAACATTGTACACTGTCGATAGTGAAAGTGTACTCGCGTTCAGTCCCCGCGTTACGTCTTGTAACAGTCGTCGGTATGGTAAAAAATAAAAAATATACTAACCGAAAAGAAAGAAAAAAATCGAACGAAATCCGTATGTTATATCGTAACACATTAAACATATTTTTAAACTTTTTTTTTTTTTGTACATGCGCCGGAAACGTTATTATTATGTATAGTTTCAATTATCTTCTTTTTTTTTATACGTATTCGAATCGTTTATACGCGCGTGTAACAAAAAAACAAAAAAAAAAAATAAATGCTTTCATATCACGATTTAAAAACACAACTCACGCACAAGCGTACATATATTTACCGATGTTTGTCGTGGATATATGTATACACTATTCAATTTCACATATTATAGTGTTTTATTCGTATACGCGTATAGGTATGTAGAAATGAACGTCGAACCTAATATTGCGGTTGCCTCGTGCAATGCACGTGGAAAGTAAAAATTAGAAACGATTGGAGTTCACGTCGCGCGGACACGGACACCGAAATACTTTGTAAGCATACCGTGTACAGCTCGTGTTTGCATCTCATACGGTTCTTCGTATAATATACGAGATCATTAAAACGTGGAATATCACTTTCAATAACGTTTTACCGGGGGGATTGATCTGCACGCAGTACGGGCTTCTGAAGTTCGTCACGAATTTTCAACTTTTTCCTTTTTTTTTTTTTGTTGGTAATCTTGAAAATTAAATTTTTTTCCAACGAAAATTTGCCCGATTAATAGCGGGAGAAAAAAACTTAAGACGATCTCGAGCCGCAAACCCCACGACAAATTTAATTTTGGTTTTTTTTTTTTTTTACAATTGTACCGTTTGAATTACCGCAGAAAAAGACAGAAAATTCGCACATTTAATTACGATATTTTCGTATTTAAAAAAAAAAAAAAATTCGTACAAATAAGCGAAAGAGTGCACTCGTATTGATGAAAAATATTAAAATGAAAAAAATAATCGTTACAAAATACACGGACAACGCGTTTGCAGAATCCCGCCGAATTCGAAATGTTTGCAGTGAGTAATTTGAAGACGAGAAGAATTTCTTCTTTATCGTGCCATTTTCTTTACCTTTATTGCGCGAAGTTATACGGTTATTTTCATTTTCCACACGGACTCTATTCATTAAAACTTATTGTCTCAATCCAAAAGCTCGCAAAATATAGTACCCGCGTCCCGCGATTTACTAATCCGTCGCGGATATTATTCCGCGGTCACGTCGCAAAAACAGTTTTTTTAAATAATTCTTTTAACGGAATAATAATCGAAACGAGTTTGCACAGGAAAAACGAAAAAAAAATCAAAATATCACGAATAATCGACAAAACGTTTGAAATAATTTAAAATTTACGTTATACGTTACCTTCGCCAAATTATTGATATTGACTAAAAAAAAAAAAAGAAAGATATTCTCGTTATGTAATTGTCATAGAGAGAGTTCATCAAAATGAAACGCGTTTATCTGAATTCAACGACTGCAGTATAAGGTGTGCGCACGGTTCACAATTAGTTAAAAAAAAGTTAATATTTTTTACAATTTTTCATTTTATCCGTAGTTAAAATTCGAATTACGTTAGATTAACTTTTTTACTGCGTCAACCAACCAGCCAGACGTGTAAATCAGTCCCGAGAATCCGTTTGAATCGATTGTTTTTTTTCCCCGCGATTTTATCTGTTTATTAAAAACAAAAAAAAAATACAAAACCAACGTGCGTTGCGAGCGATAATAACGATTGTGTACATTTTTTCTTCAATTGCCATTCGGTTTAGAAACTATATTTGCTAACCAATTACTTTTTTTTTTTAAAAAAACATTAACGATTTGGAACAAATGTTTTAATCGAATTACGACGTTTATTATTATTATTATTATTATTATTATTATTCTATTTAAAACCATCAATTAACGAGTGTATGTTAATTAGGTGTTAAATTATTATTATAAAATAATCAACAACTCGTGACAAATTGACTATGTATAAAAATAGTGTATAATAGCGTAATATAGTAACGCGCATGTTATACCTGTTTGTATAGTGAAAGTAATAGAATTATTATAACGGCCGTACGGCGAGTGGGTGGGGAGCAATTTGTGCGACGTTATAATTTGTACACGTTCGAAAAAAAAATAAATAGAATAATCTATTTAATCACTTTGTTTTACGTTCATTTGTAAAATTATTTACGTGCTTAAATCCATTGTCTTTTTTTCCCAAATCAAAGAATTAAAATCGTCTTTTCTAACCGAGTAAATAGGTAATTAAAAAAAATATGCATATATATATATTGTTTTATTCTATTTACACTTTATTTACTCTATA
This sequence comes from Chaetogeoica ovagalla, assembly GCA_032441825.1. Classification (NCBI taxonomy): domain Eukaryota; kingdom Metazoa; phylum Arthropoda; class Insecta; order Hemiptera; family Aphididae; genus Chaetogeoica; species Chaetogeoica ovagalla. Next base: position 4,173,296 of record CM063732.1, on the reverse strand, counting down.
TACTATAGAGTTATGTGGACGCGTCATACGGCTGGCAATTCGAGCGTACAACTCCATTCGCTAGAAACAATGTTTCTCCAATGATATTTATAGTGTAATTTGTACGATATTTTCAATTATCACGTAGTATAACATAAATACAATATTTTAATTGTAAATGTTCGTTCTTTTTTTTTTTTTATCGACACAAACGATATCGACCCCGGACTAGTTTTCAACGATTTTTAAAATGCCTACGCATTTAAATATATTTTTTTAAATCGTTAGATTTCGATTTTTCGCCAAGATTTATTAATCCCGGAGTCCCTTACAAATATAACCTGACGTATCTTCTTAATAATTTAGATTTCGTTAAATTGCGCGTCTCGTCTGTATATTATGATACGTCGTCTATAACGTTCACTAACAGAGCGTCGTCCACGGATATCTGACAAATTCGATGAAACTTTTATTCAATTCAATACTGCAAAACATATATTATATATATTTTTATTATATTATTAGCTAAGAAAATATTTGGATTTTAACAGACTTTAAAAATTGTTTAAAAATTAATGTGATAATTAATTTTTTTCGAAAAAATTTATATTTTGTAAATCGACCACTTTGATCATTATTTCCAGAAAACACAATTAGAATAAAACGTTTTTTAAATCCTTGATATATTAAATTAAAATACGTTTATCATAACGCAGTTATAGTATAACAATTATTATTAAAAAAAAAAAAAAAAAAATATGGAATAAAATACTTTTTAAATGTCTCTGCGGTGCGACACCCTGTGCCGTATTGGTTTATCGTAAGTAAACTAAACGGCTCGAGGTAAACGTACATCGTCAAACGATATTTCCATTAAGATTCCGCCGCACCCATAATACATTGGGTAAAATATTTAATGTATACGTATTCGTATTAAATAAAATATAAATATGTAATAAATGTACAAACAGAGCACGCAGAAAAGGAGATATTCGTATAAAACGATCGTAAATTCGCGAGAGTTTAAATAATTAAGGGCAAATGGGGGATGTTGTGTGGAAACACACCGCAAACGTAATTTGGATTATCTATGCAAAATCACGGTTTTCTCGACGAACCGCACATATTCACGCGTATTCCGAAATATAATACGCCGTTATAATATTACGTATATATTCGGTAAATTTCACCGCGTGCGCGCGCGCGCCTACACACATTAAATTAGAATTTTTATTTTATATTTATAATATTATATTATATTAATATGAACGCTGTAAACGCTAAATATTATAATATTGTGTAATCCGGTCCGGATTAAAGGCACGAGCTAACGGAGGTGCGGTTTCCTCGAAGCGAAATCCTTAGTTCTGACGTACGCGAAATCAAATTTTGAAGAAATAAAAAAACGATCGGGCGGAAAAAGGTGCAAGACGAACGTTTTTTCAGTAAACGATTTGGAATTATTCACATCGTATGGCTTTGTACGACAGCGTTATGAGAAATTTCGCTTTTATTATTATTAAAATAAATTTTTATTCGAAAATTTATTACGATACACTCTTGATTTTGAAAATATTTCGAAAATCGTTATAAAACAGTCGGGACGAAGTTTTCCCCCGCTCATCGCTACATATATATATATATATATATATATATATATATATATATATATATATATGTATGTTTTTAAAATCTAATCATAAACTCAAATAGACAAATACACTAACTGAAAACTTTTGTACCGCCGAGGAGAAGAATATTCGAATTTTTTTTTTTTATGTATGTATAAAATCCGTACACGCAGTCGCTAATGAAAAGTTATTTAAACATTTATTATTATTATTATTTTTTTTTTTAGTTTATATTATTACTACATCGTCGTAATTAAGTTTTTTCTTTTTTTTTAATACGACATATTCCTGTTTTCCAAACCACTACGAACCCCGTCAATTTACAATATTTATATTACAATTCCGCTGCGACGGAACGCGCGGTGATTTAATATCAAACACGAAACGGCGGTGATGGAAACATGTACATCTCGTCGATAATCGATGAGAATTACATGTTATAATAATCGTCGGCAATTATACGCGCATAATTAATAAGATAAAATGTATATATCGTTTGTATTCAAACTTTCACATTTCCAAATAGCATACCGTCGTTCAAACGGAATAACGTCGTTCGACTGTATACATATTACTGTGCACGAGTGCGGAGTGAGAGTAAAATGAATTGGGTCATAATATTTAAACGGAAGCTAATTACATATATATACATAAATATATATTTTTAAAAAAAAACGCGTATAATTAAAAACGTCTTCTTATTCTTTTCCCTGTTTCTCCATCGTAATTTGCATTATTTTTTTTTTAATATACATATATAACTCGTCTTTATATTACATTAATATACACGTATATATATTATATATATATATATAGAATTAAAAACGAGTCTTAAAATTATTATGACTTTTTTTTTCCCCGCGCCGCAACTATTTGCGCGTGCCTACTTTTATTATTTACGGGAAAAATCGTACAAAATTATCGTAAAAAATAAACTACGCCTAAAAAAAATTACTTTCACCGATACTTCGCATCGTGGACCCCGCCGCGCGCAATACACGTTACATTATTATATGCGTATAAAAAAAAAACGTTATAATGGTCCGTTTTCACTCGTGCAAACGTTCACCGCGGCACGGTGTACAGACGTGTCACACATTGACGTGGATATTTTTTCGAATAGTAAGTATTAATGTTGTGTCTTATCGAATTTTCATTTCGAATATCTCGACCGAAAACGCCTTACGAATGAACACAAATATTTCTCCTCGAACGCCACCGCGATTGGGTTACCGCTGCGGCGGATTTCAACGTTGTACGACAATGCTTGTGGTTAAACGGTGACGAGAAAAAAATAAAATAATACACAACGACCTTGACCGCTTTCAATGAAATACAATAAGTAGTCATACAGTTTTCATAACTCGTGTACGAGTGTATTATAATAATAATAATAATAATAATAATAATATTCGCCAACGCGTTCGTATTGAACACACGCAAAGCTACAAAGCCGACGATATATTATTTTTTTTTTTTTTTTGTATTTTCGTAGATAAAAATATTTTTATCGTTAGAATTCGCCAAAGAAGAATCGATTTTAACGATTCGACGAAAAAAACAAAACGGGATTTGTAAATAGATTCATCTATTGAAATGGTGTTTTCTATATTAGAAAAAAAAGGCGAACGTCACGCCAAAACTCATACATTTGATCCACGTCAAGTGCACGAATCTGGAAACATATCAATGGTCATATTGCAGTGTATTCAAGTAAGTTTTCAAAATATATTCAACATGTACACGCCACGATACGAGATAAACCGCAATGTAAACGACAAGAAACGCGTAGAAATCTAACGTTAATTTCTTTGTGTGCAGAAATTTTCGATTCGAAAAAATGCTCGGATTATCTCGTTTATTCGTTACAACATTCCGGTAACGAACCGTATCTGGTGAATACTTTACACGAAACGTTTTTCGGATTTTCTCATAGTAGTTCCGAAAAAAAAAACATTTGAAGAAAAATCATTTTCTTCCAAAACCTCTATCGGAAAATTAAAAATTTCATTAGGTATTTAGTCGAATTTGTTGAGAAATCGAAATCGCAAACCTCAAAACCGCATAAAGTAAATCGAGTAAAATATTAAATATTACACAAATGTATGGTTTACAATTCTCACGTTACATTATAATATATATACACAAGGTTTTCTCGAAACGTTTTTTCCTCGTTTCGCGTGTGTTTGGTAAGAGTCAATATTATACGGTTTGGTTAAAATCGATGATCGCCGTGGCAAAACCAGTCGCGTTCAGAAGATAACATCATTATACATGATTTCAAAGATTCTTGACTAGTACTTAAGTTATTTTTGTCGGCCTTTCTGGTTCCTTCGCCCCTGCGGCACCTTCCTTAGTCCGAGCCTGTCCGCGGCACTATTTCATTTTTTTATATAATTAATAATAATAATAATAATAATTAAATCGGAATTCCCTAAACGCCTTTACGCGTTTAAGTATAACATTTTCTTTTGTAGATGCAAAAGCATATTACAATAATATGTATCTTTAATATCCATCTATAGACTATTTTTAGTTCGGACGTTTTATCTGTAATTTATACTGTTTGACCAGTGCTTCGTTATTTATTCAAACGAGTTAGACGCACATTATATAAGACAATTAGAAAAAATAAAAAATTAGCCGCGTATATCGTTCTAGAGAATAATCCGCTACGTTACGTACAGTAACGTCGGTCGTTTTAAATCGGATTACGTCCGGAGTGCGCGCCCGTTTGAAGTAGCTGCGGCGCGCACACTACGTTTACTATCGGCTCTCACGATCCGTCTCTCTCTCCCTCATCAGCGAACGCGCGTGCCCGCCTCATAAGTGTAACATTTGAAATCGAAACGAGGCCAATTCCACGACGTTAATGCGCCGATTTAATTAAGAGTTCGTCGTGGGATTTCGAAAAGATTTTTTTTTTTTTGTTTTAAATTTTTGTAAATATTACTGTGTTTCTCCACTTGTCCAACACCCGTACGAAAACTACACGAAATTATACAAAAACTCGCGTATAAAATCGAATTACAAAAAAAAAAAAGAATCCTAATTATCGTGAATTCGTCCGCGAGATTTCGTAGTTTTTTTACGTTTTTATTTTACGGTGAGGGGCGGGGGTAGGGGAGAATTCGATTAAAACGTTTTTTGAAAAATTACGTCGAGCTATTTATTTATTTTTTTGTATTTTTCCTCCGCTGGATGTCGTTTGTACAGTATAAATACGAGAATAGATTCGGGTCAAGGATTTCGTGCGGGAATTTATATATAAAAAAAAATAATAATAAATATTTCGCAAAAATTAATGCGAACGCGAGTCGTTTTATCGGAATTTTCGTGTGAATTTCAAAGGAGAAAAAAAAATGTTCAACGTTTCGATAATCGAAAAACTCCTCTCGCGTATTATAATATACGTATTATAACGCGCGCACGTGACACGAAAAATTTTTCTATAACATACACCGTAATATATTCGTATCGATTTGTGAGTGACGGGAGTTATCTCCCCGTATATGTATAAGTAAATGTGCGTTTAAATATTCGAAATCAACGAAATACATATCACGCGCGTCTTTCTTTCTCTACGTACAATTGCGTTTTAGGACGCCGAAGATATATATATATATATAAAAAATAATAAATATTTTAATAAATATATATATATATAATATATATATATAATGAATTTTATCAATTCGTTCGGATCTTGTAAAGAACAATAACAATGCGTTCACTCGTACGAACAAAACGGGTGGTAGGAAAAGAAATATAAAAAAACCAACAAAATATATTATATTTCGACGTATTCGCGACGAGTAATTAAATAAGAACACGAATATTCGGCGAACGCGGTTTATTCGAATAACGTAAACGAAAAAAAAACGAGTGGTTTTTCGTCTATTCGACAGAGTTCTGCGCTAGTTCATTCGTTTCTCGAATACATTACAATGTACGCGTTTTTACACCGTTCGAATCGGATCAGAGAAAATACGACGTGATAACAGCAATCGCGCGTGTGTCGTCGTCGACATTATCATTATTATTATTATTATTATTATTATTATTATTATTATTATTATTATTATTATTATTATTATTATTATTATTATTATTATTATTATTTATACATGACGTGTTCGCGCTGTGTTGGATTTTCGCGTCACATACGACTAAATTATTGTTTTCACAATAAAAACTCTTCTTAATCTCGTTCGTATATTATTATGTAATCATGAAAAAAAAAATTCTCCTAACGCGTAAAATTCACTATAACTATATAAAAAAAAAAAATTGTCATTGGCCACGCATCGATAAATTACAATGTTATTATGTACAAAAAAGAAAAAAAAAACATTTTTTTTTTTTTGTTTTATAATTATAATGCGTATTATTCGGGCGGTTTTCCGAGAAGAGAAAAAACAATTATTTATAAATAAGACACCACTAGCAGAAAGAAAGCGTTTGTCTTTTTTTTAAGTACCCAGAAAATAGTATTTTAACGTATTAAAAAAAAATGTATATTCAAATTCTTTACTCAATATTATCATTTTTTTTTTTATTTTTAGAAAAAATTAATTATCGCGTGTACATAAATATATTGAATTTGTTGTGACCGCGCGCCAAAGATTTATTGCTCGTTTGTCGTGTACGTGAACGAAACATTATCACCGGTGAAAATAACATAACACAATCGCCGTATTATTTTTTTTAAAAAAAAAAAAAAAAAACGGTTACGTTTCTCACGGATTTTGTTGTTTTTAGTCGTGAGCGGTGGCTTTTTTCCCCCCTTTAGCCGTATGGGGCTCCACTTAAATTCCGGACACTTCGAGAAGTATTGTTAAAACGCATTGCGAGCTATACAGACTGCGCGCGGTACCGACAACAAACGGGAAGTTTTAGTGCTCTTTTCATCCTAAGACACAACGCCCCAGTGAGTTATATCGACGTCTCGTTACAATATTGAATGCGTTTATTTTCGTTTACGATGAATATTATTTCCGTCGAATTTTATATTATATACGCGTAGGACATTTCATTCGCAATGTTCGATATTATTTTATTTTTTAAATAAAACACCGATTTCCGTGTCTCGAATTTTGATTTTTTTTTTTTTTGAAAAACGAACGTGTAAATGATAAAATCGTTACGTTCAAAACGCAACTGGTGTATCACTTTTTCGACTTTTTGAATCAGTCGCAATTTTTTTTTTATGTAAGCGCGTGTACGTATTTTCCGAATACGCAAGATAAAATAATTTATGGACGACAACGATTCGATCGCGAAATTAATTTTTGCAATACAAATGGAACACGATAATAAATAGTCGTTATATACATATATATATATATTTTTTTTTGTCCGACTAGTGTTTTAAAAGTCTTTTTTTTCTTTTACAGCGAATCGACCGTCTGTATCATTATTATGTTATATATGCACACGCGTTATATTTTATACACGCGGTGTTGACGAAATATTGTTAGCGATGCTTTCACCGACAGATATTATTATTATTATTATTATGTGTATACGTTGTGTTGCGAGTGCGCGCGTGTACGAGACGTATATATTATTATATGAAGTATTTTATATACGTTATAAAAAAAAAAAAAGTAAAAAGTAAATTAATTTCCCGTCCGGCCCACACTGATATGATACATGTTATATTATAATAAATTTCGTAGTTTAATATTATAATAATTACGTCTAATTGAACATTAAATTTATTAACGAATTGGCACGCATGCGTATATATATACACACAGTGTGGTTATAATAATAATGATAATAATAATAATAATAATAATAATAATAATAATAATAATAATAATAATAATAATATGTACACGAGCGCGTTGTGCTAATTTCCGCGCAAATTGATCGTTCGATCGTGTCAGATTATAATTTTTTTTTTTAAATTGATCAAAAAAAAAAAAAAACCTCCCCGAATCAAAGTCATGCATCGCAAAATTTATGCACAAAACACATCTCTTGTAAATTGAATAATTATATTATTATATACCGCAGTGTTACGCGTCGTGATATTTCAACAGCAGCAATTTAGGTCATTTTTCTCTTTTTTTTTTTTTGTTAATAATTGTTATCTAATAAATACGCTACTTCTTATTTGTCTCGAAAATCTTATTTGAAAACATAAAATGAATAATAAGACACGTCTCGTAAATCTCGCGCGCGCATAATTCCATACAAAAATATACATCCGTAAAAAACGAATGTTTTTAAAGAGCAGAATATTCGACAGAAATTAAAGAATAATTCTTGTTTTTCAAGAACGGTTTTTTGTTCTTTAATCTTTCAATTACATATTTTGCATTTAATAATATTTCGAATTTTTCTAACCGCAATAACTTTAATTTAAAAAAAAAAAGAAGAAAAAATCAAATTTAATAATAATAATAATAATAATAACAACACATTTGTCACAGTTAGTTTGGTTATATTAAATATTTAAAAATCCTTCAGACGTTATATATCATTTTTTAATACTGTAATAATTTGATTATCGCTAGCATAAGAGATCTATAAATATTGTATGAGGATTTACTATGATTTATTTATAATACCATATTTGTTTGGTTGTTGGAGCTAATGGCGTATTTAAAATAAATACAGACTAAGTGGTTTTGCATAACCTGCAGCTGTTGTTATCGAAAATTTAAAATAACAAGTTTTTTTTATTATTAATATTTTTCAAATTATTTTTAGTGACTACAATAATTATTATAAGTTCGGAATATTCGTTATATTAAAAAAAAAAAATTAATATTTTTCTGAATGAATGTATAAAACATCTCGAAAACAGTTACAGAGGCGATTGGATAAACCGTTGACGTGTTTGATTTTTACAAGTTTGGATGAGTTATTGATTTTTTTTTTTATATTGCTAAAATTATGTTAATTAATTTTTCTTGAATTAAAAACCGAAATTAATTAAAAATGTAAATATATCGGTTAAGATAAAAAAAAAACTTGATTTATAAGTTAATTTTTTCATCAATCATCAACAATTTATTTACACGAATAAATTTTTCGACAAATCGATGTGAAATTCAAAGTCGTTTGTCTCCATTACATGTGTTCGTCTCCCAACGCGTTTAGATACGATTTTCTGCAAAAGTTTCTGCAACGAAAATTGAAAATCAAACAAAGAGGTTAAAAAAAAAATCACGTTAAGTTCACGTTATCGCCACGGCAAAACAACTATTTAAGTGGAAATCGAGTGAATTGTTACTTTTATTAACGTAACTAAATTATATTCTCGTTATAACGTCCAGCCTTGGATTTTTCTATTTGCGATTCGGTGCGAAATATGTGTATACTTTATGTACAGCGCTACGAAACGTTTCGATACGATGTATAATTATGTGTACGCGAACAGGACATTTTTTTTTCTGTTCATTTATTATAAATTGAATTTTGTATTATATCTCATTATAATATATAGTGCGCACGAGGGGATACGATTTTCCAGCACGTGATCATACGAAAAATGGCCTACATTCGAAACTAATATTGCAAGGCCGGCCGAATTCTCGTTTTAAACTACGACGTTTTATTACAATATATTGCGTATATACGTTAATGTTATAAAAAAGAAATATTTTCCATACACTTATGTGCGCAAAACAGTACATGAAATGGAAAACGTGTACTTATAACGTCGCTGCGGTACACGTAACACCGACGCAACCTAATTTTTTTTCTTTCTATTTAACATTCGTTCCGGAATCGATAAATACGTGTTTGTTTTTTTTTCTTCGTTTCTCGATACGTACACAGCGAACTGTGTATACCGACGTATAAGAATAATATCGTATTCACGTGTAAAACCGTTGGGAATTATCGACAATTAGAAATTACGATTATCGCGTTGTAGACAACAAAACACGAACGATTCTTGTTTCGTACATACAAATGATAATCTAATACGTAAAACTGCAATAGAAGAAATTATAAATTTTCAAAAAAATAAACGTAAAAACAATATTAATGATCGTTTATTATTATTATTTTTTTTTGTGCTCGCAAAAATAGAGTTCGAAAAATTCGAATTTCAAATATAGAACGTAATTATAACACATACAGTCGTATGTATTATGTAGAGGACAAACAATACGCAAACAATTACACATACACACGCACAAAAAAAAATATTTATTATTATTATTATTATTTTTTTTTTTTTTTTAGAAAGGAAGTTATTTAACGTGTTGCGTATAAAATATACAACGGCGTATATGTATACAGCGCGTTAAAATCGAGAGAAAGCGTATATACGCGCATCATCATTGTATATGACCATGATAATAATATTATGTTTATACATTTACGCGTAATTTTCTACTGTTCGCTCTTTAGCCACTAAAACACGGCTTCGACGAATTAATTGTTGTCATTATTATTATTATTATTAATTGTTAATTATTAATTGTCGTTGTCTGTATCGCTGTGTTTGTAAAAAAAATTTACCGTATTTTAAAAGTGTACTGTTGAAAAACATTTTTCCAACAAAAATATATTATGTGATTAAAAAAAAAAAAAATGGGCACAGATACGCGCGAATTAAAACCGTTTTTGGTCGCAGCACAATAATATATACGCGTACAAATCAAACCGCAATTTGTGTTATACAAATACGGATAATTTGACTATATTATAATGCGACGTCGATAACATTATAATATGTATAATAATCGGCCGCTCGTACGATATGGTAGTAAATATTATTTATTTAATAATAATTTTAATTGGACACAATAAAAAGGCGTCGTGGTCGTGTTGCACCGCGGTCACGTTCGCGCATTATAACCGAGTTAAACGTCTATTTCATTAGTATAATACGAACGGATATTTTTCACTAATTGTCCACAACGCGTGTATTTGCCGTGGCCCCGCTGTTATACTCTCCAGGGAAAATATCGTTTTGACGCTGCGCAGCGTTTCGTTCAATTTTTTTTTACAAACGAATCGTCGTTGGATTATAAAAATATACGACGAGCTGGCAACACGAGCGTATTATATATAAAACGATCGGATAAAATATCGCGTTTTCCCCCCCCCCCCCCGCGGTATACCGCGATTAGGTATTGGTTTAGGCGCAATGCCAAGTAGGTATATGAAATATAAATAATTGTTCGCTGACCACGACTATAGCTAATGTTTGGCACTTGCGTTCTTGCCGTTATAATTTGCGGCCGCGGCGGCGGTGAAGTGGTAGAAATAATTACGTTTACTTATACGAGTCTCGAAACAGACGGGAAATCGATACGGTACTCAAAAAAAAAAAAATCTTTGTTCAATTAAAAACATTTGTTTTCGACGAGTCGTACGAAAAACGCGTAAAAATCCAATATTAAATAATACATTCAGTGACGCGGCCGAGAATTTTACTTGGGTGAGCTATAATCGTTATGCGCCCACTGAGATGACCGAGAGAGAGATAGAGAAAACAAAATGCTTGGAAATTGGCCCGTTCGCTAAATACCAAGGCGAAAATCGTGAATATTTTATTGCGAATAAAATATTTAGTCGAGCCTTTCACGATAGTTTATCAAACAATTCTTGTCATTTGAAACGTGAATTTTTCACGATTTTCCGTCCCTCTAATATATATATATATTTATAATCGCCGAAAGGGAAACGCATTAAAAATTGTTTAATTTACGTACCTAATTCTAATAAGCCGTTAAGTCATTTTTGCGACGTAATTGACGATCGTAAATAGGTTTTCATCGGATTTAATATTAAAAACGATCGTTCCGGAAGAGTTGCGGTATTTCATAATGCTTGTGACCTGTATTTTAACTTCTAATTTTAATTATGTATAAGTTACTAGAAAAACTCACACGCCTTGTAGAGTAATCCGATTTCGATATTTTTTTTTCTGTTGGAAATAGGAAAACGTTTTGCACGGCGGATTGGTCGTCGGTTTTAGATTACCATACTAAAAACGTTAAAAAAAGAATTTCTTAAAAATATTGTACAAATTGATCATATTCAAACTCTTATTACAGCTCTTATAACAATAAATATACTTATACAATTGAAATTATTAATTATTATGAAATTTAAAAAATAAAAATTAATTTTGAAAATTCGTTCGAATCTTTTTTTTTCATTTTGGCTATCGTTGAGTTTCGAATGTACAATTTTTTTTCTAACAAAACAAAATTCCTTTCTCGATATTACAATATTGATGTATCAGACATTTTTGCCCCTTCATTTGGTCTTCCCACAAGGTGCTATTCTCTCTCCTCTCTGCATATTTCTTCTACTAGTAAACGAAGTTTCAACTGTCCTTCACGGAACTAAGTTTTTCGTATTTGTTAATATAAACGTACATACGTACATTAGAAATATGTAACATTATAAACTTCTCCATTCTGATCATAGCCGATTTATAACTAGAATGAGTGTACACTTGATGTTTCGAAAAGTCTAAAAAATATCCTTTTCTCTAGACTACACATTGTAAAGATCTGTTTGTAAAGCATAAAAAACCTCATGGTTTCATCCAAAGGATTTCTGGACAGCACGAATTCAAACATTCGATAAGAAAACCTCATCTGTTCTTGAAGGCGTTCACTCTTTGAGCATGGATCTGTTCCTTACATATTCTACTGTAACCGATTCAGTAATGATAGAATGAGTTTTCAACGATAAACATCCTTTATCCTTAGTATTACATATCTGTCTCAAGATTACATTCCAGTTCTTCAAATTTCGAATGTATCTAAATTAGCTAACCTTTCTCTCTCTTTTCTAAACTCTTGTTTGGTTCGATTGACACTCCTGAGTTCTTAGCATAAATAAACTTTAGAATTTCAACTAAACAAACACGATTCGATTTTCTTTGTTTCTTTTTTAATTACTTATTATTCATTTAATAACGCGTGTCGCTCGTGTTGCTAATGTCGATCCGAATGTTTAACGTTCTACACTGCACTACTCGTCATCAATAGGCCATCATTATTACACTGTTATTGTTATAGATCCTATAATATGTTATTAATTACTTTCTGTGCACGCATATTGATTCACCTGTTCATAAGATATTTATTGTACGCCACTATTACTCATATTGTTTCGGGCTTTTGCCTGTAATTCAATAAAATAAATATTATATAAACATCAGTGTTATCCTCAGAATGGCCATGCCCGCAGGGATATTTAATATGGTGTGTGAGGAAAGTATAAATGTACTTGGACTAAAACACACGCATATAAATGTTTACGTTGTGGCCAGCACGTATATATATGAAAGGAATTCCTTACAGGTTTTCCGAAAATTGAATTCGCCCTTTTTTGTGCGCAGCGGTCTCCCGGGCGTATTACGAACCACCGAAGAATCCCATTTTATATATAATAATAATAATAATAATAATATGAATGAAGTATGACAATACGTATACCACAGTTATAACACAAGGGATAGGCTGTGGTTATAATATATTCGCATGTGTATAGGTACAGTATGTTTTTATTTTAAGTAAATGATTTCCACAGTTTCACCTGTTGACACTGTTCACAACAGGTGTTGCGGACCGAACAATAGTAGGACCTTGGGCTACTATAAATTCCAATCAACTCATTTTTTTTTTTTTTTCAAACACGTATTAACTTCTTCATATTCATTTGAAACGCACCTATATTGAAACTGAAAAAAGAGAAACGGCCTATTGCAATATTGTAATATTTTATGTTATTGCGAGATCGTTATATAAAAGGTTGTGAATGAAATGCGTTAAAAAAAAAACGCGGAAAAAAGCCAAATTAGATTTAATAATTTTATGTTAAATTAATTTTTTTTTTATGTACGAGTGATTAATAATTATACGTAACATTTTGATAAAATACTCGTATTTTTCATTAAACTGTTGTTTCGTTTTGACAGTTTTATAATATATACTGTTATTGTGTTAAACATTTGAAAAGATTAACGTTGCAAAAAATTTGATCGAACGCAAAACAAACCGTTTTAAAACTGAATACTTTGAAATTTATATTAAAAAAGCCACATATTTGAAAATAATAAAGAAAAAAAATCCACATACCATATTGTAATAGCATTTGTTCGGTAAATGTTCTATTGGTTTTTTTCTCTTTAATTTATCGCGTTATTAGACGTGTTCGAACGACGAAATAGAAATACATAATAATTTTATAAGAAATCGTCGGACTATTTCGTATGAATGATATAAAATAGGAGCTGGCGATAATAATAATAATAATAATAATAATAATAATAATAATAATAACAACAACTGTTCCGCAATATACACGTGTTTGAAATTTAATAAAGCGCTTACGTTTGTTGCATTTCATTTGAAATAAGATCTGCTCTGTAAATAATACTAATTAGTCACAAACAAGATTCGTCGGTGTATTGTATTGAATAATATACGGCCCAACAAATTGTTTTCCCATTTGTAAACCAAATCCGCCGGTATTGTAAATTATTCAAATGTTTAATAATATGAAATACATATTTTTAGGAGAATATTTAAAAATTCATTTGCATTAATATTAAAGTGTTATCGCGTTTAACTTGTTGATACCCAAAAAATATAAATACTCGTAATAATATATTTTGGCTTTCATTGCGAAAAAATAAATAAATAGCACAAATAGAGCAAAAAAAAAAAAAACAAAAACGACATAACGCATAAATATCGCTTAACACATTAATATATTTCAAAGAGAGCTCAATGTGCATGCGATTATAAAATTAAATTCATAATGTGTTGTTCGCCTACGTGAAAACGGAATAGACAACGTTTCGAAAACGATTTAATTATGCAGTGTTGTAACGCAATTAAAACCGACATACGCGTGTGTATATATATATTTTTTTTATTTATTAGGCGTTTAAAAAACCTATAAAAAATTATTTTATATTTAAATGTTTTCTACGAGAATTTGTTTAAATTACGCGCGTAGACGAATAATAGAAATATAGAACGCACCGTCGATTGCTGAATGATTGCTGCGGGTAGAATAAATGTTGACTTTCGAAACATGAAAATGCGCGGAAAGACTTATTTTCGTATAGTCTGACATTTCGATTGGCTCAGAACAAAAATACACAATAAATTCACAGCAATTGGGAAACAGTGTATAAGAAGATAAGTACTCCACAAACAACGAACGCGTTCAATAAATAAATTGTAAATTCGTTTTAAAAATGGTTTGCATATAACTCGTCAGAATATTCGTGTGAATAAACACAATTTTTTTTTTTATCCATAACGTAATGTTTTATGTGGAAAAATGAATCGAATTAAACCGATTTTTATGAATTAAATCGACGATTAACGAATACTATACGCCTTATTTTCTTTTTCCGAACTTTGAATTCGAAATTGTTTTTTGAAAACTATCGAGACGTAAAATCTGGTATTATGTATAATAATGATTTATTATCGCGTGGGTATAAACTATAAAAATATATACCCACGCGATAATCGGGACGCGGATTTCGATGTACTAGAAGAATGTGAAAAAACGGCCATTTGAAAAAATACGATTGAACGCGAAAAATTTACAAAAAAAAATTAATTGAAACGATGTTAAATTTATTGTAATCCTCTCCGTTTTTAGCAGATTTTTACCACATTGGCCTCGTTGACTTTGCGAAACAATATAATATCACTGCCGTTTGTCGACAAAAATGTCGAAAACGCTTTTTCCGGAAGCAGTACGAGAGAAAAGACACCGGGGGGGAGGGATTCGTTTTGTAATAGTAAACGTGTGGTTAAACACAGGAATATTTACGAATTTTTCGTTAAGAATTCTGTTCAACGTTAAAACGTTTATATTAGTCTCATTTAATTCCAAACAGGGACTATGTGGACAAAATGCTTTTAAAATAATAATAATAAAAATTCGGAATAAAAGCCGGATTTTTATATTGTTCTCTTTGTGTACGAATCGGATTTTCTAATACTGGGTGGCGCGGCGTTCGTTCTATCGCGATCGTCAATGGAAGAGCGCAAATGCACCGACGTGTCTCAGTTAAGTTATGCGTAATATATTATGTAAATTACAATCTTAAGGGATCCCTCAAGAATGTGTTTCGTTCGCGTAATAAATCTATAATAATTTACCGAAATTGACATAAGACATTACGCGCGCGCGCACACATACGAGCCAAAGACGTAGTACGCATATAAACTAGTACGTAATACGTTTGTATACGGCCGCGAATATAAATCGATAAAGCCACGACCACGTTTGAGTATATTATAATATGACGCGGAAAGTATACGAACGAGTAGAAAGAAAAGAAAAAAGGGAGAAAAAAATCCACCTTAGACGTATCAACACGTTTAATTATATATACTCGACGGCAATATTCCGATATTCCGTTAATATTGAATTTATTTTTACTCGGGACGAATTATAAGAATCGTATTTATCACGCATATTAACGTTTTTGAAATAATCGTTGGCTCGATGATAGTCTTTATATATAACATAACATATATTATGATAAAGTGTATTAAATAGATTCACTATGATTAACGTTATTGAATATGTTTTTTTCTCTTTTTTTTTTTTTGAGTGACGCTTGAGAACGAGAGCTTTATTATTCGTGGTGGTAGAAGAGGCAAAACGGGATGTATTATTTCAAATTTCGAGCGAAGCGAATGGTTTTACAACGTTCTATTTTTTTTTCTTTAATCGAATTGTCTACGTCGGTCGTAATTACCTTATTAACGCGGTAAAACATTATTGTCTACACGCCAATCATCGATCGTTCGGAATTCGAATGCTTACATGGTTTTTTTTTTGTTGTAAAGATCAAAAATTGTAAAAAAAAAAAAAAATACAAATGCCGTCGATAACGTACACTTAAAACATTTTATACCGACACACAATACTTTAATATTGAACGACGCAATAAATGCAAAAAAAAATCTCAAGAATCTATTGTACCTGTAATTATGGTAAGCTAATGAATCAGTCATTCTATACGAATTGATCATCTCGCAAAGACATACACTCCCATATTTAAAGAAAAGTAATAATATTAATAATAACGCGAAAAAAAAATAATTTGCACAACAGATCAGCTGCTGTTGAACCGACGGCCGATAATAATATTTATTTTTTTTTTCTTTCGCGTAAAGTATACGTCGAATAGGTGCTAAAAAATATATTTAAATTCTCGTTGTGTTTATATATAATACATTTATTATGTACATAATAAATCCGGGCAACGTACGATATTATATTATTTTCAGTCGATTGTATTTTTGAAACTAAAAAAAAAAACCGAAGGAAAAAAATAGACTAGAGAGAGAGAGAGAGAGAGAAAGAGAGAAAACGTTTTGAATTTTCTCTCGCGTGCATAACTGAAAGCGCTGAACTCGAGTATAACGCTCGACAATAAATGTACGTGAATATTTGATAAGATATTCGTCTATAAATCATTTTGATTTTGAATAATTTATCACGTCCAGTAAACTTTCTACGCCAATTACAAAATATACGACTTTGAATTTTCTCGCTTTTATACATTCTCGCAGTTTTTCCTAAATAATTTACACATCTCGCGCACCCACGCAAACGTACTATGAAAATACTACCATAAATCCAATTAATACGGTACGTACACAATTTTCTAAAACATTTATATCTACTCAACGGATTTTTCGTCTCAGTTTCAGCAACGGTTTAAATATTGTAAAATATTAAATAATAATTTGTGCGCACATTAATATTAAGAGAGAAAAAAATAATTTAACGTGTGAACTACGAATCCGATACACTATGTTATATATAAATACGTGCTTTTTTAGGTAACAATTTTTTTTTTATTTTACAAGAAAACAATAAAATGGAATTTTGTGATATACGTAGACAACCGTTATTATTTTCTATGTATTCGTCACGAAATAAAGTATAAATATAATCTTATTATATTTCGTAATGGTTGTGTAATATTTGATTAAAAAAATCTGCATTTTTGTCCAAAATATCAAAAAAAAATCAATTGTTAATAAGAACTGCAATAATCCGATTACATTTCATTGTCGTTACAATATTACTCGTTGTCGTTCGTTAATAATTGATTAAAAAATAAGAAAAAAAGACGTGTATTGAAATTTAAAAAAAAAGAAAATTGTAAAGAATAATACGTTTTTGGAGACGTAAATAATGATTAAATTAAAATTTGTTTACCGCATCGCTGTGGATGAATTAATCGTTTTCTTTTCGGAATTTTTCTAAAACGTAAAATGAAAACGTTAAAATGAAACTTAATTCGCACGAAACAAAACGAGACGTCGATCTTCGCGGGTTGTATAGAAAGCCGTTGAAAAATCGATCGGATGCGATGAAAAATATGGAAAACTAAAGCAGAGCTCCATAAGAGATCTGTGGGGTAGAGGGAACAGAATCGCCGAATCCAATAAGGCGAACGACGCGAGTCAATAGAAAATTCTTTATTTTTTTTAAAAAAAATTCGCGAAAATTTAAGAAAAGGCGATTTTTTCCCCAGAAAACCCCTAACGTGCAGCATGTTGTTACGCGGCAAAACAACTGAAAGAAATTTTAGTAAATATCCGTCGTCGTCGTAAATACTTATACGCTCGAGAAAACTCCGGGGAAAATCGGAAAAAACTGCAGGTGAAATAAAATGTCGATTGCGTACCGCGTACTGTACGATTTGCTGCCGGGAAATAAATATACGCGTGTAAAGAGATGTTTCTCACAGGAGAAAATTGTTCGGACCAGCAAAAATACGCGTACATCTTTCGTTCTAAGACCGCAATAATATACCGTTTTCGTGTTTATCGTTAAGAATCCAAGAGAAAAATGAGGAAAAAAAAATCTCGAAAAACATTCGTAGGTCTTAAAAAAAAAAGTAGAAAAAAATCGTCGGAAAAATTATAATGTTAATCGGAGAAAATATCTGTAACGTGTTTATAGGACGTAAGAATCTAGACGACAATTCTACCGCTTAAAACGTACGGTGAACCGAATTTAATTCGGTTTTTCGAACATTTGTTCCGGTATATGGAAAGAGAGAGAAAAAAAGATATGATATATTTAATAAAATTAATTTCAAATGATAATAACCTGGAAAATGATCGATGGTGTTTAAATCTCGACTCGTTATAATATTGGCGGGGTGGAATTTTCTTGTAGCCAAATTTGATCCGAGTTCATCGCGTTATATATAAATATGCGCAGTATTGTCGAACACTATAGAATATTATTTATTTGTCAATACGTAATACGAGTCCGTATGTCCCCGGGACATATTCGCATTTACTACTCGTAAAATGACAACGCAATGTCTAATAATCTCATATCGAATTAATCTGGTAAACTGGTTTAACTGTAATAATAATGAAAATGAAAAGAAAAACATAGTGTCGTACTCTTTTAAAACGAATATTTTACATTTCCGTCCGTTATTATTGGACCGGGTCGAACTAGTTAAGACATGCCTCAGACATGATTCGTGCTAATATTATGTATAAATTATTCTAACCTAACGTATATTATAGTAATATATAAGTAAGGCCCGGATTGCTATGCATTTACATGATTTTTTTTTTTTTAAACACACCAAAAAATAGCTACAGATAAGCTACAAGTATGAATTACAATCAATAGATCGGAAATAGAATGATTAATTTCGCATATTTTGCCATTTTTTATTTATTTTTTTTGACATGTACCTATAGCGTGTTTTTATATTTTACGATTTTTCATTGCATACAGATGATTTTTAAATGCGTATTATTATATTTTGATTATATTTATTTTTAAAAAAAAAAAAAACATTTACAATGTAAATTTTTATCATTACAAAGATGACGACCGCTCGTTATTTCTTTTCCGATTGAAAAACATGTCGAAAACACAGTAGAAAATGAATCACAGTAATATGTACTTTTATATAAACATTGTGACGTCAAAAACGATGGTTTGGTTCAATGATACTTCAATGGTACTCCACACCATCGTCTCTTAACAGCTACTTTCAATTCTTTATGATGCGAGTGGTTTTTCTTCTATGATCCGTTTCACGAACGGAGTCCTTCTTGTATATGTCCTATCTATAGAAGAGTTTTTCCGCTTTTTGATCTAGAGGTTCGCAACCGTTTTTATTTTTTATGGGCGCGACCCACTTATGGCAATTTTCAAATTTAGATAATCCATAAGAATCGACTTTTTTTTCTCTCGTACGACATATGGTGAGAATATTAACAATATATTTTAATAAAAGTAATCTATATATAGTAATAATGTCGTCTATAGTATACCCATGATTTATTTGATAAAAAAAAATCCTAACTTCACAATATTATTGTGAACAATTTGACGGAAAGCACCGTTTATATAGTTTTTGCAGAAATTGTTGGGTATTTTGAATAGAAAACCACAACTCCATTGAATATTGTTAAATGTTTTTAAATATTGATTCGAGACTCAATTTTATTGATCATCGTGTTCAAAGTATCAAATAGATTAATAATAATTTTATTTCAGCTCGCGTTCTTCGTGTGAAAATGTTCCACGACCCATCGAACATTTTATTGCGGCCCACAATTCGGTTGTTTTAGACTATAACAACCGTGTTTGATGCGAATTATGCACTTGTCATCTTCTTTTTTTTTCTCCTCTATATATTCGTATAATATACGTCGTCAAATCACCTTCATAAGGACAGCAGCGCAAATATAACAGACGTTAAACCACACGTCCAACAAATTTATTGGAATATTTCCGAAATTTATAAGACTTTATTAGAAAAACTAAAGTCCAAAGAATTTTAAGAATATTCCGAAAAATGTATTAAATGTGTGGTTTTGTTTGTATGTATGATATATTTGCGATTTGCTGACTTCATGAAGGTCGACAAATCATCACTTCGAATTTATTGTTTTTTTCCCAACATTTTTCCGGCTCAATATTCTATTTGTTTACGTATAATACGTAGCTCGTAGTCGCACACGAAGTTATTGAATTTTTTAATTTTTTTTTTTTTATGTTTTTAGAGAGACTGTAAAGGTCAACGTCTGTGACTGTACACGCGGAGTTATCGAAAATGAAACCAGTACGGACGTCCAATAGCCGTCCGAGTGATAACTACGTCGCGTCACTTCGGTTTCTCGTTTGTCAAACACGTTTTCGCAGCTTATCCGTTTTTTTTTTTTTGTGTGTCAGAGAATTCCCTTCGTTTTTATCAAAAAATCAAAATAAATAAATAACGTAAGTGGACAATATCATATCGTTTTATTAATACGACTTTGTATTATACGCTTTTAGCCGTAGTCATTTAGCGTCTGAAATAGTCACCGACGTATCTCAACGATTGATATTCGCTTTTGGTAAACCGAAATATTCTCCCGTTTGTGAACTACGAGTCCCCTACGACGGACGGAATCATTTTTGCGAAAATCGCGAAGGTCATTGAGCTTCCGTGACCATCGCCATGCAGCGTGGCAAAACCGGACTATCGATTTCGTGTGACAGCAGGTTTCGATGTCACGAAACAGTTTCGTTTCTTTTGAACAACTAACCTGACTTAAACCATAAATGTCGGGGACGAGCACGTGTGCTGAAAAAATAATTTCCTAATTTGTCAAAAATGTCCGTTACGCGCCGCTATATGATTTAATTTTATCGTTTTAAGAAAACTGTAACGAATTATTTTTATTTGAAATGGCCAATGACTTATGAATTCGAGTGAAACAACTTAAAAAAATTACGATCCCGTGACAGTATCACGGGAGGCTGCCGGACTACACCGAAATCACCAACAATTCAAATCATTGATCCATATTATGATACCGGAAAATAAGTTGTCGATAGACTTATTCTGTCCATAAATTTGTGTCAGAATAAAAACCCAATATATTCCTAATCATTTAGCCTTGCGCACGACACTGCGGATTAGAGCCTATTTGTATTTGTAATGTTATTTCTTTTTGGAAATTGGAGGAACGGAAATTGAGTGTATATATAATGCGTAGTTTTTCGTTGGTAAAAAGTTTTGAAATTCACTGCCAAAAAGTATGAGCTTATATGTCAATAAGTATTAAATTCGCGGACGCTTATGTGCCACGAACACAGATGAAATTGAATTGTTAAATAAGATTTACCCAACTCGGATAAGTGTCGAGTATATAAATATATGCGTTTCGAAATATTGCGAATAAAAATAAACGTTTCGTTTTGTTTTACACATTTCATCGGAAAAGAGTATTTTTTTTTTTTTTACTCGTAATAGCTTACATAGTTATTTAACATCAGTTGTTTAGGTGCGGCAGTTAAACGAATAAGTAAAACGTATAATGCAAACAAAGAGTCGCGTAAAAATACAAACGTATATATTATTATTACGTAGGAAATGGAAAACTTTGGTTGAATTAATATTAGGATTTAAGATGATATGCGTAGAAAATAAAAAATGATAAATCCCCAACCGAAATATACATGAATATAAGCTATCAGTTTTTGTTTTTTGTTTTTCGTAAAAAAAAATCTTTCTGATTTTTATAAGAATATTATAAAAATCACGTGTATATTATTGAAAAAAAAAATCAAACAGATTCTATTGCAGTTCAACGGTATTATTCAATTGTCGATCGATTAATAATTTTTTTTCTTCGAGTACAGATTTATTCCGATACAGTTTAAATTCAATACGATATTTTGTTTCGCCGCGTTCTCCTCGTGTTTACACGCGTTTTTAAATGTTTGAAATAACTGAAATCAATTTACAAATTATATTAACTATTCAAATTACGACATTTACGTTAAGACTTTGGCAAATATATTTTTAACGATCATTTTCTTGTTTTTATTACCGACATGTTTAATTTACAAAATGAATGTAATCAATATATATATATATACGAACTTTAATTTTTAATCTATTTTTCGGTTGAATTAAAAAAGAAAAAAAACCGTATACATTTTATTACGTTTTCAGATATACGTCTGAATCAATCGATTTGTTTATATTAATAATAATAACGAAATTATATCGATTATAGTTTGTTTTCCTCCGATGTGTCAGAGACGATTCAATATAAAACGGGAAAAAAATCAAAAAAAAAATTTTTTTTTATATATATATTATAATAATTACAACCTACACTGACGTTCCGAAAACACGCAATCATATTTTGTCGTATCGACTAAGTGGTTTTTGTGCATATAAATATATTAAAACACGCGTATCATTAAATAAAACTACTACGCCGACACTCGATGATAATCACGTATTAATTATACAATGCCGGGCAAATCCGTTTTGAATTTGTTTGGACGAATTACGAGAAAAAGAAGAAGAAGAAGAAGAAAAAAGAACGTTTTTTATTCGATTTTCGTCGAATTACGCGCAATAAACGTTTGTTATTATACTTCAGCTACGTTTTACATGCAATATAAAATTTCTGATGATGCGTGTATTCGTCGTCATCGCGACTGAAAGATATTATAAATATAAAAACCGTGTCAGTTTACATGTAACGCGTCGTTATAATAATACACACGCGTTATAATAATAATTATTGTTGAACTCGGTGACCTCGAGTCCGTGGCCTGTGCATTTTTTTATTTCAATCGGATTTATCAGTATTTTTTACTCTGCAGTGTGTACCGCAGACTGAAAATCATTTATAACGACACGTTAAACGGGAAATAACGACGATCAATACACTCCGCGTATCGCGATAATACACGCGGAGAAAAAAAACCGAACGTTATGATTTTAAAAAAGAAAAAAAAATAATACCGAAACGTTTAAAAAACGTCGTATTTAAAAATTCGTATGGATTTTACGTTTATGAACGTGACGGGGATCGGATTTAACGTGTTTAACGCGATCGCTCGCGCTCGAATTATTTTATTTATTAGTTTTCAGTTCAAACTATTAAAGTCCGCGATAGATAATGAACAATAATAGAAAATTTAATTTATAATAGAAAAAAACGAATAAGAAAAACCAATGTTACTAATAATACACAGAAAAATGACATGTGTAAAAACGATTTTTATTTTCGTTGTAATGCAACGTAGATCACAGTGTTACGATCGTTTACGAGTGCCCTCGTAAAACGATATTATAACGTACCACCCAATCATATTCCGAGAGTTTCTCTTAAGTTTCAAACAATCCGTTTTGTAATTTATGTATGCGGTGGATGTCAAAAAAAAAAAATTACCAGAAAAACGATGAGTGTGTAAATGTATAATAAACGCGATCGTACGCTTCGCACGTTATTCTAAACGAAAACAAGAACTGTTGTTTCGTATATTATATCGTACACGTTCGATTACTGCATTGTAATAGCTTGAGAATACGTCTAAATAACTGCGGTAGAACGCGCCGATAACGTCCTGCGATTTACAAAGCGATCGCAATAATATAGTGCGAAGTGTCCAACGAACAACTACACTTATTTAATTGTTGCGTTTTTATTGTACACGTGTCTTTAGACGTTCCGCACGACGTATCTTATAGTAAATCCGAAAAAATAAACTATAATTTTTATTTTTATTTTTTTTTTTATCGTCTTTATAAATTTTGTGTTGAAATCAAAATCAATCGATTTGACGTTTTTGACTATACTGACCGACGTACGTGCATAACCGTTTGATTCTAAACGGTCGTTTATGTGTATTATTTTTTTTCGCTCTTCAATTTACACAAATCAATTTTTTTTTTTTTTTAACGCTCATTTCGCGCGACTCTTCCGGAGTTCATAAAAACACGAAAAAGTATATTAGTGGTCGCGCCGCTCACGAATCGTATGAGATTGCACGAACCGCTGTAGAATTCTTTTATCACGCGAAATTCGACCGAACAAAAATGTCTATTTCGAATCGCGTAATAAAAATAAAATAAATACGTCGTGTCAATCGCGCAGTGTTTTCTTGAAAACACGCGCGCGTTACACGTGCCAAAAATCGTAGCGACTACGTGCGGCAATTCAATTAAAAATACACATCGTCTAAAATTAAAAACGTTATTGTCATTTATTGTCGTCGGCTGCTCGAAAACGGTTTGGTTTTTTTTACGCATCGATTATATTCGTATAGTGCGCAACGGAACCGAAACTATAGCGTTTGTTGCGGAAAAATAAATAAATAAATTATTTGTATTGGCGTACGTGATCGCCATTGCACACGTCCACACGGATTTCAGTTTAGTGATATCGTTTATTTTATGTGCTGTGAATTACTTATAATAATACACAAGTATAGATATATACCGTTTATTCCTGTTTATAATTGCGTTGATTGTGATTACGACTGGGCGTCGTCGTTATCTGCACCGTCGTCGAAAAATATATATTATACGTACACACATAGTTATCGATTGAAAAATTATACGTAGTCTACACGCACGTATAAATTAATAAACGATTTACATAACGTCGAAACAACGTAAATATTATAACGATTGTTTTTTATTTTTTTATTATTATTATTATTATTATTATTAAAAAAAAGAAGAGGAAGAAAAAAACGTTTCGAGTAAAATTTATGATCGTGTCTTCGCGTATTTACGTGTATTATTTACTCGACCTATACAATAGAAAGTACAGAGACGTTTTTCAAAGTAAAATATATATATATATATATATTATATAGTTTCGTGTACAATATAAAGAAATCGAAATTTTGTGGGTTAAATTATATGTCATATACAGTATTTTACTGCCGCTTACGGTATTATACAACCACGAGTGTATTTCGATTAAACAACAACTATTTGCCGCGACAATACCAATGGTTTTTAATTTATTGATTTTTTTTTTTTGTTTTTTAAAGAAATTTACTAACGTTTCATATCGAAACAGACGGCTTTTTTTGTTTTAATATCCCGCTTTATTTTAACTTTTTTTTTTCTTCGCGTGACATTTTTTTCGATCAAAATCCTTTAAAAGGTTCAAAAAGATGTTTTTCGTTTGTCCAGTAGAGGTGTTCTGTTTGTCTTGAAACTGCCAACGTGTTTTGCCATTCAAAATACTCAACCTATTTCATACGTTTTACCCAAACGTATAGGAAAGCTGTCGAACACTGTTCTCATTTTGTAGACGATGCTCTCCTTCTTCCGAGGTGTCCTCTCATACACTCTCGGTGTAGACGAACGTTCCGTTGTTCAATTGTTTCCGACACCCGAATAGCTTTTCGCCATTTTAAGTTTAGTTATTTTCTTCGTTGGCATTTGGTTTTGGTCAGAAGAGACAAGGACAGCAGCTGTTTGTTTGGCCTTAATGTTCGAACGAGCGTGAAAAACTTTTATATAAACAATAACTCGTGCCGTTCATCAGTCGAACCTTAGAGATGTTGTTATATATTTATATATTAATACCTATTGTTTTTTACGCTCTATATATTTACCAAAATTATCGACAAATATATCAAGCGCACTCTGTACCTTATGATCAACTACTCAAGTAACCTGCCTATGCTCAAAAAAATCTACACGTACAAAACCTATATCCTCAACAAGTCCTCGATTACGCGGGACCAATTTGGGCATCAAACTTCTCCCGAAATATTACTGGACCGAACTCGAACAATATTCCAATCGACAATTTTTCGCACCATTTCAAGACGACCTCGGTTCGTTTCGAATCGTTCCATTAGAAACACCAACGCTCTACGCGAAAAAATGGAAAATTCATCTTCTAAACTCAAAACAGTCTCCAACTCTACTTATACACACATCAATCGCATCTCCACAAAAACGTCTACCATCAAACGATTTGTAATCACATTTTAACAATCGCAACACCAACAAACTCAAACATAGCCACAACTCTCACCCTCTGATATGAGCACCATCTTGGAGCATAAAACGCAATACAATGCGTTATGTTCTATAGCAGTTTAAACCATAGCAATCAGTTGTTCTGCATCCTGAAAACAGTAGCCTTTGGTCCTGCACAGGACGATTGTAATTTGTGTACGATCCGTATTGGCATCAGAACGACCGCGTGAAAAAAAATTCGATCGAAGTACGTAGATTCGTATATATATATATATATAGATAAAACAATTTCTTTTTTACATATTATACGCGTCTCGCGCAACCGTATGTACGAAAGTGTTGTACGTGCGCGTGCCCGAATGTCGACATTTCGAAAACTATATACATACACACACACATACGAGTACACGAGCACAAACTCGTTCACAAGCCGATCGATTGCTTTTCCAATTACTCTGTTTTCCACGTATATATAGCCGAGCGCGCACCTATTGACCAGAGAAACTATAAATCTTGTTACGTTTTAGACGTGATGCATTTGAAAAATAGCGAGCCTCGGTACAAACCATATTCGAATTTCCCGAGGGAACTATATGGAATGGTTTGACTTCCCGCAGCTTAATTTCTTATACCCCGTCGTACAACACTGTAGTATATATATATATATATATATATATATATATATATATACATACAAACACGGTATTATATTTTGTAAGAAACAGAAAAAAAATTTAACGAAAATCTAGAAATAAAAACTTCGTTTGAAATTCACGAGTGAGTACAGCCTATACTACTATGCAACGCGTGTTTTTTTTTTTTTATATACACTAGATACGACGTTCGGGAAACACTATAAAATTTGCGAAGGTAAATTGAAGAAAAACAGCGAAAAAAGATTTATATATATATATAAAAAACATATATAGTGCATTAGAAAGAACAAAAAGTTGAAACGAGCTGTTACACGTGTATATGCGCGACAAAGTGTTCGTGAGCAATTGACTGGATTGAAATCGTAGAAAAATAATTAACACTTTGTAATTAGATATTGCCCCATCTCGTTATGATACGTTTAATAATTGTTGACAATGAGAAAGGTGATGGAATGTCATAGTAAAAAGGCAGAACGACTGGTTATAGAGAATATAAATCGGCATGAATGGATTACTGAAACAAATTATAGAAAGAAGTGTGGAAGAAATTACAGAGGAAGACCGAGATTAAAGCACATCCAATAGCTAATGAGTGACTAAGGATGCGATGTTTCATATGATGTGTAAACGAAAAGGAATGTGGGAATTGTAGGGAAGAGTGGAAATTAGTTGTAAACCAATATGCGGATTAAAATCATAGAGAGAGAGAATACTTTTATAAAAAAAAAATAATACGGTTTCGAAATGACTATATATAGACGCGTTTTAATATTAATTGACTATATAGTGTAAATATTATTGACGAAAACATATTTTAATATCAAAATTCGTTTATCGCGTGTTATTATTATTAATTTCAATTCTAGCGTTATTTTATATATATACTAGAATTCGTATTGTAAAGGTTATCGTACACTAAATTTAAAAACGATTATTAAACGTTAAAATCTAAATCCGGAATTATAATAAGCGTATAAATAAATACTCAATACAGTCGGCATTAGACGGCCGTCGATGTAATATTAAAATCAGATTAATTATTCAATACGGACGATATTGACAAGAGTAATCAAAACTTAAATTTCCAACAACGAGTAAATATTATATACAGCTAATTATTATAGTTATTGAGTTTTTTTTTTTAAAAAAAAAAAAACAATATATCGATACAGTGTAGTTATAATGTAAATGAATAAAATAGAAATCGTTATTTATCATTTTATGAATTCGTAATACGAGAAAATAATCCGTTTAAAAAAAAAAACCAATTCCAATTTACATTTTAAACAATTTTTTTTTTACCATCGCGGTTGTATTATGCGATTTTTATACGTGCGGTGTACATACGGGGTATACATGTTTTTTTTCGTTGTTAAATTCTTCAAATTACAATTTTAATTGAACTAAAAAAAAAAAACATTTTTCGCATTCTATCGAAATAATGTTTTATAATAATAATAATAAAATTAATTACATATAAGTATATTATATAATCGGGAGAAATGTTAAATCTATTGAAATTGTTTTCTTTTTAATAACAAATGGCTGATATTAATTATATATATAATAAATTGAGAATTAAAATATATTTACTTTTCATTTTTTTAGTAAATGGAATTGCATTATTTAGACGTAATTATTGGACGTAAGAAAACAAAAGAATTAATGTTAAAAAAAAATGTCTCTATTTTTTCTTTGAAGAGTGTATAGTGTGTGAGATAACTCTGGTATTGTATCGCGTTCAATTGTGAAAAACGTTTGAGTTTTCCTTGTTAATAAAACAAATTTAAATTAACGTTTTATTTAATACGAATGTATTTCCGATACAGGATTCCCCTTGAATAAGTCTTTCCAATGTGCAAATTATTCGCGTGAATTGTTCCGTCAATCATTTGTTACGGCAACAATATACCGTTAATTATACGCTGAACGAAGACGCGTTATATATTTATATCCGTTCGACTTTTTTTTTTCTAATAAAATATATACGGGAGAGAAAAAAATCAAAGCGAAATACATTCCAAATGTATATTTTCTCAATAAAATTCGAGACGCTTTATATTAATAACGCATTTATTTACTCTTTGAGAAAATATAATACCTACTTATATATATATATAATCAAAGACTTTTTTTTTCAAAGAGTATTCTTTATAACGCTGCAGTTTTTATAATCGTAGAATTTTTTTTTTTTTTTATCTCATTATAACCGACCGAAGAGAATCAATAGGTCAGTCGTTCGGGGCAATATATAAATTACATTATTTCAACTCGCCGCTACAGCCAGTGTGCGTTGTGTACAGTACTTGTAGTCGTTCTCTGCGAGCGATGTTTTTTTTTCTCGCAACGGTTAAAAAGAAGAAGAAAAAACGACATACCGTCGTCGTATTATAACGAGACTGTATATGCATAAATATAGTCGTATCGTATGCGTATGTGTGTGTATAGTGTAGTGTTCTCGATGACGACGCGGTCCATTAAAACGCACGGGATTTATCGTCGAGACGCAATAAATACAGAAACGTTTAATGCGACGAAAAATGTTCGCGTGTCTCTATTGTCTGTAAAATAATAATAATAATAATAATTAGAATAATAATAATAATACGGAACAAATATTTTATATTTTTATTAGATACATTTTTGTGTAACATAATGCGTATGCAAGCGATCCCTCCCCTCCCTTGGAATATTATAAAACGTGTAACATTCGATGCTCTTGAAATTAAGTAAATGAAAAATGACCACGGAGAATAAAACGCGTATTATTTACGTTTGCCGTCCAATTAGTTCATTTCATTGGCATTCATTTGACAATTTTGTACTACGCGTAATAATCGTACATTTTAAATGAGAATCTAATATAAACGGGAATACCTTCTTCTTTTTATTTTAAAAATAAAGTTATTATAAGACATTGTAATAAACGTTTGAATAATAATAATAATAAACAAAAAAAAAACAAAATGCGACGCTTCAAAGTCGTACAATATAGTATATTATATACATGTGAAACGTCCAAATAATTTAAAAACTTTTAGCTTCGAATTCGTAGACAGTTAGAAATCTAAAACTCGTTTAAAAGTTTAATATTAAAGATGGAAAGTCGGTTATGCTTTCACAATTTGAAATCATTTGTTGTTTTATTATTGTTATTATTATTATTATTATTATTATTATTATTATCGTACATTTATTATTATTTAACAATTTGTAAGAAAAAAAAATTATCATTTATGATTTAATTTCGTCATCATCGAGAATTAAAAAGATATATATTTATAATTCCTGTGTGGTCTTCCTATAATGTGTTGATAACTATTGAATGAAAGTATTTTCACGGGGTAAACATTTAAAAAAAAAACGTATCAAATAAATTTCTATATAAAAAAAAAGAACAAATCGAAATCAAATTCCCTTTCAATTTCATATGCATATATATTATTGAATTCGTTAAGAAGACAATAATATATTTTTCGTAATTGAATACGATAGTACCTATCATAATATATAAACACACGTCCGTCTGTCCTTGGTACGCATTATTCAAACGTTACCTTTATATAATGTATGCGCAATTCGGTGTAGATGTTAGTACACACGAATAATAATAATAATAATAATAAACTCGGTAAACACAACGTATTTATAATATTTACACGGTTTACAGTGTTTTATTAAACAAAAAGTTTTTCTTCTGTCATTGCAGTTCTTCTAAATTTTTTTACGATCGTAAAGACATTTCATTTCTCGTGTCTCACGTTCATGCGTAATTTTCATGAATTGACGTTATTGCGATAAATTATTATAGGAAAATTTGTCTTCTGTTTTGTGCGTAACTCCCATGCGAATTAAAACATTTATATCGGGACGTGTTTGGGCTTATTAGAATGTATTCTCGCGTATACATTAATCTTTGCTTTCGTTTCACATTTGATAAATAGAAAGTGGCGGGCACATTAGGCGTGTAACGAAATTATCGCAACCTAACTCTTGCCAGTGTGTTGTAATTGTGTATATTATGAGAATTTGGCGCGGGATCAAATAGATTTCGGGAAACAAAACGGATACGGCGCTCGAACAGATTACGCGCAGTAAAACCGTATAAACAGCATCGCGTCTTTTCTTTCTCGTATCCACTGGCCGACCTACGTAAAAAAACACAATAAATAAATAAATAAGAATTTTACGATAAATTCAAATTCCACTTCTTTTAACGTATCGAAAATTTAAGCGAGCGCATAACCATACATTATATACTTCACGCATCTATTACCACCGCTTATTTTAAAGTTAAATTTTAGAATCCTCTCCGTCGCCCCTTAACTTCTCAATTATCTTCTATTAACTCTCCAACTCGAAATAAAATATAATTAATAAATGTCACAATTATTGAATTATTAAAGTTTGTGTAAGATTATGATTATAGGTGTTATTAAGTAAAATCTTAAAAACTCCGTTGAAATTTACAACTACGCATTTCTTAAAATAAAAGCAAATGAGTCACATTTTTTACTTATGAACACTGGCCCATGAGACGATTTCAATACTATATCAATTTATCTGTGGGCTTCGGGTTAAAAATCGGGTTGGAACAATAATAATAGTATATTATTACGAAGATTCGCCCGTATAGGATTTATCCTGAGTACAGTTGAATATTTAGAATTATCACGCTAAAAACGCCGAGAGTTTTTAATTAAATCGAAAACGACGCGTACGCAATACTTATAATAATAATAATCGCTGCTCACTAACGAAAGATAAATTCGCGGGAGCGGTGCGCGCTCATTTTCCGGATCGCTAAACATTCCCGAGCGTGTATTGAGTTGTACCGCGCGCGCTTGTAACTCCAACTCGCATACCACAACACGCACATACACACTTGGTTTCGTATCGGTAGAAATAAACGTACATAATATTATGATGTAACGTGCATATACACTATAATAGTACTAACCGGGTCCGGACTAATGAGGAGGAAGGGGAATAGAGGAAGCACGCGTCCTCGGGGCACACGGAAATATGTTTGAAATTAGTCCGAACACGAGACTCCTTAAAATCATTTATCTTCGGAACGTGATTTATTATCATTAACGAAACCGTATTGAATTTTGCCAAAGACGAAGCGATGAAAAAATGTTTTAAATATAATTACATACATACTGATATAATAAATCTGAAGAGTTTGTTTGTCGTTCGAACGCACTAATCTCTTGGACTACCAGTGGCATTCGAAAAATTCGTTTTGGCATTCGATAGCTCGATTCTCGAAGACGGATATATGATGTTTAAAATCGCGCTAAGACCCTTACGGTAGCCGGTCGAGAAGAAAAAACCGTCGGAAAGGACGCTAAGCAAAAACGAAGTGATAGCCCACGGACGGACGCGGTGGGTCGGGGACCGACAATGTCAGATAATTATGAAACGAGTCTTGAAAAGTCGACGAAGTCAGTTATTCGTCAGTCGTTGATCGACATTTTACCAGCTCAGCTGAGCTGAAAAGGCTTGTTGTTTTTTATGTATTTATTTCATTTTTTTTTTTTTTTTTTCATAAGCGTTTTATAAAATAAACGAATAAAAACTTATCGTGCGATGAAACGTGCAAAATATAATATTTTGAAAATAAAAATCGAAGTTAAATTCAATTCCTTTTTTTTTTTTTATTTTAATTTCGAACACCCTTACACCGCGAGTGTTGAATAACGAGTTGAACAAAATTCGAATCATATGAGATGTGGCGATGTGACGAAGTGTACGGAGACAGCTAATTTTATATCCAATAAAATCGTCAAATCTCAATTATGGGCGCCCCATTCCACACCGGAGACGGTTTGAACATTTACTTCTTACCGGGGCACGTTATACGAAACTACCCCCTTCACCTGTATTACAAGAAATTTTTTTCTCGTCTCGTTCGATTTACTTTATAACTTTCCTATTTGAACGTTAATACGTTCGAAATTTATCACTGCCAAATGTGTTTATAAATTAATTCGCGTACAAAATTGTTATTAATTCAATCAATATTCGCTTATGAAATGCAGTGTTATTCTGTGAATTTAAAATTGTGTTGTGCCCGGTTTTCGTTTTAGTGATAGCAAAAAATACAATACATACTAATCTAAAGTAAATATTATATGTTTAATGCGTATCATAAAAACTAAATATATATTATAATATTATCTATTATTCATTTTTATGTTTTTAAACAAAACTATTTATTCTATATTACAATACCGGATCTCATTAAAAACAGTACTTTTATACATATATATATATATTTAATATTGGTTTTAAATTACTTAATTTATTAAATATAATTCTAATAATATATGCGCTTTATTGTAAAACGCATATTTTTATACGATATAATAATAATATTTATTTATATTTATACGTAATAATATTCGGTGTTTATACGTATATAAAATCTCGATTCGTGGCCAATCGTACACTACCGTCGTAATATTACCTTGTTCTGTTATTGATTGTGCAATCAATGCCTATTAGTGTTGATTTGAAACAAATCGAGAGAAGTGTACACGCTTATATCCAAATGTTTGCATTCGTCAATTTCTAGGCTTGACCTAGGCTTGACCCAACCCACTCCAGAATTCTTTCTTCCGAGACACGGAGAGGGAGGGGGCGAGAAAGGGCAATCCTCTCTCCTGCAGGGTTTTGACAAACGGTTGGGCGAACCGCCGCACGTTTTGTTCAAACAATTCGTTACACACAAAAGCGTATCTCTAAACGCGGGTCTCGATCGATCCGACCGATAATATTTTATTCGCCGCGAGTACTATTATTATTAATTGTTCCGGTGTAAAATGAACAACGCGTTGACGATCACTGTAAACTGATGTCAGTGTAGTCTCCGTCGGACACGTTCACGCATTGCGATAAATTTAATACAATAATTAACCAATCACTCCCCCCCCCCCGCTCCCGTTTTTGTGCAGTAATACGTACAGATCTCATTGTAATGTTTTCCTTTATTGGTGGTGAAGGGGTGGGGGGGGGCAGGCCCATATTTACAAAAATTGCCGCCAGGGGCAACATAAAATTTGCCGCCCCCATATATATACATTTTTATGACATTTCAAAATGTTGCCGCCCTTAAATCTCTTGCTAATAATGCCGCTAGGGGCAATTGACCCTCCGAGCCCCCCCCCCCCATAAATACGGGCCTGGGGGCGGGGGGGGGGGAAAGAATCTCTTGGACGCGAACGGATTTCTTCGTAAAAACGTAACATCTGACGAAATCGTTGAACAGAGACGGTACGGCGTTCGCGTCTATCGATCGAGCTCGATAATGTACAAGTTGATTACAGTACAATCGGTACGGTAAAAAAAAAAAAAAATTTCAGGCCGAGTCGGCGTACTATTATTTTTTGTCATAATGTACACGGTCCCTGCGCGCTTGGGAAAAGAAAAAAACCTCCGGGGTTTCGAACGAAAACGCACAAATAAAATACGGTACGAATAAATCGTAAACAGGCGGCGTAACACACACGCACACAAGCGTTTCGATAAGGTCGCTCGGCTAATTTTAAACGGATGTACAAAATATTTTGTGTTCTACACACACCGCATCGTCGCGGCTACTACTAACCTGCCATTACGCGTTCGACTGTAGTCTGCGACGACGGCAACGAAATATTATTTTTATTATTATCGTCGCGCGACAACGTGACGACGACGACGACAACGTCGTTGTTGTGTACACACGCGCGTTTATTATTTAATCGGTTGATTTTTTCCTGTTTTTCAAAAACCGGTTCATTTTTTTTTTTTTTTTTATCAATCCGTAGGTTATACAGTCCCCGTTGCCGTTAACCGCACTCGGTTGCGCGCAAGGGCGTATACGAGGAGGAGGGAGGGGTGGCCCTAGATACTCGTGTGTGTACTGACAACTAAGATTAATCGAACTAAAACCAAAATGTAATAAAACATTTTTTTTTTTTATTTAATATAAATTATTTTCATATAATTCTAAGTTGGCGACAGATTCGACGGGCCGTTTTTCTATTCGCCCCCTCCTAGGGGATGAAATAAATACGCCCCTGGTTGTGCGTGTATTTTATATAAGAACGCGACGTTTTTAAATGAGTATAAAATGCACGTGCGAAATTAATAATTGTAAACGAGTTCGAATGTCTAATACAATTATTGTTATTATTGCGTTTCATTTTATTCTGAATTTCCAAACGCAAAAAAAAAATCACACGAATGATTTCCGTTGGATCGACAGCAAATTCGAAACGCGCGAACGGTTTCCACACGAGTGTATTACGTGCGTGTGTAAAAGTTATTACAGCAGCAATTATCGTGCACCTGCCACAGCTAGGTATGCTCGCCACGAATAAATACTCGGTAAAACGATAAATGTACGCTCACAATCCTATATGGATACGAGCAAATAAAATTTGTAGAGTTTATATAAATATAAACTCTACAAATATAAATATGTATACGCGTGTATCGTGCACAATCTTTGCGGGTTATTGTTTGAGGACGAATTATTATTGATTTCACGCGCGAAACAGATGGTTTCGAACGGAACTACGAGAATATAACGAGTGGTAAAAAAAAACAAAAAAAATTTCGATTTCAAATATCATTTTCTCACTCGGACGCTGTAGTTATGACGTACATGAAAAAAAAAAAAACAAAACAAAAATCTCCACCGACGTGAACCGTGGCCCAGATAAATCGTACCGACTGTAATGTTACAAATACTATCCCCGTCTAAACACAATACCCGGCACCCACTGCAATCGTTAACCGACAACAATACGCTTATATTATCACGTAATAATAATAATAAAAAATAACGTGTTTCGTAAATGTCAAAAAAAAAATAAATAAATAAATAAATACGATCTGTCACGTGACTACTAATACGATCCGTTCACGTCAAACCGTCGTCGACGTATATTATTAGCTCGAAGAATTTCCTAAAATATCTGTCGACGCGATTGCGTTTCAGAATCTCTCGGCAGATCGATATTATTATTATTATTATTATTATTAGATCGCCTCCCCCCCCCCCACCACCGCGTTTTGTGTACGTTGTTAGTGGTCGTCGTCGTTGTTGTGCGCGGTACGTGTACACGACGCGGTCGCGGCTATATTGGAAATTATGCGCGCAGCGGGACGCGGCAATGGCCCAAAAGGAATTCGGAACGCGGACGGACGGGTATAAATTTCTGGTCGACCGTCTCTCTCTCTCTCTCGAAATATATTGTCTGTGAGCACACACACACACACCTGACAACAATATCTAACAATCGTTGAAACACGGGCGGCGGTGGTTTGTGACGTTTTCCCCCCCCCCCCCACCCATTTCTTTTTCGTCTAAAAATGTTTTCTTCCAAGCGGGAAACGGTGTTAAGGAAACAAATCATAAAAGAAACGATAAATCCGCTGTTAAACGAGTACGTCGGCGCGCCGGTACATAATTTCCGAATAAAATAGAAATAATAATTCCGATCGTCATTTACCGGATTTTATTCGACGAATTGCTTACAAGTGGAATAAAATATTTCAAACGTTTCTTTCGTTGAATTTCCGACGTTTTATTAAACAATTGAATTCCCCCTCCCGTTTCAACTAGTACTCGATAAATTTGTCCCCGTCGCTTTTTTCAATTTACAGCGCAAAACGTGCCGAACAAACCCGTTCATCACGGCACCAGCTGCTGCTGCTGCTTAATATATGACGACGCGATACTATCTGAAATAATTACGTTCGCGGTTGTCCGCATAAATACGGACGTGTATACAGGGGAAAAAAATTACCAAATATCATTCGTCGGTATGGATAAAAATCATATTTCGTACAATAATCTAATACGAAATTTCACAATATTTCGGTGAAAACGTACGCGCGAATCGTCGTCGATAAAATTGTTCACGTTAAAAGTACCGGATCGAATTTTTTTGTTAATCCGAAAAATTCTATTCGTCGTTCGACTCGAATCGACGAATCGATCACGTGATTCCAATGTCGATTTCTCCTGTACACGAATTCTCCTTCCGTCTACAGCTCGTTATCCATCCCTGTTTAAATTTTATCGCGGTCGCGAAATTTTCTATCCCTGCGGCTGCTGTATCGCGTAATATCGGTCTTGATTTACCTGTAAAAATCATTTACATTTATATATATATATATATAAATAATAGATTTTTTTTTCTCTTACTCGTTCACATTAATCGTCGAACCGTACCGCGTGATTAATATTTTCGTAGTTCCAAACGAAAGCTAAATATTTTAAATTATTTATTATTTTCAACTGCGATCCTAACAGCGTTTAGGTTCGACAAAACCTGCAGACGTTATGTTATTATAATACACACACACGCATATCTTCGTATAGCCGTTATATAGTATTCCGGACTAATGGCGTTTTCCACTCGGCTGCGCGTGTCCCTCCTCCACTACGCGCGCGCCGTCAACGTCGTCGCGGCGGTGTGTGCCTGCGGCCAACGCACCAAGAGCGTGCCGCGGCTGCTGCTGCTGTTGAATACAACACCGACGCGAGCAGATGATATAATAATAATAATAATAATAATAATATGTTATAATATATCGATGGCGTATAATATATTGCGTGCACGCCGGTCCAAAACGGCACAGCATCGTTATTTTACTTATTTTATATCGCTCTGCGGTTTGCTAATGCCGTGTTAGAGAAAAAAAAGAAAAAAAAAATTCCATTGACCGACGTTTTCGCGCGCGACTATTTCGATAATAATCCAATACGGTGAACACTAAACCAGTCGATAAAATTCGTTCGTCGTTTGATTTAAATTATCATTTGCGACTAAACGCGTTTAACACGTATCCGACAAATACATATTACGTTTTTTAGTTGTTGGTAATATTTTTATTTACGTGTGATTGTACTCTGCGCTACATAATATCGGTTATTAAATGACAATAATTACTCTTTAATCATGTCGTGCGAGACGCAAGCGATTCTTATTTAAATATAAAATATTTCTGAAAAAAAAAACCACTCGTCCTAATATGGAATTCATATAAATAAAATGAATTCGTGAAAAATATTTTGGATTAATTTCTTTTATGAAAAAAAATCTCTGAATATTTGAATCGTTAAACGGAAAATAAACTTCTCTACGTCCGAATTACGAGTTAATATTTATTCTTTTTTTCATTTAACTTTTAACCGGAGTCAATATATATATATATATATATTTTTTTTATTCATTAATTATATAGTCGGTAATTGTACATGTATGTATGTGTACATTCGGACTCGAGATAATACTGTCAGACACGCCTGCGGTTGTCGTCGCAATACCCGCCGAATTCGTTAATAACGTTTCGAACGACATACTATGCACAACGTATTGATGACAAAATAAACAGTGCAATATTAGTCAAATAGGGGAGGGGAAAAAAGCGCAAGTGACGAAATATTGAAATTATTTTCAAATCGCAATTGAAACCAAATGAAATCAACAGACGAACGTTAATAATATAATATATTACAGGTGTTACGCGCGATTCGTAATAAATTAATAATACGCACTATGATAATATTTATACGTGTTATCGCGTAAATTTGTCTTCTTCTTCTTCTTCTTCTTCGGTTTTCCGTACACATCCGATCGATCGCTCTTGTTTTACGTATGTTCTCCATTGCAAATCGGTTTTCACTTTTTCCGCGTTACGTTCAACGCTTTCCAGAAGCCGTTTACCTCGATGTCCTTGCCGTAAAACCTTGTCGGCTTTTTACACCGCGGAGTTTTTTTTTTTCGAGATATTTATACAATAAGAATACACTTATACAATAAGAATCTGTGCAGGAATAATTCCTACGTCGTTATATCCTTTTCTCCCCATACTCCTGTGTGGTCGTATATTCTCAGGATTTTCCTCTCAAACACCGCATTTAATCTTAAATACCTTCGTTTTTCTACGGAGTCGCGTCTCAGAGGCGTATCTAAAATAAAATATCAGACAAATCACGCGCATCTGATTTCGACAGGGTACGTCGTAATGTAAGATGAAACGCATACCCAGAAAATACTTGTTTATTTTATATATATATATATATATATTGAAAATATTCTCTCGCTCGTTACACAATTGTGCGCGTGACAATACAGTGTAGGAGACGATATTTCATTTCTTTTTCCGCGTTTTAACGCGCCTTGTTAATCTATAACGCGCAATACAGGTGAAGAATTCGAACGATTTACAAAAAAAAAGTCATGGAATCGTTGCGCGATACCCACACGGTGATCATTACATATACATTATAATGTATAACTCGTATACGCACATACGAGTTTCACAATAGTGTTAAAAACGAAAGCGTTATCGGAACAAATAGGTAAAGAATGATCTCGAATCCAGCAAGGGGAATGGGAAACGATTTGAATTGTTTGTTCGCGAAATACCACGGATATGTTTTCGAATGCGCGCCGAGTAATTTAATTTAAAAATTTTTTTTTTCTTCTTATTTTAACGATATCCGTGCGCTCATTATTACTGCGAGCGACGGCGTATATATCCAGAGGCCGTAATAGCTGCGTTTGGCGATTTGGACGTTATTGAAAAAAATTATTGAACGTTTAAACTTAAAAAACCAAAAAAAAAAAAAATGTATTCACTTACACGTATATCGTATGACGTATTGTCGTAATACGGAGTTGTGTGGAAAACGTTTTCATACGCGCTCGTTCGCCCGAATATTTTTTTTTCTAACACATCTAATGAACGACGCCTGTGTATAATATAACACACAGCGGAGGTATTGTCGCGGTGGAGTGTGTACAAATCGTCACGGATGTTTTCGTATATATATATATTTATAATATATTATCGTATTACGTAACACGTCTTGCTGCTTTACACTTTTACAAATATACACTCGCGAACACGTCGTCGTATTATGTATTTTCCATACCGAATTCACACGTACTTGTTTTCATAATGATTTCTTTTACACGTCTGGGATTAATATTTTTCGATAGTCTCATATCAATAAGAAAAAAAAAACAATTTACAGTCGCATCGGAGAAATCGATTTACTCACTATAATAATTATATGTCTAAAAAAAAATATTATGTCTGCTGCTGTCACACAGTTCAAAGTCCAATACTTGCTCTCCAATCATTGCTACAGTAACAATAATTTACTTTCATTTAATTCCGATTAAATTACTGTTGACTTAAATGAACAGTTGATTTAATTAAATTTAAAGTACATATCGACTGTCATTAATAAGTGGGCAAAACTAATAATAATAATAATATTGATAATAATTCTTATACGCGTTTATATATATATATATATATATATATATATATATATATATGCGAATAGAAAAATTCTAACAAATCGTAGGACATAAATGGTTAAGAAAAGTTTTTACCGCCGATTCAATAAAATAAAATTCGACAAAACGTCTATTCGAATATATGAAAAAAAAAATTAAGTTTCTACTTAAATAACGTAATGCTAAAACTGATGTACATCAAATGTATTATTATAATATTTTTTTTAAAAAATATTATCGAGAACCAATATTTTTTCATTGCTTTTTTTTATACTACCAAACGCTCCGAGTTTGATCGTTGACGTTTTTACAATGAAATGGTTAATAATGACGTAGAAAAAAAAAATGTATATTTATGTAGTTATACGAATACCGCGAGTGAAACGATAGAAATCGACGAATTCGGGGAAAAAAAGTGCTCTGCACGCTATAATGATTCACTGTTATTATTTATCCGATCAATGTAAATCGTTTGAAAACGGAAAATCGACCGAGACTTATATAAGCTATGAATAATAATAATAATATGGTACGTTTCGTATTGCGTTAAAAATTTTTTTTAGCGCTGAATAAAAATGAAATGTGTCGCGTTCCGATAACGACCGCCAAACATTATATCTGTTTATTCGTACAAAACAAACATAATATATCGAATATATATTATATATTTATTTTTTTTTTACGTATAATATTGAATATTCGAATTTCAACGCGCCTATTTCTACTGTACTTGCGTACATTATAAACAACAATATATTCAGTATACCAGCTATATAATATGATCGAAACGACGAACAATACAGCATCCGTTACACACACACACACACACGCGTATAGGACACAACAAAATCGTTTTTATTTGCCACACACGTTATCGATATGCTGCTCACATGTTAAAACGCTGCTCAAAATAATAAAAAAATAAAAGCCTGCAAATAGTTGCAGTCCACCGCCGATTCTGTCAGCTGGTCAAGTATTCGAACGTGACGTAACATCCGAATAGACGA
This sequence comes from Chaetogeoica ovagalla, assembly GCA_032441825.1. NCBI lineage: Eukaryota > Metazoa > Arthropoda > Insecta > Hemiptera > Aphididae > Chaetogeoica > Chaetogeoica ovagalla. Next base: position 4,131,938 of record CM063732.1, on the reverse strand, counting down.
TCACAATCGATTATTAATTATTATTATTATTATTATTATTATTATTATTATTATTATTATTATTATTATTATTATTATTATTATTATTATTATTATTATTATTATTATTATTATTATTATTATTATTATTATTATTATTATTATTATTATTATTATTATTATTATTATTATTATAACATAAGCGAATTCGTGTGACGACATTGTATCGATTCACGTCGTAATAATACGCGGAAAATGATTGTGGTGGAAAGAAAAAAAAAATCGAAAAGAAATACAAAACCCGCGGCGCGGTATACGCGCGTATAGTGTTTCACGCGTACCTACCGCGCGCGCGCCAGAGAGAGAGAGAGAGAGAGAGAGAGAGAGAGAAACACACGACACGGGAGCCGAGTGCAGCGGTTCTATACGTAAAAAAAAAAAATAATAATAATAATAATAAAAACGATGGCGAGAGGAGAAAGAGAGAGAGAGAGAGAGGAAAGAGGTAACACGTTAAAGATTAATCGGAATCACGCGAGACACTCAGCGCGGTGCGGCAGCATTCCAGTCGAGTTCATCCAACGGATGAGAAACACACGGCCGCGGTGTAAACAGATTCTCGTCTCGTCCATGCATAACGCCTACTGCACAGCACAGTTACTTCACGCATGATTGTCTTCACTGAATGGACGCACAAAGACACACTGCTACTACTGATGATGATGATGATGATGATGGTGATATAGTTTCGTTGCAATCGTCTCGTGCGTGTTTCGTATATCCTACCGCATCACCATCGCACCGGCAACATTCGTTCAATGATAACACGGCTACGTCTGTAGTATACCCGAAAAATTCTACCGAAAGGAACGCTCCGATCTGTAACAGTCGCATACGGGTACGGTAGCAAATCGCATTTGGTCGGCGGCAGAACAGCCAGAGATCATTTCAATAATATTAATAATAATAATAATAATAATAATTTTTTTTCCGAGCGTAATAGAAATAGCAAGCGAAAAATCGCGTCGGATTTCGTGGAAATCGATTTTTCGCGTTATTTCCTCGTCGTTTTCCGAACTAATACGGTAAATAGAAACGCGTGAGATGTTCGCAACGAACGTGCGATTTTACGCAGTATTTACAATAAATCCTTTTGGAATATAATTTATTTATTTTTTCGTATCCGTAATTGTTTTATTTAAATTAATAAACGTTTGTTTAAAAAAAAAAAATTTACGTTTTGTCCTTATAAAAAAAAAAAAAAAAAAATCGATTGCCTCCTACAACAACGGACCTATACGCCTGATCACCGTCACTGCAGTGTACAATGTGAATGGAAAATAAACCTTAGAAAACTGATTGTTAGCTGGCCGTATACGCGAGACAAATTTGTTCGAACGACACGACATTTTTTACGGGTTGGGTGAAGTTAGTTTACAATATTTACAATGTTCCGACCGCACAATACAGACACGCAGCGCACAAACGAAATCGCCGCTGGCGTACGCGTCGCGTCTCGGGAACATAACGGTTCATCGGTTGCCGGATACGTTATTCCATTGTTGTTTTCCCGATACCGTCGCCCGGAGTAGTTGCTGCTGGATGCTGTACGGTGCGGTGTGCTATAATAATACGCGTACACAGTTGCACCACAGATTTCCCCCGTTGTCGACAATCGCAAATAGTTCTGACGTTACGCGATCATACGCGTATCACAATACATTCCAGTGTTTTTTTTCTAATAAAGGGCGTCCGCATCAATGAAAACTCCTGGGAAGGGATATAGTGTAGGCTACAAGCCACGAGGTTGATAGCGTTTGCACGCCGCTGACCGCTAGACTGAGCCATTTGCCGGTTCGGACCGCTATTTATATGCGTCTTGCCCCCACTCCATGGCGTGTCGTAGCGCTATCTGGTGACTACTCTTTCCGGTTTTATCGCAGTCGACTGACGCACTATGTCAGTATACGCTGGTGTTTAGTTTGACGCCAACCGAGCGTTCAATCGTATGCTTATTTACTACATATATATATATATATTATTTTTATTATAAATAATATTGTTTCGCGTATTTCAATGAAATTTAATTTAATTAATGATTCGTCTTTTTTCGTTGTACACTCGTTCACACGTTTACTCGTTTATTTTACACTTTTAACCTTTTTTTTTCTTTAACTTTTACTGGTTTATTCACATTCACACTGTAACGATTAGTCATGTTTCTTCGACCGATCGAGTTTGCCTTCAGCTATGCACTAAACGCTTGATCACGAATGATTATCGACGCATACCATGTGCGCTGACCGTCGGTCAAGCACTTATTCCAGCCTTATACAACTTTTCCAAGGGGTAGGTTACTTTGAAAACGGAGTATAACCATAACATAATTGGACCAACTTACAAGTCGATATTTAACTGATGATTGCACTGTAAACGCACACTGAGTCTTGTGCCTATTTTGAACAATACTACGGCGCTTGATCGAAAGTAACATTTTCATGGCACGGTTAAACCCATGTCAAAATTCGGTATTTATTTTTGTCAAAAACACGGTGCTATGAACCAGATTTGCACCGTACCTCGAGTTTCATCTATTGATGATTTAATACGGCGTCTGCACCTAAAGTGCTACTCGAAATGTCTTCGATAATTCTTGATCGACACAATGTTTTCATCACTTCTAAACGAGTTGAAAAACTTCTTACGGTGAAGACAGCGATTTTTTTTTACCTATGTAAGGAAAAAATCGTACCTTTATATTCCCTTGAGCTGTGTGTGTTAAATCGATAAATCGATGACAGTTTGTTTTTAAAGTATAACTCCTTGGTACGGTAATTTTATATAAAATTAAATCTGCGATAGAAATAAAAAAAGTGTCACATAATGAACAAATATTTTATTCTCTTTTACAGCAATTGTGTAGGTGCGTGGAAGGCTGCGATTCTTCAAAGAAGTTATTTGAGTGATTTATGAACGTATTTTACAAACGAACCATTAAAGAGTACGCCTTATAAGTTTACGGGAAGAAAACTGAATAGTCTGGAATGTAATTAAAAACATATTAATGTCTATCAAAGCAGACGACTCGATTGAGATGTTGCTTTGAACACGTTTTGTGCACCGAAAGTACTTTTTAGAAAATAAGAACAAAAAAAAATAAATAAATATATTGAGCCGCGGGTGATGGGAATATGAATTACTCAGACGGAGATTTTAGAGTTTTATTATTACTACGGCATTATATTTTTAACTCTTCAACACAATTTTTGTACACTTGTCGCAATGTTCTTACGCGAGTACATAATAAACGAATCTGCACGTGACACGCAGTTGATAAAATTTAAAACGGTAACTGTAATAATAATTTGTGATTTTGTACGGGCGGTGAGTTATGTTTTTTTACAAAAACCAAAACGTATTTTTATCCGAATAAACAAATCGAACGTTATACAAATATTATATATATATATACGTAAAGTTCGTAATTATTTTATTTATATTATTTCTTAATATTGTACTACGGGAGGAGGGGGAGGCCTTACATAATATATGTAAAACTTTGTCGTTTCGCTCAAAATCTAAAACCATTGAATACACGGGACGCGTGTATCAGATAGAAGGTCGCCGTATGCATTCCATGAGATATGAGACGAAGATACAATGCACGTATAATTTTCTCCGTGGTATTTATCGTGTTTTTATTATTTACTTTTTTAGATTACAAGATACAAAACTGCGTGTTTACAGTATCGATTTTAGCATCAAAATCGGTCGTTTTTACATAACGAAAATAATAAACGTGGGCGCGTATGGCGGCTGCTCACCGTTGTGGTGCGCGCATATTTTACGAGAATTATACGAAATGCGAGTTCTCCGGGTTCAGCGTCTAAAACGTATAATACTCAAAAGCCGTTTAATTTAATTAACGTTATTATTATTATTATTATTGTAACACGTTGTATGATATATTATTGACGTCGTCGCCGTCGGTCACATATCGGTCTCCTGTACACGGCGCGTCTACTCTCACCCGTTCACAGCTGCTACCGGGCCGTTGCCCGACCACAAGCGCGCAGCGTATACCCAATATGAGTTGTTCAGAAGTGACTACAGCGTAATAATAGTAGCAGCAGCAGCAGCAGCAGCAGTAGTAGTTGTTAGTTGTAAATAGTTGTAATATGTGCCGAAGTAAAATACAATATGTTATATATTACGCGCGAACGGCTGAGTAGGCTGTGGCCGCTGTAACAGAAAAAAAATATATATATATATATTATGGTACGCAGTAGTAATTGGACAAGTAGTTGTTTACGATGCGAGTTTTAAAACGGCTATAAATAATAATCTCCCGGTGTGGCACATGATTTTATTTTCATCGTATACATATATATATATATATATGTATATACGATCTTTTTTCATTCTGATTTCTCTTTTCGTTTTTTTTTCCCCCCCGTAGTATTAAGTTGCAAATCGTAGTTAGTACTGCATCGCAGTACACGAACGGGACGATATGACGAGAAATAAAAAAAAAAAAATTACTAGAAAACAATTTTTTTTGTTTTTAGCTGATTTCTTCGTGTGGTATACGCGCAGATTTTCGAGGTAATCACAACTACAAATATTCGAATAATTATTGTACACAATTATATTAATCGTTTGAATTAAAAATTAAACATTTTTTTTTTTACGAAATAGACCAGTGTATACAGCGCACGCGTTTAGTACGCGTAAAGGTCGCAATCGATTCTTTCTAAACTAAAAATAAACGTTTTTATTATTTACGCTCTTTTTTTTGCCAGTACTAAATCAAATTGTTTCATTTCAAATATTCCTTATTGGGCAATTTCGTCGATTTTAAAATACAATATTTAATACACAGTGTCGGGACGTAATAGGAGAAGGAAAAAAGAAAAATTAAAATTTTCGAATTATGTCTGTAATATTTTAAATTTTAAACGCCTCCTCTCCTTCGGATGACCACCACCACCACCACCGTGTCGCGGATCAGCGGCGGTGAATATAATATTGTGCCATCACATAAACGTACGTATAACATTGTAGACAATGGTGAATACACCCAACTCGGTAATTTAATCTTTAGTGGTTCGGATAACGGAAAAATATACATATGCGAATACACTACGCATTTGTAGCGTACAGCGAATATTATATGCGTGCTGCGTGTGACCCAATTCGTTTGTGAAACGCGCAAATGTTTATGGGTAATAATAATAATAATAAGCGTATGAAATGATTATTTAATTTTTTTTTTTCGTTTCTGTCGGATAAATAAGAAAACGAAATTAAACCGGCAATTCGAATAGAATCGCGGTGGTCCGTTTAGAGAGTTTTTTTTGTTTTTTTTTTTTTTTTTAAATACTACGCGCGTGTATTTTAATGCGATTTTCTTTTTTTTTTTCAAAATATATCTTTTTATTGAAACGAACGCACGATACGCTAATCGTATATAACAATTTATGTATTTTGAACAATAATGTACAAAAGTGTTGTTGGACACGTTTTATTCGATAATAATAATAATAATCGTATCGGGGAAGAGAATAACATGGACTTAACATTTTTTTGTTTTTTTTTGTTTTTATGAAACGTTTATGTATTTAACGCAGAAGAAATGAAGAAAATAGTGATGGGGCGATATACGATAATACGATTAGGAATACGACAACGGATATTATAACGCCTTTTACGGGAAAAGTCGACGATTTGGAATATTTTGGTGGTGAGGTTTAGTACGTAAATATATGTGGTCTGCGCCTAGTACTGCTTGTTATCATTTTCCCTGATCACAGCAAGAAACGATCACCGGTGGTGACCAGCGGGTATTTATATACAATTATATTACGAGTATCAATTAACGTTATTAATTATCGAGGAAAAAAAAACAAAGAGACATAACCTATCGCGTACATCGTTCATTCATTTTATTCTGGTTTTACGTTGAAAACTTTCACGACGTTTAGAACTGCAGACTCCCGGTTTGTCGTTCGTCTCGCACATCCCGTTCGACGACGACGCTTGAGCCCATTAAAAAAAAATATTAAATGTACAGCCGTTGCGTGTCGAAGTGAAATTGGTTTTTCCGCGAGAGTTCGAAAAAAATCCGAAGTCTGCAGACTTTCTTTCCGATCTCGTGTACAAAATCTCAGTGAGCTCTCACTCTGCAATCGTGCGTGGATCACTGCTATACCGGCGATCGCCAATTTATCGGACCTCACGGACTGGTGAATTCATAATTTACAACTTTGCGGTCCACATACATATATGTACTGAATTAAAAAAAAAAAAAAAAATGATAACACTACATTTATAAAATAATCGTTTGAAGAACTCCCATTTTATTTATACGAATTATATACAATATTATAATTGCTTATTTAACAGTTGTTTTTTTTATTTATACGGATTTTATACGTCATAATCATATACGCAGAGCTTTCGGTAAGAGGTTAGGTTAATCGAATAAAATTGCAAATAATGTTCGAATTTCTTTTTTTTTTTTGTGGCCCACCAAAATTTTCTCGTGGACCACAGGTTGGCAATCCACTGTGCTATTTACGATCTCTCGATAGCTCGTCATTCGTTATGAAAAACCGTATAACGAGTACGATTACACGAATCGAATGAAAAAAAATAAACGAAATCATTATTATTATTATTATTATTTTTTTAAATACACTAATATTATACTCTTACTCCTTCTTACTTCACACGTGACGTTCAAATTAATCCGTATTTTCAATTGGATTTTTAGCGATTTTCCTGCGAAATCGTATTTCATACACCCGTTTATGTACACATGATTCGTGTATTTAGAATAATAAGACTATTCTACAGGATGTTGACAATAAAACAGTCATTGCAATAGTGTTATAATAATTATTATTATTATTACTAATATTATTATTATTATTATTATTATTATTATTATTATTATTATTATTATCATTCAACGAACAACGCGGATTATTATTAATTTTTTTTTTCTAACAACGTGTTCGCACGTTCGTGTTTCAGGTGCAAGGTGTGCTCGAATATACTATATTTGTACTAATATAATAAAGCTGAAGAGTTTGTTTGTTTGAACACACTAATCTCCGGAACTACTAGTGAGATTAAATTTTTTTTTTTTGCATTTGATAGCCCGGTTCTCGACAAAGGTTGTAGGCTATGTAACATCACGCTACGATCTTTAGAACCTTCTCAAAAAGAAGGGAAAAAAGAGTCAAAAAGAACGCTAAGGAAAAAACGAAGTTAATAATAGCCCGTGGGCGGAGGCGATGCGAACGCAATGGGTCGGTTGACGACAGTGTCAATTAATGATTAAATAAATTTTAAAAAGTCAATGAAGTCAGTTACGCGTCAATCATAGATCGACGTGCTACCTTAGCTGAGTTTATGATTATTAATATTTATTGCGTAAGCATTTTAATGAAGTAAACGAATAAGAACTCTGATGAACGCAATGAATGTGATGAAACGCGCAACATATAATAATGAAAATAATGTAAAAATCAAAGTTAAACTTTTAAATCTTTTCTTTTTTAAAAAATAAAAAAAGTATCGACCATCCATACGCTGAGTATTGGACAGAATTTGAATCATGTAAGAGGTGGTATTTATTTACGGGCAACGAAGTGCACGGGGTATTATTATAATAACGAAACGAATGATTTCCTCCCTTCTCCCTACTGTCGTTGACTGCGTTTATATATTCATTATTTAATCATGTCATTCGATTATATAAAATGTCTGTATCGGTAATATGATACAAACGAGGCACCTGCATTTTTCTAAATCAGTTACAAGTGATTTTCGAACAGTTTTCACGAAAGAAACGAGAATCAGGTTAACCTTACTGCTGGAAAAGCTCTCACACCTCATTAAGTAATCTTACGAGTATATCGATAATTCATTTTTATTTTATTTATTTTTTTATTTTTTCGACGAAAAGAAAAAGTCGCCTTACAACGGATTTCGATTTACAAAATTCTATTTTTAAATATAATACGCGTATAATTACAATGAGTATAAATGAATTGTTCAACACAGTTTTTCGCGGTTTTTTTTTTATTTGAAAAAAAAATCGAATATCCGAATATGGTTTTTTTTCCCACGCCATGTAGAAAGTCTTTCGTTTTCAGTAAAATACAATTATCGAAATGTAAATTATTGACAATTTTGAATAAGTACACGACGATGAATCGTGAGAGTTTTTTCTCTCTCTCTGTAAATCATATTTTTTTAAAAAAAAAAAAAAAATAATAGTTTTTCGTTTTCTCCTCTCCGCCCGTCTGTACAGTTTAGTATGTGCTACGGTATATTTTTAAACACACTATTTGTACGCGTTTTAATAACACGTACGATTGCAGAGGTGGAATTGTGTTGACATATGTTCGTTTGATCTTTATTCGTTATTCCACGACTCTTCTCGCGCTCGTGTTTCGAACGGTTGTACACAATGAATGACATTTGAAATCTTATTGCATTTAATTAGTCAATACTGGTCCGAAATTATAATATATATATATGTATATGGGGCGGAGTGAAAAAATACAATATTAAATGTCGTCTGGCGAGTTTATTATTCTATTAGCAAATATAATGTTATAGAGAGTACCGGCCCACAAATCACGAGATGATGATATTAAGTCAAAAAAAATCCAATATAAACACGTTGAACTATTATTCATTTTATAAATACAAAAACGTATAGTGAAATCGACGTTGATTTCTTTAAAATATTTTCGATCGTCTCAATGTGTATTTGATATGGATACGATTTTGAAATTGAGGCGGTAGGAAGTACAAGGATTTTAACAAAAAATTCAGAATACAATCGCGTTTAATCGTATATTTATAAAAAAGAACTTTAATAAAAAAAAAAATCACATTTGTATATAATAAGAAGATACAACGTAACGTGTGATTTTATAACGCGTGTAATAATTATTTACGTGATAAATATGACATATAATTTTTTTTCAGCTACAAGAATCGCACTTATTATTTATTATTATTATTATTATTAATATTTTATATGAAATTATATTAAATAATTTTAATACTAATAATCGTTGTTTTCGCAAATTTATTCACACTATGGTGATTTCTTCGTTATCTATTAATTTTCTATTCATATATATATATATTTATTTTTACATTCCACATTGATACATTGCAGACAGCCGATTTTTTTCACCATTTCCAAAGCCGTATAAAAAGTTAGGGCAACGTTAACACATTTTCTAATCGGACTCGTTTACTGATAATGGTGAAAAGTGGTTAAAACAAAAAAAAAAAAAAAAAATGAAACATCATCGTACGTATTGTACGATGTATAATAATAACAAACAGAATATGTGATAATAACACTCGTTTGATAACATCGGTCTGCAAACGACGATCAGCACACGGCGGGGCGGTGATAGAATTCGTGTTCACATCTTTTCGTACAAAATCCGTATTTTAATATTTGTATTTTTTTTATTATTATTATTATTAATTGTAATAATTTGAATACGAATTCGTTCGGTTTTTATTTTCGTTTTCATTATTATTCTATGGTATTTTTCTAAAACACCCGGTGGTGTTATTAAATTCTCGTCGAAACCGGTAGTGAACAAAGAAATTTAACACGCGACAATTTCTATTTATTTCTTTATTTTTTTTTTTCTTCATAACTCGATTTAAATTTATTATTATTATTATTATTATTATTATTATTATTATTATTATAATTATTATTATTATTAATATTATATTGGTACATACGTTCTATACAAAAAAAACGCATATTACTGCGCGGCAGCGGTAGTCGGCCGCCGATAATGGCGCGCGCGTTCTTCGGCGAACATTACCCTCTTTCCACACAAAAACACGGTATACACACACACACACACACAACGCGTTATTGATGACCTTTCTGGGTTCTTAAACAAAAACCCATTGTCTGGGACCACCCTGTCAGTCAGTCAGTTCGGTCGGTCGGTCGGTCGGTGTGTGCGCGCGCGCTCGCACTGTACTACACATACGGTGTTTTGTACGGATATATTATATTGTGTTATTCCCGATGAGACGGTACGTAATAATTTTTCGTCCAGACGAACGTTCCGGACGGACGTAGGCCCGCCGCCATACGTTCGGTACCGGCGTCGACGAATATTATTACAATAATAATAATAATAATAATAAAAAATAAATAAATGAAACACACAACCGCCCGGTCGTTATAATGTATTTGTTTATTATACACTATCGGTATTATTTTAAACGGAGCACCAGCGTTAGAAAAACGTAAACGGCTTACTATGATGATGTGAACGAACGACTGCCGATCACATCAAATCCTTGAAATAATATCGCGGCGCTTATAAAATAACGATTACGAACGATTTCGCTGCTCCGGTTGCTGGAGAAACGAAACGCGTCGGTCATATTCCCCGTTTGCCATTCGTTTTATTATCGTTAAAATATTTGACGACGAAACGCGTTAGTCCGCGAAACGAGACGACACGCGTAACAAATCGTAATTGTGCGATCGATTTTTATATATATATATAATATACATTTTAAGGGAAATCGATTTTTCGCGTTTTAAAAAGAAAAAATAAATATCGTCGGACATTTAACACACACACATACACAGACGTACAAAAAAAATAAAACGACGAATAACAAATTATTACGATCGCAGTGATTTTTTAGCAGCTATTCGCATTAAAATCCACCGCATCTCTCGTGATTATACGCCCTGTACATTGATTTCCACACACGCACACACCTTCGACTTCTTCCGAATCTTTAGCTGATCGTAAACTCAATTTTATTAAAAAAAAATTTTACCCGATACGGTAAAATTCACTCCTGTGCGCTATTATTATCAAAATCTTCTTTTTTTTTTTCAAACACCCGCTCTTGATTTCAATCGTCGCTCCTTTCTATTCCATACACCCCTCCCCCCATACATGACTGTATATTACTCTACGACGAAAATCGATCATTCCGTCTCGTTATATTTATATATATTTAAAAAGAAAAACGCTTTAATAATACGCTATTTATTTATTCGTTTGAATAATTGTAAACTATTTCTATACATCTTTTGTTTTTGTATCAATCGAAAAGCTGTACGACGAAATAAAAAAACCGACAGAATTCAAACGCGAATTTTCGAAGCGACCCGCGGACGTTTTCAAAGTCCGATAAAATATAATCTTGTCGAAAGAGCGAGAGAATGAGAGAGAGGTCTTCCTTGAATTCCTTTTAATTTTCGCGATTCATCGAGCCTGGTCCGCACTTCAAATGACAATTCGTAATGTTTATCAATGAAATAAACGGAAGATTTTTCTTTTTTTCTTTTTTTTAGTTTATAACACGATTTTGGGTGGTTTGTTACGAACGTGTAATTATTGTAATGACGTGATGTAAAAAAAAAATTTTGAACGAACGGCGAGATTGGAACGAATCATGGATTTATATCGACTAAAAAACTTTTCTACACGTCACACGACGTTACTGGAGCGTATTTAAATGACGCGATTCCGTCATTATTTTATTTTTTTGACATCAATACTATATATTTTCCACGAACGAAGATGTAAATGAATTCGTTAGATTATTATCAAATACTCTAAACCGTATGAGTTAAACGAGTTTAATATGACAAAAAAACAAAAAAAAAAAAAAAAAAAAAACGATTTTATTCAATCGAGAATAAGCCAAATCGTGAACGTATCTAACAATCAATGGTCCGAAGGGAAAAATCGCGGTGACGCGTATGAATCCAAATCCTTGTCGTGATATTTTAATATATATATTGTCGTAACGTGAATTATCCATTAAATGTTCGTAGAACGCGTATTACGATAATATAATAATAAATTTTATCTTGTTATTATTTGTCTAATCATAACTAATATATTGTACCAATTTCCTTCTTGGGCGTATGTAAATAAATAAATAATGTATACACATGTTATTTTATGGCGTTTAGCAATCGAGCTTTTATCGATTCCCCCGTATATACATATTATAATATACGTTTAATAGTAATATAATAATATACTAATAGTCGTTTGTGTGTGCGCAACCGCCGTCGTTTGCGTTAATCCGTTCCCCTCTCGTTGCCACAGCGTGTGTATAATATTTACTCGCGCACGAGTGTTTGTCCACGAACCAATGCTTTGTACGCGTACAAGGATTGATATTTTGTTTTATAGAACGACATTTAATACGGATTTTTATGTATAAAACGGATATTTTCGAAAATCGCATTATGAGCGTCTGTTTGAGGAGAAGGCGGTGTAGTAGTCAATGTCGCAAACGAACGGTTAACACGTTAAACGCCGATGACAACACGTCGTTGACACGAGTGCGAGCTCATGGCCGGTTTCAACCGGTGGTCGACCTGTCTCATATTGCGACTCCGTGAATGCATGCGCCTATTGTCGTACACATTTTGAATTTCTCGTCGGCCATTCATTAACGCATTGTTTATTACGTGGCATAATGGGTTTTAATTTTTTGCGATTTTCGATTTTTATTCTTTTATAAAATATAAAGAAATAAAAGGTAATATGTATTTTTATTTTACATACATTATTTTCACATATTACAATATAATATATATTTTTTTTCGTTTTGAGAAAGAATCGATTTTTGGAGTTTATTTACAGTGTTTTTAAAATAAATTATAATTAATAAAAATATATATATATATATCAAAATGTATACTTAAATTATAATTATAAATAATCGAAAAATATTTATTATCTTCTATAACCGTGAAACGTATACCTAATATAGAACAAATATTTTTTTTTTAAGAAAAATGGCCAACCCAATCGCTGACGAAAAATTATTGCGTATGTTAGAAAATTCAGATGATGATTTCGGCTCAAGTTCTGGTACTTGATTTAGGGAAAAGGGATTCTGGTGACGATGATGCTGATCCAGAATGGTCACTTCCGATAGTACAAACCAATAATACGGTACAACAACAAGAAAAAGAAGATAATATATCAGGTGTACCTATTATTTCTACATCAGGTTATACGTGGAGTTACAATAGAAGACCACCTGTTGTGACACATATCCCTATTTCGAAATCCAAACGATTGAAGGTTTTTCCGCAAGGAAATGATCCTGTTGATTATTTTAATCTATTATTCGATCACAGACTTTTTGAGTTGATAGTTAATGAAACCAATAAGCACGCAGTTAAAGTTTTTTTATCAGCATCTGGGGGTATATCATCTCGAATTACTACGTGGAAAGAAACAAATATACAAGAAATGAACGTTTTCATTGGTTTATATTATTTATATTGGTTAACATTATAATATAATGTTATTATTATACAAATTGTATAATTTCAGAATAAAAATGTTTTGATTTTTTCTACTTTTTTTTTCTTTTTTGTTTTAAATATTCCGAAAGTACCATTATAATTTATGATTATATGTTATGTATTATTATTATTATTATTATTATTATTATTATTATTATTATTATAATTATTATTATTATTATTATTAGTAATTCGAGAATAAAACGTTAAATTATAAATCGCGTTCTTTTATAAATGACTGAAAACGGGCGCCCGTGGCCGGTGTCAGCCCGTAGTTGACACTAGCCAATTATATCAATTATACGTGCGGGGGCGACGGACGCGCGCACGCCGAATCGACGTCGGCGTTTTTAACGTGTTAACAATCTGGAAAAAAGTTGCAGACGTGATTACTAGAGTTAAAAATCGCGGGTTTCCGTTTATTTAAAATATAATTTTCATTTCTAAGTGCTTGTACACACATTTTTAAAAATATAAATATGCGCTTGTCTTCTGTCTTTGCGTTTTTTTTGTCGTCTTCTTTGTGCATATCATTACTTTATTGGTTTTTTCACGCGCAATTCATCACCATTTATCATACCTATTTATTATTATTTTTTTAATTTTTAAATTGTCATTGATGTCGATTGCGATTCGCCGATCGATGAAAATCGGCATAACGTTTCTGGCTTGAAATTTCGCAAATCCGGAAAAGAAAGAAAAAAAACTGAAAATGACGCCCTTGGACCGATAATTCCCCGGACGCACTATGTCGGAAAAATAGAAGAAAAATTGTTTCACACCGACGGTGTTAAAATCTACACGAATAATAATAATAATAATAACAATAATAATAATAATATTGCGATTTTATCCGATATTTTACTACATAATAGTGGGAGAAAGCGGTTAACATAATATGAACGTCTGAATGCGTGTTAACGACACAGACGAATAATATTAGAGTGAAAACATCCCGACGCGCTTAAATTATTATACCGTATTCACAGTTGTTATACCAATATTAAATTGATAGCCTAGGATAATACGGATTTATACTATATTCAATCTGTTCGCGTTGGAAAAATCCAGTGTCAGATAAACATCAGTAGTATTTCGTTGGGTCGTATTAAACGTATCGATAAAATTACTATACACAACGATTTGTTTAACGTACACAATGTGTATTTGTTTAGAATTTTCAACATTTTTTCTCCCGTCATTTTTTAAAACAATTGTAAAAATGTCTGTTCAGTTCTTTTAAACACACGCATTCCGCGAGCGATTCTGAACACATTTTTAACGTGTTATTGATTTCACAGATCCGTTTCAGTGATTGATGGAAATACGTGTCGCGCGTGTATCGATGTACAATTTAAAACAGCGTTTAGTTTAAAAAAAAAAAAACAATTATCAGAGGAAAAATATAATTTTCAACCCCGAGTTTTTGTTGAAAATCGCGAAACATTAAACATTCAACTCGCAGACAACATTATACGATCAATATAATCTGCTGTAGATCTATTATTACTATCAACTCGAGTCGGAAACGATTCGGAAAAACATTTATGTGAATATATGGAACCGGCCATCGCGAGAATAATCAATTCGTATAGGCGTACCTCTTTTTTCGTCGTTTCCCGAGTTCCGTTCGCCCTACACAACATAATAACATATTCTAAAACGGACCGTCGGAATATATACATGAAAAAAAAATGTTTTTAAATACACCGCACAACGTACAAATAATAATAATAATAATAATAAAGCGGTACAGTAGGTAATGTAAATATGTACGCGTAAAAAAAACAAACCGAAATAAAAATGCAAATTAAGACTACACGACAAAAAGGAAGTTCCGTGACTCTAGTCGAGGAGGAAGAGGAGGAAAAAAAACGTGTCTGAGGCGGGTGGGACGACACGCGCGTTCAATGGCTTCCATTATAACTGGCTTGTGAATGACAAAAAAAAAATGAAAAAGAACGAAATAACCCGTTTTGAGAATTACGTTTTGATTAATAATATAACATAATCTTTGTGTTCACCACCGTCACTGATTATTATCCGTCATTTTTCCTTGGTATATAATAGTATTACCGACAATTGGCGATTAAATAAAATATACCTATGTAATATATATACTCATTGTGTCTATTCATAATAAGAGAAAACGGAATGGACTTTTATTCAGTTTGAGAAGTGACTTTTAATGAATTTATACTGTATGTTATTTATAACGGACAAAGAGTATATATATATATATATATATATATATATATATATATATATATATATATATATAATATTGTTAATAAAAAAAAAGTAAAAAAAAAAAAAATACGTGTTTTTTTTCCATCGGATTATTGATATCCGTACACTAGGTTTTCATTTTCTAATCAAATATATTAGATAATAACCGTATTCGAAATATTGGTAAAACGTTTACACCGCAATAGCACAGTGTGTATTATTTCGTAACATTTTAAAACGATATAATTGTTGCAGTAACCGTTTTTTTTTTTTTTTTACTCTCACGGTATTCACACGGTAATTCTGTGTAATTTTTTTTTTATTTTATGTATAAAATAAGACTATTATTGTTTATATATTATATTTCGATTTATAGAAATATTAAAAGGACGAGTGAGCACACAAATTATTACGGTTTTTTTTTTTTTTTTAATTAATCGAAATTACGGGAGATTGTGGATTCTGAACACGCGTTCGTAGAAAAAAAAAGTGTAATGAAACGCGTTTGACTTTTAAAATTTGAATTTGTAATTCACAGTTATAATTGATAAATAACTATTTGACGAGGTAAAAAATTGTAATAATAATAATTAATTCAATTCAATTCAAAACGCGAAATATTATCGAGCAATATTATTCAGATCGTACTCCTGACATGACATTCACTGCAAAGAACAATATATTGATTGTTCCTATTATATTGAGAATATCGCGAATGCACGCGCAGAAAATCAGTGAAATGTAGTTGCTTATTTGTTGAAGAATATTTTTATTTAATATTTTTATTTTTATTTATTTATATTAATATTTATATATTTATATTTATACTTAATTTTATTTATCTTTAATATTATATAATATACGCGTGTATATAGAAATGACACGAAATATGTAAATAATATGTAAGTGCGTACATATGTATATACTATATACGTACACAGTTTTATGTATCTTGAATTATATTTATATATATAAAATGTAAATTTGTTTAGTGGAAAAAAAAAAAAAAAAATCCATAATATTTGGTTTCAAATTATTCTAAAGTATATAAGAGAGGGTATAATAAATATTTAATTTTTGCCTGCAGGTGCCTTCCAACATCTCACCGATGTCACCATGTATACGCGCATGTAATGGTAATATATTTCAAACGTATTTTCTCCTTTACTATTATATATATTATATATATATATATATATACGTAATACGCATCGTTGATTCGAGTGAGAAAGTAACAATCTCTTTGATTTCGATTATATAGTTATTCGTTTTATTTTGTTTTTTTTTTGTTTTTATCATTCGAAACGATCTGTTTCGAGACACGAAATGAATTCGATGTGTTACTCGCAACGTATCCCATTGCTTTTGAACGTAATATTGTTTTTGACGATTTACTTTATCGTTTAAATGCAGTGATAATTCCATTGAGTTCCAATTCCAATGTTTCACGTCAACTTCCAGTGAAATTGTATCGTTACAATCACCACCCACTACTAATCGAAAAGATTGAATTGACGAGAAAGCGCGTTGGACACGCCGCTCGTTATCCGATCTCGTCCGTTGTCTCCAATGACGAAACAGATCTCTCTTCTGTCCAAAGCGTTGAACAGATCCGAACGTTTCGATCAGCACTAGTTTGATAGAGTGACCAAAGACCAAAGGACCAAAGAGTCGGACCGGATCGTCGCAGAGGCGGTAAAAACGAAACGTTGAAAGGTCAAAGTGAAAATTTGTCAAAGCTAAATCAATGTGCAATTATTATTGGCTCCAGAATGTACTGCCCGTTGTTTTCCATTAAAACGAACGATGTTGCCGTTGGTTAAAAACAAAAATCCAATAATTTAGTTTTGCCTCGGTCACTACACAAGTGAACTTCTCGCCGTTCCATCACAAACGTTTATGTGCTGATATACAGATCGTATTCGCACAAACGTTATTGACCGCCCCGTTGGGCGTGTAATAATATTGTAAAATATTTACTTACGCGCGGCCGTATTACGCGGCGATAATAAATTCGTCGACACCCAATTAATATTGCGCGCGCCGTGCCCGAGCCAAATCACTATAAAACGCAGTGTTTTGTATGAAACATAAAGGAACGAAAAAAAAAAGAACCGTCGAAACTCTCGTAGGTATTTCTCGTGTGTTTTTGTGCACATTGTTCTCAACAGGAGAAAGTTGTGCCGCGTTACAATTTATAATAACAACGAGTTCGTTGTTCAGTACACACATTTCGTGTATATGTGTTTGTATAAACCAGATGGAACGCACCGAGAAGTCGCGAGTAATAATCGCTGTAACCGAGAACAAAAAAAAAAAAAAAAATCGAATAGAAGAATAAAAAAGATGTGTGAAAACACAGTATAAAAAAATAAACGAATTGCGCGAAATCGAATTAAATGATAATGTTTAAAAATTAGCGAAAAAATTGTGTGTACGCGGCGAATTAAATTGTTTTTTTTTTCGAAAAAAGAAAACAACTGTGGCCTATATTAGTGTATTTATTATAAACGACACGTAGATATAAAGTATTATTATTATTATTATTATTTTTTTTTTTTTTTAAAAAAAATCTATTTAAAACGTGTTTTAAAATCTATTACGTTTATTAATTTCTTTAAACGTGAGAGTAGTTTTCGTAATTTCCTCCGTATCTCGTTCTTATTCATTTCTCTTTATCGACCGACAATGACTTTTACCGGTCGAAACACGGTAGTGAACACACAAATTCGATACAACGACTTTGTTAACGTTTCAATTACTTTTATTTCACTCAATCGTTAATCGAGTCTACCGATATAAAATGATATTACAACCGGTGGCGTATTTTTAATCGGTGTCGAGGGAGAGGAGTGTGACGTTGAAGTGAATGTGTCGTTTGAGTCTGAGCGCCTCGGAACTCCTCTTACCCCCCCAAAAAAAAAAATTCAATACCTATTAATATCTTTTTATCCCCTCTAAATAATTGTACTCTATAAATATTTTAGTCTTTCATAAAAATATTCTGTTTGATTACATTGACGGACGAAAAGAAGAAAAAAAGTATTATTTTTACGTATTATAACGATTTGTTTATTATAATAATTATTATTATTATTGACATTTATAACACGAGCAATAATATTTAAGAACTGAAAATGTAATAAAAATTAATGATGCTTTTATAATATATTTCATGTCATTGACTAAGTTTATGTGTATTTAATGTTCATAAGCATGGTATGAATATTATGACGACATGTAGCAGATATCGAAATGTAGTGTTAACGTTTATTAAATATTGAAATGTTAAATTTTTATCGGCAAATTTTAGAATTTTCATCGACACCTCTATCTCATTGTGCGTTTTCAAAATATATATTTATTTTTTTTACACACATTTTTTCATTAATTGAGTAATTTTCGTTGTTCTCGTATTATTTTCATTATTTATTTCATAATTCATTATTCTCAATGGGCAAAAACATTTGCTGTACAATATTGTTGGTTAGTCGAATATTTCGTTTTTTCTTTTTTTGCTTCGATCGACACTAAATAAGCCACTATGGCGTATTGTTAGACGGAATACGTTGAAACAAACCTCGTTCGGATACAATAATAATAATAATAATATATTCGGCTCCGGAAACAGTCTCGAAATACGTGTTTTCAAAATCTCCGTATTGACAATAATCATATGGAACTGTCTCGTTCTCAACTGTTACTTGTCCTCGATTTACCCGTTAAACATTTTGCCACGTTTTTTCTAGCTTAACGCGACGAGACTTTTTTTTTGTCTGTCCTCGATCGTAATCCAACGATTTTACGGTATACTGAAATCTTGTTTAATTTGACCACGACGTTTGACTATAGTGTAGATTATAACGTACTTACGCAGCTCAACTACGAGCAACGTACGAGTATAAAACGTATAATATTTTCATTATATTCGTATAAAATTCACTAATAATTATTATTAGACGCGTGTGAGTCGACACGTGTATCGTACACCAAACGAAACGATCTCTCATCCATATTATGTAACATTTTGCGAATATATTAGTTTACTCGGAGTAACCCAGAAAATCGGATGTAGTGACTTTTATTCGACAAAAAAAAAAAAAAACGATTATTATTTTACACATTACGAATACGTTATAAGCACGAATTCACCGCAGGTTCACTAATGTTCGAATCTAGGCGAAGGACCAAAAATTCTATAATATATTTCGTTATATTATTCACAATACTCTTCGGCTTCTTTGTATATATTCACATATATACGCGTGTAATATGTTTGTATATATATATATATATATATATAGAGAGAGAGAGAGAGAGTTCTATATAACGTAAAATATAAGAAACGATTTTTCAACTGCTTTATTATTATTTTTTTATTCTTACGAAATACGCGCAAAATAACATTTTGTAAATTTCAAAGTTTCCGGTTACATACAGTGGCGTGCAAGCGTGTACACAGGTGCGTCTAAACGGAATTTTAACACGATATTCTCTGAAAACTAAACAAACGTAGTCATATTAATATAATATATATATATTTTATAATAAATACGTCACGATCCAATTTGTAATATTCGCAATTGTCGTTAAACACTATATAATCGTAAAATATAATAATTTAAACAAAAAAAAACAAAAAATATATATATATAAGCCGTGTACAATGGATAAATTAACAAACGTCCGATATATATATTTTTTTTTTAATAGAAATATTTACTCCGAGTTTAGTTTTCGAAAATCAATACGAATCAAACGGCACGTCGTCAACTATTATTGTTTTTCGAGCACCGGGTAATTTCGATTCCGAGGAGGTGCTGAAGATTATACGTACTACAGTGTTATTTTTTTTTTTACTCGTATGCACAGTACACGTGTAAATTATATCGATAAATAATGTATCGAATTTTTTTTCCGAATCGCTTGTCAACAGTGCCGGTTGATGTTTCGCGACACGTTTTTACCACACGAACGTAATTCATATAACGACTACTATTATAATATTTATACCGCGTATTGTAAAAGTGTACGAATTCCGGGTCTGCTCGGCCCGCGAATCCGAACCGTTCATAATCGCACGATATCGACGCTCGCAGCGGTTTTTAATTTACCGCGTTGCCCCCCCAATCGAACGTATTAAAAAAACAAAAAAATAAAAGAACCAAACGATGAGAAAACCACGGCGTCTTCCGCGTGTGTGTATATGTACATTTATATGGATTTTTTTTTTTTTTTGTGCGATCAATTAAGAATTTATCATATTCACAAAATTAATTACGAATATAAAATAATTTGTTGTAAACGCTTATATAAATATACATATATATAACGGGGGAATTGTAAACTCGGTAAAGACATAATAATAATAATATATTTACACCGCGGCGACGGCGGTGGCGATAGAATTATTATTTATACGATTTCTCGCCGCCGCCGTTCGCTTGTGTATTGCACGTAAGTACGTGATATCGCGCAGATCGTTAATGAGAATTAAAATTTAATTACCGTTTAAAATGTGCGTATTACGCGCATCATTATTATTATTATTATTATTATTATATATATACACATGTTCTTGTGAGATTAGAAAGGAACTAATAACAGATTTGCCATCAAAAACCTTATAAAAGACATCGTTGGCAATTCATTTTATCATTTTTTTTTTTTTTTTTTTTTTGAAACATGTCACTATTGATTCCAACCTATTCGCATCGTATTCGTGTGCAGATATAATATCGTATTTCGTTTGAATCGTCCAGAACGAGAACATCCGATATTAATAATTTCGGATATGCGTGTAATATGGAGCGCGTTTGATAAAAAAAAATATACTCATTAAAAAGGAGACTCTTTTTTTCGTGTACTCGTTAAACGGCCGTCATATTTTTATTATTTTTTTCAAACACCTCGTGACACTATTCTCGTACACCATAATTAAACGCGCGCACTTTTATTTGTTTTCTTATTGGATTTCGCGCGTACATAAAAATGAGTTTCTAACACGTTTTCCTCATAACGTTTTGAATTAGTGTTGATTTTTTCCCTACGACTTACTGGCCTATACGTTCGGGATATTATACGGAAAATAACCCGGTTATGTGATATTACACAACTTGAAATATATCATTTTGTACTCATGTTCGGAGGAGTCGATTTCGAGTCAATAAAACGAGATGAAAGCCGCCGCGAGAGTATTTAATATATATATATATACGTATTGTTTACGAAAAGCAAAAAAGAAAAAGATATTCATTTTCTCGATATAAAACCGTCTTCATTACACGTATTAAAAAAAAAAAAAACCGATTTCGCGGGAGAAATAAAAACCATTTATATATTATAGGTGCGCAGAATTCGAATTCGGTCGAACGGTTTTTTTTTTTTTCAATGTTATTTCATCACGTTTCACACGATATACCGTATACGTTATAATTATACATTTGTTTAAAAAAAAAAATAATAACAATAAAAATATATGTTAATAGGATTGTATGAAACTATTGAAGGGCAACAACAGACGACGAGACTTGATATACGAACGTTTCAAACGGAAATTCCAAATTGTTGATTGTGAGCGTTTTTCTGGCTCAGTTCCTCAGTAAAAGAATGATATATCTATGAAAGTATTGAGGTGAAAACAACGGGACAATCGCGTGCAAACGAAGTACAATCATCGTTCGACTTTGCGGATTTCGACAAAAATTTCCAAGGCGAGAATGTCAGAGAAATGGACGTCAGTTTTCAACAACGATCTCTGGATATATGAAACGGATCGCCTGACCGCGATGTGACGACGGCATCGATATTTCGATAAAACGCGATCGATACTTATTTTCGTCCCACGCGTTTTAATTAACGGATTATAATAATATGTACTTTGTGGAAAACAATTTAATGTTCTCTATTCACTTGTCCTTCCTAGTAGATCGTTTTGTCGTCGAGTAAATTTGTCCGTTTTAGTTTTCAAAGTTTTTACAAAAATTCGTTACGGAATATCTCTCCGTTTATCTTACGGTGTGTCCAAATTATTTTTTAGAATTCTCCCTTGCTACACATAGTTCGCAATAAATTCAAATGCAGACAGGAGAAAACGACCCCGAACGGCAATATTTACGTTTCAATGTAATTCGCGGATCGAGGTTAATACACGATGTCTGTCCGTAACACTATTGAACTCGGTGTACGTTGTCGACAGTAAACGTTTTTCAAAAACGATTCATACGAAACGTAATTGGAACGAGAACGCGATTCCAAACACGTTTAACGCAAAAATATCAGCTGCGGGTATTCGAGCGGGATTTACACTTTGAGAGGTTTAATCGATGAAATACGGGGGAGAAAAATAATAATTTTTCCCAAAACTTATCGTATACTATTATTATTATTATGTTATACGGCGTATTTTCTTATTTTTATTCACGTTGAATATTTTATTGATTTAAACGATACTCTAATAACGCGCGTTTAATTTTTGTTTTCTTCACCGAAACCGAACTATTAAAAACGGTATATTTAAAAAAACCGCGCTTATTATTATTATTATTATTATTCGCCAATTTCTTTTTTGCATTATAAAACACGGTGAAATTAATTGTGGAATAATAACGGCGACGGTCTGAATGGCGTGGGGGCACGATTACGACCGTCAGCGGCCGTCGTCGTCGTCGTCGTGTTGCAGCAGCCGCCGCGCGTACGGCAACATCGCACTGTTTTTTTTATATATACACTCAATATAGTGTGTAGGTTTTCTTTTGTGTATTATTCTTATTCTTCTCGTACGAATACGAATTCCTTCAATCTCGTTTTTTTTCTCTTCTTCTTCTTCTTCTTTTTCTTCTATTCTTTAAAGAAAGGTAATTTTATGCTCGGTCGTGTTATACATATATATATATATATATATATATATAATATGTAGTCTAATATTTAACTTTCTACCTAACCGTCCTCATTAGTCTCCGGGCATCACGAAATACTTATTTACTTTACCGGTTTACTACTAATCTTTATAAATAAATATTGTTTCAGTGTGTACGCTGGAAAAAAAAATAATAATAATAATAAAAATAGTTTTTCCTCTCGCATACCTCCGCGCAAGCGTTCGTATTGAAAATTCGAAAATAATTCCTATACCCGCCGATTCGACGAGAGAATTCGCGTTGGTTTCGTTGGTTTATTTTATAAAAAAAAAGAAAAATGGTCTCGACAATTATTATTATTATTATTTCAATTTGGTATTTTGTTTCTCGCTCGCAATTTTTCAGTTACTATAGTTTTTTCGTGCGCGCTTTTACATAAAAAAAAAAAAACAAAAATAGTAGAAAACTAAAATATCGAAGAATAAAAAATACAACAACCGAAAAATAGCGAAAAATTCTGTAAAATTATACAAGAGTTTGAAAAACCGATACGCGCCCGCCCGTTGTTCGTCGATCATAATCCGAAGAAATATTGTCGAAAATATCGACAGAAATAACAAACAACTAACCCGCATCGCCTCGTATAAATTTCCCCCGCGTACATACGGAAAACTTTTCGAAATTTTCTTCCTTTTAACACCGTTCGACAGCGAAATTGTAACAACGAAGAACCCTCTGCCAACGCGCGCGCCGCACGTCGAGGGCACGAAAATTAATTACAATATCGCAAAACTATGGTGCAAAAGTTTTATACGCTCCACGCTCGGTTTACTCGAAAAGCCACGTCGGTTTTACATATTATTATATTCTACAAACACACGCTCACACACAAAAACGAGCTACGTAAGAACCTCTATTATAATATTATAATATTATACTTATCACGTATATTTTCCGGATGCGTTGCGGTCAAAAAACCAATAACAATAATAATTATGTTATGTGATGTTTATTTCCTAAAAAAGACAAAAAAATTCTCAAGGAAAATTTAATTTAATAAACGTAAAAAAAAAATACCTTTCAATAATGTTTAAATTAAATAAATAACTTATATATATATTTTTTTTTTTTTTTTGATTATTACTCTATTAATTACAATATTAATTTGCGAATAAAAATAATTACTTAAAATAATACGAGTAAACTCGTAATTTTTTTCTGTCGGTTATTGAAAATGAACTTAAAATGTGAAAAAATGGCCTAAAAAAAAAAAGGCAATAGGTGTTAGAAGGAATGCAAAATACAAAATTAGTCGTTTAGATTCGTAGATTCGTACGGTATTAAAATCATATTTTTAACAAGAGAACCCTAAGACATTTCTAAAGAAAAAAAATGCGAGAGTCATCGATTCTCGAGTCCTACTGCTAATAATATGGGGAAAAAAAGCCGTTTGATTCTCGTAGCAGACGGAAAACAATTGAAATTTCACAACTGTGTAGTTAATAAATTGTTGTTTTTTTTTGTACCACGTCACTACAGAGTCCGTTTTAATCGAATATTTATTCGCTACCGCACATTAATTACACAAATGAGACGTTTAACGATTTATATTTATTTACGTATTTCATAATGACAAAAACAATTCGGTATTAATAAAAACGTGTAAAATGTGAAGAATTTATCATTACGGAATTCCGAATATGAAATTTTGAACAGTTTTCCCGGAACGTTATAAATTAAATCGTATATTTCTAACGGCTACGTCTAATCCCTTCGCGTGGAAAATGATTTATTTTTTCAGACGCGTGCACACGAAGTGTTATCGAATTTTCAAAATGTTTAATTCTAAAAACTTCTTTACGAAACTCGTTGGTTTCCTATACAACGCTATTTCGCGATTCATAAAAATCCGCTAAAATTATAATAATAGTTTTCTAGAAACGTTTCGAATCAAATCGTATATACGAATAAGAAAAAAAAAATTTGTTATTCTTTATTCGCGGATTACTAACGAGTTTTGTGCGCAAATTAAAAAAGTATTTGTACACATTTTCCAAAAAAAAACTTGAGGCGCAAAATCGTTATGAAGACGAGGAACGGAAAAAAATGTGATGATCGCAATTATAAGCTTTCATCTCCCACCCGGTTCTCTTCTACGGATTTCGTTATATCGCTTAAAATATATTACGAAAATATAAACATTAATATTAAATTAATTCAGCGAGTAGAGTTAACGAACTGGTTTCCACCACCAACTACCCCGTTTAAGAGTCGTCACCACTCCTCCGTATATGAAGTATTCGGCGCCCACTGCGATCATAAATACGTACGTGATACAAAACGCGTGTGTTGTACGTTTGTCTTCGAACGGACAACGGCGATTTGCATGATAATAAAACGCACCTATTTCGAATATATTTTAATTTTTAATTTTTCTTTCTGCGTCCGATAAACGATGCTTTTTAGAATAAATAAGAATCTGCAGTACACTCGGTTCGGAGTAAAATATAATAATTCAAATCTTAACGCACCGTCGACGATTAAAACCGAAAATATTGTAAAAGCGGAATCGATTATTATTATTATTATTATTATTATTTATTGTCGATCGGTTAATTTCACTCCGATGAAATATGATGTAATTTTTATTTTGTCGTGCATTACTCCACAAAAATACTGTTACGTGGCACTTGGAAATTATCAAATTTTCAAAAGGATTATTTATCGCATTTTGCCCTGTTGTGAATGCCTTTTTTTTTTTAAACTTCAATCTCGTTCCAATAATACTTTTTACTATTCACGATTTATAAGTATATTGTTATATTATCATTTAAAAAAAAAATCCAAATGAATTCAATTTCGAATAAAAGAGTGTTTTAATGGTTCTTGACTACTTTCTACGTGAAAAAAGTGTAAATTTTAACGTCACTATATAGCGTTAGAAGTTATTCAAACACGTTCAAATGTCAAATTATAGACGACGGGTCCCGCGAGTCTTTCTAATATCCGATTTCTCATTTATTTTCTTCGTCCGCAATACTTATCTTTCATTACGGGGGGTTTTTTTTATATGAAGAACAAAAAATTCAGCCTATTGAACTGCAGATTCTACTGTATAACAGTATTGATTATTATTATTATTATTAATTATCTCGAGAATAGTAAATGTCCGATGCCTTTTTTGTAAAAAGGAAAGCTCCACGTGATTTGACATCATCAGACTTGTCGCTGGGACAGCTGCAGATGAGTACAGAACACGTTTGCTACGTGTTTCCCGTGTCATTTTGCGAAATGAAAAGGTACGGACATTAAAAACCGAAATTGTAAAACGCATATCTTCATTTTCACAAAAATTCATAGGTTAGGTTAGGTTTTCATGGTACGAGGCGTAACGATTATTTTCTTTTAAAATTAATTATTGATGGTAATATCCAAGGAAGAAGAAGTGCCGGAAGACCGCGAAGAGTATCCTGGTGGCTTCGGAACCCAAGACGTAGCTATTGTGCGTCAAATCGTATTAGAGCCAGCGCAATATGATCGTATATCCATCCTGCCGAAGGATACCGCGATGCCATAGAAAGAAGGCGACGGCTTCTGCGGGTCTATTCTCTCGTAAATCTGCAACAATACTCCGCGTTGCAACTCACAACGGATACGCGTCATTTCGATGATAATCAATACCGTTAGCGCGACCACGTTTCGTTCGCGTGCGTTGGTTAACTACTACTGGTCGCAAATACAGTTGTTTGTTCGGTATACTAATGCGTTCAATTCAATAAGTGGCAATAATTTTCCCGTTTCAGAAGTTTCACGATTTTGAACATCGGTTACCACGTGTTATCCACGTGCTCGTTCGATCTTCTCGAACACGTAACACTGCTGCTGTTTACGGTTGCAAACGCCCGCGTATCCGAACACATCCACCGGTTTCACGTGGCCTACACAGGGGCTATTACGCAGTCAATGTTTCGGAATTCTCTTTGCTTTCATCGCGCATATTACATTAGTAGTTTGATCCTCGTTCCCGCGCAATCCTATAGATTTAATTGCTCTTTTAGACGTTTTATTTATACGAGTTAGTTGTCTCTCGTCGCACACACGTTTCACACAATAACATTATTATATTTACATAATATTATACACATCACAAAAACACGAAAATAGTACGAGCTCGTTTTGTGTACAGCCCGTCTCCGCGCACTTCTTCGCGCCCTTCTATACGTGTATGCATAACGCGAAAACCGTGACAAAGTGTGAACGGGGTGTGAACGGCACTTATGGAAATGTGTGTTTGTGTGCGCGTGCGATTAAACCGTGTGCAAATTCACACGTGCGCGCTGTTCTTCCACTTTTTAAACATCACTCGTCACGGTGGTTTTCTTTTTTTTTTTCGAAATATATAACGTACGAAATATTTTGTACATGTACGCGTACAAATCCGATAAAGAAGAACAATCAGCTGATATTATGTCATTACAATAATTTTGCGTAGTAATCGCAGTCCAAACACACGAGAACAACTACACGGCCGCGATTACTACAATACATTATATCTAATGAATAATTATCGCGAATTCGTAATTCGACGTGTACGACACGTTTATGTACATAATATTAAAATATATGTATATATAATACGTGCGGAGATATTAACTAAATAATATTAATATATTGTATTTGTACTCTTAAACGCGCGTGTAAACAATAACCGCAGCATATAATATTATTTACTCACGTGCGGTACACGGAGACGTGGCAGTGCAGGTGGATGATATACGCCACCGGTCGTCGACGACGCCAATAAATAGTGTTTAACCAAATAATATAGTGTTTTTTTTTTTTTTTGTATAATCTGTGACGAAAAATCTGAAATCGCGTTAAGAGTGTACTGACGATGTACGTCTCTCATAGAAATTGTACAAAAATTAAACAAATGCTTTTGAAGCGTCCGCAATAACGGCGGGATGTTTTCGTTTTCATCTCGCCGCGTTTGAGCAGTGAAAAGTGTTGCGTAATATTTATTCGTATTTGTCGTTAGATAACAAAAAAAAAAAGAAAAAAAAAGAATTGAATACTTCAAAATTAAACGAAAGCTTTTGAACATTCACTTCTCCTTAATATAAAGTTATATATTTGACGAATATTTCATGTTTCTACACTGGTGTTTGTTAGAAAATCGAGTGGAAATAACGGCATAAGAGATTTCGACGAAATCGCGTTGTATTTTCTCGATAGTTTTAAAATTCGTTTTTTTTCAGGCGCTTTTGAGATAGATGACCTCTCTGAAGTACGCGATTCGCTGCTACCGGCCGGAAACGAATCGTGACTGCGAAGATCAAGAATTTTCGGATACAGACACAAAAATAAAACACACATACGCGCATCGTTGTTGAACCAATACATTCCTCCTCGCTCCACTCGGAATCTAAAACGATCACAAATTATAAATAGAACTGTACTCGACCGACTTACGCGTTGGCAATTTATTGAGTTTCGTATTATTATAACGTTTATCGCGTTTTTTTTATTTTTACCACGTGATGCGTAGTGGTTTTTTTTTCAAAAAAAAAAAAATACACCGAAAACGTTGAAAAGAACTCGTGGACTTCCGAGTGTGTTTAGGCGGAATACATTGCAAAATTTGTTTTCACAATTCTTGCCGCGTATTTGGTCGTTCCCCCTCCCCCCTCATCGACTTATTTACACATTTCATTGTTTGTACAAAATCATAATTAGTTATTGAAAATCGTTTGAATTAAAATACGTTTGTCGGATTGAATGTAGATTTACAGACGTAAATACAGAGTTGTTTGCCAAAACGGTAATAACCGGGCCGTGCAAATATATGCTTTGCGAAACGACGAAGACGATTTTAATTATTATTTTTTTTTTTACATTAAATTTCTGGGCGTTTCGATTTTTTTTTTTTTTTTAGTGTCAGAAGCAAATGTTATAACGTTTACTTAACAGGATTATTCTATACACGGCGTATTGTTAAACGCACAATAATTATTTCGTTTATTTTTTATTATTATTTTAAATCGATTCCTTTAATACAATTGAATTTTTTTTTTATTATTATTATTATTTTACGTAATTTGTCCGAAATTGATTTTTAAACGTATGTTTCCGAGTTCTCGCACAGTGCGCGCACGAGTACATTACCGAGTAATACCGATCGAGCCGTTTGTATTATCACTTTTGCACGCGCAATTAGTAACTATATACGCGTTTAATCGCGGTGTATATGAAAAAATATCAGTATCGTGTGAAATACAGTTTTCAAGAATACCGTCATCATTATTCAAATGAGGATTGAAAATAGAACATTTTCGGAGGTTATTCTTAATGTTATAAAAAAAAAAAAAAAAAACGTTATTATTGCAATGGAAACTAATGTCAATTCTCTCCAGAATAATGTTGAAAATTAAAGAAAAATCCAAGTTCATGACTAGTGTTGCACGAAAGGAACCCTTAAAACGGCTGGGAAATCAACTTTTTTCGAGTCGTGTCACATTCCATTCTCGCGCACCGACGACATATACCCCCAACTGATACGTATCGCGGGAGAGAGAAACAGAAGAAAACCGCACATTCCGTATATGAATAATAATTAGTTTGCGTACAATCCATAGGCAGGAAAACCTCGTATACGTTTTGTACACATCTGCACCGGCGTGTAAAAACGGATTTTGACGAAATGTTTAACCAACGCCGTGTAACGTTCTCGAAATGGCTCCCTCGTGATTTCCACCCTTCGGATCAATATTTCACTTTAACCGCTTTAATTTATTGCGCTAGGGTGTGTATCGCCGGCTCGACAGATCTCGCCAAAAACGTACATATATACTCGTATGTTATATATATATATATATGTGTGTGTGTGTATTATAAAGCGCGTATAGGAAATTAGCATAAGAAGTACTGCGCGGGGTGTTTGAGGGAAACGCGCGAAAATTTGAAATGACTGTCTCGCGAGAGTGTAACGAAAGCGCAAAAGCGTATTTTCAAAATGTTTTATTGTTGAGAATAAAATAAATAACTGCACGGTGTTTACCGCTCTTGCGTCTCCCCGCTTGGGAATCGCAGGAACCGCTGATTCTTCTGTGTGGTTTACCACTTTTTTTTTTTTATTGTAAAATATTGGTGTACAAGAAAAAAATCTTGCAAGTTTTTGAGTCAGATGATCTGGGGAGAGGGGACAAACAATGTTTGTCGTCAAACCGCGAGATAACAACCGAAAACCTATCGGACGATTGCTGTTGACGGTGTTCGGCGGTAGTTCGTTGAGTTAAATGATTCGATGGTTTTAGGTCACTTTCTGAGTGCTGAACACGTTTCCTCAACCCGTGTTTCGATTGAATTTTTACCCATCGTTTCTTCGGGATATCGGTAACGCAAATTGTCGTTCGGTGATTGCACAAATACAATATACATTCCGACAATACATTTACGCTTTTCAAAATATTATTCCTCTATTGGCTTGTTTTCTTTTTTGCCTAACCCTTGTTGTTGACTTCTTTACAAATCGAGATATTTTATACGGCCGAAGACGTCCTTCGTTCTTCGTTGCAATTATTGATTTTTATTGATTAGATTCGATAAAACTCTCTAAACTGAATCAGTCCGTTTTCGACATTTCAATCGTCTCGATAAAATATTGACGAGTTTTAATCGTTTCGTTATCAAACGGTCACCATTACTTAGTAACGACACGCAAAAAGCCAACACTATAACACACTCGTTTATGTACTGTATTCGTCACGCGAATTCTATTTCATTTTATCGTTAAATAATAATTATAAAACTGCGAGGGACTTTGAATCGTAAAGGATTCGTGGCTGTTGTCCGTTGCGCCCTCCCTCAGTGCGCGATACCGTCCGCGCACTCCTCGTGTAACGTTACAAACGAGTACGGAATCAACGTCAAATTCATTAAACGAGCGAGAGACTTTTAGAGTGAGTTTTCGTACACGTCAAACAAATAACGTCGAACGTACCGTTGAAATGGAACGATAATTAATTACCGATACCGACGAGTGGTAATCAAAACTATATCGGACACGAAACGACAACTATAATATGAAAATGTTTAGGAAAAAAAAAATAAATAACACTACTATTACAATACGCTAACAACAACGGTAAAGAGCGGTCTGTACAATAAATACACTGCACCTGGTGTCCCGGTCTCACCTGCTCCGCCGGCTACGCAGACATTACAGCATTGAGCGCAATCCGACCGTTATTCGACTCTCCCCTTTCCACAATATGAAAATATAATAATAAAAATATTATTATTATTAATAACAATACGCTCGCCAATAAGGAATTTATTATTATTTTAACTAAATTCTCGCGATGTATTAACGACGTTACGCGTGTAAAGTACCGCGTATAATAATCCTTTTCCGTATATTATATATATATGTAATTTATACGTACAACAGACAACGAAAAAACAACGCGTTGAAAATAATTGTACGATAATTATTTAAACAATTTCTAAAATGACAATAACGTCTGCGGATCGACACGCGATTATCATAATAAATGGATATACACATGGACGAGATAAAAATACGGCGAGTATTGTCGAATGAAGTGGAAAATATTTCAAGAACCCGGGGAGGGGGGGGGTTATAAGAAAGTATTTGTTAAACGAAAATCGTACGAAAATCGTAAATATTTTATGAACGCGAAAAAAAAAAAAGAAATATTTCCAACGTGATTACGAAACGAATCGCGTTAATAAGACAGAACCGAAAAGTTGTTATTTTTTTAATTCCCCTCCTTCCGTATAATTATAGTTTTGAATCGTTATTGATTATCAAACACAGAAAACAGTATTCCGATCAGAACGTTATACACTCGCTTGTATTGTACACGTTACGCGGCCAACGGTAACCGCGCGCTAAAAACGATATCGATTAAATTTCTCCTATGAATGTTCTCCGGTTCGATTAAATGCGCCGAGGAATGTCTCGAATTGAGGACGTTTACATTATTACGGATAATACGAGGGGGAAATCTGTTGAAAACGCAATTGGAAAAACGCGGGATTCCGAAAATGCCCTTCGATTAAACGCATAATGTAAAAGTTACGCGATGAACAAAAAAATGTTGTATTTTTTTTTGAAAAATAAAATACTCGTTTATATAACGTATAGAAAAAGTTTATTGCGCACTGGTTTTAGCGTGTACGCGTAATAATTAAACGTAATTACTTATAACCAAAAATAAATAAATAAACACGTTTTACTCCATACCGAATTCTCGTTTCAACACGCGTATTTAGGAGGCGCGCGCGAATTCCGACCGTACTCATTATCGCCGTTCCCGTCGTAATTTCACTTTTTATCGAACGCGCCAAGTACGTTTGAAATTGTTTTTTTTCCTCCATCGCGGCTTCGGAGCATTCAGATTTTAAATCGAGATTTCGTTATAATTAAGAAAAAAATAATAATCAATAAATAAACGCTACGGCAAACAAATACATTAAACACGAGATATTTTAAAAAAACCGCTTTACATAATTATTATTATTATTATTATTATTTTTCTTTTCCATTGCGTAGTAAAAGATTTTTCACGACGGAATTGTTATTAATTTTTTTCGGTTTTTTTTTTTTGAACGATTTCAACGTAGCACAGCGTCATACAGCCGCGTAATAATACGTAACAAGCGGATTGATTTAAATTTAAAACATATTATTACACAATATGATTTGTAAACGATTTTTAAATAAATCTCGCGCGTATTACATTTTGGGTAGTTTTCTCGTTTTTGAAATAACGTTTAATTAACTGGTAACGTTTCGCGTAAACGATTCAATAATTCTCACAACACCATTTGATCATTTAATTGGTTTTTTTTTACATTATATTTTTTTTTTTTTTGATCGTTCTAAAACGACTATTGGAGATGAAATTCTAACGAACGTTATAGCCATAAGACGCCGCGCGACTCGTTATCCGAAATTTACCGCCTTGGAAAAACTAATCTCACAGAGTACAACAATTACGCACCTACACGCGTAAGTGTATTCGCGAATTTTGATTATTTTTTGGAAATTAAAACGTAAAATTTCATCGTACCCTATTCAATCCGAGCAATGCGAACGGAGAAAATTTTTTCTCGAACATTACAACATCACTTTTATTATTACCGATATTTTCGGGCGTATCGAGGGTTCGTTTGAAATTAAATAATACAACAATGCAGTACTTCTATACGAAAATTTGTTTTATTTCAGATAATAAACGAGTATTCGTCAATCGAATTATGTGGTGTTATACAATAATTAAAAAGAAATGCACGTTTAAAACGGAAAAAGAAACGCGTTTAAAAACGAATATTAAGTATCGAGATTTCCGTTTATAATCGATTTTCAACCCTATAAACTGCAGTCGATTGTCATAAGAGACTCCGGATAGATTTCCAGAAATAAAAATACATACTTCTCGAGGGAAAACGTCGTTTACATGGGCATTTGATTAGTTGTTAAAAAAAGTAATAATCGAAATATTAATTTATATATATATATATATATCGTATTATTTAATTAATTATCTTAGCGTTGTTTTCAATGTACGCGTTTGTAATTATTGAAAAATACTAAAATACGCGTGATAATCATTAAAATATTGCGTAAAATCAAGGTAAGATATCGAACTAAGATTGGAAACGACTGATGTTTTAAATTAATTAAAACGAGCGAATATTCCGTATTCTGTTGTATGATTTCTCGACTATATAAAATACCGTTTCCGATTTCCTGTAGATCTTCTGTGACGTGTCGCGATAAAATCTCCGCGATTCCGTATATTCCGTAATGAACAAAACACGAAAAAAGAGAAAAAAAAATCGATGTAACGGCGTGAACGTTATACAGCAATGCGCAAAAAGATATTTTTGACTTTGGTCCAGGGACGCGACGCGGGTGATAATATTATCATATTGTACCGAATGAAATAGGGTTTTATACGACTCGATAATATTATACGCAGGCGAAAAATTCGTTATTGGCGCGCCTGTAGAAATATGAAGACGTATGGAGTGAAACGTAAAACGTCAAACGAAATACCATAGGATTTCGCGGATCGTGTACCGTTCAAGCGTATTATTTAACAATAATAATAATAATAATAATAATATTATTATTATTATTATTATTATAAGAGGTAAAGAAAAATACACGCGCTGTCCGACGACGACATTCAGATGGGGGAAGAAAAAAAAAGAAAGAAACAATCGCGTCGATTGGCGTCGAATTGAACGGAAAACCATTGTGTTTCGTTTTGTGTATAAAATGTTGTTTAATTCCATGGTCGGTAATACGATAAACCCGCTACCCCCCAATCGTTTGTGTACGTGGAAAAAAACAAAAGGCACACGCACCAACGATAATATAATATTTTCCGCCGACGAAAATCTCGGAACGTTTGTGTATTATTATTATTGACGCGTATTGAAACGTCCGAATGTAAACGTTCGACGGACACAAGCGGTTCGGACATATTATCATCATAGCGGATTATGTTATTATTGTAATGCGTTCCGCTGCGCGCACATTATCACTGTTTAAAATTAGAAACAACGTTATGACGTGTATTTCACACCGGACCGTAGATTCGGAAATTTTAAACAATTTTCTTTCACACAATCTCCGCGTATAACAAAATTTACGATAAATATTCTCGAATTCCGTGATTATTCTCGAATTCCCGTTTGAATATTGTTCGGATTTTTTTTATACATGTTTCTCTAGCGGACTACTGCCGTTTATCGATTATTACGTGCTCGAGAGAAATTCGCGAAACTATTATTTACGCGTAAAATTTATGATTAATCAAACGCCTTTATAGTAAAAAAAAAAAAAAAAATATATTTTTTTTTTAAATTCTTGTAATAAACGAGTTTATTACAGAAATTACTGACGAATACTCAATTAATATACTGCAGACGAGAATTGATTTATTGAAAACTTTTGCTCTTGTACTCTTAACGTTCTCGCTTTTTCGTCCATTTTCGGTTCGCCGTTCGAATTTTTTGTAATTCCGAAGCACATGTCCCGATTCTTATGGTAATTGTATTGCGTAAAACTCTCGATTTTTTTCTGTACACGGTCGAGATGCGTTATAAAATTCTTTCAATACGAATAAAAAAAAAAAAAAAAACGGGGATAAAAAAAACGGGACGTCACGTCGGGGGAGGGGGGACTCATGAGAGACTTAAAACGATACAACGACGACGAAGACCATCGAATTGCTCCAACACAACACACACTTACTATAATAATATCAATACACGCGTATACTATAATATATAGGCGTGAACTGTTTAAGCGATTTAAACGTATTCAGTCGGGTGACATTGAAAGTACATTATTTAATATGCGTGTTTTAACTATACAATATATATATATATATATATATACTGTTGTGTCAAGGTCGGGTTTTCATACTAATATTCGTTATTGTTCGTATAATTTGATTTCAACTGTACTTACGTATAATAATAATAATAATAATAATATATACGCGCAAAACGTTTAATAATTTTAACGATTTAATTCGTAAAAGGTTTACGTTAACATATTTATTATTTTTACACGTATCAATGTTATTACACGGAGACGGCGAATTTTTTTTTCTTTGTTACGAAATAAAAAAATTGAAAATTAATGTGATTCGGAGTAAGTTTTTTAAAAAAAAAAAGTTATTTAAAAACCCCGTACGTAATCACTGTGAAAATTATATGAATTGGAAAACGAAAATAAAAGAATTTAAATGCCGCGATAATATCTATTCAACAGTATTCCGGCCTTTTCCCCTCGGATTTCCATTGACTGAGTGTTATATAGTTGGAAAACTATTCTAATTGAATCGCGTATCGAACACAAACTGTTCAATAATTTTTCAACAAATATATAATATGTACATATACTGTCGAAATATATATATATATATATATAGATTTTCGTTGGAAATATGTTCCAATGCTTTTATAGACGCGATATTTAGTTTTTTGTATTTAAACGTTTATAAATCAGTTCGTAAATAAATAAGTCATATTATTATTATTATTATTATTATTTCGATAGCTACAAATGCTGAAATCATAATAGCTCAACAATTACAAATATAAAATTCCGTATAACGAGAACGAAAAATATATAGAAAACAGGCATAGATGAGAAAAAAAAATATAAGACAACAAGAACATACAGACTAATGATAGACGAATTATATTATAAATCCATCAGTGCTAATAGAAATCGGATATTCTTGTACGTTATAAAATTGTTACGGGAATTCATGCGAAATATAATATCTGTTCGTATACATATATACGCGCTGTACTTCTCTAAAAGAAAAAAAAGAACGAGTAGAAAAAATATATATACTAATTTCCATTAAAAGATAAAGAGAACGCGCGCGCATATACGTGGGCGCTTATACTATACATAAACGAAATTTAAATATTGGAACACTTGCGTTAATTAGTTTTGTACGCCATATTATAATATAGTTTGTAGGTCAAACGTGTGCATACGACTTCATTAAATTTCACGTAAGTAAACATAATAATATAATGTATTAATATACGCAGTGGCGGAATCATCAATGAGGGATCAGAGTGTCGAATCTTCAGTCAATTTTTTTTTTTTTATTATTATTATTATTATTATTATTTGGGGGATGAAATTTTTGTAACAATATATACATTATACATATATATATATGTGTGTGTGTTTCTGATCGAATTTGTTGATCGGTCGATTAAATCAGATCACGTGTAGCACTGTAAAAAAAATTTGAATAAAAAACGGACCGCGTGAATGACGCGCGTTTGTAATTCAACAGAATATCGTGTGAACGATAGGAAAGGTCTTGGAGACGACGAATGAGCTTTATATAGCGTATTAACTGAATGTTAATGTTCACAATTACAATATCGATTGAATCTATCAGGTCTATAATGGAATTTCAAAAAAAAAAACCTTGCCATCGATACATCTCGATGATCATGCACAGGAATAATAAAATATTACAACAACTTTGAAACGTATGATTTTTGGAAAAATGTTCGATAATTTTAAAATGATAAAAAAACAAAAATTACTCTTTGGAGGAACGCCGGTGAAATTATTCGGAATACGGAAACGGTATTTATTGTCAAATCATATTTTCTAAATCGCAATATTATATAATAATATTGTACGCGTTTGTTTTAAATTATAAAACCGAGTAAACCGTATTCGATTTTTTTCAGACATTTACGGGTTCGCACGATTTCACCGGATCTTCGCAGTGTAATATTACTACTCGAACTATTCGGGGATAATCGAAGTATATAAATTTCGTTCAAAATATAAGACCTACCTAGTCAATGTGTTTTTTTTTCAAAGCGTACCTTCGTTATTCCTTCTAGACAAAAAAAAAAAAATGTATATCGGCATAAAGAAATCGTTATAAAACCAATAGTCGTACTTGCTTCGTACGGTTTCACGCCGACTGCCATGTTCGTTCTACGTGCGATTATTTAATTATTACTGAAACGTTAATATGTAATGGAATCAACGACAAAACGCAATATCCACTGTGAAAAACATCGAAAACTCGCATTTGTCTTAAATATTGATTTACAATGAAAATAATCGTTGGGAAAACTATACACGAATAAAACTATGTTTTTAGACGATCACTGACCATAGCACAAAAAATGCGCGCCACGCTAATAAGACAAACAAAACTACCGTCTCGCACACGGGAAATTCAGTGCACTAATGTTACTTTTGGCACGTACTACGTGCGGGCTGCAGGCAAAGTTGAGTAATTACACGTATAAAATGCTTTTAAACGTAACACGCCATAAACGTATACAACCTGAATTTAATCAATAATTATCTTGTAAAATACACATTTTTTTTTCGTTTCAGTCCGTGTAAGCGGTCGTACTGATTAGTGATTTTACAATAATATCTAAATTAAGCCGTATATTCTGTATGTCATTTGAGTATTTGACAATCACCGATTGAATTTCGTTAATTAATAATTTATATAAAAAAAAAAAAGAATAGAAACGTAATCGTAATTAACCGATGAGATCAGCCGATGTGTTCCCGACGAAACGCGCGTCGTTTTACGAGTGCCTGCGATGAATAAGTGAAGGACCCGCTATTTACGCTCGCTAGGGATGTGCTGCGCCGTTGAAGAGTGGATCGTCCCCGTAACAATCGACCGAAGTGAAACTCGTGTGGTTAGTCGACCGAACACGCTTCAATTATCGTCAGCTGCTGTCCTCGTGTTCATATCGTGCGATACGTCCGCGTTTTATTGTATTTTTTCTTCAGAAAAAAAAGAACGAAACCCCCTCTTATTGGAATCGATCGGAAGAAGACAAAAAAAAAAAAAAAAAAACCAATCGATTTTACAGATTTCGTATACGTAATTTTATACGCTCGAATCGCGAAAGTGAATTTTGTGTCCATTAAATTACACGAATGAGTTGAATTGGTGTTTTAAAATCGAAAATATATTATAGATTCTGAACGGAGCGAAGGACGGCGGCATTGGTTTTGAAAATGATGTTTTTTTTTTATGTCTGTACCCAAAAACGCTACCAGAAGGAATGTTCTGAATCCGGTATAGCAAATCGCATCTAGTTGGTACTTTAGGAAGAGATCATTTTTCGAATTTCTCAATAAAAAAAAAAAAAAAACTCATAATCCACCGAAAAATTATATAAATAAACGATTTCGTCGAAATCGATTACTGTTATTTCTTCGTAATTCCGAAGAAATGGACATAGAAAATCGAAATATTCGCCAGATATATTGTATGTAAGAGGGGAAAAAATAATTTCTTTCGATTTCGGGCTGTTCGCAACGATTATAGACGATGTATTTAATTCATAAATGAGGTAATTCTTGATTTTATGGATTACGAGTTTAATAAAACGCGGGACGTTCGCTATAATTAAAAAAAAAATCTTGAAAATTTTCCTTGACAAAACGTTTCAAACATTTCGGCGAATTGTATATAATATTTTATTTTCATCGATGGGTAGGAGGGAAAAAGTGCGGTTCGTACGTAATATATTCCGTCATACACTCGAATATCACGAATAAATGAATTTCGTGTCGACTGTAAACGAACGCGTGACTCTTCAAATGTTGAAACATTCGTTTATCTATTACATATTTGTGTTTCGTTGTGAAAATTAAAGCGTCGGTTTTACACTCGAATAAAAATACGAGTACAATCAACAACGACGACGCGGTATAATTTATATATATAAAAAAAAATATATATATCGCTTCGAATCGTTCGAAGTACAACGGACAACGGGACGGTAACGCGATTGTTTTAAACCGCGTTCGAGCATAAGGTCGACTAAATATTTTATACGAAAAACGTTCGAATAAATCACACGCGGGAGACTGTAATATTTTTTTCTTCTTTTTATTTACACTACACAGTCTGGCGGGAGTTCGACGACTGTGCAATAAGGTTTCGTCGAGGAAGAATTCTCGGGCGCGACAACTGCGGGAACGCGCGCAAGTATAACACACACGTATCCCCCGTGAACATCGTCGTTTCGTTTGTGAAAACGCCAATGAAATACCAGACAACTGCTGCGCAGGTCAAGTTAACCGTCGGCGACGTTGGCCGGATCCGATGAGCGGTGGTGTGGCGAACAACGAAATGATTCGCATTCACCTACTGGCTGAAATGCATAACGCGCTCGTTTTACGGAACGATTATTTCAAATACGAGCGAGTAATTCGCACTGTACGATTTACTGTAGTCCGGCGATAATATAATTCATTTCATAAGACTCCGAGGTACGAGTGCAGGAGATTGATCGCAGAAAAGGAAAACCGTATTTGAGGTCGAGGATCGAGTGGGCACCAGTGAGTTGGAGAATGCCCGATATTTATTTATTTTTTTTCAAATTCTGAACGGAGCGAAGGCACGTGTCGGTTTTACGATAACGTGATTTTTGCTTTTTATGTCTGTAACCCCGAAAAAATCTACCGGAAGGTGTGTTGCTCCGATCTTTACACTGTCTTTTCCGGTAGCTAATCGTGCGCAATAGTCGGTACGCTAGAGGGGTCGTTTTTCGATTCTCTCAAAAGCGCGTAGAAAAAAGCAAAAAAAAAAATCTCAAAAAAAATTACGCGAATCGTCGAAATCGATTGACGCGGCGTGTCTTCGTCATTTTCAATGACAATATACGACGGTAAACTTGAAAACGTCCCCGCACCGAATACGTGAAACTTTATACAATATTAATATCGAGGGGGCGAAAAAAAAAAACGTTCGATAAATTTCTTTCAATTTCCAGCTGTTTACAGGAATTATTATATATTTTAACGCACACGATTCGTAAAAGAGAGGTAATTTTTTTCGTTTTTTACGCTTAAGAATTCAATGCAGTGTCGTTAGGTACGCGTCACTCCCCCCCCCAACATTACGTTTGTTCAAAACCGAGTCTTTTACCGAATATGCAATGCTTTGTATCTCTGTATTGACGAAAACGGATTTACGGGAATTCGTAGCCGTCTGGAACAACGCCATTTCGCCGAGAATTGGAAACGGAAGAAAACGAAACTCAAGACACACCGTTTGGAAACCACTGGTCTACGTCGTATGTACGTGTAAGCGTGGCGCGTGTGTGTGTGTGTAGACAGCTCTCGTTTATGCGCCGCGGTGTGGTGCCGGGGAGCAGAGGGGCATGAGATTTTTTTTTATTATTATTATTAACAGCGGCGATGTGTTATGAGAATACATAAAAAGAGACCGCGGCGACGGGGCACACCGGGAACAAGAGACGAGAAATATTATTTATTTTTTTTTCCTTCCCCTGTTCTCAAACGGTTTATTATTATTATTATTATCGTCGCGTAACCATCGGTTTTCAACGTTTAAATAACTTACATCATACGCCGTAGTCAGTAGTAGGACGCGGGCGCGCACACACGCACACATTATATTATTATGGTCGTCGCGCGAGTGGTGTGTAGATCCCTTACAGGAACCGATAAAAGGGTCTCCTCTGCGCGCCGTACACTATACGGCCGTGGCGGTGTAACAACGGCCGTCCCTTCCTCGCGCGTGTATAAAAATAATAAAAAAAAAAAAACCACCCCACTCGGAGCGGCGCGAACGCGTGAGGCGATGGCGAAGGGAAAATAAGAGAAGAGAGCGAAAGAGAATTGGACAAAGTGAGCAATACGACGCGCGTGCAGTCTCGTCTCCCGGAAAAGGAAAAAAAACACACGGCAAAAACCGACCCGTGTAATCGACCGCCACACACACACACACACTAATTGTTGCGCATTTACACACGAACAGATCTTCGCGCCGAATAAGTGTGTGTGTGTGTGTGTGTGCCACCGAGAATGACACGACGACGACGACGACGGTGTCGCGGTGGACGCGCTGTGCCGTTGATGTTGCGCGGGGGGATTCGAAGCAAACGAGGACGGAGGAAACGGATCTCTCGTAATGGGGGATTCGCTTTCTTTTTTCTTTTTTTATTTCATAATAAATACAACACTTTTAGAATTAACGACATTCGAAATCGCAGGCTGTAATAAGTTATTGCGTATACCGTGTGTGTGTGTGTGAACGGATTTGGCGTCTTGGAGTTCGGCAGCCTTCAGAATTCTTTTCCGGCGCGTAACAGTTATTCCGTTGAAAACCATAAGAGCGCGTATTAGCATAGTCCGTTTAAAAAAAAAAAAAAAAAATACGAATTTCCTTTGCGAGATCCGGTTCGTTATTATAATTCCGTATCGTGATATGATTTGCGTAATTCGAAACTAAAAAACACAACAAAAAAAAAATTCGTAATATTTATATATTTGATAGATTTCAACTAATTCTACTACTAC
This sequence comes from Chaetogeoica ovagalla, assembly GCA_032441825.1. NCBI lineage: Eukaryota > Metazoa > Arthropoda > Insecta > Hemiptera > Aphididae > Chaetogeoica > Chaetogeoica ovagalla. The sequence goes on along the minus strand of CM063732.1, from coordinate 4,089,592 downwards.
GCACTGTTATCGAGAACACTTGTCGTGCAGTCGTTATATAGAGAAAGGTAAACGTTTACTTTATTTTTATTTATTTATTTTCGCTAATTCATCTACGGCCTCCGTATGTAGTTGCGACAATCGCGTCGTTTGAATTTATGACGTTGGTTGCGAACGTTACTCTTTTAATCTCGAGTGTACGAATTCGCGTTAGAGGAAACGTTAAAAATTAATAGTCGAAGTCTAAATTTCTATGATTTGTTTTGTGTGTTTCTTTCGCTTCTGAGGGAAGTAGTCAGAACCAAGGAAGAGCTTGGTCCCCTTTCCGTAAATACGCTACTGTTTGTGTGTGCGAGTGTGTGTGTGTGTGTGTGTATATATACACACGCGGTACTTGAATTGGGGAGATCAGGACAATTATAGTCGGAACGACGGAGATAAAAAAATATACGATGATAATTATACATTTTCAGAGATCCTTGTGCGCGGCGAGTGGAGGGAACAATAAGAAAAAACGTTACAAGACCACGTTTTGTTTTATACACGTCTGGTGTATTAATACAAGCGTGCACAGAGACCTTCCTGGCAGAAGAAAGCAGGCACGTCTTCTGCGGTGACGTAACAGGAAATATCTACGACAGTATGTGTGGGTCGTCCGTAGTTGAGTGTGTTAATAATATTTATATATTTATTTTTTGGTTGAGTATATAGGACTCGTACTTCAAATTTCACTTTTTTTCACGAGTTACAGACGAAAAATAATAATAATAATAGAAAATTGTATCGCGAGTATAGGGTTTATCAATCGGATTTCGATTATATTCTATGGAATTCTCCAACGTGATATATTGTCTTATTGTTGAGGAAAAAATTTTTTATACGATAATCGAGTATTCGTATTCGAATCAAACGTATTTGAATGTTTCGGTTTTACATTTTTTTTTTTTCTGTTTTTTTTTTTTTGCGTGGTACGGAAACGTAAAAATTATTGTCAACATAATGATTTTCCACTATACAGTTTTCAACCATTTAAACGTGTACGCGTTTGTCAAACAAGCCTTCTACGGAATGTTGTCTCCAGACCAAAGTAATTAAAGGATTTCTGTACCATCATATGTACATAAACTGCAGGGTGAAGTTCTTTTCGTTTTCGGCCCACTTATACGACTGCCCGAGATTTGTTTTACACGCGTCAGCAGCGGTTATATTTACAATTATTACGCTTAAAATGTTTGATTTAACGTTAACGCGACGCACGATTGTGTATAAACGGAACGCGTCATAATGAGTCAGAATATGAAAATCAAATGGCACGTAAAATATCGCGGTAGGAGGTCGGGAAATGTAAAATATACGTCATAATTATTGTGTTTTTGTATATTTGAATACGCGCTCGCGACAAAGAGTATTACGAAATGTAAAGAAATCCATAGGAGTCGTATTAGATTTGCAGTTTATTCACTCTAACACAGATTTCGATTAAAGTCATTAGCATTGGGGGGGGGGAAGGAAGGTATTCGGTGAAAAACAACGATGGGATAAAAATTATAGTAAATATTATAATAAAAAAAAGGCGAAGAAATTGTGTGTGTACGGTGAATGAAATCGTTAAAAAACAAAAAAAAAATCAACTATATTATTTAACGCATACGTGTATATAATTTCTTTATACGTATGTGTAATTCATATTCTATTAAGTTGTTTTTATTATTATTATTATTATTATTATTATTATTATTATTATTATTATTATTATTGATAAACGAAGTCGATAATAAAAATATTATTTCAGCTATTTGTTTCATATTGATCGTGTGCAATGAAACCAGCGATATATTCATTATTGACGTAAAACGTACATATTGAAATAACCGCTTAGTTCTTCAACTATAAAATATTATCAACATGAGTACCGGATTATTATATACACGCGTCATTATGTATATACGAACACAGTTATATCGACACAAGTTCAACAGCTGATTAGCACGCGATAATTAATGTACCTACACGCAGATATTGTCGCATTCACGAATCGATTCACGAAGAATAAAAAAAAAGTTATAAATATATTTTTCTCGTATACCGAGACTGAGTACAAAAAATTTAATGAAAAAAAAAAATTAAATATCCAATTTATTAAGTTATTGAGAATCGAACGAAACGACGTGTATCGGACAGTGCGCGAATCGCTCACTGGAATAACATAATATCGATCATTCATCTGATCGCTGCAATACACAGAGAGAATATCGGTTTCGTTCAGTCGTACAATAATTCGCATCGAACATTAACGTTTAATACAATATATTATTGTATTATATAAATGTTAAACGAAAAATATCGTACACAGTCATGCAGATGGTTTGTGGGTGTTTTCGTGTAAGAGTACATAATATTATATACACGCTGAATGAGCCACTATTAGCGTTTTGGAAATAAAAAAAAAAATTCTATCAACACAAACGCGACAATAGTAAAATATAGACATCATGACCTATATTCCATCGAGAATTGTAAAATCACTCTTATACCATATATTTATTATAAACGTCATTCGTATATTGTAACTCGCGCACACAAAATGACGTCATCGGAGAAATATTATACATTTTAATAACTCATATAACGTATAATCGAATTTTATAATTTCGTTATTATATATTATTCGCGTGTTTTATTGGAAATAATAATAAAAAAAAAAAACAAATCGTTTCAACTAAATTGTTAGGTTTTTTATTTTTTTCTAACAGATGTTACGACGAAAATCGTACGTTTTTATATTTTAATAAAACAAGTATAATACTGTAGTACATGCAGTCTTTAAAGCAAACAACTTTTTCTTCATCGCACACATTGCTCTGAATTCAACGGAAAATTATTATTTATTATTTTCATTCAATTATAAAATCCAAAACTATTTCAATACGTATACGTATTTCGAGTTTTCATTAACGAGATATTATACAAAGAAACGATAACTGTATAATAATAAGTAAAGAAGAGAACACGAATGACGACATATATATATATATAAATATTTTATTGAAATATTATTTTCTTTTTCGCGTAATATAAACAGATAAGGAAAATGTTAATTTTATTCAAACAAGATTCGTTCAAAAATAAAAAAAACTTTTATAAAATATTTTAATGAAAAGAAGTTTTTATCTCCATTTTATTTTTCCATATATTTAACTCGAAGTTTGAGAAACATCGTTTTTTTTTTTAACTTATATAAACTATTTAAAATAATTCGATTTAGTTATAAAAATGTTGTTCGTTGTAATTAAAATAATGTAGACACAAATTCAATAATCGTAAAGAATACAAATGGTATAACAATTAATATACATAATATAAAATATCCAATTATATATTATCTGTTTTCGATTTCTGTAGCTATATTACATATGATAATATAGTATTTGATCTGAATTGTTTTATTTACACTGGATTGATACCGTCTTGTCAATTATGTATTAATATTTCGCCTTATAAAATTGGGGGAAAAAAACACGTTTTTCGATAAATATGTTATGTTTAGTTATGATTTTTGAAGAGCGTAAGAAGACGACAAAATCGCTTATGCCAATCTTAAAAATCGCATTTATTTTTTTATCGTGTTTCTAAGAATCTAACAAACTCTGAAAATTGTTATATACGGATCACAACCAAACCGTAATATACGAATTAACGATTACTAATCATACTGTTTTATTATCTCGCATTTATAAAACTTAGAATAAACAATAATTTATCGATTTAGGGAGCCGTCGGCCGATGTTGTTGTGGACATCGGCTCTTAATTATTATTTTCAATTTAAAAGCGACGAGGGGAATCATCTCTTAGTAGAAAAACGATCGCGAGCGTCGCCAACAGCAGTTTATTACAATTAAAATCAATATGAAATTGATATTGTCAAAACGTTATATGCGCTGCAGTCTATAATGTGTTTCATGACATTTTAAGCGTACACAGTGTACACGATTTTATCGGGTTCTCGTCATTTTCACAGGTAGTTTTTAATTTTACGTTTAAAAAAAGCTATTGGAAAAATCTAAGACCACGTCGAATAAAGCACCCACTACATACGATTCGCATTTAAATGTCATCCAATTCTGTACTCAGTACAACACGAAAAAGCGTCCACAGACAGAATACAAATAAAAAAATCCACCGTTGTTATACGTAAAAGCAATACGTATAACGTTCACCGCCGAATCCGATCGATTACCGTTCGTATATTATGATTTACAAACGAGAGAAGGAAACGGATGCTGGGGACCCGTTTTCCTCTTCTGGAAGAGTCTTTGTGTGTGCGTGCATAACCGATGTTTAGTTGGTTCAATGTCAAAAAACGCAAAACGGTTGTTCCGAAAAAGCAGCAAAGGGAGTAATTCGAGTTGAATCTAAAAGAGACCCTAGTAATGGATCGCTGGGGACTTTATACACACACACACACATTTCGCATTTTCTGTCGGAATTTTTTTTTATTTTTCACTTCTTAAAAGGTGTGCCCCTGTACATTTTATTTTGAAACGCTATACGTTCGAGTTGACGATTGAAAATCGTCATAAAAGATTGGAGTTTATTTAATACTACAGTCATATAATTTCAAACGTTTTCTCCCGCAAAAAAAACGTTATAAAACACGAATTAATACATCTGATTTCGATTCAAATACTAAAAAAAAAAAAAAAAACCGTATGCGTTAAAACCTAATTATCTGTCGTACTGATTATCGTATGATTGACGGTACACAGTGGGTTTAATGTCAGTCGATAAACTTGTGTGCGAGATTCTAGAATTTTCGTTTTGACAAAATTATGCATGTGAAACTGTGTGGCACGAGCGCGCTATAATTTTAAGCGTAAAAATTACACGAAATGTCAATAATTGACGAATACACGCGTGTGTTCGATATAAACTTAAAAACTCGTTTTTTTTTTTTTAAATTCCTTAAATAATAATACGATCGAGAATTCAAAGTCACGTGTAAATAATAGAAATCTACGCATTTCTTGTCGTTTCGTAAGTTTCGTGACTCTATAAAATCACGACTTTTCAAAATTATCGTTTCGACGTGTTTCTTTTATTTTTTTTTCATTTTTGAAAACGATTTTCCGTCAAACTTTGCGTTTTTCGAGAAATAAAAATTCGACGTACAGAAAGTATTTTCCCCATAACTTCAAAAACACCCGTTTTAATAAACGAATTATTTATGCACATTTGTGTTCGATGTAACATCGACGTTTATATATTATATGTACACGTAAAGAAACGCATGGATATTTGATTTCAAAACGCGGTGAAACCTCTTAAGGTCGGACGCGTGTTGCGAGGAATACGCAGAACGTATCGATCATCGACATTAATTGACGACCCGAAAACGACTAAAACAACCGCCAGCACTGATTACATGAATTATAACGATAATTATATAGTTACTTAAACGGTAATTCTACATGGTCTTCCCCTGTTTTCTCGAGAAGGGAATATCGGAGAAGAATAATAGAATAAATGGAACGTCAGTAAGAATACTACGCGTTTTGCAGATGATATTACAGCACTAGCAGAAAACGGGGAAGACTTAATGGTATAGTGAAATATGTCGAAGAAAATGAACAACACACTAAAAGAATACCAAAGGAAAAATAAAGTACTTACACTGTAACACGTATACTGTTATTGATGTCATCATAACGTTGTCGAACAGAACCCACAATACCATTTGCTTGGGAAATAATATCACGAGTGATGGAAAAAGCCAGGATAACATATAATGTGCGGTATATAGCAAAGGCAAAACATTGCGCTGTTATAAAAATGAAAAAGGAATCGTTTCATTGAAAAATCCGCAGTAAGCGCCGCGGACGTTATAAGAAAGCACATTTCGTGTGACGGTGGTCACAATATGTAAACAGAAGAGAGATAGATCTAAAACAAGAGCCTTCGAAATATGATGATGTCGGAAAGAGAAAGGCCCGTTTACGGAACGAACGATGAGTCGGAGAAATTGAAGAGTGAGAGAGGACCCAGCTGTCGCGTACAACCGAACTTAGGATGGTAAAACTGTTTTCGCGACGAATTTGATTGAATTCCGTGCGAAATATAGTCTTACAAACGTTTTGATTGATAAATAAATAAATAATAATAAAAGAAAAGGAATGAACTCCATTCGTTCATGCTGGATGGTTGTCTGTCACTGTATTGTCCGTTGCAATCGTCGTCGACGGAGAAGCCCTTCGGCCACTCGGCCGAATTGTATCGAACGCACGCGTAATAATAATAATAATTGTACGCGTCGTTTTTATGTTTAAAAATAAAACAAAATAAAATCCGACGACGATGGTGGTGGTGGTGGTAGGAATAGTAATTAAAAAGTTTGAAAGACCTGCAGGCAGCACCGGCGCTGAAACGACGGAGAACCATTTGCGGAATATTATTTATTATTATTTTTATCGTCGTCGTCGTCGTCGTCGTTTTTTAAATTCTAATTGCGCACTCCGCAGCCATCGCCGAGAGTCCGTTTTGGATTTCGCGGCGGCGGGAAGAAAACTTTTACCGCCCGGTCAAACTATATAATATAATATAATGTATAAAGTATATTATATAATATAATAATGTATTATATATATAAATATATATACGGTTACCGGCCCATTATACCAACGCGTAACCCGAGTACGTGATATTTTATTTTTCGAAAAATTCGTTTTTTAATTTTTTGTAATCAATCCGGTGTTACGATCAATTTATCTTGTGCCAGCGAGCAGCACCGAGTTTAGAAAAAAATTCGAACGATTTGAGCACTGCTCGATGAAAAATTTGAACACTGTGTCTGGGCGTAATACCGTATACAAATAAAACGAACCGTATTAACTCAGAGAGAGAGAGAGAAAACTACACTATTTCGATAAAAAAAAAAATAAAACGTACGCGTATGAAAAAAAAAATTATAAACCATTTAAGGTGTGTATTGTGAAAAAATATGTACTTATATATAAGAGCTGTTGTATTAAATTTGCAGTTTATATTTAAGGTAGGGATTTGGGGACTCGTCGTCGGGCAGATTAAGCGACAAATAAAAATACAATGAAAAATTGAAAAGAATTACATTAGATTATGAATATTACGCAATAAAATGACACAGAGATTTTTAAATAAACGAATAGGAAAATAAAAACAAAAAAAAATTGTGAATTGTTAAAAAACAAAAAATTATGACCCGTTATTTTAATGAATTATACATTATACGTATCGATTTAAAACATTATTTAAAACGTTTTTTTTTTTTTTATAATTTATTACGTTTGATTTACGACTCTTCCGAAAACAGAATTTACGTTATGTTTTTTGTAGTCGTTACATTGAATATGTGGTAACCTAAACATAAAGGATTGGTTTTATAAAACGCAAAATTCGAATACGGAGTAGCTTTTCAATTTTTCGTAATTCTATTTCGCAGACGTCTTGTTCTAAAACGCCGCGTCATAATCGTCCTCGACGGTGAATAATAATAATAATAATAATAATAATAATAATAATAATAAAACAACGCGCACGCTCGCGTTTATTCCCTATTTAGGAGAGAACTTATAATAATAATATGACGATTTACAATACGACCGCAGTGAGACGAACGACACAACCTTCGACGACAATACGCCTTCTCGCGTCTGTGTCCGCAGTCCGCGACGCCGTTTCAACCGATGTGTGTGTGTGTGTGTGTGACAGATAATAATAAAAGAAAATCTTTATTTTCTTAATCTTAAAACACACACACCGGTACGGTATAAATTATTATATATTTCGTAAATCGCGCACGTGTCCTCCAATTACGTTTGTGTAATATAAAAACGTATACAGGCGAAGGGAGACGCGCGTGTCGTCGTCGAGCTTTTTTTCTTCTTTTATTTCTCGTATGTCGTTTTAAGAGTACCGCCCGTACACACTGGTTCGACGACGCGTAAATCGATACGACTGCACGCGCGCGGCGTCCTGTTCTCTCCGTCCCGAGGGTGGCTGCGACGGTGGTGGTCCACCACCGGAGTTGATGATATTTTCGTGGTTATTAACCGAATGTTTGTTTAAAAATTTAAAAAACGCGCACACCGAACACGTTATACGCGATGAAAGCAATGTGCGCTGGCGGGGAACCCGAACGATTCGTTGGGGTTATTGTTCTTTCGCCGTATACCGTTTGCACGGGACGTCTGAACGCCACTCGGTTAGCTCGTCGACCGGCATGCGGCCAATAATAAAAAAAAAAAACGTTTCTCCACGTTTCAAATCGATTCGTTTTGGATTTATTTTTTCCAAAACGAATACTCCGGAATGGGCAAAAAAGAAAAACGTTACAACGAATATCGCTTACTCTTTTCATGGTTCTATACAAATCAGCAAAATACATTGGAAATAACAAATGCGAAAAAGAAAAAGAAAAAGGTCTACACGTTTGACGATATCGAAAGCGAATTACGCGCGAATTTATCAACGATTCGCCGCGATCACGAGCAGTATCGCACACTGTGATATTTACTTTTATTAAAATAATATTTATTTTTTTTTTATTCCAATACCTTACCTTAAACTGTTAAAATATTATAATTGTGTAAATTTATAATTTTTTTTTTTTTAATGATATTTTAACGTATAAATGTAATAGTTTAATAGGTTATAGTAACTTGAATTAATATTAATAAATACTAAATATAGTACGTAAAGTATAATACGTATAGTAATTTACTATAAGTAAATCGTTACTTTTTCGTATATCCATCGAATGTTTTTTTGTGTGTCGCCGTTTGTATAGATTTGAATTAGTGTGTGGTCGTGCAAAAAAGAAAAAGAAGCTTTGAGAACCGCTAATATGATCGAACGAATCAGTGGATTATCAGTGTTTATTACGACGAAAACAGACCGGTCAATATAGGCAATGACGTAGAGAAAAAAAATTCCTGGGCGTGGTTCGAAGGAATTTTCGAAATAAAAATTTGTACTTTTTTCTTTTACGTAATTTTCGAGTAATCGTCCGATAGAAAAAAAAAATCAACGATTGTCGTATACGCGCATTACGTTCGACTCGTTACACACTGCGGTTTTCACAAAGGGTTAAGATTTTTCTCCCCCGTATTCAATTAAAAAATATAAAAACTGTCGAATTTGTCTCGTATAAGAGGACTTTGACGCGTTTTCTGCAATCGAATAGAGAGAAAAATCGATATATATCCCGCAGCGTACATATTATACAGTAATTGCGTCGAAGCCGGTTTTTGAGCATTTACACTTCGCACTTCGCCGTCACATATCGCAAAAATTATTATGCCCATCGTAATAAATTATAACGGCGTTATTCGTGCGCGCGAATTTCATTTATTTTCCCGAAGAGAGCAACGGCCGTGGTGTCGTTATTATGTCGTCGTATTTTTCCCGTCGTCGCGTTCGTACGCACGAACTTTGTAATTTTTTTTTTTTTGTTTACGGCCCGAATAGCCATTTGTTTTTTTTTCTTTTACTTGCCGTATTCAACAGTTATTATAATAATTATCATTTTCGATTACCCATTTACTTATCATTTCATGTAGTGTTCTATTTACTGTACTACGCTCAGTTAAATCGTCACATTATCTACATATTATTATTATTATTATTGTTGTTGTCGTTGGACCAAACGGATAGTAATTATTTCATTGCCTGGCCAGAAGAAGAGAGTACCTCGTTTTTATACAAAATTTTAATATTCTTTTTTCTTCGGTGATGTCCGGGATCGCATTTATTATTATTATTATTATTATTTTACGCTCCCGATGTAATGTCGTTTATAATATATGCACTGAAATTCGCTAATATACTTTGACAATTAACGAAATACGATTTAAACATTTAGAATACAGCAAGAGCGACTATTTTAGAGGGGGCTTTAAGAGGGTTGGAAACTTCATACACGCTATCTACGCCACAGAATATACGGCCGTAGTGTTGAGTAGCATTTATTATTTTTCGTATAAATTTACATATTACTTATGTGTATATACGAGTTTTTGATTTATACCGGGTGATTTTTTTTTTTTTTTTTTTGAACAAAATCGCTGTGAATTTTAATACGTCCCAATTCGTCTATACTCTACAGACTGGGTAAAAATGAATAAATGCGCCGCGAAAATCCTTTTTCCCGTATTAAACACACACATTATGTAAGACGTACTTTTATACACGTATTGTTGCCGTGTAAACAGTAAGCAAGTCTGTCGGGTTTGATATTATTATCGTTTTTCAATTACTTCCATTCATTGTTACATACGCGACAATTAAGAGAAAAAAAATGATTATCCATACTGCACCAATCACACAAAATCTCATTTATAAAATATTGTATATAATTTTTTTTTTTTTTTTAATCGCATTTCGAAGCTATTCGGTTAACCGGAATCGTGTTTTTTTTCATTTATTTCGGGGTTTGGGTTAATTCGGTGGTTTTTTTTTTTTTGTTTTGTTTAGATACACTTAAAAATCGTTTTGATTTATAACGGGTTTGGATTTTTAAGAGTTTCTAAACGGATTTCGAGCCTCGAATCCCGACCGAATCCCCGCGCGAGTCGGCGACGAGTAATATAAGTGAACGGTTCGAGAGAAAGCGCGCGGTCTCGTCTTATTATTGTGTTGTACGTGTGAAATAATAATATATCGTTCTTATTTCTTTTTAAAAAAAATTTTCACGTTATACCACGTGTAGAAGCTGCAGAACTCTTCCCGTCCAATGCAGTGTAATCGGTATAATGTGGAAAATTAACGAAAAACAAATAAATAAAAACGTCGCCGCGTGGCTCGCTCGGGTCGAAAAGAACGAAACTCGGTTTTTTGGACTATTGAAAGCGTGCGATTACGTGGGGTTTAAAAAGCGTAAATGGCTCAATGGATTCACAAGGGGAAAAAAGACGATACATATATACGTATAAGAAATATATTGGGTAAATATTGGGAATATGAAAAAAAAAATTTTAATCTTTCTGTAGCGGCAGTTTTATAGTGAGAACTCCCGTGAAATCCTCTGCGTACACCGCGGTTTAGCCGTTTGAATAATTGCCAACGTTCTCGGATAGCGAATTTTCGTTCCATTTTTTTTTCTCACGTACAAAAAACAATAATATGATATTTTCGTAAAATACATAATTTTTTTTTTCACACCGGTCCGCGATAAATTATTTCGACATTGTTTAACAATCAAAAAGTTCTCAAGTCGTTTTTTAATTTTTTTATATTGATATTGTTTTTCACGCGGAATAACGTATAAATATTTAATATGTTCGCGTGCGCGCAATAAATAATATATAATAAACCGAACGAGATTACAACGCGTTGTAATGCGAAGGCGTTCGAAATCACGTTCCGCGTGTGTTATTACATACGGTTATATTATATCAGCTATACAAACAGATTTTCAAGTAAATAATATTTTATATCGATGTATTATAATACAATATCAATAAGACGTTTTTTTTCTTTATTCCCCCCCCCCATAATATTCCGTAATTCGTCGTATTTTTTAATTCCGTCGGTGTATTTTTCTTTTTCGTTTAAGACTCGGCCCAAACGATGACTTTTTGTCGAAACCGCGGTAGCGAATAAATTGGCGAATTTCATTTATGTTTATTATTTTTTTGGTGATGTTGTAATGAGAGTCAAGATGATATAAACAGTGATTTTCGTCTTCTGGTATCGTTCGTCGTATTAAGGAAACGGACCGCGCGCAGAAAGAGAAAGGCGATGTGCAAACACATCTGGTCCGAGTGAAATGGAGTTTGACGGGGAAAAACAAAAACGACGTTACGTATTATTATTATTAACCTCTTTCTGATGGTTTATTTTTTCTCACCACGTGCCTGTGTGATATCCACTATATTACACTGTAAATTATCGTAATTAACACTAAATGTATTTCAAACACATATTTCTCTAGACGTTCTGAATGTCCGTCATATTAGACAATAATTACACGAAAATAAAGTCGCGCGATTTTTCTTTTCGTTACAGTGGAAAACGAATAACGCTAGACAACGTCCGTAACGTCTCGGTGACGTTCGCAAGGACGTCGCGTAACGTCAACTTTGTGTGTGTTCGTCATCGGTTTTTCGTCGTGTCCATTAGACGTACATTAGACGAATCAATTCAACAATTCATTTTTGCGAGTCCGATTTCCGCGCAATTCACATATTCGTTTCCAATTTTACCATCGAAATATCACTCCTGAAAATTTACAATCATTATTATTGTAAATCGGATCGAATCATTTGATAAGACGCGTGTACGCACAGTGTCGCATTTTGCTGTTCAGTCAAATCGAGTTCGAATTGAAAACGAGTTCGATTCATAGCGAGTCTATTCGGAGTCGGTTTTACAATAGTGGTTTAACGTTCGGTCTGGGTCTAAAACCGAGTCCAAATCGAAAAACGCGTATCACCGTTCACTGAAGCCATTGGTCGAACCGAAGATTACTCGATCCGCCGATTTCGGCGAGTTTAAACCGAATTCAAAGATTCTATCGATTGTCATCCGTGATAACGAACACTGGTATTTTCATAAACAGTTCGTTTCAAAACTGTTTGCACGCATTCAGTGTTCGACGAAATCTTTATCACTTTAACGATTCATCAACCGACACACACACACTATCGTCCCGTAGGACGGCTATTGCGTATTATCCACGGATAATTGTCAAACGATTATCCACGGTCCAGCGCAGAACCGAAGAACCAAATGTTCGATTGTTGAACTGGCAACGAGTTAACCCAAGATCGGTTAACGTGCTCCGTTCAATTCACTTATATGAACCACATTCGATAACTAATAATTAGGATAACGGAACACTGTCGTTGTCGACAATTTTCTTGACGATCCGACGTGCGCGGGGATCTCACTATTTTTTCACTAACAATTTTCTTTCCCCCCCGCGTACCGCGTTTATTCACGTGGACGCACGGACACGTTCGTGTCGTGTTATTATTATTATTATTATTATTATTGTACATACGCACGCCATACATAAAAACACGGCCGATCGATACACGACAACGACAATAATACACCGTAATACGCTCGCCGGCACCCGTGCGCACAGGGTCGGGTTGTGGGGGAGACTACGCCGTATAAATAAATCCGTTTTACGATGTCACGAGCTCGTCGGGTTGGGTGTGTGAGCGCGCGCGCGCGCGTGTGAACGCCGCCGCGGGGATAATTCGTTTTCGCGCCCACTACACCGTTCGCGTCACATCCCGGAGCCGTGTATACGGTTTATATATTTTTCTAAATATTCGGGGGTTTTTTTTTTTGTTACACGTGCATGATGACATACGACGGATGTTCGATTTTTCGTTAAATTTCGAATTTCAAAGTCAAAAAAAAAAAATAAACCGTCGAAGAAAGAAAAAATATGTGTAGGTACTTCGAACGAATTCGTATAATTACTCAAACGGTAAAATAGCAAAAACGAGTCGTGGGGGGGGGGGTGGTCCTATAAATTATCGTCGCACTCGCAGTCCACTTATGCGCTGAAAAAATAACATACATACATACATATGATATTTTATAACGAAAAATTAATTTTAAATAAATATCTTTAATGTATTATTGTTATAATTTTCAGATAACCATATATCGTTGATGTAACGTACGTTAAGTGATTGTCGCGTGTAAGAGTTTAGATTAATTTTTCGTTTTACCACATACGAATTCGTTTTCATCGGACGTTCCGAATAACACGAATGAATGAAAGAACGAACAACTCGCAAATTATCGTAACCAGAATCGGCGGGGTTACGTTGTGTTATTCGATACGCAGCGGTAATTCGTAATATTACAAGCGGTTCTAATGTGTAGAGAGGGTCTCGTTGACGCGACGGTGGTAATGAATTAAAAAAAAAAAAAATATCAAGCACGCGCGGATAGCGGAAACGAGAATTTCCATTAACAATCTATTTTCGTTTAATTAGTTATTACTAATTATTGATTAATCAACACCGAAACGACGATTGAAGTGTGTGGTGGGATAGCTCAAGACGATCCGTTCTCGTCGTTTTAATACACACACACACGTGTAAGAGGGCCGTTTTGTAACGCGTTTCTTTTTTGCACCACCGCAAGCCACTGGGCGCACCCAAGGTGCGTAGGTATAGATTATTAATGGGGGGGGGGGTTCGACTTTAAATTATTAGATATTAGACTTTATATATTATATAATATTAGATATCTATAATCATTATTTTTCCGTACCAAACGCGTACTTGTAAAATTGTTTTACAAAAATATTCATCTTCACTCTTCATTATAATTTAGCAATATATTATTTTTCTAATGTCTAACTAAAATGTCATTTTTGTTGTTTGTAATACCTACACATAAAACCAAGCACCTAACGTGCAATTTTTTTCTGATTATCATTATCATTATTATTATTATTATTATTATTTATTAACCGATTGGGATTTTTAAATGGGAGGGGTTTGAACCCCCCAAACCCCCCCCACCTTTGACTAGTGCAATAGTATTACACATTTATAGATGAAAATCCAAATTCTCATACAACTTTCATATTTTTCTGTTAAAATTTCGCGTATACGATATATAGTTAACACCGACCAGGTGTTAACAATTTATTGATTATATTATATTATTATAATAAGTGCAACGCTGTTTTTCTACATTGTGTGATATTGAACGTCGAGTGATATAAGGATACGGGATTATCTATTAAAAGTTTTGTTGTTCCCCCCCTTTGAAAAAATCCTGGGCGCGCCACTGCCGCGAATTCGTTTTCGCATTCGAACGGCCGCGGGGGGCCGCTAACTACGCGGCGAGCGATACGCGCGTCGTGACGCGGTGGAGGGCCGCCGTTTGGGGGGGATTTCGGAAATGACCCGTGAACGAGACGGAGTTTCTTTTACACGCACAGCGCGATGAATTTCGTAAGAGATAAATATATATATTTTTTTTTGTCATAAAATAGTGTTTTGTATATTTTTATAAACGAACGCGATGGTAGTAAACGTTTTGTTTTTTTTGTAATGGGCGTTCTTTCTCGCGCGGCAATAGCGCAATTAAAGTGGCGGGGAAAAAAAAAGTTAAACCGAAAATATCGTTTTGAATATAATAATAATTACTACGTTAGAGTGCCATTTTTTTTTTTTTTTTGTAGAAACGCGTCGGAAATACGTACACGCGAAACGATTTTCTTTTTGTAACTTACACCAATTACTCGTATTTATTTACAGCGATAAAAAAAAAAAATGCGCGTGATCGTGCGTACGTACACGTTGTTTAAATTTTAGAACGAGCCGATGAAATTTTTGGAAAAAAAAAACCTCAATAACAAGTCTATAATGGATTCGTACACATTTTTTTTTCTTTTGCTTTCTTCGCTGCGAGAATCGATCCAATCGATATCGCATTGTACGTACGTGTTTCGTGACGTATTTCCGAATTAGAGCGTAAACTCGTCCTTTTTCTCTTCCTTCTCCACCCCCCCCCCACCGCCATCGCCATCGCCAGTTTTTAAGACGTATTTCACGGTTTCCGATTATTTAATATTTACGTGATTTAACGATTTCGTTACAACTGTTACAACGTTTCGACAAAACGTTTATAACACAAAAACTATATTATAATATGAAAAATGTTTACAAACACAGCCGGCGGCGGTACGCCGCACGGACGAGATGAGCGACGCGGCTCGGGGCGGCAATTTTCTTCAACGGCAAACGAAGTAATAATTCTCCTAAACGTTTTACGCGTTTCGAAATTTCAAATGAAACACATACGTCGTAAATCCGGTAACGGTTTACCGCGTGACTTTTTATTCTCTCGTACATTTATGCGCATACTTTGCACATTTGGGCACATAATTATTTTAAATTTATTGATTTTGAAAAAAAAGATTCGAACATCATAATGACAATTACACCGGTCCGGTTTGACACTCGTGCGGTTTTTCTACGCATCATTCGAAAATATCGGAATTCAACGACATATCGATATTGTATTACGGCGTAAAATCTAAATGGGTAAAACTCGTATGATTCAGCGGTAGAGCTCGAGACTGTTAGAAAAAAATATATAAATTCTAGGCTTACTGTCGTCGTTGTAAACATTTCGACGGTATATGGGACTTCACACGACGTCGTACACGTTTTTCGACGTAATTTCGAGAAGGAAAAGAAGAAGAAAACCGAGCAACGCACGCACGCGGCAAACGTTACAGAATATATTCCGATCCTTTCTCTGCCGTTTTAACTCCGGTGGAATACGTTAGCCTTCCGATTTCTCGTTTTCGCCCGTCTCCTCGTTATAAGTATTATTTTTTTTTCCCCCCGACGCAGGTCGTAAGCGATTTTTTTGTTGTTTTAAATTTCGATTGCCGACGATTTCGCGAATGTATCGTGTGGTCGTGTACAGTAACGCGCGCGTTGTTGATTAATGAAAAAAAAAAAAAAAAAAAAAACAGATTCTCCGTGAAATTCCCGGTAGGCAGACCGTGAGCGTATTTAACAAAAGAAAGAGGTCGTAACACGCGGAACACATCGATGGGTGCAACGACCCGCGAGTCACATGTTATGTACAACACGCTAGTACCACTACCACTGTAGTAACCACAATTACCATTACTATTACCGCTATCCACTACTAGTACTATAATACGAGTATATAATATAAATTGTCTTCGTCAGGAGATGTGCAGGAGATGACACGAAAAAGAAATACATAAGAGTTAATAGGCCGAACGGCGTTATCCCGCGTACATCCGCCCGTTTTCGGAATGCAAAAAAGAAATGAAAATCATACGCCGCGCGAGAGAGAAGTATAGTTTTATAGAGTAGTTAAAATACAACGAAATCGGAGAATTGATCGCTTAAAAACACGCGCGTATTATTATTATTATTATTTTAATTTTTCGTATTAATTAACACCGCGGGAATGCTAATAATAATAATAATAATAACAACGACAGCGTTGTCGTCACCGTGTTTACGGTACACTACACCGGTAAATACGCACGAACGGCGTCGTCGTTCTGCGAGGGGATTTGCCGATGGTCGTTTTGTGTAGCCTTAAACAACACCGCGGTTACTATACTATGCGTCCGTCATATACGAATATAGAGAAGACGAATTATGAAGAGAAGACGCGTTATGATAGAGCGTATATCGGCCGTTGATACAATCGAATGAAATCGATTGCGGGCTCACAAGCAACAGTAGTCGTTCGAGGAGAATTACACCGACAACCAGTCGTACAAACAGACGGTCAGTGAGAATAATGCAAAAGACTCGACAATAATAATAAATAAAAAAAAAACGAGAATGTTATTTTGGCTTTGGAAGCAGCAAAAATTAACTTTGTAAAAAGCATTCGGCCGTATACGGATTGTGTAACGATTGGCACGTCTTCTTTTGAACTACACACACACACACACACACAGAGTATATCGTAAAGGCACTAAACTTTCCTCGACGATTTTATTCACGAATTGTCCGTGAAATGGTTGATTTTTTTTTTTTTTTTATAAACAAAAACGGATTATAAAATTTTTTTTATAAATATAAATTTAACCATAAAATTACGTATAATTTTTTTTTTCAAGAATTTTTCTACACAATTTAAAAAAGTCTCATATAAGGGACATTTGCAATTTACGCTGTATGCGTTAGAATAATGATTATTAAAATATAAATTTACACGACATAAAGCTGCGCTGACTTTTCGACAGCTGGTTATTATTATTATTATTTGTGTTCAAACGACACGTGTTTGTTAAAGTGTACGCGTTTATTGATTTACTTGTCAAATACTTATCGTCGTCGGCGCAAAGAAAAGAAAGTCACGATGTCACACAATTCCAGTACGTATAGCAGTCGAATAGCTGTTGAAAAACGGACGTTTAATTTTTATTTTTATTTTTGTTTTTACACGCACGTACGTTATTAATAGTAAACGAACTAGAATTTCATTTTGAACCAATTTATCCAATAATAATCATCGTACGTATAAGTATTATTGAACAACGATTTAGAGAATGAAAAGGGTGTTTCTATCGCTTGTTCGAATAAGCTTTATATTTTATTAAATGTAAGTAAAAAAAAATGATTTTTTTTCAAACTTTTATTTACTCAGATTATTTTTAGATCGTGTAAAAAGTAATACATGTGTCGTGCGTAGAACACCAATAAGAATATTACACATATGCGTATTTATATATATATAATAGCAGTGTTAGTATATTATTATAACTATAACGGGTATTGGCGCCATTTCAGAATATTTAAAAGACTCTCCGATTTTCAACGTGTAATTTCCATTTGGAATCTAAAACTGATAAAATATAATAAATTTCTCGATTTTTTTTTTTACAATCCTAAATTTAGATATTCAAACAAATTTTACTCGTGTCTAGTGTTCGTGATTTAATGCGCGTATTAAAACAAAACAAAAAAAAAATACCTAAACAAACGAGTACAAATATGCGACTAAAATAAATGGAATGTCTACTATGAACCGTTTTATTTTGCTACTTACATATATGACTACCAACAGAATAAAAAAAAAAATTAAAATTCTTATTAAACAATTAAAGAAGACTTCTATACGCGAAATGTTTTGTTATATATTCGTTAAGCTCATCATATAGCGTTTTATTATTCGAGTCGCGCACTGCGAAGCACGAAATGGTATATGACGTTTTTTAAAACTAATCTATGATAATATTATGAACGTATAGAGTGATTGTAATCGCAGACAATAATAATAATAATTGTCAACACATTGCGATTCGAAAAACGTTTTACTGCAGCAAACATCGAACGGGTGTATAATTTATTCGAATATTGGTAATTGCGAATTTGCTAAAAAATTTCAATTTTAATTTTTTTCAATCCATACATATCGGTGTAACGATGAAAATAAGAACCTCCATACTTCTCCATCTGCTGCAGCTTCCTTCAATTTCTTTTCATATACGTACAAAGTAATTTGGTTTTTATCCGCGTTTCTCTCTAAGATTTTCCCCCTCTATTTATAGGGGTTATCCGTCATATTTAGGTGCGCTATCTATTGCTTTCATTTTTTTTCCCAGCGATTCTCTTCCACGTAGATTTTTTTATTTTTTATCCCATTATATACGCCTCTGCGTTTTACTTCCGAGATATTATGTAAAACCATCATGCGCACCGTTTCTAGCTCGATCACGTTGTTCACATTTATGTCCGCCGTCTGCTGTGTACAAATTGTTATCTCTGTCTCGGTCTTATTAATCTTCATCTTAATCGTCTGATCGTATATAAATGTGTATTACGAAATTTCGACCACGTCGGTGTTTTTACAATATTCTCAAGTTTTTTACGAAAAAACTTATTCGAAAACGACGTTTGTTGGTTGGTCGTGTATCGCGTTCACACGAAATCCCGCACGACGATTTTCACTACGTTGTACAAAAATATTCTATGCGAAACCGATGAAATCCCGCAGTGTCTGTGTGCGCTGTGTAATCGTTTTAATAATGTTTCGCGGTGTTAAATCGTTTTGTACGTTCGTCCGAGAATTAAACGTATAGCTAAACGACGCGTGTACTATATAACAACTCTGTACGTTATACACCTGCCGTCGCTTATATATCACCCGAGGCTGTATACGTTGCACTGTAAAAGCACGTGTATTATTATACGCAGTTTAATATTTTAGATATATTATGTGGTGTAGTACGGTGTTCTGTCAAAACGATTTAGAACGGTGTCCGCCGAGCGAAGAAAAAGAATCGAATTCTATCTTGGTCGAAAACGGTCTCGAGAAATGACGAGAAATTACGCGTTTTGTGCACGTCCATTAGCTAAAATGAAAAAAAGACAACCGAATTCAATTAACGACTTTATACGCGAACATATAATGACCGTTATAAAAAAAATTTGAAGGTTTTTTTATTATTATTATTATTAATGACACCTAATTGAAAATCGAATAACGTCACTTTTGAATACAATAATATTATAAAAAATCTATTTTAATTTTATACAAATATCGCGAGTTTTGTTTTGTTCGCTACGTTCGGTCCATACATACGTGTGCAGTTAATTTACAGAGTATTATTCACGTGTTATTTCTATACGAATATTTCGGCACGTGTATACAGGATTTTTGCCATGTATCCAAGGAAATTATTTTAATAAATATATATATATTATATATGTATAAAACGACTAAAAGTTCAGTGTGTATATTTACGTGAAATAACATTTTCACATTACCGAATTCATCGTACCGGTCAATTATTCTTTAAGAACAAAAAAAAAAAAAAAAAAAAATCTAAAATAATAATCCGATATCGGTTGAGGTAAGAGGGCGAATATAAAATGCCTGTTAGCGTACAATAAAGAGATTGGGAATTCGCCGATCAGGTTATGTCGCGGGTTGTGTCCGCGCGGTTAAATTGAAATATTACGCGTTCAGAACCAATGGATTGCGGAAATCCAATTGCTTCGTGTTGAATATTGTTTGAGGTCCCGATTGAAATACTTTTCATTTACATTATTAAGCTAATAAACGCACAATTAATACACTCGCTAAAACACGGTATGACGTATAAAGTCGTCCGGACATTCGGGTGTTTTATTCGAATAAATCACTATATTAAATCATTCACCCACCGCCAATAATCAACGCGTTTAATTCGACGTTTCGGCAGCGCGTGTTTTACGTGAAATCAAAGAAAATCCGCAAAATATGCACGACCCCCCGCTGCGCAATGATTTGCGAAATCCAATTAAATCTCAACGGGGGAGAGGCCTATCGTCTCCCCTTATAACCGCCACAGCGTCGAACACATACGCGCATTCGGCGTGTAACGTAAAACGACTGAAACGCTCGGACTTTGGTTAATTAATTTGACATAAATAAATATTATTGAATTTTTGTAAACTCGTTTAAAACGACGGACGAAATTATACTTTTCGCCGAAAAAAATAAATAGTTTACCCAACTCCATTTCCCAACGAGTCCGGTTCGAATATTTCGTTCGAGCCGAGGAGCACTTCGGTTCGATTATTATCAGAAAACCCGTTCGGTTCGCGTAACGCGTCACCACATAATACGTGTATAAAGTTGACGTCAAACGATTATTCAATGCTCGAGAACCTGGTGAATTTCATTTGGCAGGCATTTCTCGACTAGTAAAACGTTTGAAAATGTAACGCCGCAGAAAAGGCGGTTACGGTGAAAAACAATGGTATGTAAATGAAATTCGTTTCGTTCACTTTACACGTGTTTTTAATTCGTTATTATATTGTACAAAATAGTTTTAGAGTCACACCGGGTCGACCATAGGCATTACATATCAGCCCCCGCCCTCGCACGCTATATGAGCCGGCGACATGAAATCGAATAATAACCGTCCGGCGAACGTATTGCGTAACGATGAAATATTTCGATAGACCGGTTTCTTCGGATTCTTCGATGAATAACGCGCGGAAAGGGAGTGAAAATATTGGTAAACATAATATAATAATAATAATAATAACCGTCGCAGAGACGGATGAGAGAATAACCGCGTATTATTCGGTGAAAGAGACGCGCGCGTTCCGCGTTTTCGTATGAGCCGGGCCGAAACGTCGGGAATCGTACCCTCGAAGGGTCCGTCGAGCGCGCCCGCGGATCAAAAAAAGAAGAAAAAAAAACGCGAGCGCGCGCGTCGTCCCTTTGTGACCGTGTACGGCGATAATATAAAAACCGCCGTCGTATCCTGCAGCCGTCTGCGCTGCGCCCTTCGTCCCGTGTCCGGCGTGTGTGCAGTGTAAGACGCGGGGGCGATCCATTGTGTGCGTGTGTGTATGGTACAATAAACGACGGAGCCGAGGACGAAACGGATCGGTTTTCGGAATAATTATTAACGCGCGGGGAGCAAATAAGAGTATATAATAATAATAATAATAATAATAATAATAATAATAATAATAATAATAATAATAATAATAATAATAATAATCGCCGCTCTCAGCTTTACGAATATTGAGTGACCGTATAAAAATAAATCAATTGAAATAATATAATGAAAATAATCGAGAGACCAATATTGTATTACACGAACAACGTATCCAGCGCGTGTTACGTATACATATAAAATATGCTTTGGAAAACGAACGAAATAAATAAAGTGACGTATTATTATAATATTTAAAACGATATTATAACGGTTTCTCTTTTGCGGTAAGCAACGTAAAGCGATTGTTTTTTATTTTGGTTTTTGAGAGAGAGGGAGAGAGAGAGAGAGAGAGTGAGAGGGTGAGAAAGAGATTCTTCTCTATCGGTATTATACACGTTAATTTCACACCACTTCTTGGCCACGACATCATTTGCACAACTCGTACACGTTTAAACGTTTTAATGCGTGTTATATAACGCGTGTAACGTGTTCGGTTGGTTTCATCATAATATCGTGTATAAAACACCGGACGATTCGTTTCGATAAAAATTCACATTATTATTATTATTATTATACTTATCAAATAATTAACGCCATATCAATATATTTATTTCCTCAATAATAACAATAATAATAATAATGATTAATATAATACTCGCCGCGGTATTCCAATAACCATTGACAAGTGATACAATATTGTGTTACGCGTGTACAGCGTATTATTCGTATTACGTAAACTAATAAATATTATATTTACGTAACTATTATTGTGCGTGTGTATATTATGAAATTGATATATAAAAAAAAATATAATAATTTGTTTTTTGTTCGATATTTATAAGACGTTTTGAAGGTGAAATCGATAATGACGTGAAAAAGTTATGTATGAACATTGGATATACGCACGACGGTGATAAACGTTGCGGCGGCGGGTTTAATAAAAAGATATATATTATAATTTTCGCAAATCATAAATTTAAATATTATTATATTTAAAAAAAAAAATTAAGAATAATAATAATTTTTTTTTACGCTACGCATTCAGATTATATATACGCATTGAAGAAAAATGTGTAAAATATATATATATATATATTACGTAGTATTACAAATCACGTATAATAGAACGTGATATAAAATCGTTTTCTAATATTTCGACGGGCCTTTTTATTTCTCTCCAATAATATTCAATTGTACGTACCTACTAAAACGCCATTAGTTATTTATTTATTCCATTCTCAATGGAAATAATGTTAGAAATATCACGCAAACACTATAATCGTTTTATCGGTATTATATAATACTATATTCAAAAAGTCTCTGTATATTATTCGTCTACTGACAATACACACATGTACGGACTACGCACGGTCAAATTTTTATACTAAAAATCTTTTCGAGACACGCGTAGAAATTATAATATCAACGGACCAGGGACGGATTTAAGTACGCGATGGTGGCCTACGGACGGGATATAATAATGTGTGGGCAGCCTCAAATGAGTCAACAGGATAATATACGTGTTTTGATTTTTAAATAACATATTTTAATGTTGTCCGTAGTACACTATTTACTCATTTCATTTACTCAAATAAAAACAATCCAAAACGGGCGAATGTAATAATCATGTTAATGGAATCGCGCGTTATAAAAACACGAATTTGTAATAAAAAATTAGTGTAAGTTATTTAAACAAAAGAATTATAATAATACGTACGAGTAATAATTAGAGTAAAACTTTTTTCAATTCAATTTTTACGAGAAATCTTCTATTATAACCATTGTACATATTTGTTTGATGAAAATTTAATTTCAAATAGAAAACTGAATTTCCGTTTTTTTATTATTATTATTATTATCTGTAACTGTAAAATAATTACAAAAGTGTGGGGGCGCCTGAACTGCAGCCCACTCAGCCTCCTTAAATTCGGCCCTGTAACGGAGACCTTTCATCGATAGAAATAACGAAATGCATTCTAAAAGAATGGTGACAACGCTGTTGTCGGTTGAGACTATGATTATGCATATATATACGAGTATATCGCTTTACGCGTCTTTATTCTAAACTCTTTGACAGTATAATATTATATCATCAAACACTTTGACGAATATTGTAGACAAAAAAATTAATCTCTCTCAAATAACGTCTATATATTGAAAGGAGAATATTAAAGGAGACGTATCGCATATTATACAAAATCATTTGTCATTATCGCACCATAGATTTACAGGCTCCGTTGTACCGTCGTTCTTGAATTCCATATGGATCTAACGTCTCCGTTCAACCGAAAAACATGTTGACGAAATGTCCATTAAATAAGTAGTTGTTTTTTTTTTGTTTTTTGATGGGTAGGTGCTTGTTTGTTGCGTTTTACCGCGGTTATGACGGGCACAAGTGACTTTTTTTTTGCTACTTTCTTGACTTTAAAAACGTTATTATTGCCAATCGGCAATGAACTATTGTGTGGTGGTGATAATAATAATAATAATAATATATTACACTATTACACTCTTAATTTATCAGTAATAATAATCAATGGAATGTATTTGATTGTTTATGAATATTTTAAAAATGAAAAAATAACTATATTGGGCGTCAAGCATATACGAATATGTAATATATAATATAATTTTTTTTTTTTGTAGACATTGACGAATAATAATTAATATAAGTTTGTGTCATATTATTAAAAAAAAAATTCCCAACAATTTCGCTAGACGAGTAGAGATAAAAAAAAAAACCTACACTGATTTACTTGGCCGTGATGTTCTACAGTCCGAGTGTATTTACATTTATGTAAATGTGTCTAATGTCTATATCCCTCTGAATTCATTTTATCTATATCAGTTATTTATGATTCGCGAATGTATAAAAAAAAAACAAAATCGGCAATTTCTTTTTAATATTTTATATTATATATCGTGTGTTGGAAGCAAAGGGGAGTATATATATATATATAATGGTCGAATTGACGGTAACGTTTACACTGACCGGATAACGCATTTCTAGAACAACGATAAATACGGATTAAAAGTTTTCTAAAGTATATTATAGAGTTTACGATAATTTTCTACTTTTTTACCTCGCATTTTCCACGGTCATTTAAATGCAACAGTTGTCGAGAAAATCGGTTTTGGATATACACACAGACAGCCGTTGCTTCATGGAAATATCATAACATGTGTCATATAGTAATATATAATAATAATATGTGACCTCGAAATCCTCCGTAGTCTGAATTCTGAACTGAAAAAATAATCTAATAAGTATTATTATTATTATTATTATTTTACTAGATAGAATACGCTAAAACATTGTAGAATCCGTTTTTTTTTACATTCACAAGAATAATCGTTAATGTTTATATATATATATATATATATATAATATTTAAAATATAGTTTTATCGTTAAGTAACGTGGTAAATCGTCAAAACAAAAAAAAAATGGAAAATTATAACGGAGGAAACAAATGTATCGTTTCGAGCTGCAGTATTACAAGTCATTATAAAAATTAAATATCTAATAAATTTTATATATGTGTATAGTTAATATAGCGTGTATAGGCATACGCGTCAGTGAATACGCTACAATACGATCCGATGATAAAAAAACAAAACAACTCGTACGCGATGAATTCACGCGAATATATAGTAATATAGAAATATTATAATGTTAGTCGTACGTACTAATTACTGTTTGCTAAACACATTATTATACAATACGAAAAATGTTTGAAGAACGATAATTGGGAGTAGGGAATAAACAAAAAAAAAAAATTAGGTACGTTCATTTTTTTATTTTCATTATTATTATTATTATTTATAAAGCGTATTTTTTCTTAGGAGCAATTATAAGTATATAAGTGCAGTGCGTAGAGGAAATAACGTGTAAAGAGCTATTCGTATTGTATTATACTTATATGTAAATAACAACGTATAAATTATTCCCTCGTTTTTGTCAGAACGCTGGGGGTTTTAGTTATTATAACACTGTATCATATTATTCGCGATTAAATATATTTTTTTCGCTTTAAAATCGCGCATTTTTTTTTCTATGAAATATACACGAATAACGATAAAAATAAAATCGTTTGAATTTTAATATAATGATAATACTTACTGGTAAAGCGAAATTTTTTTTTTTGAAAAATTAAAATTTGTCATGTTATATATTATTATATTAAGATATAATTTTACTCATATACGTATAATATACTTTCATATCGACACAATGTATAACGTTTGTTTATATTTAATAGCGAATGATAAAACATTTAAATATACATTATAATTAAATGATGCGTGCGATATACGTAAACGTCGGAAAATTAAACACCGAGATGGAAATCGAATCGTTAATTTTTAAGAATGTAAGGGCAATTATATGTCGAAAACGATAAAGAGTATAATAACTATGGACGACATTCATCTGACATTCTAACTGGTCACCTGTGGTGCAATCACAAATTCACAAACGACGCGCGTGTTACGTACGGATAAAATACGGTGGAACGCTGCATGAAAAAAATACCGAACGTTATTTGAAAATTCCTTGTATAATCTCCACCATAAAGCGTATTGTAAGAGTGATTAACAACGATTTTTCTATAATAATAATTATTATTATTATTATTATTATTCAGTCGTTCCATTTTTAATCATTAATAACAATATTTAGTGTATTATACGACGTCCGTAGTACATTTTATTTTATTTTTTGTACGTATTATTTATGAAAAGATATTATTGTAAAGAATATTTAACGATTTGTGACGTCACTAGTAATAATAATAATAATCCTCGCGGTTTTCTTTTTTTTTTTGTCGTAACACACAATAGTCGACATCGTACACCATTTAAACCATCTGCTATTGAGCACGGACACGCGGATATATTTATTTATTTTTTTTCTCTGTTGCTTTTATCACCCCATTCGGTCGTGTTTGGAAATCGTCGCCGTTGCAGGGGAGTGTGTTGATCAATAAAACATCAAAGGCAACGTTGCACCGTAGACAGAATCGATAAAATCCGTATGACGTATATTGAGACATTTGACGGTGTGCATATTACTACAGAGACTTGCTGTTCGGTACAGCCGCAAAACGGTCATCGTATCGAAGTATATTGATCGGGAAACCGCGAGATTTCTCATATTATATCTCTTTGTCAATAATCGCTACAAATGATTTACGAAAGAGTCCGTGGTACTTGCCGATGTACGAATTATTTTTTAAATCGAGAAATGCGCGTAGTATTTTCTTACAAAACGTTTTGTAAACTCGGGCAATTTACCGAATTTTAATACGGTCGACATTTTCATCGGTCTTCTGGCCTCGCGTAACACCAACGAATTCCGCGCCACTGAACAATAGAAAATCATTACATTATTCATACCACGGTTTCTTTAACAAGTTCAGTGTATTTTAGAGAGTACATATAACATATTACTTATAATAATAGTTTCGATATTGAACAAATACATTAGCTTGTATGACGTATATTTTATGCGTCAAAAGTTCGTATATTGTTGCGCAACAGTTCATTCTATTTCACGTTAATTAAACGTTAAAACACATTTTACGCGTTATCGTGAAAAATTAATGTCGTTACAAATATACTTCTAATTTATTTATACAGTTTTTTTTTTTTGAAATGTTAATAGATTTTTCATTATTAATTCCGTAGAGAATTATAACGTTTACGTTTAACACGGAGAAATTTCGGAATAAACATTTGTGTTTTTTCTTTAATAACGCCGGTTAAAACATATTGGAGACCACACCACGTAAATCTACGTATATTGACGAAAAAAAAATGTTATTGTAAACAAAGCATAATAATTAAAATAAAAATCGAATCATGTGTTTATGGCAATCGAGAATTCATTATAATTAAAGATACGATTTAAACGATCTATGGCACGTATATTTTAATTGCTAACGAAATGTGTTTATAAACTAGCAATGTTTTTAAATACGGAGTATTGTATTTACAATAAAGAACTTGTTGGCGACAACTCTATATTTATGAATTTGGTGCTCCTCATGGTCATGCGATACGTTTCAGATATTTTTCTTGTTACGTTGTACAATCATACGGAAATAAGAAAAATTAATAATCGAACAATGTAACCTTAGTAACGATTAAACATTATCGATTTATTTTAATAAACATGATTTGTTTATAATTGGAATATTGGAAAAATTGTCAATAATCTCGACGTAATAATAATATAATCGATTTTGTTAACAGTAGTGTGATTCTATATATGTTGAGGATTGCCAATGAATTTAAACTTGTACCGGATATATTCGGGTTATTAAATATGTTTTCACTCGACGAAGCGTTGAAAGTGCCCGTTCCAGCACACGCACTGCAATATTATAATAATTGCTAGAGTATTATTATAAATCATAAACGTTTTCCACTTTTATCATTCTTCCACAGAGCACTCCTCATATATATATACTCGATATTATGGTTTCAACAACCAATTTTTATATCGTGTTGTGTAAATCCAACAGTCATCGGAGTGTTAAAAAAATACACTTTTTTAATATAATTTATTAACGCGTTGTTTTATCTGTATTTTCATTGACTTTTTAACGGGGTGGTTTTTTTTTTACTCGAGTAAATAATTTTAAAAGATGCCTAACGCGCATATAAAATAAATTTAAAAAAAAATTATTTTTACTACAAATATTCTTGTCCCTAAGAAGTACTCCGTTAGCTCTGCAGCCGGCCCCCTGGCATATCGGGCATATTTAAATCGTATTAGATACATATATATATATATATATAAATATATATATATTACATTGATTTAGAGATATCAAATAGAGAGATACAAATTTCAAGGAGAAGTATTGTAATACGGTTTTATATTGTTCGTCATTTGTTTGACTCATATGGTCACGTAGCATATTATTGTTTGAACAAAAACCGAAATATGTATATTATTTCCTTTGTTCGTTCTTGCGAAATGCGTAGATTTTAAGTCACGGCCAAAAGCGAATATACAGCGGGAGAAATACGAGGACGAGACTCAAAGCCCCCCTCGCGATATAATAGTAATTCTCGGGTAAAATATAAACGTACAAAAATCGTTGTTTTCGCGCGAATTAATCACATTTGTAAAAAATAAAAATCTAAACTAGTAATACTTTCCAAAGAGGGAAGAGGGGACTTTCATTAAAAAAATAAACACCAATGTTTACAGTGGCGTCACGAACGTTTTAATTATAAGAGCAAACACTAAAGTTAACCACCCGGTCCACTTATAACATTAGGATCTATAAATATATAAAAAAAAAAAAATCCTTTTTCTTCTCTTTTATTTATATGTATAAATTTACGTTTTACGCGTGTACGTAGTTTACTTTATTCAACATCTGATTTTATTTGTTCGAATTATTATAATAATTACGATTAAAAATTTTTTTTTTTTACTCAATCCAAAACGCCTTGACAGAACACCGTTTGTTTTTCTTAACGATGACATTTTTTTTTTTTATTTTTAGGTGGAGAGAGGAGAAACAAATTAATATTAAATACCTCAATTCAATATCATTAAAATGTAAAAGTCCAACTGTAAAATACTAACTCAATATTAAATGACAAAAATTTTAACGTTTTTCTGTATAATCGACAATTGTTTATTTATTAGATACTATAAAGTGTATATTTTATGTTTTTATATAATTACAGTTTTCAATATTTAACGTATACTAAAATCTTTAGGCGAAATACAAAACGTAAATTTCTTTTTTTACTGTGCCCCGACACACACACACACACACGTACCAATCCGATTTCATCGACTCTGAATGACTCTGCGTTTATGAATATTAAGCAACGCTAAACCCGTACGCTATAAGCGTCCTTCGTCCACATCCGACCTCAACCGAGTGTCCGTAATCCAAAGTCTAAACGCACGGAAAGTAATTGAAATCAATCAAAATGTGTGCAAAAGCGTATGCGAAATGTTAAAATATCTATAAAAAAAAGAAAAAACTGAACAAAACACGAATTCGATTAATTTTTTAATATTGCGGAAAACGTTTATTATACGTTATCAAAAATAAATTGCGTAAAAGCTTCCAGGGGAAGAAGAAGGGACAAATGTTGCCCTTTGCCCATAAAATACGCCACTGATTTGCGATAACGCGCGCGCTGCGTCGCTGTATCGAAAACCGACATTGTATATCGTTGCATGTCGTCATGACGTGTGTATTATATCGTAATGTATTTACTACCGCCAGACACGGTAACGGCGGCGCGCGGGGTACGACGCGTCACGTGTCTGTGGGGGAGGACGCGCGGTTAATCGACAATGACGTCACAAGCGCGTTTTTGACGTCACGGCCAACGATCCTCCTGCTCTTTGACGACATGTGTGTATTATCATATACGCTCGGATGACGAGTGTTGATCCGCGCCCCCCCCCCAATCACCCACCAGCCGACACGGAGCTCCCACAACGACAACGACATAATATATTTTCGTCATAAATATATCACGCCGCGCCGCAGTCAATTATACAACAACAAAAAAAAAAAAAAAGCAACAATCGCGCGCCGCGTGTGACCAACACGACGAGCCGACGACGGCCGAGGTCGTCCGAACAGTCGTATTGCCCAATTACTTTTAACTACGTATATTTTTAAAACTCTCCACTACATAATCACCAGTCAAATATTATTAAAGTATACGGGTGTGAGGATTTTTTTTTTTTTTTTTACATACGTATATACAAAAACTAATATGTGCGGGTTTTTTTTTTTTATACGCTCTAATGATTCTACGAAAACAAAAAAAAAATATTTACGTAGAATTCGTAATTGTTTAATCGACACGTAGGAAAAGTGTTATTAAAGAGGAGTGGTGTAGGACCCGGAAAAATGTTCAGCACAGAGGGGCCCTTAATTGTACGTGGCTGGGAGGGGGGGGCCTGGTTTTATCCGTAGAACGGTTTTTTTTTTTCTACGTATAAAACGTAAAAATTTGTCGTCGTATTTCCGTTAACTCTCGCCGGTTTTTTTTGCCGAACGTTCGCGTCCGAAAAACGAACGAACGGTGCCGCCGCCGAAGTCGTCTGATGGAAAACACAACGGCGTTGCGCGGACAGCGGACGGCCGGGGAGGAGGAGGGAGTCGTGTCGCACGGGCTCGCGTCTGAACACGCTGACAAATAATTCTTATTAAATAATAATCAAACGCGGAAAACGCGTGTGTAATTATTATTAGATTTCAAAAAGATGACGAAGAGAAATTCGTCCGCTCCGTTGTTTTTGTGTTGAAACCGCGGACGGAAACCCGTAACGAGAGGCATTTCGATCCGAATCGGTTTCCGAAACGTCCGAATTGGTCGAAAAATTGTTTTAAAACAGCTCGTTCGACGAATCAAATAACCGTTTTCGGTGCACGGTAGCGCGCGAGAGAAAATTGCCTCGTGCCGTGTCTCGAGACTCAACCACGACGTGAAATATTTCTGATTCAGGACAAATTTTCGAGTGCCCGGTAGAAAAGCGAAAACGCCACGGATGCCATATTATTTTCAGTGTACAGCGGCAGTAATATTATTATTATTATTATTATTTTTTCGCGCTTTCTCCGTTTAAAGGTCAACGCTTATATATATATATATACGCATAATATATTCGTCGTCTACGGGAACAGTTAGTAAATCGAGGAGAGATGAATCTCAGATGATTTTAATCAAGCGCGGATTCGGAATGTTCTTTGTTCTTCAAGAAATGGCCGTTGAATACTGCACACGTCTCCGTCCATAACAAAGAGTATTATTTTTTTTTTTCAAAAAACGCGTAAATAATTAATTATAGAAAACTTATGGTTTTTTTTTTTTAAGAAACGACGGCCGGGAAAAAACTGTTAAATCGGAATTCCGACCGCCGTGTTTTCGGGGGCACTGTAGTAACCTGTGCGAAACGCGTGCGGAAATAAAAACGAGATTTTCCGTTATTCGGTTGTTCGTCGAGTGCGTGTTTTATTAATTATTCTCAACTACTCGCTTTATTCCGTTTGAATTTCAGTACAATTACGCTCGTCGCGCGTTCTCCGGATTATGTACGAAAAACAAGTATGGGTATTTGAATTTTTTTAAATTTCTATTGAAAAAAAAAAATTCCGCAGCCCTTCCTTCACTTATAATGTATTATTTATCAGAGAGAAAACAACGGTTTTTCTTCGTAAAAAAAAAAAATAAATAAACAAATCGCGTATTTGGGTTAAAAGACTGCGCAGTAGTACATATATATAAATATGGCGAAATTCTTAGCGAATAATTTGTAAAAACGTGCGCGCGCGATCCCGTTGTCGGTCAAGGTCTTGGAATTTAATTCTCTCTCTCTCTCTCAGCAGTATTTGTACAATTCAATAGTGTCACTGATTATTATTATTAAGCGTTGTTTTATTAGTTTTTTCTTTTTTTTTTTTTTTGTCGTCACATTATTGTCGTTGCGTTATATTATATTGTATTGTGCGATCTATCCGATACGCTTCGTTTTTTGAACGTCTTCTTTTTTACCACAAAAAAAAAAAAAAGAAATGGAAAAAAGAAACACGTAATAAAACGCGCGGCGTTTACATCGGAAACGCGAAAACGAAAATACGAACTTATTTCACCTTTCCAGTAATGATTTCCATACGTAAATAATGGCGCGGCGCGCCGTGATGGAACTTATACGACAGCGTTATAAAATAAAACTTTTCTTTTTTTTTCGTATAATACCGATGGACGGGGAGAAAATCATTTATTCAAAGAGGCGTATATATTATTATTATTATTGTTTATTATATTTTAAAAACGTGCGATACGCCGCGGTGAAAAATAACTGCTGACATTATTATTATGTTATATAATAATCGTGTAATATCGTCATTACTGTACCGCCGCGATTAATTTTTGATTTTAATTCGTTCGATAATGTTGAAAATCCGATTTGCGTACACCGCGCCTTGTGACGAGATTATTTTTCTGTGTTTATTTTTGTGTTTTCGCCGACGGTAAAAGGTTCGTGAATATAATATCATAACGATAAAATCCGGCGAACACGTTCCAGTCGGAAATTGTACTTGCGTTTTTCCGATCAATACAGTATAGAAAAATAATAATACACGAAGACGCGAAATTTTATAATTTGTAGCGTATAAAATAATTTTCCTCCGCGAAACCGCGCAAAACTCTGAGAATATAAACAACGACATTTGTATAATATATGGTCAGCGTTTCGAATAAAATAGCGTATTTTTGAAATACGGATTTCACGAGTATTTCTAGTGTTGAAATGCAAAATACAAAAAAAAAAAAAAAAAAAACGGTAACAAAAATCACGGTTAAACTTATTTTTTTTTTACTGTACACAATTTAAATTTCTGAAACGATAAAATGCGACGATATTAATAATAAGTAATTTTAAATACGACCGATTAAATACTTTTATTTTCAGTTCATATTCTATAAGGTATAGCGCCGTTATTGATTTAACAAAATGTTATTTATATATACGTTTTTTTACACGAATTTACGGACGTCCAACTATTCTCCGTGTGTTGTAACGTCTATAATCCCTCTTTACTCTTTCTAAATCCGACTTTGTTAGATTCACTAGCACTGTATTTCGCGAATTTTATGGGATGTATACATTCGTTTAATTTCTCAGACCGGTTTCGTATTTGTTGTAATCCAAAAACAAATACACATCGAGATATAAGAAGGAATCTCGAAGTTTTGATCTAAAAACGAGTTTTTTTTTTTTTGTTTTAGCTCGATAAAACATACAAATAGTTAGTTTACAAACTATTTAACTCATATGTCGGGGTACAAATAATTTCTCAAAAATCCTTGTAGACACTTATAATAACAATATTATTATTAAATACGTAATATTTATAATAATTAACGTTAATTATTATTATTATTAATCAACGATACGTACACTTGTTTGCACGCGACCCACCTCCTTCCCCCGGATAACTTTACGTTTACCAGTATTGTGCCCGCACTACATTTAGTGCGCGAACGTCACTCCTTTCATTTCGAATAGAACGTGAACGCGGAGTTTACGTTTGAGCAGTTCCAGTGGACACGAACGATTTTCAGGCCGTTCATTTAGGCACCTAATTAATATATATATTAATTATAAAATAAAATTTCCTAAAATATTCGTTCCCGTTGTACGCACTTGATGAAATCAAATTAATTACGAATATGGATTTCGTGCGCGGAGAAATAAAACGATAAATTCCCATACGCATAAATATACACACAAACGAACGGCGTCGTTCAATTTTTCAAACACCGCGAGAACGCGTTGTTTTCGAAAAAAAAGATAATGATAAAATAATAGAAGCGAACGAATTCGATTTTCAAGTGAGCCTCTAACCGAACACTGGACCCGTGCGACGAGTACCGTGTAGTTTACGGGACACACATTTTGCGGCGCGCAAAACGCACTCGCACGCAAAAAAGTCACGGCCGGCCGCGGCGATATTATCGCCAATATTGGTCGCCGCCCCGTGTTATTTGCGGCGCAATACAATATTTATTATAATATTGTGTGTACAAGCGTTTTAGCGAAACACTGGGTCACAGCGCACGCCGCGAACAGCGGACGACAAAATATTGTCAGCGATAGCGACGGGCGAGCAAGGAGGGGGTTTCCCTTTCCACCGTTATTGCGGCGAAGCCAAAGCGGCGAACGGCCGGCGGGCGGGTGTGTGCCACACTCTCACTGCCGTCGTCGCAGGGGTTCCTAAAACGGCGGCGTCGTCGTCGTACGAGCGGTTTTTTTTTTCTGTTCTCGGCTAATAATCGTTTGCGACTATTATCACATAACGGACGACAAACCGCTGCGCGCTACTTCTTCTTGTTCACACGCGCGCACAATATTCAATAATAATTCTTCTACGCACACATTTATTATGTAATTTGATCGAGAAATTTATTTCACGGTTTTCTCACTCTCTCTCTCTCGACTTTTTCACGCGTCATACACTGTGATTTCATACGATTTAAATTTCCCGTTCGTAAAAATATTTCTCGGTAAATGAGCGCAAAAAAAAAAAAAACGCGCACGCACACAGTTTGATAATACAAAACGTCCGGTAATCGAGTCGCGGTGTTGGAATAAAACCGACGGCGGGAGA
Source organism: Chaetogeoica ovagalla (assembly GCA_032441825.1). Lineage (NCBI taxonomy): Eukaryota > Metazoa > Arthropoda > Insecta > Hemiptera > Aphididae > Chaetogeoica > Chaetogeoica ovagalla. The sequence continues at coordinate 4,054,486 of CM063732.1, read as the reverse complement.
GCAGACACGTATTTAAATGTTATATTTTTATTTGAAATTCGGAGATTTATTCGTTACGTTTAATATTTCTCCGTTGTAGACGATCCGTCTACTCCGCGTGAAACGCGTGTTCCAATTTACGTGTTAACGTAACACGTAAAACGTGTTGACGTTTCTTCAACGAGAATAATAATTGTTTTCAAATTCGATAAATAAAATAATATTTTGGTACCGGCGTTCGTTTATAGACACTGATTAAAAAATAATAAATTACCGGAAGAATTGTTGTATTCTTCACAAACGTCTGATAAACGCGGGCCGTCGTGTGTGTGCTTAAAATTATTAACGCCGTCTATCCAATCGCGAATAAAATATTATTACGATTCAATCGGTTATTCATATGTGTGTACGAGTATAGTCTGTTTGAAAGCGCAAAGAATTGTTTAAAGATAAACACGCATTATGATGCGGGGATTCGAATTTCGCGAAATGTGTTTTCACCTATTACTTTTAATAAACGAATTCGGTTTTGTGAGAATCGCGCGCAAAGACATAAATATACGTTATAGATGTAAAATTATCTAAAAGATTTTAAAAACAATAGCATTTCGTATTAAACAGTGACACGCGCGATTTATGTATTTTTAATTCGCCGTGCAAGAGATCTCTTCGCGCCGGATTTTTTCTTCTTCAACTCTACATTTTTTCATTTATTCTTCATTTTTCCCTAAGCGATTTCGTTCATTTTTATTCCGTCCTTGTATTTGTCTTTTTCGCTTAAATACCGACTGCAGATATGGAAACGTTTTGTCGAAACCGGTACTGTGTATATACCCGCAATAAACAGTATATTATATAAACTGGAATTTTTAATAATTAATAATTCTCAAACGTATTAACATTTTTACGTTTTGTATTTATAAATTTACACGTATTTTATTCTAAAAAAAAAAAAAATAATAATAATATTATACAAAACTGAAAACAAAAAAAAAACTCTTTTCAATATTACCGGATCGTTTGTATTTTAATCGTGCACACGGCAATTGTAAAAAAAAAAAAAAAACCAAAACGAAATAATAACACGCGCGAAAAACCGCGTTGACTGCAAAATGTTATAGAAAATTTTCCGATTTATCGCGTCTTTTTTTTTTTTGTTTTTTTTTTTTTATAGAGAATTTCTATCGAATACAAAATCACGCGAAACGTTTAAAACCGAATGCAATCGCACATCGATATACGCGCATTTTGGCTGTGTGACTACACAACGCGTAAAGCGGTGAACGTTTAAAAGACAAACACGCGGACGGAGTGTATAATACAGCGTAGTTAACCGGCCTACGTGTACGAGTAAATAAGTAAATAAAATATATGTGTAACACTTCGTGTTTACTGGTCTCCAGTGTGAATTTTATGTAACAACCGTTGTGCGCGCACACACCGTAAGCCGTATAATATATACTTGTCGTGTTTATTTATTTAAGAGTTCTTCGTGTAAAAGAAATTTCGTCGTTGAAATATTATATACGACAACTGGATAAACGCGAATCCGTATCCACTGAACGTAAAAGCGTACGCACACACCACACTGAAAAGAAGGACAATTTTACCGTCTCCGTTCGAAACGCTCGTTTAAAACGGGAAAAAATTACAAAATTATAAATAAAAATTACAAAATGCTAAATGCGGATATCGCAATTCACGAATGACGAAAGAAAAGAAAAATCAACACTAATACGAATTCTTGTAATATCACGCGAATTGAATGAGCTGCTGTGTAACGTTAATATTTTATAATATTGCAGATTATTTCGATCGAAAAATAATTCATAACAATAATAATCATCGTTACGCGTACAAGTATTTGTTTATCGATCTATACCTAAATATAGGATATGAACGTTTAAGAAAAAACTAGACTAAATTAATTTACGTGATTTTTAGATTCTGAGAGAAGTGAGAAATACATTTTACAACGATGTGTTTTTTTTTTTTTTATGTCTGTACCCGAATATTTTACCAGAAGCAGTGTTTAAATATTTACAGTCTTACCATGTTTTCCGATAGAAAATTGCGTCTAGTCGGTACTTTGGATAGGTTCGTTTTTTTCTCAAAAGCGCCTGAAAATATAACTAAAAAAAAACAAAAAAACTATAGAAAAATGATATAAAATCGGGGTAAAAACACGGTTTTTTCGAAATCGATTATCGTTATTTCTTCGTAGTGTCAAAATAAATGGTTATAAAAACTCGAAATACTCAAAAAATAACTTTATATCATATTAGGGCGCGAAATAATTTTCAAAAATGTTCTTTTATTTTCGGACTATTTTGCTACTAGTGATATTATAGGTTCTGATGTATTTCATTTGTAAACGGGGTTAGTTTTTGTTATATATCCAAAATATTACGCCGAAACTCAGCTCAGAATCGTTTTATCTAATGCAATGATTTATCGTATTTTTTAATACGATTAATCGTATTTTAAGTAATTCACTTAAACAACATTCATAACACCCCGAGGCTCGCCAACTTTTTTCAAATATATAATACTTATACACGTTTATATTGACGAAAATAAAACGATTTTGTGATACGAATTTCTTATTTTAATTTTTTATCACCAGACGCGTGTCTTAAAATAAATATAAATGAGTGGTACGTGATAAAATAATATTATCTCCGTTTTTTTTTTTTTTTTATAGCAATGCGATGTAGACTATATAAAAAATAATCTCGTACGTTATAAAATACATTATGTGCTATTGAATGTAGTATTTTTGGATAAATACTTGTTATTATCGAATTCGATTGTTTTTATTTTTTATATAAATACGAATATGTATATTTAAGTGCACGGAGAATCACATATTTAATTTATAAATATCGGCTACCCATTAAAGGAAATAAATCATAATAATATAACATTTTCTCATACACGTTTTAATCGGCCATGTGAAACGGAATTCGTATGGTTCGCATATACATTGCACATAAAGAGAAAAAAAAAGAACGGAATGAATAAATGGAAAAATTACGTCGAGTATAATAATGTTAAAAAAAAAAACAGCCGAAATTATTCCGCCTCGGATGAACACACGAATTAATGTACGCAATAATCATACACGCGCGATATTAATTTGTAAAAAAGATAGCGAGAAATAATATTGTAATTGCGGAACGTTCGGAAATTATGGAATAAAGAAAAATCCTAAGTATTAACGTCCTTAAGAAAAACAAAAAATAAATTATCATCAAAAACGTAATAATATACATAAGACCGAGATAATAATAATAGCACGTGTTTTATACTGTTCGTCGTCTTCAAGGCCGTCGAATTAATTTCGGTATTTTTTTTTTTATAATAATATTTTAAAACGAATCGCCACGCGTCACTTTTAGACAATTTAATACACGCACATAATCCGGTACAAATAAATATTTTTAAATTATTCCATCAATATATATTTGTCGATCATAATTTCAATGCGTGTGTGTGTATACATTGTATTACGCGTATATACACTTATAATAGTTTCAACGTGATTAATTTGTTAAACCGACAACGGGTTCATGTAAAAAAAACAAAAAAAAAAAAATTAAATAACGTTATAAAATATTTAATAACTCTACATCCAGAAACTTCGTATAATACGCACCGTACCCATATGTGAAATATTAATTTCACAGTAAACATCAGTTGTGTATTGATTTTATTTACAACGTGTGTGCATATAATATGTAGTTTATCGTTTTAAGTTTTGTTTGAAAAGTGAAATTAACATAATTTTACGTGAGAGCTTAATAATAATAATAATAATAATTACGTAATAATTAATAATAACAATATACGAGTATATCGCGGATTCGTGTACACTGAAATTGGAAAAAAACAAAAATGTTTGGTCGGAAAATTTGCGAGAGTACAAACGAATCCGACCCAGCTTTTTCGACTTGCTTACGAAATTCCATTTAATCGCTATGTAATTTTTGAGTTTTTTAATACATTCGGTCGAATGAAATTCGTTTTGGTGAATCACGCGATTAATTAATGCGACAGAGAAAAAAGAGAAACGATTTCGTCGAATCAACAATGTAACTACAATTTACAGTTAACAATTATCCGTTGTAGAATTCGATTCGCGTTGAGATCTTAACTCGTACTGACCACCGTACACCGACGCTTTTGAAATTTTAATAAAGATTTCGATTAGCTGCGAACGAAACGAAAATGTCACAGTTTTATTGGGGAAAACGACTATGAGCAACAACCGATGCTAATCTATAGATTATCAACGAAAAAATAATAAGTATCGTTGTTATAATATATTAGACGTAATTATGTGTTCTTAATATTAATACGAAAATCCGCAACGTACTGTAAAAATGACGTGTCGACAAATTTAACGGTTTCTTTTTTTTCCCCTCCCCCCCCCCATAGTTTTGCTCGAGGAAATACTATTGGGAAAATCGAAAAACGTGTTGAATAAACACTGCAATTTGTTACCGGGAAGTCACAATATTATTTATTTCTACACAGAAAAGCTAAATATCGTTCGTGCACAAAATAAAAACGCATTTTCTAGGACAATATTATATAATTTTCCGCTTTGCACGGACTATAAATATTTCGACTCGTAAACATTTATTATTATTATTAAAAATTATGTCGAATTTAAATAAACGATTAAAACGCGCATTGCATAATATGCTGTTGGTTACAAGTGGTTAACTTTCACCGATTCATTCCGCAGTTACGTGATTTTAGATTTAACGGCGAATTATTATTAATAAATTATTTTAATTCGATGTAAAATAGTCGCTTAAAACAATTTCGTTACAATCGCATTCCGTTTAGAAGTTTCGATTTCCATTGTTCATATTGAAACTACGTCGTTATTTCCAAACGCTTAGAATACTCCGTTTCGATTATTTAATAATAGTATACGTTGAAGGCGGTGGAAATGTACAACTGTACGAGTGGCGCAAACCGTTCATTACGAGACAAACAATAAATACTTTTTACAAAATTAAACGATGAGTAATTAATAACGCGTTAATTATACGAGAAACATTTTAATATCGTTAACAAAACAAATCGCACTAATTGTCGAAATGTGATATACATTTCGTCGAATGAACAATAAAGTGTTGAGTGTTCGATACAATCGGGTTTTGATTCGGAAAACATTCGAATTTCACCGCATATAATATTGTAACAGTGTTGAGTTTGTAATAATTAAGATCGTAATTCGGCGAGTGTTGGACACCGCGCGCATAGACCGACTCCAAAAATGATTATCGACGCGTGTATTCAGCTGGTATTGAAAGTGAACGCCGTAAATTTATCTTTTGTACGTTTACGTCATTTTTTTTTTTCTTCAAATATTATATTTTGCAATAATCGACAGAAAATTTACGAGTTTACTACTACTATTTTTATTATTATTATTATAAATTGAATTCAAATTAAAATTAAATGTTTGCAAATATCATTTAGACGTTAAAAATAAAACGGTTTTGTTGAATGCTATAAATTCATTTTTTAAAACGCGTATTTTAATATTTAGTGACTTTTAAGGGCATAAATGCGTGTTTTAAAGTTTTTTTTTTTTTTTTTGTTTATGGCGTGAAGCCCTGATTATTATTAATAACGAATTTGTTCATGACGAAAAAAAATTTCAAAAATCGACGATGAACTCGTCGCCACAGGCACAACAACGGGCGTTGTGTCTCCCGCCGCCGCGGTGTCGTGTGTGCGGCGAAGAGCGGAAGAGGGGCCTGGCGGACACGTCGCGCGGCGACATGCGCTGTTCGGAGGACAACAACCGCGGGGTCGCCTCGGGAATCGCCGCATAAACACGCGCGAGTGCAACGGACTGTTCGTTATAAACGCGCGCGCGCGCATCGTCCGTAAGGCGCGTGTAGAACGTTGTTATACGGCGTTCGTATTTTTTTTTAAATAACCAGCGGAAATTGAGGTAGGTCGGAAAACGTCGGTGGAGTTGTTTTTTCCTCCTCGTTCGGCGCCGCGCGCGCGCGCGTGCGACGAAAGAGAAAACGAATTCTACCGGGAGGCGGGGGGGGGGGTGGAGTTTACTAAAATTACCGTTCGTTACGAGTGAAAAAAAAAAAAAAAAGAACCATTTTCCATTCGGGGGGGGGGGAGGGCAAATGTTTAAAAGCTCATAAATATATTACAATATATTTTTATTTTTTTTCAAATATGTAATACATAAAAACTCTCAGCAATATGTTTGAATATAAATGTACGATTAATTATACAAAAAACGTGTAAAAGAGAGTGTGAAGCCAGAGTGTTAAACACAATAACGTAAACGCAACACGCATTACGGAGCTGTCCATATTATTGGATTTGTCGTAACTTGACATTGAGGCGACGTAATGTATTTAGAAAATTGATAATGTTCGTAAAAAGAAAGCGTCGTGTATTCCTTAATCGAACGAAAATCCGTACACTCGCGATGACTGACACTCATTGTAATACCACAACAGTAATAATTTTGATTTTTGGTTTTCCAACGACATAATATTGTTTGCGCAGTGTTAAATTTGAATCTTTCAGAGGAATAAATAATTATTCGAAACAATATTCTTATTTGTCGTATTTATCGATACATATATATATATATATATTTTAACAGCGTAAAAACAAATAAATTCTAAAATGAAAACCCCGTGAAAACATCATTAAAACAACGTCTTAATAATAATCAGTATGAAAATGTCAATAAAAATAATTACAAAACGACTAAACTTAAAAAACTATTAGGTACATATACAATAAGTAAAGGTAATAAATTATTATTTAATAATTTTATTGAGTAATGTAAATTAATTTTATCCGAGGAGGACTTGATCCCTCTGCCCTCTTGACTGTCCTTCTTGGACGCCACGTTGTTTATTTTAATTTAAATCGATGATCGCGAGTCGGGATGAGTCTAATCCGATCCGACTATAAACGATTACTAAGAAATTCCCACGATTTATTCGATTAAAATATCCGCGTCCGCTGTTTATGGTCATCGAAGTCTCGATTTTTTGTTTTTTTTTTTTTTGTAAATTTTTACCAATAAAGCATTTGTCAGTGTTGTATTCGTTTAGATAGGTTCCCGCGCAAATCCCTCAAAGTTTGATAAACCGCGAAATTCACCCGGCACGCGCACGGGATGGAAAATAGAAATATTTTTAAGCGAATTACAATCGCCGCGGTGGTTAGTAATCGGTGTAATATTTTTTCTCTACTCTCGTGTAATTCTAATGCGGTAATCTGGAATTTTCGTTTATCAAAAACAAAAATTAAACAGACAAAATCATCGCGCGCTACGGAGTAAATATCATACGTATGTCGAACAAAAAAAAAATTATATAAAATTACGTTTTACTATCGTTCGTTTTACCGTATGGTGTACATATATACACGTGTATCCGCATTCAGGTTACGTTTTGTATGCGAACGAACGTACAACTGAAATCCAATTAAATCGATTGGGTTTTCGCTTCGACTAAAATACTGTTTAGCTCGTATATTCCGCGCGCAGAGGAAAGAGAGAGACGTTTACTATATTATATTCGTTTTTGTCAGTTTGGAAACCAAATAAATGTCGTCACAAGTAAAAAAAAAAAAAAAAAAGTGACAAGACGTGCGATATATTACATTATATTTTTTAAGTGAAAATTCATCGCGCCGCGTTTATTTGCCATATAATTCGTATATAATTGCCGGGCGTAGGACTTGTGCAAACGGCTCGTATTATTATTATTATTATTATACGACCTGTGGGTGCGAGGTTTGGCGCATTTAAAACGCGCATGGAAACCTTGGCAAATACACACACACACACACACATGTTCCTTAAAGAAATATCGTTAAAGCCGTATGATTTTTATTATTTCGTAATATTAACGTGCGTGTTAATAATTTCCAGCCCACTATTTTTTTTTTTTTTTTTTATAATAATAATATGGTAATCGTATATGTTTGTATGATATTAGAATAACATTAAACCGTAATCGGAAGAGCGATACACGTCGTTTACACTGTCTGCCGGGTAGTATTTTCTTTGAAAAGAAAAAAACATTTTATACTATTTTAATATGTTATTATCATAAAACGAGAATCGAAAAACAATGTTTTGCGGTTTGCTCGTGTATAACCAATATGGGTATATTTATATAACCGCCATACGCGTAAAATATATAATAGTTTTCTATTGATCAATACACGGGTGTTTAAAACGATCGTATTTGGTGTATAAAACTAAAAAAAAAAAAAAAAAAATGTTCTTCTTCTTTATTATAATATATACGATATTTATCGGTGGAGTATTTTTATACGGCAGAACGTGAGGGATTAGGATTATGAAATCCCATCACATCTTATCGGCGGGGACCGATTTAAATTATTATTATTATTCGATTTATATCTTCATTGACGCTACTCAATTATCAGGCTGGGGGAACGCGTACAAGTTCTGGCGCTGAATTCTCTTTAATATAATATTATTATACGGTTTTATTGTAATATCCTGTTTCAATTTAAAATTTTAATATATATATACGAGTATATCAAAATAATATAATTCGTTACTATTCGATTTTTACAGTTATATTTAATTTATTAAAACAAATTCGTTTTGATTCGTAAATCGAAATTACGTTACCGATAGTAAATTTTTAAGTGATTTTTCACACACACAAAGACGATATTTTTTATACGAGGACACACTAAAAGGAGGAGCGGGCTAACGGGCTTAAGTCCCGCTCCCCCCCCCCCAAAAAAAATATTTGACCTACCATTTTTGTAATTTTATAATGTGTACTAGTTTAAATTTTGATATTAAAAAAAAATAAAAATCGACAACTATTGAAATTTAAGCAAATTATAATATTATATAAAATATAACGGGCATTCCCGGTGATCTCTGTTCTCAATTGTCTCGATGTGATAATTTATTCAATTGCTACGGATTAATAATACCGCTCGGTTGTGGGACGACACGCGGCGTTGGTCCGAGAATTTTCTCGAAGCACCCGTGTCCTCGGAATAGCCTACTGAAACAGCCGGACTGATAGATATACGACGAGAGGTACCACCGGTGTGTTCAACATCGAATAATCCGTCCAGCATTGTCGTATAAGTCGCCGCGTCCATTGGTTGTCCGCGACTTTGTTGTTTAGTTATCGTAATTTTTTTCATAAATGTTATTCAACGCGATGCGTGAGAAACAACGTAGTCGTTCCGATCACATTAAATAAATCTTACTGATATGTTGAAAAATTTTCATTTAGCCCCTTCCCCCGCGCGCCCAATAAAAAAAACCTCCCGGGTACGCTCCAGCGTGACGTATGTGCGTTTAAAACAAATAGTAATTTTATTCGATCCGTCATAGAAACACGAGTTTGTCTCGCAAACAAACATTGCCGAATCGATAACGAGAAAAATTACGTTCGTATTTATTCACAATATCACGTTGATGTAATAAATTATTATTAATTTTGTGTGTGTGTGTGTGTGTTACGACGTGATATATATATTTTTTTTTTCTGGCAATTTAACGCCCCTCCAATATTAAATAATAATATTTTCACACCGTGGACATACGTATGGCGTGTAACGACACAATTTACGTCGATTATTAAAGTATCGATAACGAAGAAAACGTGTTAAAAATCACAATTTTTTTTTTCAAATTACCTATATACTTCTATAAAACCGAATTTTTTTTTTTTTTTTGTATAAAATTATAACGCGAAATACACTATAATATTATATATTACACAGAAGATGTAAACTTTCGGTGTAAATTCATTCTTATAACGAACAGTCGTTGCCGGACGTGTTGTCGTATAGCCAGCCGGCCGTACTACCGGTGTACGATCAATGCGGATTAAAGGGCGAAAGTGAAACGCTTCTTATAAACGGATTGGTCGGAAATGTTTTTCAATAGGTGTGTTGTATATTATAATAGTATACGCGCGCGACAACAGCATTGCCCTTCGCCGAGACGACCGTATACGTAAATAATTCTACAAACACTACAGGAAAACGTTTTATTATTATTATTATTATTATTATTATATATGTTAATATAATTGACATATTTGCCGTATCATAGCGAAAAAAATATTGAGCGGAAATAGATCGAAAAAAATAAATATTTTATTCGGAAAATGAACATTTACGATCCGTACAGTACACGTAAATACATCAAATAAAATAAGTATCAAAAAAAGAAAAAGGCACATGGATAGGACGGTTTGATAGAATAGGTTACGTTACTTCAAACGTTATTGTTTAGTTATTTTTTTTTTTTTTTTTTTTATAGGATCTGTTTATTTGTTTGGGAAGAATTGGATTAATCATTTTGGAAGGTCTCTGCGGGACGTTTACGCTTGAGTCGACGACTTTCCAGGGACAGTAGTGAGTGATGGCAGAACGGTATTGGAAATAAATGGATTAGGATGATTACGTTTGTTTGTATGAGACGTTTTTTTTTTTTTTTAATAATTATAATAATAATAATAATAATAAACAGTTAATGCAGTTAATTTTAGTAATCTGTGTGTAGTGTGAGGAGAGATCGCTATAAGTATTTATATATATATTTTTTTTATTACTGTTAATATTATGTAGAATATTATGAGCAGAGTTGTGAATTTAACGCGCTGTAGAAAAAAAAAAATCTATTAAATACGCCTGTAATTATACGTACTTATTAAAATCTGACGAAATTTTTCCTTTAAGGCATCTAAAAAATATGCGGAAAAAAAAATCAGTTCCTGTGCAGCTGCGCCTGCCAGTCAATTTACTCGCTGAAATATTTTGCATAATTCCGATATAACTTTGGACAAAGGAATACTTTGTTTTCGAAGGCGCATAATTATTGGAAGGCACCGGAAATTTCAACGTATAAAAGCCGAATTTCCTTTCGTTTCAGTAAATTTCGAAATATGTATTTTTAATCGAGAGTGCAGAGTCGTTTTCATCACGATTTTCGACGATTCCCCCGCGGTGTATAGTCTTACAGTTTGGGAGTCGAATCTCATGTGCGCGTAATGTGCTCGTCTGTTTTGTACATCGATACGAAATCTCAGAACTTCAAGATACGGCGACTTTTCAAATATTTTCATGACGTTATCGACGACACAAGCATATCGACTTTTGGGAGCCGAATGTGAATTCGCCCGATGATCGCGATCAATCGTTAGGTACTATTTATAATATAAATGCGAGAAGAAAACAAACATTAACACGCGACGAATTCGTAAAATCGCGCATTTATACGCCTCAAATGGCGTATTAACGTTTTACATTGTTCGTAAATTTGCGAAATAAGATTTTCTATTTGACAAATTATTTGTGTTTATTTTACAAATAACACAAAACAAATTTTTACCGGACTCATTATCCTTCTATATACGAAAAACGCGCGAACGCATTAAATTCATTGCACTGAATTTATGAGTAGGTACGCATAAGTGTTTAAAAAAAAAAAAAATTGTTTTCTAGAGACATTTTTAAATACGCGAGTAGAATTTCGTTTTGAATTTTTATCGCGTGAAAGGCGTAACGCATATCAACTCGTTTACTCACATTTTTTTTGTAAGTATTTTATGTGTTGTTATTATTATTCAATGGTAAATGGTTGTTATACAAATAATAATAACAATAAACTACCGACTTTTAAACATGGAAATATATTTTTACGTTAACGTATAAATTATTACGAAGTAAATATATATATAGGAATCTAACATAAATTTAAGTTCAAAACTATTTAAACGAGCGCGGAAGCAGAATGAAAATTTAAAAAAAAATATTTTAATTTCACATAAAGAGAGAGAGAGAGTGAGAGAGTCCAGTGAAATATTAAACGAATTAAATAAAAATTATTTTTCGTAGTTATACGCGTTCGTTAACATATATTATAATAAACCCCCATAAATATGTTAAACAAGAATTAATAGAATAAATACAGTAATACCAGACGGAGTGTTTTTTTTTTTTTATATAAAAAAAATTAGTGTACATTTTATATACGCGTGTACAATATTTATATTGGCGACCTCATAATATAATACGTTTCCACGTACAGCAATGATTGATGGCCAAGTTTTACTTTTCCGTTGCAGGTTATACCTTTCACTGCGATTATTCTCGCATATTATCTATTCCCATACAGTACCCATACGTATACGGATAAATATTTCTCGTCATATGCGCACACGTGTCCTTGCTATAAACAGCGAGTAATATAAAATATTAAAAGTCAGTACATCTGCTTTACGAATAATTTTGTTTCTCCCTTCTAGAACACAAGACGTCATCTGTACAATACAATATTATGTTGATCCGATTAATAGTTTACAAAAAAAAAAAAATTAATATATATATATATATATAATCACGCGCGTAGTGTTTGTTAAATGACGAAACGTCGAAGGTATGTAAAAAATATTGTTCTATTATTTACTCTTTTGTGTATTTTATTATTATTATTATTTAAATATTTCCAACACTGCTAAAATTGAACAGTTATCGCCCGTGTGCATATTAATACACTGCAGAAAGCACACGATGATTTGTTTAGTCAAATTATTCCTTTATCCGCATTAAATTTTATTATATTTTTACCAATGAAACATTTAGTTCTCTTATATTAATGGCTTTTTCTCAAATAATTAACACGTTTACTACTCAACGAAAAAGTGTTGTTCTTCGAAAACGGAAAACCAGTATTAGACAACATTTTCATAAAAAGAGTACTCGAGAAGAAGCGAGGTGCAATATTTCGAATGTCAATAGTACATTATTCATTATTTTGTTAATATTATAATCGAAATAAGTAACCGACAATATAATAATTATTGCTCTGGCGATTTTTATGTTTTCGTAACGATAAGATAAATGTAATTCTCCAAATATTGTAATATTATTATGTTTAAAACGTGCCATATATATATATATATATATATATATATATATATATATATATATAAAACATCTGTTAGTCATGAATAATAATAATAATTGTTTTATATTTTTATGGTATAATGCCATATTGTTTATAATCGGTGACAATATTATACAGATGTTTAAATATCATTGCGAAACATTAATGAATGTTTGTATGAACCGTTTTGCTAATAATAATCCATTTTTTTTTTTGCGAAGACTTCGGGAATTCTTAAGTACTCGTATAAGTACAGTTTTGGCACCATGGCCGGCAGAAGTGAATTCGACAACAGGTGAGAAACGCTACGTTTTCCGTCTACCGTGTCCGTGGCATAATTTGTAATTTGGCGGAGGAGCAAACATTCGCAAAATTCGGATTCGTTGGGAATAGTTTTTTCGTTGTACGATATAAATTCGTTTTTGTATATAACGTTTGTTTGGTCAAGTCGATACGACGTGCGTATCGTATCGCAATTTTCCCAGTATAAATTCTAAATAGTAAAATAAAAAAAAGCAGAGTTTCTATTATAATTCATTCACGAAATCGCGTTCGAAATGGTATACAAATATTAATTACATCATTTCGGTCGTTTATAAATTACTATGGTCGATGACAAACGAACAACGAAATAAACACGTGTGCGCGCTTAAATAATTTTATTCCGTTACTTATTTCTATAAAGTCATCCACTACATTAGCATTATTACATATTTATAATATATAATATGCGTCGGATAAATTATTTCTCGTTTGTTATTGCAACTAAAGACACCGATTATTTTCTAATCTAATAATTATGTGTTCACTCGAGTTATACGTGTATACAATATGTTTTGAGAGTTTTTCTTTTTTGTTCTATCGAACAATTTAATTATAAAAATATATAAATTTCGTTGGAATTGTCTCTAATATTTTTTTTCTCATCAAAAAGTGATCGCCGCTATACGAGTATAGTTTTAATATTACAATGTTCTTTATTAAAAATGTACACTTATTAAATAATAATTAATCGTAAATTTTTTTTTTTAAGAAAATTTAGTAAGCCATTGCCCAATAGCTCTCCGTATGTTGCTTATATTGGGCATCTACAGCAAAAAATTACACAAGGAGACATCGAGGACCTTTTTGTACAGAATCAGGTATTATTTTCAATATTGTAAACATTACGAAATTGTTAAATTATTCGATGATTTCTCGAATATTTATTGATAATTTTATTATTTTTTTTTAGCTACAAATAAAAATAGTAATATTGGTGCGTGATAAAGATATCGATTACTTTAAAGGATTCGGTTACGTTGAATTTGCCACTTTGGAACATCTGACCGAAGCACTACAGATGGAAGTTTTCATTGATGGACAAAAAATGATATTGCGTCCGGAAATTTGATAGACGAAACCGAGGTGACAGAGTTGATCAATATATTTTAAAATATGTCCAATGATCATTTAAATATGTTTACTGGGTAATGAAAAATAAAATGTATAATGCGTGTACAATTGTTTGTAATAAATGGCAAATAAAATAGGACATGCTTAATCATTTGACAGAGGTTTTCCATTATATTGTGCAACGTAACATATTCATACCATTCGCATATGTTAAGAAAATAATGAAAAATTATTGTACATTAGCAGTGTTGTATAGTAGTTTTATTAATTTTAATCGTGTTTCCATTTTTGATGATAAAAACATCTTCACATTAATGAAAATCAATTTATTTTGTGCCAGATTAACATCGTAATAGTCATTGTTTTACTGTTAACAAGAACTTGTTTTTTTTTTTTACATATTATAACAAACAAGTTTTAACGTGTAAGTTGCTTACACAGCAATTGTTGTAAATTTGGAAAACTCAAGTCATATGCTCTCAGTATATAATGATCACTTAAAGTATGTAGTAAACTTCTTTTAGACTATTTTTATTTTTGCATAAAATATATTTATAAATCGCTTAGGAATTGTTTTCATATATCTTTTATATATTTTTTAATTGAAAATACATAGTAAAAGGTATATGCCAAAATATTGTATACTTTTAATTTTATAGTTATAACATCATTTGTGTATTGATTAATAATTGAAATGATATAGGAAATAAGAAAATCATTCTAATTTTTTATCAGTTTTTAAACTTGATTTTATGTACATTTAGAAAATACATTTATTCAATGTCCGTTATTTAAAATGTTTTTTTTTCGAGGTAAAATGTATATCAAGACAAGTACATATGGTCAAGGCAAAAAAAAAAATAAAATAAAATTAATAATCAGATTTGTTAGGCGTTTGCTACAAATGAAAAAAATAACACAACCTAAGGGATTATATTACGTATGTTTATTAAACACCTTCGAGTCTGTAAAAATTGTTTTAATTTAACGACGATTACGTTATATAATTATTATATTATACAACTGTAATTTCTGTAAAAAAAATTATGTAAAAATCAATTTAATAATTATATTAATTATACAGTATGTATGTCATATATTTACATTTTTTTTTCTTTAAATTACACATAAATTGCGTGTGTTCTTCCGCCGTTGTCTTATCGATTTTAAAATGCAATGACGTATATATATATATATATATATATATATATATATATATTTTATTAACCTAATGTTACCCCAAAACAATGAAAGTTCAACTCTATCCCCGATGTGACGAAAAACTACGTGTATATAACAAAATCGATCAATGTTTTTTTTTCTTTCGTTATTACATTGTTTGCGTTTATACCTTCACTATCAAGAATATTACAATACGTATAGAAATGAATAAATCTTTGAAAAATTGTTCACTTCACTCCGCATCGCATTTTATCAAATACGTTCGTGATATCTGAACAGATTCCTTTTTTGTATATATTTATTTAGAATCGACGTTATTATTATTATTATTATTACTCAAATATATATTAATATATAATCGTACATTCCTTACCATTCGTAGTATTCATTCCCACCACCAAACAGATTTGACAAATCCATAAATCGTTAATTGAATACAGGCGCGGATTTAAGGAGAGAAGGACGAATGGAGCGCGCCCCCCCCCCAAAACTCACAATATATAATATAGAAATAATATTAGAATACATTATTTTATACTAAATAGGATACCTAAAAATCCGCGCAAGGAAATTCAAATTTGCAATTTTTGTAAAACTTGATGCAAAGTCGATGAATAACCCGAGTCAATAATATAACATTTAATTTCGTACTTTTCAGTAGTATTATTACGAGATTAGTAACTGATCTGTAACACAAAACTATCTTACATTATACACCTAATATAATGTATGAACACATTGTGTCTACATATTGGGTACCTTAGTGCTTTTGTTTCATCCTCCTCCTCCGTGGAATAATTTTGGATCCACTCCTGATTGAATATATATAATATTGTATATATATATATATATATTCACCTATATGTATACATAGCGAGGCGCGGTGACTTTATTATTTTAAAAAAATCATAACGCAAAAAGTATTGATAGTATCGATTTAATTTTTGTTTCTAAATACAGGAGGGTACATTTAAAGTATTATTTCTTTACGTTTTGAAAACGATATTTTGAAGACGGCCACCGTCCTCGTCAATTCACTGAGATAGTCGAATTTGGAAATTTCTGTCCACTTTTTCCCCGCATATCTGTGCTTATGTCGGCAATAGCAACACGATTATTGTCCTTCAGATGACCAAGGGTCCTTCGTGTAAACCAAAATTTTAAGGTAGTTCCACAGGAAATAGTCAGAGGGCCAAATCTTGCGATCGCGCTGGCCACTAAATATCGCCTCTAAGAAAGATAAGTCGTCCGGGGAAGTGTTCCCACAAGATATTCGTGGAAGTTCGTGCCGTGGCACCATTTTGTGGAGCGAGTTTCAAACAAGGAAGTGACCACTCTGTAGTATATATGCGGATAATCATTAGCGGTCGGGTTGATGACAGCGACTCGTGTCTCTTCTGCCTTTTCTTTGATGTTCGCAAAATTATTTACATCGATTGCAATATATTGAGAAGTCACGACATCAATCGGTAAGTAAAATACTTAATAAAACGCTATTCGCGAAATTCACGACCGATTTTGAAAGCACATATCAGAGCCGTAGCTAGGGGAGCAAATGGTGCCTGCGCCCCGGGCGCAAAATTTAAGAAATAAAAAAATTAATATAATAACAATGTAAAAATATAATATAATAATATTATTTCCGATTATTTTCAACGAAAATTTATTCGAATTAAAAAAAAAAAAAATCTTTATAAAATGAATATTCTATTATTTCTGCGTTGGAACCAAAAGGGCACAATATTCAGTTGCTACGGTCCTGGCCCATATAATAAATAAACGTGTGTTAGAATAATATAATTTTTTTTCTCACTAAAAATCTTAATCCAACGTATTTATTAACAATATAAAACGTAATGTGATATTACGCAATACGAGTATGCGTATATTTAGTAATTTGAATTACTCGTAAATACATATATTGAAATTTGTACCGAACTTATGTTCTATAAATCCCTTACTGTAATACGCGAGAATTACATTCCCTCTCTGCAAATTGTTTAACGTCTATTATATACGTATATACATGATTCGCAATTTTATGTTCCAAAACTTAAACGAACTTTATTAAACTAGATAATTGTCGTTCGGAATAATACACATATTATAACGATAATACGTTCAATTCAAATCTTGCATGCGATTAGCGTTTTTATAAAGCGTCACGATTTTAGGAAAAATTATAATTATCAATAACGTTATTTTTTTCACTTCGAACTACATTATAATATATTATTTTAATCCCCTATTAAATCATTTATTTACTTAATACATACGAGTTTTAGAATTAGACACAAGTTATTCGCCATTTGTTATTTACACGATAATATTCTTTTAGCGTGTTAATTGCCGACATTTCGATTTTCTTTGTCGCCTGAAGAATGTTAAATCAGTTCAGGAATATAACGTAAATTTTTTCAGTAACCTCGGTAATCGTTAACACAGTGCACAGGGAAGTGAGCGTACATATATATACACAAATCTATGGAAGCAGCGAATTATCGTGTTTATTAATCATCATCAATTATTGAGAAAGAAGGCGAATGAAATTACACATTATTAAAACGAAAATTGTTTACAGTTAATAATGATAAACTGCTCGCGTACGGACTTTTTAGGAGAGCGTTTACAAAGTACAATTACAAAGCTCATTGATTATCTCGTATTAAACGCTTTTAACGAAACACCGTGTGGGAAATCGTTTAACCTTTCAAAAGAACGCTTTGCCGCGAGTGAAAATTTTCATCGAATTTGTTTATTAGAGAGTTCGATTTTTTTTTTTGTTTTTAAACATGTTAAACACCTAAATAACACGATTATTAATATTATTCGTAATATATTGATTATGTGTAAACGTAACGCGAACGATTATAAATTTTAGAATAATATAAATAAATAATTGTACTAATAGTTGAATTACTGAAATAATGTGTAACTGATAATAATGTTTATCATTTTAGTAGACGCGTATGGTAACTATACGCACATCGAAAGAACATAAATAATAATATTTATTACGAAGAATTGTTTTATTTACCGAATTAATTTATATAATATTTTGTCACAAAAATAACAATTATTGTTATCAATTACGCGCGGCTTGTGAATTGAAAAAAAAAACCGCGTCCAATTGCAACTAACAATAAGTTTGTATACGAAAAAAAATTATATATATCGTTTATATTTTTTTTAAATTTCGAATTCTATTATTATGTATTAATATAACTACTATAACAATATATTAAATATTATTACGTGTGTTATAGTCGATTGTTGTACATTTGTTTTGTATCGCTATAAACCGGATCGATTATATTTCGTTTCGATTGCAGAAACCATATTCAAATGAAAACGCATATACAATTTGTAATAAATTGATGCGCGCGAACGATTTCGTCATATTCGGCACGAAACAACGGCAGCTTGGTAACAAAAAAAGATAAAATTGAATAAATATATTTATACAAATATTTCCTTTTATGTTCAACGACGACTACTGTCCGGTGCATTGGTGAACTTTTTAACAAATATATACCGTTCGTACTACGTTTGCAGTGTGTATACGGATGTTTTACTCGATCAAGGCTGTTGTCTTATTTGTTTTTATTGCTATTGAACAAGGTTACCGTAATAACTATATGCGCTCAAGGTCTCGTCGCTCGTACAATATTACATATTATTATTATCATCATCATCATCATCGTCGTCGTCGTCATCATCACGCGCTGCGGCAGCCGATTTTATAGTCGCGAGTCGAAAGCGAATCAGTTCGCTGCTTTTTTTTCTCTTTTCCTATACAATACGGTCGGTGATATGTCGAACGGTTATAATATAAAAATTAATTTTTATCCAATACGTTTTCTGTGACGGTAACATTGTCAAAAAGAAAATTCGGCAATCTCGACAGAAAAAAAAATAAATAACACACTCGAATTCACTTCGCGAGTAATTGGATGTGAAGGGGGGAGGGACCTAATGAACTCGTACAAAGTACCAAACGATTCTAAAGTTCGTTTATAGTATGAAATAATTGATACGAATACGACCGTTTATAAACGTTTATTAAACTGCACGTTTTCAAAACAACTTCGAATTCGGTTGACGATTCGTTATTCGTACAATTTATTTTTTATACAACACCGTTTAATAATAATAATAATAATAATAATTCGTAAAAATCGATTTCGATTCGGCTCTTTTTATCTTTTGTTTATTTCAATAAATCGTTGTTTAAATTATTAGTTATATTTACTTAGATTTTGAAATCGATTACTTTAACAATCCGTGGCGTATTTATTGCACGGGTCGACCGGATTTGTATCCACCTCCCCCCTATGACCTAAAAAATAAAATTTTAAACGGCCGTTTCTGCCGTTTGTAAAATTATGTATGACATTAAACTTCTGTCTATTGTTCGTAGCTTCATTTTTTATCGTACTTTCTCTCTTTGACAATATTATAAAATATACAGCGTGACTGGTGGTAGAGTGTAAAAACTCCGAGAGGTTATTGTACACTTCACATAGAACAGAAAAATTCCCTCTTACTATATAAGGTAGAAATATCAGATTTTGTATTTATTTATTTTTTTTGAGGAAAAAATCTGATTTTTTTCTATTAGGTCTGGCCATATATCTTGGATACAGAATATGCAGCAAGTGTTGTTTGCTGTTTATCATATAGCAAATTTCAAAACCACATCAAGAGTCCTATTTAATTTTCTCAAGGAAAACATTCCGAATTAAGATTCAATATCATTTTCGCAAGCATAGTCACAATTTTAAAACATAAAAAATTCGGGAATTTCTAAATTAACTTCCTATAGAAGTCGCGCCTATGAAAATCTCGTTGGCAGTCGCGCCGCGGTGTTAACACTGCTATTTTATTTCTTATTTTTTTACTGTTATTTTATATTTTGCATAAAATATGCTAGGCTAGGAATAATTTACAATGACATTTACAAACAATCAAATTAATTAAAAAACTTTATTTTTACATAATATTATACAAATTAAAAAAATTTAAATTGAAACATTTATTTTTAAACGTTATTACAGTAAATTATTATTCATTTATTAAAATAAATGATCTTTATCACACGCATTGCATTTTACTTGCCGTACACTGTGGTGCTTACAGACATGTTTTTTGCAATTATTACATATTACACCAGTCTTATTGTTTTTATGTGGTCCACAAATATAGCAAATCGGTCGGACTTTCGACGGAGCAGTTTCAGAAATTGAATTATCTCTGTACTTAGAGAGAAAAATATCAATGTCTTTTGGTAAACTTCTTAATTCGGATCTTTTTTCAAGTTTTCCTCCAACAGTTCCATTGATAATTCAAAAAGATATTGTCTCCTGGAATAAATTTGTTCTGGGTAATTTGCAAGAAAAATTTTTAAGGAATTTATTCCAGCTATGTCAAGTTCTCGAAAAAAAATTACAACTGGCCACCTTTTTGTTTTCCTAGCTCTCGTATATGTTGAACACATCAAATACACTGTATCGACTCCTCTTTTCGAGGAATTATAATCAACAATTTAAACTGATTTTTGAGTATTTTTATCAAGTTTGATAGAGTCGTGCATGGTAGATAACAATAGTACTACTTTTTTCTTTTTTGTAACATAAGAAACTAGCGTTTTATCATATTGGCATCCAGTTATACTGGTTCCAGGCATGCGACTTTTGTCAAAAATAAATTCTAGAGGTACTTCTCTTTTATTCCGTTTTAGTGTTCCTAAGAACGTGAGTCCTGCACCCAATAAGTATTCAGCTAACTCATAACTACTAAAATAGTTATCAGTTGTCAAATTGCGATTAGAATTAATTATTGGATTCGTCATTCTTTTGCAAATATCAAAACGCTTATTAGAAGTTATGTAAGGCCCATATTTTTGCTTACCATAGTAAATATCTAAATTGAATGTATAAAAAGATCGAGCGTCGCAAAGTGCATATATTTTAAGAACGTATTTAGCAGGTTTTTGAGGCATATATTGTATAAAACCACATCGTCCACGAAAAGAACCAAACATTTCATCAATAGTCACAAATTTGCTGACACTATAGCTATTTTGGCAGTTTTTTACAAACTGGGTATGGAATTCACGTATAGGTGCTAATTTGTCGAAATGTAAACGTTGATTTCTAGAATTTATATCATCAAAACGAAGCGACCTCATCAAAAAATAAAACCTATGTAGACTAAAACTAGCTCGCAAAATCATCAGTCCTTTCCCATTTTTAGTCCAAAATTCTGAAGCATTGGAGCGATTTCCTTTTTTTACTGCAATCAAAAAGAAAGCACCTAAAAGTGCCATTATTACTGCTTGAGTTGTTAATTTGTAGTCTCTTTCCCTAGATGGTTGGATTTCAGACGACTTTTTGATTATGAATAAGTTTGTATATTTCACTATATTATCAATCATTTCAGAAGTTATTATTTGAAGAAAATACTCAAGTGGCGTTTTACACTGCCGAGCAATTTTTTCTGGGCCAGGAAATATTTTCACAATATTCTTAGACTTTATTTTTGAACGTTTAGATACATCCTTACCTATGAAAAACCTCAGATTTGTTTCATCTTCGTTTTCAACTGAATCATTGCCGCTTTCCGGTGTAACGTCCGAGTCACCACTATGACAGTCTTCTTCGATATATTTAGGCTCGTAATCCGGGTCATCAATAAAATCATAATCCACATCCTCATCAGAAAGATCAAGGAGATGTCTGATTTCTTCAGAACTACAGTTATACGCCCTAAAGTAAAACATTAGAACAAAAAATGATAAAAAAAATAACAAAAACATAATATTTTTTACGTTATTCGTGTATTTTTCATTTGCGTATTTTTCAAAATATTATATTACATTATATATAATAATTGTAAACAAATAATAATTTGTATACGTTATATTGATAACATGAAAAATACATGAATTTTTTGTAAAATGCATTACTTACATTATAGCGTATCCACTTTACCGCTGAAAAACAATTTTAGTCGCGCCCCGGTGTTTACGCCGCAATGACATATAATTATGTTCACTAATACTTTGTGACACTAATACTGGTGACTTTACGTGTACAGATAAAATGCATGACTATTGCAATATATTTATAAATACATGGTGTAGGAATAGCAGGGGGTCGTCATATTAATCTTATCGATAAGTATATTAAAGAAAACAGTTTTTCCCCAAGGTTAGGTTAGGTGCGGTGTAAACACTGAGGGCGCAACCGCTACGAGGTTAAACAAAATTTCAATTCTAATTTTTTTTTTTTTTTTTTTTTTTTTTGTGAATCAGAGATATGTACAAATTTTACAAAAATTTTTTTTTTTAATAAGCTTCTCAACGGCATATTCGTTTTTTGAAAACATCCGTTTTAGGTAGAAAAAATCGCATTTTAAATGTAAAAGAACGGTATAATAAGTCATGACGATAAAAATCACCCGAACAGAAGTTAGACGGAAAGTCCGAGCGTGTGTAAGATAAAATGCTCGTCATTTTGAGCAACTTTTCAACTAAAAGACAGTTCATTAGCAAATTTATTGTCTTGAAGACCGTCGATTAACATGTCGTCGTCTAGCTGCTGAGAAGTTAAACAATTCAAAATTAATCGTTCGACGAATTTTGAAAAAAGATGTGTGACCGGAAGATTTACTATCGGTTTGTTCCGCATGTACTAAAAAATGAACAGCTAGAGCGACACGTCGGCGCATGTGTGACTTAGAAACGCTTCATGCCGATAAAAATTACCTTCAAAAAATTATCACGGTAGACGAAAGTCGGTTGCCGTACGTTGTTCGATTAAATTAGTTGTATTCGAATTAAAAAATGCGGGGTATGCGTACTAGTAAAAGTATAAGAACCGCTGGACTTAGACGTTACCTGGAATATGTTCTTTTATACTTTTAAAGAAGAAAGAATTCCTTGCAGATTGCTCTCTATAAACGGGAGTAAAATAAAAAGAAATTCAGGCTTCGTTCGCCGCAATTCGCATCAATAGCGAACGGTTGACACCGGCAAACCGCATTTTTTATTTAACTCCTCGCGCAACAACGCGATCGTTTTTCTCGAGAACTCGCACTTCGGCAACACTGTAGGCCGGGTGTTTACGATCGTGGGCCGTCTACAGGGTTTTCCGGCAGACGGAAGGACGGCCAAAATCGGTGTGTTCTGCTGAAATTGGAAATTTGCAAGTTTAACAACAATTATTATCGCTCCGGTGTTTCGCGCGCGCACCCACCGTTAGAGTATTGGGGATGTGCTCAGGATTTTGTGATTTTGATTTAATTTTTAATATTTAACTTGGAATATTACCGTGGAATAATAAGGAAAATACAATATAAAAGAAAAAAAAATAACAAATTCCTTCTAAAGTCCATCTTTTTAGATAAGGCCGCAATGATTTCGAAAATACTGCTGATGTACTGGGAGTTATGTGTTATTGTGTCACCGTGAACTGAGAAGAGAGCTAAACCGAGCGCGATTAATTTTCATTTCTTATTCACCTCGTAAGCGCGTTTTAGTGTTTTCAATACTTGAGACGTTATCCTGTTTTAGACTTAATTTCAAAACGATCTATGAGCGCATTTTGCACAGTCTTTTTTTTTCATTACATATCTTTATAATGCTCATATACCATGATAAAGATATGATATGAAGATATTAATTACGAATTGAAATAATAATAATAATATTAATAAGCAACTAGCGTGTTCATTTAATCTGCGAACGGAGTATTATATATAAACGTATATATATTTCTATTAGTTTTATAGAGACTGTAAATAGATCTCATTATCGATTATACCTGAATGTCTGAATTTTTCTGCCATTTCTCGGTCCATTTTATTTGACGGTTACACGGATTTTTAGAACCGAAACAACAAGGCAGGTCGATTCGATGACCGTAAGTCAACGGTTTTCTATGTTTTTCTTTTTCTTTCTTCCGGTTAGCTTTCTTACGAGGCACTTCTCCGCCGTTTAATTTCTTCTCGTTTTTCCAGATTTTTTTCGATGAAAAACCCACCGGAGTGGCATCCGTCATCATACGAGCGACTATCATCGTTTGTTCAGATACTTTTTTCATCTCAACTTTACCGTCAGCATTTTTATCATCCGGTTTTGACTCTCCATTCAAATTGCTCTTTTCTTTCGCGTCGTCCATAATCTTTGAAGAGATTTTGTTCTTTTTGACTTCTTTCTCCAGAAAGTTATCTTTGTTTTCTTTGTGTAGTATTGTTTTCGTTAAGTTTTTCGCATCTTTTTTCAGGATGTCTTCTGTAACATTAAGCGAAATTCGTCGAGTATGTTAAAAAAAAATACGTGAAAAATTCAACGAAAATTACATAAACCGTATTTCAATATCGTCAGAGCTGCTGAAATATTAATAGAAACTTGCCGTATTTAACTATAAATAAACCGTATTTATATTTTTAAATGTTAATTTACATATAAATAAAAATAATTTTTATTTAAAAAAAATCCCCCGTTTTCGCGACGAATGTTATTAATACTGTTAATTAGAAAAAAAGATAAAAATAAAACTGTAAAATAGCCCGGTATTATATTCTAAATTATATAGGTAAATTAGAAATATAATATGATACATAATACGAGGTTTCCAAAATATTGTCTTTATCACTTCTGTATATTCGGAAGTCGAATGTCGAATAGCGCCGTTTTTTGTCGAATTTTTTGACATTAATTAATGTGAAGCATAGCCGATTATGTATGTTCTAAACACGTTACTTCTATATTTATTCTAATACACGTTCCGAATACTTTTCAAAAGTATTCTTTACAAGAAACCACACACATTTGAACGATTATAAAATTAAAAGAAAACATTTTTTTTATGTTAAAAATCTTAAAACTAAACGGTACGTGTTATGCGAAAATGATATACCATCATTACCTCTAGCCTGACTATCCTTAAGATCTTTTTCGAGACGCTGCATTGTCGCCACATACATTTCCAACTTGGCATTCATTTTAGTCATTTTCGCCTTAGTTTGCGACTCCAACTCGTTTCGACTTAGCATCATCTTCCATTCCATCTCGATACGTTTCTGTTCCGAGATCATTTCATTCTCCCCGCACAAACGTTTCATTTCTTCCAGTTCACATCGCAACAATCGGTTCGTCTCCAGCAACAATTCGTTGTCCGCGGTACCATCTCCACAGTCGCATTTCGTTGCTGTTTCCACAGCCGTAGCTGACAACAAACGAGAGTCGCAGACTTCCGGCGATTCACTGCTGGAGTTTGCAATGCAATCGAAGTTTTCAGTCTTGTTACCGTTCCCATGGTCGTCGCACGGCTCATGATAATCGTAAACGACATTGGTCGAAGGACACTCGACCCACGGATCCGTCTGCAAACCGATGTCCGATTGACAACACCGGGTTCCCTCATAGGCCTCGATCTTTCCAATCAATTGCTCATTGGTGCACTGCAATGCTTCGACGTTTTCGTTCAGGAATTTCGTTTTGTCGCACAGCAAGGTGTTTGCCATGGTGAGTCTGTTAAAAAACCAATCACGAAAACGAATAAAATCATGTGTCTGACACCTACGTTTTTAACGCCAAATTTCTCGTGGAAAGTTTTCACTGAGATTTCTTTTGATATAGCTTCCGACTGATATACTTTTATATTTTCGAAAGAGGGAAGAGGGGGATTCTGATAAAACTGAAGTTTAAAATACGTTTCGAATAGAAAATTCATTTTTAGTTTTGTTTCATATTCAAGAAATATTTTAGAATTTAAATTAAGTGTAATAACAATGACAGTTTATAAATATATTAAAACATTAGCAAATCATTACTAGGTATAAGGAATTCGAATTTAAACTTTTGAGTTAAATCAACATTTCATGGCGGGCCATAGGTTTTCTAGAGGGGCAATGACTCGCTGGGGCCCACAAATTGGTGTCGCCACTGGTTATAATATTTATTATTTATATACCTTTCGTTTTCTAGTAAAAGCTCTTCGTGTTTCGACGACAACTGGAATACAGCGTTCTCGGTTTCTTCGCATTTCGAACACTCGAGGGTCTGTCCGTACGCCATGCATGCGTTGTTCAATTGTCTCATCTCCGTGTCTCGCACCTGTTGTTCCACACAGCGCAATTTCTCTCGTTCTTTTTGCACTGTTTTTTCGTAACACTTAATGGCCAATTTTAAATTATCGATTTCCTTGCAGGCTACCGACAGGTTTTTCTCGCTGGCCAACAGGGTTTTCTCCGTCTCGATTTCGTTTCCGCGCGTACATCTGAGCTCTTCATTCAATTCGTCGATGTTTTCCGCCAGCTTTCTGTTGTCCTCTTCCAACGAACAGTGCGCGATGACCAACTCGTCGTTCTTCCCCTCCAAATCGGCTTGTTTGTATTGCAGTAATTGTGTATGCTTACACAATTTTATAATATTTTTCTCGATTTGTTCGTTTTCGCAGACGATTCTATTTTTTTCACCCATCAGCTCCTCATAATGGTCGCTCGCTTCTTTCAGGTCGATTTCATATTTTCGATTGTTAACTTCCAATCTTTCGATTTTAGCCTCATCACACCGCAGTTGTTTTTCCAATTTTTCTACATCGCATTCCAACGATTTGATTCTGTCACATTGTTTTCGGCAATGTTCGTTCAACGTGTCTATATGAACATTACGACTGTCCACTTCTAAGTTTTTGTCCTTCATTTCACGTTTAAGCGTGTCTATATCATAATGTAATGTTTTCTCCACCGCCTTCATCTCATTACATTTATTTTCTAACGCACGTATTTCCGCCTTTAATTTCTCGTCTTTCTCCGCGTTCAACAACAAATCATTCTTTAATCCTGTTATAACGCTCTTCAGACAATGCGTTTCCCTGCAAAAATCATCGATTTTTTTCGACATTTTCACATTCTCTTGTTTCTCAGTCACCAAATCGTTTTGCAGTTCATTGTAATTTCCTGTCAGGTCGTTATATTTTTTGTTGCTCTCTTTTTTGAACGCTAGACAGTTTTCTAATTTTCTCACCATTAACCTTATATCGCATTCCAATTGTCCATTGACTTTATCGCTATTTTCAAGACGTTGTTTCATTTGGCAATTATCGTTCTCTAAACTCTTGTTCTCCTCCGTCCTCATTTCCAGACAATATTTCACGTTTTTCAACTCTTCTTTTAATTGGTCGTCAGTGCGTAGTTTCTTCGTCTGTTCCAGTTCGTTGGTCAGTAACACGTTCTCGGTTTTTATCGCGCAATTCTCTGAACGTTTATCCGTTGATATCTTCTGCTCTTCCTGCAATTTCCGCCGATAAAATTCGCTGTCCAATTTGTACCGTTTAAACTCGTCGTTATGGGATTTTATGCTGTTCATTATGTTACAAATGACAGTCTTGCACTTTTCCAACAACTGTTTCGGATCAAGTGATTCGTTCGAACAGCAACACTCTTCGATAGAACGCAGTAAATCGTTTGTCGCTTCGTGCGTTTCACACTCGTTTTCAAAACACGTATTGTTTTCCATTGAACTATCGGAAGACCCGTCTACTTCACATGCCGAAGATTTGGCCGACGACGAGTCGATTTCACTTGACGATTTGGTCGACGAGTCGATTTCACTCGACGATCTGGTCGACGAGTCAATTTCAATTGAAGAACTGACCAACGAATCAATCTTTTTCTGATTTGAGCTCGTCGTGGAATGTTCTACGTCCGATTCGGACTCGGACGTATTGGCGATTTGCTGCGCATTTACGATATCGTCGTTCTCTTCTATTATACGTTTTATTTGCGCCTGAAAAACGCATTTATACACACGAAATTTCATTATTTATACCACAATATTCTTAATATAGGCACCATATTCGATGTACCTGACAATTTTTCGCAGTCTCTATGACCATTCGCTTGGTTAATTCATCTTTGTCGGCCAATTCGTTTTTCAACGTATTTATTTCGTCTGAATTTTTCTGTAGACGTTCCGTCAGTTTACATATTCTGTCGAATGATCTGTATACAAATATTATTCACTTAATATTATACGCGAACGACGTTTAAAAATATAATACAATATAATATTTACACGTTGCTGCAAATCGTTAAATTTTTTTCCAATCCTTCGTTGATTTTTCTCAATTTTTTATTTTCATCTTTTAACCGTGAACATTCATCGAATTGCGTGTTATAGCAATTTCGAAGGTTCGTGCATTTACGAACAATCTTGTTAAAAATGTTATTTTCAGCCATTTTTAATTAGTTTTGTATGTCTTTTAGATATATTTAAATATTTCGGGTTGATGTTAGAATAAAATTCTTTGAATGAAAAAGAAAACAGAAATACATACAAAGCTGTTAGTTTGTGTATTATGCATTTCTCGTTTCTGTGGAAATAATCCATAGTAGATACATGCTATAAATAACATTTATTTCAAGCCACATATTTGTTGATTATAAATTATTATATACGTTTTTGTGTTACACCGCGGACGTGCAATATTGACTATTTCACAAAAGGGTCAAGAAAATCTTTTTCATATTTATAAATCTAAAATCAATGAGAGTGTTTCGTATTTTTTTTTTATGTTATATTTGCTAATATCGAGGTTGAATTCGAAAATGTATATATTAATAATAATAATAATAATAATAATAATAATAATAATAATAATAATAATAATAATAATAATAATAATAATAATAATAATAATAATAATAATAATAATAATAATAATAATAATAATAATAATAATAATAATAATAATAATAATAATAATAATAATAATAATAATAATAATAATAATAATAATAATAATAATAATAGTAAAATTAAATTACAATAATATATTGTGGTAATTACTTCATAAAGCAATACGAAATATGTACAATTTACTTTTGATATAATAATATTATCGTAACTACATATATTCCAACTCACACTTTACAGTACACACTGTAAATACTAATGGTCGTTTCCAAATGCAGTAGCGTTATAGGCGCGAATTTTGGTTTTTACCTTAACTTTTTCGTATTTATCTACAATTTTCGCGGTAGGCCAACACAAATTAATAATAACAAATTAACACAGTTAATTAAATGAATTAAAACCGAATGAAATTGTGCGCTATCGGTTATATATATATATATATATATATATATATAAATACTTAAAAGCGCGTATAATACGAAAAATGACAAAAAAAAAACTTTACTGTTACGTTTATTTCCGAAACTAAAAGAAACTTAATAAATATTTACGCGCGTATATTATTATAACAGTGATGTATTATACGGTTTATTCCATTGAGCTTCTGAGTCGTAATTTTTACTATAACATAATATTTCGTTAACGTGTGTGTATCGTTTTCGTTTTCTTCTGACAAATCGGAAAACGGAAGTTTTGACGAAATCCGTCTGTTCTTTCGTCGGCCTTCCATCGTCTTCTCGTACGAGTTGTACAACATCTACTTTTACGCAAGCGCAGTGATATCAGCTTTTTTTTCTGTTCGATTAACGTCCGGAAGTTTTTTTGTGTAAGTCTGCTGAAACGTAATTATTTGCTAACAAGTGGCTTGAATTTAAAAAAAAAATATATATATACACGAGAATATATAAAGAGGTATATTATAGTTAGCGTTATTTGCTGTAAAAATGGAAGTGCGTTCTCCAGTTATTACAATATTGCGAACAATATAAGCCTTATTACAATAACCCGAAGCAGATGCTGTGTGGAACGTTCGTATAATATACGATATCATAAAAACCGATTTTGATTCTCAGTCTGCGCGTACGTATTATTTAATAATAATAATTAAAAATACATATATTGAATAATATATAAAAAAAACAACAATATATTTATTTTTTTGTATGTATAATTTATATATACAATAAATTAGTATGTATTATATGAAAAGAAAAAATGCCTAGAGTATTTTTTATGTTTGAGAATGTAACGGCTATTTTCGACCATAAGTCATAATCGGGTGTATAAAATAAAATATGAAATTAATAAACAAAATACATAGAATAGAATATGGAACAACCATAAATCGACGACCGCAGTAACCAATGATTATATAATAACTGGTAGATAATTATGCATCATTGTCTAATACGTGTATCGATAAATTGCATTATTTTTAAAATCACCTCGTATATTTAAAATAGTATTAATAAAACCATAACTTGATTACAAACGAGTAATCCTTCTAAGGTTTATAAATCTATTTTTTCGGTCGTGTACAAAATATTCAAATCTTTTTCAAAATGTATACTACGATTGCGTTCTAAGACGTGTTCAACAAAATCAGAATCGGGAGAAGATTTTTCGTGAATTTCATCTCTGAAATGCGTTCATTGTATCGGAATTTCAAAATTTCCATTAGCGTTTCGGATATAAAAATGTATTATCGATTACAAATTGGTCTACGTATAAACGCCGTGATATTATCATAACCGATTGAATTATTGTGTGTGTAAATGTTTTCAAAACGATTTTCGTTGCTCCAAATCGCGTGAATCGTCCGCGATGAATCGTCTGCCACTTTTTTGAACACCGCGAACATAATATTATAAATAATCCGGATGAATAACGCATTTCGCGAATAACGTATTACCTAACGCGTTTTATTGCGATCGTGATTCGACAAAAGCGCGTCGAATTTATATGGATAATCGAATAAGACGTGTGTGTCCGGTCGACGATTAGTTCGAAATCAATTAAAAATTAACGCGATAATGTTGAAAAAGAGGAGTAAATAAACACTCGGGTTTGCCGCACGCTCGCACTTCATCGGAACGAAACGACCGGAAAAAATCGATAGCATTCCGTTTTAACGAGACTCGCGCGCGAAGTCTGCCCCTCCTCTCTTCGCCTCGGAAATGATTCCCCATTTCTCCCAAAGCCGTTCTCGTGCCGTTTATGGTAGAAATTTATCTTTTTTTTTTTTTTTTTTTTTACGACTCGCCGATATATTCAGACCGAATTATTTATATATAAATTGTATATAAAAAATCGTATCGTATTATTCGTAATACTCATTTCTAAATAAATAACACACGAGTGTAAAGCATTAATTTTTTTAATTATTATTATTATTAAGATGTTTACAAGACGCGCGCGCGCGTATATCATTTTTCTTGAACACCGGACGTTCTCGAAACTGTGGATCGCAATCAGATGTTCGTTCGACGGACTGCGAAGAAAAATGTTCGCAAGGAGAACAACGAGGTGAAAAAAAGAGTTATTAATCTGTATTCGATGAAAACGTTTGAAGAGACAATTCAATAAAAACGAGTTTCCATCGTAAATATTTGATACGGAATTCTGGTTTTCTATACGAACGCGTTCGTAGCTGAATAGCTGTATAAACGCTGCACATCCCATCCAATATTCTTCGTGTTATTATTATTATTATTGATCTTGTGAAGTTGGATTTTTCGCAATTTTTTTTTTTCTACATTTGTTTACCGAATAAATCATATTCCATATAACGTTATTTCTGAACGCCAATCATTTTTTATTAAGACTTATTGTTTAAATATTTGTGTTTTATAGCGACAAAAAAAGAAAAAAATCGATTTAGGTGGGTCAACAAAATTTGATAAAATTGTTAGCCGTACCTATAAAAACTTAAGAACCTCTAACGAATGTATTTAGAAAATTAGAATTCAAATAGTTATTGATCGCGGAGCTGTAATTAGAGTGGCCAGAGGAGGTCTATCCTATTGAAAACGTGCGTATATTGTTCCGGGGGATTTTATTTTTTACATTCACGTGATGTGCGCGAAATGCCGAGAAAATCGTCCCTGCAAACACACATTCGGTTAAAAGTGAATTAAAATTACTAAACCTCGTCTGCAGCGCCATCGTTTCTCCACCGCGCTGCCGTGTAAATGCCGTCCTCTCGCGTCGTATATAGTTAATACTATATTAAATCACTTCCCGTACGCTTCGTATACGTCCAGTATAGGCGTAATTGGATAAAGTGGTGTGTGCGTATATAACCCCTGCGGCGAATTTAAAGTTGTCACGGTCGTACTTACACATACGCGTTAAATTATATATGTATATATATATAAATAACAGTATATACGACGAGTGCGATTCGACGAGCGTTACAGGAACGCGAGTTCTATACGCACAAGGATATTGACGGAAAAATAAAAAAAAAAACTTTTACAAGGATTTCGATGGCGAAACGAAAGAAAAATAAAAGTGCGGTTCGAATCGATCGTTGTGTAAACGTTCGTGACGAATGTCCGTCCCGATGCAAAGTGAGATTTAAAATAAGATCGCCGAGCTAATATATACTATATTTTACACGGAGTGGAGCCTCGGTAGTCCGAACGGATGCGTTTCGTCAATTATTACAGCCACTTCGTCGATTGCGTTTTATCCGAGGGAAAAAAACGAAAGCAGATTTTTTTCCGCGATTCCTCTTATGAACATTGGACGTCGTCGTCGATTTCCAAAAACTCGCAAGAGAAAAACCGCGCGTTTTGAATTTACGGCCATTAGAGCGTCGTCAATTGGGCTCGGGAAAATTATCTATTCCGCCGCGTTCGCGTGCGTTATCGCGGGCGGTCGAAATGGATCAAAATAAGTGGGAGGACGGAAACAGCGTCGACATTTCAAGTTTTCATAAGAGAGTAGTGGGCAGGTAGAGTTGCGAACGGACCGTATTGATGAAAAATAAACGAAGAAAAACGTCTTTTTTTTTTTTTTTTAGCAACAATTGTGATTAATTGACGTTTAGATCTATCGAATGTTAAAGTTTTAGAAAACAAAATAGTCATTACGGAGAAAGAAAAAAATTAGGCGACACAACCGAATTGCGAATTATAGGAAAACGAATAAAATGTATAGACGTCCAAGAGAGACGAATAATTTCAAAGAAAATTGAAGCGTGTAACGAAATGTGTTAACCAAAAGAAGTGAACGCATTTGAGACTTCATCTCGGGGGGGGGAGGGGGCGATGGTAAAAAAACCCGCCGCCGCCGCCCCCCCCCCCTTCCAACCCATAAAAAAACTATGTATGTAGGAATGTGATTGAACAAAACACATTTTTTACCAAATCTCTCGGGGGGGGGGGCGGGGAGCCCATATCGCCCCTCCCCTCAAATACGCCACTGAGTGGACGGATGTCATATCCCTCCCCGTACGCAGTGGACCCTTCCAACCAATTCGATCGCTGGGTACGACGACAAGTGATGATGAGGTGTACGATTTCGATGATGATGATGATGATGATGATAATAATTTATATTTTTATCGGCACCGCCTGAAAAAAAAGGACGGCCCCCCTCCGCCCATCCAGAGAGACGGTCGTCCCTTAGAAAAAATTCCGGCGCCGCCATCGTTTCGTCCTGTAGTGGCTATTAACGTAATATGTAATTTACACACACTCTCTTCTTCGTCCCTTTATATTAATTAATGTAATACACCGTTCCGTTTTAACGTCGTCGTCGTCCTAAATATAATAATATCGCGTTTAGTGTGTGTGTGTGTGTATATAATACGAAGAGTATCGACCGACCGTGTGGCGTTCGCGGGGCCGCCGCGAGTCGTACAAAAGCGGAATAGCGACGGCGGCGGCGGCGGCGGTTCTTTGTCCGGCGCCGCCGGCTCGCGGCGCGTATCGGCGGCGGCGGCGGCGGCGGGGACCAAAATCGATCGGCGGCGTAACACCCACGGGGGAACCGGCACGACGCGTTTGGGAATCACTGGGCGAGCGCTACGGCGGCAGCCGGCACTCGGTGAGCGAACGCGCGCGCGCGCGTGTGTGTGTTAGCCGCCGCACGTCGCGTACAACACAGACACGCGCGCGCGTGCGAGCGTATGTGGCTCATAGTGTGTTGTTCGTTGGCCTCGATTTCCGTTTTCCCCCCTCTCGCCACCGGCCGCGAGTCGTCCGCGGTTTTTTCTTTCTTTTTTTTTTTTTTTATCACTAACCGGCCACCGCACAACACACCCCGCAGTGCGCCGGATCAACGAAACGATGGCCACTCCGTCCGTCCGGGTGTCGGCGAACAAAAAATTTACTTCTTTTTTCCTCCCCCTTCCCCACTTCAATTCCGACGAATCTTTACCGCCGATTTATTATTATAATTTTTTTTTTTAAATTTTTCCAATAGACGCGTACAGGCGACTCATGTTTCGCGTCGATTTCGATTTTTATTAAAGCGTGTTCCTTCTCGTTTTCCAGTTTTGTGTCGAAAGTTATGTTTGACTTATTTATTTAACTATTTATTTCTATAATCGGCAGAGAATTCTACGGGTTTTTATTAATATTTTTTCGCAATATTTGTTTTACGTTTCATTTCTAATTTTCGCATAGATTTTAGTTTAAAAAAAAAAAATATATATATATATACGTATATATGCAATACACTGTAAGGAGTTTGCGGCGAAAAACTGTAAATAAATAAATATAAAACACGCCGTAAAAACATAATTATAGTTCCATCTCATTCAACTCCATTTGTTTACTGCGACCACTTTTAGAATAACACGGATTGCGTGAATCTGTGCGTGTATGTTACTATTGTAATTAATAAAATAAACGAAAAAAAATTATTATTATTTTAAGTCAATTAAAAAGTTTTTTTTTTTTTAATGTTTTTTCATAATAAATTAATTTTTTTAATTAGAATTCTTCGTCATTTTTTTTTTTGTTATAAATGCACGTCTTTTTTTTGTTTTTTTGAGGGGAGGGCATCGATATCCGGACCGTAATAATAACCGATTTTAAATTTAACGTTTCGTTCAATAAAAACGAGTGCTTCCGATGTAGAATTCTTCGGATCAGTATTATTATACCGCTCTTCTCTGGGATCGATAAAATCATAAAAGAATTTTTTTTTTTTTTTAAATATAATATAAAGAGAATAACTGGAATGATGTGTTTGTTATCGTAAGACCCGATGATTTGAAATATTATTTTATAACAGGTCTATACATATATATATATTTATACGCTTTTATATAATATTAGCGCTCGAATCTGGGAGAGACCTGTTCTCTTATATATATAAATATTTCAACTTGTAATTTTTCTTAATGGAACGCTGGTCGGGAACACGTTTTTACACTTTTATGTTTATATATAGTTTTATCGCAAAAAATAAAAACGCGTTTTTTTGGCGTTGTTATAAGAGCGAAAACGATATCGATTTAACGTTTTATATATATATATATATATATAAATATAATAGAAAAATATGTGCACACACACACACACCGCCGGTGGCCGTATATCTACGGACCAAGTGGGATTTCGAGCTCGAAAAGCAAAACCAAAGTCAATATTCCAGTGTTAAAATAAACCGAATAATAATAATAATAGTGATATGTGTTTATGATCGCGTGTAGGCGTATTATAACGATTTTTCGGAAAATGAACGGATACGAGAATAAGCACCGACGAGTTCGGTCGAAATATTTTCGGAGAGAAGAATAGTTTTTCTTTTCGAAATTTTCGTTAGAAATACATCGTTTTTAAGTTTTAAACCGGCTGTGTTTTCCAAATAAAATTTAATAATACGCGCTTAGCTTTTGCAAAAAAAAAAACCGTTCGAAACGCCTATAATTGCCGTGTAATAGTTGATTGCGTTGAGTTTATTACGTTAAGAGTCAAATCCTAATCGGTTTTAGATAATAGGTTTTCGATTAAGATTCAAAAAAATTTAATTTTCACTCTTCGAACAGTTGTTCTAGTCGAGTTTAATACGCGTGTACACATCAATTTTAGAATATAAAACAGAAACGTTAAAAATAGACTTGAACGCGACAACGTAGAAAACGGATAAAAACGAGTTCATTTCTTACACAATCAAATTCGGTACCATTTGAGTTTGTCTGGAATTCTTGTCTTTAGCTCTAAAAACGATACCGAAAAAAATAACGTATCCCTTCAAACGTTGTTTATATATATAAGCGCGTTATATTTAACTTTTTTGTACTCGAATGTAACAGAATTTTCGTCACATAAAATACGCCTATTAGGAATGCGATAATTATTGTAGTTCAAGTGTTACGCGAAAAGTCTCTCTGCGATTTAACGAGAATTATTTTGCGAAAATCACAATGAATTCGCGATGGTTTTTGAATAATCACGTGCTAAATCCACGAACAAATAAAACGTAACGTTTTTATTATAACGAATAATTTTCGGATATTTTATATAATTTTTTAAGTACATCCGCCTATGTAAATATCTCGTGTTTTTTTTCTCTTATTTCGAGGATTTTTATTTAAAAAAAAAAAAAATAATAATAATAATTTGATTTATTGAAATTCGTTTATATAAATAAATAAGGAATGCGATATAATGTAAATAGAACGTTACCGTCACTGAATCGGATAAGGAGCTGAAGTTTAACAGCCCATTACATACATATCGTTCTTTTGATATATGTATAGTATTTGGGAACGGCTTATTACAATTTATAACTCAATTCCGTGGTAGGTACATATTATCGCAATAAAATGATTATTATTTTTTTTCTTGTACAGACGACAGTATAATGTATCGTCGAGGTAAAACTATTTTCAATAAATTCGACAAACTACAGCAATGTGCGTTCAAATAGCCCGTTCGAATAGTTTTTAACGTCGTAAACGTATTAAACTAAATAGGCGTGTAC
Organism: Chaetogeoica ovagalla; assembly: GCA_032441825.1. Lineage (NCBI taxonomy): Eukaryota > Metazoa > Arthropoda > Insecta > Hemiptera > Aphididae > Chaetogeoica > Chaetogeoica ovagalla. The sequence continues at coordinate 4,017,305 of CM063732.1, read as the reverse complement.
GTATGTTTCTAAAAATAAATAATTTCAAAGAGATGTGATTATAACACGAGTATGATGTACGCGTATACATTATATAGCTATTAAAATAGCATTGACTACAACGAGAGAGGACACGGGTAATTTTTTTTTTCAATGCCATTTCGTATTCTCGTTTTTTTTTTTTCGTAAGCAAACTTCTCGATGATTAAATACGGTGGCTGGGGCGTTACAAAATATGAAATATAGAATATTATTCTAATTTACACGTATACGGATTACGGAAGGAAAAACGAATACAATATTGAAATTTATTTTGTAACGATATTAGTAAAAACCTTGGAAAAATGACGCGTATTAATATATATATATAAATAAATAAATAAATATATATTAATATACGTAAATATATACACGTGTGTACCCAATAGGTATTCCACACGTTCACTAATTACAATTAATCGGGTGTCACACTAAGAGTTTTGTTGTATTATAGTATTTTTTTCCTTAATTTTTCACATAAATTATATATCATCATATAACGTTTATAACGTAATAATATTCGTTTTGAAATACTGAAATTTTACCGAAATCAACAAAGTGTAGTTATTATTACATTTGAACGCTGATGCTTTTTTTTTTTTTTTTGAAATAATTCTGCGACAGTTCTGGCAACAGCGTGTATCGATTTCTTTTCTATTTATAATTAAAAACAAACTATAGAACAACGACGTATACAGCGTATATGGACGTATTTTGTTATTGAGAATCCTCGAAGAAACTCGTTGATTAATTTATTCGTATATATTTTAACGGCGCCAGACGGAAATGTACTCGCGTATCACAACTATTGCACTACCTATTGAATTTAATATCTAATTGAATATTGTCTGTTTCGAAACGAATTCGACAAAATCAGTTGAACTTAACGTTATCGATAATAAAATATTATTGATTATTATTTTACGAATTATATTTCTAACGCTTTTTATCCGGTTTCGCTCTGTTTAATTCGTATTCCTTTGATATTTTAAATGACGCGAGACTACACAGTCTGTATGTAATTTACTATATATATATATATAAATATATAAATAAAAATCGAGACACCTAATCAATAAACAAACAAATCGGTAATATTTATTGAGAAGCCTTCGCGATTACTACAAAATAAACGCATGTCCAAAAGTGTACACGAAATATGCGTGCGCGATTTATACATAATTAGCGATTGCTGTACGTTTTCTAAAAAAAAAAATCATTTAACTTTTTTTTTAAAAAATTATTTAATTCTAAAGTTTTTTTTTCTCGTATTTCTCTACAATGTGCAATAATTGATACCCCTCCTCAGAAAAAAAAAAAAAAAAAAACGATAATAATAATTTATTTTGAATATTCTAATAAGAAATGTCCAATGTTTCTAGACGGTTGTAATACGAGAATCAGTTATAAATAAAATTAAATAAACGGTAGAATTTAAAAACATATTATACGTTATGCCATATATATGGAGTTTATATATTTTTTCAAAGATCAGAAGATGCGTTTAAATCCACTTTAAGTATTCATAAAAGTATATTGATCTACACAAATATATTTTTTATTATTTTCAGTTATTTTTCGTAACGATGTTGTATATATATATATATATATATACACATATATTATGGATAACATATCGAACAATTTGAAACATTCAAAATGTATAACATATGAACTTATATAATATGGTTTTGCGTATGTACATTTATACAAGTATATAAATATATTTATGTTACGGTTAATGTAAGAATATATAATAATAATAATAATAAATTAATTTTGATCAAACTCTGAATGATTTTTATAGTTCTGACTAACTGACTTTCATAAACGAGATTTTGATAAATCTTAGAATAAACAATTAGTATTAGTAAAAGTCGAACCATTTTTTTTTTACATATTGGGTGATAATTTTACGTATTAGTATATTATTATAATACTATATGTTAATTAAATAAGTAAAAAATAAAATTTTTTTACATGTTTACAGGGCATTACTTATATTGTTCTTACCTATTTGTGTTTTAAATATATTCAGCATTTAACGTCACAACGCGAGAAACGGTTATTTTTAATTGCAAAATGATTGGCATAAATTATTAAAGAATTTTTAAAAAATAAACCTTTAGAAATATTCGAAGTGTATCGGAAACGCCGAACTATTTTATGCTATTTTTGTTGTTTTTTTTTTTTTTTTTTTTAGCATTGATTTCATATTAAAAACAGTCTTATAAAATCTATTAACGGTTTCAAATATAAACGCATGGTCTTCATTTTATCTTGCACTCATCTAGTGTCATTAAATTCACAATATAATTTAAAACATGCGATTCGCGAGTTTTTAACGAGAATTATTATTTACCACGTTTTATCGTAAACAATATATTTATAATAATACATAGAACGCATTATACGCGCGAATATCGTTCTCAGTTTTCTATGTCAAAATATACAAGACGTTTCTTCCGTATTTATTTGAATAAATAAATATTTCCTTTCTAATCGCAATAATTAATTGTGAGAATTCGACATCTAATTGCGAAGAATTCCGTCACCCCCGCAACAACTCCCCTCGGCACACTCAACTCACTTACTACTTTTTTCCTACTTATCGCGCTTGACTTGAAATAATATTTCTTGTAAAGCGAATATTTTTAATATACGAAATTAATTTACAAAACTACGGACATTGTTAATTTCGTACTTGATAATCGTACGTATAATACGTTTTTCAGCCTCGTATAACATATACTTATATAAACTCATTTAGTAAAATATTACTCTTTCTACACTGCAGTGTGTTAGACGACATTGATTGTAGCTCCGTTTCTTATTCCGAGTAAGAGAGAAGAAAAAACGATTTTAATAAATCTCATTTTTACAAATCATAATGTTAAAATTTCAAACATCTCGACCAATATATCACATAACGTGTAATATAAAAACGGGGGGGGGGGTTTTTTCTAAATTACATTTTTCTTTGTGCCATACACATATTAATTATTACCCACGAACCACAATTGAAATCGATCCATCAATGCTCAATCGAATATTAGTCGTGTGCTATCAGATTATATATATTGTGTATATATATATATAAAAGAATCGTATTTTGCAATTTGTTGTGTCAATAAAAATAATAAAGAAAACCATTTGAAATTAAGCGTTTACATAATTAAAAATTTCTTATTGCACACAAAATCAGTCCTCCTATATAACTGTCCAATTACACCCGGAATCGGTTTCACGTTATAATATGTACTCTCACAATGTTATACGATGTGTAGCATACGCATACACGGAGTTTGTAAAGTATGGTCTGACTTTTAAATTATTCTGCGCGTATTTGCAGCTGTAAACCAATATAGAAACGTTCGTTGTAGATTTCGAAATCGTACAGTTATCTTATACATGTATCGTAACCGGGCCCGCGGTGTCTCTCGCCGAAAAGCGAAATGAAAATACTCGAAACTATAAATAAATATATGCGTATAATAAAATACACATATTCCCGAGGGGGAAAACGATTCGAACGTGTATCGATCGCCCGATGATATAATATATAATAATATATACGTTGCAATAAAGCCGCGGAAAGGGCGAAACGTATTACATATTATTATTATTATTATTATTATTATTATTATTTTTATTGTTTTTATTAATATCGGCGGTTGTGTGCGGTAAATTGTAATAACATAATTAAACGGGATTACACCGGTTTACAAGAAAAACGTGGTGCAGCAGTAATAATTTGACCGGTGGTCGCAATTAGGATTTTGTTTTTTTACTCGGCCCTGGGAGAGAGAAAAATTAACAAGGATGTATTACGAGCATAAGCCATTGACGTTTTCTTTTTATAATCTTAAGTAGACACATTCAATATGTCCTTGCTGTGTTTTTTCAAAGCTTTTTTTACTGTCCCGATGAAAAGATCATTTTTTTTTATTATTATTATTATTATTTCGTCGGAAGAGTAAATAGGAATTCGCTCCTTCTCACGGCCGCCGGTCTGCATTAAATCTAATTTATCGCGTATAATAATATTATTACTTATACACGAAAACGCATTCGACAACGCGGCGGTCGGTTAGGTTAGGGGGAAGGGATTTAACATTTTAAATTTTGCACGGTTCTCGTCGTATTATTTTTCTAATACAAACGTCGATTTTAAAATTACGAGAGTAGATTTTTTTTTTTCTTGTTTCATCTCGTCTAAAACCGATATTAGCCCATGGAAAATATTTTGTCTCTTCGAGTGACAAAAAAACAAAAAACAAAAAATAAATATACTTGCACGTCGTACAAAACATCCTTGCCTCCGGGTACTTTACAATATTGTACACGACAACACTGTTACGAAAAGTCAAAAGATTTTCGACGAGTACCACGCCGGATCGGATTTATTAATCCGCGGCGGGAACCATTTTTGTCGTATGAAAACGATTTTATTCCGTACACATATAACAAGTCGACGGATACGAGCGAATTCTATTCGCGGTCATTATTTGTAATTTTTTTTTTTTCAAATTACATTTGAACGTCGTATTTTGTTATTCAAAACATAATATTGTTCGAATATTTGGCAACAATTTTCAACCCTCTGATTTCCCCCTGGAGACAACACTGCGTATATATTATATATATATATATAGTATAAATACGTATTATACGAGTGTAAGAAAGGAAAAAAGAAACGCCTTCGAAACGTAATTTTATATACGTGATTTTTTTCTTTTTGTCCCCCGATCAAAAAAATAAACGATTGACTTTTCAAGTTCTAAAAAACATCTAATGTAACGCGTTGCGTTCTCAAGTGTACTCGACGAGAATCAAACTCGCCGCCGGTATCCAAGTGCGGCGAATTCGAGTGCTGGCGTGGGCACGGTCACCACGATGAACTTAAATTTATTTTCCAATAAAAATATATTTCGTCCGTCCGACAGTGGACAATATTATTTGTCGGTTTTAGTTTTCCGCGTGGTCCATATTTAAAATACATTTGTATTACCGATATAATATTACGCGGATGAATGCTTGGACGAAACTGAAAATTCATATGCGTTTGATAATTGACTATAATTCCGCGGTACGATGAGAAGAGAAAATGAACGCGATTGTAATACCGCGCATAATACCAGTATGTAGAAATATAGTTTAAAAAAAAAAAAAAATGTTTTTCCAAATTTATACATTACTTTAGAAATTGTGTTGTTGAACGATGGTCGTACTTGAAATCAATATGCTTATAAGAAAACCGAACTCCGGACAACGACGTGTCAAGATAAATTGGAATATATGTATAGGTATATAATGGTAAAACAAAGTTGTGAAGCTGACATTCCTATATCGATCGATGAGGACGAATAGGTATATTTGATGATGTGTTTCGCGTCGAGTTTGCACGGCTTACGAAATTGTGTAAAAGTTAAAGTTTAACCTGTAAAACAACTACATTTTGTAAAAAAAAAACAACGTTCTATGTATTTACTATATATATACAGCATTAAAATTAAATTATTAATTAACCGCGCGTATAAAATAATTTTATTTCAATTTGATAACGGTAAATACGAAATCGTGAAAAAAACGTTTAACGAAATATACGCGCGCGACGAGAACTCTGCTATATTATTAAAACATTTTTTTTTTTTTTTAACACATTTCATTTTCGTACGCTAAATTATTTTTATTTTGTTACATCAACTCGATCGTTTTGGAATTTATAAACAGGAGAGAGATGGGTGTACACAACATTTTTAATTCGCTAATATTTGTTTTAGTTCGGCGCCACCGCAGTGAAAACGATCGAATTACATATGAATCGATTTTTGTAAAAAGGGCACATGTTTCAACAGATGAAGTTTTGGGAAATGATAAAAACTACTTAACTTCCAAAATATGGTAACTTTTGTAAATAATTCATTTATTTGCGTAATAATGTACAAGGTACTTGATATTTATACCAAATTAATTATAATACACAATGAGATGGACCTGTGCACGAAGAACAGAAAACTAGAATAAAACGATTTTAACAAAAAATGTAACATATGACTTTTCAATAAAAAACGATTCCTATACGAGTATAACTAAGTCTATTATTATGAATGCGTATTGAAATATTTTTGTTTAACATTTTCGTGAAAAATTCGATGCAAATTACGAATCGAATTTTCGGTTGACGTACAAAGTGCTCCATTACATTAAAAAAAAAAAAATTGTTTACAACAAAAGGTATAGATCAGGTGGCAAATTATTTTGATGTTACGTGCCTAAAATTACGTTATTTTATTTTTCGGAGCGTGCCATTAAATTATGAAATGTATTATATATAAACGTACAATTTTAATTTTTCGCGTGCCATGAATTTGCAATCCCTGGTATATAGAAAGTATAATACTAGTACTTTAATTGTTATTATCGCGTTTTTATTTGTTTTGAAAAATTTTAACGCGTCTATAAAGCTCAGATTTTAAACTGACATTAAAAAAGAAGAAAACAAAATGGGCTAAAACAATACAGACGCAGTACTAAAACGACTAAAATATACCGAAGAGACGATTACGTTAAGCCGCATATAATAATTATAATTTTTATTTATGTTTTATACAGGTATGTTTTGTTTGAAACACACTTATTTTCAGCGTCTTTCATATGTTATTTATTCGTATAAAACAGAACGAGAACTACGAAATTAATAATAATTTGAATACAATGACAATGAAAACGTGATAATCATACGAATATTTAAGTTATAAAAATATAACGTTTCAATAACTTTGGAACGAGTGGGTGCAACACATAAAAATGTAGAAAACGTACGCGAATATCGTAATAATTAAATATGTAAGGTAGTAGGAGTTCTTTTTTTTTTTTTGTTAAAATATTTTATAATTTTTTCAATAAATATAAAGTGTAAACGCATGTGCTAGCGGTCGATTTTGGAATTTTTAATTAGAAAAATGGCAAAAAAAAAATAATAGTGTAGGCGTAATATAAGAATTGAAGCGGAAACATTTTCATTTTTTTTCCTTTTTCTCATTTATATTTTATTATTAACGTCAAACATTTGGTTTTTAGATTTTATTCCTTCGAAAAAACTTTAAACAACTCTATAAAAGAGCTTGTTGAAAAATGGATTACTACAGCCAACACTTTTATTAAAAAAAAAAAAAAAAAAAACGTTTTTATACACAGAAATGATATAAACATGATTAATTAATATACGGTTGAGACTTTGAAAAAAAAACACCATCAACACCAACACGGTAATAAATACGCGTAAAAAACATTTTCTAGATTGAATATAATTTATTAGTATATATTATATAGTATTATATACTGTGTGCAGTATAAAATGATCGCAGCGACACGAAAAACAGTTTACATTGGAATTTGGATTATAGATAAATAAATATATCGATATTATTATTATTATTATTATTATTCTACGCTTATCGTAAAAATTACTGTCCACGCACAAATTTTTTATAATAAATATAGAAAAAAAAACTATAAATTTATATTTTACGATTCGTAAAAATAATATAGAGAACGTATTGGAATGTTTAAAGGAAAGGAAACTATATAATATACATTAACTATTTTATTTTTAATATAGACCGTACAATATAACAGTTCCGGAAGAAGAACGTAAAGAAATAAAAACGTAATAAATTTAAAATCGATTTTATATATATATATAATATATACAGATTTAAAATACGTGTTTTGCCATAGTCGTCGTCTTCTTCATTTTTTTAACAATTTAATTCGCCAATTTCTTCGCTATTAATTTGATCTTTATGGTTTTTTTTTTTATTATTCGTAATTTTCTCTATGTCGTTTTATTATACGCTTTTTATTTTTTCGTTCTGTTTATTTTCATTCTCGCTCAACGGCGGAACGACCATGTTTCTATGCCGAAACCACTGTAATGATTATATACACGCCTTTATACAACGACACCAAATGTATTTCTGTATTTTCCCATATTCAAATATAAATGTATAATTTCTCAACAATATAAATTTATAATATATTATAATATTTACCAATTTACATCATATTATGCATACACAATTATATTCGTATATTTAATACGAATTCATTTGCATTCACGTCATTAGCCTTCCACGTGTGTGTGTGTATATATAATAGTCCCGTGGAATACGATATATAATCCCTTTGAACCTTATACATACACAGCTAATATACGGGTACTTAAATCCATAATGTATCGCAATTAGTGCGGTCGGCGGGAATAATTCGAATCAAAATGCCTTTATATATATTATAACTATATACTTGTAAATATTATATGGGTTAGGTTTTTTACGCGTAGTAGTAGTAGTAGTAGTACGAATTTAACTGAAATCATGTGAAATTGCAACAGTACTACTGGGTCGCTCGTTGCCGTTTCAATGTTTTACGATTTATAAACGAGTTTATTTACACAGGACACAGTTTATGTTATTAGCTTAAATTTAAAGTAATATATTATGTATATATATTACGGATCAACAGTGTATTGTACAAAGAATAGAGAAAACGCAAAAAAAAAAAATATATATATATATACAACTAAATAGAATACTCGAACTCGTATAATAATAGAGAATGATGACGTTTCATAAATTGTATGAAAAGGGGCGAAAGAAAAGAAAAATCGACGGCGCATGTGCGTTTGAAATTCTGTAATCGGGAAAACAGAGTTCAAATGAAATACACGTTACGGGAATGGATCGAATTATTATATTAGGGAATGGAAAACTAATTCTTTTTTCAAATTTATTCCCATAAACGATAATATAAAAATTAGTCATAACAAATATTTATTCATTTATTTATGGGGGGGGGGGGAACAATTATATAACATGTGTAAAATTCTACAATTTCATTCGACTTATACAACCGTTAGTACACGGAAATAATTACGTTTAACAAAATTTTAATACGCTAACCATGTAACTTTGTAATAACAAAAAATAAACAAATCAATTGAAATTATAATTTACAATAATTCCTATGGCCATCAATACATTTGCAGGTGAAAATTGTATTATTATTATTATTTTTTTTTGAAACGTTATGAATAAGAAAAATATCTTGATTTCTAATCGATTTTGAATTAATTTTAACGTTTAAATTTTCCAACAAATAAGGGCAATCAGTTGAGTTTTTTTTTTATAATTTCAATACAAATATGTAATTAAGGTAATTTGGATCTGTGATGTGAAATATAACGAGACATCGTTATAACCACAACGGTAACCGCGGTATATAAAATAAAACTATACCAGTGTTTTATTTTTGACATTATTGAATTGATAAAATAAAAAAAAAATTTAAAAATTATACACGAAGTTTAACATTAATACGTTATTTTAGTATTATATAATGCGTATATATTCGAATGTCAAAAATAAGTTTAGAGCAATTCGTTTTACTGTTTTTATTATTTGATATTATCTTCTTAATTAATCTAAAAAAATGTCTGTTTACATTAAATTATATATTTATTTCTATACGTTTCCCTCATTGCCACGAACACGAGTGGGTTACATTAATTTTTTTCTCCAATTCATTTTACAGATCAAACAATATTCGTAATGATTTTTAATATTAATGAAAATATTTTAATGAATATTGAAAGAAGTGATGAATTATTATAATTGTAAGGGATAATTGTAATGGTATAGGGTATAGCCTATATAAAATATGAGTTCATGTAAAGAAAACTCTTTTTTTTTGTTCCAATGAAAAATACGATTTAATTAAAAATATGCCAAACGCACAATACTAATTCATTTAAAATTCTTTAATACCTATTAAATTTTTTTCCCATACTTTTATCGATAATTCGAACTTTTTTTTTCGAAATTTTAACATTCGACATTTCTTCACCCCCTTACGTATATGTAAATCGCATTACCGTAGTTAAACGAGTGACGCGCATAAAAATTATTGCGAAATAAAGTTACTCGATCCGTTTACATGCGTTATACAGTGTTATCAAATCGTAATGAGAGATTATATAATACAGCCTCTAGGTACGAATACAATAACGCAAAATTGAACAAAAAAAAAAAAAAAAATATAAATCAGTCACGTATATAGTTTTGTATTTATATACTAGAACGATTTTTTTTTTATATAAACGTAGTGAAATCCGAACGAGATTTCCCACGGTTTTAGTCAAACGATAATTGAATTGTTTTTCACCACTCTCCGCGAGAATATAACGCACGCGTGTATATAAATTAGCGTTTAAAGCGTTCCATTTAGTTTTCAATTATAGGTTTTGGTCCAGTTCGATCACCATCGATTCCGCCGGACGTCCGTATACGAGTATGCGTATTAATATATATTTATATATATATACGATATATTATAAACACACATACGAATTATTTATACAAATCACCGATGACGAACGCCCCGAGGTTTGGCGCACTCGTTTTCGAAAATATCAGTCAGTCGTGATAATAATTATTAGTATAATGCATTTATAACGGGGTCCGTGAATGTTAAGAGTACGGCCGAAAAGATGTGACGAATTACGAAAATACGCGTATAGTATATATATATATATTTCGAGGTCATGGAGATCCCTCGAGAAGAAAATCCCTCGTAGACCCTAAGGGAATTTAACCCCAAATTTATAAAAATTCATCTGGTAAAATTATTTTATACCCACCGTGACCGTGTGATTTTTTTCTTCTGCACGAACACTTTTAAAACGGACCAATGCGGTTTCTAGCGACTCCGAGTTATCCTGCATTATGTTTTAACAAGTGAAATCGTTTAAAACGTATGTGTCTACAACCGGGCGGAATTACTAATACTTCACTTATGTCTGATAGAATCGTTAGCGGCTTTTAAAAAGAAGACGCGCGTGATAAACCATATGGACAACGACGAATTCGAAATGTCTTTCATGTTAATCGGAATTTCTCGGCGGTACGGATATTAAAGAATTAAAACAAATTACAACAACTCGTCCGATAAATTAACGAACAAGATTTAATTACTTGATTCTATCAACCGTTAACGGTTATTAATTAACCCGTTAATAATAATATCGGAATCAAACACATTTTTCGCTACTTGGGGATTCATTGTGAAACATTACGGGAAAAAAAGTTTTCCTGCCTGAAAATTTGCCCCGATGCACCACTGAATTTACTAACTACAATTTATACTGGACGAAAAACGTTCGATAAAAGTCGGCCGTAACTTTTCCTTGTCCAACACGTATCATCACATAAAGTTCAATTATCCGTGTATAATATTATCATGTACGTATATACGACATGAACACGATCTGGCGCGCGATTTAATCCATTCGCACCGGCAGCAACGGTGTCGGTACGACGAGCGGTAGCAAGTGGTGGTCCGATCACCAGTGTAGTTTTTATTTTTGAAACCAACAACACGCACGTAGTAATGTCACATTCATATATACAGTAATACAGTTTGATAATTAGAATGAAACGAGAAAATAAAAAACTTTATTTAAAATCGTTTAAATATTATTTGACGAGTTTTAAGCAGTGCGATGCCCCACGAACGCACTAGTGTCAGGCCTGTAGTGATTATGCAAATGGAAAATCAACGGAATCGACGGAGTTGTTAAATTCTCGGGAAAATCTGCCGAATTTTTCATTTTAATAACAATACGACGATTGACTTGTACTCATAAAATTGCTCTTGCGCATAACCGCCGAGTATATTGATTTCTGCGATAAATTTTTTATGTCCGGATAAATTTAATCGATTAACTGATCTGACGGTTAGATATTTCTCGCATTTCAAGAATTCTGTAACTACAGACAACTAGTTTTTTTTTTTCCATAAATTCGGATAGAACGTTGTGGAATGTCTAAGTGTCGAGATCGTTTGCTCGATATAAATTATAAATATGTTCACTGTTCCGAATACGAAAACGTGTTTAAACTCTGTCCGGGTTATGGAACTGAGAATTATAAATTATGTAATAACTAATTGAATGAAAAACAGATTTTATTTTTATAAAAATTATTTACTGCCACAATTAATTAACAGTTTTTTTTTTACGATACCGTTTTATCTGATGACGATGGAACGAGCGAAACGTGAAATGCATAGCCTACATTTTCATCCGGATGTGGTATGGAAGCCAAGTCGGTTCAGTAGTTTTCGAGATTATCCGTCAAATAACCGATCATAATCGCTTTCTATTTTTTTATATAATATACAAAAGTCAAAATTTATAACAACACGGGAGTTTTTTTTTAGCACGTATAGACTACGAGAATAGTTTATTCCAGTGTTTCTCAACCTTTTTATAGTTTTACTGTTTTAAGGAGCAAACGATTTTTCCATTGTTACTTCTAACTATATGAAAATCACTCAATTGATGGTATGGAAAAAAGGGGAAGAGGAGTGCTTAATTGTAAAATTAAAAAAAAAGAATTGAAATAACCAATGAATAACTGAAAATTATGTGCTTGGAAAATTATAAATTGAAAGAATAACAGAAAAAGAATTTAGTTTCACTATAAATAACGAAGCTATCAATGAGACGGTTGTGCTTGGCTGTTCAGAGTGTACAGTTTAATATGACGTTAAGTTCAGTGTTAGTGAGATGAAAGTGCGAGTCTTTCGTTTTCACGGTGTCCAGTCAATTTCACTTTTTTGTAACCATATATAAATCCATCATTACACTACTGAATGTTCATTATACGAGGCAAGAGGAGTAGGGGGCAATTAAAAAATGTTTGTGATGACAGTCCACCGGTAAAGAGTAGAAGCGACTGATGTTAGCCAACATTCCGTGAGTCGATCGTTATCCTTGAAACTGCAGGTTTTCAACGCGTTTCATTAATGTAAAATTCGATAAATTCTTCTTGAATCTGAATCTCCGTGTTCGACTGGCGAATATTTCAGTATTTACTCGCATATTCAGTTTTAGATCAGACGTTGTAGAGATTTAACACAAAAAGCACGACCACTTGCTCCACCACCTCCCGGACGCTCAATCGCCCGCTCTAATTGACGTACGCTGATTTAGCCGGTTTCTAATGATTCTCCAATTATAATATTTATTATATGGTCGAGCGAAACCCATATAATATAAACGCTTTCGTCACCACGTAGAGAGCCATACAAGTGTGAGCGGCGTAATTCGATTTATTTGTCACGAAAACTATTAGTCGAGTTCTGCTGAATTCATATACGAAATAATATCATATTCGCGTAATATTATAAACGACAATACGTACGTTCACGAATCGGCGATTTCTCGAAAACGAAACGCGATACTCGTTTTATATACGCGAGAAAGCAGTGTTACACTACACCTCGTACGCAATAGGTATTGCAATACATATATTGTTGTAAATCCTATGCACAAGGAGTATATGATTCACACGAGTCCTTCTGTCTGTATCTCATCTCGAAAGTCATTCTGAATACGAAGGAAATGTCCCACGAATTAAAAAGTTTTACGTGTCTGGTAGAATTTATCGCCATTATATTTACTTGTATCTCATCGCGTAACGAAAAAATCATTTACATATCCTACGGTATTTCGTCCAAAAACTGTGAAAAATCGCTCAAATTAATTTTGATTTTTGTAATTTTTAAACGTTTTTTATCGCTATTTTTATGTCACACTGCATACATAACATATTAATGATTATTTCACTCGCGACAGAGAAACGTTGCGCACGATTAAAAACACGATCATATCGACTTAAATATTGATACGAACAATGTTCCGTTCCTAAATAATATCGTTTTCAGTTTCCAATGAACGAGAAGCGTCGTGATCTGGAAGATTTTTTGTTGCGCATAAATTTATAAAAAAATTGTCACACATTTTTTTCCAGTCCGAGATTACGGTAGGTGAATATAATTTTAGAATTTCGTTCATTTTAATAGATGAATTTCGATTTCGATATCACAACCATAACAACATTTCGGTTTAGTATACGGGGATTTTACTTACTGTCAATTCTATACATTTGTTGGACAGGTACGTTTCCGCAGTCGCGGGAGTCGACCGAATTAAAATTTTAAAAAATCAATAAAAACTCGCTTACAGAAACCAAACCGTGTACGGAAAAACGATCGTTGTTATATCACCGCGGAAATCGGAATTATCGTCACGGTGCGGAAAACTCGCGCGTAAGTTTATTACGACGATTTTATAACCACGTTTTCGTATTGGATGTTTTTTTTTTTCTGATATTTTTGCACTTTTAATATTTTACGGCCGTATATTTTTATTACAATTTTTTTTCTTTAAAATAAAATGGAATACGTATATTCTGTCAGGTGTTTACGTTATATTTTATGTGATATATAGTATATATGTCAAATTGCAATGAAAGAATTCGTTTGGAATATCAAGGCGCGCATAAAACGTATACGATGTGTACACTGAAAAAAACTACTAATCTCCTTTTTACTTTCATTTTTTTTTTTTTTTTTTTAATAAATATAAATTAAGCATATATCGACAACAAAACAACATAAGACTACGCGTATATAATTTTAATTCATATATTTCACACGCATTTTTATTTATATCGTCACACTCGATTCCCTTGTCCAGAGCACGGCACGGCTTTACATATTATTATTTGTATTTGGTATTCTAATATTTTTTTTTTCGTATACACGCGTTGCACGGCGGATTAGAAACCACGCGAAAGACTTTTCGAAATGTTGAGACATTTTTGACGTGATGTATTGAACGCGAGTATTAAACGTCGGGGTATTTTTTTTTTTTAATATTAAAAATATATACGAAAACAGTTGCGAGTACAACGCGTTTAACGACTAAATTAAAATATTATCGGTATATATTTTTTTAACGCTATAAATCACATAAAAGCGTCTATTTTTATTATACTCGATTTTACACAGAAACTTTTGTATTTTATTTTCATCATATTTAAAATGCATTTTTACAAATTTCTATTTTGATGCGAAGAATGTTGTCTCGCGTTCTACACATCCGTTTTTGAACGCCGAGCTCAATACTCGGAAAGCCGTTCGTTCGCATTCAATGCGGTTTCGAAACTAGTTTCGCACAAGAGCGGTGGATGCTTTTTCGCGTAAACGAGTCGTTGTAAACGGCAGTCGAATTAGAGCTCACAGGAGCGCTTCGTTCAATATTTCTGGATAATCTTTTCGTACGCTCGGCCAGAGAATTTTTCAACGAAATCCGATTGGATTATATTTTTCAAACTACTGTTTGTAGTCATTTCCATAACAAGACTTCTTCCGACGCCACGTCAGATCGTTTTATTCGACGAATATCAATTGCAAAAGGGCATTGTAATACGGTTTTAGATGCTCGTGTGTAGAACAGTAGAGTGTAGTGAATTTCGATAACTTTCGAATTTACACGGAATAATTTGATTATTATTGCACACGTGCCCAGCGAACACTCAAGGGACTGCAGCGGACCGCAGTTTGACAACCGCTGGTCTAGTCCACGTGTACACTTCATTCGATTTTTCACAATAGTTTTCTTGAGCGTTCGAAGAAAAACAAACGCGGAAATTACACACACAAAAAAACAAAAAAAAAAACCGCGTTTTCTTTTTCTTTTTCCAAAAAGTCTCCACAATCGTTATGCGGAGTAGGCGTTTCGTTGAACTAATAAGAAATAAAATTCTCGAAGTATGTTTTCTAAACAAAGCGTTAACGCAACGAATAGAAATGACGCGTAAATTATTTTTCAAAATTAACATTGGACCGCTTGCGGGGATCACGCGTTCATATATTTTCGTCTTCTTCTCCTTACGCTTTTCGCTTTAAAAAACAAATTCCTCATGGGCGTATAATATATATATATATAGTTGCGGGAGTATATTTAAGGTTATATTTATTTTGCTATAAATGTCGCGTTTTTACACAAATTAATAATTTCCGTAAGTACGTAATCTTTGTAAACATTTTTTATTACGTATTAATAATTATATGGAATTTTATTTAAGATTTTTTTTTTTTTTTTATCACTCGTCAGTCATATTACGTTAAACGCGGACATTTTCGGAAATAAAATATTGGACAATTAAAAAAAAAAAAAACATTTTTTAGCACGTTAGAAAAATGACGCGTTATTCTGAAAACGTTCACTGTATACGAACGGTATAAAGGCCGATGGCAGAATTTCGCGAAACTCGCATTAGCAGCGACAGAGGGCGAAGTGTACGAGAATCGTCAAAGCCGTGTCCCGTATATTGTTAGCGTCGTGTATAATGTATTCGTATAATATTGCGAGCTCGTTTAAACAGCCGCGGTATGACGTGCGGTGCAATGTTTGTATGCCGCTCACGACGGAGATAATATTATAGTAAGTACACGGGGCGGCGGTGTAGACGCGCCGCGGTCGGAAAAAGAAAAATCGATTATTTAGAAACACCGCGGGAAACGGAACGGCGGAATAACGCGCGAGCGCACGAGTTGATATTATTTTCGGTGGGGGAGGAGGGAAAAAAATTCATTGTGAACGAAACATATTTACGAATCGTTTATTAAATAATAATAATAATATACACGTATGCAGGTAATCCGATATATACGAATATTCGCGTCGATCATATATATACGAGTACACGCCATTCATTATATCGTCCGCTTTGTGAATCCGTCCGATTATCGCGGGAGAAAAAATCGTGAAGAAAACGGCTGCGATTCGTTACGATAAAATATATTAATATTGCACGTTACGTTGCAAGCGGATATATTGATTAATTATACAAGTTATTGTTATAAAATATAACACGTCGATTTTTGCGCGACATTTTTTTTTTCTATTACGTTTACGGATTTGCGTTAACGTCCTCCGCGCGGGAGTGACGGGCCAATTGCAAATGATGTTAATCGATTGCGAAAATACTGGGAACGTTAGAGAATTGTCGAAATCTGTTTACGGTAAAACAGAGCGGTGGAATCTCCGCGGGCCACGCGCAGTTGCGCTCGAAGAGATCAAATTCAAAATATATGTACATATATATTATATGATTACGGTACACAGAGATGTTACGTATGTGGTTTATAATTCCTAAAAGAGTTAAGAGATAGAAAAAAAAAAAAAAAATTGTAAATATTTTATTTTTAAAACGATTATTCGAAAATCGAAGGCATTTGAAAAAGAAAAAAAAAATGACGTCATTGGCACAGTGTTGCACAATTCATTTGTCGTATACGTTTAGCGTGTAAAGTGTCCAAAGTGTTTTTTCGATGAAAATCGTAGACACACGTGTACTGGTGGAATAAAACGCGGTTTGAGATACCTACGAAGATTTTTATCGATCGCACAAAATCGAATATTATCTCTGTAGGGGAATTGAAAACGCTCGCTCGAGCGTCCCGTGCGCGTATCGCAGTCGTACTTTATATTCGTTTTTATTATTATTATTATTGTTATTAAATAAAAAGTTAATTTGAAGATCGTTTTGTTTTCTTCTTTTAAATAACGGCGAGAGAACGCGTTTAAAAGCCAAATGAGTTCTCATCGAACTCTACTATCGCACATACAAATAGACGTTTTTCTTTTTCTAGATAATTTTCCGTTTTAATATTGAAAATAACCGAGTACTCGACGAGGGGGATTTATAAGTTATACTGACGAACGCGATAAGTGATTTATCACACCGGCGCGTGTGGGGGCGGGGGAAATTGTAATAAAATCGGATATTGTAAAAAATCTGTCGTTTATATTTCGGTAGGGCGGGGGGGGGGTGGTGGGACGAATTTTCTAATTATCGTTTTTATTCCGGTGAATGTGCACCGCACGACGAAACAATAACGGAAATCTCTTGTTTGCTTCGCTCTGCTAGTGTGGACGGCTTTCGCCTTTACCAGGTCTTTACTAGTAGCGCGGGGGGGGGGGGGCGGGGTAAAGTCGAAGTTGTTTAGGAAAGTTATTAGTTATCGGCTTTTATTGTTATTTATTTATTTCCCCTTGTTTCTTTAAATGCGATAGTGGTATTATTTTATAGTTATAGCTATTATATTATAGTATCATGATTTGTTATCGTTGTTGTTTATTAATTCCTCAGTAGTTACAGTAATAGTTATAGGCAATGTTACGAAAGTTTTTAGTAAGATTATTGGTTATGTATGTATGTTTTTTTTTTTTTTTATATATTATAATTTCTTAATGATCGTTAATTTTTAATTCTTAATTACTTGCAACTAACGGTTTTGTCTTTATTATTATTATTATTATTTTATAAGAGGACTTTTAGGAAGGGCGTTTATTTGTGGTCGGAGAATGCCCATGAGTGTGGCCTGGGCTTGACTTTGCAGGTCGTTCTGATGGCCGGTGACGGCGGCAGTAGCGAAATCTCTTGTATTCCCGGATATATTACGTAATACGACGACAGTCGGTCGGACGATCATTTTGGACACGCTCGTGTGTGTGTGTGTCGACGAATGCTGTAAATGGGTACGCGCGCGCGACAATATTATAATGACGCGCGGACCGGTCGGCCGGACGGGCGGAGCGGAGGGAAATAGTTCGACCGCTTATAGCCGTTTGCCGTACTGTAAACGACGACACACGCGAACGGGCGCAACGGCACGCGCGCGCGCACACACAACGGTATTATAAATACCGAAAACAGCATTTCACCGATCCACTCCCCTCCCCCCCCATTACCGGACCGTCACACCGCCGCCGACGCCGATAGCGTTCGAAATTGCCGTTAAACTGTTGGAAACGTTTCGGATATTGTCCGATCGCCAAAATCCAACGGGCGTATATTTATAAACGCGCGGCGAGTGTTCACGGACACACGCGCCCGCGACAAAACGAGATCTCCTCTTCCATTTGCATACCACCGATAACAATATAATTTATATATATATAAAAATAATAATAATAACAATAATAATAACCGGGAGTAAATAATTACACGCGCCGCTAGATAAAATTCCGTCTCGATAAATCGCCGTTTTGCGCGGATTGTATTCGGAACGTGTCTCCTCGGTCCCTTCTCCATCCCGTCAACCAACGCCAACCTTTACACACACAATATTATAAACGCGTTACGACGCTTTTAAGGCGAATTTTCAATTCGAAAAAACAACGATAAAGCCGTTCGTATTTGTACGCGTTGGTGGTGGTGGCCGTTCGGCATTTCAGCCGTTCCGTTTCGTTTTGTTTATTACGGCGTTTCAATATTCCGCCGCCGCCGCCGCCGGTCGAGCACGGGATTCATTTTCATAAAATAATCGCCGTCCAACGTGTCTAAATAAAAGCGTATTTTAATTTTTTTTTTTAAATATATTTCTAAAAAAAAAAAAAAACGTGTTTATATTCTATAATATTACAGAGGAATACGTGAATATTTGTCGAAATGTACAGCAGCAGTCAAAAATCAATATAATATAATAATTAAATAACGACGATTTTTTCTCTTGTCCGCCGTAGTGTCCGATTGCCTTCGTCATTATATATATTAAATACTTGGCGTTAAATAACAATTGTTTTTCCTTATTATTATTATAGTTCCGAGTGTTGACCCGAACAATTAAACGAACATTTCGCGCGTTTTCAATACGCCAGATTTTTATTACGTTATAAAAATTGTTCCGACCAGTTTTTTTAGTCGAAGACGCGTTTGGGAGTATTCTACAAAAAAATCTCGGCTTCTTAAACACATTGAGATTTATTCATATTTGCTGTAAAGCCAAACCCATTGAGTGTCTATAATATATCCTTTGTCATTGTTGATCTTAAATAGTAAGTAAGTCTTCAATCTTTTTTCCGAGTGCAAAACATTGTAAATACCATATTATACGTCGAGAATCTAAAATACAAAAATATGGACCTCCTCGTCCTCCTCCTACATTTCGCTACGCTGCTGTACAACACGCGTGCGTAATGTCTTTGTGTGCGCGTGATATATCGTTATTATGGTGAAATTGTATTCCTGTGTACGGACGTAGTTCTTCGTACATATCATTCAGCTCTAATTGTACTCTATGTTTAATTCCCAGTACGCACCGTTTAAAATAAAACGATTGAAGACGACTGTATAGCCGCGGCAATCGATTTGCAAATTTTAAATCTTTTTGTCACACGTACTCGTGTTATATCCGCCCACCTGTGTATCTCATTATAATTCGTTTTGTAAGAGAAATCCGACGTGAATCCGATAGCAATAGTATATCTTAGAATAGAATTTTTTTTTTACATTTCGATAATTGGCAACGTTGTATTCAACGGCATAAAGACGTACAGTGATTATTATCCGTTGTGAAATGCCGAACACGATTTTATTATAAAATTGAATTTATATTTGATATACGCGAATAGAAACTAATATCATTTCTTTTTTCGTTATTAAAGTAAAAAGAAAAAAGTGTACGGGAGAGTAGTAATATTAGCCCGTTCAAATCGACTCGCGTCAAAACGAGTCGTGTCATTAAAACATTCATAAAATTTTATTCTACTCGAGTCTATACGAACGGCCCCTGTACGTCTCCTGTTAAATGCCGTTCGACTGTATTGTAACAGTGACACACATTTATACGAATGCATTTCACGCATTCAAATGACTGTGTTACCGCACATACAAATATATATTTTGTAGATGAATAATAAAAAAAAATCGTTTTTCAATGTGTCTATATATACGCACGGCGGTTATCGCGGTTACGTAGTTTATACAGTGTACTTGGTCGTGCGAATACTCGAGAAAGTGGTTTAATGCAAGTCATTGGATAAGAAATTGATGTGACGTTCGTATATTATACTAGCGTATAATATAATCGCGGATGATGGATTGATCAGCGACAGACGCGCGAGACCGACGGGGCGAATATATAAGATTTACTAAATAATTTAGCTCGTGCACAATCGAAATATTATATCGAGTTTGGTTGATAGATGTTTATCGGAATACCAAATCCAAATTCAATTTTTAATTTGTCTATAATTTTCACAAAGTTTTTGATTAACCGTTTTCATTTCCTTTTCACTTTGAATTCAACTCGTTATTTATTAAATTCTTTAATTTAATTCAATAAATATAGGGTACAGAATTTTTCATGCATTCCTTTGTTTCATACATATTTATTTGTAAATACCCTACATATTCATTTTGTTAAATTACAAATAAAACATCACTATTTTTCTAGAGCATATTTTGGAATTTTTTTTTCTTTTTAACATTTTAAACTCATATTCGATTAAAATTCAAAAATTATATCTTAAAGCTAAAAGCCTGTGAATTGAAAAAAAACTAAATGCCATATTATATTCATTTGATATTTTTCCGTATTACGTCGTACATTACATAAAATGATGTGATCCATATATATATATATTATATATACTTAGAAGCCTTATTAATGTTTTGTTTACGTTAGAATTATGAGTAATGAGTAAACGCAGTTTTATTTTATTTCTTCGTGATTATGTGTTTAAAATCATAATATATAGGCATTAGGTATTGAAAACGTGCGATTTTGTTTTTGAATTATACACGTCAATGTGTTAAAACGATTTTTTGTTTACAAGAGTATTTTATATAAATGGAATAGCATTAGCGAAAATAAAAGTTTGAGATTTTTATAATTTTTATATTATTAAAATTTTTGTGCCTTCCAAATTTTCGTAATTTTTCTGACCTTTTGCAAAAGTTAAGATGAAAAAAAAACATAAAAATAGCATATTTTTAATTGTTGTAAGCGCATAATCCCGCGAATATATGGAATATATTTTAAAATCGTTAAATTCCGAGCCGTATAATTTTAATATAATGTGAGGCGGTAGCCGATGGTATATATAGGTAACAAGAGACAATAAGCCGACCGACAATAATTCGAATATTTATTGTACAAAACGATGTGGAGATCGTTTCTGTAATAGTCAATTTGACTATGAATACATTTATTGGCTCATTTGTACAACATTGTTATAAATAACGACGAAGAGTTAATATATATATATACTTCTCTGGCCATTCTCCAAATGTAAACTACTTTGTCAGCGGTTATAACACACTCGTACCGGATATCCTACGTCTAGTATCGAGCCTAATATTATACAACACATTTTCTCTGACTATTTGATTTTCGTATTTATATGTACAAACTCGATAAAGTTTATAAAAATCCGATAAATCAATTGCATAAATTCGAATTAATCCGGCCCAGTAACGGTTTTATTTTTTTGAAGATTTTCAGATTTTACAAACAACGTACGCACAATGAGTTCAGAGGTTTTTCAATCCAATAATTTCACTCAGCAATCGAATTATAGTATCCAAAGAAAATGTTTAATTCGTCCAGTTATGTGGGGGTATATATTTGAATTTGGTCCTTGTCCACCATTCACTTTTTTGTATATTACCAAGTTAAAAAAAAAAAAACGGTTTTGCTTTTAGAAATGACATTATAAAATATCATTTACGTCGTACATATACCTAAGTATTGTATAGTATATAATAAAACGTCGCGTGCTCGTGGTATAAAAAAAAGCTGTGTGTACTCGTTGTATGTTTCTTTTAGATAATAAATAAAAAATAAGAGACGGGGCAAATACTTGGGATTTCGACTGCGGATTCCGCGACGACATTTTTCGCGCGAGACGAAATAATTTTCTCGCATCAAACAGCCCAAATAATGTCGTTGCGAAAAATAAAATTCGATTATAAAAACGATAATAAGCGTTAAATTCTCAAAACTCTATTGCCAATTTCGTTTTCACTCTTCTGCCGTGTGTTTGTCCACCACACATCACGCCATAAAATGTTCCAAGAGCACTGTGACAGTGGAACGAGAAATGGATGTTCACAAGGTAATAAGTGTGTAATGAATTTTGGGAGGGCACCAACAAAATTCAAAACGGGTATTTAAATAATTCGTATGAAAAAATAATTACAAATTTAACGATAAAACTAAAGCGTTTCTCATAATCGAAATTTAATAATATTATTCGACTTCGAAAATTATTTTGCGCGTTGTATTAACTTTTTGTATTTCAATTGTTAATAATTATGAAATTTAAAAAAAAAATTCTGTTTTTACCATTTTGTTTTAAAAGTCCCTAACTACTTGACGATTGAAGACATAAAAAAAAACCAATTCTTTAATGTTCAAATGAAAATCGTTGTTTATACCGTGTGAAAATTCGGTGCGCCTTAAGTATAGCTTGTGTAGACTTTAGGATGATTGCGCGAAGCAATTATTTCGTTAAAAATAAAGGGGATGTAAAGCGTCCTTTTGAGAAGCGGCTTTTGCGATATAGCTTTATGCAGGAGCCGTATTTAAGGAGTGGTTCGGGGAGAGAGAGAGAAATTGGCCACGGGTGGTATTTTTTTATTTTTACGTTTTTACTTTTTTACTTTTTTTTTTTGGTCGTTTCACAACTTAATTATTATAACAGTTTTAATTGTAATTTCCTATGTTTTTTTTCTAAATCTTATCGATGTTAATATTTTATTTTTAATAAAATTAAAAATATTGTAACGGTTGCAACCGCGGTTGTTGCGACTCATTATGTCTGCTAGCGATCCTCCAAAAACGTTGTTGGACATAAGTAATTATGTCTAAGAGAATGTCAATTATAACATTTTTTGCAATATGTATTGATAAGCCTTAGCATAAACGTGGTTACGGAGAGCAGCAGGCTATTTAGCTGTTTACCCATCGAGTAAGGGACATTTTATTTTCAATAAAAATTTCGCTACTCAAAAAATATATAATCTCATCCCTCGCATAAAAAAAAATGCTTACATTTTTCATAATTTTGATTTATTTTCATTGTTATTATTATTATTCTTTAAAGTTTTATAAACATTTGCATCGTGTATAATTCGTATTTATAATAGTGGATCAGTGATTTTAATATAAATACGTCTAATAAAACGCTATTATTTAAAAAATTACGAAAATTAGAACAACAGATCGACATTATTATTTTATACTCTATCATAAATACTCCATGTGTTATGGTAAGGCGCGTGGACTAAAGCACATATAATAAATAATTGATATTATTGAATAATTAATTTTAACCGGCTGGTACGTATACACATACGTTTTTGCTGCCCGTTCTACCGGCCACATCTAAACGAACTCCAAGTACGTTCTTGTGCAATTTGACCTCAAATTGTTCAACCCTAAACGTCATTTTCAACACTTTTCAAAGTAAAAATAAAAAAAAACAACTAAATCTAAAGTCAACTTTTTTTGTTTTCAGAAATGCCAAACATTTTGACGCAGTGCTTAGGACCCCAGAAAAACCACACTCACCAAAAATTTCGATTGTAGGATAAAATAATAGTTCGACAATGTTAGTATCTGTATATGAGTGCTCAACGTTTTAATAATAATAATAATAATAATAATAATAATAATAATAATAATAATAATAATAATAATAAATAAATGGTTGATGATTTTTTTTTTTTAAGAGGACGTACACGCGTGTTACGTTGTTCAAGATTTTGCTTTGCAAAAGCCGTTTGCAACGGCTCTGTGAACTTTCCTTATGCCAATACACAGCCAACACCAGCCACTAACGGGCCGAGAGTAAATTATTTTTCAATCGTCTTATAAACAAAATTTTTTATTATTTTTCGTATTATGTATAAGTGAAACCGCTTCGATAAATTCTAACGCTCCGGTCACTTCGTCGTTATATTATAATTAAATTATTTCGTAAAAATTGTATTAACAACGCGCGTATTTACCACGAATAGTGTTATTGCTTACCAAGCTTTTTTTCGAAATTCAAGAATTTTTATGTATTGTGTAAAACTACTTTTATCTAAAACAAAAAAGAAAAAGAAAAGAAAAACGCGTATGAATTCAGTAATACTCTGTCTCCTCCTGAATGTATATAGTTTAGAAATGCGTCGAAAACTTATAATTTTTTTATAGGTAATATGAAATAGAAAAATGTGTTCTATAACGCAGGGGACGCTAAATATCGAAGAACGCGGGGGGATATGATATTGAAAATGAGCGATTGAAATACGTAAATTGCATCACACTGTATTACAGTTGGTAATGGGTTTTTTAATAGTCATGTACGAAATACGTATATAAATATGACTGATTTCAGAACAAACCGTAATCGTTTTATAAAGCTTATTTATTACTAGCTACATTTATATTTTTTAATTTTACGCGTATTTATACAAAATGAACGATTTCGCGTAATTCTACCCCTTAGGTCATAACACTATACTGATCATGATATTTAAAAAAAAAAAGAAATAATAATCACTAACAATTTTACGACGAATTATTATTTATTACAGTTATGTAAAACATTTTTTTTTTATTATTCCCGGTTACGATGTTTAAACGAATTATGATCAATAAACTCTTAATGATTTACACGTGCATTCCCACACCTTTTAAACGTTCGAATCGGCTCCGAGTTGTTGTCGAAGTATTTTTTTTTTTTTTTTAATAAGCCTCGTCCTAAAAGAATAATGTTTTATTACAGAAGAGCGAACGGCCGAATTCAATATTTCTTTTTCTTAGACGCGTGATGATGATCGACGCGTGCACCTTAAGAAA
This sequence comes from Chaetogeoica ovagalla, assembly GCA_032441825.1. Classification (NCBI taxonomy): domain Eukaryota; kingdom Metazoa; phylum Arthropoda; class Insecta; order Hemiptera; family Aphididae; genus Chaetogeoica; species Chaetogeoica ovagalla. The sequence continues at coordinate 3,991,733 of CM063732.1, read as the reverse complement.
TTCATTCCGTTCATTTTCACGCCACTCGGGTGGGCATAGTTCGAGACCGTGTTTCGGTTATCGACAACATATATATTGGAAATTATTTTTCGTTTATTAATTATTAATTAGTAGTCCCGAAAATGTGTGTCTGTGTGTCTGTGAGAGAGAGAGAGAAAAAGATTTTTTTTTAACGACTAACTTTAAGAAGAAGGAAAAGAATTGCGTTTTTTTTTCTTTTTTTTTGTTAACACATTTCGATCGAAGAAGGGCCGTCGCCGGCGAATGAAAAACGTTCGGTATTATGCGTTGAAAACGATACGTGAAAGAGATAACATTTAATGCATTTACCGCAAGAAAAATCAAGCTTGGGGGGGGGGAGAAAGCGACTTGAGATTATGAATTATTCTTGAAATATTATTTGCAATGCGCTTCTTCTTCTACTATTTGAGTATAAATGAAGATTATTTGATGTTTTGTACGGATTACAAAACAGAAGTAATACGTTCGTTAAAGACAAAAATGGTCTTTTTTTTTTTTTCTTCACTACGGTTGTGGCGAACGTTCGAGAAATATTCGAAGACTTCGTTTTTTAATTTGTTTTCTTTTTTTCTTTATGTTTTGCCTGTTGGTGAGAGGAGACGGAAATATACGATGGTGCCCGGAACCCTGCAATTACGCGTTTATAATTCCGGGACGATTTGTTAAGCGTGTTTTATTAATTTATGCATGGCCGCGGAAACGTCATAAAAATAAACGTCTGTAGCAGCAGCGACGTTTCGACGCGAAATTAAATTAAAACGAGAGGAGTAAAAACAATATAATATACGCGCGCCGCCGTTGTCGTAACGATAGTAGAAGAAATGGTGTTTGAACTTTTTTTTCCCTCCCCTCATTCTAAACTCGTCGGAGTCAACAATTTCACTCATATTCCTGTGTCAAACCAATGAATAATTTTCGAGGCAACGCGGTCATTTGGATCGCACATACCCATTTGCGCGTTCAAAATGACAATAATTTGTAAATCTGCTGAGGCATGCTGTCGCCCACTGAACGTTTTACCGTCTAAAACGCGATGAGTCGCGGTACGTACAATGGCACTATTCCATTGGAAGCAAACGAGCTATTTTAATTTCTGGCGTATCGAAAATTTCACGCGGGCCTGCGCGAGAATACTACGCATAGTCGGAAAAAAAAAACGAATCGAAATGACATTAAACATTACATTTATTTGTCGTGTTCTAAAATAACCGTGTATGATTGGAAGGAGAAAAAAAAACGAACTCCGGGCTAACAAAAACATTGGCGCGATTTCATATTTTACATTATACTCTCTACACGGCGATAATATCGTGCGTAACGGTTAAAATGTCGAGGGGATCTGCAGACGAGCCGCATATAACACATTAATACTGTAATAATTCGTCGTTTTCGCACAATGAATATGTGAATACGGACGACACATAAGCGAATTATTTTTTTATTCCGAAGTAAAGACGAGAACGACGGTGATGTTATATTGCAGGCATAATCACAAAAGACGAATTAAAAAAAAAAAAAAAAAAATGTTCCAAACAACGAATTAGAAAATTGGACGAATGTATTGGCACTCCACTCATCGAATGAGGATTGAATGGTTTAAAAAATATACAATATTAATGTAAGTTAAAAAAAAAATAGTTAGGTTTTTTTGTTTTTAAGGTAATAACGAATGTTATGACAATTATTTTTATATTTCCACTTGTACGAGCCACTGTGCTATAATTGATATTTATGTGGATATATGTGAGGAGCAATCGTCTCCAGTATCAATAGATAGATATGTTATTATATTTTAAAAAATGTCGAAAATCGTATAACGCGCTGTTTCTGTATACGGCGTTGTGCGATAAAACAAAATCATTAGGAGAAAAACACAAGAATATCCGAAGGAAATGCGGAATTAAATTACGTATTGAATTTATTCGTCATTCTATACAAACGTATGAAGAATAGAAATTCATAACGTATTGCTCATGAAATTATAATATATTGTAGACAAATATAATTTACATCACTCAATTTTAATTGAAAATTTAGTTGGGAATATTTTAAATAGAATACTATTATTAAATTTAAAATATATATATATATATATATTACATACATACGGGTTATAATTTTTTTTTCTTTTTAATATATATATATATTCATTATACGAGTACAATAATTTTGCGGTGTGCATAACACTTTGTTTTATAAAGCAAAATACTGTTAAAAAGAAAATAATAAAATAAAAGACTCGGGGAATAATAATTATAACGTTCAATAGCGATAACGAAAACTTCGAATAATATTGATTACTGCGTAAAATAATAAAATGCAAAATACACACCTAACATCATACTCGTTAATTCTCACACGACAACGAATACGACGGAACGCGAAAATACGCTCATTATTATGCCTTATTATAAAAATATGATAAGTTTTTAATCGTTTATTATTATTATTTAATCGTCATAAATTTACACGATACATCGGTCAAATACAATTACGCGATTAGCAATCCATTTTACTCTCGTGTTACAAATAGAGTGCAATATTATTTACAAATAATCAATAAATAAGGCTAAATAACGGTTTTATTAATTATTGAATAATAGACAATTATTATCCCGTATATATTGTTTTGAATAAATGTTGTGTGTTAAGCGAATTTACGATCAAACCGAAAGAAGTAAAATAACGAAATGTAAACGACTCTTTATTGTAATATCCGTATTTATTTTTTCGCGTGATCTGTTCGTTTTTATTATTTGTTCCGTCGTTGTATTTTTTTTTTTGCTTTTTTTTTTAACTTAATACTTAAATCCTTGTCGAAACCTGTAGTAAATAAATTTTGCAAATTCAGTGCAAAAACTCTGACATATTTCTTCGTTTCACACGATACTCGATCGTATATTCACATATATAATATATAATTGAATACATGCGAATTTCGTTAATTGATTTATAGTTTTTCATTTCTATTCCTTATATTATCTCTTATTTTTTATCGTTTTATTTATTTATTCTTTTTTCACTAATATTTCGAAGTGATTTTCACTTATTAACACGCGTTTTCTTTCACCCAATAAACGCCGACATAACGCACGTACTGATTAATCGACAAACACTCGCGATTGAATCGCGTAAAACGCGCGTAATTGATAAAAAACGAAAAACGAAACGAATAATAAGTACATTAACGCCGTTGTCGCGAATAGAGTTAATTTTTTTTTCTTTCGCCGTTAAAAAAACCTGTATTTATTTATTTTTTCATAACAACGCGATTCTGGTGAAAGTAATCGTTTTTTAAACATCGCGTTTTATTTATATTATTAATAAATGACGACGGGGAGTGAGCGTTGTAATAATATTATTAATAGTATGTACACCGCTGCAGGCGGGCGGCTGGTAAGAAGAGATCGATACGGATAACGCGCGCACACGTATTGTGACATAATATCTCAAACAACCACGGACTGTTTATAGGCAGTGGTGGTAATCTTAACGAACCGAAATCACGGTGAAAATAAACGTTCAATTATTATTGTACAAAAAAAAAAAATAATAATAATAATAATAATAAAAAACCAATCGATAACACGTGCCGCACGTGCGCGTGATTTTTCGCAACACTACTACCGCTGATGCTGTAAGGGGTAGAGGTAAGCGATTCTCCTACTTCGTGCTATCATTGATTTCTTTTATATTATATAAAAATCGTTTTTATAAATTCAACCGCGTTTGACAATTAACAAATAATATTATTCGCCTTGGCGGCAATGAAATGTAATGCGGCACCGGCACAGTTAATAATTTATTGTTGTTTGGTGCGGCGGTATAATAACAGGGCGCGTGTACGAAGGAAATACGTTTTTCGATCCAGTTAGTCGCAGCCAGTCATCGTTCGACGTATAATCATAATAATAATAATAATAATGAAATAACGCGCGCTGTATGGCCAAACCGTTATTTTTATTATTATTATTATTATTCTTTTTTTTCCTTAACGCGTACAACAAAACGTCTGTTTTATTTTAAATTCCAACGGAAAATCGTATAATATCCAAATATTTGTAAGACGTTAACTAGTTCGGAAGTTTAAGTTGAGTGTTTTTTAGCCATAAATATTTAAATTACAGCAGCTCGATGGATTATTAATAGAAAAGCGACTAAAACAAATACTTGTTCGAAAATAAATCGAAAATTCTCTTTTCAAAATAAAATGAGACTAAAATGTTTTAACGAGAATCGATCATTGATCTCTTATAAAACCCGCACTCCGTCCACACGCACCGTCAGATGCTTCTATTACAAGAAGCTTTACGCTTCTTTCCAATAACTCCCGAAACGTTAGCTCTCGAGTATGTCGAGGAGAGCGAAAAGAAGTCATAATCCGTCGTTCTTCTTCTTTTGGCTTCTAGCAATCAAACACGATTCAAACGAAGTCCTGGAATTCTAAAAACAAAATACGTAACACATTTTTAATGAATTTTTTCTCCTTCCACTCTAATACGACATATTATTGACGAATGGATTTTGAAATTTCCCAACGACCGTTCAGCCGGTCCCGTTCATCCGATCGCACATTACGCGTGAATTACACCGGCCACATAAACCACTCGTCGCGACATTTGCGATTGCGGTTTGCCGAATAAATTTACGTACACACACACACACACACGTATTTACTATTTAAACACATTTATACCTCCTCTTTTCACCAAATTACGTTACGGCAACGAATATATTACAAAACGCCTCCCGTCCCCTCGTACTTGCATTTGAAAACGATTATTTATACACTTATGAATTCGTACCAGTTAAACGATGCAGTCGGCCGGTTATTTTCTATATCACGCCAATCAGCGGCGTAGCCGGAATTTAGTCAAGGGGTGTGTTATTAAATATAAATGTGATATAATTCACAAGTTTATATGGAATTCAACTTTGCGAGCCTTACCGAATCATTACTTACCAAGTACGCGTAAGTTACATTATCGCCTACGAAAAAAATCATAATTACGTATACGTGGTCGAAAGACGTAGTTCAGTGCGCGATTGTTGTTTTTAAACATTTAAACATTTTTTTTTTTCATAATTTCGAGTCTCGATAATTGTTAGCATTAAAAAACAGAATAGTTGTTTATTAAATTTAATTACGTGTGATCAAATTTGTTCTCGTGGTAATTATACATTATAATACGAGGTGATGAAATATACAAACACCAGGGGTTATATCCCGTATCTAAAATGCAACAAAAAAAGTTCTTTTTGGTTGTGATCGGCCTCAAGTATAACGTTGAAATTCTAATTTTTGTGCTCTTTATTTTTTTTAAAAAAAATATGATTATTATGACTGTTATACAAAAAAGCAAAGGTTGGGGGGGGGGTTGAACCCTGGCTACGCCGATCGGCCTTTTGAGCCGTTATGATACAAATAGAATCTCTTAGATTTCTTAGTTAATTGGTCTTTAAGAAACATTGTGATCTGTTTGTCTACCAACAAAAAAGCAAACGCGATCATAGAACGAACTGTTAGCTCATTTAAACGAATACAAAACAAAAAAATAAAACGTAAATAAACTTCGATGTTGTTTCTACAACTGTTTTTTCCACGGGTGAAGTGGAGGGTACAAGTCCTACAGCCATTGATTATAAATTAAATAAACGTTAAAACCGTAATCGTTAATAATCAAAACCAAAACACTATTGTCGAGTGGCGATTTTGTTATACGTATAACCGATGCGCCTGTCAGTCCTACGGAACTCTCTACTGGGCAATGTGTAAAAACGGTCTCGTATTCAACCGGGTCACTTGGTGTTTTGCCCATTTGAGTCAAACACGATGAGAGACGCGCGCAACAGACGATTCGGTGAAATCCTGTATATAATATATCCCTGCGGTAATATCAAAGACCAGCATTTTCTGATTGATTCGACGGGATATACATATATACACGGTTATGCAATTCGTTTCGGATCTTACGGATTGACAACGAGGTTAATAAATTTGTTTTTTAAATTTAATTTTACACTCGCGCAAACGCATAAATCACAGGTAACGTTTGTATCGTCGCCTACGACGAGTCGTCTATAAAAGCGAGTGATTATCGTATTGTGCAATGCACAGCGTACGACACATACGACTTGAACGACATCGAACAAAACAACTTTTTGAAAACCCTAGGGTAACGACACACGTATGTGCGCTGAGAAGAAACGTGCGTGTATACATGTATTATTAAGACGGGGAAAAAAGCGAGCTAATAAAACCAAACAAATTTAGGGTGTTAATATCCGAGGGTGCTAAGCGTCACCCTCTTATCCACGCAAACACCGACAGAATCGCGTCCAATTTATTTATATTATTGTACAATGAGTGCATTACGATTGATGTGTATAACGACGCGCGCGGACAGACGTAAAAATCTACTACACGCGCGCCTGTGTCTATAGAATGGTGTCCAGGATATAGCACGGAAATCGAAAACGTAATAAAACACTCGAAATTTGTATTTTAAGATTTTATTCTAACAGCGTTGAAGTTGAATCTCCAATTTTGGTACGAAAAATAACGCCGAGGCAGCGAGATATATTCAATATCTAATACATTACACAATATATCTAATTCAATGCACGGTCGTTGAAGTTTTCGACGTCTCGTTGACAAGTTTTCGACTGCACACGTCCATTTATCATGTCTTTGAATGACTGCCTATGAATTCCGGAATCGTTTGGGATTGGTTTGCATACGATTTCACAAGCGCCCAACGCAATTCAGCTTGCGTTTCTTGGTAATCGTCTGTTTCACGGCTGAAATAAACAAAATCAGACAGCGCTTTGTCTAAAAAAAAAAAACACTGTTTGGACAGTAATTAAAACGGATAGGTAACGAAAACGATAAAACCACGACTACAGTCGTGAGGAAAAATACAGACAAATACAGACGACGTTACATCCTGTAGACGCACTACGCGCAGTCCAAATCAAATTTTCGTCTTACGCTGTCTTTCTGTTAAAAACCGATCATCAGCACGATATATTCATTCGATCCTTGGAATTCCTAACGACGGAGTGTCCCGGCCGAATCGAAGTCGGCCTTTCTCTTTCTCGGTCACATCCCTTTATCCAACGTCTCCTCGATGCATCCGATCTCCTCGCTTCTGTCTCATTTCGTGTCTCGTCTCGCGATACAACACGTGGACATCCTGCACATCATCATCGTACCTCCTACGGGCAAATCCTCTACTATACGCATAGTATGTATTGATAACGTATCAGATTAGTCCTGATGACCACAATAACTTCAGCTGTTATACGCTATTACGTTTAGATTTTACACAATTTCCATTCGTAACACAAACGTCCCGTTTACCCGTGTGACAAAATAGTAAAGAAATAAATAAATCATAATATATATATATATGTAATAACATTTATATTTAGGTATACACATTTCCAGCGTCGCGTAGATTTTACATTTTCTCTAAATCTCTCCTGGAAAAAAGCTCATTTGTATCAAAAACTGCCGTCTTTTAATTATGTTTCCCATTAAAAGTTTGTTTCCATAATTAATCTCTCTCTCTCTCTCTCTCTCTCTCTGTTTCCGCACTCTGTTACCCCGGGCTCAACTCGTTTTGTTTGCGGGCGATACCGGACCAGCGGCGGCTGCCGTTATATGAAAGTATATATATATATATATACTGTGTTTGGCACCCCCTCGTCGAGTCCAATCCCTCGTCCCGATCTCTTCTCCGCCGTCGTCATCCCTTCGAGATCCTGCACACCCATCCGAAACCTCCTCCCCCCCCACACACACGCGGGTTCACCGCGGTCTCGCCAGCGCGCTTAATATTGCGTTTTCGTCCGCGAAACCTTCCCCTCGACGTGGCCGTGTCTCCTGCTCTTTATACACACAAAATATATATATAATGTACACTCCCTCGTTCGCCCCGTGCCGCGACGCCGGCCTCCACACCCGAGTTTCACTACGGTCGAGATCGGTAACGGGACGGCCGTATACACGCGCGGCACAAACACAGCTGGTGTGAGAAAAGAGCGTCGTAACTTCGTAGCGGAAAAGCTGCGGACCGGGCGAGAAACGGTACGCGCACGAACCGGGAAACGGGAGGAAAAAATAACGCGACACGCCATAATATATTATACGAATTACTTACTACTAATTACTATACCGTTTTACGCTCTCCGCGATTTGTCGCCAAATCATATCGGTACATTGCGGGTATATCTATATTTTTGCGAGAAAAAAATACGCGTGTTTTATATTGTTGTTACCTATGGACGGGGGGGGACTCCGTGTCCTAAAAAACTAAAAATCCTAAAAATACGTATACAATAAAAAAAATAAAAATACTCTAAAAATATGTACAATAGCTAAAATATGCATTAAAATTCTGAAACATATAAATGACGTTACTTACTGTTTACTACGTATACGAGATTAATAAATAATAACGTAAAAAAAACTATTGATTTACATAGTTAAAAATGTATACGAATATAAACAAAACATATGAATCGTATTAGTATAAAAACTATATGATAGAATTTAAAAAAAATAATAATTTGCAATTTTTATTGCGTATAAATCCTAACCCAATCTGAATTGTTGTAGATTTCCACAAGAAATCATTAAAAAAAAAAATCGAAAATAAACGTAATTTTAATTCAATTTATTATTATTATTATTATTATTATTATTATTATTATTATTATTATTATTATTATTATTGATATCACTTCTCCAATTAACATTAGGATAGCATCCATGATCTAACGTATTGGATGATTTAATATATTTTTCATAAAAAAAAAATACATTTTTTTTAATGGGAACACCACCGTAACAGATAATTACATACGTACAAATAATATGTTAACATAGACGTTATTCTGAAACGCTGTTGGACGTTTTTTGTTAAAAAAGCCGTTTACGTAAAAATCAATTTCCCGTCGAAATATTATTTACTTGTTATTTTGTATTCGTGTCCGTGCCATTGCAGAAACTTACACGTAAATATATACAAGTAGGTCACAGATTTTTTTTTCATTCGGAATTCGAAGGACTAAACGATTACGTGCACATTTTTTTTCTCCGTACGTAATAAATTTCAGTTAAAATAGGTCACCATGTGCAAATCGTACTTATTGAGTCTTTCTCGAAAATCGTTCGGATCACAAATTTTAACAAAAAAATTTAATTATAAAATTACTTGGTTTTTTTTTTATAAAATCGCTTTGTCGTCGTGAAAATAAATTATTGGGTATACGCGGTATTTAAAGAATGCTGGGGGAGAATGAAAAAAAAATTCCTTTTTAAAACACATATCGGTATTTTCAATAATTTCAAATATCGAAATTTCTTGTATTATTCACAATGACGCTACTGCCGTTTTATTTGTATAGTTTACTTTTCAAAAACATGTTATAAATTAAAATGTCTACTCGATTGATTCTCTATGTAAAAAAGACTGAGTGAAATGTACTTGGTCAATACACATTTTTTCAACGGATTTCTCTTGTGATTTTTAAGACATTTTTAATTAAAATATATGTATATATATAACAAATTGAAATACAATGCAACTAATCCAAAAAGAATAAAACAACAAATTAGAAGACGACCGCACACGATCCGCAAAGGTGTATTGTAGCTTTTACGCCATGTGTATACCACAAAATTTATAAACACGATTACTCGGTACATTTCGCAACGTGTATAACGTATTTATAAGACGATAAAATATTACGGTTTTTCTTCGCTTTGAATACGAAATTCGTATTCGGTTTCTTTACGCCTGGAATTAAAATAAATTAACATTGTACCGACTTCTTAAATCATTGTACAAATTGTCAATTTCTTTCTCATTTCGATTTTATTACTATCGTCGTTTAGTTGTATGAAAAAATGAAATAATAATTATCGTGTTTTGAGTCACGTGCGAATTATATTCCTATATAGTTGACCGCGCGGCGGTACCGCGTGAAAAACGACAAATACGAATAATACAGAAAACAGTATGTACGACGAGAAAATATTATATATATTCGTCAGTAATGTATTATTTATTTATAAAAAAAAAGTTATCTTAATAATTCTCCAACGCCTTCGTGTTAAAAAACTATTATATTGCGTTTTATATATATATATATATATGTATTTTATAGACACTATACCTACTTGTTATTCTCTAGAAAATTTAATTTCCTGCGTGTAATTGCAATAATAATACTATTATTATTATTATTATTGTTCTTGTTTTTGTGCGCGTCTGCATCGACTCATATCGAGTGTGTTTGACCTCGCGAACGTATAACTCGCATAAATATAAAATCTATATAAACTATGTTTAATGTTACAAACTATGTTTGACTCTCTTTCTCTCTCTCTCTCTCTCTCTCTGTGGAAAACGTTATTAAACGCACACGAATTGGCAAATACGCGTTGACAGTAAAAAAAAAAAAGAAAGAAGAATCAGTCGAGTACGCGTGAAAACGTTTTATTTTGCAATTTTTTCTTGCGCCCATAGAAAATGCGTCTATATATAATTGTTGGAAATAATATTCACGCGTACTCGATTCGATAGTCGATTAACGATTATTTATTTATTTACATAAAAATTTGCCTAGGAAATTTATTTCTGAAAAATAAAACATAACGGCGTTTAATTGATAATAATTTAAAAAGCCATTACTACTACATGTGTGTGTATAAAATAAAACTTAAATATACGAATTAGTTGGAATTCGTTGGGTGATTATTGCTATGGAAATTTTCAAATTATCGCGTACTTCACATGTTACGTGATAAATAAATGTGAAAAATCGAATTCGCTAGCGGATTTCAATATTATTAATAATAATAATAATAAAAAATCGTCGTGAAAACTGTTTTTCGCGACGTAATTCAAATTCGTATAGCAAAGCGAACAGATAAAACAATATTATAGAACATGATTTTCGAAAGACAGGATGATAAAAGCGAACCTACGCTGTTGACGGCAACACGCGTTTTTCCTCCTCCCGTAATATGTGATGATTTTCTATACACGACTGCAGGTAATAACGATTTGTTTGCTCGACGATTACGAATAGTGTCGTGTTTACTATGTTATTTGAATATTTTATTATTTACAAAACAGTAACGCGGAAAATCGTCGTCGTACACCGTATGTTTTCCGTAAAGGCAGTGAAATATTCGATTCGATAACATACAAATAAAAATATGTCATACACTACATCGGTTTAACTACAATAGTGTAGCAGCCGGCTGCTGTATATCTCGCGGAGATTTAATAGAATTTTATTATTATTATTATTTGCAAATATTATAATAAGTAAGAAAGTGCGATCGTTTTGCAACAAAAAAAAAAAAAAAAAACGATTCGGACCGACGACATTAGCGGTTTAAACGTAATCATTAACCAACTAGCTGTTTCCCCCCCTCCCCCATGTAGCATTTCGTTGTCCGTAAAATGTCCCACCTTTTATTGCCACATTATTCAAATTTTGTTCAATTCATTACTCAATGCTCGGCCTAAGAATTGTCAAAGAAAAAAAAAGAAAAGAAAGATTTTAAGTCCAATTACTTATTGATTTTTATTTTATTTTCAACACAATTATATTTCGCAAATTACATTTATCGCGTTTAATTTACATTTTAGTTTTTATTCATTTATTTTATAAAATACCTACGTAAAAAAAAATAATTTAATTACAAAATCATTTCTATAATATAACTGTTATAAAAACATAAAATATGAAATTCTTTAAAAGAAAATAAATGTTTTGCGCTAATGTCATGACTACCTATCCAATCCACTTTTAACGTAAACATCTTACGTTTCATTCCCACGATTTCACCTCAGCTACAGTAACACATGTCTATATCTACGACTGACGAATAAAACTTTTTATTGATTTTTCAAAACGCGTTTCATCATTAATTGATATTGGATACGCCGCGTCGCATCACCTCCTCCCCCGGCGCTATTACTTCGTTTTAGCTCGTCGCTATTTCTGATTATTTTCTCTTTTTACTCGGTTTCTGGAGGATCGTAACGTGATGAGAAATAATCCATAACCTTCCCTGAGAATTGTGCTATCAAATACGTAACTTTATGTTATACGGAGGAAAAAAAATAATTTTCAAAAAAAATTGGACTGGACTATTTGTATAGCAGTTATAGGTTTTGAGGTACTTCATTCATAAAAAGTGTTAGTTTTCGTTACGTACCAAAAATATTACACTCTGCTCGGAATCGTTTTATCGAACGCAACGGTTTATCGCATCGCTCTCAAACTTATATAGAGTGATAACACTAAAAAATTTTTATCCAAAAAGATTTTTCGTTGTACGTAAGTATATACTGAGGTAAAAAAGAAAAAAAAAAAAAATAATAATATTCTTTTTCGAGTCTGGGCGTGCTCTGCGCGCGGCGCACATGCGTCGGCGCATAAAAGTCCGATTTGATATAAAAACGTAAAAATCGTTAATAAACCGAGTTTGAAGTTTGGCCGAAACTTTTCGCGCAACACTGCTCTGCGTACACGTGTATGTGTGTGTGTGTTTATAAATGTGCGCAGAAGCCCAACAAGTTATAAAGTTTACAGGAAAGTCACCGTATATATACGTATATACACGCATTTAGGAAAACGGCGTAGAGCCGCGCAGTTGACGCGTACCCACACCGAAAAGTCCGAGTAATATTCGCGGCTCAACGGGACGCAATCAATCACGTCGCAGTAGTACAATATGAGCGCGCGTGCTCATTTTATATTCGCGTCGTTGTTATAGCCCTCTCGCGACGATCCATCTGGGCGGCCGCCCCGAGAAAACAAAAAAGAAAAACCACTCCCCCGTACGCTCCCGAGCGCGGTTGCCGCAGTGACAATGTCAGCGCGTTGTGTTCATAACAATATTACAGTGGTGTATTTAACGGGGGGGTGGGGAGAGGACCACGTTCGCTGTATTTATAAATTACATTTACAATTTGACATATTTTACGAATGCAAAATCATTTATATATATATGTTTATCAATTTAATTATTCGTGTTTTTGCGCATATGATAACGGCATTATCGTATGGGCAATGAACTATGTCGTCGGATGGGTAATGAGCGGGGACGGCGTGAAAATAAAGCGACCGCGAATCGCCGAAGCCGGCGGTATAATCTTCTATGGCCTTAGAGTTGTTCGAAAATTCGTTCGAGACGTTCGAAAATGGGCGAATCGTCTTTACGCTTTTTTCGTTTCCATAACTAATAAATCTGCGGTTGACAATCGAATTGAAGAGTATTGTGCGTGTTCAGAGGACAGATGCGTTCTCTCCTCAACTCAACCGTCGTACATAATGAGAAATAAAAAAAAATATATGACGCTGAATAATTTCATATATACCATACGAGTACATTATGAAGGGTTTGTTATTATTATTATCATCATTATCGTTTTAAAAACGGTTTGATTCGTTCGGTAAACCATCTTGTTTGTAACAATATTTGTGAACTCTAATTCCATCGAGTGTTTTTAAACACTCGTGTAATATATCGGGCAAACAATATCGAATCGAACCAACAGACTTAAGTGGATATCACTTTGAAAAGGTTCCGTGTCGTATATATATATATATATATATATATATATATATATATAAATACGGTATGAATATTTTCAAAGTGAACGTATCAATAATATTCGAAACGTTTTCGGTTTTAATTGTAAAACGCGCATTGTTTTATAATAAACGAGTACGTCTATACAGAACGGCGTTTCAAACGAAAACCATTCCGGAGACGAGAAGTGTCGAGATGAGACGTCGCGTACGTTTGAATCGATTTTGAAAGAAAAAAACAAAAAGAAGAGAACGCGATGAAATGACGCGCTTTAACCATTCGATAGCTGTGAAGGAAGGGAAATTATTGATGAATGATTAACACGTATCCAACACGGAATACCGTTTCATTTACTCGTTAATATCGCGAACAAATTATTATCGGAGTTTATCTCTGTCAAAAAATAAACTACTGTTCGCATTATGATGAGGACTGTTCAACGTTATAATATTCCGTTGTGTTTTTCTTTTCGTTTCTTTTACATATTACGGTGATTCGCGATCGACAACAATAAATTAATTTCCGAAAACTCCGCCGCTGCAACAACAAAAACGTTTTTCGTCCACGTGGCGGGTGCTACATGCGTGTGTTTTTGCAACTCTATTCGTATTTTTGAATTTATTATTATCCGTCTTGACATTTTGGCGGAAACAATTTATACAGTTTTGAAATTTAGCTCTTGCGGTATTCGATGTCAGTCGAGTTTCCCCAGCTCCTCCGGCGCGGCCTTCGTCCGTTAAAATTTAACAAAAAAACCCCGGCTCTGAATGAACGAAAAATCGCTTTTATATCTTTTGTGGTGAACAAAATCGTTTGTCGTTAAATTTAAAAAAAAAGTGATGTTACACGCGTTTCGTCGTCAAAGCCAATAACTACTTACGGTGGTGTGGTGGTAATTGCGATGATGATTGAAAAGCGTATCGTTAGAAAACGCAATTATTAACCCACGTCGAAAATATACACACACATAGTGTAGAAAAAGATTACTAATTTTTAATCCGAAATAAATCATAACTTGAATGCTATCGTCGAGGAAAAAAACCTCTTTTAATATAACTACGAAGTTATTATTACTTATTTCGCGGTCGGGCGTCCCGCGAGACTCGCTGTTTTTTCTTTCTTTTTTTATTTTATTTATTTCTTCGTGTCAGCAGATGGTGTGTGGAACGCGCCGAACGAAATAGTGTGTATAGAATTTCCAAAGAACCAAAATGCCGTCGCTGATAAAACTATCCGAAAATGACATTAAATTTAAAACCCGAGCGCAATTTTATCCTTTTTTTTTTCTTCGTGAACGTATTTCGATAGCAAAGTCGTTTCGCACGTATTTTCGACACGAGAACAAATCTCAAATGAGGTTTTCCATCGTGTCGTTGTACTGTACGGGGGAAAAACAATACGTTTTACAGTGCAAAATACGTTATTAATAAACAATCGTTATAAAATAAAAAAACAAATGTACGATTTTTTTGCACTTAACCGATTGGAAAGTAGAAAAACAAAAAAAAAAAATCAACGGATTAGTTATTTTTCGTAATAATTATCGCGAGACAGCGCAAACGGGTATTACGTATGTAATAATACGAAGTGTACGAAAAACGATTTTATCCACTCTCCGACCCCGTAATAGGATAAAATATTTGTAATTATACGCGCGTAACACACTCGGCGAAATCCAAACGATTTTACATCGATTTACGTTCGATTGAAAGCCGATAGCAATTAATTATAATACGCAAATTCTCAATTCGCATTGCCGCCGGGTCATATCGTACGGATGTGGCTATAAATAAAACCGTATTAAATAATTATTGAAACGAGACGATTTTTTTTTTTTTTTTTGCTTTTTAGAAATCATAGGTGGTTAGGTTGCACAAATCGTTTTAATTCGAAAATCAGGAGAAATAACGAAAACGCAATATACGCTGTTGTATACCAGTAAAAAATAATAACAAATTCATCTATTATTATAATACGTTTAGAAACGCGTGTTACAATACTATAACACCGGTATAATATATATATATATATAAGTACAGGAGCACTTAAGTAGATTGGAAAATAAAAGCGGCCGTTTTGCGTCTTGGTAAGACACTCGAATATATATATGTATACGCGCGCAGCGAATAATCCCCGAACGTTTTCCTCTCGTAAAGCGCGGTAAAAATATAATATTGAAAAATGTTTAATACACAATTTTCGAAGATTTCGAGACAAATAATGTTTAATTTAAAGTTATTACCGAGGGAATTATAGATTTTGTACGTCAAACGAAAACAAAAAAAAAAAAAAGTACTTTTTGAAAGCGATTCAATATCGTTCTCCGTGGTGCGGCAAAGGATCAATGTCCTTCCATGATTACAGTTCGATGTACAGATCAAAGAGTGTATCGAAAATCCGGATACGAATTATTGTAATTACATTTTTGTGCGTAGTGTAACGCTAACATTTCAAATCGTATAGAGGTCCACTTAGGTATCGGTGGTTTTTGCGTGCGGAAAATGTTCGTCGAGAAAAAGCCATATTTTAAAATCGATTATAGGAATTTTATTTAAAATTATTCATATATATATTGTTTTTTTTCCGCAGCGATACATCTAATCGACGCATCGAAGTCGAAGGAAAAAGTTATAAAAATTCATTAAACGAAAACGTGTGAGAATTTTTAAAACGCGTATTGAAGTGTGTTCAAAAAAGAAAAATAATAATACACCTATTTCTGAAACGTTGGAAATCACACGTGTACGTACAGTTAATTCATTTGACATTCGTCTAAATAATATTTTTAAACGTTATTTTTCAATTATATTAATGCGTGGCACGATCACGCAATAGCGCAATATATTGCCCCCGAGGTTATATCAGCTATCGCGTTGAACAGCTGATCCGAACGTTTTCGTGAAACGAAATAAACTCATAATATAAAGGCTCTCTCTCTCTCTCTTAATAAACAATCGGATGTTGACAATTCTTATAATTCAATGTTTATATCCCTGTACTTGTGAATACGTTTCGAAAACAATAATAATATATAGCGAATAAAACTATATCGTGACATCATTATTGATTTTATAATTAACTACAAAAATCACCGGCGCAATATTATTGAAACGTAACGCACGAGCTTATTAACATTCTTATGGTTCTCTACAAAACAGTAATTTTTAATCCGTCATTTTAAACTTATTAGTACGAGTAAAAAAAAAATATTGGAAAATTCTCTCTAGTTTAATATTGATTATAAATATACAGTTAATTACGTATATTATATTATAAATGTACAAGAGAATTAAAAAAATTTAAAAAAGCAAAAGGTAAAAAAAAATGCGCGATTTTTATTAAAATCACATTACGCGCTCGTATTAACTTTTAAATAATTTGAAAATTTCAAGTGTTCAAAGAGCCGGGAGTTTTTGTATACGAAACAAGTCGAACGAAAAATATCAATAATAAAATGAAAAAAATTGCCTCTCCTTTTCTACTTCGATCGCTGTTAATAATCGAATAAACTTTTCAAAAAAATATATATATTGATAAAAACAAATTATTATTATACTGTTATGTAATGAGTACTTTGTGTACTCGAAGAAAACTTAACGCAATAAATAATGACGGTACAATTAATTCGTATAATAATGTAGTCGACAAACTTTTTCAGTACGGTGACTTATCGACGTACATTATTGTATTACAATGTTAATTTAAAATAAATATTTTATTGTAAATATACGTTATTTTTTTTTTTTTACATATATAAAGATATTTCGACGACAATCGTAGTACAAAATATAATAGAAGCGTATAACAATATTATTACTTCAATTATTTATTAACGATACGATATATATAATGAAACTCGGGTAAAATTCATTACAACTTTTATCATATTATTATTATTATTATTATTAATTATCCGCGTTACGGGTTATATTATGTGCGCGTTTTTACTATAACCTCTGGCAGTAATTAAAAAGCGTTGTCTTTAAATAATTTCTTCATAAAACAGGATGGAATTATAATCAAATAGTAATCAATATATATATATATTTATATATTATTTTAATTTTTTGTTAAATATTATTCTAGTTTTATTACAGTAAACCAGGTAATTTGTTAGTACCTTAATGTTTACGGATTTAAGTACTAGTTATGTCTTGAATTTTTTTTAATAATTGAGACGCTATTTCATCCTTTCGATTCTCCGGATCCTTGTCCGCCCATTTCACTATAATTTCCCGGACGTTTTCTTCATGTTTTATGTTTAACTGGTCGTCTCCGATTATTTGTTTGAATTCGTCTTGCCTGAGTTTCATGAGTTCGTCACTTAGTTTTGCAATGGTCATAAAATTTTTAACAATATATTTGTACGACTCTTCTCTCAACGCTCCGAAGTAATAGTAACTGATAGTGATATGTACATATAAAATAAACACAAGAAAAGTTGGAAAATACACATATTTAACACGCGAATCGCGAGAGGAAATATCTATAATTACATACTCTGCGAATTGCAACAAAGTAACGCAATTCTCCGGTCCTAAACATTCGACAACGAACTCGTGGCAAATTTTCACCAAATCGTCGATACACAAATAGTCGGCTACACGCATGACGTCCAACACGTTATCATCATTTATGTCCATTTGTCTCTTATAAATATACTGTAAAATCAATTCCATACTCGAACTGTCTATTGTTTTCATAGGTATTTTCGCATTCTCTCCTTCGTGCAACGTAGTCTCAAAGAGTATTCTAAAAACGAGTTAAAATGAAAATCGTGTATTTAATGCATTTTAAATCAAATACACATTTAGGTAAGCTCATATATACGAATAAATGCGAAGCACAGGGTGTCTTTTCTCTTCTATACGTTAAGTTGTTCTGTTCAAGATTTAACCGATAATCGATTATAAAAATTATAACACATTATGCGTAGAAAAAAATTATGTTATTATTATACATTATAACTCTTAAGGAGTTTAATAAATACAATACCAGTATATTACAGTTATAAGTTATTTTTTAAATATATATATATATATATCTTTTATATTTTTAAATTCGATTTTCTAATTTATATCATCGTTGTACGAATGAATGGAATCGAATTAAAATACAGACAATTAATATTATCAAATATCTATCGACCTGAAGTAGTCGCTTGACCCGCTCAAAATCGATCGGTTTATTGGAAACATATCACCGTTGTCGAGTATTAATGATGCATCACAAACTTTAGCGCTTTGTCGGAGATCATAAAAACCAATTGTAGTGTGCAAAGAAACTTGACGGGTAGTATTTACGAGTCCGTGTGATTCTTCTGTCTTCTCATTATTAAAACCGTTGTCTGGTGTAGAGATTTGATTTGATTAGAAAAAAATTACGTAAACAATTCGTTCTGACTCACCGTCCATATTATTGTAATATAATGTACAAGTTGTAATACAAATTTTCCTAAAATAGAACTGGCCCAAAATCTCCGTACAAATACAATTAAAATTTTGATAATAACACTCGATAAATATAAATTATACACTTTGGTAGACATAGAAATGGACAAATGTATCATCGTTTTATATTACGATTTGTTATTATTCTAAAATATTGTAATAATAATAATAGATTATGTGTGTATATTATGAAATTCGTCGACGATAATAATGATTTTACGGTTATTTTTTTTATAATCCGAAAAAAAAACTAAAAAACTAAAAAAAAAAAAACCAAATACGTATATTATACGCATAAAATACAATAAACCTCCTGTTAGTCGGCGCGCGTTTTTGAGTGAAATTTCGAAATTCAATGTGAAATATTTCTTTAATAATACAGCTGCGACGACGTCTAAAATCGTCGTAAGACATTTTATTATTCTCGTACCTTATACGCCGCGCCTATACAATATCTGTACGAATTTACTACAATTTATAACGCGTATCGCTTATCAAAATAAATTATTCTTCATAACGGTTTATCTTACGGTTTTTTTTTTTTTTAATGCCCTCCTAACTATTATTATTATTATTCTTATACGACACGTACGAATTAAATATGTATAAAACCGTAGTTAATTCACTTGAGCCACTTTGGCCGTGCGCCATTCCATTATGCACGTATTAATATATGAATATAATATAATAAACGAATTAAAAACAATTTCTATTCTATTAGTGGTTGTGCACGATGCGAGTTACGTGCGAAACACAGTCACGTGTGAAATTGATTATAATAATACAACGTCGTTTGTAAGTAGTGAGTTAATCATATATGTATATATATATTTTTTTTTTTTCTACGAAAATTTTCAAATCCACTTTTTTCCCGCATAAAAATAAATCTTCCCGTCAGCCACTTCCTATCGATGACGAGAAAACTGCAGTCACGATGGTGTGTTGGTATTCCACACTTGTTGATTACTGTCAACAGATGATGATGATGGCACGGAAATGTATGATCAAATTTTCAATCCACGTCGTAATGAAACGCGTTGGATGCTCACGGATCGGTTATGTTTCGTGTGCCACAGACAAACGAAACGCGTGGATTTACAAAAATCGCGTTAAATTACATATTATATAGTAAATATTATATTATGCGATTATAAATTGTTTTATATTATAATCCGTTTACTATTTAATTCACCGTGCGTTGTGTAAATAACAAAATCATACACCGTTATTGCAGCTGCGCTCCAAAGATGGATTTCCTCCCTTTCTGAATACGAATACGTGTATTATGAATATTATCACTGCACGTAACGTCGCCGATTTTCATAATAATAAAAATGTAACGTAATTTTGTTTCGGCCGTTCTCTACGTACTTGTTATAATCCCAGTGCTCAATACAGAGAGGTAAATCCACACACGAAAAAAAAATAATAACTAAAGTCTTCGTAAAAATTTAGTATACATATCTAATTTTTTGCCATTCGTCGTCGACAATTTGGGAATATAGAAATTAACTAAATCTCCGGGACTATAATCTGTCGAAAGTGATAAAAGAAAAAAAAAATACCGGCATAACGCGCAATCCTGAGATTGTAAACGTAATTTTTTTTTTTTAATTAAAATTATATCCGTAAATTGGTATAAATACATTTTTTAGATTCGTTCGATTTCGTTATTCGGTTGTTTTTTGTTTTTTTTTGTTTTTAATTTAAAATTATTGTTATTATCGTGTGAACGCGCGGTTTATCTCTAGTCTCGTGTTTCTAAATCCCGTGGCATGTCTCGAAGCCGTGCGCGTTGTCTCATACGCGCGTAATAATGCCACAATTAATCATACTTCGAACATGTGTGAATCGATTTTCCAGCATCGAAATACTTAAAACGTAAGTATCGATACACACTCGTTTCGAAGTGTCTCTTGCCCGTCCCTGCGTACGCGATAAAGCGTAAACAAACACGCTGAAAGTCCCGCCGAATGGGATTTGTCTATTTAAACAAAAAAACCACGAATCGAGTCCCCCGGAACCGCAGCGAACGAATCTGTTTTTAAAAAAAAATTCGAAAACAACGGCGGAATCCGTCGTCGGACCTGTCCATTGAAAATGCTATTTAAAAACGAACGCGGTTATTGTTACGAATTATTATTAAAAAACGATTGTGATGGCCGAGAACCCAATGCGTTTTTCGCCAATCAAACGAACGCGATCTCGAGCCGACACATTCGGCCGCGCGCAAATGCGCGGCGGGATTTCCTCGTGAAATGCGCGCGTAAACCCCGCCGCTGGCTGAGCCGTGCGACTCGAGTGATTTTACCGCGTTCGCGTTTTTCTGACGCCGCTGCGGCGGTTACGGTTCACGCGTTTGGAAAACGTCAAAACGCCTGTACGGCTCGATACACCCGATAGCCGTTACGGTGTACGTGACGGGGATGGGAAAAATCGGTGTATCTCGCGGAGTACATAATCCGTTCGTATAGACACGGGCGAGGAGGAAAACGAAATAAAAATAACGCGCGGTTTATTCGTCCGCGGGAAACGAACACTGTTTGCTGCGCGCGCGAGCCGTGTCAATAATAGCGTCGGCGGCGGCGGCGGCGTGTGTGCCCGCCCCCCCCCCACCACCTATCTCTCACGTAGGATCGATTCGGCGGCGACCGTTTTTGCGGGGTCCTTCTCGCCCGTCCCTTCTTGTCGCCACGGTTAAAGCGCCAAATGAAATGTCGCGTGTCGTCGTCCCATTACGCTCTCTTGACTCCTCCGTGTACACACACACACACGTATACGTTACTCCTTCCCCTCTCGTGCACTGCACTGCACCACAAGCGAGTGTAGTAAACACGTCCCTCGTCGACTCTTTTACTCACTGCGCATCGGTGCCCTGCGACCGCCGCCGCCGCAAACTCGCATTTAATTAATGTCGCTTATTTCTAAAACGCGCGCGCGCTAAAAGAAATAATAAAACGGTTTATTATTATTATTATTATTATTAGTATTGTTTAACCGAGACAGTGTAGACGCGCGACGAACGGTTTTTTTCAACCGTGAGCTTAAAATTAACCGGTCTGAAAGAGAAAATTTCACGACGTGTAAAATATATAAAATAATGGGGAAAAAAAAAAATTATTTTTTTTTTTTTTAATATATAAACCAACGCTTGATCATTATTATAACAGAGGATACAAAAAATTAACAGTTGGACGTGTAAAAGTGTATTAAAAAAAAAAAAAAAAATGTTACGTTTAAATAAACACTCGCGGAAACGGTTGCGTATCCTGTCTAAAACGTCGACGAGTTTCGGTCTCCGGGATTTTATGTCAGAAAAATTCAACGATTTATTTACCTACAAATTCCTTATAATAATCGCATCATACCGCATTACGAGTACTATTTTATTATTTTTAGATTCCGAGCAAAGTTAGTCGGTACAAAGTGTTGTACACTGCACTGCAGGGCTCTGTTCATAATCGTTTTATTCGATGCGATAAATACATCGCTTTCTCGATTTACAGCGACAACAAAAGTCTAAAATATATTTATACACTTAAACGATATCTGTACAACATCCGATATTTTTTTATATACCAGTATGACGAAGTGAATTTCAAAAGAAAATTCAAAAGAAAATTTTGTATTTACGACGACCCTTTTGTGGCCCTTCGAGTCCAGGGCCCCGGGACATTGCCAGGACACCCCTCAGTGGCGTACTTACGGGGGGGGGATATGGGAGATAGTAGATCGTTCCCTTGAGGTTTTTTTTTTTAATTTTTTACATTCTCATTTACAATAGCCGATTGGTATGACTTTGCCTGGATAATCCAATAGAGGAAATACGTCAATGAGACGTTATTTTAGCCATTATTATTTGTTTGGAAGAATAAAGAGTTTAATCAATTTGTGTGTGTAATAATAATACTATAAGCCGCCGTATTTTTAATAAACGTGACGATGGAAGAGGGCGGAGGAGCGAAGCCCTCTTCTTCGGGTGAATAAAATATTTTTCAACACATACCCCCTTGACGAAATCCTAAATACGCCACTGCCGCCCCGTAATCACGTCTCGTCGCCGGTAGGCATTTTTTTTTTTCTGTTTTCAAACACTTTCAGCCTATCGGCCGTAGAATTTTGTAATTTTCGTAACACGACGAGGAATTAACACGTTTTCTACGAGACGTATTCGAATTCGATTAATCACTACAGCGTACGATTGTTACAATGTAAACGATTATAATCGTTGCAGTCTCGTAGTTGTATCTCAAACGGTTTATCCACTCTTCGTCCGCACGTCGTTTACCGTCCAATTGTAAACACACATAATACATATATTGACCTTGTTTGTTTTAACACAGAACAAATACGAAAGCGATGATATTTTCTCACACGCTATTATATCAACCTCGAGAAAATATTATGATTTTCGCTTAGTACAGATAACCGTAAGAGTTGTTTTTTTTTTCGCGCGATAATACCACAACATAAACGCGTAATAAATTAATCACTGATCAGGCGTTTCACCACTCAGAGAAGGGACGACGAGGTTTTTTTTATAAGAACAATTAACTCGGTTTAACTACAATATTCAAGACGTTAATCCGGAACCTAAACAACGGGGGCGTTTTGCACAACGCAATTTGATGTAAAAAAAAAGAAAAATAAATATATATATATATATTGTATACGCGATAAAATTTCAATAACGGTAAATATTCCTAACGATTTACGTGATCATTAAATATTTCACGTAATATGTGTAGGTACCTATATATATCTGGTAATGCGAAATGCGATATAGGTGAGTTCTACGGATAATGTATTATATTATATTACATTATACACGGGAAAATTTGCCAATACACGCGTATTTTGTGCAAAAACACAAAATTGTTCGCAGGCATTATAATGATCAGAATAAATATATTTAAACGCGTTTACGGTGGCGTTATACACGCGTTATTACGTTACCGTAGTTTATACATTTGATACGAATCGATAATACAACGCGTACATATATAGTGCGTCCCAATATATTTTTATTTATTACTATTATCATTATTATTATTATTATTATTATTATTATTATTATTATTATTATTATTATTATTATTATTATTATTATTATTATTGAGTGGAATAGCGCTGGCAGTTTCACTTCGAACGAACATAATGTCATTGGCGTATTTTTACGGCAATGTGCGTTTCGTATACGTTACAGTGGTTATCGAAAATGGTTTAAAACGTTATAGAACATTGAATTTTTTACGATTTTCGTCGACCGTATTAAAAATTAAGCGCTCGTCATTCTTGATATTTGTACAAAAAAAATATATACATTATTTGACACACGATATTACACGACATATTATTATGTTAATATTGGCGTTCTATTTTTCGCCAAAAAAAAAAAAAAAGATAATTTGTTAAAAGTTTTTATTTTTTCATATATATATATTGCGTACTACTACTATTACTTCTGGTACGAAGGCTGTATTATGTGTAATCGTATATACTCACTTTATATTGTGAAGAAAAACTCCCGCGAATGGAATGCGGCGAACAGCTGCTATTGCTGCTGATGTACACATTATTATTATTATTATTATTATTATTATTATTATTATTATTATTATTATTATTATTATTATTATTATTATTATTATTATTATTATTATTATTATTATTATTATTATTATTATTATTATAATACACGACGCGTTTTCGGACATTGGAAATGATCGGAGATTACTGCAGTGTGCTGTGAGAGGAGTAACGAAATACTTCGACGATATTTCATATTATTTATAATAATAAATACGTATTATATTATATATAGGAAAAATATGTGTTTTTTTTTCGCGCGTCTACCCCGCTAATATTGCAAACCGGTCGTTGCTTTTACGCAAAATGGTCTTTGTCACAAAATGCAATATGTGAAAAACGCCGACGAAACTCGGTGGTAAATGGTATTGAAAAATATTACACGCACGTGTGTAAAAAAAATATAAATACAAATTTTCTTCCTGTCACGTAGTCCCATCCTACCCCACGCAAATTACAAGTTAGCCAGGATTTTATAGTGCCGGCTACATCATTATTTGAACCGTTCGTTAATTCAATAACACCTCGTGTTAATAAAAACACTGACGAATATTAAATATAAAACCTTTGTAAACAACTTAGCGAACATTATTTGAGGTGCATTGTTCTAAGACGTTTTTTACGAAAGAAAAAACTTACTATTATAAAAAAAAAAAAAATCAGAAGAAAATTATTTAAAAAATAATCATTTCGTGGAGATACAATCGACCGTAGTTACGTCGCAATATGATATTAAAACACTTTCCATTACATTTTTACGGTACATCTATATCGGATTTCTACACGTATTTACTTTCTTGTTTTCATATAAATTTTATAAATAAACGATCGGTTAATATTTAAAATACGCGCGACATTATTTACCAACTGTTTATAACAGTTCATGTACTCGTACAATTTTTAATAAATCACTTACAAAACACACTGAATATTATACGCTAATTATCAAATAACTACGAAAACGTGTAATGTAAATCGGACGAAACGCTTATAAAGACAATTCAAATTCAACGGAGACAACAGTAAAACTAGTCATAATTATATAGCTGTAGACAACAACAAACTGTTGGGTGAGTATCAAATCATCGTGTTTTTCTCTTTTATTAAATTCAACCGAATAGGATATACTTAGTTTAAAATGTTTTAATTCGTCAAACTGCATAGTACCACATATAGCAGCTAATTCTTAAGAAATGTGCTGTAGAATTTATATATATATATATATATATATATATATATATAATATAAATTATATAATTTTTGATTAAAATTGATTTTTAATTTACCTGATGATGACTTTTTGTCGAAACCGGTAGTAATAAATAACTTATACAACAACATCATTTTATTTTATTTAATACTCATTGGATTTTTTCTTTTTTCATATTTAAATATAAATTTTGATATACACCTGTATATTTGTATATTTTATATATATTTTTTATTCATTATCACGAGCATTAACTTATAATTTTTTTTTTATATCTTTTTGATTATTTATTTTTATAAATCCATTTGATTTTTATTTTGTAAATTCCACTTTGTTTTTACTACTTTGTTATTCTATATTTAATGTTTTTATTATTGTAAATTAATTTTCGACTCCCAACCCATTACTGAATATTAGCTACGTCATTGTATTGTTACTCATACGTTATTATAGTTTTGATGTCTACTGCAGT
Source organism: Chaetogeoica ovagalla (assembly GCA_032441825.1). Lineage (NCBI taxonomy): Eukaryota > Metazoa > Arthropoda > Insecta > Hemiptera > Aphididae > Chaetogeoica > Chaetogeoica ovagalla. Next base: position 3,965,367 of record CM063732.1, on the reverse strand, counting down.
CTGCGGATGTATACAGTAAAAAGAAAAAAAAATACATTCTAATATTATCATTGATGTCCGAATCAATGTCATCTGGTATATTCATCATATTTTTGAATTTTTTCTCGTCATTCCTTTTTTTTTTCTTTTTGTAAAAAAACTTTTTCCGCATACGTATACGAATATGTATCAATCGAAGAAGAAACGGATGTACGCGTTGCACGCAAATCGTCTAGAAGGGAGGGGAAAAAAATACATAAAATATCGCGTATGATGTAACGCGGCCTCGGTCTCGGCAGCCTTGCTAAAAGGCAGCTGTCGGGATTTGAACAAAAGCGATTTCTCAGTTCTTCTATTCGTATACAGCGGTTATTTTACGATGTTATGTGCGACAATGACGGGGTAAAATAATAATAATAATAATAATAAGTGATTTTTTTTCCTAGTAAGGAATTCGAGAGTGTTTTAAAAAAATATATTGTAAAGGTTACGTTTTTTGTTTTTACAATCTAAATTTGTGCCGTTATATTATTAATAAAAATACTCTCTGTTAACAGCTTGGCTACAATTATTTACGGTTTATATTATAATTACAATTTTTTTTTTTTTTTGTCATAATATTACGTTTGTGTCGATATAATATTGAAATGACCCGTGTGTAAAACGAATCGGATCCGTGTAGAAATACATATGACTGACGTAATCGTCGATAACCCTGTTAAGTATTAATATATATATATAAACATTTAATTCAATAAATCGCAGTAAATAATAATAATAATAATAATAAAAAAAAAAAAATCTTACTTACTTTGCGAGCAAATAATAAAATGTACTGAATTGGAATTATAAATCGATTAATATTGTCCTGATAACGAAAAAAAACTGATTAAAACCGTGAACGTGTTAGAAGAGTTTAATTAGAAAAACACACGTAATGTTTAGTAGTTGTTAAGTGGTCAGAACGTGACTACGATTGTCGATTGTAGATACGACCACATAGAGACATTTAACACTTTATACCACGATTATTCTTTTTGGTAGTTTATTTTTTGTGCAGCGTTTAAAAACTATCGAAAAAAAAATCCTTTTTCTTCCGAATTTTTCGATTAGTGCGAATTTACGCGCATATAGTAAACTACTGAAAAAAAAAATCGAAAAACGTTTTAAATAAAGCACCGATTTAAGTATAACATTTGCTGCCGGCATAAAGCATGACGAGCATTCTTTCCACTCGAAAATTTCTAAATTGAGAAAAACAAAATGAATTCTCATTGTAAAATCAAAACGATACATACGGATTTAACGTGTTCAACACTCTTGAGCGATCGCATTACATTTATTTATTCGCACGTTACACAACGTGTGTGTGTGTGTATAATAACAAAATCAAATAAAACGCTATAATTTCTTTTCGTTTAGTGCACAGAGTTTTTGGGTCAATGGGTCAGCGTTGAAATATTATTAGAATTCGTGGGACACGAGGAGACGTATAAAAGGCGACCGCTGTTTGGTGCGTCGTTCATTTTATAATGGAAAATAATAATAATAATAATATTATTATTATTATTATTATTAATAATGCGTCACAATATTATATTTTGTTCCGCAATCGATTTCGCGAAACGTATTGGAAATTCGATTGCGTTCTTTTTTATATTTTTATATTTATATATATATATAAATTAATATAAAAAAATTTATATAAATAATAATAATAATTAATATTGAACGTAACGATAATTAAATTTTTTACCGTAAATTTTGAGAAATAATATTTTTCATTTTAAATTCTGAACAGAGTGTGGAATGAATTATAATTGATTTTAGAATAATTTGTTTTTTTTTTTTTAAATATCTGAAAATTCTATCAGAATGATTGAAAATTTTATCTATTCGGTGCTTCAAAGAGGTCATTTTTCGATTTTTTTTAAATACGCGTAATTTAGAAACTACCGAAATATTACAAAAAAAGAAGCGATTTCGACGATATGTCTTCGTAATTATTTTGAAACCAATGCGGTTGTAGAGACTTGAAATATTCACACCGAACACGCGTAATATCATATTATATAATATATATATATATATTAGGGGAAAAAAATTTTCAAAAAATTATTTTTAATTTTGGGCTATTTATAGTATATAATTATGTGTTTTACGGTAATTAATTGGTAAAAAAAGATAATTTTTTTTCGTTTTAATGCACCAAAATTTAACACGATATAAGACGTACGCGTTACCACTCAGCTACACGTTTAAAAAATCCTGATAATCGTTTCCAACAATTTTCCATTGATAAACATTTTCAAATTGTTCGACAACAAAACACATGTGTTTTATTGTTTTGTTGTACAGGAAAATTTCATTTGTGCGAAATTAATGGTTACGGAGTCTTGATATTTTTACCTCCTTAAACTACTATATTAATGAAAAGGATTTATGAAAAAAATCGTTCATTATATTGAAATAATATCGCGCCGAAGTTTCGCTCAGAATAGTCGTCTTATCGAATTTTATTATAGCATTGCTTTCGAATCGACGTGGTAATACAAAAAAAAAAAAATCCCGAAATTTTTATCCCAATAATTCTCCGCTTAAACGATATACGCAAACACTCGTCATTCCCTTTTATTATTATTATTATTATTAATATTTTTTTATACGATTAACGCGCGTGTAAAGTAGACAAATACTCGGCGGTTATATTATAATATTATAGCGTAGGTCTCGGTTGATTAAAATTATTTCGGAAAAAGCGGCGTGTTCTCGAATTATTTTATACGCGTGAGAACGATCGCGGGATGGGGGGACTTTGAAAGTTTAGATTGCTCGGCGTATATACTAATTTCACCGGAGTTTCTCGTTGTAACGAAAAGTGGTGAACGCGTTTCGACGTTAGATATATATACAGTGTGTGTGTGTGTATGTATACCATAACGAGATTGTGGTACAGACCACGAAACTGTGTGCGTATCCAAGAGATGAGTACGCGTGTGTATAGCCAAACGCATTTAGTGGAAGAAAAGTTATGTCAGGCAAAACTGTTATACGAGTAACCTGTTAATATATGTACGCGTATCGGATTTATATTTAATTATTTCAAATATGTCAAACGTCTTGCGCAGTATTAAGTTCCCCCCCCCTTCTCTTTATAATAAATAAAAATATTTATTGATTAAAATTTTAAAAAAAAATTCCGTATGACGTAGATATTATTGTTACGTAATACGATTTTCACAAGGCGCGCGTAAAAAAACCGACGGGAATATTATTGAATTGTAATTGGAGTCCAGACGATCAGTACTTGTAAGGTTTTAATAATTTTTTTTTTATTATTATTTTTCATTGATCACGAATAAAAATCGTCGATTTGTGGAGAAAAAAAAATACTACGTTCTAAGTTTTTATACATTATTTTGTACGTTTTCGCGGCCGATATCCGATATTTTAAGAGTCATAACAATCTCCCGGCGGTATTTGAGAAATGAATAAACTAATCAATAACTGTCAATAAATTAAAAATGATTGGAATAGTTTTTAAATTACACGAATAAATATTCGTATCTATTTTATACACAAAATAAAAGTATTATTTACAAATCTGGAGATTTTGAAAAATATAATTTATCTCGTAGGGCAGAGGGTCGAAAGAGTGAAAACGGTAATGTTTAAATTATGTTCACTGCTAGTTTTGCGTCATAAGAATAATTATAAAACGTCATCTAATCGTCGTACTTTTTATTTATGTCTAAAGGTAGTGTCTTTTATTTTTAGTTTTTCAGGATTTTACGACTTTATACGACGTTTTTATGAATTTCCGCGTTTAAAAATAGTTTACACGAGTTATACAACTGTTAAAAGTTTCAACGTTAAGAGAAATAACATTTTTTAAAAAAATTTTGCACGCGAAATATTAAATGAAAATTTTGTTTTTATTTTTTTAATCACTATTACTTACTCATTTTTTTTTTTTTAAACACATTTAATACAATAAAAACTTCGGTAAAATGTATTATACATTAAACATTTTTACTTTTTTTCTTTTTTTCTACATTTTTGAGATTCTAAATGCATATTTTAAAAGTTTTCGATGAATTAATTCTACAGCTCTATTCATTGATAATATTAATAATAATAAAAAAGTCTAATAGCGTTATAATAATTTCAATTATTTATTTAATTTTAATTTTGTCATTTTCACTCGAATTTTTTTCAATTATTTTAAACATACAGTAAGCAGTAACTAGGGCTGTGGATTTAGAGCAGTAAAATTAATTTTCCGTACATTCTCGCGGGGGGGAGGGTGAGGAAGGAATGACTATTTTCATAAAACAAAATATACGCGAATTCGTCGATCGATATTTGTTTCGTTGAAACGTATCGGTACACGCCTAGAAACGTTGTAATTATGCGTAATACACCGGTGTGTTGTGGCAAAAAGTATGAGATATCATTAGTTTTGCCCAATTTAATTCCCAAGTTTTGAAACTCTGACAATAAGTATGCCGAGGACGAAACGAGAAACAAATTGATGTAGAGGAGTTGTGTGTGTATAGAGCCACGGGGGTCGGTGGTATAAAAGTCGCTGTAAAAGTTTTGATGTGTTTTCAACTCGGATTCGCAATGTGATTAAAAGAAAATCGACTTGCAAAGAATACGCGTCTCGCGCACAAATCGTTATAATATTGTACACTCTCCTCAATATTTAACGCTTCAGACCGAAATTATTATCTTCGTGTGAAAAATTAAAATAATTAATTATAATAAATTCGTAGACGTATTTAGAAATGTGTATTATTTGGTGTAGAGGGTGGCACTAATAAAATGTAATACGGGTATAGATAATCACATTTTTATATGAAAAAAAATAAAATTACGAAATCAACGATCAAATAAAGACATTTCTAATAATCGAAATTTAATTTAATAATATTATTTAACATTAAAAATGATTTTACGTGTTGTACTGATTTAAAGTATTTTGTTAGACGCAGTAGACGTTAACACATAAACCCGTATTAATAACCTTCGCGATGATACATTTTTATCAGAATATCGTTTTAAAAGACGTATTTATCTGTTTTTAAATGTTGCAATACAGAAAATCGTTTTTACACGAGATTTTCGTCCCACATAGTTTATAAAACAAAATCCTTCCGTCGGTTGGAAATATTTTTTCACCAAACTCGGAAATAAATGATCGCATTCGCGTCGATAACGATATATTTTTTTTTCGACATTTTAAAAGAGAAAATTATTAACAAAAATACATTGAACAGCAAAATACAAAAGCACGCCGATGTGGTACACTACACAGACGCGTCGTGACGGCCGAACACTATACTGTCAAATACAGATAAACGATCACAAGTAAGGAAAACGATCAATAACGTTTCTAATCAATTTTATCAATTAAGATATTATTTCTAAAGTAACCGCTATTTTTATAAGGTTTGTTTCAACACGCGATCAAACTATCACAAAACTGGCGAGCGCATGCACAATACACTTTTATCGTTTCAACACACCAAAGACGCAAATTCAAATCGTCAGACGGCGTTGATCCAACACGTCATTATCCTATCAGTTTTCGGGATTGGTTTCTGACAGTCAAAACGATTCGCGAATTCAGACGTGAACTAGTAGTAATCAGAAAAACTGCTGTCATTTATTTATTATTTATCTTAACAAATAATCGAGTAATATTTCTTATCAATTATTGTTCGTGCCTATTCTGCAATCATGGACAGTTTGAAATGCGTTCCAACAGAGCTCTGAGTCAATGATCAGTCCGCGTCAGCGCGTGCGTTGTAATCATTTACGGATCAATAGTCCGCAACTAGTCCCGAATCCCGTGTTGGAACAAACCTATAATGAAAATGTCATGAAAAAAAAAAAATAGACAGAATATGCGTAAATATAAGAAAAATATACTTTTCGAATAAAAAAAAGTTCGAAATATGCAGTTCACATTTCCATTATACGGGTCTCATATAAAACAAATTTCTGTCTCGCTCTGCAATTTGCATTGTTAAAGGAAAAAAATTATATTTACACTATTATATTGTCGTTTAATTTATATCGCGGTTATAATTAATAACCGTATAATCCTGTTAAAAGCGTTCATTTAGAATTCTCAACAATAATTTTGCAATTTCTCCGACTCGCATTACACGCTAGTTTGCAAGCAGAATATAGTTATTCGCCCAGCCGGTATTATTTGAAACGTCTTAATGAAATTTAAAAATTACAAAATAAAAATATGTTTCAAAACAACGTTAACTATAATAATTTACGTCGAAAGCAGTGGACGAACGAACATTCATGCATACGTGTGTGCAGTAAAACGTTCTCAACGTCGTCGTACGCGTATAAATCATATATTACGAATAGAATTCGTCTTTCGGAGCGAAATACAAATGCGCCGCCGTCGTCGTTTTCTCGGCTAACCTCGAGTTAACACGCGTTCTCAAACTCCCTCGACTATTTCATCGCGATTTCCGTGCGCGCAACACAATCGCTATACATTATTTCTATACAATACGCGCGCGCGTTCACGTTTTTCACCAACACGTTTCCATAAAGTATATGGGCAGCGGCGAACTTAGATGAAAATACAGTCGAGCTTTTGTATTGTAATTTTTTTCTTCTCCGTTTCACGCGTACCAGAGGCGGCGTAATCGAATGGCGCAGACCGACAACACAGCAGTTCTCCTCGGAATTTTCGGAAAAATTCAAAAAACTTTTTATAAATTTTCAATTTATACTTATTTCAATCGCCTTTCCGATTGCACGTCTCGTCGGCTTTTCGCGAGGTCTTATACAGTAGCGGTTGTGCATGGTGTTCAAGGGCGAAGATATGACCAACCTCATCTACCGATGATATATCCACATCGACGGATAATAATAAACTGTCGATTGCGTCGAGACGAAATGCAAAAGTAGAAAAAGGAAAAACAACGGGCATGGAATGTAAACAGGGCAAAAAGCGTTGGCATAATTACGAACACACACCGTTCCTCATGGCGTGTAAAAGCGAACAACGTTGTTAGCTTCTGACCGCGGCAATAATACCGTGTGTATATGTATGATATACATACACACACGCGGTATTTTTGCCGCGGTCAGAGGCGAATAAGGTGGTTCGCGTTCGCCTGCCGCGGCTATACCGAGCGATCCGACGGTTTCGGACCGCTATTTATACGTGTTTTTCCGCGCGGCCCCCCCGCTTTTTTTTGTATCGTAGACCGTAGTGCTCTCTGGTGACTACTCTCGTTTTTCCTGTTTATGCCGGTTTACGCGGGTGTTCAGTTTGACGCTTATTATTATTATTATTATTATTAATAAAAATAATAATTATATTACTTCGTGTATTTCAATGAAATAAAATTAACGTAATCACTCTTCTTTCCTCGTTACACACTCGTTTACATTTTTACTAGTTTATTTTATACTTTTTACTATTTTATTCACTTCTACTTGTTTACTCACATTCACGCGTTGTCTCGACTAACCGAGTTTACCGTCAGCCAAGCACTAGACACTCGATCACGATTCACGAGCGGCGTATTCCGTATGCGCTGAACACGCATTCAAGCCTTATACATGATGGTTAAAGGGATGGATTGCTTTGAAAATGGAGTATACAACCATAACATAATTGGACCAGCTTACAAGTCGGTGTTGTTAAGTTAGAAATATACTAAACGTAAAAATTTCAATTCTCAATGGGGGACGATAGATGGATCGTCCCCCCCCCTTAAAACCGCCACTGGATTTGTATAATATATTATTCGATATTCAAATGCTACACCCATATTAGTCTGTTAAAGTGTGTTGTTTTTCGTAAATTTCGTTGTGTGTGTGTGTGTGTTACGAGTACTTACTATTTAACTAGTACTTGTGTATATATGTGCGTTACGAATATTATCATAATTATAGTGAATATCTGCTGCGAATCGTGACGCGGAAAAATAATTAAATCATTTCGCTATTTTTTTTTTTTATTCAAGAGTTTTATTAACATTTTTTTACGAATGTTAACGTTTGATTAACACAAATAGAAATTCGAAGTTTCTTTTGAAATCAAACGCATTCGTTTTATAATGTTACATACATCATAATCGTATTAATTATAACCAATAGATATTAATTGATTACGCGATTTATTATAAATAAACATTTGTACGAGACAAAAACTAAATATCCACGTTATGAAAATACGAAAATTATGGAGGAGGCGCTCTATTAAATCATCCCTTATATATATAAAAAAAATATTTAAAATCCTGGTTGGTTTTTATATGTAAGGAAAAAAAAATAACTCGAGTTTATATATTACTGGCAGTTTAATACGCGTTCGATACTATGATCTATTGTAAAAAAAAAAAATCTGTAAATAATAAAAACGTTTTGCCGAGTTTTACGAAGTAAAATACGTTTACGTCAATACAACGTTTTTAATCAATACAGATGTTGTATATTAAAACGTTAAACAATTAAAAGTTTTCTCCGATTATTCGTAATAATAATAATAATAATAATAATTAATAATGAAATTTTCGACTACGACCGAAATAAGAAATTTCCCTTTGTTAATATTTCAATATTGAAGTAAACTATATGGCCGTCAAAAGTTTTATTTCGCACACTGTTTTCAACGAATAAATGCGAACAAAAAAAAAAAAAAAAAAACTCCTGTCATTTTGATATCTCGTCGTTTTATTACGTTGCAAATTGTTATTTCGTCATCAACACTGTTTACACACACTGAGATAAAAGTCAATTACACAATACGCAAACGAGTAATTTGTTTTAATGGCGTCGCGTAGGTTAATGTATAATAATTGAAACGTCGAAGTCAACGATACACAAATAACGAACTTGCGCCGATGAAACAAAGTCTGCTTTATTGATTTTAAAAAAGCTGCGTTTACACGATAAAAAAAAAGTATATTGCGGAGGGTGACAGATGTTAAAAAGCAAAATGTATGTTCTCATCCCTTCGCAGTTCACGTACAACGTTGGCGGGATTAAAGCGTGTCACGAATATAACGCAAGTGATAGGCGGTATACAGTAGTATAGTTATACCAAAAATCAGACGTTAATCTCGTGGATCGGAAAACAATATTATTATTTTATACGCGAAACGATTTCGTATTAGTTACCTATGGATTTATATAGGTTTTCATTATAAATTATTAAATTAAATTTAACAATTTATTACGCGTTTATTACCGAAAAAGAAAAAGAAAAATAACTGCGTAGAAATCGTCTCTCGGACGTCGTTTCTTTAAATGAACGCGTTTTGTTTATATCCGTAACGTGTTAAACGATGATTTCGTTTAATGATATTAGTTACGACCTAATAATATAATCTTATAGTTTTCATGTTCTTTAAGTTTTCGCGATAAAACAAAACGCGCATTATATCATTCAACGGTGAATATAAATGATATATAATTATGAAAATATATGTAATCCGTTGAACGGTCGTCCGGGTTTTATTTTGTTCGCAGAAACCGATTGATTCACTGGACGAATTTTCCATATCTAGTCGAGTTTTTTAACACCAAATGGTTTTCAACAAAAGAACAAACCCACACGCGTATGTAATACAAATCATTTTAAATTATTCATTTTCGCAAAGCGTAATGATTTATATATTTCATTCCGGTGTTCGGTGAATTGAATCGGGTAACAATATTAATAGACATACGTAAAAAGTGTATTGGAAATTTGCGTTGGAAAAGACTGAAAAGCCTATTGGTATAAAACTCGTATGAGCTCATTCCACCTACACGACCGAAACAATAATTTTTATAATTCTAACGAAAATTATTTTTTATTGAAAAAAAAAACACACACATTTAAATACGACGTCTACAAAAATGATTTCGTGAACGATCGCTACTGATTTATAATCACATTTTATAGTAGACGCGGTTTAAAATATATTCACAATTTCCTTTGTATCCCGTTCCAAACGTACTGCCGCACTTACCGTGAATAATCCAATAAATGGTTTACACAGTAAGCCAATCAAATATAATACGGTCAGAAATCGAAGCGTTTCTAGTCTACACGTATACGGAAAAATGTTAAAACTCCTCCACGTGTTCTGAACGTATACGCGCTGTTGTAAAAACGTCATTATTAATTATAATAATCGGTATTATTTCTTTTCGTTCCGTGAAAACGACTCTGTACAAAACGGCATTGCGTTATAGAGTGGCCATTAAAAGAGAAAAAATAAACGCGTAATATTATTGGCATTTTAAAACATAAGGAAAATTTCCTCGTGTCGTCTCTTACAACATTCGATGGGACAATTTTTTTTTTTTTTTTATACGTGTTACGAGTCTTACGACGATTTCGTCGAGATAACAATTTACATTTCCGAACGATTATTCTTAAGTTCATTCACTGATCGGTTTTCGTTAAGAAATTATGTCACGCGTAATTACTGCAGTGTGTTCGAAAATAATTAAAACGATTTACGAAACTACGTGTACGTAAAAGTTTTGAAATAATAATTTGTAATATTATATTAATGGATTTCACGAAAAAAAATCATTTTTTTTTTTTTTTTTTATTCGTCTCTAAAACGTAGTCTGAACGAAAAATATTAATTCAATCGATTCCAGTTCGTCACGTGAATAAATTATGAATATTATTCAATAATAGACGAGAACTTTTTTTCGGATTAAAACATTTTTTTTTTTGAAAATAAACAGTTCACGCCTTTGACTTTAAAACTGCATTTCTACTCTTAATGTATTTCGAGTTTTTGCCTCGATCCATTCGGGATCAACGAATGCGTCGTCTTGTTTGTAATTTATCGGGACAACCTAACCTCTAATGATAATCATATGTGAAAAATCCGAATAAAAACGTGAGACGTGATGGAAGATTTACGAAAAACGAAAATCCCTTTTCAATTGGAGCACTGCGCTCGTACTAGTACGATATTATCGTACGTGACGCAGTACTTATCGTACCGTATGGCGTGCGTTTAATTCGATAAAAATATTACTTTGTTTTTCGACGTTTTTTGGATCGGGTAATACGCGTACAGACCGTGGGACAATCATCTCGACTCGTTCGCAACAATCACTGCAAACGATGACGACGACGACGGGTCGTTTCCGATTTTTTTCCTCCGCCCCCGAGACCGCTGCTCACTATTTCACTCTCTCTCTCTCTCTCTCTCTCTCTCTCTCTCTCTCTCTCTCTCTCCGTCTGACCGATCGGATTACCGAGGTCCGGTATACGTGATTGACCCTCCGACTGTAAGAAAAAAAATACCCCCGCCCCCGGTCCGCGTTTTTCTTATTTTCTTTTTCCTTTTCATCCCACCACCCCCCCCCCTCTCGGCCCTATCGCCCCACAAAGTTTCGTCGGAGTCCGACGCGGCCAATTCAACCGTGATCGCCGTTGCCGCCGCGCACTCGCGGCAACGGGATCGCCGCCGCTCGTTCGCCCGTCCGGCCGCGCCGCCGGCCGTATCGCGTCCGTTTCGGATTACAACGACAACGACACAATATTCTACGAACGATGCACGAGGTTACCTGCAGGTTTACCACCCCTATGCCACCACTCGTCCCTTCCCCACGTATTCCTTTTGCGCGTCCTTCGGCGCGTTTCGCTCGTCGACGCATCATTCGTACCGATGGCATTCTGTAAATACGCGTTTTAACATCGCTTCACTCTGCGTGTTTCGTTTAAGCCGGCCGACTCGCCGTTTGATTTTCACGTGTTCTTCGATTTGTGTTCTTTTTTTTTTTTTTTAAAGACAATTACTTTTTTTAGCGTATACACGACCGCGGGGGCCGCGTCACGGAAATTAAAACCGTGAAAATCGCGAACGAGAAATCATATAAACAAAAGAGAACAAGAAAAAAAAAGAAAGGATACGCGCGAAAGAAATGGAAATAAAAACTTTATTATATAATTTTTAATATCGCGTAAATAATAATAATAAAATGTCGGAATTTCTTTTTTTACGAAACGATTTCTTTTTCTGTAAAATAAAAGCGAACCGCGCGAGTCGCTGTGCAATGTGTCGCTTTACTGCACAATCTACTTGGATATGATTTTAAAACTTATATCATTATGGGGATACGAGAGATTAAAAAATATTACGGTTCTGAACGGAGTTCCGGTGTGAAATTATTCAATATTAATAATAATAATATAATATAATATAGAGTACGCACGCGTTCGTTTACTCTCTCGTTGTTTTTTTCTTTTTAAACTACTTCTTTTTTATCAATTGAATACCCGTAAATCTATAATTGCTAATAAATGGTGTAAATCTGATATAAACGACACGGTGTAGAATGTAACTGGGTGTAGAATTGTAACAAACCCTAGTGTTTGTGATCAAATTCGAATATCTCTACGATAATATATTATCATATCGACTATAATTTAATTACAGGCGATCCGGTTAAGCTGTTGTGTGGCAAATTCCTCATGAAATTTCGAATATAAAATGATATAGAATTTTTTTTATTTTCCACCTGAAATTCAACGATCTTATAATCGTTAATAATTTGATCATTGTACGATTTTCAATACTCGTACACTCGAAATTGATTCGACGTTAATATTACGTATAAAAATATTACTTCTGTGTATTTTTTTTTTTCGTGATATATCACAGAATTTGAAGATTTTTACATATGAAATAACACAAAATCATATAAAACATATTTAATTTTGAGGTTATCAGAGTTCTAATCGCCGTGATTCTTATGTACTTATTATTTATTACTTTTATACAGGTCAATAGTATATGTAACATTTTAGGTTCATATATTTTTATTGATAATTTTATTATCTTTTTCGCATTAAATGACCAAGCCAACTAAAAATACACATTAGATACGTGTATTATTATTATTGATTTGAAATGGCTGAGATTTTTTTTTTTAACTTTGTACTCAAATTTATTTGGTCGTTAAAATATCCAATAATGATATCCGATTGAAATCGTTTAAAAATAAAAATCTATATTGAAAACCGAATTGTGGTCGGAAATTCACGAAATTCCGTTAATTCGGTAACAAGGTTTTTTTATTTTTTTTTTAAATCAAGCGTGTTGTGTTCGGTTTGTTTCACGATACTCATAATTTCACACGTCGTACGTGTGTAAATACGCGCGTTACCATGATGAAAAAATAAAAATTGTACACGATTTTGAAGAAACGAACACCTGCTGTTACATTAAATAACGGACGCGTTTCAACAACGCACTATATGAGTACCAGCTAATACAGAACGCTGTACAGTGTACAAAAATCTGTTTAACTTTATAATTGTGTATATATTCATAAATGTTAGCCACAATACCGTGTACATCGTCGTTCAACCGGGCACTATTAGTTGCTGCGGCAAACACGGGCTCATATAACCGCACGGCAAATACATGTATTTATAATAACCTTAAGTGGATATTGTTTTTGTTTGGTAAAAAAAAAGTAAACAAAAATTACACGTGTATTTGCATATATTAACGTCGCCGTTATGATAGACCGCTGTAACAGCTGCAATTTTGGCTTAAGTCAAAAAAGAAAAAAACGTCCGGGCGTGGGTGTTAAATGCGCGCGCTAACTCTATAAATGTTTAAAATAATATTTTCGAGAACGTTCGATCGTTTATGAATACATTTAAATGTATACAATCGGATTATCCACTGTTCGCGCGTATTATTTTAATAATATAAAAATAATTTGTGATGTTGATTTTTTTTTTATGCCAAAGCACCTATATCGTTACGCCGCAGTGTCTCCGCGATAAACACTGTAAAACAAATATTCGTATATACGAGTATATATATATTAAATAAATAATACTCGTCGGAAACGAAAAACGCGATAAATACATTTATTGATTTAATATCTACAAAATTATTTACATATAATTCGCGCACGCAAAAACGGAATTAAAAATGTTAGGAAAGCGTGCGGTATGAAACAAAAAATCAATTTACCAAAAATAATAATTTTTCACCGCATTTTAAAACTACTGATTGTTGTATTGTATATGCCATTTAATTTATTATTAGTGCGTTTACTCGCGTGATAAACGTCTTTTTTTTTTATATAAATATTAACCGCCGCCTTTAATCGTTCATACGATAATAAAATGACTTTACATGAATGGACTGTTCCGTCGTATATAGTTTACGTATACACTGCAAGTAATGACGATCACGATTAAATAAGTAATAATTAATTTTACAATACTTTTATTACAATGTCGACAAAGAGATTTATTGTAATTATTTCTGTCGAAACGTGATTTATGTAAATTACAAAAGTAACGATTGCATAAACATTTCGCGGTCCCCCTGTCGTCTTCGAGTTAATTCGATTAATTCCGTGTACTGGAAGGCTCGTTTCTTTTCTTTTTGTCCCTACGACTCTCACCGCGTATAAAGAGAATAATAAAAAATTCCCGAGTACTTTTCGGTAAATAAATCTGTACCGATTTCGCATAATTGGACGTTGTATATTTTTTCATTCAATCTAAAATCGTCGTTGTACGTGCAATATGTAAGACGGTAAACGTATATACTTACGCAATTTGTATCGTCTCTAAAAAAAAAAAAAAACGTTTACAATACACTTTAAACAGGATACCGATCAAATATATTCATATATTGTTTAATTTCACAAATGTACTTGTACGAAATTTATTGTCCGCCTAAGAATATATTTAAAGTTATTATTTTGTGCGAATCGCATACCAAACCCGCCCAGACGTCGGTGTACACTCGTGAAATCGCCGCGTGTCGTTTATATAACCATAAAAAAAATGTAATAAAAATAACGAGCTATATAATATAAAAAAAAGGACATAAAACATTTATTAATAAGTATATATATATATATATATACGAGTATGTCATGGGATTTTCAACCAACACGTCAGTGCTGGAAACAGTTTTTTGTTTTTTAAATATATTATTTTATTATAATAATATTAATGTTAAATAAAAAGAAATCGATATAAAACAAAAAAAAACCGTATAACCACATATATATTTCAATAGTAATTCGCAAAATAAAATAGTGATTTTTTTTTTTGTTCTCACATTTTCTCTAACGATATTAAAAACATCTACAGTATTTTCACCGTATTAATTGTGTATAATATAACAAAAACGATTCGTGTAAATATTGTTATTGAATTTGTATAGCCTTATATAAATATTTTACTAGTATATTATGATGTTATATGTTTGAATTTGTTTAATCGTTTAACACTTCAAACGATTATTATACTTTTTTTTATTATTATTATAATTATTATTGTCTTTAGAATGTTTTCCGTAACTTTCGTTATGAATAACGCGCAGAAAAATACACGGAAACAATACGCGCAATTAATCACGCATTCCGTCCGAATAGTTCAATTCTCATAGACCCATTAGTTAAATTATAGGAGAAATTGAAAACAAACCGCATTATTATTTCAATCGGAGCAGCGCGAATAAAAATATCAAAACTATAAATTCGTGTAATACACTTTTTAATATATTCCCATAAATGCAATGCAGAGTGAACAATAATAATCAGTGGCTATCGATCTCGTGTCATCTCGTTCCGCATATAACGACCGCGGTGAATATTAAAACGATATGGAAGTCGTGTGTCTGCGGTAACAGGACATTCGTGTGTTGTAGCGTATCAAAAAAAATAAATAAATAAATACGTTTTTTATTTTATCGACATACGTGTATGAAAGAAAATTTAAAAATATTTTTTAATCGTGCTGCGTATAATTTGTCCAAATTTCGTTTTTGCGAAATTCTATCTAATAATGTAATAAATATCTGTTATTATTAGGAAATTATTATTGTAACGTACAAAAAATACATATATATATATTAAGAAATATTGTAAAAATAATTTTTTTCTTTGTGTGTGTTAATAAAAATTTCTTAATATTTACCATAATTCGTTAATATTCCTTATTTAACCCGTGTAACCGGTATGATGCGGTTAGGTTAAGTCACCGAAGAGAAGTTTAGTAGATGTTGATGAAAAAACGTACGAAGTACTCAGTAAATTAGCTAAAAAAAAAAAAAAAAAACGAAGGAAACTAGAACGTATTTTTTTTTCATAAGATACGTCGTTCTTAAAATACGAGTGTCAATCGCTTTGAACCTGATATTGATGTTGAAAGAGTATTTTTACAATTATTACGGTATATATCATTTTATATCCTCTTCCATTCTAACACTCGTAATTGCGTCACTGATGAAATGAAATATTATTCGGAACTGTATACGAAAATGCGATGCGCAACACCAAAAGTCCAAAAGAATTAGACTATTGTATTCCGAAACAAAAAAAATATACATATATATATATATTAATTTAATTTCACGCACCGCCGCCACAATATTATTATTATTATTATTATTATAATCATAATAATATCGTAACGCGTGGTCTACAATGAGAGTATGCGTTTTAACGACAACGGTCGATGGTCTCGAAAGTATAGAGCGGATTCGTTAAAATTTTCACACTATGCCGTTGGGGGGGTTATAAATCTTTACCGGTCAATTTGTTTCGTGACTTGCACTTGTCGCGACGTATACGATTTACGATAGGACTTCTACAATAGGTACGTTATATCGTATATATAAGTGTCGCCTTTATTTGGCGGCCGCAGGTGTGCGTAAATAAAAATAGAAGAACGTTTAATTGCAATTATAAAACGAAGAAAACTATCGTTAAAAATAAATATTTAAATAGTAATAAATTATTCTTTTGGAATAAAGAAAAACTCAACGTTGCGTGCCCGAGACGATCTGTTAATTATTATAATTATTATTATTATTATTATTATAATTATTTAATTATTGTTGTTGTTGTTTGGTGGTGTCTCTTAGACCGTATGTGTGCGGGCGAATTGCTTTTTATTTATAGCTTTTTCTTTTTTCGGAACAGGGATCTGATTATTGTTGGGACATCAGCCCACCGTCACCGCGCGTTCCATCGACTCAGATCTTCCATTACTCGTCCAACGTATATAATATATCCGAATAAATATTCTATTCATATCGTACATAGTTATTACCAGGGCTAGGATTTATATGCCAATAAAAACGAGGAAATGTGCGTCTTAATTTTTTTTCAAAAAAATATAGGTACAAAAGTAATAATTTATTAATCGCTGATTGTCGCATGATGTATTATAATTGACGTTAAAAACGTTTGATTTATTAACGTCATTCGTATAATATATTAACGAATTTACTTTTAACATTCAATATAGTGGAAGTGCGCGCGTATTACATGCGGCGCGATTGCGAATTGGAAAAGAAATTTTTGAAAATAAATGATGATTAGCGTTTGGACACGTAGTGTTGATTTATTTTATACACAAATACATTATGAAATTAAGATTTTTTTTTTTTTTTTTTTACGGTATATTATAATATATTTGTCCTATTGCAAATCAGCAAACACCGTCGTAAAATTTCATTTCTGCGATTTGTTCTTTTCGTCACTCGGCGGTATGACGGATTTCACAATAAGTTTCTTTTTTTTTTTTTTTAATACGTTCTCAAACGGTATACGCATTTTTTTTTTTTGAAAAATTCCTATTCGAAGAGAAAAAATAGTATTTTAAACGTAAAAAAAAAAAACTGTAATTATCCCTACTTTATATATTATACTAGCGTATCGTAATCACGGTCAAAAGGAACTCTTTTCCGTTGCCTTTGACGTTCACAATAGCTCTCGCCGCGTATTTGTATACACTTTATCGCCTCGTACGATATAATGTACGTATGGTCGGTAGTCCGGGGGAAAAAAACCACCACACACGTCCCTTCATTGACGCCAAACGCCTTAGTGACACGGTACGTGCGGCTAACGTGCGATGCGTTCACAAGAGCCGAATAAAAGATGGCGAATTGTTAACCCTTTGGAAGAAGCAAAAAATGAGAAAAAAAACCACTGGGCGGGGGCAGAGAAAATGTGCGCGCCGCGTCGTCGCCGGGTACCGTCGTCGGTCGTCCCCGCGCGCTCGCACCGTCGTCGTCGTCGTCGCCGCCACCGTCGTCGTTCAATACATTCCATCGAGAGAAAAAGGGAGGAGAGAGCCCTTTTCGTCGTGCCACGAACAAATTCCCTCCTTTCCCCCCCACCCCCCACCACCGTCCGAGACGATTGTTATACTACGTCTGTATTAGGTTTCCGCGCCAATACACGCACGCACGCGATTTAAGTCGATAAGTGATATATATTTACGAACGCGTTAATTTCTTCTACACAAATCAATTAATTATCAAATATTTGATGATAATAATAATTAATTTGTGTAGAAGGAGTCGGATCTGTGTAAAAATTTACGCGTTTTTCATGCGATCACACGCGGACGAACAGCGCGAAATGCGTTCCGCGGTGATAAATTCTCGAAATTAAAACACAATTATTGTCGTCGTCGTCGTCGTGCCGGTTGTTTGAGAGGGTTTCTAATAGTGCGGTTATTATTTATTTTTTTTTCAATTAATTTTGTTTTTTTTTTTTTTTTTTTTTTGGTAAAATAAAATAAACACCGAAACGATTCGAATCTATTTCGAAAGTCGTTGAAAACCACATCTGTATAAATATAACGCGTCCATAGCACGTGATCGACGGAACAAAAAGAATTAAAAAGATTTCGGCGATGATTAAACGCTCGGAAACGGACAGAGGACGATATTTCCGAGGAAATTTTAATTTTTTTAAATCGTTCTGAGGTCGAGTACTTTTTTCTTTTTTTAACGTTTTTTTATACACGTAATATTGCTGACGATCGAGACGTCCTCTTTTAAGGTCACATTTGGTTTGCGGTTATTATTTTATCGTACTGTAGATTTTCGGCAGAATTTCCATCGCGTTTCGAAATCAAAATATTGACGTACGCCGGTGGTTTGTGCTCGATTTATCGTAATTTTTTTTTTTTTTTTTTTTTTTTTTTGTTCGAACCGTATAATGAATATTCGAACGAGCATTTACACGAGTACCGCGTTATAAAACGTACGTAATTTCCATCGAAATTATTTGTCAGATTTCTAATACGCGCGTTGTAATATGTCGGTAAAATACGTCTATAAATATATATAATACTGCTACGGCATAATTATACGTATAAAAAAAGAAAAGAAAAAACACTGGAAAGTGATGCGAAACCGACACAAGCGCCTTCTAACGTAGCACAGTGAATACTGAAACTTAACCCGTGTCTCGTTTTCGTCAGTAAATTTGAAATTCAATTTTATGTTCCTTCCGCGACGCGTTTGGAAAATTACGAATGTCGCGGAATAAATACGAATTGTACTCGCGCGTAACGGAGGTACAATATATTGTCGTTAATATAACGCGCGTTTTGTAACGTACTCCATACGATTATTATTGTCGACGTGTTGAATTCCGCGTATGCATCGCGTCGTATACGCACGACCGTGCCAAAAAAAAAAAAATATGTCGAACACGAAACGATTTTATTTAAAAAAAAAAAAAAAAAAACTATATTTATACGATTTGTGACGACGATACACTCGTTCTGCGTATTATACACGTACATTGTGTACAGAAAGATTTGTTTCGAATCCCCCACACGAAAAAAGAAAAGGGATCCGATTGAGCCAACGTTATATATATATATAATATGTACACACGCGTTGAACTCCCGCCAAGTGTGCGTAAACGTTGCGTACTTTATTAATATTCGTATTACGGAGGTGAAACGTTACGAACCGCCGTCGTAGTGGTCCGGCGGATTGTAACGGTGTTTCTTTTTTCTTTTTTAACGTTTCAATTACGGATATATAGTGTGTAAGAAAAATGAAGTAATATTTTCTTGTACACTCCTTCGGGGACCGTTTTCTAAAGAAAACTGTAAAAAAAAAAAAAAAAAAAAGAATGCCCCGCTAAGTTTTTTATTTTTCTGCTTCGTAAAAATTTAGTGTCTAAACGCGTATAATACGCGGTGGTATTTACAACAACAACAAAAAAAAAAAAAAAAAAAAAAAATAAGAAAGAAAGAAAACCGTAACGACGAAGCAATAACGACATTAAAAGAAGAAGAAAAAATAATAAGGACGAGCCGTTGGTCGTGAAAAACGCGTCTATTATCCACCGCGTTAGATATTTATGGTCCAGAGTTAATAATTTCCGTTAAACGACGGATCGCGTTGTTCTCGGTGTGTACACATTGTTATTTTAACGAACAAATATTTATACGGTGCGTTTCTGAAAACGGCAATAACGTCTAATATGGCCCGGTCATAATTGAAAAATAACAATCGTTTTACTGTAATGTAGAGCGCAATGATTCATTATATAATATAACAATACATTGAATCGACGAATGTATTTTGTTCGTGTTCATTTTCGCGATCGATGGCGGACGGATTGTTGTTCGCCTCGTCCGATCGGAAGAAAGTGCCGCAAAGCGAATCGGTTGGAAAATTATAAAACATATTTTGTTCCGTTGACGGACAAAACCGAAATGAATGAAAAAATCACTGACGCTACTGACACTCCGCGAAAACGAACTCTTCACAAACGACGAGTATATCCTGCAGCCAACGATTTGGATATTCTTCGAGAACGTTGTAAAGTCAGTGAGCGTTTGTTACGATAGTTGACACGTCGCGTAGTTCTTCACTCGCATATGTTTTTTTCGCGTAAAACGCGTCTGCGACAAAATTCACCGATTCTTTGCCAACTAATTTCAGTCGCAGAGCTTTTGGCGTCGTCGGTTTGGAGTGCCGATCGGATCGGAGCGAGTGGTCCATAACGAGCGTAAGTAAATTAAAATTTACTCTTTCGAAATAAAAGAAAACTAAAATAATGTATATATAATATAGTTTTAGCGTATAGAATTCGTTGCGTTTACGAATGTTCTTATGTTATATTACTTACCGTTCAATTCTTACACGCGTATTTTATATATATCACTTTCCCCCCTCTGTTCTCTGTACACTGCAGTGTCTGTTAAAGAATTTGGTGTAACAAAAACCCTGCAGTGTGTCCAGGCGTACCGACGGGTCTTTTATCTCAGGCCATCGTTTTTATTATTATTACTTTTTTATGGCCTGCATAAGAACGCGTACGAGTTATTATCAACTCATTTCTACAGTATTCTCCTGCGTTTTAATGTTTAAACGAAAAATAATTTTCCTTTTGGTTACCGCGCGCATTTTCTGTTCATTACTACAGTACGTGCGTATATATATCTATATGAAAAAAAACGTCCACGATTCGATATATCTGCCCGTACATATAATATTACGCTCGCACATGCGTTGTTGAAACGCCGTATTTATAAATACGTGATTTACATTTTGTGTTGTTCGAAAATAAACATTAATTTTAATCGCTAACAGTTAAAATAATAACCCCTTTTCGACTAATTATATACGAACGTAACAAGTCGCTCGTATTCATTCTTAATTACACGAATTCTCGTCCATGAGTTTAAATAATAATAATAATCTTTGTAAGTCTTTAACGGCTTTGCACGCGTGAAAAACCGATGGGAATCACGTCAAAATAATATTTATTAATTTTTAATTCGTTACACCTAATAGTTTTGTAAAAAAATTTTTCAAACAATATTAACTTTTTTATAAAACTATTGTTTTATATTATTCACTGCAATCGATATCCAACGTTCCGTGAAATCAAATTCTCCTCGGCACGGTATACCCGAACGATTTACTGGGTTTTTTCGGTTGTCGGTCGACAATATTTGAACACCACTATATTGTTGAAAATCATGTAAAAAATTTGAGTGCTCAAATAACCGTTATTGTTCGAGTTAATACGGGTGTTTATTTTATTTGAATTTACATATTATTTATATGAATGTTTATCGTCCGGTTTATGGTAAAATAATAATAATAATAATAATAGGTACTTTATTCGTCTGTACATTGTATATAAATAAAAATAACGGTTCGAGTCTGGTGTTCTCGTATTATTGGTTTTTTATCGTCTATTGAATAAACTGTGAATAAATCTGCTCGATTCGCCATCCATTTTTCGAAACTTCGTTATTAGTTATTACCTGAATATAATTCGATTCGTCATAAATCATAAAATAAGAGAGATAAATTATTTCCATATACCTCTACTACCAGTACACTATAATAGCGCATTAATTTAACGCGAAATAAAAAAACCACATAAAAAAAATATGGCGCGTACTGTGTTGCTACTTATTTTGTGAGCGAAGCTATTGGTTTTACAATGATGTCTATTATTTTTGACTATTTTCTTTTCTTTTTCCCGCGTACACAATAATGTCGATATCGTTATAATGCGATAAATTTCACCTAACACACACCTAATCTGTGTAATTAAAAACGCCCGTTTTAAATTAGGAACTAAACGTATTGGTTAGAACTACCAGTTAATGTAAACTCCGATCGGTGATTTTCCAAACGCGGTTGAATTTAATTCCGCCGCAAGTGTTTTGTACATTATTCATATAATAAATTGGAGAATATAACACAAGCGTTTATTACTTTTTCAAATTGATCATAGAGTGTTTCGTGCGTGTTCGCGCTGACGACACTGAAACATCGAAAATGCATTAAACTCGAAGGGACCCCGGACTATTTTTTTTTCTAATTATTATTAAACGACGTTATAGATGCGCGTGTGTATCGATATTCCGTACGAATAATAACGCAATAATAGTGTATAACCTAATTGCGTATAATTTATTGCAATCGATACACCAATTTAGGGAATTTATATGTATTATTATTATTATTATTATTGTTGTTGTTGTTAAATGTATACGCGTAAATCGGTCGTACATTGCGATTTTATCATTTTAATCATATGCATATAAATCGACGAACGCGCGATTGTTAATATTTAAATTTAAAAAACAGTTAAGTGAATTACTCGGATAATTATTTTTAGAGAGTTTTGTTATTGCTATAAAATTGAAAACAATGCGATAAATCGTTGCATTCGATGAAACGATTCTGATCGGAGCTCCGATGTAATTTTTCCCTTAATATAATATGTGCATAACGTTTTTTTTTTTATAATTTTTCGATAGTTCTTGAGTATTTTTTTTTTTTTTATTAGGGGCTTTTGAAAAAAATCGAAAAATTACCCGTCTCGTAAGTACCGATTATATGCCATACGATACCGGAAGACGGGCGTGACTGTAAAGAGCATTTCTCCTAGTAAAAGTGTTTGGGAACGGATATATATTATATATAAAAAAAAAATAGAAACTCATCATTGTCGATGCGTTACATTTCTCGCGCCTCTGAGAATCTAAAAACAAACAAAAAAAAAAAAATCGTAAAAACTCGCCGTTTTGATTTCTAAGGTATTTCATTCGAATATTGTTATTGTTTTACGTTTAAATCACGGCGAAATTCGCAAACAAAATTTGTTGACAATTTTTTCTCTTTTTTTGCCAACGGAATGCTGATGTCAACATACGGACCATATAATACGATTGTATTTATCCCGCGAAATTTCCACGGCCCCCTGCCGGTAGAAACGGTTCTCGTCAAAATACGGAATTTCTCGTCACCGCCGATGTAACAGCGTGAAACGAGAAGAAAAAAAAAAAATCGTCCCGTATCCGATGAATTTTCGGCTGTAAAGGGTCAGAGGCGGTGTGTGTGTGTGTGTGTGTATATCGATTGTGCGTTTGCTGCCTGGCGGCGTTCATCCCTTTCCCGGTGTCGCGGCGGTGAGAGGATTTCGTGATGAGGTGGGATGGGTGGTGGTGATGCGAGCAGTGGCGGTGGTAATTTATTATTAGCCGTCACCTCTACCCCTCGGGGCCAGATGCTGCCGTTCGACGACGACGACGACGGCGGCGGCGGCGGCGGCGGATGCTCTCCCCTGCACGCTCATTCCACTAGCTATTTCTCTCGCCCTCCTACGGTAACCCCTCTCCTGCCACTCCCCGTTCGTCGTCTAGCGCGGTGTATATAACTTGTAAACGTTGTCGGCGGCAGTCCGTTTTTGCAACGGATACCGCGCCATATCCGCTCGATGTGATCGTGACAGTCCGTGGCCCCAAAGCGCGATGTTCTCTTTTCTACAATAATAAACGCTCATAACGGCGACCACGACCACCTGGAGAATCGGACGAATGCGTCTCTTCGCTGCTTAGGTTTATTAATTTTTTTTTTTTTTTATTACTATTTGGTTTCATCACGCGCGACGGAATCGCGCGTTTTCTCGGAGTAAAAAAGGGGAAAAAAATCGTTGTTATTATTATTATTACGCGATAATCCGGGCGATTTGACGAACTCGGTTTTTGCTTCCATTCGTATACGCGATCCGTACGACTCGTGGTAAAGAACATTTTTTCTTTTTAGTATTCTGTATTCGGAAACACCATATTAACATCTTTTTTCTATTTGTAGTCTATTATGACAGCACTGTACAAACACCGTATGTGTAACACACGAATCGCAATGACCGTCCAGAGCTCATTCGATGACGACGATCCGCGTATTGAAAATCGCAGCGGAAAGAAAAAAAAAAACGATGCACGATAAAAAAAAAAAAAATTATGTCGTGTAAAACGTACACTATTTGATGTACGAACTGTGATGAAAAGGAGAAAAAATTTTCGTTATTGTAATAATAATTAAAACAATAATAAATAATCGTAAGCGAATGCGTAAAACGCATTTTGATTACGAGTATATTTTTAACCCACGAGGTACAAATAATTAATATCGCGTATAAGACATAGAATAATTTTGCCTGTTCAATTCACTCTTCATAATATTATAATAATCGTCTGACAAAAAATTGTGTTTAACAACAATTGCGCGAACATCGAATAATATCAACATATGCGTATATGTATATATATCTTAATAATTATTGTACTAATTATAATTTTTTAACGTAAAAATGATTTTTTTTTTGTAACGATTGCCGTAAAACAACGCTTACTGTTGTCGTGTAAATAAATTAAAAAATAGTTTTATATTAACATCATAACTGTCTTTTCGATACTAAATTAACGGGAAAAATAATTAAATTATTACTTTGTTACTTTAAATAACAGGTTAAAGTATATAGTACGACTGCATTAAATGCGTATACGTATTGTATGGCTCGATGCCAACAAATTCTTGTTACATTTAACACTGTTTCTGGTTTAAAAGTGCAATTATTTTTATAATGATATATACGTGGTTTTTTTTTTATTATTATTAAACTCAAAACGACTTTTATGACAAACATTTTTTTCCTCTCGCTTTTATTTTCTCCCTTTTCCGATTCCACCGACAAGAATTTCTCGTATAAAAGAATTCGTTTTAAAACCTATACAAATCACTTTGAAAATATGCGCGTATACTTTTCTTTGTCGAAACGTTTTACACCATTTTTTTTTCCACGCAAGTCCTCCAACACATTTCACTTACAGTCTACTCGTACGTTCATACGTAATTATACAAACTATAGTACATTTTACTTGTAATTATTATTCAATCGAGATTGAATTGAATTCGATATGTGTATAGGAAAAAAATTTTTTTTTTTTTTTTGATTTTTCGTCTTCGTAATAATATTTAAAACGTAACGTAATTATTTGGTTAAAATCGACTATCCACTATTCGAGACACTGTTCGAGAATATAAAATACAAGTCATCGGGACGGCAGCTATTTATTCCAAACAATTAATATATATATATATATATATATATATATATATATATACCTAAATATTATAAAACTATAATAAAAACGTTGCGAAATAAATACGTTTTGAACAATTTTACATCGTGAATATTTTCATGATAAAAAAAAAATAAATATCGGAGACTTTTATAATATTATATATGAAAACGCGAGTCAGTGTATGCGTTATGACTTATTGATATCGCCTCGTTTATAATTTCATTTAATTATCGCGACAGATTTCTTTTCTTTGATATTACATAAATGTATATACGTACAGAAGAAAAACGTGTTGGCGTACAAATAATATTACAGTCATTCGTAACTGTAGTGTAAAAAAAAGCGCGAATTACAAAAAGTTAACGTGTTTTTGCAAAAAAGAAATTAAATTTCTCGCCGCGGCGTACACGCGAAACGAAACTCCTCTGCATTAATAATAATAATAATAATAATAATAATAATAATAATAATAATAATAATAATATAAGAGAATAGAGTCCCTCTCTCGGCTCCGATAATAATAATAATAATAATAATAATAATAATAATTTACTATTTCACTCCCACGGCGATCTGACGAAATGAACATTTTCTCCCCCAACGCTGCCGTCACAGTCGTCACTCGGGAAAACGCCCCACCATCGTCCCCTTGTGCAGCAATAATAATAATTCCCGTTTATCGTAATAAAATATTTCTACTCGTATATTATACAAAAGAATAAAAAAAAAAAAACACAATTTGTTTCGTTTAATAATATTATTATTAATATCTCGTGTATTGTTTTAAATATTTCACGTACAGAGAAAATATCAACACAATCGCAACGGGTTGACACGCGATATTTACTGAATATCTAAAGTGATATGGTATACATAATAATTAGAGACCGGGATTTGTGTGCGTTTAAAATCCTAAAAATAAGACGTTTTTATTATCCATGATTTAATCGAAGTAATCTTTATACATACGTATATATATGTGTTTTTTTTCTCTGTACATTATAACCCTGTACTTTGTGCAGCCCTCGGACGTTGATATTATAAATAAGTTATAGATCATACTCAGTGTAGGAGTCATTTTAATTTTTTCTAAAATAACACGCGTTCGGGCCGCAACCTCGTGTGAAATTCTCAACACATCAAAAATAAAACAACTCGTTTTGTTTCCAACATAATAGTACCCATTGGCGTAATGTAACTTATCACGTTTTGGATGTATTCACATTGAGCGGTCCAAATGACGCCATTGATCGTACTGAATAAGCTCATACAGCGTCATTTGAGTTTTGACGATAATCGATGATTCTCGACAGGCATTCAGCATCCACATAATAGTAAAGCGCGATTTATGATTAATAAACCGCGCGGTTTTAAAAATCGCTGTGAATTCGTGTGAACGGTGCCTCCGGAGTCCCTCGTGCATGAATTCAAACGGAAAAAATCATCGCATATCAATAATAATATTGCACGTTTACTGATTATATATATATATATAAACAATTAAGGCAACGCGATTTATCGCGAAGAATATAATATTGTAAGGCGTGTAAATAAAATTGACGAAACGTCATAATAGTCGTCAAACGAAATAGCGTCGTTAATTTCCATTTTTGACGGATTTCCAAAACGCGAAATTTTCGCGTAAAGTAAAATACTCGTTTATAATGTTCTTATTAGCAGTAGTAGTAGTGGGACCTGTAACGTGGTCGGTCATCCATAGAAAAAAAAAAAAAACGTGACGCGTATTTTTGTCGGTCCGGAGTAGATTTATTTTCAACGACATTACGTAATCGCGTGTTCGACGAACGTTAGATTTCCCTACTGCAGGATATCTACGGGCGCGAAAACGATGAAACGCGATTTATTCAAAAGTTTTTGTTTTTTTTTATATATATAAATACATTAAAATCAATTAAATCGTCCGCGTGTTTACCACGCGATCAATCGTGAATATTATATTGGAATTTCTACACGCCAAACGTTTACCAGTCGTTTTCGCTACACGAGCGCTATATGACTCGAAACGTACGCAAATAAATAATAATAATAATTATAAATAATAATTCGGATGCGGAGGAATTATACACGAATTCGATTGTTATACCGTGACGAACTCGTATCTCTTCGCTGTAGAAACATTTGCGGTGCAAAATCTTCAACGTTTATTATTATTATTATTATTTTTTATTTTCGTTGTTGTTATAGTAGTAGATTAGAACTTTTTTTTTTTTTTTAATATCGCCGCGTACGTAATACGAAGGGGAATAGGGCACGGAGTAAATGTATAATACGCAATCGTATACGTTTCGATAAATAATTATATAAACGAGTTATTGGATGGTCCGTGCGTGTATAATGTTTTGACTTTTCTCTTTACGATTGCAGGCCTGGAACTGGGAATCATAAAATTATATCGCAGTAAAAAATAAAGCGACAGACGATTAACAAAAAAAATGCATTCGTCGTAAAAGACGAAAGTAGAAGAAGAAAAAAAACCGTCTCTACAATATTCTATCCGGAACGTTTAAAAACACGTTCTAATTATTAATTTGTTTGCAGAATACACGCACAATATTATATTTATTTCTCACTCGTTTCGCGCGTCTATTACGGCGATGTTAATTATTAATTTTTCTTTTTTTACATAAATCATCGTACGGTTATTATTGTGTACAAAAATAAAATATATATATATGTTATCACAATTACTTAACTGTTTATTTGATTCATTACGCGCGCGGTATACTCTTAGTAACTCGCAGAAATGTATCGATTTTTCAATTATTACAACATATTATAGAAAATTTATGACGTAAATTCACACAATGTAAACTCATTATATTACATAAACAGTCGTAAACACTTGATTGTATGCCGCTGTTGCGCACGTTTCTCTAAACGTCCAAATAATTTGCCGAGTTATATTTACAATTCCGAGTTTATTCTCGAGTTTAAAATCGATCATTACAAATTTTTTTTTTTTTTAATAGTTTATATTACAAATGACTAGGGAATATTTTTTATTATTATTATTATAAAAGTAATATTACGCAACGTGTACAGTGTACTGTTGCAGTAGTACGATAAATGTGAAAGTCAATTGTCGGGCGGAAAAAATTACTCATTAGTGGTAACACTTTTTACGAATTTTTTTTTTTTTTCAGTCATTTATAATACATTTTATTATTCCGAATTAATAGGTGTCTATAAAAACGGACAAATTACGCGTTTAGTACGTCTGTTGGGAAGAAGATCGTTGCCGGGAATAACTGTCATTTTTCCAAGCTTTTACGATTAGACGACTTGGGAGTTGAGAGTTAAGGAGCGAACGAACGGATACTCTCTTATATATTATATAGACATTTATCGCCTCTTATTGTACGCGTATTAAAACGCGAGTGACCGTGTTAAGAGTGATACGTTAATAAAGGGGAATCGGTTGATTTTTCTAAGAGTTTTTGGACGAATCAGAAATTTTAACGTTTCCCCCGTATATTTAAAATATTGCGAAATTATAATGAAAATAAACAACGCGGTTATAGAATTTTTATTTTTGATCCCACGCGTTTTAAAAACACAAAAAAAAAAATGCCACTTTTTAACCCTATACCGCGGACAAATTGGACACGATATTATAAAATACGTTTACAACTCGGCAACGGCGGGAAAATATTCCTAACACAATTATATTGTTTACAGCAAGACCGTAGGCGGTGTACGGTGTATAACGCGCAGTAAATATCGTAATGGGCGGTCGTATACCTCCCGTGCGAAGTCATTATACTCGTGTGGAGTCTGTAAGGATATAAATTGTCCGTCATATTTCACCTACACTTTTAAAGTAAAAAATATGTACTTTTTTTTTTTTCTTTTGAAAACAAAACTACAATGAAAAGTACCGTCGGTGTGTTAATTGTAGCGTTAGATACGAGACAGATGACGCCGATCTCGAGAACGGAATTCAATGGCGCGCATCACGATTTCGATTTGGCGGAGAGGAGAGGCAAAAATATACATTCGCACTACAGGCTCAAAATTCGTTAATAATATAATTTAACGGCACGCACGGAAGAGGAATATTACGGAGCGGATGGGAGACTCCTTCCCCCCCTTTAAGAATATTTTCATTCGTCGTTTTCTTCTTAGGAACGGATGACGCAAGTATACCTTTCAAAAAAAACGTATGTACATATTAACGCATCTCATCACGACAATAACTAAATTTTCATAGTTATAATCTAACCCGCGTGTTATTAGCGAATTTTTCGATGAACTCATTCGACGCACTTCTTCTAATTCCTCCTCCGCCCCCCCCATTTTTAACTGTTGTTCATACGCTTTTAAATAACTCTTTTAAACGGTATTCAGTGGTGTTTTATCGCATTTTTAGAGTTTACATTTAATAAACCTTACGTTTTTAAAAAAAAAATACATTTTTTATATAATACGAAATTCCGAATTTCCACGATCGCCGCCCGAGGCGAAACGCGCATTCTCCGGCACTTATTCCCCCCCCCCCTCGATTCGCGCCCTTATAACGGATTCTTCATAGAATCAAATATTGTACACGCTCTCAAATCGATGATAACAATGTGTTACACAAGCGTGTTTTACGTATTTACAACAATTGCGACATGTGCACAATATTATTATTATTAACACGCATTTAAATAAATGATAATAAGAAAAAAGTAGCTGAAATTATAATAAAAGAATAAAAAAAAAAACGCGGCAAATTTTGGATAAAATGGTCGGTATGGCCTCCTGGCCGGGACCGAGAGAGGGCTACGCGCTCGCGAAACCGTCGAGATCGGCGGACGAGAGACAAATTGGTGGCGAAATTCTACGGCGTCCGACCGAAATCCGCGAAAATTGCCGCGGTCAATTAATCTCGGAGCACCAGCTCCCACCTCCCACCGTACCCGAACAACGACTTATACCGCGCTAACCACGTGGTAGGTATTAAGCGCGTCGCACGGGACGTGAAAGGTTTGTACATCTGCAGGACCTGCACCTCGCGCGCGCCGCACGCACAATACCCCGACCCTTCTACCGACAGCCGCGACCACGAGCGCGCGCGCGCAAGGGACCGTCGCTTCACCGCCGACACCGGAGGTCATTAATTACGCGCGAGGGCAAATCCACCCGTCCTCGCCCGCCGAAAGCGCCGCCGCCGCCGCCGCGAGAAAGGTGTGTTCACACACACACCGCGCGATTCCAACACGAGCGTCGGGGTGTACGTGACGAAAGCTGCTTTTTTTTTTCCCCGTGCAGCCCATCCGAACGGCGGTTTACTTCACACATTATACGCGTCAGTGACGGTAACGAGCCGTGTTTTTAAAAATCAGTTACTTGTTACAAAAAAAAAAAAGAAAAAAATATGAATAAAAACAGTCAAGTACTAAAAATTCGAGTAATATTTCTACCTAGAAAAGAAACTAAATTGTCTACGAGAAATGGAAAAACGCTATTGTAAAACTAAAATACGTTGGTGTACATCGTTTGCTTTATTTTTTTTTAAGTCCTATATGGACTATTTGTACGTATACAATAATACAACATTTATTGTATAGTGTTTTTTTGATGTTGGACAATTTTTTTGTTGGAACTGTTGCGTACCGTTGAAATAGAAATCGGAAAAAATACGGACGAGCGTCTTTACTAAAAAAAAAAAAAAAAAAAAAAATTAAACATTCGCCAACACTGCACAAACTTTACTAACAAAACATCAATGACTGATTGATTTGCCAGTCATAAATAGTGAGAGAATTATTCTGTCATCCAATAAGGGGGGGAGGCGTCTATCGATAACCATCAGAACACTGGAGGCCGACAGTTTTGTGTTTATAACACCGAATAAATAACGATTATATCTAGACAATAACCCGATGGCCGTCTTTAAAAATAATTCTTAAAAAGTTATAAAGTATATTTTTATAAAGCAATTTAAAAATTACAAGTTTTTACTTTTATATATGTATATTAATCTCATAAGAATTCAAAATGTTCAACAAAAACAGTATTGTGTATAGATAAAACACTTTAATTTATTTTTGTGTAAACATTTTGTGTTTCAACTGTGGTCTTCGCAGTGTTCTTTTTCTTCCGTGAAACGTTTCAATTTTCGAGCATTTTCCGTATTTTCGCAGTAGGCACTGTACTCACTAACAGGGAACGGTTGCGCGGTTTTGTTTGCCTGTGTAACGTTTCTATTAAATTGGGAAATGTACTTCAGACATTCTTTTTTTTTTTTTTAACACGCCAATATGCTCGCAGAAAAACGATTTGTTTATTATCGTCATTATCGTTATAATATGTCGAAAAATCAGTACATAATTCCATCATTTACATCCCTGCAGGAATTAAAACCGTCATTGAAACGGAAATATTCATAAGATATTCCGCTGATTCATGTTAGTCTTAATTTCATAAAAAGAATAAAAATTTCTAAGATAGACACAGCGCATAAATCGCGATGTAATTTGTGTGTGGGAAAAGTGAAAAAAAAGCGCGTATAATAATTAGTTTTCTCCCTTCCTCACGATTTGAACTTTAGTCAAACGAATTGTAGAGCGTATTATTGTGTTTTCCAAATATACGAATTAGACACAAATTTTGTGACTCGCAATTATTAATTTGTCGTGTTCTTCGAACGATCAATGCAAATACTGTTTCCTAATATTTCCACGATAATTTAACTCATTTCAAATGTATTTGTAGTTTTGTAAATTTTCTCGAAGTATATTATATATAAAAAAAAAACTTTACACGCGCGTTTAAATAATAACAATCTCTTTTCGGCTACGTTGCATAAACCTTTTTTTCATGATGGAAAATTGAAAAAAAAAACGGAATAAACGTTTAGGTATAAGCGATATTACTCGAGGTACCTACGAGTAATGATACCACTTTTTTTTTTTTCGTTTTCTTGTAACGGTTATATCGCCGTTTATATAAAATGTTGGCTTAATAATTTATTATTATTATTATAAAATAAGAAACATTTGAATTCACGACGTCGTTGTGTTTAAATCGAACGAGTATTATTATTATTATTTTTTTTTTAAATTGTTCGCCTTTTAATGACGCGAAATATGTATTACAAAATATCGCGATGTCGCATATCCGAACGAATAATAATTGTTCGCCAGTCATAATAACGGTAATAAAAAGAAAAAAACGCTTTTAATCCGAACGATCCGTTACGCCGCGGGTCATGACGTGATCTTTGTCGATTTTAAAATAATCACCGTAATGACGATACGCGGTACACACTCGTTTGCGTTCGAAGAACCTGCGCACATCTTTCACCGGTTTAATATAATACACCACTCGATTTATAAATCCGTTATAATATCGACGGCAAAGATTTTCGCGATTATCGCGATTAATAATAAATATAATATAATATTTTTTTTTAAACGGCTCTCGCGCAAAAGAGGCGCGTAAACGATTTTACATCGCGCTTAATATACGAGTACTATCAGCGGCGAGCCAGGCACTTATTTAGAGCGTAAGAATTCGCTGGGAAACAACGGACTGCAATTTATTGTACTCTTCACATACTCGAATAATACCTCCAAACTATATTACTCGGAAAAATATTTATCACCTCCGCTCGTTCTGCGCAAAAATTATTATTATTTAAACGATCGGTAATTGAATGTTATTATTATTATTTTTTTGGAATTGGTCGGAATTCATTGTATTATTAGAGTGGACGGTATATTTGAAATAATACGCTTTCTTGTAATACGCTCATTGTAAACCGAATACACTTACTTATACGTTCGAGATCAAAGAGATCAAATTCAAATTCAAACGAAACGAATATTTCTCTCAGCAATTGCCGAGAGAACGCGGCGGATATCTCGTGCGTAATGTTTATTCTCCCATCGCGCACGCGCGCACAGAAAGAAGAGGATTTCAACGAAAAATTAAAATTGTTACGGTTTCTACACTATATGTTACGTAATAATAATTGTATATTATATATTAAAATACTAAATATCGAATGCGAGAACAGAAAGTCCTCCTCGTGCTCACATTTGAAACATTCAAATTATCTATCGTAATTATTTCTCGCGATACGAGTTTAATTAATTAATTATTATATTAAAATTACGTTTTTTTTTTTTTTTTGTTTTTGAAAAATTTTCAATTATTAAATTCAAAACAATAATTGTATTGATACAATAATTGAAATTTAGTTTCAAAATTAAGCATTTTTTTTTGTAACCATATTAAATACGTATTTTTATACTATGAAAAAGGAACGTGTAAAATGTGTTTATACCACAAAACGCTTGACGAATTTATTTATTCATCGTTATTTTTAATATTAAATAAAATATGTTTTACAAATTTTCTATTCGGTAACCATCACGTGTTATAAAGCGTGTGTGTGTGTGTGTGTGTGTGAACAACTGAAAAAACACATTGTGACATTAAAAAAAACACTAATGACCGCGTTCAGAAATCTCCCGAGGGGTGTACGTTGCAGACGTATTATATACTCGTATTATTATCGTTCTCTTCTTGTTTTTTTTTTTTTTTGTTTTAACCGACTCGATAACGACTAAACTGATTAGCGCGAGGATGAATTATTATGGGTGTTTTTTTTTTCTTTTAAAAAAAAATTTAATATATTTCTCTCGTACAGTGTCCGATAATATACGTGTATATCGAGTAAAATTAAATTCAAAAGTATGTGTCCCCGAGTTAATTGGGATTCGAAACGAGTGAATAATATTATTTATATTTACGCGCTCAATATAACGAACTTAATGAATTATTAAATGATTATATACAAGCGAGTCGCATTTATCGTCGCGTGTTGAAAACAACGTCTTATAAACCCACATTTGATTTCGCGTCTTTTCTCTTCCCATATAAATAATTATAATATGTGTCTATATATATATATATATATTACTTATATTAATTGTTCACAAAAAATTATTCACTACTCGTTTACATTTCATCATACGAGCGTGTATAATTTATGCAAATATCCGAAACCTGATCGATCGAGGCGCGCGCGCCTCACTTATTATTATAGTAATTAAGTTAAAAACAAATATTATATATTCACTATAAACGAATAATTATTATCGTTAATCCTTGTTATAACGTATAAATGGTAATACAACGGAATAAACTCGTATATATATATATAATAAATTTTAACTATAAAAATTATCATTTTTAATTTAAAAAAAAAAATAAATAAATAATTAAATATACGAGAAAAACCAGTCGATACGAAATCAAATCAAACATAATTGGTAATAATCGTGTCGTTTAATCGTATTGCGTAAACACGATTGCGTGTATTTAAATACGCGATGTAGAGACGTTGAAAATATAATATTATATAAACCAATAAATACGTTTTAACTCCGTTTGGGTTATTGCACTGTACTCCGACAAGAAGATCAACGCAATTTTTGTTATTTTGACCGATGCCTTAGTTTTTCCATAACACCTAATATGTATTATAATAATGTACGTTTTTTTTTTTTTTTTTTTTAAATTCGTATTACCAATCGTTCGTTTTCTTTTTATTTATACCTCGACGGATCTAATCCACAATGTCATACGCGAGCATCAATAGTGTCCAGGTTTTTATGGATTTCGATGTGAATACTTCTTAGCGCAGCATTTCGTTACACACCGATATAAAGTCCGTCGCGTGACCACATTGTTTATAGTCGTGATCTATGGTTAGGTTAGGTTACAACCATAGGATCCATGTAAACGCACTGCGCGGTTTATTTGAGATGGTCCTAGATTTTTTTTAATACGGCCAATCGATTTAAAATTTCTATTCAATAGGCTCTATTATTGATCGCTTTGCAAATACCGAACGAAGTAATGTTGATTGCGCTCTCTTTAACATTCGAATATTCTCTTAAATAAAACATCGCTTTGAAATTATGAAAACGATTACTACTTATTCTCACCGATCGATTTTAACGCTTTATTGTTAGTTGAAATTGTCATCGTATCGTTTTCTTAACAATAATGCGGGGATAGTTGGCAAACATCGTCGTATATTATTATAATGGCATTATTTACCCTAGAGTTCCAAACGAAAACAACAAAAAAACAAAAAAATTGTCAATATTTTAATTAGTTGGAGCGGACATAGCGTAATTTGACCGACTCGAGATCGGAGGGAATTAAAACGTTTTCCGCCCGCGTTCAATCGAAACCGCCGCCGTACTGCGCGGTGTGCGTTATCGTGTTTGACCGATGTTTTTTTTCTTCTACGTCGTTTTTTCGTTTCGAAAAACATTGAATTTTAGCAAACCGTTAAGATTTTCTAAATTATTGTATGCGGCGAGGAATTAATTGAATCCGCGCGATCGAGCGGCGCGTATACGCATTACAAAAAAAAAAAAAAAAAAAAAAAAAAAATGGAAAACGAATATAATACGAGTATATGTTATATAGAAAAAAATACCTCGAAGAGTTAAAAAACAGAACGAATTAAATTATCGCGCGAGGACGGAGAGCGAGAGAGAGAGAGAGCGGAGTTCTTTTTATTATTATTATTATTTTTTTTTTTCTGCTTTTCCTCGTCTTCTTTTAACGTTAACAACAATGGACCAGTCGACTATTACTCGAAACGCATTAGTTTATGAGAGAGCGGCGCCCTCGGGTCTGGGAACTCGTGACACGGCTCGCGCGGACGACGCGGTGAGATCCGACTGGCACGTTTCTCCCCTTCAATTTCCGTCGAAAGTATCCCGGGCGGAGAAATGAAAATGCCGAAAAATCCGGGGATTTACGCGCACAAAGGTAAACGCCGTTGCCTATTTAGCCGCGTCGTGTATATTTTACGCGCATATTTTTATAATATATTCTTTTTCTTTCTGACGATATATATATATTATTATACATGTGTATTATTTTCTTTTTAAACACACTTTTCGACGTGTTGCGAAAATATTACTCTCGGGGGGGGGGGGGGAAATCGTACGGAATCGCACACTCGTTACGTACACATTATGAGTTTCGTATCGATTGATTGAGAGGAAAGAAAAAAAAATAATAGATGTTTGTGAATACGTCGTTTTAGCGCCGAATTTCCCGGATAAATATTATAGAATTTTGTAATCGTACGAGTATGTATACATTCGAAAACAACGGGATAAATTCAATTGTTTTTGATGAGGGGGGGGGGAGGGGAAAGGAACGTTTCCGAGCGGAACTCCGTTTTAATATTATTTATTATTAGTAATGTATAATAAATGTGTTATAGTAGAGTACATAATTTACGATTAACCACAAACAGTAGTATACAACTTCTTACAATAAAACTGAAAATGTTTACAAAAATTGTTTTCGTTAATATATAGTACAATTAATATATATATATATAGTACATATTTTGTAAAAATGTCCTAGGACCATTAGTTTTGAACAAAAGTAATTTTCCGCGAACGAATAATATACGCACGTTGTGGAAAAATGTCACGAAGGATTTTCAAGAATTTTTTTCTTTTTTTTCTTTTGGCTCTGTTATATAGTCGAAGTAACGTACGTCTGACGTTGCATTAAACTGTTAAACGTTAGGACCGACAAATTACGTCTTTTACGAATTAAATACCGCGTAATTGTTATCAATAGCCCGGAATTGAAAGCGTTTTTGTCGAAAATTCCTTCCTCCCGATATCGTAAAAAAATTACATAATGTTTCAAGTTCCTATAACTATTAGTTTCAAAATCACGATGTATCAACGATAATTGATTCCTCCGGAATGCGTTTTTATGTAATTTTTCGATAGTTTTTTTAAACGCTTTTGAGAAATATAACCTCTCCGAAATAGCAAATGGATGCGATTTGCTACGGGAAACAAACCATGACGGTAAAAATTCTACCTCGTGATTAGAATTTTCGGGTACCAAATCCCACGAACACAAAATACATTTTTAATGTTTCCACACTATTGCGGTAGCGTGGAAACATTATTCATCCACGCTATTTATTTATTTTTTCGTTTTCGTTAATCGGGATAAACTTTTTTTTCTCGGCGTTCTTACACGGGACTCCACTTTGAACAATCTTTAAAATAACTCATCGGTACACGCGTATTTCGATATCGCTCAGGTATAACGAAGTCAAAGTCATTTGGATTTCGCTTGTTCTTTTTGCAGGCTTTGAACAGTTTAAATTTGGAATGCTATAGGCATTTCGGCAACTACAAAGCATCCATCGTCTACACCAGTCAATATATATATATATATTCTGAATTTATTCCAAATAATGTAATTAAAATGTTTGCCGTGTTCGTCACTCATAACGAACAGAATGAATACTAACTGTATTTGCGTATGGAGTGAGAAACTCGTTTAAACTTTAATATTTACTTTTCGACCAATTTTCGTTCGACCCGTTGTTTTTCGAGTAGTAATTAACGGGATACCGGCAACAAAAACTTTAAGGGTTTCGTCGCAGCTCAATCAGTGTCGAAAAATATGTTTGAACGATTAACCACAACGCGCAAATTTCACAAGACCGAAGACCGGACTAACGAAAAAATTATTTCCATGCGACCGGGAATCGGATATTATACACGGATCAGAAATAATAAAGACACGCGGCACACATGTCATACATTATACTCGGTTTAAATTAGACGATGCGCTTGCGATACATTTTTTTTTTTTGTGTACACTATTTATAGTCTTTAAGAGTTGAACTGGCACGGTGTAGGGTATACAATAATTATTAATAATTCTGTATACTTATGTGTGGTTTTCGAGTTTGATTATATATTCGTATTGTGTATAATAGTTTATACTTGACTATATTACACAATCACAAAATTGAAACAAGTACAAAATGTACAAGTTTTTATACACGTGCCTATAAATTGTATAGCGAAAGAAACGCACAATTTTCCTTTTATGTGCCTACAGAGTTTAAATAAGACTTCTCATTTCTCCCTTTCCCTCCCCCGTATTTTCGACATTCCTATATTGTAACTCGTATGTATTTACGCATTTTTCTTTTATAATAATAATAATAATAATATATTATTATTATTATTATTATTAAAGACACTTAAACTCTTCTCAATGTAGTTCGTTTAATGTGTCGAAATATATTCGTGTAAATAGGCAAAATAATTTGGCGAAGGTTTTAACGTCGACTATATCATAATAATGTTTAATTGCTATGCAAGATTGGCGAAATGAAATGTCGAAGCAAAAATAATATATATATATATATAATATACCCCTTTTAAATTATACAAATATTACGTAAAGGTTTTACGAGCATAACCCATATTTGTGTAAGTACATTTTTTTTCTTTTTTTACTTCTCATTTCGATTCTACAGCTTCGATTTCTCTCCTCCAAAATCCAAAAAAATTTATTGGACACTCGGGTTTTGGCGATTTTAACAAAAAAAAAATCGCAATTTACCGCGTTTAAATCTGCCAAGACCTGAAAGCCTTGTGGTGTAGATATCGTGTAATAATATGATGTATAATCCTGTTTGCTGCTTTTTTTGTATATGTAGATAGATCATATACAGTTTTTTTTTTTGTTCTTTTTACTGAGAAATAATCTTGAATAAACACTAAAACGCGTATGTAGGCTCGTGTTGTTAAATTATTTTGTTCTTACTCAAACGTTTGATGTTTGTTCAACGGAAAATATAATATATTTTCTTTCTTTTTTTCAAAACTCAAAAGAAAAGTGCCCCGTTTGCAGTTGCGTTAACGTGTACTATATTTCGGTAAATAGTTTGACGAATAATTCGAAACATTCAAATACCGAATAATATATAACGAAAGTAAAGCTCGTATTATTCGATAGCGCGCATAACAATAAATTACATTAGGTATAGTCAAACGGGGGAATGAAAACCGATTAACGTTCATTTTATATACATTATTATAATATATGCAACTTGTTGAAACCGCCCTAAGTAGTTCGACTACTCAACACATTTTATATTGATTTTGAAATTTTATTTATTTTACGTACTTGTTTTTATTTCATTACTTTTTATTCGCGCGCGGAATATCGTTTTTTTTTTTTTTATTTCTTCGTGTTTAGAAATCGTTTTCAAATTTAACAAATAAATCATCGATAATAATACGAACGATATAAGATTATATAAAAATAGTATAGTTTACTATTTTTATTTGTTAAACGTGATTTTACCGTTGTTTTAGTAAAAATATTCGCGTAAAATCACAATTCGCGCTATTCAAACAAACAAAAAAAACAAAATACCCAACAGTATTGATAAAATTAAACTGATCAAACGGTTTAAATGTCTAATTGATAAAAAATTAGTCGGGTGAATTTATCGAAATTCAAATTTCAAACACTTAAACGTAATCATTTAG
The DNA here is from genome assembly GCA_032441825.1 of Chaetogeoica ovagalla. Lineage (NCBI taxonomy): Eukaryota > Metazoa > Arthropoda > Insecta > Hemiptera > Aphididae > Chaetogeoica > Chaetogeoica ovagalla. The sequence goes on along the minus strand of CM063732.1, from coordinate 3,925,305 downwards.
ATCATAATGGTTTTCGAACAATTCTTTTGTAAAATAAATGTGTTCAAATTTTCGACTATTCAATACCACCGAAAACGTCTGAAATGCTTTTTTTTTTATGGGATTTGTCAGTAGTCTTTCCATACATACGTTCAACAGAAAATCGCTGGGAGTATCGAATAAACCGCATCGTCGTGAAATCAATGACTTAGAGAATTTTCATTTTCTAATGGATCTCGACATTCGTAATGCGTTTCATCACTCTACAAGATTTGCGAATTAAACGAAGAGAAAAATCATATCGACAAAAAAACAGTAAACGCGCAGCAACAAAATAAAAGAACACACATACCTGTCGAATGTCACACTATTACTACTAGTACTTTTTCATATCATTTATAGTATAATCGATCTTATACATTTTTTTAACGCTTACTTTTTAATTTTTTCTTTTCTTTTAACATATTTACTCGATTCCCTCCCGTAATTACATAATATATATATAGTAGAATATTTACCAATTCAAAAGTATTTTGGAATTTCGTGAAATATAATTTTTTTTTTACATATAATATGAAATTTACTACGAGGATATTCTAAAACATATTGTACGTTTATAAATCGGATTGGTCTCCAAATACTTCTGTCGAATCAGGCACGTAGTCGGGATTTTATTTTTTTACGAGGAGTATGTTTGAAAAATGTTGGAAAAAGTTGAAAATTCGATATATTTGATTAGTTATTGAATAATAGGCTTAATCAATTATCGAACATTTCAATCGAATATTTATATATAATTTAGGACTCTTGTTCGAGGTTGAATCGATTTCGAGTCAATAAAACGAAATGAAAATCATTGCGAGAGTATTTGATATTGATATACACGTGTAGTTTACGAGGAAAATAAATAAATAATCGTTTTCTCAATATAAAATCGTTTTCATTGCATGTTGTTTAAAAAAAAAAGAAACCGATTTTTCGCGAGAAATAAAAAACATTTATTTTATATATATGCGTATATAAGTATACGTAGAACTCGAATTCAGTCGAACGTTTCTTTTTAATATTGTTTTACAACATTTTTACACGATACACGTTATAATTCAATCAAAAAAAAAAAAAAATATTATTATTATTATGATATAGAATTATATGGAACTATTGGAGCGCAACCGACGAGATTTCAATTACGAGCGATTGGACAAAACGATTCATACAGAAATTCCAAATCGACCAGATGCAAGAAGCACTCGGACTCCGGCTCAATTCCACAAAATGAATAAATGGGATGTCTATGAAAGTCTTCGGCTCTCTTTCTCTTATATGCCGATCATATTCTCTCGTCCTTCCTGGTGTTTCGGTAAAAGATTCGTACGCGTATATTATACGTTCGTGGAGGCTGACGGATGTTACTGTTTGTGCGGCTGGTGGTGAAGTGGAGAAGGAGGCTCGGCTTTGGCGGCGGGAAGAGGCTGTCCCGCGCCGCACTTGGCAGCCGCCGAATCGATGAAGACCTTTGTAGAAAACGCGCTAGCTCGAGCGGGGATCCCCGTGCGCGCGACAGAAACCCTTCGGATTTCCGAAATAATTGCTCGTTTCTCTTTTGTTCGGTCGTCGCGTACGTTATACGCGTATATAATTTAATATTATTACACGCACGCACATGACGTGCGACGCGTGTAAAAATTGTAATTAATCGATAAAATAAATACCCGAGTTTATTGATACGAATGTATGAAATGTGGTAAACATTCGAATCAACAGATTGATCGTTTTCAGCTAGCTCGACGTAATATACATTGTCGTGGGCCGTAACGATATCCCGAAACGCGACGGCTAAAGGCCAAACCTGACATTTTTTTTTATCCGGGACATTTTTCCGTCGGTTAAAAGGCCATTATAGACACATCCTTTTTTTTTTTTTTATGCGCCGTATAAGTGTTACCGTGGCAAAGTGTTGAGAACGAATGACCATTCCATCGAATCGCTTAATTTCGCCAACGTATTAAATTTTAATGATACTCTAAGTAATCGCGACAATTACTTGAATTCCTATTTAGATTGCCAATTGTGTGTGTCGTAGGCGCACATCGGTAAAACGTACTTTTTAAAAGTATTCGGAATACATGGAAAAAAAATTATTCGGTTTATGTGTTCGAATACTTCGTGAAAATAGTATTCCCTCAATATTTTTAATATTCGCGAAGAGTATTCGAAAACAATTTCTTTTTAGTACCTTAATAAGAATCTCAAATCCAGTAAGTGTACTATTTTATTCAATCGAATATAAAGAGTCATCGATTTGTATTTTTTTTTTTTTTTTTTATGAGGAGATTTAATAAATTTTTTTTTATATATAAATTCCGTGATTATAAATTAACACAATATTTAACAATGTAAATTACCAAATACCAATAATTGTCATAAAACAGAACACTGTTATAACAAAATATAACGCAATCGAATATAAACGATTATTTCGTATATAGGGTCGAATACATATTTTCACGTAAACGAGTGATAAACTCGTAAAATAATAGTTTATGATAATTATATAATATTGAAACAATTGTTTTTTTTTTTTATATTTCGTTTCGTTAATAACAATAATATTTATACACGTAGAGTCAATTGCAATAAACGACATTATTGGCCGCGGGGTTACGTTAATACGAGACGATTTCTCATTTCCATCCGCAGCCTCTCGACTACGCGTGTGACTGTGCACGTGTGTAAAATATATTCTAAAAATAATTTCTTACGCTGCAGTGCACGTCGCGGATTAGTTTGTGTTGAATAAACACGTTTAAACAACAGTCTCCGATGACGTGTTGTAGTGGTAAATAAATTATTGAGTACACGCCAATTATTTAAGAAATTCTTTTGGGGAGAAACGATGAAATGAATAATAATAAAAAAAAAAAAAATGTACTCGTACATTTTCCAAGACTATAGTGCACAAGACTGATTGCGACGAGCGCCGTTCTAAAACCATTGAGATTTTTCGAAAATGTAAATCGCACGTCGTTACAGCGATCAAATGCGTTTTAAGGGGGGTTTTTTTTTTATGAAATCACCAAACGGTAATTATCGAACGGGATTAAAAGTCAAATGCTCGAAGCATTTAAATCGAGTTAACAAAATACTTATATGACTCGGATGTCGTAATCGTCAGTTTTGACATTTTTTTTTCGTACGGAAAAAATGAATCGTTATAATTTATAGAAATAGAATTTTCAACAATATTTATGTGAGACACGAAAATATTACTCATTCCACGGCACTTCGTCTTGAACGTGTTTATGGGTAAAATAAACAACGAACGTTCAAAATTATATTAAACTATTATACGAAATACGCCGAATTTTATAAGTTATAAAAAAAGTCGATAAAATATATACAAAAACGAAATTACATAATGCTATTATTAGGACGTGCGGTAAGTAGTTTCTGATACATGATTTCCCTTTACCCGTCCATAAACTTGTTTTAAATTTTCCACATGCTCGCCAAGTGCGTGCAGATATTTTAAACGATTTTTAGGTTTCTTGTTTGAGACGAAACGTATGGAAATCGTTTTCTGGCGTCCAGCGTTATTCTATCAAAAAACAAGTCTTAAAAGACGATCGTCGTTAGTGGAATTACTGAAGGAACAAACAAAAAAAAAAAAAAAAGAAGAAGAAGAAACCATTACAGGTTGTTTGGATTATACACTCGGATATACAATAAGCGTACGATGTGTGTACGCTACGGTATATAACGATTTACGTAAATTATTATCGTAAAATAAGAATTCCGCCCGGAGATACCCTGCAACAGACGTGGTCTGTAATCCGAATACTCATAGATGATAATAAATACATTGGTACGCTATTCTTTTATATTAAAAGTACATTAGGTAGCGGTCCGTTTTACGAAAGAGAGGAGTCACTGTATTTCAATGGTGTTCTCTTTCTCAATATACATATTTTAAGGCCATTGCATTGAAATTATTATATTTATTATATTCAAGTCGATATTATTGTATAATTATTATTTATTATAAACTATACACGACGATAACGGTTATTTTATATATAAAAAAAAAAAAAAAATCGTCGTTATTATCTCTTATTATATCACATTCGAACACGGCAGAAACAGTAATTCCGATAGTGGAAGAAACAATTACGCCTCCCCATATAATATGTGTCCATTTACCCAGCCGTATATTTATTATCTACGGGACAATACTGTATTCCGAATACTTTTTAAAGATCAGTCCATATTTTAAATAGTACATATACATAAAGACAATCGTTTAAATGTAAATTGTTATGAAAAAAAAAATTACGAGTAGCATAAAACGACATCTGCAATTATTATTTTATCGATAATTTTGCAATATCTGGTTTGTGAACCCAGTTTTATTCAAGTAATCGAGTGTATTTGATTACAACTTGTTGTATTATTTTATAACGAATTGTTTACTATTAATTATTCACTATTGAATAATGTTTGGGCACAATCACAAACGTTCACCGGTTTTGACGACGACGGTTTTCATCCGAACGGTAATAAAATATGAACTGCGATTTTTTTTTTTTATATATAAAATTATCGTTGTATAAAATAACACGTTTTTTTTTGTTAGAATATTGTTTTTTTTTCTGCAAACCAAGTGCTATCGTGAGAGGTGGTGACCGATGAGAAAATCGGTTTTGTCGTTCACAAATTTACAATAGTTTTTTTTTTTAACGCGCTTACGCACGCATTGAAATTGTATAGGAATCGCGCCAGCGACACCGGTAAGAAAAAAAATAACACTCGGTCCCGGGAACAAAAACGCTCTCTGACGATTTATGATTATTGATTAGTCACACGCTATACAATACGTAAACGTCGTCATAACATACTATTAATTATTGTTACACCACTCAACGTGTGAATAGTAATCTATTATTTATAATAATAAAATATGTTCTTTAAAAGTGTGTGTATGTGTGCATAAGACGCGACGAGGTTCCAGTCACCGGGGCGTCTCCATATATACAAACACATTCAATTGCGTATCTTCGATTTATCTCCGCTGTGGTGGTTTTAAAATAAAACTTAAAAAATTCCTCCCCTACCGCTATAAACGATTTTATATAATATTTTTAATTAAAATATGTGTAATTATTATTATTATTTTTAGTAACACATTTAAACGGATATCTAACTGTATATAAATCGAATAGTAATAAATCGCTCGTCGAGTAAATAAAACTTGGTTGGATTCGAATTTCAGAAAAAATTCTAACAATGGTCCAAACGTCTGTTTTCATCGGAGAGTTCAGCGAGAATATTTCTTTAGGATTTATCGCGTTCTTTCCGCCAATTGTGTACATAGCACAATATAGTAAGACCATATCGAGTCTCCCCAGTTAACAATTAACGTTTTATTTGAATTATAAATTATATTCACTGCAAATCTACAATATCTCTGACGTAGGATTCCACGAACAAGTTGAATCGGAAGTAATTTACTTGTTGTCGACTAGTCGATGTAGACGCAGCTGAGTGGGAAATCGACCAAAACATAATAATAATAATAATAATAATAATAATAATAATAATAATAATAATAATAATAATAATAATAATAATAATAAAAATAATATTAATTGATCTATTGGTCTTGGAAGAGAGAGGAATAATCCGATCCCTCCTCGTCAAAACGCCACCGGACACATTTGATGCGAAATCATTAATGAATAATGTGTGTACTTATAACATTTTGCTTGGGTTGAATACTCTACAAAGCTTCGTCGCGAAATTATTATGTTTTGGTTTTTGTTTCGTCGTTTGTCGTTTGTCTGAATACATTTCATTGAATTTCAAGCGTTACATACCGCAATCGTCGTTTATTTAAGAAAAATTAAAATAATATTTTGCAAACTTTAAATAGCCGGTAATTTTTTTTGTAACGTTTTAATTTTTTTTTTGTAAATATTGTTAAACTATAATAAAAATTACCACACGTTTAGGTTTAAATACCCAATTGTCGCGGTATAATCAAACTACAAACCACGTGATTTTAGGAATTTTCAAAATTCTACATTTATTATTATAGTTCAAAACCGTTTGAAATACTTCAAAGTACAATAATATTAAAATAATAAATTATTTTTTTTCTTTTTAGAGGGCGTTTATTATTACAAAACACAGTGATATTACATTTTTTTGCAATGTTGAATGTATAATATTACAGAATTATTTTCGTTTTTTCGCTCTTTTTCTCTAGATGTTTTTCTCCTCTGCTTAGAAACGTATGGCTATTAATAGCGTATATAATGTGACAGCTTATAGGAGCGTTCCCTTTAAATGAAAAATTGTCCACGTGTCCGTAGACTGACATAAATAAAAATTGCATACGTTTTATAACACCAAAATATGTTTTTCGATTAGCTCAGAATGTAAAGAGCAACTATACGGATCAATATAGTATAGAAGCCCTAAAAACTCTTTTTAATCCTATGATTATTGCAAACTTTCGCTGTTCAATTATACGACCAGTTCCTAATGGACAATTTAATAATTTATACAAAAAAAAAAAAATGTACCGTTTTTGAAAGATTAATTGTGATTACATATAATTAAATAATATAACGTCGCGTTTATACTATTTTTTTTTTTTTTTTTTTTTGGTTTTTCGACAATAACAGCGTGTTCGTCTTGGGGGAGAAAAAAATCCGTTTAAATCAAAAACCGTATCGCCACTGAGATGATTGATTTTATTTAGAGGGTACACCTTGATCGCTCTGTAAGTCCAAAGCGGTTATAAATACATTATATATATATATATATTATATATAGAACGGGTTGGTATAAAACGCGTATTGTTGCAGCGTTGTTCGGTGGAAATAGTTAAGAATGCTCTGTGGTCCATAACGCGTGAGAAACTGTAATAATATGATGATGATGCGCGTAAGGCGTTGATAAATTAGGTATGAGAAAAATGTGTACGAGGTGTGAACAAAAAAAAAAAAACGATTACATATTATTTAAATATATGTACAGGATGCGCGTCGTACGGTCCGAGTCAGAACGTTAAGATATTTGTTAAGCGTGAAAAAAAAAATGAAATGAAATTCTAATTTAATCTAATCGTATTTTTTTTTCCACTGTCGAAGGTTATAATATTACGCGTAGTAGTACGCTGATGAAGGAAAATATTTTATGATTTCGAGACGAACGAAAAATCGGAGACCGCGCAGTTACATTAAAAACGGAAATCTTTTTTTTTTTTTTTTAGACAAGAAGAAAAACGTCGATCAGCGAATTTTACATTAGAAATAATTTACTTTATCCGAAGCCAATGCGAACGACGACGAGGTTCAATTGTATAAAGCGATCAATAATCAATATTGAGCAATATTATTGACAGCCCTGTGTAGATATTGAGGGATTGTAGAATATATTGAAGAAATTAAACATGGTTGGAAATTTATTGCGCGAAACACAAAATTATTGTACGTTTGAATAAGATATTTACGGTTTGAATGTGAAACAACACGTGTATTGTCGTTACTCGCGAATTGTGAGTTGTAACGGTTTATAACTAACAAACTAACTAAAAGTTTACAAATATTTTTAATTCCATTGATTTCCACTACATCATTTTTCTACACACAAGCATGAGAATTTTGTTAACCAAAATGGACGAACGCGCATTTATTTATTATCGAATGGTATTCAAGTTGTATAGGGGATCTGCCGGCATTTTGAAAAGTGAAATCTAATCGATCATTCCTCAATCGAAATCGTGAGCGACACAGCCAACGATTATTTTTCAACTGAATGTTGGGCAGTAATATTGAGAGGTTTAAGGGAAATTAATATTGACACAATTTAATTGACTCCAATATTATTGATTGTGTGGTATCCGCTTCCTTAGTATTTACAGATTTTCGTCTCGGCGACGAGGAGAACGCGAATCGAAACGGGAATAAAATCGGTCTTATATAAATTTACCACAACGCGCGATAATCGCTTTACCGTTATCCGTTTTCATTACGTCATTTATTCGGTGAATTGCGTCGGAAAAATACATTTGTTTTAATAAACATTTATATAAAATATACTCGTACGTTTAGCGAATAATGACTTGAATAATAATAATAATAATTATCATATAAATTCTGTTTTGGAAATTACATAATACACAAAGAAATTAAACATAAAAAATTTTAAAATAGTTTGAATGTACAGATTTTAAAAATATTACTTTATATCAATATTATTCATTATATAATATAATATATAACACAGCCTTTTTTTTTTGTTACAAACGATTCATTATATACCCAATTTCTTCGCTGTTCATATTTATTAATGTATATGAATTCCCTCTGTGTAATTTGTTCACGCTTTTTTTTTTTTTTTTTTATTCTGCTTTTTGCTTAATACCCTTTGGCTCAATTACAGTATATTCACATATACACATTAAATAAATATACAAATTGATTAATATAAATAATATTACGGTATAATTGGTAACATAATGATGATGTAAACATACAGGTAACCAGAGTAAATCTATTAGCCGAATCTGCCCTGCACATTCGTCATCCGAGTCGTCGTTTTTTAACTCCGTGGTTGCGGTCTCTCAATGCCACCTTGGAAGCTGGTTACAATAAGATACATTTCAATGTGATATGTCGTTTGCTCGACTCCTGCAGTACACGAGCGAAAAATTCATTTTGTATATAGAAACAGGCTTTTGCTTCTGCCCCGATCCGTTCCGAATCAATTTAAAATCGACCACCATATTCCGTGTGGTACGTTCTCGAACGCGTCGTTTCGTGCACCCGGGACTCTTTGCACACCTCTTGTAAAGAAAATCTGTCTGGATTTGTAGAACGCGTTTCGATTTAAATCATTTTCATGGTGCGTGCGTTAACGGGAGATTCGGATTGCTTCTCTGACATTGCGTATGGATTCAGCGCAAAGCGACTTACAAAGTCTTATATTAACTGTACACGTTAAAGCCAGTTGAAAAAAGAAATATTAATTTATAAAACGATATTGACGATTGTCGTGGATATATTGTTATCCTGCGCGTAGTATCAAGCCCACGGCACCGTCAACGGTTTAATATTATATTTTATAATGCGATTATATTACTAATGCTCGTGTAATCCGTTTAAATAACATACGCGACGACGACGACGCTTCGGTGGTCCGTCCGACTCGTCTATACGAACTGTGTACCACCCCGCTCTGATGATCGTCACAATCGTATAATAATAATAATAATAATAATAATAATAATAATCATCGACGTCGTTGAAATACGTTTCTCCGTTAAAACTATTTTATTATTTTTTGGTAATGCTCGAAAATAATTTCAAACGTTTTCCATTCATACGCGATGAAATGTGCACAACGAACTGGCAATAATATTATAATTAATAAGTACTCTGGGACGGTATCTACACAGACAACAATTATATTTAAAACGGCAGCATATCGTATTCGCATACATTTGTTTATCGTTAACTTCAATCCAAACAACGTAACTTTTAGTTGTCTAATCTTATTAATTTGTAAAGGAAAACATTTATAACATTTATAGTCAAAACTGAATTAATCTGATAAAAAAATTAACGAGTAAACCGAGTAATTCGACAATAAAATATAATATACTCGTCCGAAAACACACAGTAAAAAAAAAAAAAATAAATAAATAATATCGCTAAATAATATACTGCAGATCGCATTGTTAAATAAAATACACTCGAAAAATAGTATCGTTGAAACCACGTTTTCGGTGCGTCTGAACGTCTTTTTTTATTATTTTTTCAAACACATAATGGATACAGTAAATGTATATTTATAGCGCGTTACACGTGCTGCGTTAGACATCACAATTATACTTCGTCGTATATAACAGCGAGCCTTATTTGACTGACTAATGATCTGCAACAACAACTCGTCCGTTTTAACGTTGAAAACGCTCTATAAATTATTATTATACGCGCGCGATCTAATTTTACACTTTACCGTATTCTTGTCCCGTCCACCTCTCACGAATAATCAGAGTAGAAAAGGCCGTGAATTCGGTCCTAGCGGCCACGGAACGTATATATGCGTTTATATTCCGTAAACGAGAAAATACGTTTAAAAAAAAATAATAATAATTATTTTCTTACGATTTAAAATAGCCATTGGCGAATTTTACGAGGTGTGTGCCCCGTACGAACGCGTAGAATAATTTTCGAATAAAATCGTCCGGACCGAGTGAATATTAAATTTACACGATATTTCTCGAACCGTTTCGTGGTTATTAAAAGCCGAACGAAAATTTCACCGGTTGAAATGTGAAGAACGCAGCGATCTACACTGAACAGTTATTGAAATTCGCTCTCATCAATACTCGAAAGAATATTATTCTCGGTTTTAATTCCCCGCTCCCCTGTCGCCTCAACGTCACAACTGTCAATGTACGCGCATTTCATTACACATACGTATATATATATATTTTTTTTTTATTTATTTGAACCAAATAAGTGAATTGCTCGGACAAAGACTTCGAAAGTTTTGTTATTACTATATAATCGTTTTGAAAACGATGATAAATCCATTTCAAAATGTATTTGATTACCGTAAGTTTATAATCGATAAAACGATTCCGTTATTCGATCGTATTTTTAAATATGCTCGGAACGAGTCCGTGAAAAACGGATTACAGATTTCGTATATATGTATGAAAAATTGTCGTAAAATCTACTAGAAATGAGTCAACGGTTAACCCGTTTTTTGTTTTCGTACAAAAAGAAGAAAAAATTCAATAAACGAATTAAAAAAAAAAAAGAAGAAATTGACTCGAATCGAAATAGCTGTGTTGTTGACTCGACCGATATATTTGAATTTCGGATTAACGTTTAAATTAATCGTTTATAAAGGGTTTAAAAAAAAAAAAAATTCGTTCTTGTTCCCGGCCGCTCTGATCGTATTACTACAACATAGCGATATACGCTTTTCCACATTGAAATTCGTTCAACCTCCCTCTGAGAGTGGAGAATATTCGCCGGGACGATAATTGAAATCGCGCCTTTGTGTACATAATATCGTATATATATATATACTCGATTACAAATCAGTTTTGTACGAGATATATTTAAAAAAAAAAAAAAATGTCTTTTTTTATTTCCAAACGCATTTAGACTTAAAACGTCTTGGAAACGTCTACCTCCGTAGTTGTCACGTACATTATATTAATACCGTTTCGAGATATCAGCGTGGCCCTTTCAAAAGTCCTTAAAACACTCTCCTCCCGCCGCGTCCCCGTTTAACCAACCTCGCATCCCGTAACACGCGTCGCACACGCCCGCGGGAAATTCGATAAACATTACGGCGGCGGCCACGATATTATATACGATAATCCCTAAAACTGCGGCTTTACTCGCTCACTATCTCTCTCACTCTCTTACTCGAAACGAGGTATATTCAATGTTTATATTATGAAGTTTGCACGAAATTCGTGAGTTATTCGACAATGTGGCGTACTCAGTATTCCAGGGGAATGCAGGGGACGCATAGAAGCTCGATTGCGTGTAATGCGTAATGCCCCACCTCCGATCAGCAATCGAAATTTACATTTAAAACATATGTTCGACCAGAATTTTTTACTCACGAGACTCGCGTGGAAAATCGCTCGGTAGTTTTCCTGATATAATGTAAGCGCTCGTTGTTAAAACACATCCGTGTCCGCACCCCGTGCAGTAACTGGGAGCGCTCGTTTTCAAAATTGAAAACTACTCGGGGATTAGTCAAACTGGGTCTTAGTGGTCTAAACGCCACGTCAAAACGGAGTAATTTTGATGACAATAGTTTAAACGTTGAAATAACGTGTTGACCGAATGTAACGTGACCATACCGAATTCGTTTAACCGGCATAAGACTTTGTATGTGCGTTGACCGTAATGCTTTTTTTTGCTTTTATAACTATAAAAATTATATCGTAAATAAATATAATAACGAGTGTTTTATCAAAAAACGTTTCGATACGTTAAAGTTTTATATATATTGTTATCGCGTTATTACATATATATATTATTCGAGATTTATAATATGAGTTTTCAGATACGATATGCAGACTCCCGGGTAAATCTGCTTGCATCGATGTACTTAGATACGCGCCACTGCGTGGCTAAAAAAAATAGAAACAAAAAAATGGTAATAAAATAGAAACACGAAAAATCTAACGTGATTTTCCACGAATACATTAATTTAATTATTATCATAATATTAAACACATAACTGTGTGTGTGTGTGTGTGTGTATAATATTGTAACGTAACGTATACGATTTGTATAAACGACTTTCGTTCGAATCCGCCGTTCGTTAGACGTGTGTCAACCACTACTCGGTGCGAAACTCTAAAAAAGAAATACACGTCGTGTGTTTGTATTTCAATCGACCGAGTAATATAATGTACGGTCGGTTGATATTTTTATTGCGTGGAATTTGTTAAACCGTGCGTGCTTTTAGTGTCAATATACACATGTTATAATAAGTTTTTTTTCCTTTATGAATACGAATAAAACTGGTGTGGAAAGAAAAATTATAACAACAATGACCAATAAATCGCCTTGTTAAACCTGCAACGTTGTTAAATATTAAACGTCTAACTAACGCGTATATACGTCCAATTACACGTCGTAATATACGCTGTTAACAAAAAAAAAAAAAAAATACGAATTCAAACTTATCCGCTGTGTATTGTCGAGTTAAAAATACTCGATCGAAAATATTCTCACCAAATAAATAAATAAGTAGTAAATCTTTTTAAATGCGAATTCGTGTACGCGCGCGCGATACATACGAGTAATATCACATAAAATACATAAACCTTTATTAGAATAATAATCGCGTTTAACCTATGGTTTTTGCATTGTATAAAAACGAGCAGACGAATTATAACGATAAGTTGTGAATAGCATTTACGTATGTGTTTCGATTTTGCGTCATAAATGTTTATGACATTTTTTGGGACGCTTTTAAAGCGAAAAATTCGAATCGACAGTGTTGAGTTCGGTGTTGGAATTAATTTTGTTTATTATGATACACGCATTCGAATTATACCGATATAATATTTATTGTTTTACGGTCGATACTTTTTTGTCCGTACGTCGTGATAATTATTACAGTTAAAAAAATATATCGTACAAAAAAAAAAAACAAGAATTTTTTTTGATATTTATTCTATAACAAATAAAAATAATAATAATTCATATCGTGTTTTATGAAATTCGAAACGTCCCGTTCGAAAATCGTGGTACCTAAACATTAGAATTGTATAAACGAATTTGTGTTCTTTCAAATGTAATTTTAATATTACGTAAACACGTACAAATTATTGGTGAATTTTTTTTTCAAAAAAAAAAAAAAAAAAAAAAACTCTAATTAATTTTACATTTTCTGTGTTGTTTCAACATTTTGGACGTTGCGCGTAGAACGCTTAAATAAAACACGTTCGCCCCGTGTAACGTATATGAATTTATATACGTTACGAGACAGTAATAATTCGACGCGGACGGTTTGCGCGGACAACACCACCGCAGTCAGTCGACTGAATAAAACGTCTACGAAAATAATGTCGAACGTCTACCGCGTTCGGCCGTCTGCGATTTTCACAGCGAACTATTTTTTTTTATTCGCGCGTTAAACTCAAAACGGCCGGTTGGAAACGTTTACGGATTTAACGTTATTGTTGAAAAATTTGCCGTGCGCGTTTGAAAATCCAACACAAATCGTCAATGTTTTAGGCCGTTAACGATATTTTTATTCGTACGGTTTGTGGAAGCCAAGCGCGGTAGGCACACGGCGGATGTGCCGCGTGAATGTTAAAACGTTACGTCGATTCGAGCGGAGGATTTTTATTTTTCATTTTTTTTTTGTCATCGTGGCTGTACGCGTTTGAATTTTCACTAATAAACGCGTAAATAGTACGTGCCGTAGTGATTTCTATTAATCGTTGTGATTGATTCAATAAACGGAATTAGGAAAAAAACAATCCATTCGTTTAATTCTACAGTCTCGTATATGAACAGTGCGAAATGCGTTCCGGCAGACGTTCCGATCATTCAGCGCGCGCAGTAAATCAATCCACACGGATTGATCCGCGGCAACTAGTCCTGCTCCGAATCCCGCGTTCTAACAATTCAAATTACAGTTATGCGCCAAATAGTTTAAAATGCAAAAGAAAACAAAAAAAAAAAAAAAACGTTCATCGGTTGTGCTCGGCTTTTTATGAGAGTCGGCAACACCGTCGCGCGCGAAGAAATCAAACCACAAAATACGCGCGAAAAACGATGTGACGATCGTCGGGAGTCGCGGTTTTGTCGGTTGATGGTGACGTCCCTTAAATTATAACGTAAACACCGGGTAAGGCGATGAGGTTGTAATCGGTGAATTTCTCACGAACGTCAACTGTTTGCGCTTCGCGTTTTGGTTTCGTTTAGCCCGAGTCGCGCTGTGCGGGTGTACGCGAACAAAATTACGTCCGCACGACAGCCCATTTATCCGGCCGTTGCACTGAACTTATTAACTGTCGGCGGGACGGGATGAAGAGAGGAGAGGAAAAAAATTGCGATATCATTTCGCGATTGGCGGCGGATTGCCGATGAAATCGTTGCATTTTTTTTTTTATTCTCGCGTGGAAATAATATTCGTCGAACAAGGTTTTGTTGTAAAACGGAAATTTACGATTTTATTCCGTCGCGAAATGCGCGTTCATTGCTCGGCGCACTAACATACGTTCGTTGCACTTACAGATATGAATAAAAAAAATACCGAAAACGTAACGATCGGTAATACGTACTACGATTAGATTTTCACGACTGAAACACGCGTTTTAATTGTGACAAAATACACGCGCTTGCGCGTTTTCACGGAGGAGGAATAACACTTTAATATAAAGTTGTAAATTACATTTCATTAGCTCTATATATTACGGTATGAATAAACTCTGAAGTATATGAAACAAATAGTGATTAAAACATGTAACATAGCGCTGTGATTGTACCAAAATGTTTCCTTATTCCTCCAGTATGGACACATAAATACACGAATATAAATATTAAAAAAATTTAAAAAAAAAAACCTACGTCTGAGGATTTTGGCATATAATTTACCGCGAAATTTATCGAATTTACGTCGATTATAAAGAATTCTGTACAGTGGCCTGCAGAATGAAACTAACCTAAACGACACCGTATGGGTTTTGCAACGTTGTTAAGTTAGTCCGGAAAGATTATTGGCACAACACATTTCCATTTATAACGTTTATTTTTCGTTTATAAAATAGCAACCGCGATGATATTATATCATAAATATTATAGTAAAACTTTGGCCCGTGCACAAAATCGATAATATACAATATTCACGACAGCAGACGGTTCGTGATTGTTTTATATATATATATATATATATATTTTTTTTTTTATCGAATAAACCTAAATACGCGTGTATACGGCACGCAAGGTTTTATGTCGATTAAATTACTTCGCCCTCGGTTTTCGATTAATAATAATAATAATTCATTGTGAATTCGATTTAAATATTGTAATTTTGTGCGCGCTTCGAATGGTCTGTAATCGAATAAGGATACACAACTGTGTTGTGTGCATGTGTATATGTATTAGACCGGAAAAGTACAAGGAGTAATACTCTCGTAAGCGTTTAACGTTGTGTGCGAGGAGCGAACAAACGCGTAGCATTAGAAAAGTATTCGTTTTGAACGTGTTTTTTTTTGACATTATAAATTTAAGAACCGACTAAAAAGAAAAGTACATTTACGTTCGTATATTCAGTTAAACATAAGCGAGCACGCGTAACGCGATGCTGCTACGCACGCGTATAACGCTCGCTGATGTCACGTTTCAGCGGTAGAGTGATAGCTGGTCAGAGAAAGTCAATGAGTCCAGTTTGGCGATCTAATGACGGGGAGTGTTTCATAAAATCACTTGTGACTGAGTTGTGTGCAGAGCTCATAAAGTTTACAAGAGGCTCGAATGTTTTAAACCAGTGGTTCTCAACGGGGGCAATATCGCCCCCCAGTGGGCGGTAAAGTGTCACCGAGGGGCAATGAACTAGTTTTGGGTGGTAGGGGGGCGGTAAACTAATTTTGGGTGGTAGAGGGGCGGCAAACGGTTCACGCAAAAACGTTGTAGATGGTGTCGGTGTGACCTAAAAATAATTCATACTTGATAATCCATATAATAACTATCAGTCACTACTCAATCTATGCAATACACAATAACTTATCTACAAATTTATTATCTTAATTATTTTAGCGATTGTGCGTTGACATTATACTTTATTATAGGTGCCTATATTAACCAACCTTTTAGTACACCGTTTGCTTTGACCCGCGTATGTTGTATTAGTTTTCGTTATATTCAGTCGGTTAGTAACGTGTGTAAAATTGTATTTCCAAAAATGTCTGATGCAAAAAGAAAATGCCGTCAATATAATATGACGTATTTAAAGTTTGGATTTATTCCATCGCCATCCAACATACAGCTCCCAATGTGTTTAATTTGTAATAAAGTGTTCTCCAATGAGGCAATGAAACCAT
This sequence comes from Chaetogeoica ovagalla, assembly GCA_032441825.1. Classification (NCBI taxonomy): domain Eukaryota; kingdom Metazoa; phylum Arthropoda; class Insecta; order Hemiptera; family Aphididae; genus Chaetogeoica; species Chaetogeoica ovagalla. Next base: position 3,908,720 of record CM063732.1, on the reverse strand, counting down.
CTCGTTTGCAGGAACATTTGCAAAAAGTTCATCCTGACAAAGAAAATAAAGATTTGTCGTTTTTCACAAATATTAGGGACAAGTTTCTGAAGGCACCATCGGTCTCAGGCTTATTCGCAGGCTCATCAAAACAATGCGATGATGGTTTGATTGCTTCTTATAATATATCGAAATTGATAGCAAAATCGGGAAAAGCCCATACCATAGGCGAAGAGTTAATACTTCCAGCTGTCAAAGAAATTTTAGAAACGGTTTTACACCATTCAGCCTCACACAGTGTAATAAAAAATGTCCCATTAAGCAACGATACTGTGCGACGGCGAATCGACGAAATGGCGGAAGACGTTGAAATTTCATTATGTGAACTTCTATCATCCACAGAATTTTCACTTCAAATCGACGAATCAACATTGCCGAATAATGAGGCATTACTATTGGCATACGTCCGGTTTGTAAACAAAGGAAAAATCGTTCAAGAAATGCTTTTTGCAAGGACCTTGATTACTGACACTAAAGGTGAATCTATTTTCAATATAGTCAAAGACTTTTTTAAAGAAAAAAATATTCCTCTTTCAATTGTTATATCTATTGCCACTGATGGAGCACCTGCAATGGTAGGACGTCATCGTGGGTTCATAGCTTTTTTAAAAAATGAAATACCCGGTATTTTAGCTATTCACTGCGTCATTCACAGACAACATTTAGTTGCAAAAAACCTCAGTGACCGTTTGCATCAGTCATTACAATATGTCATATCTGCTGTGAATAAAATTCGTAGTAATTCGTTGAACAATCGACTATTTACAAAGCTATGCAAGGAAAACGACGAAGAATTCAATCGCTTGCTTTTACACACCGAAGTTCGCTGGCTCTCCAAAGGTGCCTGCCTCAATAGGTTTTGGAATCTTTTCGATTCTGTGCTTGAGTTTCTTGATGAGAAAGATGTAAAGCTCAAAAACAGGTTGTTACTATTTAAAAGCGATGTTGCTTATATGACCGATTTATTTGCAAAGTTTAATGCCATTAATCTGCAACTGCAAGGTGACGAGCTCAATTTAATAACGTCAAAATCGGTTATTTCTGCATTCCAAAAAAAATTGACTTTGTGGAAGACCAATTTTGGTCGCCAAGAGTTCAGCCAGTTCCCAGTCTTGGCTGATCTGCACAAAAACAGTGAAATAGCTTTCGACAACATACAAGTTTACTGTCAACACCTCGAGTCTTTACATATGGACTTTTCAGAACGTTTTAAGGATATTTTGTCGTTGGAAGTTCCTCAATGGGTCATGAATCCTTTTATAAATATTGAGACAGCAGAGATACAAATTCAAGAAGAACTAATCGAACTTTCAACTGATGAAACATTGAAATCCACTTTCAAGGGTAGTGATCGGCTCACGGAATTTTGGCTTAAAACTAACATAATTCATAATTATCCTGGACTGTGGACTCTCGTTAAAAAAATTTTAATAGCCTTTCCTTCCTCATACCTCGTCGAGCGAGGGTTCAGCACTGTAACAGATTTGATTACAAAAAAGAGAAATCGACTGGATATCGTGACAAGAGGAGATTTACGACTTAAGTTAACAAACATCGAACCTAATATAAAAAAACTTGCTAAAAACCACCAAGTTCAACCATCTCATTGAGCCTAGCAATATATTTTTAAAGAAACTAAAAAATGTATTTATATTTATATTTTTTTAAATAATTAATTTAATTTTTATTTATTTATTTATCAATATTTATTTTTTTTAATTAATTACCATAATACTAGAACTATAAATAAAAAATATATCAAATATAAAAAATAAATAAAAACATGAGTTATTAGATAATTTCAATTTTTTCTTTTAAATTTTCCAAATACCCTTAACCTAACCCTTATTATAGAATTCTCACATTGTAGGGGCCGTTAAAAAAATTTTTGACACTCAAGGGGGCGGTAACTTAAAAAAGGTTGAGAAACACTGTTTTAAACGATCGACGAAACGCATATAATCCGCGGGCGTAAAAACGTTGAGTACCGTAATCCAACGCGTCGTATCAACGCGTCGTATTGTTTGAAAATATACGTTTGTTCGGTTGTATAAAAATAATAAACGTTTATAATTTATCGGTATAACGTAGTTTAAAGAAAAAGAAAAAAGAATCACAAGTGTGAACTAGAAATGATCGTCCTGTCACGATGTTATTATGTTGTATTTTATTGTGGACGGTGTATACACACAGAGGCACATCAGCGCGGTAATGGACGCGAGATGTAATGAAATTATTTAAACGCCTCCCCCTCTCGGTCAAGCTTTAAATACTCCGTGGGCGGATAAGAGCGTCTAAAATGATTGTCTGCCAAACATTCTAACGTTTGGTTATAGAACGCCATTGGCGCGTTAATGTTATAACATTAAAAACGACCGGGAGAACGTTCGTGATTTTCCTAATTTAACAACAGAATATAAACGCGGATCAAACGTTCATTTCGATATAACACTACGGTTTTAGATCAACGACGTGGAAATTATCACTCGTTCTTATTAACGTCAAAACACGCGAATAACAACATAATATAATATGTAAATGTTAACATTTAAATAGAATTCAGCGAAATAATACGTAATCGATATTTTCGAACGCCCGCGTAAATGGCCGCCTATTCGCGAACTTGTTCGAAGCGTTTACGAATCGCTTGAATATATTTATAAATCGTATTCGGTTATTATTTCGCGTTAAATCCAGTTTAAATCAATTTCTTACGGAATTTTTTTTTTTTTTTTTTTTTCTGAAAAAGCGGAACGTATTATAATTATCGCGATTTTAAATTCGTCTAGAATTTAAATTTCGTGTCCAAACGTTAAATGTTTAGATAACGAGTTGAAAATTCTTACGTTTTTTTTTTTTTTGTACATTCGTATACATTAAAAACACTGCGCGTGATTGCGCGTAATACGAAAGAAAAAAAAGAAGATATTCTCCGGTTCTAATTCCGTATAATTACGACGGTACTCGTTTAAAAACGCATTCAAACGTTATCGCGACTAAAATGAGTACTAAAATGAGTTATCCCTATATAAATACACATTTTATGAAATTCTGTATGAATTACGATTATTTAAATATATTTCGTACGTTTAATCATTTCGCGTTTTGTGTATAAAATATATATAATTTTGTTTGACTCCGTGTCATGTCAATATCGATTTTAGTTTCTTTTTCCCTCCCGCACAGCCGCCGCCGGAGGAGTTTTAATTATGACGTCTAAACGCTTTAATTGTCGCGTTTCGTTTTTGATGGAAATCAGTGTTGTTTTTTTTTTTTTTTTTTTTGTAAATAAATCTGCGATTACCGCTCGTGTCGTCCGCGTTGTGTTCTCTCCGGGCTCTAAAAAAATAATTATCCTCTCGGGTTTTCGTAATTTATTTCTACACACGTGACTTATAACAGTAGATTACACACAACGCAATTTTTGTACGACGCGATTTCATCCGTCAACGCGCAGGTCGGTCCGCGCGCATAAGTGGATTTATACTCAATGGTGACTCGCTTCAGACGGTCCGTGTTTTTTTTTTTTATTCGTTTGAATTCGCGTCAATTTTTTAATTTCCAAAAAAAACAACAACATAAAAATTAAAACGAACGAACAACGGTCGCGTCGTTGTAGCCCGCCGGACAAACGTGCGGGGGGGAAACGAAATTCTATTCCGCGTCATTCGCTGGAAAAAAAAAATAATAATAATAATAACACGAGCTAATATTGTAATAACGCAGTCGCGTCGATTACGAGCGTCTATCGTTTTTTTAATACGCGTCACGGCGAGTCATAGTCGAGTCCCCCCCGTATTGTATCATTCCGATTCGTCGATATTCGTACACGAATAGTAAATATAATATAATAATATTACTCCGGTCCGTTCGGTTAATTGTATTGTCGGGAACGTTCGTTTTTCCCCAGCCGCGTTTGGCCGGGGACCGAAAAAAATCTCACTTGCCACCGCCACACACTCGTGTTCGATTTAATTTCACTCGTGACCGCCACATACGTTTGTTACACTATTATTGTACTCGCGTTTATATCCTATTTTCGGCCGTGTACGCGGTATGGGGGGAAAAAATTAAAAAACACTAAAACAAGAATTTTCCGTCGTGCGTCGAATTCGTATTAAATAAAATCAATACGGTAACAATATTATTATGTTGTTTTCTACACGCCTGTGTTCACGATGAACGCAATAATATAATATACGGCGGCGTGTATCGATTGCGGCGCGCGCGCGCGCGACGTCGTTATTAAAACGACCTTCGCTTTCCGCAAGACTGCGCGAGCTAATGGACTTATTTTTCTTTTTCTCTTTTCCTACTCGACGGAAATTATTGAGTCGACTGATTCTCTTTCCCCGTCCGAATTAAAATCGCAGTGGGTGGGGAAACCGAAAGTTATTCAAAATCGTCAAACCCGGTAGCGAGTCCGAGCGTGCACGGAATTTTCGTTTAATCCGTTTAAAAACGGTTTTTTTTCTCGTACGAAAAAACGGGTCCGTCATTAATTTTCCAAACGATTCACTTGGAATCCGAGATCGGTTGTGCCTGCTCGTTCTGAGCACACTGGTTTTCGAAGGTTTTTTTTGTTTTTCTCATTTCACCTTTAGTTTGTGAAGATCGTGTAGTGTGTTTTATACCAGAAATCGTTATAACGACACGGATTATAACGTTAAGAATATCGTCTCACCAATGAATTCGCCTTTCCGCGACGTTGTGCTACAATAATAATTATTATTATTGTTATTACCGTATGAGCGTGTACTACGGTATGTCGGATTTCGCGTTTGTTTTAGAAAAAAAAAAAATATATCAAATTTATATACGGACCGACGCCTATGATGGAATTTCGCGGGGGAAAATGTCAAAAAAAAAAAACAAGAAAATTGAATAAAAATCGATATTATATACCAAAAACGTTTGCACGGCGTTCGTCTCGAATAAAACGCGTTGTAAAAATATTACGGACGAAAGCAAAAAAAATATTCAAAAACTGAACGTGAAAACACCCAGTTATAATTGAATTACAAAAAAGTAAATTTTAACTTTTTAACTCGTTCGCCGGTTAATACCGCCGTTTCCATACCGGAAACGTGTATAATTTCTTCTTCGTTTTTTTTATATCCACACAATAAACGGGCTTCGTTGAATATGTAATATAATATATCGTATCCCCTGCATAAGCCGACAGGTGAGGAACGACGTGTGTGTATATAATATTATATATATATTGTTAAAAAACGAGTGTTGCAGATGTTCGTAGGAGCACCGAAAATTGTTCATAACTCTTTCATAATAATACTACTGCAGTATACGACTATTATTATTATTATTCCATTAAAAAAAAAAACCCCCCCCCCCTGTTTTTACGTGTGAATATAAATAATATCGCGTTTTTAACGGAATCGAACGAATTGTTCGAACATTTACGTACGCACGCGTATACTTAAAATAATAATATTATCATTGAAATTATTCCATCGACGTATTAACTGAAAATCGTATTTTTATTTACTATTACCGTTGGATTTTTATCCAAATCTATTTTTATAAAATATATTTAAATTATTATTATATAGTTTTTATTATTTTTATTATTATATTCCGCGTTGTATACAAACCGTATGACGTTTGTATACGCAGTAAATAGAATTACGTTCGGTTAAAAAAAAACAAATTTTTATTTATATACGCGTGTGTGGGGTCGACGGTTTTTTTGTGATTCTGTTGCGTGCGCGGGATGACATCGATTTTGTTTCTTTTTTTCGTTCCTTTTCGTTTTTATTCCCGTTAAATACACCGCGACTCTGGAAACGAGATTTTTTTCTCGAAAATTTATGTTAGCGTAATTTTTGCGAATTTTCACCGGCCAGCGTCGTCAGGAAATTTTGTTTATAAATCATAATGAAGGAAGATCACGATTTTTTCCTAAATTAAATTTTATGAATATGAAAATATTTTTTTGAAAACGTATTCGCAAGTGTATTAAACACGTTTAAAATGTCTTATAAACACTATTAACGATTTTTACGCGTTTTTGCGTCTTTCAGAATTTTTTTTTCTTTTTATATTCTTTAACGGTAGATTCCAAATATATTTATTAAAATACAATATCGAGACGTTTTCATTCAGTCGTTAAAATATTGATTTACGGTAAATCGAAAGATTAACCGTAAAATTCGGTAAAATTCTCGAATATCGTTTTTTTCCCCACTTCTTACTATAAAATTTCATTTAAAATTTAATTCCGTACACATAATCATCACGATATTTTTTGTATTTATTTAACGGACGTTAAAGCCCTGCAAGTGAACAACGAAAGAAACACAATAACAGCACATTACAATATTATGACGCAACACACAACTGACAACAATTAAGAACAACAAAATCGATTGTGTGTAACAGATGGCGGTGTAATAATAAGAGTGACTTAGAGATGAAGCTCATTCCCCCAAACGCATCATATACGGCAAATAAAGCGGTTCGTGCCACCTATTCAGTAGTAACGTGAGAAACAGAAAGAGAATCGGATCTAGTGAAACCAGAAAGAATTTTAAAATCTATTCGGGAAAAGAAATTCGACTTACACGCCCGTCGATTGACTTTTGCGAAAACACCAAATTGGCTTTCACTCTTCGACGGCCTACTGTACAGAAGTAAATCCGAACTCATATAAGTACATTTTACTGGACCATAACCATGGGGACGTTGGAGAATTTTCACGAATAAAGGCTGCCGAAAGACAAAAACGCGTTTGCAGTACTCGCTCCGAGCGAGAAGAGTCAGCCGCCGAAAAGGAGTCCCCGGAGGATAGAAAAATACTCGCTAAAAAGAGACCGTACAATACAACGTCGTAAGGAGTGTAAGGAAAAAAAGTGTTCTACGTATCTAATAATTTTTCCACTCGGCATTTTAACGCGAGATTCGTATTAGGTACAACAACACGCAATCAACCTGGAAAAAGTCTTTCATTACGTTAGCGGGCTGATGAGTAACGATTGCGTTATTCATCACCGTGAAAGATAATGTCTTGCATTTGTCGTTTTCCGGACAAAGTAATTTGATTTACTGCCCGTGTGTTTGTCGTTTTTGTTATTCGCGTGGAAACCGCAAGGCAGTAAATATATGGAACAAAAAACTTCTCCCGTTATGTTCGAACAACGTGTGTCGATTACAGAGTAGAAGATTGCAAACCAATTGAAATTCGTGCCCATCCGCTAGTCGTTTATGGCGACGACACCTAAATGGACGTCCAATGCGCTCCGTAGTGGGTTCTGAAAACCGAAATTACAACAGAAATACATAAAACTCAGTCATATGCAGGGAAAATCTGCACTTTCTATTAACTTAGAAAGCTATTGTCTCACACGTATTCGACGCATCAGACGTTATCGTGCGACGTTTCTTTTGCGTCGCGATAACGCAAGACACACCGTCGGAGAGAAAAAAGAACACTAAAACGATAATACCGTTTTTTTTTTAAGTCCTAAAGAAAATATTCGAGAAACTATCGAATTTGAATCAGACGAAGAAATTCGCAGTTTCGACTTGATTTTGAGACCAGAGTAAACAGTTCTGTCTATCTCAACGATCTCCACACGCGGATCTATCGTTTGGAAAAATGTGTATCAGTAAGTGGAGATTATATATCGAATTTATTATATCACGAGCACATACTTTTTTCGATTATTTACAATTTCTTTCGTTCGATTATCTTTTTATTTATGCGCCTATTTCAGCGAAGTAAAGGCGTTACTTATCAGTACGCCGTCGTAAAAACGAACTGTTCTTTATATTTGGTGTACGCGCAATGGCGTGTTAAACTCGTTTTAGGGTTGTGGCCACATTTTACAATTACCCACCCGCTACAGCACACTTGACACTATTTATATATTTATTTGATTCCCTCGCGCTCGATTTGTCTTATTAATTTTCTAGTTTTAAACATTTTTCATTTTTTACATTAGCGAAACAAAAAACATCATTCGCCGGATACGTTGGAAGTACTGTATACACAAACGAGCGATATTTAAATTTAAAAAAAAAAAAAAACGCAAAAATTACGATTGCATTAAATCTTTTTTTCATTTTTTTTTTTCCGACCAAAAGTGTAATATTTTTTATTCCCTTTAATTGTCTACGATCGTTTGACCGCGGATCGATTATAAAAACCGGTGTTGTAGAGAAATTTTGTTATTTTCTCTCCGTTTTTTTTTTTTTTAATAAAAATTGCGTTTTATCTGGACGAACACGAATCAGAAAACTTTTTCCTTTAGAAATTATTGTTATTGCGTACGAAAACTCTCGTCGCGTAATGAATAATATAATGTGCGGTAATCAATACGCGTAACACTATACGGTGTTATCGTTTTCGCTATGCGCGTTCGTGTTTATGGTGCATACGAAGAGATTGTGTCCAGAAACGTGGGTGTACAATTTTACGCCGAACGCTTTATGGTAACGCGCGCTTACGATTGAGAATATAATTTGTAATAATACGAAATGTGTTCAAAAAAGATAACTGGGATATGATTCGCATAGCACGCGGGGACGACAAACGTATTATATGGTCATTATCAATATAATGCGTCATTCAGTAGGTATACGGAGTTAGAATTTTCGAATAAAAAACCAGACGGTTTTATTTCGTTCGCGCTCGTATTTTTTTTTACTTACAATCAAAAAACGATTGTATCCTTTGAGAAAAATAAATAAATAGAACGACCACATTTCTCTACGTTCAGAACGGATACATCACGCGTAATACGTGCGTGTATAGGCGGTACTCGCGTATAATAATTGATTTGTTCGAGTATAACCGCCAGCCTCGCGCGGTACACATGATTCGATTATTTTCGCGATACCGTTAACACGCACACGCGCTATACACACACGCGGTGGTGAGCCAACGTACGCAGCAGCCCTTTAAAAGCAAAACTCAATACTTCGGAAAAGGCCGAACGTAATAATAAATAAATCGATGATTCACCGTCGTCGCCCCGTCGTGTGTCCCGTCACACGTATTGGAAATCGCGCGAACCACGAAGCTGCGGGGACGGGAGGCGTAATGGACCCTTTAGAACGAGAGCATTTGTTCGGATCAGACCAAATAGTCGATATTGTAATTTTCGCGATTAAAAAAAAAAACCCCCCTCGTTTTCAGCTTAATACATACGCATAATTAGAAAAACGACTGGAAAAATATTCTTAAACCGTCGCGTTTCAAATAAAGAAATACAACGAGAAAATAAAATGACGTATTTTCAGCGCTTAAATTGAAGGGGAATGCCGGGAACGGAGTATTATTTATTGTTTTTTTTTTTTTTTTAAAAATTTTTTTGACGTTCACGACTTTTAATTTTTCAAAAATGAGACGCTGGAAACGGTATGGAACGGTCAGGATTCTTTATATATATTTATATATACGAGTATATAATTTTAACGAAAATAATAAAAATGTCTTTAAATTTCGTAATCAACGCCTAAATAATAAATAGATTCGACGTTGGTATTACAAGAATTTAATGGATTTAATTAAAAACATAATGATAACTGTGGGGAGGGAAGCTGAACGCTCGCGAATTTTCATTTTCACCCTATCGCATTTTTGCCCCTTCTTCTAATTTCTTTCCGATTCGAGCACTGCGTATTTTATAGAACAACCGTATAGAGTAATAGTGATACAAAATCCAGCGGCGGCCTCGCGAAAATAAATATATTTCTAAAGCAACGGCATTGATACAAGAACGGTCTTTCTTTCCCCCTCGATTTAACAATTCTACTCATTCTCCCGTTACTCGCCAACTATTTCGTCTCGCCCCCTACGCGGAAGTCGCGGCTTCGCGCACGCGCCACACGCAAGAAGACATTCGGCTGTTAAAAGGGTTCCGTCGTCTGAGTACATTTTTATATATTTATAATACGTACACGCGGATACACAGGGTCCGTCGCCCTTGTACACTTACAATACAATGTACCCTGCGGAAAATTATTATATTATTGATTTCGCTTGCGGTGCCGTCTGACGTGCGTGCAGTCAGAGCGTTTCCACGCGCGTCTCGCGTTAAACCAACACCAGGCCCGACCGCGACTTCCGAAAACTATACAACACCGACACACACACGTGTGTTTCAACCCCATCCCTTACAACGACCGTCCGTCCTACTGTAGTTTGACTTTAATTTTTCCGGGACGAGGGATTGTTTTTTCCTCGATTTTCATACGTAAAATCATAATTAATTTGAATAAATCATTTGTTACTTGGCACTTCGAACGCCACATTATTCAATAGTCAAATTATTCATTAGTCAATACACAGTGTCGACTACTTCAAGTGTTGCTTCAGCGACACCTATAAAATGGGATGGATTCTGTAGATTGCGGGTATTCAACGCAAATGATTATGACTTTAATTACTCGACTTATTAGTGGAATTCGTGTGCAACACGAAGACATTTTTAAAAGAAAAAAACTTAAATACGGTATTGGCCAAGTATTTATATAATATTTCAACAATTTAATATTTTTTTTTTTTTTTTAATATATAGAAATACTTCTTTCAAAACTTGTTAAAACAGAGAGACGTAACGGTGCGGACATAGAGTGGTCGTCGTCAATTTTGTAAAGAACGGTTTTATATAGGTATGGCCGCCGATTTGTGAATAAATCAACGAGAGTCTGAACCTGGGTAAGTGGGTGGGGTCCTCTGGAAATATCTTTTGAGCAACACTTAATTTTTAGAGGATAGCCAACACTGATTATATATGAACTTGGTACTTGAAATAATATCATCTTTGAAATCAACGGAAACGTCACGGAAATAGTATTTAAGTAGTTAATCTATCATATAAATATGTAACTTCAAAATGCACATTATTTAATATTTAATGACAAGACTATATCGAACGTTCCGGACACTGGGTTCGATGGATAATCACATTGTAATAAGAAAAAAATTAATTAAATCAACGTGAATATCGAGATAGAAATGTACTCAATCGGTAACGACATACACAATGTTTATGTATTACGGCGAATGGTGTGATGTGGAGACGTAAGGTGGTTCATTATCCTTATACGAAGTTGCTGCGATTCGAGTAACAGTCAATTGCACAAGAACAGTGGACATGATAGCGAACAACACCGCTTTTTCCTTTTACGATTCAAAAGCGATTGAAGCTCAGAGATCACAACAAACGCGTCGACTGGATGATACATCTGTCTATCAACAGCAAAGATTGAACTCGGAACGAGACGTTCGATTTGGACAAGACAGACGTGCGCGGTGCACGCTATGAGGATTTCGATGAGAATCCTACGGGATTTGTTTCCTGGTGGCCTCCTCGGTCCCCGATTTTTTCTTCGATGGCGTTTTTATTTGAAGGAGCGCGTTTACAAACCCAGTACACTGATCGACATAAATGACGCGATTCGTATGAAGTAAGTGTGGTCGAAACACGGGCAGCTATTGCGATGAGTTTCAACGTCCGATTAGAAAAAACTATCAGAAAGAAAAACACTTAAGAAAAAAAGAAAGGCAATGTTTTTTTTCCTTCAAAACAATCTATTCGTACTAAGGTTCTTTTTCTTCAAAATTTATACGTGTTATTATGCGTACACATTTAATTCTTTTTTTTTCCAATCGACTTTTACACTCGGTACACTCATTTTGTTTGATACGTACGCGCAAAAATACACAATAAATATAATATTTAATACATGCGCAGCTTCACTAGAAACGACTCGGCTGTAATACCGTAAATATATAAGAATTCAAATATTTACAAAATATTCGTCGTGTGTGTGCAGTGCACACTTAGAAACCTATTGAAAAAATACTCTAGTACAGTTTATTATACTCGTATACTACGCTACAGCGCTCATCTTATATTCGCCATATAAAACTGTAATATCGTCTTTCCATCTCTCGGGCCACATTAAACGCGCAGCGCAGCACCGCCGATGGGAACGTAAATTATTAGATATAATAACGGAATATCGTGTATATAGCGAAACGATGAATTCAATCCGTCTTTTGAATTTTTCATATTGTGCGCAGACACGTTCTCCATCTCCACGTCAGTTGTATAACCGCTCATGTACCACTTATAATCACATATTATTATCAGTCCCTATTCTACCGACGACGCATATGTAAATTCTGTTTTTTTTTTTTAACGTCTGTATCCAACAATTTTAGCAGAAACGGGTTTCCGATCTTTACATAATCATACATTGCCTTCGCCAGTAAATTGCATCTAGTCGGTAGTACTTCAGGAAGGTCAATTTTCGATTTTCTCAAAAGCGCTTAAAATGAAAAAAACCTCGAAAATTACATTTGAAATCGATTATCGTTATTTCTTCGTGATTTCGAAACGAATAGTTACAGAAACTTGAAATATTCACCGACCGCGTAACAATAATCTATAAACAGTATAGACGCATTAATAAAATATAAAAATACACAACATGTTACGAGAATAAATCAATTATTTTAACAATTAATTGCATACATCGTGTTGTTAAAAAATCGAACGAAAAATTATCGAACAATATGTTATATATATTTTTTATTTTTATTCTAATAGAAAATAATAATTAATAATTATTGTTACATTTTCATAACACGTAATGTTAAAATTCCTGCAGGGTGTACGCGTATTAAACAGTACTCGAGGGAACCATTATATATATATATATATATATCGTAACCCTTTGATAATTTTATTGTTATTATTTTATACGTATAATAGACGCAAAAAATAAAAATATGACTTTAATATTATAATGTTATCTCCGAGTTTCATTAAAGTTTTTTTTTTTTTGCTTTTTAACATTTATAATAATTAACTGACTTATTCTCGTTAATTAAACTCTCTCCGTCTCTCTGCTTACTTATAAATTTAGATGAACGAGGGAATCGGTGAGGGGGAATAGAAACAGAAACGAGTATTAAAACTTAAAAACTTAAAGTGAATAACGTTTACATATACATAATGTACGCATTTAAAGCGTTCGAATAATGATTTTTTTCTCTTTCTCTCGTACATTTCAAAATATTTTACCGGTTAAAAAAAATTCAAAAAGAAAATCCAAACGTCTATATTACGTTATAATATTACCGTTTGAATTTATTTATTGTAAATTACTCTTCGTTAATCTGTTCGTTCTGAGGTTAAGTCAGTCGAGTGTGTAATACAGTTTAAGAAGGGTATATATATACCAGTATTTTATCGGTATACTTTACGTAATACAATTATACATAACATTATAATATGCACTTACATAACGCGTAATCTTTTTTTATATTCCCGATCCGATTACAAAAATTTTACATACTACCTATTATTATTCTAAAAATCGACTAAACCATTGTATATATAATATTATCATAATTATTGCGCACGGACGACACGGTGAAATGAGGAATCGATAATGATCCACTGTTGAGAAAATCGATAAAAGCGTATTTAATAGGGTAACAAAAATATTGAAATAATACTTGTACTCGAATACATAAATTTTAACAACGCTCTGACGAAAAAAATTATTGTTATTACTATGGTAATAAGTAATATATTTACATATTATATACTGTAGTAATTGCTATTACAATTATTAGGGAAATCGAACATGGTGTGGATTTTTCGAGAACACAACGCGTAAAATATACAACGTGTTCATACTTAAAAATTAATAATTAAAAAAGAAAAATCGTCCGCATGAGAATCACGAATATTCAACGATAATTTATCTGTATATTCAACATCGTGATATCAATCGATCTACTTGTAACTACTATATATATATATATACGTTAGTTATATCTACACCGTGTTAATAATATAACAATACAAAATCTCGCTTCGTTCGCTTCGACACAAGTCAATGTATACGTGTCATATTAAATTTGAAATTCGTACGATTGTATTATCGCACTCGCGCGTTTTAAATTATATAAAAAAAATTTTAAATACATAGAGCCACGGAGTGTGACATTCACATGTATAATGCCGGTTCAATTGAGTTATATTAAAAAAAAAAAGATTATTATAGTGTTGAAATTTAGAAGAAACGCAAAAGAGAAATATGTCAATCAACGATTTTTAAATTCTTTAGTTATACTTTTGTTACGAGTAAAATATCGTTTACTACGTACATCATTTATTATAGATTCTTCGGGACTTTAAAAGAAAAATATTTGATTTAATAAAATATTATATGTACGTAAAAATGAAAAATGCCATAAATTATTGAGTTAAAAAGTTTAAATTAACTTAACGGATTATTCTTGGTTCAATATTAACTTAGTTTTAACTCAAAATTATTCTCCCTCGCGTTTAAGTATTTTTAAATTTTTTACCAGCTAATTTTTTGTTGAATTTTTATTGCTAAAAGTTTATTTATCATCATATTTTACCTGAACACGTCCAAAACGAATATTATAAATAATAAGCGTAGAATGAATGACGACAAACGGTTTCAGATTTCATATGATTTACGAATCATATGAAATCTGAAAAAAACGTAGTCAAACGTATTTGTACAAATTAATCGTTAATTTTGTCACGTGAAAAAAAATCAAACGAACGATTACAATAAAAAAATATATATATATTTTATCGATTCAAATTTGAATGACACGGTTAAAAATATGTCAGTGTGACTCAATTTTAACGAGTTAAAAAAAAACTCTTCTACATGCCCAGGTTCACATAGGTTGTATTCGATGATGATGATAATAAAAAAAAAGTATTTATATATTATAAACTGTGTGTTTACCGCGTACGAACGCCATAATAGTAAAACAAAATCCACTCTTTGGTTTACTATAGTATGAGTGTCGAAAATTTCTTCGATATTTTTCATTTCTTATGTGTACTCAAAAACGCAAGTATATTGGGAAAATCTTAATAAAAAAAAAGGGCCCGGACACAGGATTTGCTGCCGGTTAAATCAGAGTAATCGTAAAAATAACGCATTGCACGGAATCTACTTATATAAAAATTCGGTGTAAAAATTATTACATCGGTAATAAATAGCGTTTCTCGTAAAATCATATTGGTCTCGACGTTATTCCGCGTATAATATTTTATACGAGTGTTGTTAATGAAAACGAAACAAAAGGCGTGTAAAGAAGATTTTTTTTCACGCTATATCAAAATATCGTTTTTGAATTTTTTTATTTTTACCGTCGTATATAAATTACACAGTACTCGTATTTCGCATTATTATTATTATCATTCCGTTTCGCAAAAACGTTTATTCGTCGTCACCGTCACACACAAAACTCGCAACATCCGTTTCTCGTACTCTAAACGAATATTGTTCATTTATTATAATATTATAATCATTACCATTTGTTGTCAACTTTTGTCGGCCGCCAGCGCAACGATATTATATAATAATAATATACACCACGCTAAGCTATAGGGCCATGCTATGTATATACACACATACACATTAAAACGGACGATTAATCACGTTGAATTACACCGCGAGAGACGTGCTAACGATCGTGTATATATTATAATATAACAACACTAAAAGAACTATATACAATAATAATACGAAATACGATATCTATATTGAATGTTATTTAATAATACGTTTATTTGTATATTTTCATCGATTTCCACCGAAAAATAAAACGTGCGAACAAAATTTAGTTTTTATAACGAGATTTAAAAAAATAAAGGAAACAAAAAATGATTAAATAGATTATTATATTTACGAAGAAAGTTCTTTTTTTCTTCTTCTTCGTCCTCTTCGAAAAATCACGAAGAAAATTCGCTTATTATTATATACTATTAATAATATTTTTTATATTATATACTATTAAAACGCGTACGAATATTATTATTACGACGATAATTTTGTATTTGTTTAAAAGCGGTTTTCCAGCAAATCGATTAATCCCCTTCCCCGTTTTTTAAAGTGATTTGAACAATTTTGAGCGAGAGAAAAAAAATACGAGTATATACATATTAATAACGTATAATTATATGGGAGTGAACGTTCGCTTTTTTCCCACTCCCTTCTGACTCTCAAAAATGACCTTTTAGAGTAAAAATCTTTGTATAAAACATTTTACGAGAGAGAAAGAGAGAAAGAAAGAGAAAAAAAGTGTTTACGAAATAAAAGCACGTCTCGTAAAACCAATATATACGTATAATACGCGCTTTGTTCGCGAATTTTAAAAAAACCAACAGACTTCAATTTCATCACGGCGAATATTGTGTGTCCTATACGTATATCATCGTCGGATCCAAACCACGTATGTACTTATTACAAACCGTTTTTTTTCTTTACATTTTTCACTTTCGTAATTTTATACATTTGATTTCTCGTATTAGATTTTACAAATGGAAAAAGTAGCGTTTTAACTCGTAGAATTTTATTTTTTTTTTCCTCCGTACTACACTACGTTTTTACTGTCCACTGCGGATCGAATTCGTTTAACGTAGAGAAAATCGAGTTCTATTCACGAAAACACGAGTGAAACGCTAGAAATCGTCTCTAAACGACTAGTATAGAAAAATATATTTATTTATTTTTTGTATTTTTACCTCATATAGTCTAAGTGACGAAAAAAACAACGATGATTTCCAAATACATAGTATAACGTCGTAAATACTTATCGATTTATCATTATTCGGAATAATAATATTATAACAGACGTTACGGAAATCGATAGGAAATTGAATAAAATAAATCGTATATATTACACGAGAATATATGGAAAAATCGTTAAACAGTCATTACGTTGCGATCGTACGGTTTGGATATTTACTATTATGAAATTACTTTACTAAATATTTTTAGATTTTTGAACAATTTATGTCGCCACGACTTAATAATAAACGTAGTGTTTACTTTTTTTTTTTTTTTTTTTCACTTGCTACAAATAAGTTTTAAACATATCGGAATGGAATTCACTCGAGCTACTTTTTTCTTCTTCTTTCGTCCGTTTTTTTTTTGTTTTAACTTTTTCGTACGTTATAACCACATTAGGTAATTATTGTAGAACAATAATTGTACTCGTCGACAATTCGTATGAATTCCGTAGTCGTTTGTCACTACTCGCGTTCATCACAATTTACGCGTTCGTTACGTACAGTTAAACACGAATTAAACATTAAACATCCAATTAAACATCAATTTCTGACGGGAAATCATTAAATCGATACAAACAACCAATAATATCAATTATCATCACCGATTTTCTCGTTTTTATTTACCTCACAATAGTCATGGTCCAGTTATTTTACCACACGCATATTTACGCGTTTACAAATAAACTTATTAAGTAATCAGCAATACGTTTCACGGTATACGAATATTTTTGTTCTTAAAAATATCGACTTTATTTTCGTATCGATATCCAACCTGTGTAGAATATTCGACAAAGTATACTGTTTTTTTTTTTTTTTTTTAATTTAATCGTCGTGATAATTTATAATGTTATATCGATTGTATTGGCGTTTGGCAACGTAATGCCAAAATTAAACTAAAATGATCGAGAATTTAAAAAAAATATCGACGCTGACACGTTGGAAAATTGGTAAGCCGATGTTATCAAACCGACGAGTTAAGCGATAAAGAATGTTAATTTACTAATTCTTAACGTTTTAACGATTCCCCGCCACGAATATATAATAATTACCGTACATCATGAAAAAACAACAAAAAAGAAAAGTATACTTCAACGCGTTAAATAATAAATTATTTGATATAATATAAGCACATATTACATTCTACGCGTATAATACGGATGGAAGTTAAAATCAATTGCATTTCAATCATTGAACTCAACGAATTGATCTTCGTCTAATACGCTATTGTTTTCCCTCGATATAACGTGAACTTAACATGTTTTTTTTAAAATTTTATTCCGGCCAATAAACAACTTGAATTTTCGACATTTACATACGTATTTTGTATTGTCGAAACGAGGTTTTGAAAAAAAAAAAAATTCACTCGAACCGCGAGTATTTACAGCGTTTCTGTTAACTCGTGATATGTGTTCGAATTGTTCGATTCGTTTTAATTGGATTTTACCAAATTGAAAAGAAAAATCCATTGACTTATATCCAGCCTTGAACGGTACACGCGAGAATTTAAAACGTATAAATAATTGTGCTCGTGCAAGTGTACGTTTTTATTATGATAATAATACGATTGGCGTTTTAAAAGGGGAGGAAAAAAAACGTCTATGTAACACGCGCGTTAGACAGTTACACGTCTTACACACACACACCGAGTAATATTATAAATTATTATATAAATAAATATTTATATATAAATAGCTATATATATATATATTTATTTATTTATTTATTTCACGCATATACCGCGACGATTGTGTGAGTTGAATCTTGAAACGATTTAATTATATATTTATATATTTTTTTCCTTTAACGTTGTTTCGACCGCGTATAAAAACTCGCATTGCGTTATAAAAGAACGCGTACGTAAAATAATAAAAACGGATTTTATTTTTACTCGGAAACAATTTTTTTTTCCGCACATCCATAATATTATATCGTGTGCAGTGTGTTATATATGCCTATATAATATTGTAAATAACTATAAACGCGTCACACCACATATTATAGCGTACGCGATTTTTTTTTTGTTATTTATTTTTTTGCCGTATAAACAAAGATTTCATATATATATATATAATATTCAAGTAACATAAGACCTGTTTTCTAGTACGATTTCCAGCCCGGAAATTATCCGTTTTACGTTTTAAACGACGTTTAACAATAATTGCTGTAAATAACCGAAAAAATTGAAAGAAATTTTTTGAAAATTATATAATGCAACGTTACGTCATATTCCGTGTAAACTTCAAGACTCCGAGACAATAATAATAATAATAATAGTTTCGATAGCTCTTTTTTTTTTTTTTACAAATTTTCTGATTGTACGACGCGTGTACAAAATAGCCTATACACACACACACACACACACACACACCGAGAAAATCACGATAAACGTTTCGAATAAATTAGAGTACTCACCGACTGAACGCGATATTATTTGCTACCGAAACGCGCGCGTGCTCTAGAGCATTATTATTTATCTAGTCGAAAATACCCTGCACAGGGATTGTTGACAATATATTATAATAATTACAAGAATATTGTAAAACGCGCAACAGCTTGCCGCCGACATCGACCTGTGAGAAGAGAAAAAACGTTTAAACGCAATGAATAAATACATCACAATATTGACTCGTTTAAAACAATTTTTTTTCCCGAATGCGGTAATAGTTTTCGTTAAAAATCGTTTCGAAATACTCGTCGGAACGGCGAAAATTAATTATTATTATTATTAATTTCAATTCTCGTAACGCCGCATATTGTTTATTATTATTATTTTCTACGCGAACAAAGTGATAATTTTTTTTTGTCCACCCGTCGCAACGTTCATCGGCGGCGGCCGAGGGAGCGTACAGCCGTGAAGGGCACCACCACCACTACCACATAACCGTCGTGCGACGCTGTGGCGAGGAGGGATTATTAAATTATTTTACGCTGTTCCCGCCGCCCGCCGAAGCTAGTGAAGTGAACCGCGCGTACACAACTACGACGGCGCGCAGTCACTTCGGTCGTCGGTACCGGGGGCGCTAGGCGTCTGCCGTTGTCGGTGGACGTGACGAAGAAAAGAGGAGTGTGACGAGGAGGAAGTTGAGGATGAGGAGGAGGAGGAGGTGGGTCGGCGGAATCCATGGCGACTAATCGACCGGTCACGTAAGCATACGCGAATGACAAATGCGAGGAGCACGTGCGTTCTTCGTGCGGCGGCGGTAACCCCTAATGCCCCCCCCCTTTCTCGTCGTCGCTTCCCGCCGACGAGCCGACCGAACACACTGCCACTCGGAAGTCATGGAGGAACAAATAAAGTGTATACAATTTATTTGTTTATAAACGCGTCGAAAAAGAGAAAAAAAATAAAATAATGTCGACGCAAATTTTATAATAAAAATGTTCATTTTTTTTTTCCCCGATTCCGAATTCGTACTCGTATCGGTTTTTACAATTACGTGTTGTTTTTTTCCAATCTGTACTCAAATGTTTTGTCAGAAAGAGTGTCGACCGATACTTTAATATTTGGTGGTTGCAAATCGCGTCCGATCATCGATGCTCTAAAGTTTACGACTCTGGGCACGTCATTTTTCGATTTTTTTTTTTTTCAAAAGAAGCGTTTAAACAGAGAAAAAACTACCGACAAATTACACACACAAAAAACGGTAAAAAAAACGAACGAGATCGTTTCAACGATCTCGTGGTTAGTCCTTCGTAATTTCGAATGCGGTTTATATAGGAGCCCGGAACGTTGAACATGTACTTTTACATTGTGTTAGAGCAAAAAAAAAAATTCAATTTCGAGCTATTTCAGGCTAGTAATTATAGTTTTTTTTTTTTTTTTTTTTTAGGTATTTAATTCGTAAAAGAAGTAATTCTCGATCTCAAGGCGTAAAAAATGTATGTCCGCAAACGCACGTTATTTCAAAAAAAAAAAAAAATCTTCGTTTGTCACGATGTCATATTTTTCGACAAAGTGTATTTATTATGATTTATTTGTTATCGGAAAATTACACGTTTGTTCGAAGTCTACAGTCTTGAAACGTTTACATGATGTGTGAACGTAGACGTCCGATGAAAACGTTTACACGACCTAACGACATAAGTATATTATGATTACGACATTTTTTTGATATATTTTCAGCGCGAAAACAGAAAGCGCGTTATAAACATTTTAAAAATTCAACGTACGTATTTTTTTTTTAAAAAAAAAAAAAAAAAAGCGTGTCGACGAGATTTATTGATGAGCGACAAAAAAAAAAAAAAAAAAATCTCCAACCTCATTGTTTTTACGATTTTAACATTACACCCCGTGTTGAACGATAAAAAAAACGTTTTTAATAAATCGCATATATACGAGTACATAATGTGATGACGGTAAAAGTTGGAGAGTGTGCGCGGAGTAGTAAAACGAAAATGTTATACTCTCGGCAGACGAACGGATGGTAATTATAATAATATATTATAGACATAAGAGGCGGGTAAATTATATTTTCAAGTCCAATTTCAATTTTCCTCCGCATTTTACACACCGACTTAATATATAAATTGCAGTCGGGGCGCATCGTAAATCCGATTTACCGCGCATCCGAGCGATATTCATTTTAATTCGTTTCGTAAACGCGCGTGTGATTTTCACGATCAACACAAGACGGCATAACTTTTTTTTACACGTTGAAAATTACCGATCGAAAACTTGAAGCTCGATTTTTCTATAAAAAGAATTTCTCGGCATTTTTTACCAAAAAAAATCACTTTTTTTTAATTTTAATATAAATATTAAACGATACGAGAGTGTATAAAAGACGGAAGAAGTCGTATACGCGACGGTCCCTTAAGAATGCGCGCTGTACACTCGCATGATTTTCATCAAAACAATTGAACGCCGTGTGAATAACGATCATACTTTAAACACCAAATTATTACACAAAATAAGTTACAAAGTTTTACCTGCACGTAATAACACACGGCCGTTATTTAAATATATCTTTAATACTCGCAAAAAAATAAGCGTCATAAAAATACAATTTTTGTAAAAAAAAAATTTTTTTTTGTTGTGTCAATCTCGTATAACTTCTGGAGAATTAATGGTATTTTAAAAAAACAACACCGATGTTGAGCACATAGACAATACCTTTTGTAATATTTATTTCCGTGTAAAAAGTATAGTGTTTTAAGTACGAATTCGGCGGGTGTGTGAAACGCGGTTTTACATCTTAAACGCTTTTCATTCAAATTGAATGTTTTCTGTATTTTCGCGCGCGCGCGTTAGCGTCCACTCAAATACACATCGTTTTAGCGGATTTTTGTTTTTATTTTCGCTTTTCATTCGAGCCTGACGTGTTTGTGACGGAAAAAAAATATCAAATCTCTCGCCAACCGTATTTATTTTTTATTTTTTTTTTTTTTTTGTTTTTACGTATACAGACAATTGACTTTAATCGACACGCCACTATTCGGATATCGAATATATGCACGCGTGCTTTTTATTCCGCTTTCGTACATTAACGCCGTTCGCTCTCCACGCTGATATTCCGTCGAACGTAAACCGCGGTGTCTCCCCCCGTGTCGTGTTTTTATGTTTCCTCGTACAAAGGGCGAAATCGAGGCAATTTCTACCGCGATAAAATATGCGATTCGCGTTGCGTACAAACGGTCTTTACGGTGTGAATGAAACTCCTAAAATGTATGTCCCTCTGTACAGTGTACAACAGATGTACTCGTGCATGGATGACGAACGTTCGCACAAGCCCGTGGAATACAAGGGGACAAAAACGAAATGGTTTTTACGGTTTTGACCCACACGGCATTGAACACACGACTGTTCAAGAGTTCCGGACGTTTTTTGGATTCGCGTCGCCATTGCGTCCACGAGAATCCGACGTTGCGGCTCACGACGTACGATCAAAATAACGCGCTCGATGAAACGCGACGAAAATGTCTGGTGTTTGAAACCTAACATTGTAATTGGATACGTTAGAAGAAAAACCGTACGAACGAATTTTTTTTTTTTTGTTATTCTATTAAAACGGCTGTAGGCGCAAGTGTTAATGATAATAATAAACGTTTGTACGGAGAAATATCGCGGTAGCGAAAATAGGGCGAGATTTAGTTAGGCCCCGGGCGATTTTCGTCGGAGATTTCAAGGGATCCGGTCCGGAGAGACATGGGGTCGGCTTTCTCCGTTGTTTTTATAAATACACGCTCGCGCATTGTCGGGAAGTTTAAAAGCCGAACGACGGTTACGGGACGAGCGGGAATCGTTAACATTGTATTAGGTCTGTTCCAACACGGGATTGCGGGGAGTCCAGAGTCGCGGATTGATTCGTACTGTGATTGACGCGTCGCGCATGCGGACTGATCGCGTGGACTCGGTGAGAGCTCTTGTCGGAACGCATTTTTACCCTATAACACACGCCATCAAGCGTATTACGAAATCGAGTGACATGAACCGTGTGTACAATTAAACACATCGGTCGGTGACTACGCCGAGCAACGTCGTAATTATTGTTGTTATAAAAAAAAAAACCACCGGGTTCGTATAAAAATAGATTTTCTACTACCGAGAGAATTTCTCGCGCCGATTATTATTGTTATTCGTGTCTGGATTTCACTAAAAAAACGACAATATTGAATATACGGGGGGGGGGGGAGGGAAAACAAACGTTTCACTTGATTGTTGAAACTATATCTAAACACATAAGAGGGGTTCACGCAAATTCACCGCCGAAATTCCGCCCACCCGAAACATTATTCGCGACTACACCCATCGTTGTCCCATAGTTTCATAAATCCATCATCTACACCGACGGAACTGAAAACATTTATTTTTTTTCCTCCTTCTCAACACAAATAATTAACGGACCGCAGACGCGTGCGACTAAAATATACCGGTGTATATTCGTTGTGGACTAAACGTTGCAAACGCGATTTTGTTAACGGAAATCGCGTTCAAAGAAACACGCGAAACGGCGGTATATTTATTATATTTAATAACGTGCGGTAAAACGTCAAACGCGATCAATTCGAGATGTCGAGAAATATTGCTCGTCGCGTACGGGACTCTGCAGAAATGGTGTTGTCTTGGTCTTCCTTCGGTCCATTGCTCATAACGCAAAATAAATAAACGGCGTCTCCCGATTATCTACGTGCCCGTCCACAAATCGTTTTGACTGCCGGTAACCAATTCCCGAAACCGGTGTGGCGACACAACCGACTTGACAGTTTTTGGCGTTTTCGAACGGCGAAACTGTACTGCGCACACACTCGCAAGTTCCGTTAACTGAACGAGACCGCGCGTTGGAGCAGACCCTTTTCAATACGTATTACGGTCGTTTCGCGACGGTGTGGTTGCAAGTGGTAAAAAAAGTTTTAAAAAAAATTCCCTCTATTTTTCGAGCTTTTAATTTTCTCCGAAGATCCACGCCAGAATCGACTCCGGTTGAGCACCACTGCACGTCATTAGAGAACTAATGTTTTCAGACAGAAACGCTCGGATTTTTTTTTTTTTTTTTGTTTTTAGATCGCTCGAATTTCGAATCTTACCGACGTTCTGCAAACGCACCACGAATTCAGTGCGTTCGTACGTTTTTTTTTTTTTTTCGTCACCGTCGTATTACATCGTTGTCGGAGTTATTGTCGCAATGATTTTTTTCGAAATCCCGTTTCTCTTCTTGTTCTGTTGGTGCGACGACGAGAAACCGCTTTCGACCGCTTTGGATTGTCGATGGGATTGATTCGTTTGATTACACCGTGTCTGAGTGTACTTACTTACCGCTCTACTGTAGTCGTAACGCGTATACTACCCCGTTCGAGAAACGGTAATGACAACAATAATCTGACGTTCCTCAGCAGACACTGTGTTCAACTCGCGCATCGTATAAAATATACATTTTTTTTTTTTTTTTTTTACGTCTCCATACGTAAAATATTAGAAATTGTACAAACGAGTATATAAAAAAAAAATAAATAAATAAAATATAGCGAACCGCGTGGCGTACAATTACGGGCGTCGCTCAAACGCAAAATTACTCGGATAAAGATTTTAGAGTTTCGTTAATAATTGTCGAGCACTACGAATTCGAAAGCAACGCGATAAATCGTCGCATTCGATTGTGACCGGAGGCTTCGGTGTAAACCTGAAATAATCGAATAATTTGCCATAAACAGCCCGAAACTTAAAACGAAAGTTTTTTTGTCCCTTCCGATGTAAAGTTACGTATTCGGTGTGATTATTTCACGTTGATATAACCATTGGTTTTGAAAATTACGAAGAAATACCGATAATCGAATCGTTTTTTACCGCGTTTTTACGCGTAGTATTTTGGTAGTTTTTTTTTTTTAACGCTTTTGAGAATATCGAAAAACAATCATTCCGAATTGCCGACTAGATGCAATTAGCTACCGAACACTATTGGGCGTCGACTGTAAAGATCGGAGCACTCCTTGTGCTGAAATGTTTGAGTACAGACCGGGGGGAGGGAGATTAAGAAAACGCGTCATTTTAAAACCAATACGTTCGGGATCTAAAACACAATATGACACTGCGGGGTTGACAATCGTGAACAATATCGTTTCGATTGAATAGAGTCGTCCGCGGGTAAACGAAACGTTTTAATCTTAAAAATCGACGTCTTTTTTTTTTGTCTTTTTACTGCGGATTCCAACCGTTCTGCGCACAGTATATAAAATTCGTCCCGCGCGAAACGTGTGGTTTTCTATTTGGAAAACGCGTTTCACAATTGATATCGTTATTTCCCCCGACCATATAAGTAATCGAAAATATTTTGAGAACGTCGAAAAAGCCACTGGACGAAATCCCGCAGCTGCGTTATCCGCACGAACACACGAGTGCGAATTCCACTGCGAACAGCTGCAGACGCGGGGATGTATAATAACACGACGTTTTTAAAAACGAACTTCTCCTCCTATTTACACTTGTAAATCGTTCGATTCAAACGCGAATTTTATAATTTTTTTTTTTTTTTTTTTGTTTTGTCCGACGACGACGTTCGTATTATCCAAACGCGCGTGTATCGTACGTATTAATTTATTCTCTCTGATCTTTGAAAATACGCGCGGTTTTTTTTTTTGTTTTACTGTTCGCGGTAAAACGCAATCGTCGAGAAAACTCGTCCAGTCGGCGGAGCGCCGTACAGTTCGATGAGAGTGTGTAATGTAAAAAAAAAAAAGACATACAAATCCGATCCGCGGCTCGTTGCCGTTTATTCCTTTTTATACCTTACCATCAAGGGACTGACAAAACGCTGAAAGTGTCCGTCGGCCCTGCACAAAGGGACTATCCGTTCGTGTGCTGATGCTGCTGTTATAACCGCGTTGTAGTGTTTTAAATACACGCTGGCTCGCAGCACCACACGCGGTACCCGGGGGATAAATGCAGCTGCCGCGCCGACCGGTTGTTTCGGTTTTTTTTCCTCTTTTTTTTTGCTTTCCACCAAACCGCAGCCGCCGCCGCTCACCACCTCCACCCGCTCCCCGCGGCCGATCGTTGAAGGAATTCGCGTGTTGGTCACAGTGTGGTCCACACCGGTTGTCTCTTTTTTTTTTTTCTTTCCGCTTATATCCGGTACCGCGGTTTTATCCGGTGCCGCGGTTTTAACCGACGCCGCGGTTTCGACCGGTCGTCACCGCGGCGGGAAGAATGGGGGGGGGGTGATTATCACGAATAACACGTACGACCGACACACACCAGCGTACGGGCGGGCAAAATAATTATTTTTACGTATCGTACAATTAATAGACGAAAAAAAAAAATCCGCGTTAATTTTACAAACCGATCTGCTAACTCCACTAGATTTTATTGGATTTTCAACTCGTCGCGGTCGACACGCCGCGGGCCGAATGTACACCGATGAACGGAGCATCGTCATCGGTTCGTTTGTGCGACCGCCACCGTCCGTACTGGTTGGCAAAATCACCGTCTGCTAGTGAGCTCGCTCGGTGTTCAACCGGCGGATTGTGAACTATCTGCGGAACGAGTGTCGACGATACTGGACCGGACCGCTTTTACTCGTTACTCGCTGGCGTTTATGGTTTCAGCGTCCAGACGGAAACAGTCATTGTTTTACGTGTTGCGCGCGTGATTTGCACTCGTTCGCTACCGAACGTTTAGTAGAACGTTTTGCCGGCGATCATCGCTATCGGAATTTTTAACGGATTTGCAGAAATCGTGAAAAAACAAACGTCGTTTATTCACGCGAATTCGTGGTGTCGAGAATTCCGCCGCGGACGTCTGCGGAATTTCAATCGGTTCCGTCGGTCTCGCTTCGGTCACAATTAATACAATTGTTCAAATCACTCGGATTCGATTCAGAAATAAATTTTCGACACAATTCATATTATAAACCGGCGGGAATTATGGAGTTTCAGTAATATAATCGTATTGATACTCTAAAATGAACGTCGAAAATTTAATGGTTTTTATTCAAACGCTTTGTTGCGGGTAAACTATTGAGAGTTCGCAGTATTTAAAGTGCTTTGTTGTAGTAAATTTGTTCTACGTTGGGAAAAAAACAAAAAACAACAAAAAATAATAATAATACTTTTCCTATAAACTTTTTAATGTAGGTGGTACGAATGGATTTTTTCAATCGCAGTAACTACGCTGTTAAGTTCAAATCTCGTTTATGAACAGAAAATAAAAATTCGAAAATCGTATTTACAGTATTTATTCGTGTCAAATAGGTACGCCCCCAATGCGGTTGCACATTGAAAATAAAAAAAAAAAAATGTAAATAGAGTTGTTTGCAAATGGAGTTTTTTCTTGTCGTAAATAAACGTTCTTTATTAATATTTATAAACGATACGGAAAACAGGAAATTTCACAAGCATACACGCGATGTTCGTACTCGTTTTGTTGCCGATTGTGTCATATGTTGTATTATATTTTATTATCGCAGTGACTTTAAAAAAAAAAAAAAAAAAAAAATATTAATTAAATAAATAACAAAAAGAGTAACGGGGTGTTGTATACGTCGTTCTTAAGTGAATTTCTTGGTAGATTTACAGTTTTCTTCTTTTTTTTACTGATTCGAAAGATTAAAAATTGTCGCATTCAACAAAAACGATTCTCGGCGAAGTTTCAGTACACATTGTCGGACTATTTAAAATGGTAGAAACAAAAAAATTGTAACCGACAATTTTTTTCAACTTTATATTTTTTTTTTTAATATAGTTGAAATAACTATACGGAAGACCCTTGTGCCCTCCAAAAATTACTGTTTATATGGCATAAACAACTCGACGTATAATAAATAGGCCGAAATTGAAAGAAATATATTTTTCTCAGTGCAAAATTACGTATCCCCCTCGGTGTTCATTTCGAGACTCTAGGACCGGTCGTTTTCGAAAATTTTGGAGAAACGCAACATAACGAATTTTGACGAAATCGCGTTGTAATCGATAGAAAATTTGCTTTTATAGTGTTCTGGGCCGCCGCGTTTTGCTATCGGAGCAATTTGTCTAGTCGGAAAGTTGTACACACAGAAAAAAATGTTAACGTCATTGTATTAAAACCAATAGCTTTGTCGTTTAATCTAAAATGTGTAATGTTCAATGGAGTAATTAGGTAGGTCGATTTTTTTTTTTTATTTTTGCTTCTCATAAACTGTATAATATATATATTATAACGGTTTTATAACTCGCTTCTCGAAGCCGACAAAAACGTTATTGACTTTTCAATACTTCATGTTGCTACAACTACGGGTCTCTTACTCTATTACGCGCCAGATATCGCGTATATAGTAACTTCTGTTTCGTTGAAATTTATGTCGCGTTCGTAAGTGAAAAAAAACGATTTATTTTTCGATTCGCGAGTTTTGGCACGGACTATAAAAGACGACATTTAAACCGCGTATACACGTGTATGTGTGCAATACATTATATTGCATAGGTGAATAATTCATTTATATTTCGTTAAGCTTAAAAGGAGAAAAAACGTAAAAGCGTCTTATGTAAAAAGGTATTCTCTAAATAATACGCATTACTTAAAATAGCCGCAATAATACCGAAAATATAAATTGACATTTTTGTTAAAATTCGCAAGAGCGCTGTGTGTCAAATCGACCGTATCAAATAACACTATATTACATAAATAAAGAATCGACTGGGTTCAGCATTATTATCATAATATATAAAACGTCGATTTAAAGTGAATTATTGAAAAGATTTTTTCTTTTTGTCGTGATTTTTTTTATTATTATTTTTTGAAAAAAATCACAATTTTACGTAGTAATGATAACAATTGTTTTAATGCGCTATCAGTCAGGCACTACGTCATCAGTTACATAATATAAATATATATTATATTTAATGAATCGAAATCGTTTCCATTGATTTACTCCGAATTTAATTTATAATATTCGCTAGAACCGAAATAGACGTCAAATTGATAACGCGATCTGATAAATCCTTTACAGACTGTATTGATTACAACTCTTTGTGCGGTACCACCAATTTTCTTTTTTAGTTTTCACTTTTACCCACGCGTGCCGTATAAAATCACGCTCCATCGTTTTTCGAGTATTCCTTTTATAATAACGTGTTTCTGTATATTTATATTATAATAACGCAGTAATTTGTTGTCGAATTTATTACGGTATAAAACACGATATGTAAATTAAAGTCGTTAAAACGTTTCGGCGAATGTTTTTCATTGTCATCGGACGACTTTTTCCCCGAACTAACGATTGACATTAAATAAAACGTTGTGAGTCGATAATTTTATGTATAAAAAACTCAATGCACACGAGATGAACGCAGTATTCTTTAAGCAAATATCTTTGTCGTATCTAAATAATCTATATGTGTACTACATTTTTTTTTCTACACATAAAAACCAATCGACCAATTAGTTTTTCCGAAATAATTATTCCCGCGCGCAGGTTTTGAATAATCCCGTGAGTTTATCATCGAAAAATATTTTATTAAACCCGTTATGCCGATCGCGGTGGACGGATTAGAAGATTTAAATGAAAAAAATGCAAACGCAAAACTGTGTGTAATTTGTCTGGACGAAATCCGCGGAACTCCCGTTGAACTTATATTTGCCGTTATACAACAGGGGGCACTGTTCGACGGAATCGCTGTTACACGCTCCCCCGGAGCGCCGTGGAAAATTATAAAATTAAATCGTTATTTTCATCGCGTCGCACGATAATTAATATCATACGACTTCACACGCATTTACATCGTCATTTTTTCATTTTTGTTTTTTTATAATATTACGCAGTCGTTTGATTGTGTACTCGTTCTTGTACGTCTGCACTGTGTCTACATATCAAACACCGAGTAAACTCTCATAAATATTTATAATTATCTTGCTAACATCTCGTACGCAGTTATTATACGAAGAGTACGCGAGCAGTGAGATTTAAATTCAAATTAAATATGTTTTTATATAATTAAAAAATAAAATACTTCGATATTTCAATATTATATTTTTATTCGAACGTTTCGAAACGTATTATTATTATACACCTATCGCACTCGCCAATATTCGTGCCGGAATCAGGACGTGATTTAATATTTACCGAATGAAAAATAACGATTTTTTTTTCTTTTTAAGTAAAACTTACAGAGCCTCAGAAAACGTTTTCGTTTTAATTGGTAAATAAAATAAATCTACTACTGCACACGCACACACACACACAGAGTATTAAAATGTTTACGCGTATACAACGTATAATTTTATATCGCGCTTTATATTCAGTATAAATATTTAATATTGAAAACCAGTATACGTATATATATATATGCATATAGGACTGGTTGCTTTTTTTTTCTTGTCTTCTTTCGTTCCCATTGAATTTCAAGTTATTACTGTAATACGTTATTTTTAATTAATCGACCGAAACAAACAAAAAATTAACGCTCATTTACTTACGTTATTCGATGGCGACGCAATCACGTGAGTTGCGCAAACGTTTTAATAAGTATTTTATCGACAGTAATTCCGATTTATTATCCGGTCGTATAACACAATTTCGTCGGATTTACTTATGGCGTGCCGCCTTTTATTTATTTTTTTCATCAGGCCCTCTTAAAGAGTGAGTACCGATGCGCAGCCTTAAGTAAATACTGCAGGCGCTGCGATTGCTTTCGGGTTCCTTCGACTTTTAAAATCCGCTTGTTCATTTATGTAACGCGGTATTATACGCGATGATTTATATCATTATTATTATTATTATTATTAGTAAACAGTTTATATTTTCCGGGCGCGCATACCTTATGAGCCCGTTAAAACGGGCTTATAAGACAAAAGTCTTTGGACAATATAATCATAAGAAAGCTTTGAACCGCGCCAAATACTCGTAGATTATTGAAAAACCGCGAAAAAAATAAATAAATAAAAAAAGTACCGTATTATTCTAAACTATAATAATAATAATAATAATACGAGCTGCTGATATAAATACGTGTCTCGGTAAACATTTCAATAAAAAAATGTCGTTATTGAATTTGTGATTTTTTTTTTAATCCAACTGGAATTATCGATAATTACGCGGAAATAATACGAATATTTACGTTTGCCACGCGACTTATTCAAATATAAATAAAACGATACGTTTTTGAAAAGAGAAAAAAGAAAATCATCGCTTTACATATATATATATAACAATATTGTCTTACAGCGTTCGATAGATGTCCGAGAAAATACGGCTTTGCAGCTAATTAGACCAATCGATTTCTCGTGTTCATCTTGTCTCGTTTTTGTAATTTATTAACCTGTTGCCACTTGTATTATACGCGCGTATAATTTACGTTCCGTAACGAACTGTTCTGTTTTATA
This sequence comes from Chaetogeoica ovagalla, assembly GCA_032441825.1. Taxonomy (NCBI): domain Eukaryota; kingdom Metazoa; phylum Arthropoda; class Insecta; order Hemiptera; family Aphididae; genus Chaetogeoica; species Chaetogeoica ovagalla. The sequence goes on along the minus strand of CM063732.1, from coordinate 3,877,280 downwards.
AATTTTTTTCCTTCTTATTACTTCCAAAATGTTTTATTATACAAAGGCGTTAAACTAGTTAAATAGTTAATATTTTTTCAATCTTTTCTTTAACTCGACCGTAGGTTAATTAACGTGTTCATTAACTAATCAACTTGACTAGTTTAAATTATAATCGGCTTAACTACGTATTGTTTGTTAATTTTTTTTTTTTTTTTATAATCATTCGGTCGCGAGGTATTAACGCGCGCGTAGTCGACACAAAATATATATATATTATATACCATAGGACTCGTTTCAGTTGTTTCGTTTGCCGATATAAACGCAGTTGAATGGCTGAATTTTCTCAACGATAAATCACTGGATTAAAATAATCGATTTTTCGTCGCGTTACTCACTATTTACATTGTAAGCAACGCCAACCGTCTGGATTAGACGTGTATACGACAAATGCGATATTGTCTCCTTTTTTTTTAGTAAACAAGAAAATGTTGTCGGAATTAAACGGAAAACTACGGACACGGGTTATTTGTATTTATAGTAGATTATACGACATAGATTCACGGTTACCACTGTCGCGAGACTATCTCAGACCTAAGGCCGCAACAGTCGCAGGTGGGTGTTGTCAACGCGTACTTTACGCCGTTTGAAATTGAAACTAAAACTCGTTTACTGTTTGTTATAATATTGGTTTCTCTTTTTAATTTCGATATTATCGAAATTGGATATTATAGAATTGTGCATTATTCAACGGTTAACTACATTATAATAATATATTATTACGCCTCTAAATCGCGTTGTTTATATTGAATGATTCCCTGTACAAACTCAGAAGTGGGACCACCGGACGAAAATCTCGGATCGTTGTCCAGACCCGGAAAATTGTACACGGATAAAGAGTATCGTCAAAGTGTTGCAGGAACACGAGGTTTCAATATCTTACGCAATATGAATGTCGACAATCCGTCGTTCAAAGTTATTGCGCGCGTGGAGCAAACACACTATCCGATTTCAGATGATACAATGCTATCAATAATAACACGCCGTCGTCTTCTCCAACCATTTACGTCTTCGAATTCAAACGATATTTTCATGGCATTACCCGAGCGAAATCGGCTTTTGACCAACTCAAACAAATTGTTCAACAAACGACGTTCGGTACCGAGTCCCGCCGTCCATTCGAAGTGTGAATGAGCCCCTAAGTGTTGATGTGTTTCGACAAAAGTATCGCGCTTTTTTTTTTTTTACATATTCGAAAAATAATAATAATAATGAAAATTACTCGTCATGAACACCGATCGCGATTATTACAAGGTTTCATATTCGATCGGATATTTATATATACGTATATATATATCGGATTTCGGTGCGATTGGAAATGTTTTTCGTGTATATATAATAATTACCCGCGAACGTCTGCAGACTAAGGGTCGAAAACTCGGAGGGCAAAATCAATGGCGTCCGTACGCGGACCGTGATGCTGCAGAGTATATAAGTTTTCGCATATACGAACAGCCGCGGTGGTAATCCGCGGGGTTGTGTTTCATCTTTCTCGGCGCGCGCGCACGCGAGCGACCTCATTTTCTCGTCGACTTAACATAACGACACGAGAAAATGTGCGACTATCAAAAACAAATAAAAATATATATTCCACGCGCCGCGATATAATTATATTCGTTTTCAAAAAAAAAGAACACGTATAAATCTCAATAATTATCCGCTTATATTACATATTAGATTTATTCCTTTTTTTCATTATTACTATAGTAAAAAAGCTGCGTGCTTACCAGCGAATTAAATACGTGTGTATTTAAAAAAAAAAAAACTGTTTTCCGTTATGATTATCGGGCATGCTGCACAAATCATCCCAACACAACGTATAATAATTATATCGTTTTCGTTCGTTTTACGCATTTCAATAATCAATTGATTAATAATAATTTGCGCGTGAACTGTTCTCCGTTAATGTTATTATTATTATTATTATTATTCGTTTATAAACGAAACGGTATTTTCGCTATACGTATATACCTATTTCATCCGAGTATATTTCGGATGTACGGCGTCAAACATTTTTTTAATGCGTGGTCCACGCGGCAAAAATAAAATATAACCGAATGGTTATTATTTTTCCGTTAAACGAGTCGCGTCTTTATCATATAAATAACTGTACACTTATTGATGAGTCGTGTAATGTTTTTCCCAATTATTATTTGAAAAAAAAAAACACAAAAATTCGCCTAATTATTAATACGTTTTACGTAATATTTTTTTCCTTATAAACGTTTACATAAAATTATATGTGACCAAAAAAAAAAAAAAAAAAAATTTGCATAAAAAATGTGTTAATTTATGCTTTGTTCAAACAAGAAATCAATATAAACAGCCATTTAGCTTATAGTCGACATATTATTATTATTATTATTATTATTAATATTACTACTATAGTACAGACGAAAATTGTACATTATTCTATTTGATACGTTCGATAATACGTTCGATAAAAAATGTCGTTAAACGATGAACCGTTTATCACTACAATCGTCAAATAATCTGTTTTGATAATATTGAAAAATATTAAGTGTCATATTTTGTACGTCAGATTGTATAGGTAAAAACCGGTGCGATTTACCAATTCAAACGTTAATGCGTTAAAATACTGCTAAAATATCGTTTCGTTTAAAAATTTCTTATTTTATTTCACCGTATTATACGCCTTTGTGTACTCGTTTTTTTTAAAATTAATTTCGAAATAGATTTTTTTTTCATATTAGTGCGTAATGCAGTGTGTTCGCAATGAATCAGATTCTCAGCGCCTGTTCATAGCAAAATCGTTTCGCAGCATTCAATTACAGTAGATGTGCTCACGTATTGAGTGAGTGCTCGACAAGTGGTGGGAAGCGTCTCCGATTTAATTTCACGGTGTTCGCGGTGGCGTATAAATGGTACGAAAAATGCAAAACTTTTCAAAAACTCTATATACTTTTTTTAAAGAGTTTTGTTTGGAAAATCGTTTTTTCGACCGGGAGAATTCGTTTGGAAACTAACTGCGCGGCTGCACGATATACAGTTCGATTCGCGCGAATCAAAGTCGATATACAAAACACCGAAACACGAGTGTCGGTTAATTCGTCAATAATAAAAGAAAACGGGAGATAATCTTGGCGAAAACTAATGGATTTAAGAAGAGTGAAAAAAAACCCGCACGCGCTTTGTTAAAGAGTATCGGAAAAAGGAAAATATTGGAATAAACGCGTTTCGTCACGTGTGCCGTAATGAATTTTATATAATGAACAAATACGTTGTCCATAATTTGTATTATACGAAACGTTTTCCACCAATCGCGCATATTCGCGTGTATTACAATACGTCAGAACAAATTACAAATTTCATTGTCGGTTGTAAACGCGCGCGAAGTTCGCTCAAGGCTACTTGTTATAAATGCGTATTTATACGTATTATTAAATTATACAAATTTTATTCGAGTCCTGTTTGCGTTTCGTAACGAATTATAGCAACGTATTATAATATTATAGGAGTATCTACAATGCGCACGACTTGGTTTTAGCGAATTTTATTAAACACCCAGTTCGCTGGAAAAATTTGAACGTTTAAAACAAGATTTTTTTTTCAAATTCATATTACACGCGGAATATAATATAGATTATTATATTAGAAACGTATACGATTCCTCTGGCCGTTTGTAAGACGAAATCACGGACACGGGCGCGCGTATTTCCTGTTATTATTTTTGTTCCAAGGTAAACATTTCGTGTATAAAAGACGATACTATTAAACATTGTGTCAAATTACCTCGAGTTTTTATGTATAGTGTATGAGAAGAAGAAAAAAAAATCAATGACATTTTAGATTTTTAATTTATTAATCTTTTTTTTTTTTTTTTTTGCTAAAAATAAAAAATAACGAAAGTATAGTACAAAACGCGTGTAATAGAACAATATTATACAATTATCGGGGCTCGAATTTAATAATTTACGCGTAATATTTTATAGTTCATAAAACCAAAAGAAGGGGCTTGCGCCCTTAGAAAACGAATCAATAACATTATACACTTGTTGTTTATTTTTGAAAATCTTCGTGTACGGCCGAGGGACTATGTGAAAAAATAATATATGTACCAAAAAAAAAAAAAAAAATCCATTCTATTATAAATGCAATTAGTAGGAGACGAATACTACAGAGAATTTAATTTGATTCATTCCTTATGCTCAGCAACGAAAATACGTTTTCTTTCACTACGATTTCCAGAAGAAACTGAAATATCCTTTTCAATCAGTTCACTGCGTCAGATATTAATATTAATTTTATATACATATATGTTTTCAGCGAATTTGAAAGACAAAGTTCGGTTTGCTGACGAAAAACACCGAATTGAAAATCTCATTGCGCGGAAACCACTGCAGTGCAAAGATCAATAACGGATCAATGGAAATTTAATTGAACCTGCAGAGTAGTTGATTTTTTCTTTTTTTATCATATCAAAAGTCCCTCAGTACAATTTTCAAAACATTTGCAAGCTTTGTTCAACTGGCTGCCGCCGAAAATCGCTTTTGCGGTTTGAGAATGACGAGCACATATTATTTGGTCGTGAAACGCTGAAATTGAATAACGACAATAATTTTATATTCAGGACGTCATTACTGAGTTTGGAATTTTTTTCGTGTTTTATTACCATTTTTTTTTTTTTTTTTTTTAATCTCGTTTGCTTTTTGAGAAATTTATATTTTCTTCGTCTTAGATTTTTTATAGATTCCGAACGAAACGATGAAACTATTGATTTTACAATTACGTTTATTTTTCTGGGTACAAATTTTCGAATAGAAACAATGCACGAATGATCTCGTCACGCGTTACGTTCCGATAGCAAATCGTATCTAGAAGTTGTATTTTATTTGAAACGTCTTTCTCGTTTTTTTCAGGATAATTCCTTTATGCGTAATTCAAAACAATTAAAAAAAAATTGGCAGAAAAACTATTCTCTCGATAGTTTTTAAACGCGGCAAAATAAAGAGTAATAAAATAATAACTACTTACCAACAAATCGTGTGTTCAAAATATTGTTAAAAACGCGTTTTCTTTTTTGTCAAAATCCATTATTGTCTAATGCGATTTTAATATTAAACCGAAACTTCGCACAGAATCGTTTGAATGCAACAATTTATAAAGGAATAGTAATAACAAAACTCCAAAACTTTATCTACAAGTAATTCACTTAAGCGGTATTCACAGCGCGGCTCATTAATCTTTTGTGTATATATATATATACGATCACCCACGTCCTCTGTGCTTCTAGTGCCGCAACTATAAGGCCTAAGGCCAGTGTGCGAGAAATCACTTTGAAGTCCTCTAATTTTTTTCTTCGAGATTATATTATAATGTATAATCACGAAGTTCTTACGCTCTTTTTTTCATACTTTAAACGATATATCCTTTTTAATAATAACATAATTTTTACTATGCCTATAAAAAAATGTTAATAATTCATTTTTAGAATAGAATTCGATAGATTTATGGCATTTTTATAATTATAGTTTAATGAGAATTCACGTTCAGAGTTGACGTCCAAGTTAGATATAGTATGATTGTGAAAATCATACCGCGCTATACGGGGTTTTCTCTTATTTTAAATTATCGAATTCTTGTTTCTAAACTTAGCTCATTTATCTGACAGCCGTATGGAAACATCGTTTGTTAAACGAAGTAATATAAAAAAAAAAACTGAAAAGGAGCGGGTAAATCGGGTAAACGCGGCTCTGTTCCCGGCGTGCATGACTGAAACCATTCCGATTCCGTTGTGTTTATCACGTGCTCGTAAACGTGTGGTGGATAAATACACGGTTATTATCGTTTTATTTCGTAATTATTATTTCCCCAAAAAGCGGGAACAAGGCGTTATTCTTTTTTTCTAATTGACCAAAATGCAGAATATACGCCTGAAACGTGTTCACGTCGTGCTTAATAATACACATTAGATTTCTGCGAGCGCGAAACGTGCAATTTTTTTTCCACGCTGACCTCGAGGGTTTATTTATTTTTTTGCTTTTTCGTTTACTTTCACCGTTTCGCATGTACGTATATCCATATACGAGTATATACGAGTTTTCGTTTTATATTCACGTCGTAAACACGGCTCAGAGAATTAATTTCAATTCCCGTTCGGGAATTATATAGCTTATTATACGCGTATAACCCAGTGGTGGAAACGAGAGGGAGAGAGAGATGTGTGGTATGGATGCCGTCCTCCACTACTCTTAGGTTAGCGTATTCCATCCCCTCGCTTAATGTTTTGTTTGAAACTATTATCCGTCCCTCTTGGATTGAAAAAAAAAATCGTTTTTTTTTTTCGTAAGAACTATTTCGTTTTCTAAAATATCATCATTCGGTAACGTCTAAACGTCACTTGATCACGGTCATAAAAATTATAGTTCATTATCGACGTGTTAATAGGGCCGCCGGTGTTAAAGAAATAATTTTTTTTTTTTGTTTTAAACAATATGGACTGTTCACGACTTTGCCACCTCCCTGTTTCAAAACTCAAAACGACGACACCGCTTGCATCTCCCCGATTTCGATCTACTTCGACTGCCGTGTAAAATACGTTATGATTTATCATGATACGTGACCATGTCATACGTGCCGTCGTATGTTTCGTGAATTCTTGCACGCTACCTTCGTTGCGTCATTACACAGCACACGTGAAAAAAGTCCCCCGTTGATATCAACGTGAGCCGCAAAGGTTATTGAAATTGGCCATAATGACCTGTTCATGAACATCTCAATTCGTACTGTTTGTACGATAAGAACTCTCGGATAACGATTGCGGAGAAGAGAATCGTCTAAAAAACATGTTTTACGCTTTTTTTTTTTCTATGTAAAACTATTGGTTTTTTTCATATATAAAAAAATAAGGCCTACAGCGTGTGAACTTTTAAAAAAAAAAAAAAAATAAATAGAAAATGATTTTTGTTAAAAACCGATGTTTTTTTTTTTTTTTTTTGTAAACATCACGATTGTCATTGGTTCTAGGCAGAGAGCCGTAGCAAAGGAAGGGGCGAAAGGCGTAAAACATTTTAAAAGTCGTAAGACTCGAGAAGTCGTGAAATTAATACAATAACAATATAAATATATAATACATTCCGTATTGTTTTCGATTATTTTCAAACGATATAACTTATTGAAAAATATAAATAAAAAAATTAATTATTTACAAAATCAATTCCGTGTTGAAACCAATAGGGCGCGATTTTGAGTTTTGCGCAATACTCACTTGCCTCTTGTTTCGAAGACAAAATGTTTAATAATAAAGGGAAAAAAATTGTAGAGCGGGAAATTCTCTAAAAAAAAAAAAAAAAAAAAAAAAAATTTATACGAATTTCTTTGACACGCGCAAACAACGGTTCGCGCGGTGCACACACGGCTTGTCGTGACGGTCGGCGTTTGAAAAAATATGTCGTTGTTATGACGTTCGCGTAACGTATTCGTTTCGTGTACACACGCGAACGGGCGAGTGTATTTTCCATTTTCGCACGCGCGCGCGCGCACACAAACGACGCGTATCCACGACGTCATACGATAATTTTGCGGTTACCCGGGGGTTAAGTTATTCGACAACGGTGTTTGTGTGGGTGCGCGTTCACGTGGGCGTACGCGCGCGGGTGTGTGTGTACGTGGGTGGGTAAAAGCCACGGAAAAAGGGACAGGCGGGTTAAGTGACGTCGGTGTTAAGGGTGTATAAATGATGACAACGCGAGCGCCCCCGCGATACGACACGGCCGCTTTCGAGTCGCGTTTCATTCTTATTATTATAATAATAATAATAATTATTATTATTATTATTATACGAGTATTTATCGTTTGAACGGCGTTTATTGTCGCGTAGGAGTATCGCACAATCCCGCGCGCGCGTTAAATCAGTTTAAATAATTAATTAATTAATTTAAAAATAATTTTTACCTATAATATATATTGTAATGTGTGCAATTACCGTGAAAACGGACAAACCGTTGTGAATTTTCATTAAATTATCGCGGAGGTTTGTGAGGGGAAAAACGTTCGGAATCTGAGTGCAATCGTTTTCGTATATTACACATACGTCGCTTTACGACGAATTCTTACGTGTTTTCGGATTTCTTGACGTACCACATAGCTGAAAGATCGACGTATGTGTGTGTGTGCGTGTGTTACGACAAAAAGAGACGAAAAACGCTCTCGTTTCCAATGCCCCGCACCAGTAAATTAGACATAAACGGTTTGTTACGAATCGAACGAATAAATTCATGCGTTCTTTGTCACGGGGTGAAAATATGAAACATACGAAATAAAAACGGATTATTTACTTTATTATATATATAAATAAATGTAATTGGTGTTAATAAATCGGCGTTATTGTCGAGAGATCGCACTAATTCGCTATTCAATTTTGTATACAATATTCGCTTGGTAGGTTATGTTTTTACTATTTTACTCGTTTGTACGGTTTATACGCAAGAGTTTCCTGTCTTATGCCGTTGTATTACGTAGATTATACAAATTATTATTTTTCTCCGAGTCCGAGTAGCGCGTGTTCTTCGTTTATTAATGCGTATACCCGCGTCCATCAAAAATTTATTCAATGTTTCCCCCCTTTCCGAATCTATACTGCCCTTTACAAATATTTTCCATGAACTATAATAATAATAATAATAATAATAAATCCGCAACACGTTATATTATATGAACAGCTATTGCGAACGGCAGATTCGAAGGCAAACACTGCACATGACGTTTTATACATGTTGTAACGTCGTGTCGAGACGATACTGTATAAATAGTTATAATATTTTATAAAGAATGGCGAATAAGAAAAATACAAATTAAAAGTCTATTTGTTCGATATTCATATGTTTAAAAGAAGTTCTTTTTATATGTGTGTGTGTAAAAGAGGCTCCTAAAAAAAAAACCTTCTATGCACGTGAAAACCTAAAAACACTTTATCAATTTATAAGAATTTTACCGTTAAGATCATAATATTTAGGATCAAAAACTCCTGAATTATTGAAGTTAACACTTCGAGATATCGTTTAATGACTCCTCCCGAGGTTCGGTACTTGTTAACGCTCCTCAATAACTCGCTTACAGTTTTTATAATGTTTATAAAAATAGTCCTTAAAAATATATTTCAACAAATTTTTTTTTTTTTTTACGACGAGAATAAATACGAATAATAAAATGTAAAATGTAATCAGATTTTTCATTTTAAAATTACTACTCATCACGATATTATCGAAAACGAAATTCGCTTCCCTATATCAATGTCCATACTGATTCAAATATAATATAATGTAGACCTGTGTATATAATATGAATAGCGTGAAACGGGAAACGAAGAAAAGTCGTGTCGGCAGAAAAACAATACATTTTTTTTTTTTTTTTTTGAACGAGCGAAACGCGTCAAGTGAATATTATTATTACTTTACAAAGTGATACGTTTTGAAAACGTTTTATTTCCAGTAAAGAATGACTTTCACGCGTGGTTTTCCGTTTCAATTTTCCAATACCGTCTATTTGGGCTAGGAAATTTGACACAGAAAACACACATTATAGAGAAATAATAGTTTTTCAATGTTTCACGAGGCAATATATTATATATGTTTATAAGCTCGTGTAGTATATATATATATAAACATTTTACCGTCTATAAATTATCATAAAGAAAAAGAAAATTCCGAGAGTAGTAGGATATAATTTTAACTACAAAACAATCGCAAGATTTTTTTTGTTTTCTTCTTTATCGCACGTAGCCGGGCGATTCGTCAATTATTTATATAAATAAATTGCTTTTATACAATATATAATATATATCTTATTTTTTTTTTTCTCGAGACTGAGTTAAGTGAGTCGTGTATTTGTATTCTTTTAGCATTTAATCTGTGTTTGACGGCCGTAGCTGTATGTGTTTATCGATTGTCTACTGATGTGATCGTCGGATCCCACTTAATATTTTTGAAATTTCTATTAAACACACCGAAATACAAAGGTATCCGCAATAGTTTTCGTTTACATATTTTGATTATAAATATCAGTCGGTCAAGAGCATTTTTTTTTCTTCCTAACCGACGGCGCGATAATATCTTGTTAATATAATTTTTATAATTATATTAACAATCCAACATCGCATTTGTTTTTCGGTAGTCTTTTTTTTTTTAATTATCGTGAAAATAGTTTTTTTTTTGGGGGGGGAACGACGCATTATAATTGTTACGTTTAAAAATTAATAACTACTGAGAAAATCGTTAAACGTTTCAAACAAATTACCGACCGAATAAAATTTCCTCGATTCGTTCAGTACCTCGAAGAGACGAGGAAAAAAGTACATAAATGAAAAGGACATTTTCGCGCTTGTGGGCTGCGATGGATACGCGTTATAGGTTTGCGGTAGCGTTTTCAGAACGGGAAAAGTTCAGACACACACGCAGGGACCGTCAGACGAACGGTAGACGATGAGAAATATACGCCGTGTAATAAGGGCGGTTGCGACGACGACGACGACGACGTTGGAGGGACGCGGAAATGCGAAATCCCTCTTTTCTTTATTTTTTTTTTTTTTTTTTTTTTGGTTTTTCGAATCTCTCTCACACGCACTCAATTCTCCTTTCTTCGTATTCGTCTTCTTTTGAAGTGCAGAAATACCGAGAGACGTTTTGTGCGCCGGGAAAAACGACGGACGAGACGTAGGGAATAAGAAGACGAAAACAAATCGATCTGAGTCGCGTAACATTTGATGTATATGTGTGTGTGAACGGACACGAGGAAAAGGGACGACGCACTATCACGCAACATAGGCGAATTAGGGGTTTAAGAGTGCTTATGACGCCCGCAAAATCATTTTTTTTTCACTTTATATCTGTTTTAAATGTAGACAAAAAAATGTCCTTATCGATATTATATAATATAATATTATGTCCAGCTGTTAATATAGGAGGAGCGTCTGAACACAGTAACGCACCGCTGATAACGCTCAAGAGTCCGATGCCAAAGGGATGTTTTTAAATTGTTTAAACATTTTTAGCATTTCGCTGTTACTCCTCTGCAGTACGCCACTGTCATACTCTAAACGGCTTTTTGGTAATAAGAAGATTGGAGGGAGGGGATATTTTTTTATTTAAGTCCCGAATTAAAGGAAGTATCCGAGCCAGAGTAGTTAGCGACGTGTTTCGTTTTATAACGAAATATTATTTCATATTTTTAATTGATTAATTCACATTTGTATAACGTCTTTTATTTCAAAACTGCCTCAGATTTTAAAATATAATAATAACGAATGGTGCGTACCCGTATTTAGAGACAACTCTAAAAAAACTCCTTACATGTGTGAGATAGGTCCGTTTTCACCGATAATACATTTCCACTGAACAAAAAATATTCAATAAAACCCTAGACAATCCGCGCAATATATCCCCTGCAGAGAGGATTTACAATTGTCGTGTTTCTAGAGCGGGACGCGTGTTGTACAAAACGCCTTTGGCATACTCGCGAGTAAATTTAGATCGAAAACCCAATTTCATTAAAACTAAAAACTTTGGACAAACTTGTCCTCGCACGATGCGCAATGTACAATTGGTTGAAAAAAATAAACAAATCCCCGTTATATAATGGGATATTTAATTGATTACAACGGTAAAGTCAATCGGGTCTTCCTTGAATCGCGTATCGTTAAACGTAATAACAGTAGATTACAGAATCTTCCAGCAACATTCCACAGACATCGAAATATCGACGTACAACGAACTGGGAACAAATATCGGAATTACCGTAATAGTGAAAGATCTGCGCGCCCTAGCGAAATAAAATCACTGGACTTCCAAACGAATTGCAAAAACAAAATTAATTTCTCCTTAATTCGTATTAGGTATAATGATAGTGATAAGTTTAAAAAAAAAAAACTAAAATAATAATAATAATACTTATAACGTAAGTAGGTATCAGATTCAATTGTGCGGACCGTTGTTGAACAAACGGATGAACGAAAGAATTGCTCGAACCAAAACACTTATGATTTGCAAATGTCGTCTCTGTACCGTTTCTCAATATCTCACTGTCTGAGATTTTTTTTTTTCAATTCTCGACAATATGAGCTTTTCAAATTGTTTAATTTGGCAACTATTCCTTTCGGGTCCGAGTCCAAGAATATTTAACTCGTGGCATATCCTATTAGCTACGTAAATCTCTATTACGGCAATCGTCCGAAATCGGGTCATACGCAATACTTGTATTCCATTGAATATACAATTATCCGAAAACCGCGTAGATTCATCGTCGTTGAACTTAACTCTACGCTGCTGCTGCTGCTGCTGATGTTGCTGTGTCGGCTTCACCGACGATTGCCCACGACTGAAAACCAAACGCGTTTGATCCGTTCACGTTCGGGTCGTGCGCGGTTATTCACGAAAGCAAGTTTAACGACTATGCTCTCGTATATCTCTAAAAGCGTCGCACCAAATCGTGACTAATTTTCGTGATTCCACTGCCCGTGGGAACCCGAGACTTAAAAATATAATAAGTGTTCCTGGCCTTTCTCACATATAGTTATGTTTGGATTTCGATACGTTTAATAACTTCTTTTTTTTTTCTTTTTCGGTGAAATACAGTGGAACATCCTCCATTTACCGAACTTGACGAGGCTTTTTTGGAAAAAAAAAAGAAATCGTTATAAAAAAATGCTTTTTTTCCTACACAAAATCTCGTATTTATTGTTATAAAGCGAATAAAAAAAAATCCTTACTTTATACACAGGATAATAGTAAAAATAATACTACACGTGTGTAGTAAAATATAAAACTGAAAAATACATATAAAATTATAATAATTAAAGGATGTATTTGAATAGAAATTTTTCGACATACCGATACGGTTCTATAGATGTGTTCACGGTACAGAGACTAATTAAGGAATCACAACGAAAATCAATAATCCGGTTCGTTTTCATGTACAAAATCAGGTTTTTAAAAAAGTATGCAGTCTATCGATGGATAACAAGAAGATAAAAATAGAGGCAGTGTACGATCGTGTATATGTATTTGGAATGCCGAAATTGTATTTGAATAGTCTTTGATATAATGTTACAAAATAATTTCGTTGAATAAAAACGTTTTTAAGACGAAATTTCACGGATTTTCAAAAAAATAAATAAATATTCGTTAGAGTGGGTTATCAAATAGAAGCTTTATTCTCGAAAGTCGAAAAAATTCTGACAGTTATCCAATCTATGATTATGCCACGCATTTTTACGTACTGTAATATAATTATTACATGAAATCGATTGTTAAGTCATGTCAAACATCTTACAATGTCCAGTTTCCGCATAAATCGACCATATTTTATCGAATAATATATTTTTTTTTCGATCAAATAGTAAATAAAACGTTGAAATTTATTATAGTATAATATAACTATTACAATAGTTTTGTTTTATTATTATTATTTATTTTCTGCTGCTTTTATGGATGCGAAATCATGTCGAACGCTCACAAAACCTAATGTTTTCACTACTATACGCTTTCGATACTCAATACGGTTAATTGAGTACAACGATGTTCTCGCGATGTATTATACGTAGAACGGTAAATACGTTTTATAATCAGCTCCGAAAAAGCGAAATGATCGTTATCCGCTACAGTTTGTAACCGCATTAAAGACAAATTAAGGGTATTAAAGTCCTTTCGATGTTAGGAAAACTTTCTATTGCGTTTGAGTCTATTGGTCTACGGTATATTAAACCAACGAATTTCGGAAGCCGAGAAAGAAAAAAAATCAACGGCTAGAGGTTACAACTCGTTTAGTCAATGGATTAATCCGGATCCGTACATATGGAACGATTCATCGTGTATTATATCCGACATTGCAGGCGATAAAACGCGAGTTTGCATAATTATACTCAGGAATCGATTGATATGAAACGATTCACACGAATACAACAATAGATGTGATGTAATGAATTAATTGTGCGAATTTTGTAAACCGTTCATAATTATATTTTATTAACGTCGACTGGCAGATGAGAAACAATTAACCCGACGAATACCAGTCTACGAATAATCGTGGCGTATATATTTATTACGAGAATATTAATTTACTTTTACCAAACAATATTTTTACTCTCGTCTCGCAAAAAAGTCATCAGTCCGGGCGACCGTACACATTTATATATAACGATTTCAATCACTAAAACTTTTGGTAAACTTCCAATAACTATATATATATATATATATATATATTTATATATATATATATATATATAATACGAGTATAAACTTATTGCTATAATTGAAAAGAAAAACCGTGTTCGGGTAAAATAAATATGATTTTTTTTTTCGTGAATTCAAAAACTCGACACATTGTACAGCAACCGACTTCTTTGAAGTTATTTCAAAAGAGAATATTTAAAACAGTATATTATGTACTTAAATATATAAATATATATATATAGGTAACTTAAATTAGAATTTCACAAAAAGAAAAAAAACTTACTAAGAGCTTGTGAGAAAAAAAAAATATATATACGTATATAAATATTGGGCTGCTGCAAGTGTGTGTATCAAAAGAAAATTTAATAATTTAAGGCATTATGTTATTATACGCAGGCAAAAAATCAAATGAAAAAAAATCGTAAAAAAATTTTTACTAAAAGAATAATGCTCGTCTGAATATATATATTCCAATTAACTTATACATTTAATGAAGACATCTCACTATGTAAAAAAAAAAAACTATAATTAAAAAAAAAAAAAATGATTTCTTGTCAAAAACGAACAATCTGAGTGGATCAAAAGAAAAAAAAATAATAAATTCGTGAAAGAGAGAGTGTACGAGTATACTACAAAATTAACAATTCAATTTATAACGCTCGTATTTTATTGGCTTCGTTATACTGTATATAGTCACATATTACACCAGATACGTTAAAAATATCGAACGATTGTTGATTAAATTTTTTATAATTCAATAGTACGTATAATTTTTCAATAGTAGGTGTTCGATAAAATTTGAAACTTTAAGAATTAAAGCGTAAAATATTAGATGTATTATTATAATAAATATTCTAACGATTATTAAAAAAATAGAAAGTCGATAGTTCCGCAATATATTTTGTAAAATATTTAAATTCGAATTTTTTGAGTGAAACGGAAGAGTATTAATCGGAAAAATCCAAAAACCGGTATCACAAAACGTCTTTAATAAAAAAAAAGAATGTTTTAATTTATATCGTTTAAATGAATTTTTAAGTACAACATTAGACAAATGTGTAATAGAATTTTTTTTTTTTGTATTTTAAACCAAAAAGATTGTACGTGTATATAAACTCGTAGAAATATCCCGACACAAATATGTTTTGACGAGCGTTTTAAATTTCATTCGCCGCGGTATATTTCACGAATTTCATAAAAAAAAAAAAAAAAACCCCCGTCCCAGATATACTAACGAGATGATGTATTAAAATTAATATAATGGAGAAACGCTTTTTTTTTTTTTTGAAATTAACTGTATTATTAACAGAGTAGTTACGTTCACTGTTGCAAAAGCATATCACGTATTATAATGTTAGAACTCGTCTACTACAATATTATAGAAAATCCCGTTGTTCGTCTGAGCCGGCGATCCGTTTGATGATTCTGTTTGGCATAATATATTTCTCCCGGTTCGCGTTATACCGCGGTAATGATAAATGGTCCGGAGCAAAACATTTGTTTTAGACGTTCCACACATATCCTACCCTACTGGCGTTTTGCAATATTATCGACCCGACCGGTGTATACGCGTATTACGTCTTACAATTCTCCTTAACTAAAGAATTCGAATTTTAAACTTTTCCGCGATTTAATGAGAAATTTTTGAAAATTCAATTAATATGTCGTATTTATATAAACCATCAACTTTTATCGATCGGAGAATCGATTTGTAAACGATGCGGATTTTTCAGGACATCAGGGATGCGAATATTGAGATTTATTCCGCCAAAACGAATTAGTTTCGCTTTTTTTTTCTTTGTCTTATATTACATTGCACATTTTTTCCCTACGCTATCGTTCAATAGTATGATTTTAATTTATGAAATATTTCCGTTAAAACGAGATATATTATAAAAAAAAAAATAATAATAATAAATAAAAATAAAATAAACGATTTACTTCCCCGTGTCAATCAATATTGGATATCTGATAATAAACGTAGAAAAACATTATAATTTGCGCACGATACAATATAACAATTTTAATAATACTTCAATATCTGCGCTTATTGGGGACGGGCATATATCTCGAGTATATGTATATACCCGAGTACCATTTTTGTCGTTCAATGTCGGTTTATAATAATCGTGACAGTTTAACAGTTTATACACGGTTTATGAACTATTGATTGAGAACCGTTGTACTTCAATTTAAGTGTTTCGGTTCAAATTTTAACTCAATAATTCAAAAAAAATGTTTATAGTTTTAAGTCGGTGCTCCTGACATTGAACCGTGCTGAAAATGTGTGATCGCGCCGACGGAAATTAAACGGTTCAGACAATATGTTTGTGTATACTATGTTAAATTCAGAGTAGTGGCGGTGGTCAAATGAACCAACACACACACACACACACCTCGTGGCAGGCAGAAGCGAACAAAGTCGTTCACGTTTGCCCGCCGTGACAAGACTGAGCGATCCGCTGGTTACGGACCGCTATTTATACGTCTCTGTAGCTACCCCCTCTTTTTTTGTGGCGTACTGGCGCTATCTGGTGACCAACTTTCGTCTCCTGTTTTATCGCGATCGACTGACGCGCTATGTCGGTGTACGCGGGTGTTTAGTTTGACGTTGACGATCGTACGCGTGCATTATTATTTTTATTATTAATAATATTATTATTTCACGTATTTCGTTGAAATGAAAATAAACGAAACGATTCGCATTTCCTCGTTTACATTCTTTTACGCGTTTACTCGTTTATTTTACATTTTTCACTATTCTATTAACTTTTACCGGTTTACTCACATTCACACGTTTTCTCGTGTATGTGTGTAGTTTATAATACTGTAGCTTATCCTACTACTTTTTGGACCGTTTAAAAAGAAAAATAATAATAAAAACAGCATGCAATCGCGTATTATAATTCCGGGCCTTATTCGTTGTAAACCTTTACTGTTGTAAAACGTCCTTGGAAACGTATTTTAAACAAGATTTCAAATAATTTGGTACTGATACGATATTTCAATCGTAGCCAATATATACTATATAATATATAAACGCGCCACGATTCCAACACACATATAATAATCGTCCGTTGTCTGTTCGCCGTATGTGTCACGGTCAAGATGTTCGACATTCGTCTGTGAAAACGTCCAAAGTCGTGTCGGTTTTTTTGTTTTTCGATAATACCGAGTAATAATTAAAATATTTCTTTAGGTATTTTTTGTTTCATTTTATCATTTAATACGTTACGCTAACGCATTTCGCCGTAAGTAAGATTTTAATTAATTTTAATAATAATAATAATAATTATAATAATAATAATAATAATAATAATAATTATAATTATAATAATAATAATAATAATAATAATAATAATAATAATAATTATAATTATAATAATAATGACGATTAATTAGCGAACGCTATGGGTCGCGTAAAACCCGAGCCCCGATGACGATAGTAATAATAGCAATACGGACTTCGTAGCCAAGCTTTCGTTTACTTTACAGAAGAGCTTTTTACCACGTCGTCAACTTCGTGACAGGTGTAGGGTGCGCGATATTAATCAACGTCACTGCGCGGCAGTATTGCCCGTCAAAACACCGGGGGTAAGCAGCAGCCGGCTGCAGGTGAGGGGGGCTGCATCTGCACGACGATGACGGTTTGTGTCAGAGCACGTCGAGCCGGATATAGGAAGCATCCCGTCCATCCCTCGCACGCGTACGCGGTTTGTGTATTATATAAAATCCGGTCGTGTACATAACTACACTCGTAACAAGTACACACACACACACACAACACTTGCAATCGATAGAATAAGTTTTCGTTTACGTATAAAAGTAAACGTAAATATTATTACATTCGTAGAAGAAAAAAAAAAAATATATATATATAAATCTTTCTTTATTTCTACGTACAAAATGCTGATTTTCTACGTTTTGAAAACGTTTAAACCATGATTATTTATACGAGATATGAAAGAAGAACACGTTTACATTTACACGCGTATTGGCAAAAAGATAACGCCGGACCGGGAAAACAGCGCTGCTAAATATCTAAAAAAACGATTAAAATATGCCATACGGAATTGTATGCTTGGAACGCGGCAAAAAAAAAAAAAAAAAATGTCTACAAACACGCTTTGCCATTTTTTTTTTTACTGTGTATACGACGACAATAATAAATAAAACGGCATTTTAAACTTAAAGAAATTGGTAGCGGACCGTGCGCTGTCGTGAATTACTCGGACAGAGCTTTTAGAGTTTTGTCATCGCACTCGAGATAGAATAATATTCCGAGCGGAATTCCGGTGTAATATTATTTATTATTAATGACATAACGTGTATGGAATACATAATTTACAATTCAAATTCATTTGTTCGAATACTTGCGTGACGAGCAGTGACGTCGTTTAATATCTCCGTCTTGATATTTTCAAATATTACACCGAGACGACGAAACGCCCATGACTTGTTGTGGGCCATCTACCGTTGTCCCTGCAGCGGTTCTCCGGTGGTTCTTTCACGATATTTAGGTCACGTGGTGCGTGTCAGTAGTTGCCCCTGTAACGGTGAACAAATATAATCGCAACACCGACTTACACGCGTTTATGTACGGGGCAGACGCTCGCTCTATCCGTTCCCCAGCCCCCGACGAACACTTGACGGCAACCGCCGCCGTGCAGATGTCGGGAGCGCCCGCGAACGATTAATCAATCATTTATAAAACGAAGAGAAAACAAAGGGATCGCGCGCCGCGCCCGCGGCATCCCTTTGCCCGGTCGTCCCTGAAAGTACGCGAGTAAAATACACACACACACACACACACAATATACGCGTGTATTTTATGTCGTCGAAACACATCTCAAACGGATTCTAAAACAGAATTTTCGCGTTAATAATTAACCGTTTAAAATAATAATAATAATAATACGTCAGTAGTTAGGTTAGGTTAGGTTAGTGATATCATTATAAAACAATCATGCAACAAACATAGCTTAATGATTATCGAAATTTGTTTCGATAATACTACAGGAGCTTATAGACAGGTTTTTTTCTCGCCTATTTATCACGCTTCGGTGCATATTTTGAATTTTAAGAGCGTATTTCAATATTAAAAAAAGAAATATTAATTTTTAAAAATATTCATTATTCGTCTTTAAAATTGATTAAAACTTATATATGAATACCGGGAAAGGAATACTCGCGATGCAATGAGTTAAGCGTTATCTACGCATATAGTTTTATTGTATATAATTTTTTTTTATTAGAAGTTTTGTAATAAGTGTACATTAAATTTCAACTATTACATTACTTAAACTATAGTAGTATATTATCAACTATTGTATATGATATGTTCTTGTTTCTGGTTTATGTGTACATACGCTTTTAAACGGCGTAAATTAATACATTTTTTTTTCATTATTTATTTATTAATATTGTTAATTTATTAATCTATTACAGACACCGTCATTTAAATGTTTTGATTTTTATAATACGCATATTTTAGTGATTGTACGTATTTTAAGGGCGTGTATTTTAACGCGTAAATCCATAGATGTTTTAAGGTCTTTTTAGAAAACCGAGTCCGTAGCTGTAATAATAACGTGAAAACGCCTTAGGCGAATGTGAAATTTTAAATTCGGTAACATATTCGGGCATTTTAAATTGATGAAAATTTCAAACGGAACCTGTTAACGTATTATTATTATTATTTTTCTGAGCGAAGCGAACACAATCTATTACAGCTGGTTTTACGAAAATGTTTATTGCTTTCTGTCCACAAATTTCCGACTAGAAAAAAAAACGTTCGGACGATCTCGTCGTGTTAAAACGCTACGTTCCAATAGCAAATAACGTATCTAGTCGGTGGTACTGTTTATTCGAAAGGTTTTTTCGATTTTCTCAGTAGCTATTTCTTTATGCGCCGTAATCCTGATACAATTGAAATTGAACGAAGAAATTCTATTTTTTTCGATGGTTTAAAAAAAAAAAAAATGTTACTAATAATAGTGAACATAAAATGTTGAAATTCACACCGAATGTTATATGTATATTTGCACTATATAAACGAGAAAAAAATGTCGATGACATAATGATTTGTTTTAGACAGTATATAACTATATACGAGTATAAGAAAAAAAGAGAGAAAATAATTTCTTCTCTTACGCAATCGCGTGGAATTCTTAGTTTTATAATTTTGCAATAATAATAGCGTTTATTGTTTAGACACGCGTGCGTGTGTAACGATAAATAAATGTAATTTTTGATATATTATATCATATACGTATATACGTTGAAAATATCCTAAGCTGATTTTTTTATAAACGTAGGTTTCAAATAAATGTTTTGAAAATTAATCTTAAAAATATTAGGTCAAACGAAAATCATCATATCAAAGTTCCGAATATTATCTTAAATTTAACATCAATTTTTTTTTTTTATTTAATTTTTCTTTTTGAACCTAAAAGTTCTCTTCTTATATATATTTCTTTTTTGCTCTTTTTTTTCTATATAGGTTGAATGTACAAAAGGAAAAAAAGAACAAATTACTTATATATATATAAAAAAAAAATGACTTTAATAGTATCGTAATAATTTAATACGCAAACGTTAATATGTTGTATTCAACTCACAAAATTTATAATATTTTTCCGAAACGCTTTATTGAATAATAATAATAATAATAATAATAATAAAAAGATAAATACTTAAGCGTTATTGTATTCGGACACTTTTCAACTCTGATTATTGTTTTGAATGAAAACTAAATATTATATACATTCGATTCGTCCCTGGTGTACCAGCTGAGTTATATTAAATCAATAGCCCAACGTGGCCAAAACCACTGGGCCCCGCCGTTATTGGTATCGATTTATACGATGTGCTCATTTCGACATTATGAGTTCGGTTTAATTATAACATTGCAACGGATATACCCATCAGCGTTAAATCGATCGCATTCCCTTTTATATTAACAAGTCAACCGTTTCGTTTGACGATCAGAATATTTGTCGTTCGATTTATGCGCGTTATACGGCTACGCGATAAATAACTTATTGAGTTCGGAAAACTACAATTAATCAACGTTATAAACTTCGAAACCCTTTAAAACACGTCGTACGTAAAACATTTTGAACGATTTCTCCGCGATTATGAAACAAAACGTTTAACGTCAATATTACGGAAAATTTCTATTTTTATGTGGTAAATAAAAAAATTAACATTTTTTTTTTTTTGTTTTATGTTCTGTTATGAAATATAATTACGAACAATATAAATCAATCTGTGTACGTTGTTGGAATATTATAAAAATCAATACATCGATACAGTACATCGGCGCAATTATTTTTGAAAATCACAGACAGCCAAATTTCTATATCCGTGAAAATTTAAATTACCGATAATTTTACCAATTAAGGTAAAACGATGTTTAACAGTGTTTTATCGATGAAGTTTAAATTTCACGAGAAATTAATTCGTTACGACGAATAATTTCGTTTAATTGTGTAAGGCGTTGAAACAATATTTTCTAAAACGCTTGAGATGACTGACGCGATTTTAGATGAAATCGAAGCACTGATGGCGAAAAATAAAAATAATAATATTTGAAATCGAGTTTTTCCTATAATGTGCTTGCCGAAAATTTATCTAGTCTTACACATGTCGTCTAAAAATTATTTCCGAATAAAACCCTAAAACCCAACGCTAGCGGTGCGCAGATGTTATACACAATCGGAGGTTTTTTTTTTTTTTTTTTTAATTTGTAGAATTACGCCAAAGTGTTATACATATATTTACGTACATACAGAGAGGAAAACTTCGAGACTACGTTTTTGAAAATCGATTATTTCTTCTTTTAAACGGGGCGGGGGGTTTTATTCTTTTTTATTTAACTTAAGGGAAAAACGTAATGACACAAGTAACTGGTATTTTACTTGAATGGATGAAAAAAAAAGAAAAAACTAAAGAGCGTATGTGTTCTCATATGACGTATGTTCGCGGCGAATAGGTGTAGTAATGACGTATGAAAGACGAAATGTGTAATGTACGTTTTTGAGTGCACTGCGGCTAGGTTAGATACGTTTATGGTACACGGCGATTTTCTATTTTCCTACAATTTTATAAAAAAAAACTATTTCGGATAAGTACTTAGTGGTCGTCGTGTACCTTCCTATGTCCATACGGTTACATACCGGGCACGCGAAATATTACATTTATACCGCGGGAACGAATTCGACGGTTCTTCTTTTTTTTTTTCTTTAAGTATAAATTGCAACGCGTATGTACGCGAATTTAAAATTATGTAAAATACGGATTAATATTGTGCGCGCGCCCGGAGTATTAAAACTCGCGCGACTACGTCTTTTACTCCGGCGGCGCGCTTTCTGCAGAAATATTTTATATCCGTCCGTGCCCGTCCGTTATATTATCAAAACGGGTTTTATATAGTTTAACCGCTAATTCAAAAGCCATTCCGAGGGCAGGTACGCTACTGCTGTTTTAAACGATTTCCCAGGGGTTTATTTAGGGACGATGAATGTTAAAACGTCCCTTCCAGGCACGCACCGTTTTAATCGAACCAAGATATTTGGCCGCACAAAAGCAACCCCGTTCGTTCTCCTGTTATGCGCGCGTGTGTGTGTGTTTTTTGTCTTATAACTTTCGACAATAAACAACAGTCCCCCCCCCCCATGTACACGTATTATAATATATACAATATATATTGTACTTGAATCGCACACGCATATTTCAGGTACTTACTTACTAAAAAGACTTCTTTTTCAATCGAGATTATTAAGTGAAAGCAGTATAATGTGCGTTTTGAAAACGGTTATGCGCGCATAAGCAATATGCTTACTGTAACGCCATACATACCGTATATCAGAGTGTCCCTTATTTTATTTCAGCTCCAATATTTTTATAGTCTCAGCTCGTAAATTTTTATACAAAACAAAAATGTGAACCGACAGAAAAATTTTCGGAACAATCCGTTAAAGCCGTGTCGACCCATTGAATTCGAGTACGTATTCCTTTATATTTTCTCGTAACGCCTATACTTTATTTCGTTTTTATATATTCACATAAATATATATATATATGCTAATTTTTTTATTCACGCGTATTTTTTTTTTTTTATTTCCTTTTGTTAATTTATACAGTTTTTATTTATTATTATTTTTTAATTCGTTTTATTCGGCTTTGTACACATTATGGATGCTTGTGCACTACTAATTAGGTATGAGAAATTTTAATTTCGAATAATTTAAAAATTAATTTTCCGTTCGCGTTTAAAATGTTTTTTTCTTTTTTAATATTTCCATGTGGCATAGCCCTCAGTTTCTTACGCGACCAAATCGTACAAAGAAAACATTTTACTACAATTCTTACAATATCAAAATTGATTAACCACGGAGATCAATATATATATATTTATATATATATATATATTGCTCCTGGTAACCGACGAATGGATCTTAAAAGTCAATAGTTTTTACTCGATCGATGTGTTTGAGGAAATCTTTATAGCCAAATATTTCGTGTTCGTGCATCTTTGACGTTCTAAAACACGTGACCATATTATATCTCATTTGAAAAATGAATTGTCCCCGTTTTTTTGGCATTTTCGACCGTTCTTTTGCGCTTGATTGATACACGTAAACGAATAGCGAGTCACGATTTTATTATTACACAGATTGACATTAAATCGATCGGTTTCGTTTCTACTGTTTATTGTTCTTCATATATTACAGGTACGCATTATACGATAGTGTAATGTGTTTTTAAAATTGTTCTCGCGTCGAAATCGATTTGTAAGGATTTGTCGGCGTCGTCTGTACAGCCTCGGACAAAGATCGTGGCGAGAAAGCGACGACAATTATACGGACTCGGATTATCATTTATCCGCGGGAACGGAGAGAAGAGTGGGATTTAAAAAAAAATGAAAGAGAATAATAATAATAATAATAATAATAATAATAATAAAAGTTCATATTGTCATGTAAATTAAACGCGCGCACCCTCGCGCGTATATTGTGTGAGACGCGGTGATGCTGCGCTGTGTGTTCTCTCGCCCCTTTAATTTTTTTTTTTTTTTTTTTTTTGATTTAATTTCTATTCGATTCTCGCGCGCACACGCCAGCTAATCGGCCGTCGTCGGCCCGAATACATTTGTTTGAAGGGCAAAAAAAAAAGTAAAATCGAAAAGAAAATCTACTCCGTAATTCGTCGTCGTATACAAATTATATTATTTCTAACGAGAATAGAGAAAAGAGGAAATAAAAAAATAAAAATAATTCCTATTTATTTTAGTCGTGGAAGAGGGAGTTCGATTAAAAACGATATCACATTATATTATAAGAATAGTCTAAAAAATTTTCATTTTTTTCCCAACACAAATATCGATCAACACGTTTTGAGACGAAGTGTCCTGAACAATGTCTCGTAGACGTGAATTCACGTAAAATATCGTAAGATTCGGACCGAATTCGATTCCAACAGGACAGACAGACAATGTAATGATGATACGCTTATTGTTATATACACTAAGTGTTTCTCAATTCAGAGCTACGCGCGTATGTATTATTCAGAGAACTTATTAAAGCGTAAAATGTGACCGAACACACTCTGACGTTCGAATAACCGGCGTTTGGAAAAAGAAAATGTCAATTATAATATATTAATATATATATAATAATTCATGGGAAGAGTGTTTTTTGTGCTATCGCGTCCATTTAATTCAGATCGGTTCGAAAAAAAAATAATGACTAGTTTATTCGAAAATACGTGGTTTCCTAATAATATTCATAACGTTTTTTTTCTGTTGACGCGATAAATTTTATTTACAATATTTCCTACATGATATAGTGATAAAACGATCTCTTTTGCATTTAGAAAATATGTATAGACGCGTAATTTTCTTTTTTTTAAACACACTTCTTAACGGATATATTATATACACGAATTACATAATAAAAGTACAAAAATATCGCTGCTTAACTTTGGTTTTACCAATAAAATATTAATTATTCACAATTTTTTTTTTTTGATAATTTTTAAAGACGTATTGTTCTATGAGATCGTATAAAAATTATAAATCTCGTCGAAACAATGCAACACATTATATATATATATATATATTATATTGTGTTTTTAATAGTACTCTTTTATGGCTTAATTGTACATATTCACGTGAACAAGAATATAAATTTATTATTAACGAGTTTATATATTTGTATTTCTACTTCTTTCGCATAGAGCCTTTTAATAATCTTTTTTTTCTCTTCTATTTTATTAATTATTTTTGTTTAAAAACATTTACGTTTTCCGCGAATAAATTCTGGTCAGCAAACAGCTTTTTTTAACATCGACATATATTACTTGTCCGTCAGTCTCGGGACAGGAGCGTTGGCGGATAATCGAAACGAGAGACGAACTTTTTTTTAAACACGATCGCCAATTTTTGAGAAAAATCAATCGCAACGCGCTTTTGTTTTTCACTCGTTATTCACAAATTTACACATTACACGTTACACGACAAATACACGTAATACACACGAGACGAAGAATTCGCACGCGAACGTGTATAAAACGACTGACTGACTTTTCAATACGTCCGCAATCGCGATAGACCGTTTTTATCACGTGCATATCAGTAATCTTCTAATTGATATTTCTCGTAAGCTTCGGCTAAACCAGGCGATTAAATGAATAAAGTGGCGGTTAATCGAGAAAGACGGTGTTAATAGTGGCTTGGGGGACGGACAATCGAAATCCTACTTTATATTAGTCGACTTGCAATATTATTCTCGCAACAACATTGTAGAATTATAAAACAAAATGCGTACGAGTCGCGCAATACGAAATGATGATGATAATAATAATTGTGGTGTTCATCAAAACGGCTTTTTTATATTACGATATTAGCGTAAAACTGCGGTGATTACGACGTTTACGGGAACTTATTTTTCTTACACACCACACGAACAGAAACAAAAAAACACAGCCGGGAACGCGTGTTTCGTGCGTTTAATGAATACTCGTGTATTTTATATTAATGCCGGGGACACACCGAAATATTTTTTTATTCGATTTTATATATTATTATACGCGGTCTTATAATACGTATAACGCGTACGTAAAAGGCAAACGATTGTGTATCGAACCGGTTTTACTACAGTCGATTGTCGCAGTACGCGTATTGTGTGTGTGTGTCTGAGCGGTTTGATTGAACGTAAAAATCAAACGAAAATCGTTAAACTTAAATTTATTTTTATTTTTTTGTTATTCGCTCGTTCCAACGACTCACACAACAATATAATAAATACGCGTACATGGTAAAAAAATATTCTATTATAATACGTATTACACCGATTATTATTATTATTTGTCATATTATAGTGTTTTAATATAATTAATATACATACATATATATATATATAATATATATTTTTTTTTTACTCTATACTTACTGCGATTTTTACGTAGGTACGTTATAAACGTAAACTATAATTTAAAATATAACGTACGATAATAATATTGATGTGAAAAATTGTTCGATGTTTTTTGAAAATAAGAAAAAAAATTCGCTAATCGACGCGTAGCACTCGCCTACGTTGCGTACGAACATTGCAAATGATTTTTAAAAATTGTCGTTATTGAAAATCAATTTATAAACCAATTTATATTGAAAACCGTACTTATATTACCATAATCACCCGCGAGACAATATATATATTATATATATATATATGTATAATTAGCAGTAGCCGTTTATACCAAACACACATAATCACCATCCCGTCAATAAAATATAATAATAATTTACTAATTTATAATCCCGTTTGAACGACAGACATTCGTTTGATGTATTTTATTTGAATATATATATATATATATATATATATATGAATATCAAATTTAATTAACGATTCGATAAATGTTTTTTTTTTTTTTTTGAAATTATATTTATGACGTTTACCAATAAATAGAGTGATACAGTGTAATCGTTGGAGAATTCAATGAAAAACGCGCGTTTACCGATATTTATACGATCGGACGTTAAAAAAAAAATAATAAAAAAAACAAAATCGTTTTTATCCAAATAAAAAAATTAATTATACGCAATGGTAATAATATTGTTGTGTGTAAATATTTCACCGATCGATTTCCAAGTAAACTCAAATGCGCGCGTCAAATATTTTGTGTATTTTTTCCCCTCTCTATTATGTCGGTAAGACATTAAAATACGAATTAATTTCGACGATTGCAATAAAATTTTTATTTTTTAAACGCCACGAGAACTGCGCGTGATGTTATTACGAATACGACGTAATATTATAACGTAAAAACGTACGGATGGTAAACTATACCGATCATATTATATTGTATACGTTTACATATAATTGTAAACGGAAATTAATTTTTCCGGACGTTTCCGTGTACATAAATCAAATAACGAGCCGAAACACGGTTTATTAATTATGAATATTCGAAATTTCGACAAGAGAAGTAGAGCGGAATAATGCGCGTAGAGAAATATCGATTGAGAGAGCATATACGCGCGATTGTCCGCACTATGTTGTTGTTACTCGTACGTACGAAAAACCTAAATTTTATAATACTGAATTTAACATATTTTCAATAAATAATAATAATAATAATACTCTTATACTCTTGTATTATTATAGTTTAATACGTATAAAATATTTATAGAGTATTATAAGTAGTAATTTAACAATTTGAATCAGCGAGCGAGAAAGAGAGAGAGAGAGAGAGAGCAATGTGTAAAAGTTTTTGTAATACGCGTTTTATGCGCGTATTCACGAGAAAAAGTTTTTAACGTAAATTCAATATTAAATACTTCCGAGCCAAATGTTTTAACTTTGTTTTTACGCGTCGTCGTAGTATAATGGCGTCTATAATATACAACGCGTAGTTCGTTTTTATAATAAAAAAAAAAATAATAATAATTTTTCTCGAAAATGTGACGAAATCGTCCGGTTAAAAAGTACACGCACGTCATAATAATAATAATAATAATAATATACGTATTCCGTCGAACGCGCAATAGGAATAAATGAAAGGAGATCAAATTAAAACCTATTGGAATAACACGAGATTACACACGAAAAAACTTTTGTTATATTACAAAATATGTACGTATAATATAATATTGTGTTTTTGTTCCAAACCGGTTTTGTGTGATTCGTACCTACGGTGGTAGCTCACGTTTACGCGTGTACAGAAAGAAAAGCAGTCACGCATATATAGACGACACGCAGTATACTCGTGTATTAATATTATTATTATTATTATTATTATAACGCTTAGTTGTTATGATATTCTCGAATGGCGGCCGGGTAGGAAAAAAAATGTTTTATTTCAAACTGTTGGACGAAAAAAATGTACAATATATTTACGTAGTGTAGTATAATCGAATCCATTTTGTACAGGGCGAGTTTATTTCCTGTTTTTTTTTTCGTCTGTCAATCATAAACTGATCCAAAATTAGGCGTAAATAATTTTAGTGATACATTTTTTTTTTTTTTTTAAGAAAAATTGTTTGAGATAAATGATTGCCGACGAATTGAAGAGAGGTTACGGTCGTATTGCGCGATCAAAAAAAAAAAAAATGAATGCCATTGAGAATAAAGAGAAAATTCTATTATGTAAAACTGCGTTTAGGATTGTAATGAGACCGAGTATTACGAGCAATGGCGTAACCAGGGGGGGTTAGGTGTTTAAAGCCCCCCCCATCGCTTTTTTTTACGTTTTTACTGAAGTGGGTCCTTGTACGGTTCATTGAGAATATGAGCATTGAGCAACAAACCTAACGAAAAATGTAAAAACCTAGAGTCTCATTCATACTTAAACCCTCCCCTCATTGCATAATCCTGGATACGCCACTGCGTGTGTAATATACACACCGGTGTGTTTTTTGAAGTTAAAGGTGAATAACGTTATTAGTTTTTGTCCACAGCAAAAACACCGTGTGTATATGTGTGGCACACACACCACGTACCACTTACCAATTACCAGTTACCACACCACACTACACACACCATCTATCAGTTACCAATTATCACACACATCACTTACCAGTTACCAGTTACCATACCACACTACACACACGGCGGGCAAACGCATTGTTCGCCTCTGACCACGGCAACACCGTGTGTATTTGCGAGGTATTGAAGAAAACAAAAGCAAGAGAAATGACGATTTTGAAAATGGATATTATAGATGGTATTACTACTAGCGATTAAATAGAATTCGGAATGAACGCATGTAGTTTAGGAGTTATACTTTTGGCGTAGGAGAAAAACGAGAGAAAATAAACTGAGATTGTTTGAACGCGTTCAGAGAAACATGAATGTAATGAGTTAGTCGTAGAAAAAAGTCAAATAATGATGGGACATGAAGGTTTGTGAATATCCTACTTGTGTATAATGAAGACAGAGAGAAGAAAAAAAGACGAAGAATATCGTTTACACAATCGATATTTTTCCGTAATTTTAATATTTCAAACGCTATCCCTTATATCAACTATTTTTCCTTTTTGAAAATGATGAGTTTTTAAATTCTCGCATTTTAAAGTCCGATGAATAATTTGCGGGTATAATAAACTATTTAAATTTAAGAAACGGTGGAGTTGTAGATAATAATGAAAATGTACCGTTTTAGAGACGGTTTATCTTTAATAGAACTTTAAGTCCTGCAATTAAATGTCCCTTCTAATCGATATATAGGTACTTATTATAACTAATACTGATAATAACTTCCTATCTGATCTCCTCAAAGGCGTTCTAAATGCTCTCGGTAATCTATACATATATTTTCACGGAACATATTTCATTTTTGATTCTATTATACGACTCTGCGATTTATCTTCTTTTTTTTAAAATAATATGGGTTTTAGGATTTTTATGTATGTTTTTGTATTTCTGACAAAAGAGTCGGCAAATATTTTAAACATGGTTACATAACTATTATTAAGCTTAAATTATATAAAATTTTGATGTATTTTATGATTAAAAAAAAAAAAAAACAAATAGAATTTGATGTTAAAATAACTTTTTTTCTAATTACTGATGATAAAATAAAAGTATATGGGGACTGGATAATTAATATTATAAACATGTAACAACCATTTAAAGTTTTCGAACACGTTAAGTGAAATTTATAAACTATATCTCGTGATGTTGTCATTATAACGATTCTATTGACTTTTACAGAGAAACATTATACATTTAAATGAAATTTGTACTGTTCCTTTTTGTTTTTCAAGAAAATTTAATAATGATCACTGCCATATATTTTGTTTTATAAAAGTACGTTTTGAATTATTCAAAGTTTAAATTAAATTGAATGCTTAACAATTGTTATTTTATAACGTTAACATTTTAATTGGTTGTCGGATGATGTAGAGATGCGTTGAAAGTCATAACAATGAGAACAATATAATATTTATAATTTCGTCAATTATTACGTTTACGTATTGAATAAACTTAAATTTCAAATCTATGCGTGTTATTAATTTTTATAATAAACTAATATTATAATTTTCAAGCTCAAAAAACCTCTTATTATTATTTTGTGTTCGTAGTACAAGCCTTTTTTGATTCGTAGTACGTACGACATTCTTTAAATTGTTTATGAACTTACATATTTTAGAATACATAAGAATAAAACAAGCATTTCGTTATAGGTATTTCTCGAAATAAATATTTAGCTGTTGTTAATTTTCGCGTAATGTAATTGTATAACTTTTCAATATATATATATATATTTTTTTTTTTTTAATGTTCTTCATTTTTTATTAGGTTTATTATTCATTTATACGTTGATATGAGATATATATATTTTTTTTTACACGCAACGAAAATAACGAATGCATTATATTAAATTGTGTAACGACTAAATTAAAAATGTAATTAATTGAATAACAGTATACCGGTATTTTGTTATTTTTTACTATTTAAATTTATGTGGAAATTTTATTTTTTCATTTACAAAATATAAGTGCTTCCAAAATTAGTGTGCACGGGGGACTCTAAAGTTGTAGTTACGACACTATTATATAATATATGTGTTTGTGTACAATATAATTAGACGTAGCAAGAATATTATCACGTTTTATATCGTACTTATTATACTAATTTATCAAAGAACTACTTATACGAACCTTCCTAAATGTCAACATCATTTCGCTACATTATTTACATTTTATAATTAATGGACGCGAGTTAAAACTCAAATATTTCTTAATATATGTATATTCATTACGGGTTTGAAAATTCTTATTCGACGAAATACTACGCATAATTAAACGTTCAAAATAATAATCTATCGAAAACAAAATAATAATAATAATAATAATTATAGAAGATTTATTAAATCTACAATTGTTATATATATATATATATAATCGGTATACGAAAAAAAGATCGCCTTTATTTGATTCGATCAAAAAGAAATGACTTGTACGAATATTTCTATTGCATAACGTGGGTATTATATAATATATATATATATATATATTCTAAACATGTAAAAATGGTGTTAAAATAATATTTTAAAAGAGTTTTTTTTTTTGCATTCAGAACGAATAAGTACAACGGCGAACGTATCGAGCCTTTGAGACTTTTGGGACTAAATTGAAATCGGTGCGCGTGAATTAAATTTGCGAATCTCGTCTGTTGTTCGCGTTGAATTATGCGCCAGACGACAATTATTGGAACACTATACATTATACACGTCAATAATACGGCAAACGAATGAGGAATAGTAAAAAAAAATTGATAAAACGGAATAAAACGTCAGAGATTGCGAACAAAGCAGCCGAAAGTCTAAGCAATAACCGGCTGCTAATCCTGTGGGATGACGAGGAACTATAATAAAACCGGCAGGTTTCGCGTGCCAAGAATACTCGTGTGCGTTATGAGTAGGGGGGGGGGAGGACTTTAAATTCGGACACACGGGAAAATGATTCAGGAGCATTTTGAGGAGAGAGCAGATTGGAAGTGTTTTAATCGGTGTTGTGTAGTGAAGACGCGACGAAGAAGGAATGCCGGCGGCGGAATATTGTTAAATAAATAAATAAATCACGGAGTTCGCCGTAAAAACATACGGATGGGGGGGAGGGGGGCACGTTAAAACTCCGCGAGCGTTGCACATGCACAGAAGAGGAGAAACCGGTTTTGGACCACTAACCGCGGTACTACCGAGTACGGTATAACAAGTATATTATGTCACACGTACTTGCACGGAATTTACAATATTTTCACAACAGTTGTTTGTCACGTAGTATATGAGCGTCGCGTTGTAAAACGCACATTGTGTAATTGCAAATAACGTTTAAGAATACAGTGAAATTCCGTTTTGCCGTTAGCGATTTTAGGTGATCGTCGTCGCCGAATGGAAAAAGACGCAGAATAACAACAGACAAACACATAAACCCAATATTATATATTGAAAATTGCGACGATTGTTTGTATACGCCCGAAGCGTTTCCACTGATTTTAATTTAAATCACATTTAGATTGTCAATAAATCAAATGCACCTTACCCGTGTGAAGAGAACACAATTTAATTGATAAATATTCAAAATAATATTGACGAGTTTAGGCGTTCGAATCAAAAACCAAGGGACCGCGCTGTTTCGATAACGAAAATATATTCTAAAAAAATTGTTAAAACTGTTTACGAAAATATATTCTAAAAAAAATTGTTAAAACTGTTTACAATGTTATATTGCGATTTGTGTCGACGCATAACAGTTTTGTATACGAATCGAAAAAATCGTTTTTTTTTTTTTTTTTATTTTAATATAATTTGACTTTTTTTCTAGAGTTCAAATGAATCACAAATCACCAAAATACATTAGGTATTTTTACTCTTTTTTTTGAATCTCGTATGTCCGCGACCTGTAATTTACAATAAAATATAAAAAATAATATGCGTATACAAACTCCCCGGCATAATCGGACTAAAAAAAAATTAAAATAATAATTATTATTATTTCTTTAACAATATTGTATTACTATCGCGAAACGTGAACGGGTACCGCGTTGAAAACGTTTAGCCCGAAGACCCCCTCCCCCCCCCCGCGCTCATTTCACAGGCCAGGCCGACACTGTAGTGTGGCGGCGATGGATTTTGAATTTTTCGTATATAGAAAATCGTCGAGTTTTTCAACGATTAATAATTGATAGAAAAATTCACCGGAGACGAAGCGTTTTCGATCATTTTTTTTTTTTTTTTTTATTCGTTCTCTAAGTATTCTTTTGGTGTTTAAAAATCAATTTCCCCCCGCGCGCACATTTATTTAGTTTCGAGTGTGCGTAACAACGCACCGCGTAAACAATGTTGCCACGTCTCGTTCTAATAATACGCAGAGAGGAAAAGGAAAAAAAAATTAGAAACGTAACTATAAAATATTATACGAGCTGTACAACGTATACACCTGCGCATACGTTTCACATAATATACGCGCGGTCTCGTCCGTCAACCGTGGTAGCCATTCGAAAGGGTATAATACATTTTCGTATATGTTTTTTTTCCCCACACAAAGAGGGCGCGAATCGGAAAGGTCGTTGATCCTCCCCGCGTTCACACAAAAGTATAATGTCGAATAGTCGATTTTATGCTTTTTAAATTATTTTCGAACGAACGTAACATTTTCCGCCGTTCCCGCAACGAAAACACTATAATATCATCATCATCATTATTATTATTATTATTATTATTTATCATACGACGTACTGCACTGGTGGCCGTAACTGTTCGGATTTAGAGCGGTATCAAACAGTTATGGCCTATTTACGCTATACCGAACAAACTACGTATCGTATTCATTTTTCACGACGGTTTTCAGTTCGATTATATTCGCATATCGTATTTAATAATTGAGTATTATTTCAATACGATTTAGTTTCTATAACGGCGAGTACGACGTGAATTTCGAAACGAAATTCTCAAAATTGATTTTTGTAACAAATTGTATTCGCGTAAGGCGTTTGTGGAATTACATCCAGCTGAATATGCACAGTGTTTACGAAAACGTTTTTTCGAAAACCGTTTTGTGCCGATTCGAATTCCCGTTTGTCTTTCTTTTTTTTTTCTTCTTTTTTTGCTAAAATTAGACGAATTCCACCCGACTCTTAAATCGCATTGTTTTCGGTACGTTTATAGTTTCTCGAGGCTTATGAAGTCGACGGAAAATAAGTGCTTCGCTTCGGATTTTTTTTTTTTTTCACTACTACGACGAGTTTTAAAAATATCACGAGGCTCGGATCAGCGTTGGCTGGGAAGCGGCAAATACTCCCGTATCCTCCTGGCATATGTGGAAATCAAATCGTTCGAAAATGTCGAGTGACAATCCGGTAATTTTAAAACTACATCACTTCTTTCACTATGAGAAGTGTACAACATATTATAATATAGGCGCAAACAGCACACGCGACGGCTAGTGCCGATTACGTTTCCGGTCATTCTTGTGGGGATTCATTGAATTCATTATATTACCGCGCCCCCGTCGTCGAACACTCCGGTTATTATTATTATTATTATTATTATTATTATTATTATGTATACAGGAGAAAAGTGTATAATATATTATGCACGTACACACATATAAATAAAAAAAACAGACGGCTTTGTGGTTTTTGACTTTGAACGCCGTTTCACTGTGCTGACCGGGTGTGTTCCGCGAACATTGTTATATAACACGCGAATAAAACGAAATAAAATCGAGTATACGTGCAAAAGATGGTGAACATTGAATTCATTCGTATATCGTTTTACAAAGACAACAATTTTTCGAACGATGTATTTTTTATTTTTTTTTATACACGTGAATACGTTATTACGCAAACGAGCCGATGAGTTATTACGAAAATTACATACATATATGAGTTTTCGTATTAAATTTTAGCGACGATTTTTTTTTTTTTTTTTGCAGAAAACGATAGTAAGCATACAAATTCTATACAAAAAACTCATATACATTATATATTTCTTTATTTTTCATATAACTCTTTTGCTCGATCGTATATTCCCGTGTGAATATGTAAATGTTTATATAATATATTATATATATATATATATAAATTTAATAAATAATAATATCTTGAACAAGAGGTGGGTCGACGCGAAACACCGTAGCTAGTATAATATAATATTATATTGTAATAGTGCACAACGTTGTGTTACACACTTTTCATCGACGATGAAATATTATATTAACGTTCTGCGAAAAAGTTTTTCGTTCAATACACGAAAGTTTATTATACTCGTCAAAAACAGGGGAAATGTAAAAACATTCGTTTCGTATATAATACATCGTCTTTCAATTAAATTAAATTCGGTTATGTAGAAATAATTTCGGATTTGTTGCGCATTCTTCTTCAAAAAAAAAAACTATCGTTGTCGATTTACATATATATATATATATATATATATTAACAATATGGTACACGAGTATGGTACGTCGGGTAAAAAAGAAACTAAAGAATTATTATCATAGAATTGTAAAAGAATCATGTTAAAATACTTTCCTAAATATAAAATAAAAATATTTCGAATAATTTGGCGTTTATTTAATACGAATTCGATACTATTCCATACACAAACGCCATCGTTAGTTTTCTGTCGTTGGCCGTTGTGCTTGACCAATTCATTATACGAATATATTACGTATAGTTTCAATATTATTTGAGACGTTATTTTAATATGTATATTTTAGATTAAAATATGATACGAGATATTTTACTAAATATAGTCGATAAATTATATATTATTTTTTTTTTTTTTGTAGTGTAGAAGATAATATATTCGGTATCGTAAAAATATTATTTTGCTTTCGTTTAATCCAATACTATTTACTTCTTTGATGGCAAGTAACGTTTTCAACACACATACAAAAATCCCTTTAAAAATACAATTCACTTTGAAACGCGTTTTGAGTTTTAATTTGTTTAAAAGGTTCTGCGTGTTATATGCGGTATAATTTTGTGAACAATAACGGCAAAGTGACGAACGGGATAACTCTTGAAAACCGACGGGACGATACTGCAAGTATAACCGACGAAAGTACGTAATATTGCAACAATATAATATAACGTGTAAAAAAAATTTACTCGTACAAAATCAGCTTTTAATTTCACGTAATAAATAACCGTCGCGGGTGATTTGTACATAAGCGAAACGGTTATTAAACGGATATTTTTTTAAGTGTATCGTCAAAATGTGTAATCGCATTAAAACATTTTTAAGACCTTTAGCCGTATAATTATAGAAAAAGGAAAATAAATTACCTCCGTCGAACAAATCGGTATTTACGTATTATTTACATATTTTATTTATTTTATTATTTATTATTTTATTTATCGTATATATCGAGTTTTTTTTAATAATAATTCGGAAAATAGTGGTTTTTAAAAAATTGTTGCTCAGGATTGTCGAGATTTTTTTTTAAATACAGGTCGAACCTACGCCGTATTAAATCGTCAGTCGTTAAAACCGAAAATGACCACTTTTACAAAATTTTAAATAGTTCGAATTATCGCTGTAAATTGTCCAAAATTATTTAGAAGCATTTTTTTTATCCTTCGAAAATAGCATATATTCGGCGAACGCTGCAAAACAGAGCTACAGTAAGACGATTATTGTTTTCGAAATGCCGGGGCGAAATGAAATTTAACGAGTTTTAACGAAATCGCGTTTTTTGACACGATTTTTCGATGGACGTTTTTTTTTATCGCGTTTGAAAAACTATTGAGAAATGTCCTCGTTTTCTGCAGGCTTTGCGTGTTACCGCGTAATATCCGAGCGTAGTGTTTTACTCACTCGCTTGGCCGACTCTACGTTTTTGCATTTATTATACGCTTTCTCGTCACCAGAACGCCGAGCCCATTATGCAATCTATTATTTCGATGACCACCGCAGAATCGATCATTAATTGTCGATCGATATAAACTTGGCGGTCGAAGAATTTGTCATTGTGTCATTAGTGAATATCTAGCAAATATAAAATATACACAAGCGAAATACTTAACTGTCACAGTGTCGTCATCAGACGAACAATCTACGTACGAGATTTCAAGAAAATGCGTGTTGGGCCGTACTACGTTTTGGATTTCGCGTCTAATCCGAACATCGTCCGTAGAATTATCGAAAACAAGTCGTTATTTATCGTTTTCCTTCGACTTATTTGTTGCGAATAAGTTTCAGCGATTAGGGAGCTAAAAAAAAAATCCGGATTTCGATGCGGATCTAACAGTAGCGGATATACGAATCATTCATAATATAATATTTGAAATTAAAATGGTTTTTTTAAATATATTAGCGACGAAAAAAAACACACAAAACGATTTCACTGAAATAATACATTACGTTGCGGACGCGCGCGTTATAATATGAAATGTTCGTTTAACGCGAATTACTTCGGATAATATGTAAACTTCCGAGAAATGACTTGAACTATTTATAACGGTGTTGTATACTTTACATAAATTAACATACATTTTGTGCGCAACGCTGCGCGTAAAAGTTTATATAGATTTCTTAAAAGCTTTTCAAATCGTTCGAATTTGAATAATACTGTGTACTACGACGTTTTTTTTTCTTTCGAAAAACGCGTTTATTAAAAAAAAAATTGATTTTCCGATTAAAGAATAATAAATATATATATATATAAATTTCGTTACGCGATACACCGTCATCATATAATAATTTATTATAATAATTCGCGAATAATAATAATAATAATAAAAGAACATTGGCGTATCGTTGCAGATTTACATAAATTGTTGTCTCAAAAAACCTTACAAATATATATATATAGTCCGGATTTATATGTTTCTTATACCTATCGTTACTGTAATGTATGTGCAGTCTTATAAAAGTTAATAAGATAAAAAAAAGAGTATTTAAGAATACAACAAATGCGGACGATTCGTTCGACACACAGTTTAAAGGAAAAAAGTTTTTTTCCCCGCATATTCGAAAATATTTCATAGGTTACGGGAATATTTAACTCATTTTGTAAGTGATTACGAGAAGAAATACTAATTCATTTTAATTTTAAAGTATTAAAATACCCGAACAAGATATTTTTTGTATCATCCACCAACCATATATGTGTATTATTATTTTTCTATCATTTTAATAATAATAAAAAACCCCCGCAGTGATTGTACCACACAATAAGTCATTGCAATTATTTATAATGTATGATAAAAAATGTTCAAAATTATAATCACTCACTATAATTAAAATATATCAAATTATTTTTTCTTTTTACGTTTTAATATAATGTACCTATTATGTTGCTCTGATTGTATTTTCCGCTGTTATTAAAGCTGGTAGTGCAATTATTTTGTTATACAAGTGTATAAATTACTTAAATAATTATTTAATAAATACATATAAAAATAACAAATAACAAAAAATTACGTATTAAAGCGTGTATGAATATTTATTGATAATATTTTTTACATATTTTCAAATTTTTAAGAGAATGTAAGGAGAATATTTGTAGGTTTCTTTTCAGAGAATATTAACATTACATTTTACGCGTTTTAAAATAATACAATTCCGGACTTAAAAATACGATAGTATGAAGACAATGTTATAATAATATTATAGTCGATCGAATTAAAAAAAAATTAAGAATATTCAGCCGCAATTATATGCTGATTATTACCAGATCTAGTTCTAAGCTAATGAAAAAAATTCCCGTCGTTTATATCGATACGTAATTATTTATATTATTTTACAGTTTCTATTTTTTTTTTTTTTTTTTTGCATGTTTCGTGTTGTTAATAGTGTTAATTCGGCTTAAACGCGTATTTAATATTACGAAAGCTTCGAAATGAAATAATAAAAACGTTTTGGCGAACTGCGATGTTATACGCAGCGCATAATTCAAACACTTTCAGGAAGACGTTTATCTTCTCTATATGTACTCCGTGTGTTTGATGTTATTCGTATACGAAGAACTTTATTTATATTCCGACCAATATTGTGTTCGGTGAAAGAAAAAAAAAAGTACAAGATAATATACATAAAAATGTAATCATTCCTATTGAATTTCTATTATATAGGGTCGTTAAGGGATTCTGAGCGAGGGATACACAGCGAGGGTACTTTACGTAGTATAGTCGAACGTCACGTTTTAGCTTTTTATTTCCCTCTAAATAAAAGTCTTAACCACCGACGTACGGGATTCTTAATCAAAACGCGCTTGTTAAAAGTATATCCATTTCGTTGTTTTTTTTTCTCTATACAATGCAACGCAAAATAAATTCAACGAAACCAAAGTAACTCAATTATCGAACAATACGTCTTCTTTTTTTTTTTTTTATGTTCTCGCTCGTTTAATTACCGACAAACGTATGTATTATTACGACTAAAACTCTACTAATGAGTTGTTTCTTCGGCGTAAAGTGTACGTGTTTTACAATGCGAAAAAAACTGTAGAAAACGCGTATAATAGATATCGTCGCGTCGTATTACCGTTTGGATGAAATCGGGTCTGCGCGTCTAAAACGCGGTAAAACGAAAAGACTGCATCGGTTACGCTTGCAGATGATCGCCTCCGAAACACAGATTTTCTCTAAGCACCGTGGCACGATCGAGGGGACGTGTTTTCGGAAATTTCCTATTTATTATAACGTCGTAATTCGATTTTCAACCGTTTGACAAAACGCTGCACCGCGTTGTTTAAAACATATTTTACCGTTATGACAAAACTTCTGTTATAACGTGTCAAGTACGATGTTATCGAATCTAATGGCAAAGTTGCCAAGTACATTTTCGCAATGAGTACAGACCGATGATCGATTCTGTTCATGGAATTCGAATAAAGGAAGGATTGACTGAAGATCTCACCCGAGCAATCGGCGATCTCATTTGCCGCTATGTATTCCGGAACGAAAAAAACAACTGAAAAGTGTAATTATTCGACCAAATGTCAGAACTCTGATGACGACTGTCTTGCACAGATTGCTCGCGTTTCGCAAATCAACGACATTACTTATTTCTTACTCTTACCTCGTATAACCCCCTTACTTCTTCCCTTTCCTTTTGCCGTAACTATTGTTTAGCCTTTTTCATTTGTTCCGTTCATTACCCTAATTTCCGACGTATGTGTAAATCGTTTTTTTCCCCTCTCTTATCCATCACCGTTATATTTAATCAATATTAGTACGTTATAATATCACTTTTAACGCGCATTGCAAAAATCGGCCGTTTGCCGCCGTGTATTGAATAATAATAATAAATAATAAGACGTGATTTCGATCGCGGGAAAATTAGCGAGGGATAAACGGAAATCAAACCCCGCATTACTCGTGTGTCAATACAGTTTATATTACAAAACAATATAAACGCGCCGACGTTGTTACAATAATTATCGTCCTGTACGGGTCGGTTAATAATCCGACTTTTTCTTATCGTCCGAATTATATTATTTATTTTTATTCGCCCTCTCTTCCGCCTACTTCGTTTTCCGCGGTTTTCGGCGAGGCAGGTGTGCGCGTGTGTGTGTGTGTGTATTGTCGGGACGCTGCGAACAGATAATATTCGCGTATGGTATGCGCGTGCGGCGGGAAAAAGCGAGTTAGCGAGAAAGGGACCATTACGGCGGATAAGGGAAGCGGCGGAGGGCCGGCGAGAGGAGAGAGATATGTGCGGCGGTAGGGCGGTGACTGAGCAGGGACCGAGACCGAGACGGAGAGTAGTACCACGAGAGTAGTCGCCGCGCAGC
Source organism: Chaetogeoica ovagalla (assembly GCA_032441825.1). NCBI lineage: Eukaryota > Metazoa > Arthropoda > Insecta > Hemiptera > Aphididae > Chaetogeoica > Chaetogeoica ovagalla. The sequence continues at coordinate 3,836,303 of CM063732.1, read as the reverse complement.
GCACGCCGAGAGAGGATCGATACGATATAACGTATAAAAGGGCCGGGCGGCTGTGGCGCGCACCGCTCGCGGCATAGGCCGGGGATGAAAACACAGAGAGCATAAAAAAATAATAATAAAAAGTCCCTTTTATCCCCCTCCCCCCATCGTCGTCGTCTTCGGTAATATACGGCAAAACGACTGCGAAACGATAGTGAGACGAGACCGCGTTTTGTCGTCTGCCTTCAGGTACATATTACGCAATATAGTTTTAACCGACTCCCTGACATCACAAAAAAAAAAAAAATAATAATAATAATTTGTTACCGTAAAAATAAAATATAAAATGCGTAAGAAATTTTATTTCGGCCAATGAGCCGAAAACAAAAAAAGTCGGATTGTGCACAATTAATGTTTTCTCTATCACTATAATATAGAAATAAACGTTGCGTATACGTATGCAATAATTATTCGTGAATACAAAATATTCGGAAATAAATGCGTGTTGCGGTTGCGGGGCTAAAAGAACGGACAATTGCCGCCGCCGTCGTCTGCCGTCTCTTGCCCCCGGAAAAAAAGACGAAAATAACAAGAAGAGACTTACGAAGAGAACGCAAAAGATTAGCCGGAGATTTAATGCAATATTTATAAAAATAGATATTTTGTGCGTTGTTTAACTGATGAACGTAAATGACGACAATTATTATTAATGAATATATAATGCATGGAACGGTGTTTTAAATCATTCGTCGATACGTTTTTCTTTTTAATTTCATGCCGTCTAAAAGAAAAACGCTCCTCCTCGGAAACATCTGTTTAATCGCCCAAAGAGAGTGGGAAAACGTATCTGAGCTATTTAGAACGTCTGACGATCGTACTGATTCAATTTACCCGTTTACCGTTTTACACGGAGTCGGATTTCGGAATCAAAAACGCGAAATAATTCAACGAGCAGAAATCGACGCCGCGCAAAACATATACAAATCATTGTAATATTATTATATAAATAAATCATAAACGATTTCGGTTAAGTCGATTGTGTGCAATGTCCATTAAACACGCGTGATACCGTGTTATCGATTTTGTATTCGTTACAATTTTTTTAGTAGAGTAAAAGAGTAGTTAAATATTTACCTATATGGAGCGGCAAAATTCTAAAAATACGTACGGTCTAAATACTATGTACACGCGTGTAATCCGTACACCGCTATAATTTTTTCGAAATAAATCGATAATGCGTTCAATAAACGCGTGATAGAAATAATTTCTTCAGTACGCGTTTTTTTTTTTTTTTTTTTTTTTTACAAAACACTTATCAACTAAATGACCGAATCGTTTATTTTAAGATCAAACAACGTATTATTCAATCTTGTAATACAAGATCACCGCGGACTGCAGACACACATGTACGACTGGTGTGCAGAGAATACAGTTTGAAACTAAAAAAAAAAAAAAAAATCATCCGATCGACAGTATTTTTAAATATTATAACTTTTGAACACTCGACGAATAATTTGTCATCGAATTTTTCTATACGTGAATACGCGCAGAAATAATATTAATTCAAACGACCGCGTTTCTCGCGGGAAAAACGATACGATTTTAAGAGAGAAAAAAACTATTACAAGTTTTTACGCTTTGAGAAACCATTGCTGACGTATTCTCTGCAGTGGTGGGCGTTATTCATTTATTCAACTTTGAAAAAGTTCGATAAAAAAATAAATAAAAATGAAAGTTACCGTAGTAAATTAATTATCATAAATATACTCTGGAAACGTATCAGTTTTGTCGGATAACACAGCAGTTTTCCGATTCGAAAAGTTTATTTTGTTTTATAAAAACATTATTTTATTAATCGGACGATACTCGTATATTTTTTTGTAATTTGTATAAAATCGTTATGTAACGAAATAATATATTTTATACGAGAAATCGTTCAGTGTCGGAAGGGTATAAAACTGAAATTTAATTACAATTTTACCGAAAAGTATTTTTAAATTCAATGTTCGCAAATGTATTCGATAAACAACTAATACAAATGATTGAAGTATAAACCAGTGAAATTTTAAGAATTCGTTAGGAATACGTACCCTTTGAAATAAATACGTAATATTCCCTGGAAGGAGACGCCTTAAATAAAATAAGACGTGTTTTTTTTAAATTAATAAATTAACACTTAAAGATAAATATCTTAATGAAAATATCTCGTATTTACTGACGTACCCAGCGTGTGCCCTCGGACCTATCTTGTGCTCTTCAAACTCACCAAATAATAATCAACTTTCTGATACGGAGTTTATGCGTAGGAAAAAGTATTCGTTTTTAATACAAGTTCACGAGACGTAATATTAAAATGAAATCTTTTTTCGTATCAAAATTAATTTGGTGCGGCTAGATGAAGCGAACAGAAACGACGACGGGCGTAATTTAGAGTAAAAGGGAATTTTTTTTTATATGAAATGTAGTAGTCGGGCCTCTGCCATGATGTACGAAACCGAGTTTGGGCATTAAACGAAAAAAAAATAAATAAAAATAGAAATAGCAGAAACGAGACGGATACGTGAGTTGATTACAGAATTTTAAAGAACTCGGAATGAATATATAAAATGTATTTAGTTTACATTTTTAGTTGGGAAAACGAGAGAGAATAAATTGAAAATTTCTAGGCGAGTCTGGAGAAGGAATCGTAATGAGTTAGTCAAGAAGATAAGTGAATAAGTTGTACGAGAAAGTCGAAAAGCCTACATTAAAACTGTCTAATTAGATTCCTAATTAAAACTACTGTTGTATACGCGTTATATGTTTATAAAAAAAAAAAAAAAATTCTTCTAAAACAAAAATCGTAAAAATATTCTAAAAAAGAGGGCGTTGTAGAATTTGTTGTCGAAATTAGACGAAAACAGACGACAGGTTTGAATAACAGTATCTACTCAATATTTAAATGAATAGATATCAATTATTTCTGTTATACGCGTGTATGAATATTAAAAAAAAAAAATCATTATAATATCTCGCGTCGCGTGAAATCCTTAATCACAGAATGAGTTCAACAAGGTCAGTAAACTTGTTACGCGCACTGACCGCTTTTATTACGTTGCACCGTTTCGAGAACACGAGAATCCCGCTGCTGTCATTGTAGTCAAAGTAGTCGTATTTCTGATTTATAATTATAAAATATATTATTAATATATATATATATATATTGTTTATAATTTCGAACAATTGTAATTGTGGACCGAGAAGCCTATCTAGTGACATGAATTATTGATTAACCAAATATAATTGTTTTGTATGGATTGACAATTCTTTCGATGGTATAACAACAAACATTTTCAAATTTCAAAAATCATTTTCATTGGAATTTGTAATTTTGCGATTAATAAAAATGACTATCATTTTCGAAATAAAAGGGAAGAAAAAACCACTATGAATTGGACGCGCCGGATAATATCGCGTTCCGCTCGGAATGTAAAAAATACGAAAAAAAAAAAACCATTACGCGCGATTAAACCATAACATTATTAATTATATTTTGTATTTGACAGTTGTACACATATTACACATATATTGGGAATTCATTCGAATCTTCAAAACGAAAATAATCTTTTCGAAGTAAACCCGTCCGATTCAACGTTCAATAATTATTTACGACATCCGTTTTTAACGAGTCACGCGCGTTTTTAAGTACATTTTTTACTTTTAAAATATATCTTGCGATATTTACTCGACCGCAGTACGCTTCGTCGCCATAGATTTTACTCGTATACCTACTGGAAATTACAAAAAACGACGTGACGTGTTTGAGAAATTATAATTAAAATTGTCGTAATTACTTTTTTACGTTAATTTCGTTGTAATAACTTTTTCTAATGTCAAAACACACGTACGCACGCACTCGGCGACTATAACTACTATTGAAATAACGTAGAAAATGATAAAATCAATCAACGCGCGCGTTTCGTCGTCCACCCTCGGGGAATCGTCTCCTAAAATAAATAATGCACAATTGAATGCCCTCTCCCCGGCTCCTTAACCCCAGTAAAACGATATTATTCAACGAGAAAGTGTTTATTGAAAATCGCCCGTTCCCTTATGGAGGAGATACTCGACCGACGAGTGTAAATTTGTCGAATCAATCCGATTTGCGTATTCGTGTACATCGTAATTTTTTTCTCTTTTTATCGCTACACACCTGTGTTTTTACATTTTTGTTTTCTTAATTATTGTTTAAAACTCCTTTTCCCCGCTCTCGCGATACTTCCGCCGCATTGCGCGTACATATTTATACTTTTGTACGTGTAAAAAAAGAAAAAAAAGTAATAATTTCATACGTCATACTTCCTCGGTAAAAGTGAGAAGAACGTCTTATTTCGAGAGTAACATTTTAACAACATTTCGATAGCCCGAATATTTTTGCAGAGAAAATAAAAGGTTTAATAGGGAGCCAGTCCAATAGTAAATTGTCCAGTGTCGTCAGCCTCGACGACGCGTTTTGGGGCAAAAAAAATGCCGACCACACGGGGTTTGAGAGCGAATTCAATTGCGCCGCAGTTTTACTCTGCACGTTAATTACCGCATACTAAAAAAGCGTCTGCGCCCTTATGGCTTCCTCTTAAATACAAAACTCAGGACGAATCGACAACATTATTATTATTATTATTTTTTTTTTACCGATTAACCGCTCGTATACAGAAGAAAAAGAAGAACAACAAAAACAATTTTAAAATAAATAATTAGGCAATTATATTATATTTGAGCACCCATTGACCGATTACCGAATAATCGTCAGTATACGAAATCGTAGCTCGAAAAATACAGTTAATTTAAAACCGATCGTCGGGTGTAATGGTTTTTTAAATAATTTCAATTTTAAACGTTAACATTTATAAAAAAAAAAAAAAAAATACGCGTATCTGTTGAAAATTAAACAGAAACAAACGCGATGTATTCCGTTCGTTATAATATTACAATTTGTGATGGTCACCTTCGAGTGATAGAACGCGCGTAGACATGACATTTCTGCAGTATAGAAGAGTCGCTCGATTCCTGTAATTAACAAAACATGCGAATATATATTATCTATTTACCAAGACGAAACATCTAATATATATATATAAGTGTATTGATTCCTACACGTCTTATTATTTATAAATTTAATTTTCTTTTTCTTTCTAGTATATTATTTAATCGCTATACCCGAAATCCGTACGAGCGTCGGTAAATTTCGACGCGTTAAAATCGTATTAAAACCGTTTTAGTCGAGTATGCGCGTTGCGTATGCCACGCATAAAATATAATATTTCTCGGTAAGTCAACCGATGTAAGTATTGAAATAAGTAATGAAAGTATTCGTGTACGCAATCAACCGACGGTGATATATTGTAATAAATCGATTGAACAGTAAAATTCGAAATTTACGGCCGCGCATAAATCGAGAGACGTAAAAAAGAAAAAAAAACGATATTATTTTATTATGCGCGTATTTTTATGTACATGTATAGGTTGTATACGAATTGAAACGTCCAATTAACGTATAGTAGTATATTTTTTTATTATTATTATTATTCGCTGCAAATAAAACGTAAATTGTGTATATCGCGATTATAAAAATAAAAAAAGTGTTGGTTATACTTAAAAAAAAAAAACAACAAAGTTTAACGACGCGTAATTGTAAATACACACACACCTGATATAATTGTCAGACGATTAACGAATATAAAAATAAAAAAGTTACATTAGATACCGAATTTTAGTGCGTTTAACATAATAATAATAATAATAATACGAATGATTGAACACCGCACAATAATAATCGATGATAATTTATTACGTGTTATAATTATATGGTATCGCGCGTGTATTTAAAACGCGATTTAAAAAATCAGCTTCCGCCGCCCGGCAACGACGGAACCTCCTACTCATCCGTGACGCTGTTGCTGCTGCTGCACAAGATAAAAATCTGTAAACGCACGACTAGTGTTCAACAAGTTATCTTAAAAAAAAAACACACACACACACGCGCGCGCGCACGAACCGATAGACACGTTATACGTATCACTTGTAAACAATTATTTTTGTAAAAATAAAAAAATAATTTTTTGTTTATTGTAATTCGTTCGTCGTGATGGCGGCGATACGTTTACCGGCGATGTGAATAATTAAGCATTTATTGCTTAACGTGCCGTACACAAATCGAGAAAAATGTAAAAATACTTATACGCAATATTACAAATGAAAACAGTCGAGTTATATTGACGAGTTAAAAGCTTGATATATCGGTACAAGAGACTAAAGTGTACTAAATGTGGTTGGAATCGATTCAGAGTATATGTGGCAGAAAAACGTACTGACGAGATGCCTCGAAAAGAAGTTGCCTTTAGATCGGTTGCAACCGTTCAACAATCCACGAGCACAGGTCAAGATTTTTTTTTTTTAAATGTTCTTGCGTGGAAATCGATGTATTAAGTGCGTATTTGCCTAAAAGAAATGTTTGTTTTGTAATTATAAATGTGTCATACATCATTAAACGTGTACACTAAAACTATTCAATATTATTATGTATATAGAATGTATACAGAATTGTCTACTTTGTACTTTGTCTAAAGATGTTTTTTAGACATTTTTAAATAACGCCTAAACGTAATCATTGATTTTGTAACATAAAGGCAGACCGTTGTATATTTATACGGATGGTCCAGATAGATGTCGTGTTGACATCCCGGTGTACAAACAATATATTTCTTAAATAACGATCGCCGCCGAGTGTAAACCTATCGCACGTGTATGGGTAAATGCGTTTACAGTAGTTTCCACAGTATGTTTTTTTTATTTTACATAATTTATGTACATTTTTTTATATACGTATACAATCAAACAAACGATTTAAATACAATTAATAAAATAAACGAAAAATTTAATACACTCGTAATATTATATCACATTTCACAGAAACGTTATAAAAAAAAAAAAAAAAAATGTCTCGTGTTATTTCGTTATTATAGCATCGGCCATTGTTGTCGGGATTGAAACTGAGAAAAAACACACAAAAATATTATGGCCGAGAATAATTTGGTTTTCCACATAAATAACAAATTGGCGGTCTATCGCTTTGTTATCATTATCACTCGTCTATCAACATATATTATTATATAAACGCATTATTATTATTATTATTATTATTATTATTATTATTATTATTATTATTATTATTATTATTATTATTATTATTATAACGCAACGCTGCATAGCGGCTGACGGCCAACGGTCGGTCATTGAATGGGCGCGTTGAACGGCTTGTCTGTGTGCTATGAAATCAATGGTATTATGTTTCGAAGCCAATGAATGTACGACAAAAATATTAGAGAAGAAATTATTTCTAAAGCCATGTCGTAAGTGACTGAATTATTCGCGTTGCCGGTAACAAATTATAGCGGGTATATGCTACCACCGTGACAAGTGAACACCGTTTACGTCGTTATATGTAAAGTGTTACGTATAAAGAAGAATTGTTATTACGTATTATTATAATACGGAGAACGATCGTTCGCGTCGAATTAATAAGGACAGATTCGTGTGGATTCGTATAATATTAAACGTCGGATAATGACGATAGGGTAAGAAAACGTTGATGAGAAACACACGGCTCGTTGAATGTTTGTAATTCGGAAATCGGTGTCGAACATCGATATTATCAATGGGATTTCAAACCGCGCGTATCGTTTCGAATACATTTTGTAGGAAAACGTTAGTTGCAAACGCAATGCGCAATTGTATAAAAAATCGAATCGTCCCTCGGAATAGCCGCGTTTCCCGTAACAAAATACACAGAAATCGTTTTGAGAATATTACATTTAGTGCGCTTTTATACCGCGTGTTCAAATGCGAATGGTGGTGAGCGTTCGTTTTTCGTTTTAACGACGAGAAAGACAAAACAATCTCCACATCTGTCCTATTCCACATAATATATGTGTAACGGTCGTAACTAGGCGAGCGGAGACCGCGTTACGCACAAATTCGCTACAATAAAATCGAGGAATTAAGACGCATTTGTTTCGAACGAAATCTTTTTTAAACATTACAACAATAATCGTTATTGTTAATTGACCGCAGTTTCAGTGGAAGAATACGTAAATTCTGTACACACAGACGATTATTATAATATAATCGATAGATGATCCGTTATATTCGTTCGTTTTTACCGAATTAGATAAATCGATGATAATAATCGTTATTATACGGGATGTGGAAAAAAAACACACACACACACACACACTGTAACCGCGTGTGAATACAGCGGGACAACTCGCGGAGAGGGCAACGAACTTCTTTACAACGCGTGTCGCGGTCCTGCAGCAACAGCAGCAGCAGCATCACAGTTTTCATTGTTCATTCGTCCGACAAAATCCACACGTTTTATTATTATTATTATTATTATTATTATTATTATTATTATTATTATATAGTGCTGTATATACGTGTATGATGATAACATGACGTCGTATGAGTAAGACCTCCACCACTCACGTAAGACCCTATAAAATGTATACCTATAATAATAATAATAATAATATATCACCCGTAGAAAATATTGCAGTCAATGTAGTCTCACTGAGAAAATCTGATGACATCAATATCATCATTAATGATACATAACCATACGTTTTTATATAGAAATATTATATTCGAATCCAGTTAACACGCGTTGTGCTTTAAAACAACGCGATAGTATACGACGTTCAATTTTCGATATGCGTAAAAAGCAAAGAGATAAAAAAAAAGAAGAAAGCTCTTGTGATTATCGATCGAATTGAGAAAATTTTTATAAAGAAAGAAACAAAAAAAAAAAACGAATTATTCCGACATTTTTCAACGGTACGTAAAAAGTTTAATCTGCACGCAGTTTTTTTTATACTTATAATATAATAAAAAAAAAGAAAGTATGACTTGACCAGATTTCAATGAATATTTTGCTTTTGAATCGCAAGTGGAATAGTATATATATTAATAATAATAATAATAAAATTTATGAACAAATATACGAAATGGGCCGTGTGGAAAATGTCGAAAATTAAATTCCGTACGAATTTTTTAGTATATATATATATATATATTGTAATCTATATTATTAAATTGGAATTTTCCAGTAAATAGCTGTGGAAAAAGCCGCGTTGAAAAAATATTTATTTTTTTTTGCTTCGGAGAATTTCCGTGTACTGTGTGCAGCGCATGTGTATGTATTATATAAAATATAAAAATATTACGACGTTGTAGCAAACCATAAAAATATATTGAACACAATCTATTCGAAAAAGTAGTAAGCGGTATACATATATATACAGTAAAAGTGAAAAAAAAGAAAAGTTTATGCGCGACTAGAATAAAGTTTTTCCATTAATATATAGCAAAAAAAAACAAATAACCGTTTTAATTTTTTCGTCGGACACTAAAAGACAACAACAAACGAAAAAATATTGTTACAATATAAACTGAATCCGAGAAAAACGTATAAGCAATATTATATAAGGTACTCTTAAATCATTTTTAACTCGCGCGTTCGAAGAAAATCGTTTAACAGCGAACACACATTGTAACCACGCGTGTCGTTATTACACCGTAGTTGTTTTATTATTATTATTAAACGGAATATAAAAAAAATAACTTTTGTGTAATAAAATTATAGCTCAAAATCATCGAAAACAAAAAAAAAATGTCGTTCAATTCAATTTTCTTTCTCTCTTATAATTAACAAAAATCAAATGCATTATATTATTAAATAGAATTCAATCGTTATAAAATAAGCGTTTTTTCTTTTCATAAAAAAAAAAAAAATCATTGCGCTTGTATTACTGGAAAAATGATTTTATTCTACTTGAGCGTACATAAATAATATTATTGTTTAACTCTTATTGATTTAATTATTTAAATATTACGCGTATTCATATCCCGTCGAGTAAACGATACCCCGCGGTTTTTATTCGAATAATAATCATAAAAAACCCTAAAAAAAAATAAAATCCGGATTATCCTTTTACAAAACATGTACCGCTATATGTTCTCTCCTCGAGTCCAAATTAACCGTTTGTCAATATCGTGTCCAAAACGAAACAGAACAATTCGATTTTTTTTTTTTACCACAACGCGTATAACTTACGTGTTCAGAGTTTTTTTTTTTGAGAATTTATTGGGAAAATACGAATGTAAAATCGTATTTAATCGATACGTTCGGTCTGCAGTAATTATTACTGTTTCGTATGATGTCATAAAACGTGTTTGCTATTTAATATTTATTGGGTCGGTTAAATCATTCAATTATTCAATATATTTTTAATCCATTCTGCTTTCTAACGGCCGGTCGTTGAGTTTTTTTTTTTTTTTAATTCGAAGCATTTTACAACACGGAACCACACAGAAAATAAATACGTTTTGAAATTTAAACTAAACGTGTTCGTCAACACGTGATTGATTTCTGGTACCTATTAAAACTGTATATATTTATAACGTTCGATAGAATTTGAAAAAAAAAAAAACAAACAAAAATCGTTTCGCACATTTTTAAAAACAACATTTGATATTTTACAATTTTCTTTATAAATCATAGCCGCCTAATAATAATTATACACACATAGAGTTGAAAAATTATTGTTTCATTAGAAACGTTTACCATATAAAATTGATATATATATTATATCGGACGAAAAACAATAATAATAATAATAATGTTATACACTCAAAACGCGGTCATACGCAATACAGAACAAATGACTTATACAAGTACAAAAATATTTTCAATACTTAAACATTGAACGCTGTTTAAATAACATATCATACATATATATATATATATTTTATAGATACGATGTCTGTAAAACCGTATGCGATATATTTGTTCGAAAATGACCGGATTATTTATTATTATTAATAATAATCACAAAAATTATGTTACGCATTATTTGAAGATGTCACATTATTAAAAATACTCTCTTCCGGACGACAGGGGCAGTGTCGTCCCTGCGAACTTGCAATTTTTTTTTTTCGCGAAAATCTTTTGAGACTTCCAAGGTTTTAAGTTAAATGAAATAAAATTACGAATTACTTAAAATATTTTGTACAGCGTTGTTCCAGAGAACCAAACCACGTGTTACCTAGCTATATATGTATATGTATACGAATATTACGGGCTTTTCGAAAAAGAGACACTTCTAACAACGAAATATTACCGGTTATTATTATTTTTTTAAACGTTAACGATTTCCAATATTATTCACGTTTTATATTTTTATCACGAGAAAAAAAAAATGTTTGAAAAAAAAAATCCAATACCATATAAAATAAATAATAATAATAAAAACAATTAACTACGAAATCAACATAACATTTTTTCAACCCGCCGTGTCTAACGCGTGTCTGAGCTCCGTAATTAAACGAACGGACAGGCAAAAACCAACCGGCGCCGAAGAATTCCCAAGAGAAAAACTCGTTTTGCATTCCAGTGCGATCCGCACTAATGTATACACACACACACGACGACACACAAAAGAGAGTCATTTTCTCTTGTTTTCTCTCCGCGGCTCTCATCCGCTCCTCGCCGTGTACACGCTATGCAGCTACGCTACGTTCAAAACGATAGAATCAAACGTGTGCCACCGCCGCGTTTCTCGTTTACTCTATTCGTACACGCGTTTAAGTGTACCGGGGAAACGGGAGGAAAACGAGATGAACAAAAAAAAAAGTAATAAGGATAAAAGCGGAAAAAAAGAAAAAAGGGGTAACGCGGCGGCAACCGGGGTTGGGCATGTACAATACGTCAATGTAATAAAATGCATTATGCGTATTATACATTTTGAAAAAAAAAAATGCGAGTACAACGAACACTATGGACTGTATTACATAAAATATTTCATAAATATTACACGTTTATATATTTAAAATAGAAATTTCGCAGAGATATTTTTAATAATCAATCGAATTCAAATCAGTTGGTGTCGAATAGCCGAATGATAATAATGAATACGCGGCGCACCACCCCACACACTGTTAAAAACATTACTAATGATGTCCACTACTACTATAATGAGTGTGACCGAAAAACAAAAACGCGGAAAAAAAAATTTTTTTTTTTTTTTTATTTTAGTATTTTTACAAGATAATCTCGATCGAATTCGAGTTTTATACGTTTTATGTTATTTATATCAAAATCGTTTTATACGCGTAATTGCCGCCCGACTTTGCGCACAACACGGCGTGTAGGTATCATTTATTTGTATTTCGCTGTGTGGCCGTGACGTGCACGAATAATGGTGGCGGGATAAACAGAGGATAAGAGAAAATACGGGTATGGAAGAAAAAAAAAATATCGTATATTATATTGTATAAAAAAAAAAGAAAATTATTTATACGACGACAAAATATTATTATTATTATTATTATTATTATTATTCATAACGGCGCGGACGCGAATATCCGTTCGCCGCTCGCCCGACAGTGGATCGACCGATTTTATACGGCCCGTACGCCACGACAAGTGTCGCTGCCGCCGCCGCACCGTAACACCGCGCGACCCGTCGTCGTTCCGACCGAACCGGATGCGTTTAGAGTGCAAAGACCGCTGCCGCCGCCGCCGCCGCCGCTGTCACTGTTGGGTGCATCGTAGCTTAGTGCCGCCACGATCCCGTTTTTTACACGTCCGGCCCGAGCACCGTCGGAGGGGGAGAGGCACGCAATAACTAAAATATATAATAATAATAATAATAGTAATAATAATAATAATAATAATAATAATAATAATAATAATAATAGTAATAATAATAACCCACGACGCGTCGATTGTTGTGTAATCATTATAATATCGTGTTTTATAAAAATTAATTATTTCAAATATTACATAAATTAATATTATTAAACGCGAAGGAAACGATATACCGGATTACTCAATAATAATAATAAAAGTTACTTTTAATCAACGATATTTTAGACGATAATAATAATCAGCGGCGTATTCGGAATTTTTTTTTTTTTTTTGAGGAGGAGAGTTAAAAAAAAAAAAGTGTAATAAACGTAAATCGTTTTGAGTCGCTGTTATTATCATACAACATAATGTCAGTTATTATTTGTAAATTATTTTTATATTATTCGTACATTTCATAATATTGTATTAACCGAATATTTTTAGCAACGATTTTCGGGAGAACAATTTCCTAAATTCCCCTTTGGATACACGCGACCGTGTGTAGTGTAGACACACACGCGCGCGCGCATTGCGTACGGGTGTTAATATCCCAGTTAAATAATATTACCCGATATAAATTATTCAAAGCTTTATTTACGAATATACAATTCTAGGGATTCGATGAAATTGAATTGAATTGATTTACGTCTCGATACGATTGCGTAAACAAAAAATAAAAATCCTTTACGACGTTGTTTTTTTTTCTTTTTAACAATCAGTACGAATACGATAACGTTTAAATTATTAATTATAATTTTTTTTTTTTTTTTTCTATATTTCATACGCGTTTTAATGTTGAGAAATAAAACAGAATCCGTTTTAACGTTCGAAATGCCGACACAACAGATATTTGTTGGACGGAGACGTAACACGTACATTGTAATACGCGTTATTGTATTATATTGAGCAGCTGGTGAAGTGGACTGCGCGTGAGTGTGTGTGTGTAGGTTTGATGATGGGTTTGCTCGCGTATTACGCGCGCGCCGTGACAAACGATTATTATTAATTTGTCTCTGACAAGCCGCGCACGGTCGACGACGGTCGTCCATCGATTTATGTTGTACAATACGGGTTTACATATTATTATTATTATTATATTATTATTATTATTATTATTATTATGTATTATTATTACTGTACTTCGTGTGCCGCGCGCAAAATACGCGCGAGCCATTCGAATTTCCGTGTAGTTTTTCTTTCATTGAAACACCGTATGAAACAATCGGTCTCGACGATCATTACGACATATTGCTAACACGACACATTTAACACGAAAGAAAAAGACAAAGAATAATAATAATAATAATAAAAAACAAGAAGAGACGATTACAAAATTATAACAGTAACCCCCGGGGGAGTAGTGGAAAAAGGATAGTGTGGCGAGCGTGACGGTAGGACATTGAGAAGAATGTGATGAAGAACGATTAAAAGGAATTTCGAGGAAATTGAACGAGGAATGGAACCGTGATCGCTCGAAGGGACAATCGAGAAGGATATGGATCGATAGCACAGACGGCAGGAAAATCAGATTTTTTTATATATGTATAATATATAATAATTTATCTTGTAAAACTACGTACGAAATCGCAATTCCGTTGACGATTATTGTACTCGCGTAGATAAGGAAATGAAAAGGAATTCACTCTGTATAAATATAATGTACGATTTCCTTGTTTTCAGACTAGTAAATATCGTTTAATACTTTGAGAATAACGAATCCAAGTCCTTTTCAATTACACGAATCAATATTAATTTAATATGCACACAACTATATTTGACCCGTGTCTCCGTTGTCGTTTATTTTCGGTTTTACGCGAGTAAACGCAACAACCTCTGCGAAGCTAATGCCCGTCGTCTCGTTACACACGTGTGTGTGTGTGTGTGCGCGTACCGAATCCTCCAATTCGGAAAGAGCAAAAAAAAAACAAAAAATTAGCATTAAACCTCGGCAAGAGGAAATAAATAAATAAATAAAAAGGACATTTTTAATGTCTGCGACGCCGTGTGAATGAATGAACGTGCGCGAAGAAAACGTTGTTTCGATAAAACACTTTTTTTTTTCTATTCCAATTGAAAATATCAGGAAATAATTGGATTTAACAACGAATATTATTCGGTATTTACAAGCGCGCGTTACGTTTTCCATTCACAATTAATTATTATACGTACACCAATACGGATGACGATTTTTATACGATTCGTTATTTTTAAATTAAACGTCGTAAAATATACGCAGTTTTAACTTTAAACACACACGTTTCTGTTTTGCCGAAGCTCCGTTATAATATTTTATGAAACATAAACGTGTCGATTCCCCGTACGTATAAAAATGTGTATCCCAACGCGTCAAAAATCGATTGCTTTTTTTTTTCTTTTGTAAATCTACGACGCGATCAAACGATTGAAATCCCTTTTTCTTTTTTTTCTTTTTTTTTGTATTAACAATTTAACAGACACCGGAATGTTAATAAATATATTTGTAACTTGTTCGATTATTATTATTATTATTAGATCAGTATTTTTTAAGAATATGCAGTCCCAGGGATTGTATTATATAAAAAAAATCCGCGAGATTTCCGTTTTATATAATGTATAACAATCGTATACAACTGCCCGAGTCCGAAAATCGAAAAAGTTTTATATTCTATCGAAAATCGCGATTTTTCCGTTTCGAAAATTAGTGTGCGCGGTACCTTTTATGAGCAGTCGAAAAAGAAAAAAAATCTGAAAATCGATCGGTGACTTTCCACAAAATTTAAACTTCTGTGGAAAAAAACCATTTTTTTTTTTATCAAAAATTCTCGAAAATCGCGATAAATATCTATACTAATCCGCCGACTCTGTAGATATATCCTGTATATGACCCTAGCTGTCATACGTGTTATATTCAATATATATTATAAAGTCTCGTAAAGTATTCGAATACAAGTATTTTGATATACAAGTATTTAAATGCTTTGTAGAATTATTTTTAACAAGATTTAAATATCTGTATTTAAATACTACGGAGAAATCCGTTTTATCAATTTTTCACATGACAATTAAAATCGATAAAAAAAAAAATGTTTGTTTTTCAAGACGACACCGTTAGTGTAATCAATAAATATCCGCAGTCGGTAAGCAGGTGTTTCGAAGAATAATTAATTGTACAGTTTAATTTCTCGTTGTGAAATAACTAAATGCGTGATAACTAATAGTATACCTGTGTAGTGTACTAGTGTCATTGGATATGATAAATTGTGTGTACACCCAAGAGCTCAATATTACGGTAATATTCATATCGTTTATAATTTTATTTCGTTTTACCCAGTAAATACGCTTATTGGACTTCACGGTACGAATCGTTGTTTCCCGTTTACGCCAATACGAATTAAAGGTGAAATATCGTATTTAGATGCAGTGAGTTTCCCATAAATCACAATGATTGTTTCTTTCGGTTTTCTGCGAACCAATAATGGCCATGTATTTTGTTACTTTCATATGGGCCAAATTATCGAGACTGAATTAATATTGTTTATCGTAATATGTAGGAGTTACAAGTTACAAATTAATATTGTTTCCTTTTTATTCGTCTTCGTCTTTCGTTCACTCGTCGTCATTCGTGTACCAACCTACGTGTTGTCGGACGATTCAATTTGTGATCTGCCCGTTTCAATTCATCGTGGACGAAAACGAAATATTATTTATTCTACGAATGAGGCAATATTATTATAATAGAATTATATACATATAATATGTATGTAACACGAACTTATTAATATACTCTTTATGCGAATATTAAGTATTTAAATACTTTTTTGAAAGTATTTTTTTACAAGACCGATATTGTGCATGGGTAAAATAGTACATTGCAGTTAATCCGCAATATAAGTGTCGTTTAAAATGTATACATATTATATATATATATATATATATATATATAATAAGAAATCAAGATAAATTTCATTGGAATTAGTGTAAAATCACGCGGATTTCTTGTCAAACGAGATTATATTGTTTGGGAAAACATTTTTTATCCATCGCAACTATGTTTTCACAATATGATATATATTTCTCGAATACAATAATCATAATAAATATGATACGAACAAATAATAAACCTAACCCATATATAACGTTTACACTTGTCATGACGTAATAATATACGATATACTATATAACTTTATTCTATTGATAATTGATGTTCGTTATTACATAATATTATACTTATATAACTTATTTCTAATAAATCGAGTAGTTTTTCACTACAGGTTAGGTGTCAGGACTCTCAATAATATATATATATATATATATAATACGATTAAATTAATATAATTATACCGTTCTATTTAAACATATATGTATTATACATAGGAGACTGTGTTGTAATAATAAAACGCGTGTATAACGATAACAAAAATAGAATAAACCATTTGTTTTTTTTTTTTTTTGTTGTTGTCCTAAGTAGAAAATATTACGTAAAATCAATTATAAATAATAATGTTGTTCACGTAACTACACTATTTAAAAGTATTTCTTTACTGTATACTAAAAAATATGTACGCTCGCGTGCGCGTGTCATTTGAATTTAAAAAAAGAAAAAGAATTCTCTGGCTCGAGAATCGTTTTTAAGAAAGCGATATTAATATTAAACCGTCGTTTTAACGACAACCGATCGTGTGATGACCGTTCGTTTTCATACGCGCCCGATTAAAACAGAGCATTTACAAAATGCCGAATTCGCTAATTTTCACACGCGTACGCGAATCGTATCTAAACCTAATTTCGGTATAAACCAATACGGCAATTCTTTATTTTTTCTTTGCTTCGATCAGTCAACAATATCAGCGATGTCTCGTGATTTTATTTATTTTTTTTGTCTTTTACGTGTCGTCGACCATAGACGGATATTTGGTCACGTCGGTTTGGGGGGGGGCCAACATTTTTGTTTCATCCATTAGCGTAGACACTTTCAGACGCTTCAACCTACCAACTAGTGTGACTATTCCTACGCTTTACCCGCACACGCATTTGTACTTACTGTTAAAATTGGTCGCACAGTTATTAAACGTTCCCAAGTCAGAAATGACTACAGTTTTCATCTACAGTATTTTCAATACTTTTCCGCGCGCAGCTATATCGATTTCTATAACGATATTGAATTGTCCGTTTTGAGATTCTGGTGTTTTGTTGTCGATGAGGCGATCGGTAACGACACGTTTTTGTCCTCTAATATTAAAGATATATCGAACACTCTTTTAGCCGTTAATCGAATTAGTTTATAATTTGAAATCAATTCACGCGATACGCATAAATAATATTGTTTACCACTTACTCCGCATGGTGAAACACGTTTATATATTAATATTATTATTTTGTGCATGAATACAAATGTTTAATTATTTTTTTTCTTATTGAATGAGATACAACAGCAATAATTTAATATGCACATTTTTTAAATTTAATAATTTTACATGCGAAGTGTGGTCGTTTATTTTTCAAAAGTTTACCATAATTAATTTTTGAGGGGACCAAGTCCTCCTCGCCCCCCCCCCCGATTCCGCCAATGGACTTTTCGTTGTGGTAACGGGGCGAGGAGAGCAGTTTACAAGATATTCTGTCCGCAGTTTGCCGCTACTAAATCGCGGTACACACGTTTAGTTTTTTTTCCCCCGTCTTCTTCTTTAAACTCGAATAATATAACAAGTCTCGATTTGTTGTTTGCGGTGCGCGCATTGTGATGGCATTCCAACACCGATCGGTTCGAGCGAGCAGTGTCGTACGCACTTATTATATTACACACAAACAGCAGAGGCAGGAGAACCGAAACGACCGCGTGCGCGCGCCCCCCTGACGACGACGTTCTATAGAACCGCGCGCACGCGGTCTCTCGGCGGCAGATGTATCCGATAAACAAGCGCCGCCGCCGCCGCCGCCGCCGTTGTCCGTCGTATACACACACACACACACACACACAATAGCCATATAATTACACGGTCCTCGGAGAAACGCCCCCTTCAATCTTCGGCACGCATTATTCCAGCCTCCTCTAATCTCTCCCTTTCTCACTCGCTATATCTCCTGTACCTCAGCCACACACACACGTGATGCATATTTATTTATCACGATAAAGGGAATTCGCTATGATATATCACGCGTGTGTGTATATAATATTATTACGGTTCGCAAAACGGCGTATGACTGTTATTTCGGTACGCGATGACCGCCGCGTGTCCCAAATATCTACAAAATCTTGTTTGTTTGGTCGCGGGGTGAGTGGACGGAAGCGAATAAAATAAGACGCGCGACAGAGTTTGGCAAACGGATTTTCTAATGTTCGAACGAACAACGAGTTTCGAATTTTCGTTTCTTAAAAACATACTTCGTTTAGTTACGGCTGCGTACATTGGTTTACGGCCCGTCGTTTAACCGTTTCAAACGTATGTTTTATGTAATTCGTGAGTGGCAAGTGTAACAAAAAAAAATAAATAAATAAAAATAAAAGGAGCTAAAAGCCCGAGACGGCGAAGAGAGAGAGAGAGAGAAATTGAACATAAGCTGGCTCGGAGCTGGTCACAAAACGTTACCAATATACGTTCAGTGCCATGACAAGAGAAAAACGTAGAGAAACTTGCAGAATCTCAGGTAATACTTATATGCACTAAATATTATTATTTAATTTCTTTTTCTTTTTTTTCGAAAATACGTAGAGGTCTCTAAAAAGTTTTCCGAGCAATGATGTATGTATACAAATTGAAAATTTCACACAGATTCCGGTATATTTTATATTCCGGTATTAGACAGGTCATTTTTTCGCTCATCCCGCACCGCACACACAGTACGATTTAGCAAGGGAAACTATTTGGGTAAATCGTACGTACGTGTGACAAAAAAAAAAAAGATTTTACGACGCACATGAAACAGTTTTAAACAAAATCGTTTTTTGTCATTTTCTCGTTGAAAATAATAATTTTCTTGGTCCGAAACGTTCACGGGTTTTTAGTACTTTTTTATATTGTGCAGATGCGATACGATTTTTTTTTTCTTGTTTAGTTATTCACTACAATACTTCTATTTTTTTACCCGAACATTGAAATGTTGCTGGAACACTGTGTCTACGAGAATGTAACGTTTAATATAATTCGCAATTTTTGTACGCGGAAATTTTCACGTTTCAATTTACAATGTCCGACAATTATTCCATCACAAGTGGGTGGGTTGGGGGGGGGGTTTAATAAATAATGCCTACAGTCTCCGGACGATTAGTAAATATTTTTAAAAATACTTAATCAGAGAAGAAGTGAAATAAATAATTTATACTTTAATAATGTAATATATAATGTGTTTACGAAAAAAGTAATTTTCTTAAAATTTTAAACCCTTTTCATCTCCGGCTCCGGATTCCGTTAAATACGCGCGCGGTCCATTTTTTTTTTTTTTTTTGCTCCCGTGACGTCGCCATCGCATGTGTATAATATACTGCAGATGTCGTCGGTATAGGAGACGCGATGAGCTTCTTTTTCAATATACGCGCATACACATACGTACATATTTTCCTTTTACATTTTTTATATTATCCCCGCGAACGAGATACGAAAATGTTATTTCTTTTTCCCGGGGTACGGCAACATCGTTTTGACAAAATACGCGTTTCGGATTTTATTACGTTTATACGCATAACGCGATTCCCGCAGTCAAATTCGATAAAAACGAATAATACGAGAAAATTCGTTTTTAGAATTTAACAACGCTAAAACGAAATCGTTTTCAAACAAAATAAAATTGAGCGCGTGTTTTTTTATCAACGCACTATGTATACGGTATACGCATATTTTGTTATGTCACGAATATATATTATATACGTACGCAGCGATGGCGTATCACGCGAAAAATCGTATAGGAGGAGTGTTGTTATTAAAATAGCCGTTTTTAGATTTTCGGCCATTTATTTGGAAATTAATATATTACAAACGGAAATGTAATAAACGTACGTATTATTATTATTTTGTTAGCGTTAAAACAAAAAAATATCGAACGATTAAATTGATTTAAACGTTGAAATACGGAATTTGATAATCTTGATTAACTTCGTCCTTAGTTGTTACAATACTGAGGAAAACAAAATACGCGTTTAATTTCATTGGAATTGGTTTCAGTAGTAAATAGTTTAGGCGGTGGTCAATATTTATAATAAAAAATAATTTAATTTTAATACGTCTTGTATTTGGTGTTCAATGATAATACAACTTTTATTATTTTCAATGATTTTCGACAAGGTTTTTTTTTTATTATTTAAATTTTTTTAATGAACTCGTTATGAAACAATTTGTTAGTTTCATCGATTTTCTTTATTTTATGAAACACATTTTGTGATATTTATAAGTAAAATAAGGTTTTCCATGCAAAGTATGCCGCCAAATTTTTTTATTATATGTATATATGCACATTGCACACATAACGAGAAATACGGGCTATAAATTTCCGGTGATAAACTTCAAAGAGTCTTTTATAAACGAATATTAAATAGAACTTTGAAAACTTTCTGACAACATTTCTTACAGGCTTCGAAAACTCAACATTTTTTTCATGTAATTTTCTTCTTTGGCCGTGACTCTTTGTGCAAATACAGCAGGCTTTGATATGTTTCTTTGGAGCTCATCTTCGAAACTATTTGGCAATATTGTTTATTTAGGTCGTAAAACCGTTGCAGTATAACAACTAGAGTTTTATAAGAAATAATTAGTGTTAACGAATATTTGTATAGTATACCGTGCAACTGAAACGCCATACGATATAATTATATATAAGATAATTAAATATATATATAATGTATTGTATTTGATTAAATATGTATAGAATAATAATTAAAGACATAAAGAAGGATTGTACAAAAATGCTCTAAAAACTCTAATTAACATTAAAATTAATGATTTATAATAAATAAAAATAAATAAGTCAATCAATTTGTTTTTAATTTCAAAATGACTTTTTAATATAAATTGTAACAGAATTTTTTGTAATAGTAATCAACATGCAAGACGTGATAATAAATCCGGTCGAATATTAGCATAATATTATATTATATAGGACAAGGAAAACGTTATTATTACATAACTGATGGAAAAAAATATACATATGTAAAACATACTTTGATATCTATAATTAAAAAATTAAAATATACAAAATAATGACCTGATATTTACAGAAATTATAAATAAATGTGCAAAATAAAAATTATTATTTCGTAACTTTTGTACAATCAAAGAAATAGGTAATGTATTTCAATATATTGAATAATATATTCAATGTACTCGTATAATGTAAATAAAAATATAATCTCTACTGCGTCTATACAGTTATATAATAAGCAATGATCGAAGTGGGGGGATATCAGGAGATGCTATCCCTTCATTTTTTCTAGTTAGCATATTCCATCCCCACACTTATTTTATTTAAAATTATTCATCCCTCTTGGATTTTGAAGAAATTATTTATTTTTTTTTTATTGTTTGTAGTTGTTATGTTACGTAATTCTTTTTAGAAAAATATCTTTGAATCATTTTTTTTATCTTTGTAAGAACTATTCCGCTTTCTAAAATGTTAACATACCGTAAATCTAAACGTTACTTAATCACAATCATAAGAAGTAAAATTCACCATCGAGTTTAATGGGGCCGGTGTTAGAGCATTTTGTTAAAAAAAAATACTTTTGCTTATTTTTCAACAATATGGAATTATGGACCGTTCACAAATTTGCTGCCTCCTCCCCCCCCCCTTACCTCTTTCAAACCTTGAAATGACGACAACGCTTCTGTCTCCCCCGCCCACTTGTATTGATCCATTTCGACCACTGATAATACGAGCTGGACACTTATCATAACATGTACAAATTAAATAACTGTTTTGTTTTGTTTAAAGAGTGTATAATTTAAATGGGTACTTATAGTCTAATAAAGCATAACTATACGCCAAAATATTTGTCGACAAATTCGAGTGATAAAAACCTGCGGCGTACGTCTCTCGTGTACCCACGACATTTATTATTTCGTTAAAAACTGTCGTGACGCCAACGCGCTGGAAATAATTATATAAAGTCACGTACACATTGCGACAACATAATATTTCGAAATATTAAATAATAATTGTAGACGGTACTACGGGAAGAGCCAAAGCCCTGCGGCCCTCCTCCCTATAAATGTACACGTTTTAGGGTAAATTTTACAATTGTAGTTTTTGAAGGGGTGACACGTAGAGCAATCGTCACATCGGAGGATGAAAAATATTTGCGTGTCCTTCGTTGCCACGAAGGTCTTCTGTGCGTGCACGAAACGAAAAAAATCTCCACCCCCTCCCCCCCATCTCTTGGGTAGCGATTTTCTTGTATTCCCGAATTCACAACATTTCGACAGAAATTTGGAAAAATAACAAATTTCGTCTGATAATAATGGTATTTACCATTAATTTAATAATATAACGTTAAGGAATGTTTTTGATAAAATTGACTAAAACGACTATAGCTACAAGTTTATTTATCAAGTACTTGATAAATGAAAAAATATAAGTAAAAATTAATGCTGTTATTCTTTTAAAGTACTTAATGAAACGTTTTAAAAATTCGCTCCCCCCTCCTCCCCCGCCTTTTACGTGACCTCTAGGTCCGCCCCACTGTACCGAGAAGTCAATAGTTTCCGCTCAGGAAACGGAAATTCTTGCATCGAAGCTGCAGCGAGAAGGCGCGCTGCGGCAACGAGCTCGTGCAAAAAAAAAAAAAACACGGTCTATGCACGCGTGTTCGAAAAATGACAGGAACGACGGGAAAAGTGTGATAGGATCTAGGGGGAGAGCGTTTTTTAAATCGAAAAACAAACGATTAGATTAATTTTTTTCTTTTCTTTTTTATTGTTCTGTAAAAACGTTTTTATCGTTGTTATTCCGTTTATGACTGCACTCACGCGTGTACGAAGTACACCAAGTACACATCGCGGATTTTATAACACTCGTTTCTGTTAATAAGTCAGAGACTTATTAACTATAATATAACGTTTACCGCCAGCCCGGGAAAATCCTCGGAGAGGCCTTTCAAAAACCCCTTCGTCACCGCCGGTGAAGAGAGAAAGTGGTGCAGGTACCGCTGCGCAGCAGTGCCGGTGACACGGGGTCAACGATACATAACATGCGCAGTGGACGCGAGTAAACGCGATTGTCGTCGTCGTCGTCGGATTCTCGAAGGGTGCAGGGTCGACTGATGGGCCGCCGCCAGTCACACACACACACACACGTATTGGCGTGCGTACGACCCTCGTCGAGACGATAACGACGACATATACACACACGTACAAAATCCCTTATGTATTTTTACAGTTTGCCCTTTTTTTCCGCCCTCGCAAATCCTCCTTTCCCGCGTCGTCCCCTTTTTAACGCGTTACACGACAATAGGGCCGGCGGACGTGGCGTTCTCGTGATGTACCGACCGGCTTATGATGTACTCTTTCCCCGTCGCTCTTTTTCGCACAATGCGCGGGGGAGGGGGGGGGTGGAAACGGTTTTCTGGATTGAAACCGTATTTTATTTTATTTTTTTTTTTCGTATCGCATACGAATACAGTTCAGGCACGTCCTCGTGTAGGAGGGGGCGATCGCCCTTCCCCCATGAGCTCACCACCGACCACTGTGAAAAAAAAAATAATAACTCAACCGCTAGATAGCACATGGACGTTGTCAAATGTCTATCGTTCAGTAATTACGAAATAACGGAATAGAATTTCGTCTCGTAGTCCGTGCTCTGTACAATATGTCTCGTACGTCAATTTACCACAGCTAATATTTTGAAAAAAAATTATTATCAATTTTCTTTTACGATAAAATGCAGTAATATGTAATATATTGACGTATAATATATTATATTATAAATAATATAATATAATTAAACACTGATTTAACAAGCGTTCGTTCGAACCGATAGACGTTTGAAAACTCATTGATCGCACGTAGTGAGGTAGAGTCCGGAGAGTCGATACAGAAAAAAACTGACAGGGATATCGGCGTAATCGTGTAATTTTAACTGCACAAAATTGTCGATCCGACTGTCCGCATACTATCGTTTTCTTTTATGTTTATTGACTTGTGACTATGGCGGTGGCGCACAGAGTGTAATATTATAAACGAGCCGTTTGCAGTTAAAAATTTGTTCGACGAATGTCCCCAACCTCATTCAATGTGTCCGCGTATGAGAAACATATTATTATAGTAATGCGATAAACCACCCCCCCTCCCCCTCCTTTAATAACTTGAGATTATTTAAATATATTAAGTGGTGAATAACGGAGCATCAGACGCGTTTTAGAGTAAGCGTTATCGTTACTGAATACTAAATGATCGATAATATTTAATGAATTCAGTACACAACATTATTGGTATCTGCAATGAAAAAAAAAGAAAAAAACAAACGCACGCGTCCGATGAAACCGTTCGTGGATTCGCGCAATAAATACAATAATTGAGTCGTGCAGGACTCCGCTAGTATACGTAGTCTTTTTCGCGTATGAAACGCAAAAACGTGGTGTCTTTGCTATTTGTATATATATATATATAAAGGTCGCTGTTGCACAAAACGTTATGAGATGTTTGTCCACAAACCATAATAAATCGTCATAATATGTGTCCGCTATTGCCACGGATCGTTAACGGTTCATATGTTTTTCTTATTTTGCGCAGTCGATTCCATTGCATCGCGCGCTAGTATTATATTACATACATAACGGATTTTCGAACGAAAAATTTCCATCGAAATTGTTTGCTATAGCAAATTCGGACTGTTTCAATAGTAACGTGTGAGCTGATAATGATGTTGTTTTCGTAATTCGGCTATACGGAAGAGGAGACTGCAGCGGGACATACACAGTAGTGTTTAGTCTACAACAATAGTATATAAAACAGTTTGTGTAAATATAAAATGTAGGTACGTGTTAAATGTTTTAATATCGATATGACTCATATTACGCGTCCTATATATTTTCTTGTGGGGTTTATCTTTACGCGAAAAAATTGCTGAGCGTGCGAATTGACTCAAAGAGAGTACAATGTTATTAGCAGGAAGGATATTGTTGCTTAAAAGATTATTAAGGAATAATAATTGTGACAATTAAATATTAACATTACGATTTGTGTGATACGTAAAAAAATGTTTTATTTTTTTTTTTACTATACACGAGTGACAAATATCCCCCCCCCCCCAAACACAAAACGCCATCGGAGAGATACTTCGTATATTATTCCGCACCGTACTCGTTTATCCATACGAATATGAGCTGGTGAAAGTGTTTTCAATCGTTTGTTTATTGTGTTTCCCCCTCATTTCGTTTAAGGTTTTTAAACACACGACCGTTGTTAATTTCAAACCGTATACGCGCATATATGCCAGCGAGTCCAATGTGTTTTGTTCAGTGGAGCAAAAAAACGTTTCTATTCTAAACTGTATTCGCTTTTATACAGTGTTCGTAAAGGCAGTAATAACGGTGAAAGCCAATTATTACATTATTATACGCGTATATAATGTATTTAAATATGTGTTTATTTTCCCGCTTTTTTACATTACGTTTATGTAATGTTGAAATTTTTATTTTTATTATTATTATTTTTTTTTTTTTTGTACGAAATCGGCTCGGAGTTAATCGTTAAAGGCTCCAGAGGCACCATTGCAGACACGCATATCTTCTGTTAAAACTTAAATACAAGAAATAAAACGTATAGTTTTTTTACATTTAACATTTAACATGTTAACATTTAACACTCCCGACGTATACATTTTACAAACAATTTATAATTTATACTCATAACGTGTATAAGGTATTTTTTTCGTTTATAATCGAGTCAGATTTTTTTAATCGAATACGCATAGGTATACGGCGTTTTCTCTTTATACGTTTCACATTTCATGTAAATGAACAAAAATTACCGAAGATTTTCCATAAACGATGTAACGAAGGAAAAAGAAGGAATTAAAAACAAAACACGATATTTTCAACAATTAATTTAATAGATATAATTTGCGAAGAAATAAATTTAAAACCATGAGAAATAAAAAATACCGTCATATTATATATATATTTTTTTATAGGTAAATAAAATTATAATGTCAAGTAACTCGAACCGTGAGAAATAAAAATTAAAAATAACGATGACGGACATTTTTTTTTACTTTTAATAAATCTCGTTAAAACAATCAGTTGTGATTTTTAAAAAAAATAAATGTTTAATTTCATACATTTTTTTAAAAAAAAGTTAGACATTTTAAATTGGATTTACTCGAAAACATAATTCACAATTCAATCTTTTTTTTTTTCAAATTTAGTCATTGTATTAATATTTTTGAATTTTAAAGAAATTATAAACTTATTCGTTCAGAAAACGATTTTGAACAGAGTTGGAGTTCTGTTATCGAGTTTTAACGACGATTATTTAAATTAATTTTACGTGCTCATAAAAATAAATTACGATTTTCGAATTTAATTGATTATAATATAGAAATACAAAGTATTATTGAGATATAGATATTTTAATAGTTTACGTTATATTCTAAACTTATAATAAAAAAAAAAAATAATTGATAAACACTTTATTGTAAAAAAAAAAGGGTTTGATCGTAAATATTACGATTCTTCGAAACGTTGTTTGTAATCATCAAGAAATTCGTAAAGTGAAATTGTACATGGAATTTCTGGAGCACTTTTATTATTCTGAAAATATTGTTTTCGGTGACGTAACTTATTGCAGCGTAATATAGCTCGAATGAATCTCTCTAGTCTTTTATTATAGTAAATCTTTAAAATCATAATTTCATTTTTTATTTTCAACCTGTAGCAGCAGTAGATTTAAAAGAGAATATTTAAAACCCGCGAATTTACTTTCACAAGGATATTATACCTATATAATATATAAAATTATTCGAGAAGAATTAAATGAGAAAATGATATATTAATGCGTTTAGGGAAGAATATAATATACAAACGGTTTTTAAGTGTATGTACCTACACGTCACGTTTGACAACATCAATATTAAAACACGGAAAAGCTAAACGTTGTAATTTGTTATAGTACTCGTAGAACGCGAGTTTAAGAATAAACTCGAAAAAAAAATAAAATAAACCACACCAATTGAGGACGAAATAAGATTTTGTACTATATAATCTATATACGATTAGTATATACATTTTGCAGATGTGTAATAAACTCTATTCGTAATTTCCATAAAATTAATACATAAACACTGAAAATTAAACAAAAATTAATATTTAAGTGTAACAATTTAAAAACGCATTTTTTTTTTTTTTTTTTTAATGATACCTTAGCAGTAGATACACGTACGTGTTTTTTCGTTTAATTATTATTCGTGTATGAAGGTGATTTTCCGTCGCTTTTTACACTGATATAATAAACGAGTATATTGATAATATGTATAGTAATTAGTCGGTTCCAAATGGAAACACTTATTAGCGAATTAACGCCGATCCGTACATAATTTATTGGTACAATAAGCTTGTTAATGGTCGCAAAGACGATTTTATTACAATGTTTGTAAGTACTTGCAAGCGAGTGGTGATTAATAAACTATACGCATTATTATTATACACTCGTATAACCAATGTTATCGGTAATAATATATTATAGATAATCCGGTATTTCGTAAAACGTCCAAGCGTAATATGTAAAATCACGTTATAGATATTCTTAACATACATAATTACAGTGGCGGATCTAAGATTCTTTTATGGGGGAGGGGATATAAAAATATGTATGTATATGTGTATAATATTTAAATATTCTTTATTAATATATCATTATTTTAATAGATTACATTATTATTATTATTAATATTAATATTTCAGCAGTAAATTAATCCAATATAGTATCTAACTTGGATATAAAATATAAATAAAGGAAACGGGTGAGGTGGAATCTGAATGTGAGCGTAAAATCTCACAATGTGGTCCCTTTTGCCTCGGAGTATTTTATCGTACTGCAATGTTCTTGTATTATGTGCCATGAACGTTAAATTCGGGATTTCTATATATATATAAAAAAGAAACTTATTCAGAACTATGCGTTTAAGTTTTATGTATATTACTCTGCAAAAGTTTCTACCGTCGTTCTTTGTACGAGTTAATTTCTCGGAAATTACACTGCTAAACAATTTATAAAAACCTGCGAGATAATTGGATTAGAATCGAGACGATCGATCGTTGACGGCCGTAAAACATTATATTAAAAGTTCCGTATTGAAAATGATGGAAAAAAATTATTATGGTAAAAATTATAATAATAATAATAATTATTAATTTATGTTGAATATTCAATTAGGAAGAAAAGATGGAGGAAGTCACTTATATTGTGTATTTAGTTAAAAAAAAAAAAAAACGGATTTTAAATACGTATTGTATATTGCCGCCCAGAAGTGGTGGTAGGTGGTACCGGTGTTTACGCGCGCGCCGTAAAATATCGGCCGCGTTCCGGCGCGCCGAGCGGACGGCCACATGGTGCCCTGGTGCCGGCCGTCCGCTTTTCGTGTCAAAACCGCATCAAAATTAATATTCGGTTCCCTCCCGTCACCGTCTTATCAACGAGGGGTTTTTTTTTTCTTTTAAAAAACCGACGACGCGGTAAATTTTCTGATAACCGAAAAACACCACCGCGATAATAATAATAATAATTATCTTTTACAACGTCGTCGTCGTCGTCGTCGTTTTGTTTTCGGCGCGCTCGCGATATTGTTTTCAATTTACACATATAAAATAATAATGTGCTGTCTCTCTCGTTTCGTTTGCAGCGGCGGCGGCGGCGTCGAATAATCGAATACGGTTTATGCGTTCCTGGTACCGGACTATCGGCAAGTATTGCATTCGACCCCGACGCGGCGATTGTTATTCGCCGCGGCAATCGATTGATTTGATTGATCAATCAAAAAAAAAACAAGTAAAAAAAAGTATAAATCGCCCGATGACGTTTTTCCCGTTTCCTGGCTACTGGAGTTGTAGGGCCGGAGGCGGGGGAGAGACCTTTTGCTTTGATGCGGGACGGCATTTAAACGGCGTTTCGCGGGCGTTTTTCTTTCTTTTTTTTCGCGTGCGTTTGGCATCAAATTCGTGTGCGATGTTTTTTAAACACCGACAAGCGTCGTTCATTCATAGACGAATTGAATCCAGTTTAAGTAGGTGTTCAACACAATAGTTTTCAATCATTTTCGTTATTCATAGAGGATAAACTGTGTGTGTACACACACACTTGGATAACGAATGGAGTTTTACGCTGCGTAAAACGTACGAAATCCGTATAAATAATATACGATAAAAAATATATAAAATCGAAATATACGATGTCTGTTAGAGGTACGTCATGATTTTTCTTACTTGTCCAACGTGTCCGTACGATAAATTTGTTATGGATTTATACGCGCATAACGCGGTCAGTTAAAACAAATCCGATTACAGTAAAAATTCGCGTATTAATGTTTTAATTCGCGTTAATTGTTTTTTTTTTCTTTTTGTTACATAAACGATTAATGATAAATAACTTTCACTTCAAATCATATTATTCGTAATGCATATGAAAACCCGTAATCTATCCGCTGATATTATTGAAATAATAGATTTTTTATAATTCGATTTCGGAAACCGACAAGTAAATAAATATGTGTAAATAAACCTCCGCAGTAGTTATCGTGTGCGTATACGGGGATGAATATAAAATTTATGATTGATTACGCGCGCGAAACACGCTCGTTCGAATTTTCCGTGGCGTTAACTGGACGACCACCATCCAAGGACTATCGATTTGCACCGGTCTGAAAAACCGCTGTGTGTGTATATATATATATATATATGTGTGTATGCGCAGTAGCGTATAATATTGTTTTATTTTTTTCAGACCGAACGACCGCAAAATAATAATAATAATAATAAAAGTCTAAGAGAGAAAACCATATGAAATATCTTCTCCGTTTACGGATCACGATAATATAATGTACGTGTGTTTGGATAAACGAAAAATAGTAATAATAAATAACGCTGCCGTACTAACATATAAGAAAAAACTTAGAAGACACTTTTCACTGAAACACACGGTCTCGTAACGATTTTTTTCCCCCGCGGTCCGAAGTGAAGTCTACAATTTTCGATATAATCGGAAATCGGCAAATATTTTTCTAAATTGGTACATATCGTTAGTGGTAAGAAAAAAAAATAATTCGTTTGAAAAGTAATTAAAATACGAATTAATTCTCAATATTAAAAAAAAAAAATATGAATTTATTTTACAAGTACATAATATAATGTGTATAATAGAGAATGTGTGGAATTCGCAAAGTCACGCGCACGAACGTAAGATTTATTATTATTATTATTTATTTGTTTTTTTTTGTTTTAGTAATAAAACATATAAAATCATAATGATCTTCTTCCTCGAGGAAAAAAAAATGTTAAAATCGATTTACTTCAACTCTCTTGCGCTTCCTGCAAACTTGTGCGCTTATAATATTTAATATTTAAATATATATATATACTTGAAAGTTTTCAGATTTTTTTTTCAAATATAAATGGACCTGTCTAAATGCGGGGACACCTCATCAGTCATCAGTTGTAAAGAGAAGATATTATATACGAGTGCTATATATATATATATAGCACAAGCCTTTGTGAATAAAAGTTATATGGACTATGCAAGATTTACAAGTATATATTATTTATACCATTGTTATTTATTTTAGAATAATATTTAAATTTTTATTCCTCTCTTTCTATGAAAAAAAAAATGTTTAAATATATAGTTTATAAAATATTCTCTAGATCTGCTATAATTTCAGTTGTATTCATTAAAAACATTATTCAGCCATAGGGCGCGCTTTGCTTAAACAAATGTATACGATATAATTTTCTGTATAACTTTCGTGCACTTCAAAGTATAATGTAATGTAATGCATACTGCGGGAGGCAGCGTTAA
Source organism: Chaetogeoica ovagalla (assembly GCA_032441825.1). Classification (NCBI taxonomy): domain Eukaryota; kingdom Metazoa; phylum Arthropoda; class Insecta; order Hemiptera; family Aphididae; genus Chaetogeoica; species Chaetogeoica ovagalla. Next base: position 3,804,632 of record CM063732.1, on the reverse strand, counting down.
ATTTTTGATGAGTATATCTATAGAAGTTATGTTATATGGTACAAGAGTGTTTTACGCGTATTCAAAAATAATAATAAAAAAAGATTCTTTTGAAAAACTTACATCATTTATCACATAGTTTCTTGTTTTTGTGTAATATTAAAAAAATAAATAAATAAATACTTTATTAAATATTCATTACATATATATTATATAGTAATATATTTCATATTAACCTATATCTAATAATATAATTATTCGTTGTAATAATATTTTTCCCATATATTAAGTGTAACTATAAGTCTTGGCGATGTTTAAAAACAAAAATCCAAAATACGCGTTTAAATTGTTTGTATATTAATTATGATCTATAAATTCTGAATTATTATTTTAAAATACACATTTTTTTTTTTTTTTTAAGATAAATAACACAAAATATTATTTACAGTTCTGACTGGAAATTCTATGTGTTGTCGCCCATTAATGAAAATATTGTAAGTGGGCGGCCGGAGAAAAACCGCTAAAAATTGTATAGAAAGCACAACAGAATATTTGAAATGCATTATGAATTCATTTTTTTATTTATCCATGTTGAATATTTTGTTATAATCAAACATACATTTCTATATACGGAATATATAGTATATTTCTATATACTATATATGGACTTAAAATATATAAACATTATTACAAATAAAATTTGTATTCAGGCGTAATTGTAAAACAGCAGCTATAGTTTTCATTGCTTTTGTGACGGTGACTTATTTTTTATGTTATACCGTTTACAAAGAGAGAGAGAGAGAGAGAAAACTATGAATATTTTATTCAAATATATGAACATAATATTATATACCGCACACGCATAACGTATGTAGGCGTGTTTGTTTTGAAACTTTTTTTTTATGATATAAATGTCGCACTGAATAATCTGATTCTCGAAACCATTAAAATAAATAGAACAGCTAACATCTTTCAGGTTTGAGCTATAAACAAATTATATTTTAAAGAACTTTTATCGTTTGATATTTGAAAATAATAATGTTGCTCCAATCCTGCAACGTACACATTACACACACGTGTCAATTGTATATTAAGACGCTCGATTATTATTATTATTATTATTATTATTAAATTAATAGCAATAATTATATATATATATATATAGTATCATTTCTTAATTCGATATTATTTTTATCCGATATCATTAAAAAAAAAAAAAAAATAATAAACGGATGACATATATCGGAAACGTATATATTATATTTCATTTCGATCCCCCCAACAGGAGTATATTAATATAATATAACAACACGTACACGTGCTCTTATAGACGGATATTTGGTCACATCCGTGGGGGCGCTTAATATATTTGTTTTATCCATTAGCGTAAACAGACATTTTTAAACGCTTCAACCTATACTAACTGGTGGCTACTCCTATTTTACCCTCCTCCATCCCCCACAAACACAGGGCAAACGCGAATAATGTCGTTCGCGTTTGCCCGCTGTGGCACAACTGAGCCAGTCCGTCGGTTGCGAACCACCATTTATACGTTTCTTTCTACACCCTCTTTGTTCTGTCTTGTCGCTATCTGGTGATTACTTTCTTTTCCAGTTTTATTGCGTTCGACGGGCGCGCTCTGTCGGTATACGCGGGTGTTTAGTTTGACGCTGATCGAACGATCAATAGTATACGCCGCACGTTAAATTTATTATTATTATTATTATTATTATTTCACGTGTTTCAATGAAATGAACTTAAGGATTCATTTTTCACAATTATTATTATTATTATTCTACAGTCATTATGAACCGGGGTGCCTATATCCGGACTTTATCGTGTTCGCAAAATGTTAGTGTCGCCCACATTAATAAAACAATATAATATGTAAATTGCGAAACAAATATTATACGTACATACGATTGTTACCGCGAGTCCTCCTATATTAAGTTAGTACAAAAAAAAAGAAGAAAAATTGTTTTCCGTTCGTAATTATATTTTCGTTTTGTTTACACTTCTTGTCTTCTCGGATTCCGAGCACAGCCAACGAATATAATATTATATCGGTTTTACGTTTTTTTTTTTTTGTCTTTTTTTGTTATTTTAACTTCTGTATATAGTAGCTAATAGTAGCACAATGTTACAGCACGAGTTTTCCGAATCTTACATTCGACCCAACTTTCCGGAACAGAACGGATACGTTATTATTCCATATACGTTTTTCAATTTTCCTCGTATATAGTATATATTTTTTTTTCTCAAATACAAGAAAAAAACTGTAACCAATAAAACGGTTATACGATTTCGACGAGATCGATTTTTACGCGAAACTCGCGAAATAATTTCTCTATTAACGTTATTTTTTTTTTTTACAGATAAAATAATATCGAAAAGAATAAACGTCAAATTCGCCGTATGTAATGGATACGAGAACCATTTTAGTTGTGCGGGAATAATTTTTATTTCGCGTTCGCGGGACAGTTAAAATAATATATGGGCGTCGTCGCGCGCTGTAGTATAGTATATGAAATTGCGCGTAGGACGGAAAAATATGATTTTTGTCGTCATACGTTTTATTCGTATGTTATATATATTTTCTTTTTTTCTTCTGCGGAAAAGGCGTGTTCTTATAGTATTGTTCTCTCCTCCGAGAATAAGTCTTATATCTACGCCACTGCATGGTTACAACCTGATACACGAATGATACGTAGATTAATCTGATGATCACTTATAAGCGAAACTAGTATTTTTATTTTGTGAATGCTTTTTAGGTCTAGGCATATTTTTGTAGATTTTTTTTCTTTTTTAATAATATATATTAATTTTTAATTATAAACAATTAGTAAGATTCACAATCTATTAACTGCAGTATTTTAGGAGTATTTCTAAAACTGATCACTGAATAACTGCGATCAATATAGCATTGTTTCGTATAAAAACAAAAATAAGAAAATATTAAATATAAAATGTATTTTATTAAAAAATATATAATCGGTTATTTTCGCTGTATCGTTTTTACGGTCTGCCCACTAACAGTTTCACTTCTCGATTTTCTCTCGTTGTGTCTCGACACTGGATCAAGACCCACCCGGGCAGACTTTTCGGCACAACAAGGAACCACGTTTAATATTATATTAACATATATTCTAATAAAACTCTTTTATATAGTACAAAGTATTCTTTCCTTGAAAAGTAGCCTTTCATTTTAAGTTTAATCTAACCACTAAGTCTCGCTTGCACACAGGGACTTGATCATTGCCATCAGATAGATTATTCCTTGAAGATCGGCCTACCTGCGTTCATTGCGCACGCAGGGAACGCCAACGTTTGGGTATTCGTCTGATGGTGGTCGTCAGTGTGAGGCTTATGTGCAAATATTTATTTAAAAAATCCACCGATAACATTTGTTTTTCTTCGATTAATAATAAACACTTAAAAAAATATAAATACTTTTAAAAAAAAATTACATCTTATGGGGGATATGCGACATTGCATTGAATTAGTATTATCAAACAACCTACTAAAAAAAAATAGAAAACTAACAGTTATGTAATACAGAATAATAAAGATAGAATAAAGATATCAAAGAAAAAATATAATCCAGGGAATTAATAACAAAATATAAGTTTTTCACCGTGTGTAATATAAAAATATTGATAAAACCCCAAATTTTAAATGAACGAAAAATGTTGTGCATGTATGTAGACGACTATTTCTCAATGATCTCGTGGAGAATTAGTTATCATAATTTGTTCGTTCGACCGCCATATAGATATTAAAAGGACTGGAAATGGGTATTTTCTCTTTGTATTGAACACACGAGACATAGTGAAATTGATGTCCTACTTCCAACGCACCATTGCATTCTATCCATCGTTGCGATAAGAAATTTGAAAATAGATTTGAATTCGTCGTGAAGTCTACTCGAGCTCGACTTTTCTACATTTTTATTTTTTTTTCTCGTAAAACTTTCCAAAATGAATTAAATTTAAAAAAAATTCTAATACTCAATTTTGAAGACCTTAAAATAAAAAGAAAAAAGATAAAGCGGGGAAGCCAATCTTTGGTAAAATTCACGACGAATTCATATTTGTTTTCAGAATCTTTATCGCATCACTATATTGATCGGTACGTTGGGAGTAGAAAACTTTAATTTCATCATACTTTGTATGTGCAAGTCAAAAGAGAGAAAATATCCGCTTCCAGTCCCCTTAATATAAATATACAAATCCACAGTGACATAGATAGATATAGAATTTCACCCTAGACTACAATAATATTCTCTGGGACCCTGCGACCGCAAGTGCCTAATACCTAATGGCTGAAAGGGTAAAGAAAATCCCTTGCATTGCTTTACACCGCAGACTCAATGTTTCTTTTCCTCCCCGCCCTCGATTACGCCACTGCTTTTAGTGCCTTAGACCTCAGATCTTTCCAGCCTTGCGGATCACGGACACGTGCGTCTGAATCGTTCTTCACACCAAATCGTGTATTGACTCACAATTTTATTATATTTTATACATTTCGTACAATTCTCGTATCTCTGTCTCTTTTCATATTCCTCTTTATCTTTCACTGATTTCCTTGACGATTTTCCTATCCTCCGTCTCATGTGTGCGCAAACAATGACTCTTTCCTTCCCCCTTACTCAATATAATATAATATAAATGTAATCCAGATTTCTAAAATAAATGAAAACCCGGATGACTTGGGTGGACAATCCCTTATGATGACGTGAGAATCCATATAAATAAAAACCTACGAGTATGTATAAAATATAAAAATACGCGACATGCTTTAAAAACCATTGTAGTGTTCCGGAAGTTGCAAATTGATACCGAGCATTTCAATCCTTTATTCTTCAGATTTTTTTTAAATCGTTTTCCATTTCATTCAGAACCATTGTTTCTTTTGGTCAAGCATCGTTTTAAAGTACGTTTCATTTCCTTAAACCAGCTTATAAATAAAAAATGAATTAATTATTAACATCGATTAAACACGTAATTACAATAATATACGTTATTGAAAAAAACAAACAAACCGGGTTAGTTTCTGTTTTCTCGTTAATTTTTTTTCCGCACGCCCAATTGGATTTTCTGTGACGACAATAGATGACTCACATTTGTCGTCGTTTTCTTCGTATAGTTGCTGCAAACGATATTCCGTGTTCGACTCTTCATGCATTTGGATTAAGTGAATTAAATCTGAGAATGTTTCTTCTAGTTTCTTTTCATTAAAATCTATCGTTTTAAGCGTTGTTGTAAAGTTATTCCGAAGGTACGTACATTTCTTTTTCAGTCGATTGTTTTTTCGACATAAATCGTCATTACTAGATTTCGTCTTGTTGAAATCCAACACGACTTCTTGTAACTTTGGTTCTATGCACATTAATATTTCTGTCACGTTCACCAGATTCTTCTTAATGGACGTATACTCTTCATTCAATTTTTCCCATTTCGTACATGTCTCATTCCTCATACGGATCTCGTCGTTTAATTTCGTTAACACGACACTCAGCTTTTGTTCCATTTTCTCCAATTTCTTCTCAATACTGTTATGATCGTCCTCTATCATCAACTCGGTGCAGCATTTTGCCGTACAACTTAACTGATCACTTGAGTTTTCATTTAAACATTCTACAGTTATATCGGATTCATTTATAATAGATGTGTTTTCTTTATTTAGATCCGATTCCGCGTCCAGACATTCTTCATTCGTGTAAGTCGACGAATCCGTACAAAGTAATCGGTCAGTTATTTTCTCACCAACACGTATCCGTTCTTTATTCAATTCGTCATGTTCGTCGTTGAGTTTCGTAACAACTTCTTCGTTTATGTATGATACGATATCCCAGTGTTTTTGGTCCCTACTCGCTAACTGTTGTGTAGTTATACACTCCTCGTTGACACGCGTAAATTCGTCTTCGAAATCGACTTGGTTTTTGTCCACTTCATTGTCTATACCGAATTTTTTGTATAATTCTAACAAGACGCCGTCGTCATCTGACGTTTTATATTTCTGTTTTTCAAAACAAGTTTTTGATTTTTTTAGATATTTTATAATTGTTTTAAGAAAACTGTTGTCGTCTTTTAACGTTAAACACCAATCAGTCAATTGTTTTCTTTCAAATTCTCGCGCTTTAATGATTGTACCAAATTTTAATATCTGTTGATCTCTTTCTTGGAGTCGAGTCTCCAAAAATTCGTTCTTCTTGGTCAGTTCAGCAAGTTTAGCTTCCATAAATATAAATGAATTATTTTTCTCCCTTAACGATTTGATTTTGGATTTATTACAAATTCGTTCTTCGTATTCGTCGTCGTCGTCGTTTTCGAACGTCGTGAAATTATACTGAGTTTTGCTCTCGTCCATCAATACCGGTACTTCATTGATTTCCGGAACTTCGATTTCCAAATGTGATTCCTCGTTTGACGAGTTTTCTTTAACATCCATTTCTTTGAATTTCTACGTCGGTTATTTCGTAAAAGTTATAATATTTGGTCTTAACAATTTACAATGTAATTCTTAAATGCGAAAATCTCTATTAGAATTTTGTTTATTATAATAAATACATCCGTATCCAAGGAGATTTTACCGATTAATTAATTTGTTTTATTACAGCCGTATATAAAACAATTATATAGATCATATTCTACACACACACACACACACACATATATATATATATATATATATATATATATATATATACAGTTCCGTCTTTACTTTAAAGGCACGAGGGACACGAGCCCAGAATCCCCGGCCCGATGAAAATTCCGAATAATACATCATTCAAATTTTTACGATTATTACTTCTTTAGCGATAAATTTGACTAGAACAATGTTTAGAACACTCGAATTCCGATTTTTTTTTGTCCCGAGTGCCGCATATTTATGGAATTTGGTATTAAGCTATTCGTGTGGCCGCCGGTTGGAAATTAATGCTTCAGATGCAACAACTTACAATTTTGCGACTCGTTTAATTTTTTTTTTTTTTTTTTTTTTTGGAAAATGGTTTTCTCTGGGTCGATTAAAAATATTGACAGAACGTTTAAGTGCAAATAATTTTCTGAAGTCCCTCTTTAGAACCAAATAGTTTGCGTGCGCAGATTTTGTTAGCGCTTCGCTTAATGCGGTAAAAAATCATATTTTTGAAGCTTTAACATCAATCGTTTGCATAATTGTTTGCAAAAGAACAATCAAATATATTAAACTTTTTATTAACATCATTTTACATCCCGAGTAACATTTTAGGCACAGACGCCGTATTAAATCATCAAAAAATGGTTGAAGGTTCAAGGTACGATGCAAATTTGGTTCACAGCACCGTGTTTTTGATAAAAATGAATACTAAATTTGTACGTGGGGTTAAGCGTACCATGAAAATGTAACTTTCGCCGCGTGTGTGCGTATGTGTGTGTGTGTGTGTGTGTGCAGTCCAATAGTTTTGAACCGCTATTTATAAGCAACTATTTTCATTTCCTTTTCCTACATCTACATTTTGTCTAAATAGATCCTCAAACAATTCTACTTTGTTATTATTCTTCGACGTAGACATTTCATTTACTGTCATTCATTTGCCTCTTCTCCCTTGAATATCATGTATAATCGTCACTGGTCTGAACTGAAGATAGTACCCAAACATTTTGTCTAAACCATTTAATTTCCGTCGGTGCCGAACTTTCGCCTAGGCAAACTAGGCAGCTGCCTAGGGGCCTCAGCTAAACACGAAAAAAGAAGGTATTACACAAAGTGGATAAACACGAAGAAATATTTCGTGTTTATAATATTATTATGATTTATAAGGTAGTAACATGGAAATTAATATTACATTGCGTTATATTCTTATAGATATATTGTATATAGATATAAGTGATAATGTGTATAGGAACGTATGTATATATATATATTCATTTCGTGGTGTTTATCAGTGATTGTTTTTACGTTTATTTAGCCAAAAAAGAGACAACCGCTATTTACAGTATTACGATGTATAGGTACAATAACAAATAAAATAGATTTTTTTAATGTGTCCAAGCACCAACACGCATTAGATTCCGGATACAAAGAATGGACGCGTAAAATGTATAAAAAATAAAATTTAATCTTAAAATATTCTTTAAAAAAACATATCCTCCCGGATTAAATTTTATATACATATGTGTGTGTGTGTGTGTGTTTGAGAGAACGCGTGTAGGGATGATTGTCGTTTTTTTTTTCTTCGCCTCGCATATCGGAATTTTTTTTATCGTATACATAATATAATATATAAATCCAAGTCTACTCATTTTTTTCTTCAAATTATATATTGTACATACCTTGCAAAGCGTCTCGACGGCCACACATATTATTATACGTCTTTACCTGCCCCTATATATATATATATATATACATACATACATAATAATATTATAATATTTATATAGTTGTTTTATATATATACGGCTGCAATAAAAATAAATAAATATATATATATATATATATATATATATATATATATATATCGATAAAATCTCTACGAATACGAATGTTAAAAACAATTTCCGATATGTATTTGAAATTAATATAATTCTTGTTCGCATTAATGACTTTGTGTTGTAAATTCATACGACTAAACTTTTCTCACGTGTGTCTCATAATACGTCGTGCCTCTGCATATTGAAACAACGTTCGAACGGGTCGTGTCCGCAAATCGAAGACTACGATGCATTCGGAGGACAGCATTATGTGTTGTATGTTCCCGTACAAATGCAACCTCTATCCCCCGATGCCCGTACAGGCATTTGTCAAAACCGTGATGTGGTACTTCAGCACGGCGATCGTCACGTGTTGTCTCGTCGTCGGGATCGTTTGGCTCGTGTTGCGCATGGTCCACCGGTACACAACGGTAAAATTTCAATACGAACTACGTCTATATTACGTTTTATTTTATTATTATTATTATTATTATTATTATTTATTCTCTTTTCCTATACACTTTCCTCCCCCCCCAATTTCCATTTAATTCCAATATGGTGGACATCATCAATTGGTCAATAGGTTAAAATTAGATTATGAAACGTAGTCGATATTAAACGTAATTAGTTGATTTGGCGTGTCTTTATAATACTTTTATTAATTAATTACGTATAGCGAACGGAGTTATTACGTTAATGCATTGTCTGTTAGAAAGTTTGGGTTGCGTTTCAATTGGATCCGCCCGTTTCATTGTGGTACACGCAAAAACCGAAATACGTTAATGTAACCTATATACCGTTTCAGAACGAAATTGTGTGCAAGTATGTTTGTGCCGAAAATCACGTCGACACGGTGACTGCGAATAAAAATGGCAAACCGTCGTCGCTGTTTCGGAGAGACGAGAAAACAGTGAGCGACGATTTGGGTTGAGTATATTTTACATAATATTGTAGTGTTGTGAAAAAAAAAAGAAATACATAGAAACACGTTATATTGGCGCGTGCTCAACGGCGGTTTATGCAATACGGACAAAATCGTTTTTCATATTCTTAATTCTCTCTCTCTCTCTCTCTCTCTCTCTCTCTTTCTGAAAAAAAAACCCCCGGGACGTTATTTATTAAATAATAATAATAATAATTAATCGTGTTTATTAAATGTTAATATAATTTCATGACACTGTACACTCTTAACGCCTGCTTATTAGCACAACACGAGGTTTTCGAATTACTATAAAATTTTCCGCCATCGGTGTCGATGATTTTTATTCGAAAAAATCGAACCGTAATTGTCCAATCGTGCCTCCGCAAGTCCGTTCTCTAGACGGTTGATTCGTTGAAAAAATCCGGTCACACGAACCACTCCTCGTCGCGTCATCACGGGGAATTATTGTTGTTTAGCTTAACCTGACCTAACTACGATTACATAGTAGTATAAGCCGCCGTTGCATAGCTAACCTAAACGCGCGCACGAGCCTATAAAAATAAAATACCGCGGCTATGGCGTTGTAAACGATTAGCGAATCGCTGACCACGCTGACCACGTTGTCGTCATTGTTTGTACTGAAGCCAATAACGACGTAACACAGTCCGTGGAAAACGACAATAGCAACGAAATGTACAGCACCAGAGTGACCGACACCGACGAATCGATGGTAGCTAGCACAGAATCGGAACACAAAGAAGGACATGCCGATTACAAGATGAATCCGTACAGTTTGGAACAGGTCAGATATATATATTTATAATACTCCAGTGGCGTGACTTTAAACGTCGTATAAGCAATAATGTTTCTTAAAATAAACACCGAGTGACCACACAATGTTAATATTATGAATCAAGTAAAAACACTTTAATATTGCCCTTTTAATATTTTTAATAAATCCAACTTTTAATACATATAATGTTATAACGATATAAAAAAATCAGCTAAACACACAATATTATATTATTTATAAACACAATTGTATTTAAAACATAAATCTATTGTCGTTTTTATAATCTTCAATTACATCATCATTATTAGAAAATAATAATAATATATAAATATATTGTAGTGACGACTGTCAATTTTATATATTATACGAGTATATTTTAATCACGTCGATTATTTATTGTAAATACCACGTCAACAACGTATTGGATATGCTCATCCCTACAGTTTTATTATACCCTGAAAACTGGACGTTAATATACGCATTATTAAATATTCCATTACATTATTTAAGTCAGTTGATATTCAAATGCAAACCTAAAATCCATCCAATACTGTTTCTTTCATTTTTCTTATCCTTTAACTAACAAAACTCAAAGAACTAATCATTGTTACATTTGTTTTTCGTCCTCGTTGAAAACCCATCGGAATCCTTTTTTTGTTGTTGTGTAAATATTTAAATTCGTTTTGTGCGTGTGTCCGAAAATGTTTTTAGCACAACTTTTTGCAATAATTGTTGGTATTTTTTCAATTTTATTGTCATTTCGTTCATGTTTCAACACACTTACAATAACGTTTTCACGAATAGGAGATGCGTACTTAATGTACGTATATAATGATTTTTTGCGTCATTTTTCGTTATCAATAATATTGTTGAATGGTTCTATGAAAATTTAAAACATTAGCGAATTTATAAACAAAAATACGATGTAGGTAATTACATATGGGAGTCACATAACGATGTACTTTATCGATTTGAGTATTTCTAGCCTCGGTAAAAATATTACACCGTGAAGGCCGCCGCCAATCGAAATTTCGTTGTTGTTTTAAATATTTTGTCTTTTTTTTTTTTTGCCCATCACTGTCAATCGATTTTTCAATATACTAATATATTTGATAATTTCAACGAATATTTGTATCGCATAGGATTTGGACGACGATTTGGGCATGCCATATTTGTCGGTATTTAAACAATCGGAAGTCGACTACCAAGGTTATTCGACTTTCGGCGATAGCAACAGAAGCTCCGAAGAACGAATCACCCAGAATTCTTCCAACGACGAGAAACAGTGTTGCGTTGTGGATTTGAGTAAAAGCGTAAGTAGATCGAGTGAAGAACAATGTTGCAACAATAATCACGATACACGATTATGTCCGCTGGTCAATGATACAATCATTCCGACTGTATTCGCAAAAGATCTGAGGCGAATAATCACCTACAAGTCGCCGAAGAGTTTGAAATGTTATTTAAAAACGCCTCTTGATAAACAACAATAGTGCAAAGTGAGTCATAAAACTCTATAAAGACACTCGTTTTGTATTGTCGGTAAGTTAAAGGCTACAAGGCTAGTTAAAGGAGAAAAATTTAGTTTTTTCGAAAAAAAAAACACAAAAATTAAAATTTCTGCTTTATAATTGAGAATCGGACCATGGTCAAAAAGAACTTTTTTGTAATATTTGAGGAGTTCACATCATTTCCGCTCCCTCCCCCTTGAAAATAATGTATAATCACCACTGCTCTGAACTGAACATAATACTCAAACATTTTGTCTGAACCGTTTAATTTCCGTCTGTGCGAAATTTTCAGCACGGTTCAGTGTCGAAAGCACCGACTTAGAACTATAAAATATATTTTTTTTAAATATTGAGTTTAAAATTTGAACCGAAACACTTGAATTGACCTACAGCGGTTCTCAATTAAAAGTTCATAGACCGTGTTATAAACTGTTAAACTGTCACGATTATTATAAACCGACATTGAACGGCATAAATATTACCCGGGATATTATTAACGAGACGAGTAACGCGGAACGACCTGCAATATTGCAGACGTCCAGAACGAGAGTGTTTTCAATTACATTTATACCAACTACTAATTCTAATCATTATCAAACCTCTTAAAACATATACATATATATAATATGTTTGCAACCTATAAACATTGAATACATTTTCAAAAAATTGACTTTTTTCATTATTTTTTTTTCTAAAAAAAATTAAAAACCGTTTTGAATTATTCGTGTTGATTGTTAAAAATATTATACCGATTGTATTTTTTTTTCGTTCAATATCCGTAAAATTTAATATCCACGAAAAATATATTTAAATAAAATAGTTTAATATATCGAAAACGTAAGAATTGAAAAGTGTATGCAGTATCGTATTTTCGGATTAAACGTCAAATGTGAAATCTGATTACTATTTCGCAATTAGAAACCATTTAAACCATTTTTAAATGGTACTCTTTTAAATAGACAAAACAATATTGTCAGGCTTTTCGAATTTAATTTTTCGAAATTCAAACGATTTCCAAAATGGTCGCAAGTCGGATGACGCGTGACATCATAATCTAACGAAAACACGCTAGATAATATCGGATTAAGTAACATATTTATTATTATTAAAATAAGTCGTACAAACGCATACGAAATATCTAATGAAAACTGCTATTCCGTACGCTTTACATTTATTGCTATGTAAAAATCCGTATAATATAATTGTAATTTATTCCGCGCGGCGAATTAAATAAGTATCACATATTTATGCCTCGACACACCTGCAATGTTAGGCGCCACAATAGTATAATATAAAAACAATTTATTGACCATATTAGCCACGAACGAGGACAATAAAACGCTGTACGCGGTTATACGAGCATTTATTATATAAATACATTTATATACATTGTACAGTATCGCAGAGTTCTTCTACATGATCAGATGATCATATAGAAGAACTAAAAACGTTCAATAAAATATTCAGTTGAGTACGCATATACATGTATAATATATATGCAATAGTCTTCGGCGTTTCCTTGTATTAAATATGTAATCGCCGGGCATAAGCAAGTACATATGTAAGTAGACTACACAAATAAGGTTAAGTCTATATGAATAATTAGATAATATCTCCGTTTTTGTGTTGTGTATATATATATATATATATACGCATTATTGATCCGTTGATATTATTAAACACATCGTAGAATCATTATACGTATTTATTTACGTGGATTATTGCGAGGTTTTTTTTATTTATCGATATCGATAATAATCAAAAATACCAAAACAATTTGTATTCAAAATTCCCAGTATAATATTTTACACGCAATATTATTATTATTATTATTATTATTATTATTATTATTATTATTATTATTATTATTATTATTATACGAATAATTTATATTATTAATATAGCGATATAGGTATGTATGAATAGTACTTATTCGCTGAATTTTTATAATTAAATAAACCAATTGTGTTTTAACCGCGTGATGTTCTCGTCCTAAAATTATTAAAAACACAAGAGTCGGCCCGGGCATTATTTGTTTTGAAATACACCGTTATCGAGATATGTCAATTAAATAAATGTGTGCGATACGATTATAAAATATAAAAAGTAAAAATCAATAATAGTGCGCGATGTACGAACGAACGAGTGAAATGTGGTGTTTTGTGTGTGTGTGATTTATTATTGTTATACTCGTATATTCTATATTGGACGGCGTCCACTCGCAATAATATTCAAAACATTTATAACTCAAAAAATAGATACGTTTAAACACAATTCCCGAAATTATTTTCGTTACACGATTATTGTTTGACGACGACGGTTCACTGTGTATCGATGAAAGTTTCAAATAAAATTTATTTTCAACTGCGTGTAGAAATAAATAAAACAAAAAAAGGCTGAGAATGAAAATATTCTTTCTTTTATAAGGGACATTTGATTTAAACGTTTTATATACGACGAGCGTATTGTAGTACTCGCATACATTTTTAAATCGTTTTCGCATTTTCGCAAAATGTCAAATCGTTAATTTCGTCGTCCGATATATCGATTAACTCGTGGTGTAGAACCGTTTTAAAAGTTCTAAAAAGAGTTTAAAAACAAAAAAAATCGAAAATACGAGAAGAAACGGATGTTAAATTTTTTCTAGAACACCCACGATCCGTCATAATGCGAGCACGTGTTTAAGTAAAACCGTGTGAGTGCGCTTTATTTAATTTTTTTTTTTTCCCCCAGAAACTCGTTTAAAATATTTTTCTGTTCGATAATAATAATAATAATAATAATAATAATAATAATAATAATAATAATAATAATAATAATCACACGGGCTCGTTGAAAATTGAAGACGACGGTTTTTAATTTCTATTTTTTTTTTTTTATAAATATATACGAGTATATACACTGCGCCCGTATTATTATTATTATTATTATTATTATATGAAATGTGGGGTGGGTTCGTAAAAAGAAAGGGTCGCTCTCGCTGCCCAGTCGAAAGGGAACGATTATTTGTTCTCGTATATGGAAGTATACGTACGAGTGTATAGCACTGGTGTTCGTTTTTAGCCATGACACCGACTGAAAATATACACGCGCGTGCGTTTTAAAAAACTCGTAGAATCAATAATACGTTATCATTGTCTGTCGAGTGAAGGGTTTGAAAAAAATATTATATTATCTCGATTATAAAACACGATATAATTGTTGTCGCGTATCGATGATATCGTACCACAGTGTAACGTATTACGTATTAAATAAATTCGATTCAAATGAACACATTATTAACGAGAACTACAATTCACTAAACGGAATCGACGAATGTAAATATCACTCTTGTGATGAAATCACCGGTAAATATAACGACGTGTATGTGTATTGTGCCGATACGTATGTTTCTCGTGTCATACAATAAATATCGTACGAATGACCTCAGACCTTCATCTAGATATACATAAGTATACCGCGTTTACAATTTTATCGATATTGTTATATAACATTAATATCGTTGTATAAAAATATGAATTTTTTTTTCTTCTTCTAAAGTCAATGTCTGTTCAGAATAAAATATAAAAATTATACTAAACACACATGTATATGTATTGAAATAATTTTGATTTTGTTTCAAATGTTTTCCGTATGACAGTAGCTATGTATCGATGTATCGCGGTAATCAGAAAAAAAAGATTTACCCAATCAGTTAGGCGAATTGTCAAAAGTCAAAAGTGACAAAATTTACAATTAAAAAAAAAAAACCTAAACGACTTTTTTTCAGTATACAAACATATGGCGATCAATAAAGTATTATCGTGTAACTTAAATTAAAGTAAATTATTGTACCCCTATTTATATGTCGTATCCAGTATGTAAATACCAATAAAGAGATGGTATATTTAAGTATAATATTATCTCGAATTCTATCAATATTAGCTCGACGACCTGCAACGGATGATACGTGGAATAAATATTTCTGTGGTTGTACACTTAAAGCGAGACTAACGCTATAAGGTATAATTTCTCACGAGAAAAACTAACTCCTAGACGACTTCACCGACGACTAACATGTTGAATGGAATAATGATCGGACATCGTGACTTAAGGTGACTATATTATTATATATTAAAAGTGTTTGATTACAATTCTGTAATTCAGTCATCAAATAGGGTAGGTTTAATACAAATAATAGAATCAATTCAAAATCGTTTTCTATGAATAGTGTCATTTAGATGTGGTATTGCGCGTCAACCTCACTCCTCTTACCAACCATTATTATTATTTTTTATTTTTTTTTAAACCTCGGTTCAATGGAAATAAGAAGTATAAAGTTAGATCTTTGTTTTATTTTCAAATTAATTAACGGATACATATATTCTCCAACCCTACTTAGCAAATTTAATTTCTTAATCCCTAGTTATAATACTAGACAAGCTATAATTTAATTAACTGTATTTCGCTATTGGGCAACTGTCCGTCTAAATAAATAAATATACGTCTAAATAAATGACTATCACACTTGAAAATATACCGCACCACACATTCAGCGATTGCGCACTTACTGAGCGCGACTGAGACCGTGTCTCCGTGAACTGTATGACACGAAATCCTCCTCCCCTTTGAGTAGGACGTCGTCCCTGGTCACACGTTATATTCGGAGCGCAGCAGGTCGACCTCGATAATGTAGGGGGAGGAGAGGGGACGAACGATATAGAAATTATTGCAACAGCGGAGTGTGTCTATATATATATATATATTATATATAGTTACTGCTGCAATCGGCGGAGGGACGCGTGTTACGTATATGTGGACTACAGGGACGGTTAGCAGTGGTCGCGCGAGCGGGACGGAAGGGTGCAGCAAGCCCATCAAAGGAGCAACGAAGCACGTGGATTGTGTTTCCGGTGCTGCGCGGTGGCGGAAGAGACTACCGCGCGCGCGGATTTGGACTAGCGTGCAAGAGGGCCGCCGGGTTGAACGGATATCGATTGTTGTCGAATGTGTACACCCCGCGGGGAGGATGGACGGGCGGGCTGGAGGTGAAGATAAGTGGAAAGTTTGATAATTCGCTGGTGCGCGCGTTATATTCGCGTACGCGCGGTGTAGTTGCGGCGACGGCGATGACGGGTGCCGCGCGGATAGAGAAAACGAAACGAGCGTGTGGAGACGGCGTACAAGGGCCGCCGGCAGTGCAGGTGGAGAGGGGGCTGCTGTTGCTGCTGCTGCACCGAGAGAGAGAGAGAGAGAATAAAATGGATTTTTCTACTTGCCAGTTTTTGGAGGAGGGTAAGTGATACAAAAGGAGGGCGACGACTACGCCGTATAAACACGAACGATATGTGGACAGCGTGTACGTCACGCGGGTGCGGATTTTCGGCCCTTATTATAGCACGAAGGAGGGGGGAGGGGAGCTAATATTCTTATATTTTCCAATAATAAATCCTTATAGTTTTATTATCTTTTTGTTCCAATCACCTTATACGTTTTGTGTAATAGTCCTTGAAAATAAGTACAGCCAAATAATTGTACATTAATGCGTCAATATCGATGCTAGGCGCAACTATATTGTATGGTTTTAGAGTTATATCCGAAATAAATAAATTTTAAACGTACGTGGTTTTGTCCGGATTAAATAACTAATCACGCAGAAAGCCCATTGTCCTTGTGTAGACGCGCTGTTCCGTCTATATAGTGTTAGCAATACGTTTATTATATACGTATAGTATCTAAATTATTATCATAATATACGTTTGTAATCAATTTAAAAGTATTACCTATCTTATTGTACATTTCCTCGAGTAAAATTAATTTTTTTATACAAAATGATAGACACAAAAACGCGTATTAATAATTAGGGGATACAAATTTATGGTCGCGGCCCACACAGACACTGGCCCACCGGGAAATTTCGCGGTATCCCCCGCGGGGAGCTAGTCCCCGCACATGAACTCTGCATACGACGGACCCATAGTAAAATGAATACTTTAAAATTCCGAGGTTTACTATAAAATAACAATTTATGCGTGTATTATACAACGAACAGTAGGCGTATGGTTTCAAACATTTCACTAGTAAATTCTACACATGTTTAACTGGTTTCATTAAAAATTTGTAATTAATTTCACGTAGGTTTTGTTTTATGCGCGTAGTTTGAAACGAACCAAACTCACCACAATAACGTACTATGATTCACGCGTAAGCAACTATTGATATTTTACACGACTCCTCTTACGATCGCCTTTAATTATGAAAGTATTCGGTATAATCATTTATACTATTACATTAAAACATTAGTGCTTAAAATCTTAAAAATTAATAATTTCAAATGTCATCTATACCAAAATATCAATATCGTACGTGCAATATTTATTTATCGATTCTGCGGGGACAATACAATATGTACAGTAATTATCCGATTTTTAAGGTTTCTATGTGACATAGACACGCACAACGTAGATTAGGTTACTTATATTATATATATCATTTCTGTTGGTCAGACGTCGTCGCCCACCGATCGTCTGTCAGCTGCTGTAACATTCTATTGTTGTTACCCTTCCAATACTATATTTTATATTGATTCTATATAAATAACATTCGACGATTTATTAAATTATAAACAGTTTATATATATATAAATTATAGCAGTTTTTTTTTTTTTTTTAATACTAAACATAAACTGCACAGTGTGCCGTTAATGAAGTACTTAAAATAGTGTTTAAATATCTCGCACTATATTCACATATTTTTATATTATATTAAATACAACTATCTACTACAAGTCAAGTATATACGACAATAGAAAACGTATAAAATATAAAATATGCAAAAAATACTTCCAGTTATAAAAGTAAATTGTGTGCTCGAGTTATGATGATATATATATGTACATTCATTTTACACGTTTCAATTCAATATTAAATCGTATTGTCTATAATTTGAACAATAATTGGAAAATATGATATAAAAGTATGTAGGTCAAGTATATACTGGTGAGTTTTATTTTTTATATCTATAAAAATCGAGTGTAATTTTTTTTTTTTTTTTATATTTTATTTAATCATTACTTAATTGATATATTGTTTACATTTTATATTTGTACACATATAATAATTCACACTGTATCATATAAAGATTTTATTAACAAAATTGAATGGGTAAACATTTTTCTCAATAATTTTTTTTTTCAATTCCATTTTTTTTCTATAAAGCTATATTTTTCCTAAAGTTTACTTAGGTGTTAACATCACTTAGGTCTTAGGTTAAGTTAAAGAAAAAAAAAATGTTTGATTTTTTTTTCATATTATATCATAAATATATTATTATTATATATATATAATGAATTTGAATTTTAAAATATTATTATTAAAATATGAATAATAATATATATGAAAAAATTTGTATTATACGAGTAAAAGTAAATTATTACCAATGGCCGTAAGGTATGAAAATATGAACATATTCTTCATACCTGGAAACAATATTATACAACCGATTTTCCAGTCTTAGTCGTACCTTACACGTTCTTATTTTTTCGTCCCACATTGAGCTGCCGCAGTACGCACTCAGCGTGTCAGCTTGTTCTTTTCCAAGTTCAGTTAAAAAAAGTATAGACGTTAGGATGGTGTCATCACATAACCATTTGGAACCGATTATGCCAGCCTTCTGATAAATTATTATTAATCGTTGCTGATTGTTGGAGCATTGTGTTTCATTTAATTTAAAATTAAATTGAGAGTATTATTTGTGATAAAAAGAAAACTAGATTGAGAATACATTTTTGAAGAAGAAGAAAACTGAAATTGGGAACGAAGAACTATGAATTGGAAAAAACGTCATACAATCACAAAATCGTATTGCTATCGTTTATTTAAATGTTATTATTACAAAGTAATATTTAACATAGTTTTTAATTATCACACACAAACGCGTGTATATGAAATAGGGATAATTATTTTGCAATTGGATTTGAAAATATAATTCCCGTATAATATATTATGTATACATAAATACGCAATAAGTGATATTTATTATGTTTTACATTATATATTATAATGGCGCGTTGAATAATAATATCGTCGCAATTTCGGAGTGAAACAAGAAAGATCTCACTTATTTATTGCAAAAATCATTCCGGCTTACACTGCGCATTCGATCGAGCCTGTGCACTACCGTTTCCGCTACCGCGACATCATCCCTCGTGACTTGGCTACTTCCCAACACCCTTATGTGAACTTTATTCAAAACGTGTCCGATTGCACAATACGTTGTGTCACACTGCATACGTTATCCAATACAATAAGATTATTCTGTAAACAAAAAAACAAAAAAATCGTTCAGACTATAAAACGTTTATAAGTAAGTACGTCTTTTTTTTTATTATTATTATTAATTTCACCAGTAAAATTTGACTGAAAATTGTGTATTTTGACTGCGTTCTAACATAATTCGATATTATTTTCACTCTGCATAATGCGTTCGGCTCCACTATTTTTGTTCACACCACTGTAAGAGATGTACAGATTCTGTATTTTTGTAGGTGCACGCGCCGTGCATAAATTAAATATTTATATATTACCTATATAAAAAAAAAACGTAATATAACGATCGTTTTGTAATATCCAAAAATAATAATCGTCTAATATTATATAATCTATTAAATTATATTTATAAATTGCACAACTGAATTCGTATTGCCTAAAAATATTTTGTATATTACGTAAAATAATATTTAAATTTTTTTATAAACACAATTTGAAAATATAATAGAAAAAAATTTTAAATGCGATCATTTTTCTAAACTATAACATTAAATAAATTTCAATAATAATGTATAAAAAAAAATTAATTAATATATGGGGCAGTAGGATATTGTTTTTTAAGTATATACTACGCCATCTAGTGTAGACAAAATAAGTTATATCACGATAAACTCGTAATGCATCAAGTAAAAAGCGTCCACACTATTGGATTGTTATATTGTTATATTGTAGAACGATATTATTATTATTATTATTACTTACATTTCTTTTCGCTTTATAATTGAGACACTGTATATATAAGATTGTAAAATATTGTTTATAAATGTATATTTAATATTTTTAATTTGTTAACAGTAGGTATCCAATGATGGATGGTCTAGATGTACATGCAGTCAGTAAAGGACAATTGTGTCTATTTGTAGACAAATTATTTGATAGTTGTAATGATAACTATATCAAATCATTCAGTAGGATCGAACTGTGAGAACGACGATTGTGATGGAACTTTGAATAGTTTAAAATATTTCTTATTGGACGATGTACCTATAGCTGTTTCAAATTCAAACAGTTATGATGTTGTAGTTGAAATTCCAGCTGCCGATATTTCCAGTTCTAATCTAGTTAATTCTGGAAGTAGATCTGGATGTAGCTGCATGGTTGGGTGGTTAAAAAAATTTAAAAATTAACTAATAATTGTAATTTATGTTTATCTAAAATTTCGTCAGACAGAATTATAGATGAATATTTTATAATTCAACTGCGAAATTATTCTCAGCGTAATTTATTATTCCCTGACAAACATGTAATTAACTTACATAGTTATATTATACAATTATTTAATTTAAACTTCCCATATTTTGCACATAAAAAAGATGGTTGCAATACTTTTAAAAATGTTAGTCAAATCATACCTCTTGAAATGTTTACTTGTACGAACCATATAATACCCAATATAACGTATGTAATCTTTCAATTTACTATTATACCAACAATAGTAATCGTATTTTATGTAAAGGTAAAAAATCATCTTCGACAGATCCTTTAAAATTAGCTGCAAAGTTGTATTATGAAAAATACTATAAAAAAAAAAAAAAAAAAAAATTGCTTTGCAAAGAAATAATGTAAATTATGTATAACGTTTGTATATATTATTTTAGTTTATTTGTATATCATAGGACCTATTTGTTATTGAATATGTTTACAAAATAAATATTTTATTTATGTATTCTTTTTTTTTTTTTTTTTTTTAATATTCATTATTCATAAGTTTCTATTTACAAAATTAAATAAGGTAGATAAATAAAATCGATTTTCCATTGGCAAAATATCGATTGTTTTAGTTATTACAAAAACCGTAATGAGCGCCAGTAGTTCAATTGCTCAAAACAATCAATCAGTGGCGCGCTTCTATTTAATACGTTTTCTATGTCTGTGGCGCACCTATATTATCTACGGCGACCAGTGTCGCCACTTAGACCACCGTTGTCTATCCAACGTTCCCGCAACTGGCAACACTGCGACCATCGCCGAACGGCGACTCGAGCAACTAACGCGCACATACGATGACTCGACCGTTTTTGCTATTTCCTCGGCGAACTGCATCGTCGTACGTTATATTTATTTTTAATCAATTTTTTTTATAACCACGAACTATAAAACATAATAGTAATAATATTAATATTTATGATGTATTATTTGTAACCTTGTCCGTTAAGAACGCTAGTGTTAGAATTTGATAAATAGGTTTTTCGAATCGCTTTATTGGAGTACGTTGTTTGTTCATCCATGTTTAATCACGGCCACGGTGAACGGCGGATTAGCATAGTCGGCCTGTCTTATCTTTAATCGTTACACTGTCGTAAAAAGCAGCGCTCCGTTACTATTTTGCAGACGTTTACTGTAAACATTTTTGTCTCGTATGAACACTTGTTAACGATAAACCGTGATGTAGGCGAGATTAGGACGTTTTTCTAATGGTCAAACAATCGAATTTTTTTATTATGTGCGTACGCGTATTTTAACAGTTAAATTAGTGTGATTGATAGGTACAAAGTTGCGATATTATTTTATTTTTTTTTTTTACTATTTTACCAATTTGGCAAGTGCACATTGTTCTACTGATAAAGAAGTGTGCAGAATAGTTTCATACACTTATAGGTATATATATATATATATATTTATCTTTCTAAAATAATATCTAGTGATAACGGTTTTAATAAAAATATTCTTTATTTCTTTGCTGTTTTTTTTTTTTTTTGTTTAAACAATCATTCAATACTGTACATTTAAAATATATGAAAATCAACTTTTAAAATTTACATTGTACTTATTACAGATGTAATACGACTGGTACAAATCATGGAATTTCCGAGAGAAACGAAAAAACTTTTTCCATTCAAATTTCCTCTTGAAGATGAACTACGTCTATCTGTTAAACAAGGTTTGGAAAAACGTTTCTCGATTGCGGTTAATAAACTAAATGCCAACAATATGAAGGAAATAGTCAACAAGGTATAATTAATTTTCATAAAATATTTCTTATGGGTCGTCTGTAATACTTGACATTATTTCATCTATAGAAATACCTTATTGAAGATAATCAAGAAATGACACTTCTTATAGAAGCCACTATAAATGGACGTTTGAGATGCGTTGTTAAGTTGTTGAAAAATTGTATTGATAAAATCGATCTTGATGCTGTTGGAAAAGTAAACTGTTTCGGTTCATTAGTTGATGGAGCTACAGCTCTTTGGTGTGCTGCTGGTCAGTATATACTATATAATTAATCATTAAAATTGTTATAATACATTAACACTTTAAAAAGATGTTTATAAAGTTTGGAAATAGCAATGAAGGCCTTATCTCGCGTTCTTTAATTTTATATTTTAATAATTAATAATTTAAAATGGGAAGGTATTTAATATATTAACATTCCAGTAATATTTAACTTACACTTGTTTAATTTGAATTGTACTTTTCAATATTAATAATAATATGTTGTGTTGAACAATCTACTTTTGAAAAATAATTTGTTATATTTATATTGTGCATGGAAATTTTTTTTGCATTAACTTAGTTATATGTCCAGTTTATCAATGATAAATCTGAGTTAAATCTAAAGTTAAGAACTAAATAAAATTATATTATTAAAGTAATAAACTTTGTCAAAAGTATTAAATTACAATATTAACATAAACTCTTAAATCTATATGGCTACATATATACTTACGACTAAATCTATTTATTGTACTTTCTATAATTTTCTTGAAATTAAATATAAATAATGTACTTTGGATTAAATGATTGTTTTTTTTTTCGAATTTGACAATAAACAATTGCTTGTTTTTCTAAAAATAAAGTAAGATACCTTTTTAAGTATAATTCTTAATTTTTAGTTAACACCGACTCAATAGAATATAATTTGATAAATAGTTGTTTTTATTTCAATTAATAGTTATATTATATATTTTTAAATTCTAGGTTTTGGACATTTCAAAATAGTTAAAAAACTTATTGAAAGTGGTGCAAATGTTGACAGTTGTACTGAAACAAAGTCAACTCCTTTAAGAGCAGCTTGTTATCTAGGACGAGTTGATATTGTTAATTATTTAATTGCACACGGAGCTAATGTCAATGTAACCAATGTATTTGATAGTACATGTCTAATGATTGCTTCTTATAATGGTACGTATAATTTTATTAATTATTATGGATATGCCAATAACTAATTACCTACTACTAATACATTTTAATTAATATAAATAATTTGTGAATATGAAATGTTCTGCTGACTATTTATATATATATATATGTGTATTGATGAATATTTATAATGTAAATTTTTGTATTTGAGTATTCGTATAATTTATTTTGAAATGATTTAATAAACTGGAATTAAGTTTATGTAAGATTGGTTTAAACTTAATCATAAATTCATATAAAAAAAAACTAAAGATATAGATTAGAATATAAATTTAGATAATAATACTATATAATAATTAGATAATAATATTTTTAATATTTGGATGAAAAATCAAGTAATACATTAGAAACATTTAGTGAATTCTATTTACAATTATGAATATTAAAACTTTATTGTAAATTAATAATAATATTATTATTATTAAAGTAAATGTTTATATATGACATGTACTAGGTCATGTCGATGTTGTTAAGTGTTTGTTGGCAAATAAAGCTGATGTTAATAAACAAACCCTTTGTGGAGCTACAGCAATGCATTTCGCTGCACAAGCAAATAATTTGGACATAATTCAATTTCTTCTAGACTCGAATGCTCAACAATTAAAAAATGAGCATTGTATGTTAATTTCATTTTATTATTTCTTAAATTAAATCATTTAGGTATGTTTAAACATTGAATAATTTTATTTTTTAAAGCTATGACTCCTATTCTGGTCGCATCCGAAAGAACACATTTCATGCTTGTATCCGTACTTCGTGATATATTACCTTTGACTCTTGAAGAAATTATTGATGCTGAAGAATTATTGGGTGCTTCATATTTAAATGACAGAGATAATTATAACAAAGAAGCAGGATATTATGCTCTATTGCGTGCAATGCATTTACGGTTAGATATTTAAACAATTAGTAAAATTTAATAACTTTATAATAATCTGTTTGAATTAATGATTTAATGGGTATCTTTAAGGATGTATTTAATCACCACTGATGTTCTAAACTGAAATATATTATTAAAGTCAGTAACAGTGTGATAGAAAATGTATGACCATTTGTCTAAGAACTCTAATACAAATATTTCATTTAAATCTATTTCAATTAATTTACATTATATAGCATAAAATGAAATATATATTAAAAAAAAAAATTATAAATTCTAGGTTCAAAAGGCATCCATTTTGTTTTAAGAAGCCCTATAAAAAAGTTGAAGCTTACAACAATCGAATTGAATGTCAATCAATAAAAGATTTAGTAAATATAAAAGATGATGATGACGCTTTACATTATGAATCATTAATTATAAGGTAATGACATTTTTATTTTTTATATGGTTTTACCCTGTTGATTTGAAGTATAAATATAATGATAATGATTTATTTTAAATAATATTATTAACTTGAAGTAGATAATTACAATAAACATTTTAATAAAAAAACTGCATTTTCGTCTACTTTCTTATAATTATGTCAGAATTCAAAAGTCATAACAAATGTTTATTAGCAAAAAAATAAAAAAATATTAAAGAATGTAAGGATAACAAAAATATATTAATGATATGTTATTTAAATGTTTACTTTTCTAATTATTAACAAAAAAAACTTTATTTTTCAAGCATTAGGGTAAATTAAAATAAGATGCTTTATAAAATGTAAGTGATTGTCTATTTCTCTCTACTCAACTATATTTTTAATTTTTACTGGGATTTTATTAACAGTAATATAAAATGTCTCACTTAAATGAGAAATTATTATAAATAATTTAAATCAAAATAAAAGCATAGAGTTTTTAATCAATTTAATTTTTTAAAAAAAATGATAAATATTAGACACTTTAATATTGATTTATGTATATATTTTAGAGAAAGAATTTTAGGAGAAAATAATCCAGATTTATTGCAATCAATAATATACCGTGGTGCCATTTATGCTGATTTACACAATTATTACCCATGTGTAAAACTTTGGATTCGCGCATTGAAAATTTCTGAGCTTAATAAAATTAGCGTTTCTACAGATATTAAACGGTTTACGCAGGTAACTATGAACAATAAAACTATACCGATATCAAACAAGTAACCAAGACTTTCGACATACTATTATAGACAAAATTTAATTATCAATAAATTTTAACCACTTTTAGGCTATATAAAGTATTTGTCAAAAAAATTCTTGTTTTTGTTTTATAAAATTTATAATTTTAATTTTTAAAACATGAATGTTTTAATTAAACCATTATCAGTCACACGGTTTTTTTTTTACGCTTGAATTGTATTAAGTAAAAGCTTTTTCTAAAACTCAAAATATGTTAATAATAGTTATTTATTATATAAAATTATTAATATTTTGAGTTGAGATTACTTTGATATTTATTTTAAAAGTTATAAAATATTATTTACATAATATTTATAATTATATTTTGAAGCAATCCAGGTATATGTTAATTAAGAAAGAGCATTCTGACTTCTCATAAATATTGTAGAATTTTGCAGATAATATATCTATTGGCAGTAAAAATAGTGATAAATTAATGCATTAACATATTATTGGATAATACAAATACAAGGGTAAATGTCAAGTAAATCAAATATAATCAATTTGGAAAATAATAAAATTATACGTTTTTATTATAGTTGTGCATGGTAAATATTTTCAACTTTAGACACTTTTTTTGACAAACTGAAAATACTAACCAGTGAAATATTAATCATCATATAAAAAAAATTACAATATTTTGAAAATTTATTGTATAGAATGATGACAAAAACCTATGAACCACATAATTATTTGAACTCATTTAAAAATATAGATTATATACCCCATTTTTATTTGAATAATATTTAATCAAGTAATTTCATAAATCTGGATAGTATTATGAAAAAATATTTCATAAAATGTTTAATTTGTGTGATATATTATAAGATAAATTTTATTCTATTAAAAATATTTTGAAATATTAACTGTAATATATATATTATTGTGATACATAACTTGTATGAAGGTGCCTTCTTGAATAATTAAATTGAACCCACTATTAATTATTGTAAGAAAGAAATGTTTTTTAGCAATATTGTGCCTCTTCTGTCCATATTACTATTATGAATTCACATTATGTTGTCATATTACTGATTTTGATTATAAAATAAAAATAATATAAATTGAATTTTTATTTTTAATTTATTAATTTTTTTTAGGTATTTTGTCAGATGATTAAACGTAACATTAAAATTAACCTATCAGATTTAAAGACTGTGTTACAAGTAGTTACTGAAGATATAAAAGTAAATCAAGTAAAATTAGCCTTAATCGATGAATCCATGTCTGAACATGAAAAAAGAAAGGTATGATATTTATAGGTTTATTGATTTATTATATATACTCATATTAAATAATTTCAATCAAAATTTAAAACATTTTCCTTTGTTTATATAGGAAGAATATTTTGAAAATGTTCATTCGACACTTGGTTTAATTATTATAACTAGCATAACATTCGCTAAAGATAAGGATTCAAAAGATCCACTAATTAAAGATATAATGCAAATCATTGTGGAATTAAATAAACTTAAAGTAAGAACAAAAACTGAACAAACATTGCTTCACTTATGTCTTAATTACGACACAAATGTAGACAATATTTTTACGACTGGAATTTGTTGGTAAGACCTTTACATATTTATATATTATTATTTTAGCTATTTAAAAAACAATGTAAAAAAATGTACTTAATAGTTTATTTAGCTGAATTGAAGCAAACCTATCTATGCCTCTATCCCTATAGTAAATTGAAATCCAGTGACAATATGACATAAAGGAGTTATTACATATATATAAAAAAAATTGTATAGTTTATATC
Source organism: Chaetogeoica ovagalla (assembly GCA_032441825.1). Classification (NCBI taxonomy): domain Eukaryota; kingdom Metazoa; phylum Arthropoda; class Insecta; order Hemiptera; family Aphididae; genus Chaetogeoica; species Chaetogeoica ovagalla. The sequence continues at coordinate 3,776,673 of CM063732.1, read as the reverse complement.
GTAACAATGTCTTGATAATTATTTGGGTTATTCGATATAAGTAGTGAAATATTAATTAACACTTGTTCATTCACAAATTGATATACTTGGTTACAATTTTGTTCAAATATAAATTTACTTAAGAATTACAATAAGATTCTAAGAACAAATTTGAATGACTTAATCCAAGACCAATATAAAAATATATTATATTAATATTAATGTGTTATGTTAATGAAGGTATCTAATATTTAATAATCGTAGATAAAGCCTCAAGTGATAAATAATAAGTGTATTTAATCATTAAAATATATATTTTTACCTTGCGTGCTTTTAATTGAAGGTTGTAAAAATTATAATATATTACTACACTTTATTCAAAATAAAAATAGCAGAGTGGTCAACAAAACCCAATCTTACTCCACATATTTTAAATTAAAGCTTTTCTAATCATCAAGTGAATGATAATTTTGAATTTCCACAGTATGACAATAAATTGCATTGTCTTTTGATATGATGTATATAGTTATATCATTTGTAGATAGTTATCAATATATACTTGTATAAACAATTTATTCTTAATTATTTGAGTAAAATTTTAAATTTTTTATTACAGTTTCCCAAATTATCTTTCAATGAAATTATTAATTTATTGTGGAGCAGACGTAAATGCGATGGACATAGATCAAAGTACACCATTGCATTACATTGGTAAATTTATAATAGATTTGTAAGTATTTTAATTATTATTTATTTATGCTTGACATATATGTATATATTATTTTAATGATTATATTTAAGTCCACATATACCACATGCAAGTGAATATTTGGATACAAAAAAAATGGTGATGGAGTTAATAAATGCTGGTGCTCATACAGATTACGTAAACAAATATGGATTTTGCCCACATACAGGATATTTAAACAGTAATGTGACCTTATGTTCAGTATATTTTATATACTATATTGTTAATTAATTATTATATGTTGTATTTTTTAGCTATATTTAAAATAACCAGTAACATGCCATTGAGTTTGAAATGCTTATCTGCCAGAACGCTCAAGCATAAATGTCAGAAGAAATATTACTATAATGAAATACCACAGACGTTAAAAGACTTTGTTAATTTTCATTGAATTTTAGATAAAACAAAATGAAATTTCATTTATATCCTTACGTACATATAAATAAGCAAGTAATAATGTTTAGTTATTTAAAGTTAGATATTTTTGTGTTTACTAGAGCTCGGATATTTATGGCTACATATTTTATTCATGCGATTATTTATAATCACCAATATTTAACAATATTTTGTAGTATTTAAACTACTTATTTTTATTTATAAAATTTATTTTTTTCCATTTTTCATTTCTCCATATCTATTTTATAATATATACATTTCATATATTTATGTTCATTTTTGCTTACATTTAAAGAATTATAGTTTTAAACACGATCACATTAAAAAAAAATTTCGCCTTTTTAAAAATTATATATTTTAATGAGTTTTCTGTCATCAACATTCAAACTCTAGTGATTACATTTTATATAATGTGTATTGTATATTTTGTTTACTATTACATTTATTTAAACAGATACACATTTTTTTAAATATTAAATGAAAACAAAACGTTCTCAGAAGTTATGTGAATAACAGGAACATTTTAATTCAAAATGTTATTTCAATGATTTGTTTTAAATAAGACTTTTTTTATTATTGTTATTATTATCGTTAAGGTAAATGCAGATGGAAAGAAAAAAATACGTAAAACAACCCAAAAGTTAGATAAAATTATGAAGCTTGTGTTAGATCGATTTTAATTTTGAAAACTGATTTGATTTCTTCGTCATGTCTTCTATGTTTTAACTGTGATGATTTTTGATAATAAATTAATTAAATATATAATAAAGTAAACAAAAAATAAAAATTTGAATAACAAAAATCGCCGTGATTAAAACCTAGAAGACATGACTAGGAATTAAAAATTGAAATCGGCCAAACACAAGTCTCACAATTTTGTCTAGTCTTTTGGGTCGTTTAGCAAATTAATAAGCGTGAGAAAATTATTTGGTGACAAGTGTCTCTGTGCGTGCGTGAAAACAGCTGCTGCTGTGTGGGAATACCTATAATCTATCATCCGCCAAAATTACGATAGAATAATTCTTAGAAATTCGAACCAATTGAAATTCAATATCATTTCCAATAAATAATAATACTTAAAATTACTTATAATGACTCTTACTTCATATCATTTATAAATTTTACAATTTTTGTTATGTTCGTGTCTTATAAATGTAAATTAAATTAAATGTATAATAATCGTATAAAAAAGAAAAATGAAAAATACAAACTGAAATTATGGGGGGGAAAAGACCTTTATTAACAAAACGAAAATTATTTATAATATTATAAAAAAAATTGTAACGTTTTTAACGGTAATGTTGAGATAAAATACAGAATAATGTAATAAATATAATAGATATAAAATATATAATATTAATATTTACATACGGATAATATCAATTACGTCTTATCTGTATATTGTTATAATAATGGATTATTTACAGCAATTATATATTTTGAGATTACGTCATAAAAACAGTAATTTTTAGATTTTAGCAAATATAAATTGATCGTATTTATCTTAATTGTAATGTAGATAAAAAATCGAAATTTATAACTTTTGCATTTGAACTGAAGTTAATTTAATTTTAATTTATTTTCAAGAGATTAGTAGTAATTATAAATGTTATATATAATATATATATATATATATATATATATATAATATACATTAATTTATTATATGAAGGATTAACGTTTAAAAAAAAAATAAAACGATGATTTTTAGAAGAAAAAGCTTTAACTGAAAATTATATAGATTACTTATTACATTTAATTTTAAAGAAAATGTTTCTTTAAATATATTATCCATATCGAATTATAATTTAATATTTATTGTGTTGATAGAAATTAATTAGATCGAAAATTGCATCATCAAAAATTTATTTATAATAATATTGTGTGGAATCAGTTGCATATTTCGGGGGGGAGAAGTTAATGAATCTTTCTCCAGGACAAAAAAAAAGAAGAGGTTAAATTATATTTTATACTACTCGTATACAAATATTATTTGTGTATAAGTTAATTTATATTATTTACATAATATTTAACCACATGCAAATACGTATTATATTACAGGGATAATATACGCTTATATTGTTGGGACGAAATTTCAATTTTTTATTTTAAACCCACCCACCTTTAGAGATAGTACGCTTCAACTGTGTGGAATTGTTGTAACTTGGTAAGCAGTCACAAAAATAACAATATTTACGTATGAATAATAATTGGAGCCATGAAATATGTACTTTGAATTATATAAACTTGTAAACCCTTGAGATCCGATCTGACATAACCACCTACGTACAATAATATTATTGTTTTGAGAAATAAATCATTGATAATACTATACTCACACTACAAGATCGTTTACTATCACACACACACGCTTACACGCGCACCAAAATTAAATAAGTACTGTTGTCTCTATAGTACTCCTTAATATTGAACCGTCTGCATCCCCTTTAATCATAATATTGTTACATACATATGTCTATTTGTAATTTAATTTACTCCATATTTTAATGTTTTTTATAAATGTATTTTGAGTAAAGATTAAACAATGCATATTTATATCTATATTATATATAAATATATTTATATATGCATAATTTATACAATTTTAAGGCTATAATTTGTTGTCCAGTTCTCTAATTATAAGTAAAAGTGGCCATAATTTATTTGATAAAAGTTTTTTGTTGAATTAGAAAATAAATAAATGAAAAGTATTTGGACATGTCTATTTGAATAGAATTATTCATTAGTATAACATTTAACTATCTCCTTATAATTAACACCCACCTCTGATTAATAATTTAAAATACTAAAAAGTACTTACTGTCGGATATTTTTCTATTTATTATATTTTAAAATTCAAACTGTTTATACATTTATTTTATAAAATAAATGTCTTTTTATTTGAAAGCATGTATTTTTATTAAATATATATATATATATATTTAATTTAAAAAAATGAAAACAAATTTTGCTATTGTATATTAATTATATTCAATAATGTCTAGTAAGTATTATATGTAGTCTAACATTTTCAAATTCTAATAAAACGTACATTGTAACCTTGTGTAGTAAACAGATATCTAGTAGTTAACAAAGAAAAAAAAGTATATTCAAAAACTTAATAGATTTTGGATATTCGGTCTGATATAAGTCTGTAGTATTTGTTAAAACAAGTTTATAAATTAATTATAAAGTTAAAAAGTTAAAAATTATACAAAATTAAACATATAGATATGTTACATATGGTTGTCATTCCTGTTTAGAACGTGCTATTCAACCTTCTATAACACTATAGTTTAAAAGTGTTATTGTACAAATTATTTCGAATTAGTATTGTCTTTAACATATATATGTGTGTAAATGTGCATTCGAACCAACGGATATTATGGAAACCAAAAAAATGTGTGTAAGTTGTATTTGTTAATTTGCTGCTGGTTCCGTCTTAGTCATCTTCAGGTATTATAAGAAAAAAAAATTATTTAACAAAATAAAAATAAGTATGCACATGAAAAATATTTGAATAATACAATAAAGAAATTAAAAACTGTAAAGAAATCTAGTATGTGCAGTGAATTAAATCGATATAAAAATGTAATTACGGCATATTGTGTTGCATATTTAAAATTCTATTCAAAGTTATTATATTAAAAGTAATAGTATAATTTTCTCAAAAACATGTTTAGTAAAATTTGAAGAAATTAATTAAAAGAAATAAATTGGCTGGGTATAAAAAAGCTATTTGTCGAATTTTAAAATCAAAATTATATATTTTATTGCACGAAGAAGAACTATTTGAACAAATTACAAACCTTTTCTGAAAAAAAAAATAGTATCGATTTTTATTAAAATCATTTAAAAAAAAATTGATTGTTTCTGTGGTAAAAAGAATATTTTTAATGATTGGACCAAATCAAATAGATAATTCAGGTTTTTGAGGCTGTCGAAGAAATAATAAAGAATTTTCTCGTTCTGTTAAATAAAACGGAGAAATGTTAATTCATGAAAACGGATTTGAAAATTACGATTAAAATGGACAAAGCTTTATAAAAGTAACATTATATTAGTTCATTTTATTCATGAATTTGTTTCATGCCCATACACGATCAAAAAAAAAAATAAAAAATGTTTGAAATTATTTCGATATTAAAATATTTATATTTTTCAAATTGTTTAATAAATCGTGACTTTAATATTTTATTACACAATGAAATCTAATAACGATACAGCGCATTATAAATCGTTGTAACACGAATAATTCCGTTACAATATTGCTCAAATTATAGTCTTGTCTTGAGTTGACCGAGGACGTCGAATTCTGGATACCACCTAAGTACACTAACCACCAAGTTCATAAACTCACGGCATATTAATAATTATGATATTCAATTAGGTTACAAAAATATGTACCTAATTAATAGAGTAAGGTGATCTTTACATTTTTATCATAATTTTTTGGCAAGAGGCTGCGTGACTGCCAGTTTTTTTATCACTGTTCTTCACCGTGATAACGATATTTATTTCACGAATTTGGCCTACGATTTGTGGTTAACCGATTGATTATAATATTTGAATATTGTGTTCGTGTTCCGCGAAATTCAAATATGTATTGTCAACAAGTACAAGAGGAGTTTATTTGTCGCGTAATAAGCCTGATCGATAGAAAGTCTGCTCGAATATCGGACGCTTCCGCGACCGACGACGAAATAAAAACTTTGACCGACACTTTTCGATGGCTTCGAAACAACTCTCCCGGACTAGATGAGAGCACCAAACGCAATGTATTGCAGTTGGGCCTGGTGGAAACATGCTCATGGTTTTGCGATTATTGTTTTATAAACGAACCGTTGAGTTGTAGCGTATTACTACAGTTTTTATCCAATTTCTCAGTTGATCATAAAATCGCCCAACAAAATATAATTGAAGGTTTCTGTTCTGTGTTAAGGTAAAAAAAAAAAAAATTCCAAAAGTACTTCTTTAGTAGTTATAGTTTTAAAAACTATACGTTTTTTTTCTCTTTATTTGTGTATAACGTAAGATATATTACGAATTTGAATAAATATCGTATTTATTTTTGTTACGTTTTGTTTTAGAAATTTCGTATTGTTTTCGGACGATACCAAATTATTGAATAATTCATTTATGCTACTTTATAATTTATGTTTGCATAATGCCAACTTCAGACTCGATGTTTTAAAAGATGTCAACATAATACAAAAAATTATGGAAAATTGGATTAAACATGAAATGGAGTATAGGTAAGCCAATAATACGGTAGAAAATGTTTAATATGATTTCAAAAAACATTTGAAATTTCTCTTGTTAAATAAAGTTATATGAATTGATTTCTACTATTAACTGTATTCATTTACTTTAATAATTATTCAATTCTGATATATGTACGTTTGATTTTAGTAAAATATTTTTAGATTACGTCTTTTCCAATTCCGAAGATTTTGCATTTATGTACACAAATCTTCCTAGTTCTTCTAAAGATCAATTGATGGACCTATTATCTATTTGGTTAGATAATTTTGAAAATGATGTGTCTTTAGAAATAATAATTGTAATAAAAGACAATTTTTTTATCGATTCTGCCATAGAAAACATATCTAGACAAATAGTGAATGTTCTTGCTAAAGCTTCTAGCATAGACAAATTCAATTCAGAAATTAGGAAATACACTTCATTATTAAAAAAATTAATGGGTATAATGTTTTGTTTTAATAACTATTACATATGTATACTTTATTTTCTATTGTTAATTAAATATTATAATTTTTCTTTTAGATTTATTGATAAATATACACGAGCTTGGTAAGAATAGTAATAGTTTAAACAATGAATTTAGTCGTGTAAAAGATTTATCGGCTCTGTTTGGTAATTCTGATATACAAACACATCACAGATTTTGGTTCAAATCTGATATAATACGATTGATTGCTAATATGTGTTATAATCATCAAGAACATCAAAATTTGGTAAATTCATGATATTGTAACTTGCAAATTATAAAATTACAGTTGAACATTTCATTATTATTTTAATTTAATTTATACTGTATATACTCTGTTCCGTGAGAGAAACTAGGTAGTTTTTGCACATCTACATAGTGATGTGGCAGTGACAGTTGTCACTTTTCTGATTTGGTCAATGATAACAAAAAGGAGCTATCAATATAAAGACTAGGCATGATCTCTTATGGAATAGAGTATAAATAGGAAATATTTAAAAAAGAATTTATTAAATATGTTATTTTCTTTTGACAGATGCGTACTAATAATATAATTCCAGTACTGTTAGAATGTTGTTCATTTGATGCTAAAAATCCATGTGAGTTTTACATTATAATAAAATTAAAACTATTTAGTTTATATCTTATAATAAAAAAAAAGTTGTTATATCTACCTAATGTATTTTATTTTCATGAACGGACATTGACTTTATAAAGAAATGTTATTAAAATATTTATTGCTTACTTGATGAAACTGAAAAAAAAACTATAACAAACATGTTAATTTTATTTCCTGGGCATTCAATGATTTAATCTTTAATACATTAAACAAAAACAACAAATGCACATATAGGTCAATGGGAACAAAATAATGTTTCATTATTTTAAGCCGGCAGACATATATATATATATATTTTTATTTTTTTTGTTTCAGTAATGCGTGAATGGAGTTTATTTGCACTTAGAAATATTTTGGAAGGAAATCTAGACAACCAGAATTTTGTATCTAATATAGATTCTGTTGGGACTATCGATCTTGAATCATCAGTAATGTTAACTGACACTTCAAGAACGAGTACAATTGATAATTCCATTTCTGGTGATGATATAATGTATATTTAAGTTGTGTGATTAAGTATTGTTCTATGGATTAATATTTCATTACAAATGTTAACATATTTATTGCTTAATTATGAACCCAGACCATAAAAAAAAAACTTTTCATACTTATAAAATGTTAAAATGTTTTTTTTTATTACATAAGTTCTCAAGTGTTATTAAAAATTGAAGTACCTATTTTTATAATATTTCATATGCATAAAATATAAAATTAAATTTGTTATTGTGATTTCTGCAATAAAATATTTGAAATTTTATTATATAATTAGTCAACAGTAATAATTTAGATTCTTTTAATTGTGTGTTATGAAAAATAATAAACTTAATTGAGAAAATAAACCATGAATATAATTATAAAAAAAATAAACCGTATTTGTCTATACTCTATACTAATGTTTATATTTTAAAAACTGATACTGAACAGCTACATGTGATCTGATGGACGTAATTTTAATTTTAATTTTACCTGATGATGACTTTTTGTCGAAACGGTAGTAATATATAATATATACAACAACATTCTTAATTAATACTCATTGCCTTTATTCTTTTTTTATATTTAAATATATATTTTAATATACATGTGTATATTTATTTATATTTTTTATTTATGATTACGAGTATTAACTTATAATTTTGTTTTTCTATCTTTTTGAATATTTATTTTTACAAATCTTTTTAATTTTTATTTTTAATTTTCTAAATTCCTCATTGTTTTTGCTACCTTGTTAATTTTTAATACTTAGCACATTCTTTTTGTACAATTTTATATATATATTAGCATTTGTAAAATAGTACTGTCCGCGGGCGCCAGGGAACCCCTGCTCAATTTTTTTAATATCCTAAGCTAACTTATGAAACTTTTTCTTAGAATTCCTATATTATTTTGCAAATGTAAATATACTCCCAACAATATAATATCCACAAACATATAAATACATTTTATCGAATAATTTTTAATAAATAAAAAATATATATAAAATAAATAAATATACACATGTATATTTAAATATAAAAAACGAATAAAGCCAATGAGTATTAGTTAAGAATGTTGTTGTCTATATTATATATTACTACCGTTTTCGACAAAAACTCATCATCGGGTAATTTTCATTTTCATTTTACCTGATGATATCTAATTAACATTAATATTAACGAATAGTGAATATTATTTCAGCTACTAATGAAAATAACCATAACGCAGTTGGCAGTAAAATCTGTTAAATATTTTAATAAAATTATTCCTCGTCATAGTTGTTCTCAAGTGTTAATTTTCGTTTTATATATGCAGTGCAATCTACTGTATTTCTATAAAATTACCCAATATTCTTATCAATGTTAATTAAATTGTCAGGAGTTAGACATAAGCAACTTAATATACGTTTTACTTGCTGGACCTCTTGCTAACTTCACACACGTACCTAAAATACTATTTAGTATTGATAAATGACAATGGAAATTAGAGTTTATCAGTTATTTTATCTTCTCAAGCTTCAGTGGTAAAATATAAAAATTTAAAAATGAAAATTTCTCAAGACTACACGAAAATAGGTTTATTAGTTTTTGCTCGATTTGTTATATTCTTAACAAATAACAGGCAAAACTACAATATATTTAAAATAAATTTATTTTTTTACCTGCTAATCCATCATCAATGCAGGAATTTTAAATTTATTTTTAACCAATTAAATTTTTTATGCTGAAAATGAATACCTATATAATATTATTAAGATGACTATAGTTAACTCTGTGCCTTAACAAGATTAATTCAAAAATATTGTGCTAATTATGAATTTCCATGATAAATTTGATATATTTGTTTTTAGAATAAAAATCTAATAATAATCGGTCGAAATTTGTGCATAGAAAGTGTTTAAATATTTTTTTATTCTGACAAATATAGAAAAGATTTTTGTTTTATGGTCAATGACTTTATTGTTATTATACAATTAAGCCATGAAAAGTTTTTGATTTCAAAAAAAAGCTAGTTCACTATTTTGAAACAAGTACGATTTTAAATATACACATTGACAAACAATTCAATTTTTTTTAACATTTGATATTTTTATTTTTGTAATATTTCAAAAATAAACCTTCAAATTACATGATGGTATGCTTGAAAATACAAATTTAATATTTGTCTATATTATTTGCTTAGATTAGTTTTACATGAAAAACTATAAACCTAAACAGAAATAATAAAATGCATGTCTAATTAAGTATACATTGTATTTCTAGATTAAGTTGTTCACGCTTATCTAAACAAAACAAATGAAAATGTCTTTTTAAAAATATATAAATTTAAATACAATGAAATAACAATATATAATATTAAATTACGAAAAAACATTTACATAGTAAATATTAGTTATGAAAATTGTTATGAAATTCATATATTAAAATGTTTTTATATTATAGAAAAAGAAGTGTAAAAACATTACTAAGGAAGCCCTAATTATCAGATCATTTTAAGCGAAAAAACAAAATCTAATAGGTATTAAAGTTTTCGTATATATATTATAATTAAAATAATTTCTTAATCATTAATTACTACTATTACTTATATCTTAATACAATATAAATTAAATATATTTAAACAAATTATTATTCAAATCTATTTGTTTGACTTTGGCAACAAATAAATACAAAAACGAATGACTGAAGACCATAGATAAGTCTCTTGATTTGAACTTCACAAAACAGGTTGCTTTAGATAATATAGTATACTAATTTCTTACATATTATGATCATACATGTTAATATTTTATAGATGCAGTTACGCCAAAATAATTTAAAGCTTTATCTAGACACGATTGTTCTATGTTGTAAATCGGATTATTCTTGTTTAAAATGTTTTCTGGTTTTCCAATGACACAAGTACCAGTTTTGACAGCATGTTGCGCTATAGACAAACCACTGAGAACATAGCATGTGTGATAGACATCGGGCGGTTTCCCAGGCTTGTCGATAAGACCTCCATTATACCTGTCTTGACAACAAATGAGCACGTATTCTTGAAGTGCTTGGTAATCATACATTGACCACACTGAACTATCTTCACTGGTGTCTATAAGTTCCGATATCACTGGGAAAACGGCAGCCTGCCAAAATGAATAGCAACCATCCACAAGCTTATTGGTTCGCCCCTGGAAACCACCTTCAAATGACATCTGTTTGTTAACAAGCCATCGCAACAGGGATTTGGTATCACACATATTAACAGACTGAAGTAGCAGTAGAGCTGAAAATCCACAAAACGTATACCCGCCATGAGCTTCCACTCCAGGTACACCGCCAAAACCGCCCTCGTACGTTTGGCATCTGATCACCCATTGAGCACTTGTGTCAAACAAAATGTCTGTATATATATTGGTTAAACGAGCTACAACTACCGCACAGTACACGGCCCGAACATCAGACTCCCCATATTTATGCATTCTGAATGAACCATTAGGCAAACGCAGAGACATTAAAAATTTGTATAAATTTTCTTTGTTGATCGATGTGAATGCTTCTTCAGTACCAATTATGCACAAAGCACAGATGGCAGCATAGGTAGGAGCTAAATGTGGCATTTGATTTGGGCCACCACAAAATCCACCAGATTCGTGTTGACATCTATAAGGAAAAACATAAATTATTTTTCAGTGTACAATTAATTACACTTTTACAAATGTTAATGGCGTACTTTGAAAGAAAATTAACGACATTAGACTTCTCTACGACTGACAATTCACAGTTTAAAAGTGCAAGTGACTGGCACAACCAGTAGCATAACCAAGGTCGGCTAGAATCCAGACACTCGTAGTTTTCTGGCAGTACAAACATGTGCTTTTTAATGTAAGCCATGTGATTTTCTTTGTATAAAACTGGAGCTTCTGGATCACATTTTGCATTAGAACAAAATAAATCGAATAATTTTTCAATTTTTTTTTCCACTTGTTCTTGACTAATCGACGTATTTGTTTCAACCGATTCATTATCGAATTTGAATCGTGGTATTGTTAAAAATTTGTTCATTTCTGAAAACACATATATACATGTAAAAATTAATAATAATAATAATAATAAAATACTTTATTTCGATAATTTACATTAACATATAATTTTGCATATGTCAAGTATAATAGAATTGAATTACTTTCTTAGTTTCAAAATTAATATTTAGTTACATATTATATTCAAAATGAAGATTCTCTCGTATTCTTTGATAAATTAATTTACAAAATGCTTTGTTTCAGTAACATTTAAAGTACCCAATATTAGTTTAATAATAAATATAGGGACATCTATATTAATTTTTAAGAGAAATTCTTTTTCTTTTAGAAAATCATTAACAAATATTTTCTTTTCGTGTGAAATAAATACAAATCAAACACAATCGTCGTGTTATTCACGTATAATATGAATTTAAATTACGATAATTTTCGATTTACAATTATCTCATTTGTGTTATCCATAAAATGCTGATAACCTATACTATTCACAATGAAACGTATCGAAAAGAAATGTACATTAAGGCGACACAAGTGTAAGATTCGTCTTAGGATATAGAAATTGTATATTGAACGATATATAAGTTAATAAAAAAAAAAAAAAAAAAAAACAATAATATTAATTATAACTAATATGAATACATTTATTTTAATTTATTAATTATAATCATTACGGTAGATACGTTTTACTTACCAACGTTATGTTTCGCGATATAATGCGTAAGGACTAGGATAGGTACAATATTAAAAATCTATTCGGATTTTGCACTGGGTATAAAATATACGTATTTTTAATGATTAATTAAATAAATAAATTGATTGGATTTTTAGAATTTCAAACGTTAAAAACTACCCTCGTTATGCACTCGGAACTTCTTCGATGCTCGACGAGTTTAGGCATTTTGATTTGCGAAAAGAAAATATTATCACGCCTTCGTATATCTTTGATACACTATCAGTACACTATCAAAACGCAAATGAAATAATAATAGCCGGTTTCACCATCTACAGTTAAAGCGTGTGTAACGGATAACTCGGAATTAACGAAAAATGTGCATTTCAAGACTAGGAATTAGTGATAACTTGTGGTTAATGGAATTCTTCAATCCCGGATGTTAACTCCTGATATTTTTTCGTAGTAATGAGCTATCGCTGGGTTATCTTTTTTTTTATCCTATCAATACTATTAATAATAATAATAATTATTATTATTATTTTATAATTATTATTTAATAATATTTATTATTTATTTATAATTTTTACTATAGTAATTATTGTTTTGAAATATGAATCACAGAATGTTATTTGATTATGATGACGAGAACGAGATTGACGAAGAGATTAGGAAGGTAGTCGGTGAATCTTACAACCGTAATAGATTTCCTAGAGTGGTAAGAGCTATGGATTACACTCGCATAAAAATTCAATCACCCGGTAAGAAAAAACAATTTACAAAAATAGAAACTACTAACTCAGTTATCATGAACGTGTTAGGTGGAGATAATGCAGAAATATTCCATAACAGGAAAGGTTATTTTTCCATCAATACACAGTATATTTGTAATCCATGGCTTAAAAATATGGACATAGTGGCGCGATGGCCAGGGCCATGCCATGATCAGATTATTTTTTATAACTCTCGCGTGTGTACACAAAAAATACACGAGAGAGTTATTTCATTTCTTTTTTCTTTGATTTTTACACTTATTCTTCTCAAAGAGACTTTTACACGAAAATCACCGAGTGCGTATTTACACACGTACGAGGATACGTAGGCGGTACGACAACGTTTTGCGCAGTGAAAGCATACGAGACGGAACGTATATATTTTTAGAAAATAAAAATCGTATTTAGATAAAATTCCGAGAACAAAAAAGGAAACGTTGAAAATATGATGTCGTGAAAACATTTCAAAAAATCTTTTAGAGCAGAAATTCATAAAATTATAGTAACTAAAATTCGATAAATTAAGAATTTTGTCACATGGTAATAATGTCTGGCCGAAAATATAAATATTAATGTTTATTACTATTAATATGTCGTTATGGTTACCTATGAAATCGCTTTTATTCTAGTCAAAACGATTTTGTTTTCAGACGAAATCATTTAGTATATAATAAAGCTTACACCAAGCAACAATACAATAAAAGTAAATCGCCTAACATTTTTAAATCAAATAATAATTCAACAATTATCATGGCATTCTTCAACAAAGTATGCGAATCGTTAAGATCGTTGACAAAAACGGTGTCTACCAGCTTATTGCGGAAGACAAGATTTCCCTCTTCGTCGGCTACACTAAGCGCCAATGGCGTCAGTATGAGCAAATTCGACAATAAGCCGTTGCCGTACGAGACACTGAAAAAACGGATGGAAATCATTAACGACAGATTTAAGAGACCAATGACATTGGCAGAAAAAGGGTTGTATTCACATTTGGACAACCCAAAGGAACAGGAAATTAACCGCGGTGTGGATTACTTAAAATTAAGACCGGATCGTGTGGCTATGCAAGACGCTACCGCTCAAATGGCCATGTTACAATTCATTTCATCCGGTTTGCCGAAAGTCGCGGTACCGTCTACAATTCATTGCGATCATTTAATCGAAGCTCAAGTCGGAGGAGTCGAGGACTTGAAAAGAGCTAAGGATATGAACGAAGAAGTATATGAATTCCTGAGAACATCCAGTGCTAAGTACGGACTTGGTTTCTGGAAACCCGGTTCAGGAATAATTCATCAAATATTTCTTGAAAATTACGCTTTCCCCGGGGCGTTGGTGATCGGCACTGACTCGCATACACCTAATGGCGGTGGACTTGGCGGCTTGTGTATTGGAGTCGGTGGCGCAGACGCTGTTGACGTTATGGCTGGCATTCCGTGGGAACTCAAATGCCCGAACGTCATTGGTGTTCATCTGAGTGGAAAAATGTCCGGTTGGACCACATCAAAAGACGTTATACTAAAAGTAGCAGATATTTTGACCGTTAAAGGAGGTACAGGCGCTATTATCGAATATCACGGACCGGGTGTCGATAATATATCGTGTACGGGTATGGGCACCATTTGCAATATGGGCGCTGAGATCGGTGCTACGACATCGGTGTTCC
Organism: Chaetogeoica ovagalla; assembly: GCA_032441825.1. Classification (NCBI taxonomy): domain Eukaryota; kingdom Metazoa; phylum Arthropoda; class Insecta; order Hemiptera; family Aphididae; genus Chaetogeoica; species Chaetogeoica ovagalla. The sequence continues at coordinate 3,761,596 of CM063732.1, read as the reverse complement.
CTTTTAATCGCCGTATGGCTGATTACTTAAAGGCTACATCGCGTGCTGACATTGCCGAAGAAGCCGCCAAGTACAGTAAGTCGTTATTGACCCCCGATCCAGGCTGTCAATATGACCAGTTAATAGAAATCGATTTGACGAAATTGGAGCCACACGTGAATGGGCCATTCACGCCTGATCTCGCGCATCATATATCTAAACTCGGCGAAAATGCAAAGAAAAACGATTGGCCCAACGAAATAAAGGTTTGTTTAATCGGCAGCTGTACAAACTCCAGTTACGAAGACATGTCCAGGTGCGCTTCTATAGCAAAAGAAGCCATGGCTCACGGACGGAAAGCAAAAATACCGTTTAACGTTACACCGGGATCTGAACAGATCAGAGCGACTATTGAGAGGGACGGTATTGCACAAACTCTGAGAGAGTTTGGAGGTACAGTTTTAGCCAACGCCTGTGGTCCGTGTATTGGCCAATGGGATCGTAAAGACGTAAAAAAGGGTGAGAAAAACACTATCGTGAGTTCTTACAATAGAAACTTCACGGGCCGTAACGATGCTAATGCAGCAACTCATGCTTTCGTCACATCGCCGGAAATGACTACCGCACTGGCGATTGAAGGTCGTTTGGACTTTGATCCTACAAAACACACTATCAAGGGAGCCGACGGCAAAGAGTTTAAATTGAGTAATCCGTTTGGTCAAGAATTGCCTGCTAAAGGATTCGATCCGGGTCAGGACACTTACCAAGCTCCGCCTGCTGATAGTTCGTCAGTGAGTGTAAAAGTGGATCTTAAATCAAAAAGGCTGCAGTTATTAGAACCGTTCAAAGTCTGGGACGGAAAAGATATGGAATGCCTTACTGTCCTCATTAAGGTGAAAGGGAAATGTACGACAGATCATATTTCTGCCGCTGGCCCATGGTTGAAATACCGAGGTCACCTGGACAACATTTCCAACAATATGTTTTTAACGGCGACAAACGCGGAAAATAACGAAATGAATAAGGTGCGTAATCAAATAACCGGACAGTGGGGTACAGTACCGGATACGGCCAGGGAGTATAAAGCGAATGGAGTGTCATGGGTAGTGTTTGGCGACGAAAACTACGGCGAAGGAAGCAGTAGGGAACACGCTGCTTTGGAACCGCGTTATCTGGGAGGATGTGCAATAATTGTCAAGTCTTTTGCACGTATCCACGAAACCAATTTGAAAAAACAAGGGCTATTAGCACTGACATTTGCCGATACGAAGGATTACGAAAAAGTCCAACCGACCGACCAAGTCTCATTGGTCGGACTTAACCAATTTGCTCCTGGTAAGCCATTAAAGTGTATTTTATGCCATGCTGATGGAAGCAGTGATGAAATCATGTTGAACCATACGTTCAACAAACAACAAATTGATTGGTTTAAAGCGGGAAGCGCGTTAAATCATATGAAGAAAGTCGCTGCTTCTAAATCGGTCATTGCAAATCGGGAGCAAGTTCAAATTATTTGAAAATTATTTTGTTGATGGTTTTGGCGTCTTGGAGGGTATTTACATCGTTTTCTGTAAGAAGGGCGTCATGTCTACATTTTGAGCCCAATATTTCAATTTTCTTCGAAAAAGCCGTCAGTCCTGGACTTTTTAGCAAAAATCGAGCGACTTAGATTAGTTTAGATTGAGTTTTACATTTTAATACTGTTTCTGGGTTTAATCATATTATTATTGTACCACAACCACAGATATTATATATTAATACTACATGGCCGTCTTCAAATACACCGTTACAGAATAAGCTGAAACACGACGACGTCGTATACAAAGAAGACAACTCGATAAACAAACGTTATTAATATTACTAATATTTTAAATTATTTATTGACTTTTACTTGCAGGGTTTAACAAGTTTGAATGAGAATTATTTGCTCTTTAAGAACAGAAATTTATAAAATTATCGTTACTTTAGTGCGGCCAGCGAAATTAGACGAATGATTGACGTGCCCCCCAGTGACGGTTTTTCGATAGAGCTACATGACCTATTTTCACGAGGACTTCCCGCTGGTCGACAGCCACTTCCCGATCGCTTCTTTACGACTCCTTCTAGCCTGTTCCTTCTCGACCGCTACCTCGACTATTATTTCTTGACTTCCGTCGACGTCTTCCGTACCGTCCGGCTGTAGTTAGGTCACGTACTAAAAACCTTTAGTTGGCATTTTTGCTCGCCCCGCCATAGAGGTAATGTACCATGTCATATGACTAATTATTACACCGTCAAATATAATTTTGAAATTAATAATTACTTATTATATACTCGGTATTGAATAAATATAGATTTTATGTAATATGCTTGTACCACTAAAAATTGTTTGAATTCAAATATTAATACATTTTATAATGGTATAAAAATATACGCGTAGTTTTATATAGATGAATTCATGCCAATTTTACAAAATACACATGTAGAATCCCTGGGCTTGTGATTTCATGGTACTGAGGGCGTGACAGTCATCCTAATTTCGCTTGACGCTATATAAATTTAAAATTTAAATTACTAACATTCGATTCGTTAAGAATTTTATCACAGTAAATATCTGAGGAAATGTCGTTGACAATGAGGTTGACAATTTATTTGATCCGGTTTGCCGAAAGTCGCAGTGCGGTCTACAATTCATTGCGATCATTTGATTAAAGCTCGAGTCGGCGGAATGGAGAACTTAAAGAGAGCTTAGGATGTGAACGCTGAAGTATACGCATTCTCAAGAACATCCAGTGCTAAGTACGGAGTTGGTTTCGAAAAACCCGGTTCAGTAATAATTCATCAAATTTTTCTTAAACATTTCGCTTTCCCCAGGGTGTTGGTGATCGGGACTGACTCGCATACACCTAATGGCGGTGGTCTTGGCGGCTTGTGTATTGGAGTCGATGGCGCATATGCTGTTGACGTTATGGCTATCATTCCGTGGGAACTCTAGTGCCTGAATTTCATTGGTGTTCTGTTGTTCATCTGAGTGACTAAATGTCCGGTTGGACCACATCAAAAAACGTTATACTGAAAGTACGTTATACGTTCACACGTATCCACGAAATCTATTTGAAGAAAAAAAGGACTATCAGTACTAACATTTTCCGATACGAATGATTATGATAAAGCCCATTCGTCCGACCGATTCGTATTAAAAAAAATTGAAAATTCAAATTACTGGCATTGTGGGGAAAAAGACCTTTATTAACAAGAAAAAAAAAGGACAGGAAATATTGTTTATATGTATATATTACTGTGATAATATACGCTTATATTGTTTGAACGAAGTTTCAATTTTTTATTTTAAACCTTCCCCCCATTAGAAATGAATTAATAGTACACCAACTGTGTAAAATTGTAGTTTGTAACTTGTAAGCAGACAAAATAAAAATATTTACTATTTATTTTATTTGTATTTTTTTTTTACCTGATGTTGATTTTTTGTCGAAACCGGTAGTAATAAAATAATTTATACAACAACCTTCTTTTATTTTATTTAATACTCTTTGGCTTTTATTGTATATTTAATTATACATTTTGATATATATATTTATTTATTTTATATATTTTTTTTATTTATTATCACGAGTATTAACTTATAATTTTTTATTTCTATCTTTTTGATTATTTTTACAAATCCTTTTGATTTTTATTTTTAATTTTCTAAATTCCTCTTTGTTTTTACTACTTTGTTATTTAAAAATATTTACGTAAGAATTATATTGAAGCAATGGAAAAATGTATTTTTAACCATCTGATCTCGAAATGTCTGACGTAACCTCGTACAATAATAATAATAATAATAACAATAATATTATTATAAATATTGTTCTGAGAAATAAATTATTGATAATATATTATACTCACTTTAAAGATCATTTACAATCTCTTCAGGACCGGATTAAGAGTTTACTGGGCCTGGAGCCTAGTTGTCCAAAGGGCCTTTAGTCCATACAATATATGTATTATCTATGGCCGTATATCATTTGCGCATCGTCTGTTTACTAGTACCAAAATATCGTACATCGTTTGCGCATGTCAGCGTCTCACGAGTTTTACTATCCAGTTATCAACTATCTACCTTTATATTATTATACTTATGCGATAAAAATTGTTCACCCGTATACACTTTAATTGTTAATCTCATATTATATCGTATTATTGCTAACTGATTACCTATATAATATTATTATGATACATATATATTTTAAAACAGAAATACCTATAACCATTGATTATATATATGTATTTTTCTCTCTATGTATGTATATACCTCTATGTACGAATGTCTCTATGTATCTCTATTTATGTTTCTCTCTATGTACGTATGTACCTCTATGTATTTATCTCTCTATTTGCTTTTTTTTTTTTGTTATATCTGAATGTATAATATGCAGTCTATAATTATTTTTTAATAATAAATAATTTTGATATTAATATATGTGTGCAAAGCGTGAGAGAACGATGTAACACTACTTCAAAATGATGTTTTCTTTATGATTTATTTATCAATTTTTTTTTTATGTATGTATTAAATAGGTTTTGTGGCCAGTTTTGTTTAAGACGACGGATTTTGCGGACTATAATGGATATACCGTTAAAAAATTATCGAATTTATTAGATAATTTGTTTCTACAATTACATCGGCAATAACGTCGCGAGTATAAGATGACAATTCATTCGAAATTATACGTATATTCTTATAACATTTTACGGATTGTTTAATAATATAAGGTTTTCGAAATCTTAAAAATTGCTCATGTTTTGACCAAATAGGTGTACCAAATTGTAATTGGACAATCCTTATTTTATTAATTCTTTGTTATCATATATGAAAATATTTTTTTTTATCTATTTTATCAATTAGTTATCACAAAACCATGTGTGGGGAATTGATAGCCAATCAATCCGGCACATGTGATTTGTAATATTGTAAATATTTATTATTCCAGTCCTATATTACCGCTCTGCCAGCATACAGAGGGCACTCAGTACACGGCGTAATAAAAATACGAGTATACAATATTACGAAATTTAAAAAAAATGTTTAACCAAAATAATATTTAAACCTAAAATATTTTGAACTTTGTGTTTGAGATAAAAGGCCCCTTCGGGCCTTCAAATATTTCAGGGCCTGGAGCCCGGGCTCCTAGGCTCCGTGCTTAATCCGGCCCTGAATCTCTTACGCTCACAAACGCAGTAATATGGATTAAGTATTGTTGCCTATATAGTACCCCTTATAATTGAACCATCTGTAACCCTTTTAATCGTGTTTTGTTTGGATTGCGGCAGACGATGCCAGTGCCATCTATCAGATAAATAGCGCGTAACGCCGTGTATGCGTACCAACATGACACTACAACGACCGGCGCCCTTCGTCCGCCCATCGTTTTTTAACCGTCGTCTACCGCGTTGTACTCTCCCAGTTCAAATCGTTTCGATATTGTAATTCGAAAATTTGTTAACGCGATTTTCTGATTTAGTTTGTCAATTCAGTCAAAGAACGTTCGTCACCGTTGTCGTGCGGTTTGTTACGTGTTTTTAACGCAGTTCCACAGTGTTTTGGAAACGGACGTCTTGCGTCTACAGAGATCGACATTATCTCGCCGTCAGAAGGTATTATTATCGTCTCCATCATTATCATATTTGTTAAGTATTTAATTTGTGTTTGTTGTTTAAACGGCGGAAACGTCGTCGTGATGTCGTGTGTCCGTTTGTCGTCGGAATCGTGAAATATTTACGAAACGAATTATTCTTGTTTTTCCTCGTGCGCGTCGACGACAATGAACGACGGTCGACGTTTCGCGCGCCCGCCACTGCTGCTGGCGATTTTGGTTGCGGTCGGTTCCCCGGCCGCCGCCAACGCCAGCGAGTCGTACGCCGAGGAACTGTTCGTGAAACCGCTGGCCACCGGCTACGTGTACACGTTCTTTCAGTTCACCGTGGTGCGCGACGAGTCCGCGGCGTTCCGTCATTCCGGCCTGTTCCCGCACTCGCTGGCCGATATCGTTGACAGATTCCGCGTCGTCGAGCTGCACGTCGACCTCACGTCCGGCTTGTGGCGACACAAGGCCTGGGGCTATCCGGCCGTGGATGCGCCGTCCGGCGCCGAGATCTCCGCCCGGTTCCGCAATGACACCGCGCCGGACGACGTGGATGCCGCCTGGTACGGGCTGACCAACGCGCTGTCCGGCTTGCTGTGCACGTCGCTGAACTTCATCAACAGCGCCAACAGTTACGAGTCGTCGACCGACCGCGCGTACCGGTACGCGAACCTGCCCCGCGAGAACGTGTGTACCGAAAACCTCACGCCTTGGAAGAAACTGTTGCCGTGCGACTCCACTCGCGGCCTGTCCAGCCTGTTGAATTCGGGCCGCGTGCACAATGCCAACTACCACTCACTGGGCATACACTTTCGGCCGCTGTGCTCGTCAACGACCGGCCGCTGCGCGTACGAGCTCCGCCAGACCGTTTCGCTGGTGTACGACTCTGTGTTCGTCAGCCTCAATAACAATTATGACTGGTCCTTGCGAAAAATGTTTGGTACAGGCCTGTTCAAGACGTGCCCGTTGGCTGACCACAGTAAGATCTATGTGGACATGTCGTCCAATGCCACCGTTCCGTTCACACTGTCCCAGGAGCCAGGCTACTATTTGAATGACAATGTGGCCGTTTATGAGTTGAACGGCATATTTCACCTCTCTGCTGTGGTGCCAAAGCCCAGAGTGCTCGTGTCCGAATCGCGACCACTATTGTACACTGATAGGTTTATCACTGGATTTGGACAAGAATATGGTGGGTTGGTCACACGTTTGTATAACGAATATGCATTGCCCATCACTGTGACGGTCATCGAAAACATCCCGTGGTTCTTGCCTGTTTACTATCATACATTAAAAGTGACCAGCAACAACGTCCGAGTCGTGCCCAAAGCTTTGGTCTACAAGCCTGGTAAAGGCAGAGTGCGGATTTATTATATAGAAATAGTGTTGGAGCTGCCGCCACATTCGGTGACAGAAATTTCTATTCAGTTTGACTATGTGTTCCTGAAGTGGCAAGAGTATCCACCCGACGCGAACCATGGGTTTTACATTGGCTCAGCCATAGTGAAAGCCATCGTTCCGAGACGTGCCACATCGTTAACGTTCGACAAGTCTTTGATCGTAGACAATCTCAATTCAACCGAACCGAACTATCTGATCACTTTAAAAACCGAAAATTTCATCATCACACTACCCACACCCGATTTTAGCATGCCTTACAACGTCATATGTCTGGCCTGCACTGTAGTGGCATTGGCTTTCGGCCCGATTCATAATATCACCACCAAACGATTGAAATTGACTACGGCAAAGTATGTTCCCGGATTGGCGTCTGTAGTTCAAAAACTATATACATGGCTAGAAAACATTGTGTGGAATAAGAAGATAAATAAAATGAGAAAAGCGTCTGCAGTTAAAGTTTTTGCTCCCGATGAATTGGAATATCATCCTACATTGGGTCACGTGTCCAAAGAGTTCATGAGACACCGAGATGATTGCAAAGAGTCTTAAATTCATTTTGTACATACTCTTGTTTTTCTTACCATACATTGTATCACAATTAATTTCACTGAGGAAGATAAATATGCCGCTGTTACCTTTTGTGATAACATTGAAAGTATTTTAATGTTATTGTCGATTTTATGTAACTTGTCATGTTGTTTAGGTATGGTGCGATCGACAACGTCTCGGTTGTACTATTGTCGTTTTGTTTTAAATTATTCATACAAAATGATATTATTATTTATCTATGTGTTATTTAGGGTTGAATTTTTGTGTATTTTTATCACTTGTTTTACTTGCTTTATTGATTTTACAAACCAAGTATTTTCTATTATTTATTTGTATTTAAATTGAATAAATGTGATTAAATTATAAAACTGATAAGTGTTTTCTACATTTTATTCCTGTGGACTATAAAAATCCAACTATTTTTTTCCTCCCCGGTATTGGAGAGTACTATAATAGCATAGGCCATAGATTGTATGGTATAATTCGGTGAGATAATATACTTGTATAATAATTTTTAATGTTCACCCAAATGGTCAATATTATTTTAACACTAAATACAATAAAATGGTTTTAAACTGAATTACATCTAATTTGTTGTGTTCTCTTTTGTGTGTTTCAGTTATTGGATGACTACTAGTGATGGCGGCTGTCACTGTTGAGAAGTTGATGTTAAAAACAATTGTTGTCAAGATGAAACGGTTCAGCATGGTGGAACTTCAGCAGCTCTTGAAGGTCTTGCACCTAAACATGAAATGGGAAGACGTTGTGAACGAAGTGTCCAATTGCCGTAAGCGTTTGAGTGTGAAAAACGTGGTGGATGTGGTACACCAGTATCTTAAGGATAAAGGGTTGTTGATAAAGGAAACGTATCACCGAGTGTTGCTGGTGGACGCCATATTTCACCAGAGCAGCCAGTGGTGGACGATGACTGTGGACAAAGTTAATCAGTCGTTTTTGGACAAGGAGACGATCAGGAACAATGTGCAAGCCATTTTGAACAAGCTGAACATCCGAGCGATCACATATGTCATGTTGTATGATGAGTTATTCTGGGTGTTGATAAACAATACGCACGACAATAACGGGACCAAAGGGCATAAGACAAGCACGGCAAAATTAAACAGTCCGTGTTTCTTTACTGTGGCTCCAGGCCGAGTCTTTCATGTGTTCCATCGGCCGCAGAAAGTAGATAATAGACTACTGAAGACTGTGATCAAATCGATTGGCGCGAATAAGTTCAAGCCATACCCGTTGTCAGGAAAACATCTTCAGTCTATGGTTGGCTTGTTGGCAGATAAGGAGAACAAGCAGGGTAATGATGTAAAAAATGATGACGGTGCACCGACCAAGGAAGGGGACAATGTTCAAGAGTACGTTGATCGTTTATATGGTGACAAGTGTCGGTTGCTCAACCAGTTCATGATAAACGCTGAGTGTGAATCGTTGTTATTTGATAATGCAGTTGATTCGGAAGACATGACTTACAAAACCCGAGTGGAGTTGAAGGGCGACAATGTGATGAAAGGTGTCAAGGACATGATGCTGTCGGGTGCTCTGCAGCTTCCATACCCGAGTTGGGCGAAAAACCTGCCGCAAATGGGCACAAATTGCGTGGATGTGAAAATACCTGCTTAGGTCCACTTATTTTCAAATGGTGTACTTTGTAATATTTTTGTATAAATATTTAACTGAATAAAATGTAACTGTGTGAAAAATACTTATTTTTCAATAATGGTTTTATTTGTCCGCATTATGATTTATTCTGTATAATTACATTAATGATTTCTTAATTAATGTGTAATTTTAAGTTATATAGAAATAATAGTAGAACAGAAAATATGATGAAGTTTTAAGTTATTAAAGTGCAATACATTTTTTTTTTCATATATAAATAAAATGATCCTTAACAATAATACTAATAATATATATTAATATTTTTCATAATATTGCATCTATAGTTTTATTATTTATTTTTTAGGTATTGTTACCTCCTGATCATTATTGAGAGAATTTTAAATATTTAAAATTATTCTGCGACAGTAATTAATATATCGTTTAAAAATATTAATTTGATTTTTTTTTTTATAAGCTATACCACCTATAAGTGAGTGCGTTTTTTTCTCCTAAAATATCAATAATATTCAAAATTGTTTTTGTTTTATTGTGCATAATGACAAAAATGTTAAAAATCAATAAGTTTATAATTTATATGGTTGGTTTCATTTACACTAAATATTAAAACACGCAAATTATTAATAGGTAACAACGATTAGTTGGAAGATAGTAAAGTAAGACATTTTTATAAAATAGAATCTCCATTTAAGAATTATTTATATCATAAATGAAATGTATGTATAATTTGTGTAAAAACAAATTTTTATTTATAGTTTAAAATTAATACCCTTTTACTGTTCCGAGTTCTTTAAAAGTAAATTTAAAACAAAGTTTATTATTTTTGTTCTTCAATTTCAATGTCCTCTATATTGCGTTTTTGTCTGTTTAGTTGAACAATACATCATAAATAATATACAGATATTATATTATTTTACGGTAGATTTTTTAACTTCGATTATCATAATGTGAAATATAACTACAATAATTACCAATGTGTTTAAATAATTAAATACATATTTTTATAAATTCAATAAACTATAATACACACGAATAGGTAGTAAAAGTACGTACAATATATATTATTTATGAAGTGACAATTCATTTTATTTGTAAATTATTATGTTATGAATTTAAAATTTAAAAAAAAAATTATTCCGTAAATCCTTTTAAAGTTGATAAAATTTTTTTTTAAAAATTTCAACACTCAATTATTAAAGTTCTTAAAAAAGAAAAAAAAAGTTGATTTAAAGTAGAATATTCATTGGCGCTATCAATAGTATTTCACACAAACATACATCACCTAAACACCACGTTCCATTAATAAATGACCATGTTTTCAATCCTCTTAAACCAAATACTTTTACATTTAAGTTTTATTAGAATTTAAAAAATCATTTTCAGGCATTTTAAAAGTCAAAAAATGACCCAAGTAGTTTTATGTATTCAGACAGATCTTTCTTTATTCATAGAATTGTTGACACTGTTTTATTTTCAAAACTGCCATGTCCGTAGTATTAAAGGGGCACAACTGTATATTACCAATGAGATTATTTCAAACTAACTTTTACATGTTCCGTATAGGATTTGTAAGATCCTATTTGAAAGCAGTGTTACCATCCAGTTGAATGGGGATGCGCACGCGTTATGAATAATTTCCGTTGTTGGTCTTGTCACTGAAACACTATAGGAAAAAAACAACACGACGATAAAATTATTATTATTTTTCTTTATATTTTATTAATCAAATTACATTATAATATTTTATTACAAAAATACATTTATACATTTGTCCATACAAAAAAAGGAAAAAAAAAGAAACTTATAAATATATAATAATTATATGTATATAATTCAATTGTTAACGTAACAATAGATCAACTCGTTTATAAATAATGTTTTATAAATATATAATATTATATTCAATAATAAAATATATGTTACGTACACACGTCATGAAAGAGGATAGTTGGTGGTTGGAGACAAACGGTATTGGAATCGTATAATTGTGGCATCTCTCAGGGTTGTTATAACAAAGAGGAAACTTTGTTCGAAAGAGACAAAAAAATATTCGTCCTTAAATTTATATATCACGTGTGTAAGTAGTGTATATATTTTATAATTTATAAAACATAATATTAATCATATATTTATATAATGTTATTCGTATAGTTTAGTAATTCGATTTTTTTTCGTTTTTATAGTTTAGAAAAAATAATATTAAAAATTTTTTTTATATTATTAAAAATTAAACAAGAATAACAGTTAGGCACTTTTGGTGTTGGACAGGGGCCCCATGTGGTGTAACATAATATTATGCGTCTAATTTTACACAAATATTTATTATTAGGACAATGAAAAAAAAAAAAATTATAAAAAAATAATATTTATAATTAAGGGTACACACTAAGAGCTAAATAGGATTTTCGTTTTTGTTTTCAACTATTGGAATGGCACAGTGTCACGTCGCAGGGAACTTTCGATACATATAATAAAATGTGGACGACGATTATTCAATTTTATATACATATACATTTTATTTTTCGTAGTGAACACAATGAGTTTTCGTTTAGAGGAGGAAGGGAAAAAATTCAGTAGTTACAAAAACTCTCCCAAGAAAAAATTAAAAATAATTACGCTTTTTGCCCGAGCCCCATCGTTCAGTCATTTAATCGAGAGTGAGTGAGAAAAAGTGTGATAAAAAAAAACTACACCATACGATATTTACAAAACTCATAAACATAAAAATTAATATACAACCGCATGAAAAATATGAGTACGACCGATTTACTTTAGTAGCACCAGAATACTTATTATTTATAGCACTGGGTACAATGTAAATTGTTATTTATTCGGCTGAGGCTAAGTATAAAATATATTATACAGTCTTCTACATCTAACCATAAAATACAAAAAATTAATAAATGATAAACACAGGAAGCGGCGGATATGGTGAGAGATCATTTTTCCAATGGGATGTGAAAAAGAAAAGTAATAATGATTTATAAAAATATTCTTATACACATTGGATTAATGGTTGTTATGTTCTTTTCTTTTAACCTGGCGATTTAATTCTAAAGAACTAATAATAACTATATATATATAAAAAAAAAAGGAAAAAAATTATAATAATAATAATAATAATGATTTTATAGAAAAAATTTGTCAAACTATCACAGAAGTACATATTGTTTTTTTACACACATAAACGTAATATTAAACATTAAGAAAAGTGTTCAGTCTTCCCGTACACTAAGTGGGACAAAAAATATAATAATAATAATTTTATACAAAATGAACAGAAACAAATAAATTGTGAATACTTAAACGAAGATAATATTACTTAAAATTATTTGACCACATATGTTCAATGGAATGTTTTACACATTAAAAAAATACTCTATACAGCTGTTGACATTGGCATGTCAGGATCTTCGATTTCGCATACGTTGGTGGACAGTTCGCTTTGGCTGGGATAACGTTGCGGGAAACCGTATGTGACAACATCATCGTCTTCACTACGGTATGACAAGTACAACTCTTCATCAAGTGTTTCCAAGTCTCTGGCTGGATCTGTCAAGACACAACAAAAATCAATCGTCACCGTGGTAAAACAAAATGTATTTAAATATAATTATACATAAATCAAGGTTTACCTATAATGTGATGGTGAACTTCATCGTTGCTGTCACTGTGGAAACTGGACGAATCTGGCACTTCGCTACCGGGTACTTCGCTGATGTTTGGAAGCGGGTTTTGGCTGTGACGCGCCCAATCAGAACAGTCCCAGTGGTAACCGCCTAATATTTTTGTGTCTTCTTCCGAACAGTGCATAGACCTTCTAGGCACTCTGGTAATATCCGGAATTGCTTTGAGGTCTGCGAATAATTTTTCCAAATAAGTTAAGATTTAGAAAAATGTAATGTAAAACAGTTTAAATTGTTAAAAACCACTTATTTTATTTCTTTTTTTTATTACATATTTTATACTCTAACCTTTACCATTCATTATTTTGTTATTACTACCACGGTTCAAGTTTCGCAGATAATCAAGTGGAACATTTTCAAGCTCATCACCAGCTGAACCATAGCTACGCAGCGTATCCAAATTGTTTAGTTGATTTGAAGCTACGGTGGCCATGTAAGCCGCTTCTGGATTGCTCGCTATAGCTGTGTACGATGCTGGGCGCTAATGAAGTGTAAAAAGTAAAATATCAGAATTATGAAACAGAAGAACAATAATATGTCCACACACACACACACACACACACACACACACACACACACACACACACACACACACACACACACACACACACACACACAGGTACCTGAGCGGCTTCCAAGTTGTTGATCTTTGCAGTTCTCTTGAACTCCGAGTTTAATATGTTTATGTTCTTGTTGCGACGTGCGTTTTGACGTTTTACACGACACTTCCTACAAGGCCAATTAATTAAATAATAAACCATGAATTATGTACACAAAAACGTTATCATACGCGTTTATAACATAAATTAGAAATGTATTTATTAATGTATGTTAAACGAAGGAGAAACTGTGTCATTATGGATATTACAGAATTATAATAATAATAATAAACTAAGAAGCGATGATAAATAATCACTGACCTGCATATGATCAATATACATATGACCATGATGATGAAAGCCAAAGCGGCCGAGGCGGCGGTCAATTGTATCCAGGTGATGTGCAAATTGGAGAACAAAGGTGGCCAGCATGCAATTTCGTTGCCGACTAAACAGCGATCGCCGACGCCGCGTGGTTTGTCACACTTGTAAGTCCCGTCTATTTCGTTGTCCGGTACGCATATCTCGTCTGCGGAACACAGGCACTCTGTTGTCATCTTGTTCTCGCATCTTTTGCCTATGAAACCCAATCGGCAAGCGCAATGCGGCTGATGCGTGTGCGCAGGCGCAACGAACGTCACCATGTCGGTCACTATCGTCTGCACCTGGTCCGGCTGCCAAGTGATGCGTTGGCTGCACACGCCTTGGCCAGGCGTGCAAACGCAAGGCGGTACGTTGTTCGATATGACCAAGCCGGCCTTTTGCAATGTGGTGTGCATTGTAACCAAATCCGTCCCCTGGAAAATTTGACGTTACGTATACATGTACACACATTAAAAAAAAAAAAAATTTCCTCCCACAACTCACCCCTCTGACATAAAGCAATATGTCTAGATTGCCTTGCGGAGCATCTTGAAGGCTGATCAGATTCACGTCCTTACCCAAATTCATTTTCAACGTGCGCATCAACAGTTTCTTTTGACTGGATATGAAATGTTGTGGTGTCACCGATTTCAATCTACGCAATACCGCCGTTATAAATTAATAATAATAATAATAATAATAATAATAATAATAATAATAATCATAATCATAACGGCTAGACTGAAATATTTTTTTGACAATTATCGCATGTACCTTATGCTGATGGCTTCGTTTAACATGTCGTCGGTAAGCGAGTCTACAGCGACGTTAACAGTGGAATACGACGAGAATTTACCATCGCTAACCGATATGTTAATGGTGTAATAACCGGCGTCCAATCCCTGCGGCGCTCTAATCTCTCCTGATCGCTCGTCGATTTTGAACAGTTGTTTGTGATTCGTAACGTAATACGCCAGCGTGTCGTATTCGTCCTGATCGGTGGCATGCACACGGCCCAATGATCCTCCTTCCCAACGGTCTTGCCACGAACCGACCCACACTTCTAACGGTGTTACCACGGGCGGGAACTGTGATTCTTCAATTACCTAATGAACGAAGAACGATGATTTTTGTATTATTATAATTATCGTTTAAGACCCTCTTTTGCATTATCCAAACTTTTGAAAATCCAAAGTTCTCTCTCTCACAAAAAAAAAAAAAAATCTAAACCAAGACTATACACGGTAATAACTGTATAATAAATAACAAGGAGAATTGGAAACCTTCAAAAATAATAATAATAATTAGGGCTGTGAATTTGTAGGCAGGTGCATTTTTTGACGTTTTTAATTATTTAGGTCATTTTATTGCATTTTTAGGTCATATTTTCCTTCTTTAGTTCATTTTCTGGTATTTTTAATCAAATTCCGTCAATTGACATGTTTGAAAAAAAAATTTGTTTTTGTACACAAGCTGTATATAAAAATTTTTTTTAAAAATGTTTCAAGTGAATAGCATTAACTTTTCGGTTATATGTATAAAACACATAAAAATTTATGTATAAAACATAAACGGTTTTTGTTTTATATCGAAAAAAAGAATATCGGTATGTATAGTCAAAATTATAGAATTTTAAATATATTACATGTACGTTAAAAGAAAAAAAAAAAATGAGAAAAACAACTTATCGTTTACCTTAATGTGTAGCCACGTATCGGAATGCAAGAGCGGATTGCCGTTGTCGAACACGCGCACGTCCAGTTTGTAGTTCTGTTGAAAACGATGGTCCAGCTGAGCGGCTGTTCTGACCGTTCCGTCAGAATCGATTCGGAACGCGTTGCCGTCGCTGTTGCGTATGTCGAACGTGAACGGTCCTCCGTTCGGTTTCAAGTCCGCGTCGGTCACAGACAGTTGGCAAACGATCCAACCGGGTTGTTTGTCCTCCTGATGGGGATGGGAAAAAGTCGAAAAAAATCCGCGTCATTACAGATAATGTACGAGAAAAATGCCGGATCAACGGCCGAGCACATCTGTTCGTATATATACGTACATGGACGAACGCCGAGTAGTTGTGTTGCGAAAACAGCGGCGGATTGTCATTGATGTCGGTCACTTGCACTTGGACGAACGCGAAATTCACTAGTTCGGGTACGCCGGAGTCGGTGGCTCGTATTTGTAAATTATAACTCGAGATCTGTACGGGCAGGCGGAAGGTATATTGGAAAATGATCAAAACCGTGTTTCGATAGAGCAGCAATAGGATCAATTCAAACAAGCGCTCTCTCTCTCTCTCTCTCCCATCAATCACATCAATAACCATTATAGTGGACTCGGGTGAAATATGTTTTTTAAATTCCATTTTTATTAAATGAACACGATAACTAATAAAGTATTTTTATTTTCCCGAAATAATTACTCATTACGTGTTCGAGTAACGGAGTTATTTCTTTACTATTCAAAATAGCGTTTATATACTCGTATATATATATATAAAAGTATATTCGAAACTCCTAAAAAAAGTCCGCGAAACGACACGAAAAGAGAAGTCACGGAAAACTAGGTTATTTTTTTCCCCGTTGACTCACCTGTTCGCGATCCAAAGGCTTGGCCACGGTTACGTTGCCCGTGTACGGGTCGATGGCGAACTGCTGATGGTGATCGCCTTTGACCAGCGCGTAACGCACACGGCCGTTCAGATCGCTGTCCAGATCGGACGCGGACACTTTGACGACGACGTCGCCGACGCGCGCGTCTTCACCGATCTCGGCGCTGTACGACGGCTGATCGAATATCGGCGTGTTGTCGTTGGCGTCCAGAACGGTGACGTTCACCATTGCCTGATTGCTGAGCGGCGGTTCGCCCAGATCCGTCGCCTGCACGGTCAGCAAGTAGTCGCGCACCCGTTCGTAGTCGAGCATTTCGTACACGCTGATCACGCCCGTCACCGGGTTTATCGAGAACTTGTTGTGCTCGTTACCGCCGGCTATCGAGTAAACCACCTCGGCGTTTTTGCCGGAGTCCAGCGACGTGGCCAACACTCGCGTCACTTCCGTGTCGATGGCCGCCATTTCGGACACCGTAGCGTAGTACGTTCTGCGCGACAAAACGCGCACGACAGAGAGAGAAAAATAAATGAAATAATATATTGAAAAACAATAAATTTGCGTATTACAAAAAAAAAAAAAAAAAAATCATCATCGGCTGTTGCGCGAAAAAAAAAAAATACATTTCTACACTATAGGAATTTTGTAAATAATTTGCTTGGGCCACCCCATCAATCATTCATCCGGACGTATTATTGATAATATAATAATTCGTTCAGTTACGGCATACATATTTTCGACTACTATCGCCGACGTTTAAAAAATATAAAATACGATATAAATCGCGCCCATATTTCACACACATATTTGTGAGCGGGGGGGGGGGGTGGAAACACGTAGTTCGTTCAAATTCTTCATCTACGATGTGTTCCGATAACAGTTGTCATATTTATATGTTTTTTCGATATAAAATAAAATGTACGTTAATAATATACGATATATTCTTTTGTATATATATATATAAAAATTAAAATGCGTAAATACTTAAAAATACTAAAAGTAATATTGAATGAAGTGTTTTTATCGTATTAGAATAAACTTTAATCGCATTATTTTTTCGGTTTTGAACACGCCTAATTTGTAAATTATAAACATTTGATCGTTCAGAAAAATATGATGTCTTGTCTTAAAGTAATCATTGACCATCTCGTAGCCCGTCGTTTCAATTACCGAATATATTGATTCAAATACACATTTAATTCGTATGTATGCATTAGGAGAATGTTATATTTAATAATTTTTTAAACGGAGTTTTAGCCGATGCGAGTCCTTCCTCAACTAAGGAAATCTCTTTACAGAATGCTATTTTTTTTTTATAGTTTCTTTTCTACAATTTTCTAAATTTGAGCTCTGGTTACTACATGACCTAAAATCTAGAATTTGTCCTCTTCACGTATATATTTTAATCAATGTCTTTTACAATCCTTCAACATACTCGGGTCATAAGATTATGGATATCACGAAAAACAATAATTCCAATAGCTCTGATAATTTATTTTGCAATAATATTATATATATATATATATATTAGCAGATTTTAATTATTACTATTAGAAAAAAAAAATTAATGTATATAGCACATACGTTACATTTGTTTTGACTTACCTTTGCACAAATATCGGAGGGTTGTCATTGACGTCCAGTACGATTACATTTAAGTGAGCGAGGGTGAAGAGAGGCAGGGAACCATGATCAATGGCTTTGACGGTTATGTTGTACATTTCACAAGTCTCACGGTCCAACTTTTTGGCCAATGTCACGATGCCGCTATCGGGTGATATGACGAAGTGATTGTCAGCCGAATCTTGTAACGAATATTTGATTTTTCGATTCAAACCTATAGAATACGTTATGTTTTCTTAAGTAAAATAATAATAGAATATATATAGATATATGAATCAATTAATTGTAAAGATTACATTTGATAATGTTAATGGTAGAGAAAAAGAGGTGGATGTAAATTATATTACGACTTATATACCTATGTCCGCGTCGGTCGCATGCATTTTGATCACAATAGTGCCAATTTGCGCGTCTTCCGATAGCGAAGCGGTGTTATTGTTATTGGGCACAAACAGTGGGGTATTGTCATTGAGATCCAATACGGTGATTTCTACTTTGGACACGCACTCCCAGTCACTCTTCTCTCGGTCTTGTACGTGTGCTTCCAAGTTGTACTGCGACTGTTGTTCGCGATCCAAAGGCATAGCTGTCTTCAATAATCCTAATAAAAAAGAAAAATATAATAATAATTGTATTATGTATTGTATTTTAACAAAATAAATCATAAAGTAAAATATGTATAAATTATATACCGGTATCTATGTCTAAACTGAAATGTTCTGCTCCGGGACCTGTCATATAGTATCGTAATTTTGGATTCAAATCAGCATCTCGAGCTTGGATTTTTAACATTTCTCTGCCGATTGGGGTTCCTTCTGAAATCACTGTTCTGTAGCGGTGTCGCAGACATATTGGCTTCTCATCTAATTATTAACAAACAATGAAAAAAAAAATGTTGATTTTTAAAAAAAAATTTAATTAATATAAAATAAATTGTTATACCATTAATGTCAGTCACTGTTATAAAGAGTTGCGCGGTCGATACATATTTCCCGTCAGTGACTAATACTGTTAGTTGGTATCTATCCAATGTTTCTCGGTCTAACGAGTTGGCCACGTATACTTCGCCAGTGGATCGGATGGCGAATTTCGAGTGTATATCACCGTCGCGAATATGGTACATTAACGTCTCAGGCAGTTCATTATCGTTGTCTGTCAAAGTCAACTGCACCACGACCGTTCCGGGCAATGAATCTTCTTCGACTGGAAAAATTATAACGCGTGTTATATATGCGTGTTTTGTAAGAATGTTAATATGAAAATATGCATTTTACCTGATGCTGAGTATACGGCTTGTGAGAAATTTGACGGGTTGTCATTGTAGTCCACCAACGATACGTGCACTTTTACAGTAGAGTTGAGCGAAGGCGTTCCACTGTCGACAGCCACAATGTCAAACATGTAAGATGATTTTACTTCTCGATCCAAGTTCGATACGGAAACACTGATCGTTCCCGAGTACTGATCGATTACAAACGGTACACTGGATTTAGAATTTATCAAATACTTTACTTCACCATTCTTTCCTTCATCCAAGTCGATTGCACGAGCTGTATTAAATAATAAATGTTGGTTACGAATACATTTTATATATAAAACAAAAGAGTAATAAATAATAAATAATATCGCATTACTTTTCACCACTGGAGTGCCTTCAGCAATTGTTTCGGATATTTTTGCACTATACAGGTCATTGTCAAACTCTGGGACGTTATCGTTTTCGTCCAATATTTTTACGTAGACTTCAGTTAGTGCAGTCAATGGCGGAGACGATTCTGTATAAGCAAACACGCCAAGTATGTGGAACGTTTGTTTTTCTCTGTCCAACAAGCCGGTTGTGCTTATCTGACCTTTATCATTTATCATAAACAATTTGGCTGTCTCTTCAGAAGCGGTAATTTTATATTTTGTTTCTACTTCAGACACCAATTTTACTGTGGTCACAATTGTGCCTGTTCAATTTAAAACATACATTTACATACACAATAATAATGATAATAATAATATAATACTGAATAAAATATCAAACGAAAATTATGATTTTCATTTATATAGTACTACAAAACATATGAGTAGAGAATATGTCTACATAGAAATTATAGACAATATTAAGTGAATTACTTGAAAGTAAACTCCTAATATATTTTATTTAGGATTCAGATTTATAAAGATCAAAATCACAAGTTGAAATTCTGTACTATAGGATTTTATTTACGAATGTCAATATACATAGTGAAAAAGTCATCAATATCATCTGGAGACTCCAAGTTATTAAGGATTTATTAATACTATTTATCCGTTTATTAGGTCGTACCAATAGGAGCGTCTTCAGTTAAATTAAACTTTTGATCTTCTTGTAGGAACACTGGCGGAATATCTTCGGGTGATAACACAAACAGTTCTATAGGAACGTCTGATTGTCTGGGTGGTGTTCCACTATCCGTTGCTCGTATAAAAAACTGATAGACGTTATTTCCTATAAAAACAAACAAAATCAATTAATCAAAATTTAATTAATACGGTACCATTTCTTACTTAAGGATTCGACTGATTTCAACAGAACGAGAGCTCCTGTATATTTATTCACTGTCATTAGTTTTGTGATGTCGCTGGGTTCGATGTCATTGATCGAGTAAGTAATTTGACCCGTTGATTCTTGGTCGTCATCAATTGCTTTTACCTATTTAATTTTGAGCGAACACGTTTTGAGTGTGAGTGATGCATATTATATAAGGCAAAAAACATTTTACCGTGAGAAATCCCGTGTTGACCGGTAACGAACTGTGAATGCACGTTTTGTATTCTGGTAAAATAAACCGGGGCGAGTTGTCGTTCTCGTCACTCACCCTGACTCGAACCAAAGTGTAACCACACCTAGCGCCTTGGTCACAAGCCAACACGACGATTTCGTACATCGACGTGTCTTCACGGTCAAACGGCATCCTTGACACGATTTCACCTGTTGTAACATTTGAATTGAAAACAAAATGTTTTTCGGTTCTTTTAGAATTTTAATCTATACAGTCAATATATATATATACCGGTTATATTATTTATGTTAAATATTTTTGACATTTTCTTGGAAGGTATCGAATAGGTGACTTCTCCGTATGGACCTGCATCATTGTCTATTGCCTGAACTTGGACGATTTCCGTGCCGGCCAATTGATTCTCTAAAATGCGACCGTCGTATTGAAACTTTTCAAACACCGGATCATGCCTATTGGTCGATATCATTTCGATTCTGACACGCGAGAAACTCGTGTACACTCCATCGCTCACCGACACGTTGAGCACATGTTCCTTTACAGTGGTCAATTTGTTCAAGTTTGACACAATTATGATTCCTAAAATCGATGAAAATTACAATAATAATAATAATAATAATAATAATTATCTAATTATAACGAATGAATAAAATTGTCTTATATTGTTCGGTCCGTACCAGACTGCGAGTTGATGTCAAACATTTGTTGAGAGTTTCCCCCGGTTATCCCGTACACAAGGCGCGAGTGATCAACAAAATCCGGATCAGTAGCTGTTATCATCGTGACAAATTGTTCTCTTTCGGCGTCTTCTGACAACCAACATGAGTACGAAGACTGTTCAAATTTCGGCGCATTATCATTGATATCCATTACTACAAACAAAAAAAACACGGAATAGTTAAATTGTTGTATTGCGAAAATGTCATAATGATGATCTAACCAGTGATCCAGAGATGAGTGGTGGTGCTCAAGGACGGTAGACCCGAATCGGTGGCTTCTAATACTAAATGATGGAATGGTTTCGTTTCGTGGTCTAACGCCTGTTTCAGATAAATTGAACCATCTTTTTCGTCAATGTGAAAGTAATCAGTAGAGTTTCCTTCATCTTTTTTGATCGTATACTTGATCACGCGGTTTATATCTGTACAAATGTCGAAGACAGTGTTGAACGTTTATTACATCAGATCGATTGTAAAAGCAAATAAGAGAATTATTGTACACTACTTACTGGTATCATTGTCTGTGGCGGTGACTTTAAGTATAAACGAACCGAATGATGCCGATTCCAATATGGAAATGTTATATGAATCTTGATGGAATTCAGGGGCACAATCGTTTACGTCCGTTACCATGATGCTGACCAAAACGTCTGCAGAAACGCCGGACACACTATCTGTAGCTCTCACAGTCAACGTGTATTGCTGCACTTGTTCATAATCCAAATTATCCACGGCGTACAATAAACCTATTTACAAGTCATTAGAGTGTTAAATTTATAACTTGATAGCAATAAGTACTGTTTGACACAATTCATGCTCGGTACACAATACATGTACATTTTAAATCCCGTTGTAATTAATAGACTCTAAGTAATTATCCGATTTGTTTTTGAAAACTTTGCAAAGGTTGAACGTATGGATTGAAATGGTGAATCCAAGGATTAATTTTTAAATTGGAAAAGAAAATTTGAAATGTTCACGGGCGCTTGAGAAAAAAACTTGGACATATTGGCGTGTAAATAAATTTGGGATTAAAAAAAAAAGCGGCTGTGCAAGCGAGGAAGGTCAATTAGTAGTGCGCAGAAGACATATACATGAGAGCTTCGTTAATATTTCATTTCTTTTTATTTTACATCCTCCGTGTCCAAATTCTATCGCAAGAGAGGCTGAGTAAGACTCAACAAAAATAGGGGAAAAAAGCACAAAACAAAAAACAAACACACACACACAGTAGAATAACTAACGTGTACTCACTGGTACCACCGTAATCATCAGCTGTTGGAAATCACCAAGAAAAGAAATAAAAACAAAATAGTAAGTGTTATGTTATAAAGATGTGAATAATATAACTACATAATATATATATATTAAATATAAGAATGTACTAATCTTCCACCATTTAAGCTTAGGGTAAAAAACAAAGAAGAGTGGTTATATTTGTTTACTAATAGAAAAATTCTATGATTCGATGAAAAACTGACCTGTGTTGAAGTCTATTGCGAATTCCTCAAATGTGTTTCCGGCTACAATGCTATAAATCAATTTTCTTGCTAACGGCGAGTCGGCTCTGATTGACAATGGTATAGGAGCGTACAGATCGATGTTCTCTGGTACAGATACCGAGTAAAACTGTTTGTCGAACACGGGCATTGATCTGTCCATTACTTTAACGTTTACTTCTACTTCGGTCGAATAAGACTGTTGACCTAGAATTATTTATTGAGGAGAGGGGGGAGGGAAAACGACAGCGTTAATTATTATTTAGTTTTATATAACAGTGGTGTAACACTATTATTATTATACCTCCGTCGAACGCGGCAACAGTCAATTTGAATTCGCTTATGCGACCATTGTTTTGACTTTCGAAATTGTGCCGCAAAAATATCTCTCCAGTACTCCTGGACACTCTGAACAGTTCGCCGGGTCCTTTGGTAAGTTCGTATCGCACGGCAGCGTTTTCGCCTTGGTCCAGATCAACAGCGTGCACCTGATTTTCATGACGTACATATGTGTAGCAAGAATACAACAACGATTTAAAAGTTTATTAAATTACTCTACCTTTGTAACGAGATCGTCTTTTTTCGCGTCAATAGATACGATAGCGTAATACGGCAAGTTAACAAACATCGGCGCATTGTCGTTTATGTCCAAAACGGTCACGTTGATCGGTACGTGAGCAATTCTCAACGCGTCGCTATCACTATCCATGCTTTGGACCTACGAAAGACACGTTAATAACAACGTAATTGTAATATAATACGCAAGTCATGTATAACGAACGACATACTTGTACGATAATTTGGTACGTTTCTTTGACCTCTCTGTCGAAAGCTATGCCCGTCGTGCTCAGGATTCCCGTGGTCGAACCGATCTGAAAATGTCTGTTCGGGTTCGAGATGGAAAACAATAAATGTTCGTTGAGATGCGCTCCGATGACGGTGACCGCGCACAGGAATCTGACTTTAGTGTCGTTCTCCACGACCGTCGCGTAATAAACGGGCTTTTGGAACTTGAGGCTGGAATCTTCGCTCTGATACCAACGCACGTAGACGTTTCTAGAAACCGATTTTGAAAGGGAGAGAGAAAAAAAGATGTTTTAGTTTTAAATACGCGTGACGCTAATGGCGAGGAGAGAAAGCGGTGCAGAAGAAATGTCTCTTACGATTGACTGGAATATTTGCCGTCGGTCACGGAGACGGCTAAATTGTGCGGACTCGATTTGACGCCCGAATTGGGATCTCTGACCGTCACTAGTCCCCTGTCCGCATCTATCGCGTAGACGTTCGCTTCGTTGCCGCCGATTATGGAATACGTTAACTTCGTCTGGTCGGGCGAATCGCCGTCGGTGGCGTTCAGCTGGACGACGGCCACGTTAGCATAGGTCGGCACCAGAACGGACGCGTTGTACTCGTAGCTGGTGAACACCGGCGGGCAATCGTTCACGTCCAAAATCGTTATGAACACTTTGGCCAGGACGTCGGACGTCCGTCTCGGATTGCCTTGGTCGATGACACGGACGTGGAACGTCACGTTCGGCGAAGTCTCGTGGTCCAATAAAGTGGTCGTCCTGATCGCGCCTGTCCACACGGCACGAACAGCCCGTTGTTAAAAAACGCGATCAACAGAGCAAATGGATGACCATCAAGTACTCACCCGTATTAGAGACAACGTGGAACATTCGGCTCTGGGCGAACTCCACTATTTCGTATTGCAGCAGACCGTTGGATCCGGAATCGGCGTCCTCGGCTCGGATCAACATCGGTAACGTGTCGTTCAACAGGACCAGCGAGCCGATCGGCGCGGCTTCGCTGATCACGCCCTTGTAACTGGTGTTCACTAGCACCGGCGAATTGTCGTTTCTGTCCAGCACGTGCACGGACACGCGACACGTGGCTTTCGAACCGGCCTAAAATGAAAAATAAATATTCGCGTTTTTCTTCTTTTCCCCGTTAAAAAGTCGACATAAATACAAAAAGTCTCCGCGGCGGCCTACGATTTCTCATAATAATAAAAATTAAAAAAAAAATATTATCCGACTACAAGCAAGAAAACGATTAATACAGTTAAATAAGGGTAAAGTAAAATTCGGCGTCTCGATTGCACACGAGTTTTTCGGAGTAAAGAAGAATATGCGCGTCTTCTCTCTCCTAAAAAACCCGTCAGATTATCGATGAAAATCCGAGACCGTCTCGTGAAAACGATAGACTTACCATATTCGTGGCCGTCACGCTCAAGTTGTACACGTGACACAATTCGTAGTCCAATTGCCGTTTGGTGATCAAGACGCCCGTGCTGGGATTCAATGTGAACAAGTTGTGCGTGTCGCCCTCGACGAGTTCGAAGAGCAGAGAAGACGTGCTCCTGGCCTGCAAACGTTTTACTACGGTACCGGATGGTTCGTTCTCGTATATCTCGGCCGATTCTTCGGGATTGTTGAACCTATTATTTATTAATTTTTTTAAAGTATTCGAATAATTCGTACATAATTAATACAATACGTAGTGCGATCCAAAAATACTTGGGAAAAAAAATATCATTATTGTTACATCCCAATCCAATCGCACGTGGTTCAAAAAGGGTTTACAAGGATGGTGCTGTACTTTAACGAGCTCAAACGTTTTTCGATGACACGCGCATTTTCGAGATGGTAGAGAATTCGTGAAAGACAACGAACTAACGGTCATCACGAAACTGCCACTCGTCCAGGCGAATTATTGCTGAAGGAATACCGACGACTGACCCTCTCGGTTAATTATATACGGAAACAATTATATTTTGTATTTTACACGAAGATTTGAATAAAAATAAACTTTGATTGACGTGGATTTGTTCCACGTTCCCTGATTTGCGAGCAAGATAGAATCGTTTCTTGTCACAAGATCTTTTGAACAGCAGTGCCGAAATAAAACAATTAATTTAAGACAAACATACTAAAAATTCAAACACCAATTCATCCAAATTAACAATTCATCTATCGACTATGCATGGGAATATAAATATATATATGATATTTAAAACAAAATCATACATGGATCACTGTTTGATTTGCCGTGAATGCTTTTGAACACGATTCAGCAAATCGATTAAAATTTTTAGAAAAAAAGTGGATTACAGGAATTTAAAGGAATTGTACCTGAAAGTCGAATTACAGTTGTTAAAGAGGATTCGTTAAGACAAAATTTCGGACATTCAAGAAGCGATTTGAGCATCGTATCATCGATGGATTTTGAAAAGGCTATGCAATGGCTAAAAACATAAAGTAAAAAAACACATTGTATCGACTCAAATGAGTCTTATTTTAAATAAATAAACGGTTAGATTCACCACAGCGTTATTTTTTTTCTATAAAATCAATCCTAAGACTTATGGACCGCACTTTGGTCCGAAACTTATTATTGCGAGAATTACTATTATTATTATTATTATTATTATTATTATTATTATTAATAGATTTTGTGTGCAATTTACTTTGGCGGCGCATTGTCAGCCATGACGACCATTATGTACACGGGTATGGTGGAATACTGTGGCGGCGATCCCGAATCGATGGCTTTCACGGTCAACGTGTATTCCGACGTCACGGACATGTCTAGTTCCTTGATCACGTGCAGAGTACCCATCTTACTGTCGATACTGAACACGTTGCCAATGTTTCCTGAATTTGCGGAGATCGATGGGAGAAACAACAAAAATCGATAATTAATTTTCGATCGAAAATCGTGGACCATACACGCGACGGAAGCGTCTTCACGTGAGTTTTACGAGGCAGGGGGGGGAGGGCGAATTTTCTGATGGAAGTTAATACGTGAGAATCTGAGACTTGTCACAATTCTGACAAAAATGCTTATTCACGGTATTACGCGTATACTAAATACATGTAGTTTAAAATAAAAAAAAGTATGTATCATTAAAAAACAATGTATAAAAAAAAGATATAATGTCTAGACGAATGTTTTAAAATATTTCACTATTGAATTTCAGATTAAATATTTATAATAAGATTATCATGTGCTACAGTGGATCATATGTCGTTTTGATATTATGAGTGTTAGGAAACACCGGTATACATTTTAATACTATTTTTTTTTAAAATTTTTTTTATAATGGTTGGTAAGTTTATGGAGGTAGGATACTTGGACATACGTTTGCAATACGATTTTGAA
Source organism: Chaetogeoica ovagalla (assembly GCA_032441825.1). Taxonomy (NCBI): domain Eukaryota; kingdom Metazoa; phylum Arthropoda; class Insecta; order Hemiptera; family Aphididae; genus Chaetogeoica; species Chaetogeoica ovagalla. Next base: position 3,734,384 of record CM063732.1, on the reverse strand, counting down.
TTCGTGGAATGTATTCGTCAAACGAATAAACAACAATCGCAACAAGGTCCTCCCGTTCCGAAAAAAAAAAGTAAATCGAGTTTTCTTATAATAATAGTTTACGTTTATATTCGGAATATTCGTATTGATTTTTATTTTTTGTCTGCAGGGTTGGTCGTCTGTTGCAGTAGTTACGAGAATATATAAATCGTCTATTATAATACATAAACAAGTAATAACATGTATAACAATGTATATAATAATACATCTGTAACCCGGAGGTAAAGGACACCATAATCATATCCAGTTTTGATGAAATTTAATTAGCTTCATGTTCTTGTTGTACATTTTACGCTCTAAAGAAAATGGATATGGTTTTATTTTCCATCGCCTTATTTCCCTAACTTTTGATAACTGGACATAATGCCGTATACTTTTATATAGAGCGTAAAATGTATAACAAGAACAAATGAAATTAACTACATTTCATCAAAAATGGATATGGTGTCCTCTACCTCCGGGGTATATATATAGTTTTACAACGAAAATATATAAGAATATCCTTAAAAAAAAAAAAAGAAAAATTAGAAAGAAAACGTACCCGATATGATGTGATAAGACACAGCGGCGTTTTCACCGTGATCCTTGTCCGTGGCCAATAACTGTAGTACGCTAGTGCCCACCGCGGTCGTCTCGAACACTCGGCCCTGTACGATGTCCGAGCTGAATTCGGGCGCGTGATCATTGCTATCGATTACCGTTATCAGAACGCGGGCGAAATTCTTTTTGGACGGCGTGCTCTGGTCCCTGACCATCACGGTCAGTTCATGTTTGGACATGCTCTCTCTGTTGACAATAATAATAATAATAATAATAATAATAATAATAATAATAATAATAATAATAATAATAATGTAAGCCATTAGCGGGTTGCTGTGAGAGAGAGTAAATTTCTTGGGAGGGGAAAAAGGGACTGAACATTTAAATTATTATAACTTTTGTAACGAAAACTTCAAAAAAAAAAAAAAAAAAAAAAAACGTACAAGAAAAACCGTTTTATTAAGAAGATTACAAGTGTTTTTATATTTCTTTGGTTTGTACGTTGTTTAAAGTACTGAAAACATTTAATACAGTTTATGATCTGGTGGTTTTTTTTTTGCATTTATGAAACAATTTTTTTTTAAATGTCGGTAATAACTATATTGAAAGTCGTGTGTCCTACGCAACAACAATAGAAAACCCGGATATATTTTTCACTGTTCAGATAAGAACGCTTCTAAAATATAATTCATTATAAGCGTAGCTAGTGGTTTTTTTTTTTTTTTATACGAGGAGACGCCGTGTCCCAGTCTCTCTTCCCTGACGAGCAGTCAATGGTGCTGTGAGATGCAACGGATAAAACGTTGTGTTTTCGGGGGGAAAAAATGACTGACTGCGAGCGACGTTGGTACTTACAGGCCATTGGAATTAATGTAACTATCAACGTATTATACGTGTCTGTATTACATTTCTGAACTCTTAAAAAAATTATACGAAAATTGATCACGTCCACCAAAAACGATTATGTACGTCGAAAATTTTATCTTTACGCTTGTTTTTAATTACGTTTAGGAAAACTGCACTGGGAAAAATCGAAAAACGTGTTCAAAGTATTAAATCGGATACAATTATTTGTTTTCGGAATGTCCATAACAAACAACGCGTGTCCGATGATATAGTCCGAGCAAACGGAAAACAATGTTTACAGGGAAAATTAAACACACCGTTGTAAAAACAATAATATTCACTTCGCTTTAGTTCCGGACTCGAGAGAAAAATACAAAAACAATCTGTTTTTAAAAACTCCATTCGACGATTGCGAAGACGAAGCGCCAGTAGCGAAAAACAGTCGTCGTTGGTCTCGGGATAATCTCGGACGCGGAATCTTTTACAAATAATCCACTACAAAAGAGCCTTCGCGAATACGAAACGAAAACTTTCGAAATGTATAAAATGAAAGGAAGGAAAATTTTTTTTTTTATTTCGCGCCGTCAATTCGACGGTGGAATTTCTTCAAAACACATCTTTTTTTTCCATAACGTCGCGTACAGAGTCCCATAAAAGAACGAAGAGTGAAGAAAAAAATATGTTTTTTTTTGTCACCTGTCCAACGGCCGTTGCACGGACACGATGCCCGACTGGTAGTCGACGGTAAACGACTTGACGGAGTTGACGTGCTGCGCGCTTTGTATGCCGAACACCAGCCGCAAGTCTTGGTCGTCGTCCGTGGCCAACAGTCGGACGACCAGCGAACCGATTTCCGCGTTTTCCGTCACGTTCACTTCGTACACGTCCTGCGAAAACTTCGGCCTGTACTCGTTGATGTCCTTGACGCTGACGAACAGCTGCGTGGCGGTCGTGTACACGCCGTCCGTCACAGCGATCGTCAGGTTGTACTCCTTACGCGTCTCGTAGTCCAATTGGCGGGCCAGCAGGACGTTACCGTCGTCTTCGATCATGAAATCCGAATTCGGGTCGCCGTCTGAGAAGAAAACATTCGCAAAAAAATAGAAAAAAAAAACCTTAGTAAGTTAACACAAAACGCGTATAATCTCAGTGGAATATACCGAGGAAAAAAAAACCCTTTTCCCCAGGATCAAAAAGATCAATTTAAAAAAATATTATCGTTTATTTGAACTTCACAGAACTCTACGCATACGTTCTCGATTCATTCTCACTCTCTCACCGTTGTGTCGTTTTTGTAAAACTCAATAACGACGACTAGATTTATTTTAAAATTATTACAATAATTATGATGATGAAACTTGTGATGATGTATAAAATAAATATTTGATTTACGTTTTATTACTATTATTAAAAAAAAAAAAATACCAACGAGGATAAATTCGATAAAACGTCTGAGAAACACTCTGTAGAAGAAATTCTGCGCACGGGTTTGTACAAAAAAGTAGTGGTGAAGATCTGTGGGAGAAAGACTTACACTCGAGGGATCGAAGGGTATCGATAGTTAATATATTTTTATTCGTTGTTTATCAAATAATAATAAAAAAACATTAATTTAAAATTGGTTATTTTTTTTTATAAGACGGTTACTACGCTTACACACTCCTCGTATTTTGTTCACAATTGGCGGGGAAAGATAGGACCTGAAGAAGTTCTCAACTCACCAAAAAAACAACAACAAAAAACAGACATTTTTTCAGAATTTTTTTATTATGATTTTCCCCTCTCCTAAATCCTAATAAATATATCGCCGAGTTCATTTATTTGACGAGTAATTTATTAGTAAAAAAAAAAAAATAAATATTTTAATTCGAAATATACGATTGTAAAAACGTTTATAATGGGGCATGAAGTTCTTATGTTTTATTTTAAACTCTCTTTTCTCCTACCGGAAAGAAATTGAAAGTACTCTCCACTGCATATACACGCACTGAAATGACACGGAACGTAATTCATTAGCCGCAGCTTACGTATTTCTATACGAATTGGGCGTATACGAGGATTTTTTTTTTTGTGTTTATAAATGAAATTATAAGTAAATTTACGCGAGAAAAATACTCCAAAACGGTATTTTATAAACGCGCGAGGTTTTAAGAATTTCAAAGATCGCAAAGCAATCGTTGTGTACACGCGGAGACAATAATAAAATGACAGCATCGAAAAAAAATATATTCCATTATATATTATATATGGAATAAATTACGTATCCGATATTATGAATTGTTGCGGAATCGGACTAAACGAGTTAACGCACGCTGAGAAAAAAAGAATTCACAAAGAATTTCTTCTAAAATACAATTATAAAATATTTATTTCGTTTTTGAATTTGACAAAAAAAAAAAAAAAAAAGAAATAAATAAATAAAAATCGGAAATTTTCGTAGGAGCAGAGACGAAAGGAGAGAAAACCGTGTTTCATTCGTTTATTTTTTTTTTTTTACGTTTTAAAACGACATGTAAATGTACACGTACAAACGCGTTAAATTGTATTACATTGCGCGAACGCTTTGAAGTTTACACATATTTTCAAAACGCTTCTAAAAAAATAACGACTTCGGGGAAAATCGGGAAGAAACGCCGAGGCGATAAATGCGTTTAAATACAGTTATTACATTTTACAGTTCCACGTATTTCGTTTTAAATTTTTTTTTTTTTTTTTATTTTACCGACAAATATTCTCGGAGAATTTAAATGAAAAATAAAAAAACGCTTATAACATTTAATGTAATATATTTACTCACTTTCGATCCGGTACCAAAGGTAATCCTGGTCTTTGTCCACGGCGTTGATCAGTGCCACTATGTAACCGACTGTGTCGCTTTCCGTGATGTCTACTTTTTGATTGGGATTTTGTATTTCGGGCACGTGTTTCGAGTTCTCGGGAATTTTCAACACTTCGACGATCACTTTCGCCACGGCGCTCATGTTCGGCGATCCGTTGTCAGTGGCTCGTATCTACACACGATTCGAAAAAAAAAGAAAACGCATATACTTCCATCCGTTTCGACTCGCTCCCGAATCGTTTCGTATTTTTTTAAAAAAATACTTTTCATTTTTTTTTTTTTACACGTATAGGACGAATGCAGCAGCAGTTGACACGATACGCGCATTGATTATTGTATGTGATTAAACAGACTTTGAAAAACGACTGAAAAACGCGTTCGCGTGTAGTTGTACAGTCGCGGACACAGTGGCAAGAAAAATAGTCGAAAACCAAGACGACGGTGTTAACAACGAAATTTTAAACTCGGACACGGTCGATTAAACTATAAATTAATATAAAAATGACCGATAATAATTATTGAGTTTTGTGCACAACGAGTACACGTTCGTGCACGGATTAAATACATAATAATTAAATAAAAAAATAATTAAATTTTTTACACTCGTATTATTATTAGTATTATTATTATTATTGTTATTAGCGTAGAATATGCACGTAATTATTGTAAAATCCGCGTCAACTATCCGAAATGGAAAGTTTTTTTTCTTCTCTAACGTTCTTACCTAACCACGTATTGTATGGCATATAAACGCGCTCGTAGTATAACAACACACACACACACACACACACACACGTTGTTTTGAAATTTATCACACGCGAAAAACTTTGTTGGAGATCGATTTGAAATTGAAAAAGTTACACGTGACTTTTTCATAATATATAAACGAGTATTGTGTAGAACGCGCTGCCGACGTACGAATCTTCGAGAAACTTTTAATAATATTTGTGTTTACACGCGTGTATATAAATATACGAATAATATTTATACGATTTGAATATATTTCAGGCGTACGCTCGAAAGTCTGGGTTACACACGCAGTAAACGAAAGTGTGACATTTTTTTAATATAATACATTTTTAAAATTCGTTACCAATTTAATAGTGCGTCGCGGGCGCATCTATGTAAAAATATCGGTTTTCATATAATACAAATTAGAGGACCATTAGGCAGTGGCGTAGGATACCGGGATAGTGCAAGGAGTATATACACCATTTAAATTCGTAAAAATAAAATTGTTTTTGCTATTTGAAACGTTGAAAAATTTCGTTAATCGTAAGAGTAATATCGAATTGATAATTATAACAATAATATGTCACTATATGAAGTTTAGAATCTTGATATGTATACAATATATAATGGAATAATTGATGAGAAATACGAGGTTTTTGTTTGTTTTTTTTTTTTTTTTTACTCGATTGTAGAAAAACGCGACGAAATTCAGTTCGCGAGATAGTTTCTTAGAACCGAGTCAAGTATTAGCATTCTAGGTGCAGATGCCGTTTTAAATCATCAATAAATGATGGTTCAATGTACGGCGCAAATCGGGTTCACAGTACCGTGTTTTTGACAAAAATGAATACCGAATTTTTACATGGGTTTAATCGTGACATGAAAATGTTACTTTCAATTCAAACACCGTAGTATTGTTCAAAATAAGCACACGAATCAGTGTGCGTTTACAGTACAATTGTTAGTTAAATATCGATTTATAAGTTGGCTCAATATATTATGGTTATGCTCCATTTTCACAGCACCCCCCCCACCTCTTTGAACATCATGTATAAGGCTGGAAAAGTGCTCGACCGACGATTAGCGCATATAGTATGCACTGATCGTCGGTCGGGATCGTGTGTGTTTAGTGCTTAGATGACGGTAAGCTCAGTCGAGGAGACGCATGAATGTGAGTAAACCAGTAGAAGAAGTTAATAAAATAGTAAAAAACGTAAAATAAACGAGTAAACGTGTAAACGAATGTACAACGAGGAAAGATTTATTTCATTTATTTATTTATTTCATTAAAATACGTAAAACAATATTATAAGTAATAATAAAAATAATAAATATAACAAACGTGCATACGATTGATCAGCGTTAAACTAAACACCCGCGTATACCGACGTCAGTCGATCGCGATAAAACCGGAAAAGAAAGTAGTCACCAGATAGCGCTACGACACAAAAAAGAGGGGGTAGCTACGCAGACGTATAAATAGCGGTCCGAAACTGGCGGATCGTTCCCTAGCCTCGTGACGCACGCGACGTCTCCACTGCGTTCCGCTCTACGAGCAAGTGGAGACCACCGCGACTTTTCGCCGTAAAATCTATCCTCTGTTCTCTTCCCTCTTTCACTTCATTCTTCACAGGGCGTATAACCTTACGGTTGCTCCTCCGGGAGGAGGTTTTAGACGGTAGGCGGCCCCGCGACGAATCCGTCACTACCTCTCGAGGTGTCTTTCGAAGATTTCCTCCTCCCACTTCCAAAAAAAAAAAAAAAAAAAAAAAATGGCGGATCTCGTTCAGTCTAGCCGCGGCGGTCAGAAGCTAACAACGTTGCCTGCCTCTAACCGCGGCAAATACACCGTGTGTGTATGTTGTGATATGCACACACGGTGTTATTGCCGCGTTCAGAGGTGAACAACGCTGTGTGTCTGCCATGGCTTTACGCCACGAGGTGCGCGCCGTGTGTGGGTTCACGTTGACCGCTGCGCCTACACTGTGCAGTCGAACCACTATTTATTTAAGTAAATACTTTCTTTTCCTTTTCATACATATGCATTTCGTCTTAATAATTCGCAAACAATTCTTCTTTATTATTATTCTTCGATGTAGATTTTGACAGAGGGAGTTGATTCCACTTTCGCCACCCCCCCCCTTGAAAATCATATATAATCGCCACTGAACTGGACGTACGAGTAGTAGTCTGTAGTACTGAAACATTTTGTCTGAACCGTTTAATCGCCGTTGGTGCGATCACAAATTTTCAGCATGGTTCAGTGTCGAAAGCATCGACTTAGAACTAGAAAATATTGTTTTTAAATATTGAGTTAAAATTTGAACCGAAACACTAAAATTGAATTACAATGGTTCTCAATTAACAGTTTCGTAAACCGTGTATAAACTGTTAAACTGTCTCGGTTATTATAAACCGACATTGAACGGAAAAAATGTTACCCGGGACGATTGATGTGGAAAAAAAAGTTTTAAACGTACTTACTACTGCGCAAAACGCGGCGAGTTCAATTTGTTTCGGTAATAATTATAGGGGATTTTTTTTTCATTGAAAATTTACACAAATTTAATAAATAATATTTTTATTTCGAAAGTTTTTTTTGAAAATCTCCGTTAGAAAAAAATCGTATCTACGTGCCGCCATTGATGTTACGAATTTTGTTCTTAAATAACGCGTGTATATAATATACAAGGTACAGTAGAAATAACTCCCCTTTGATATGGTTGTAATTTGTGGTCGGATGGAGATAAACTAATGGAATTTACATCGATAGTAAGCTTTATTCATGGCACTATTAGTATTTATCATGGTTTGGCCGCGAGAACGTCGTGCGTTTAGCTGTCGAGGAATTTATTAATAACGGCGGCGGTTCACCGATATCGACCCAGCGTGCGCGTTTTGTGTTCGGTTCGCGCTTGGTCGACATAATTCCGTCATCGATCGCAAAACTATTCAGAATTAGGTTTCAAATTTTCGACAAACGGGTTCAGCACTAAAAACAAAGCTCATTGGTCGACTCGAGATCGCAACGGGACCGGAAAATGCGGCTGCTGTGAAAACTTTAATCGATCAATCTCCGCGGCGTTCTGCACAGAAACATGTGGCCGCCCTACAACAGTTATCCGAACGCAGTGTTCGTTCGGAGAATTTTGCACGAAGAATTAAAAATGCACCTTTTACAAAATTGTGATCAGTCAGGAATTATGTGAAAAAGATTGCGGAACCCGTACGACATTGTGCCGAGATCTCCATCGGAATTTTCCTCTAATAGACGTTATGCTTTTTACGGACGAGGCACATTTTCATTTTTCGGGTACGGTTAATAAACAAAACTTTCGGTACTGGTCTCAACAAAATCCTGAAGAACTTCATCAGCGACGATCACTCCATAGTCCTAAGGTATAACAGTTTAGTGGGCCATTTTTACGTTTGGTGGTGTGGGGTCCGTACTTCTTTGAAGAAGACGGCGTTAATCGGTGACCTCTAATCGTTATTGTACGATGCTTGAAAACTTTTTTCGGACGAAATTGAACGATTTTTTTTTAATAACTATGGACAAGGTAATGTGTGGTTTCAACAATACGGTGCAATCGCACACACACAGCTCGTCGGTCACTCAGCATTCTGCGAGAAATATTGTTCCTGGGCATATTGTCTCTTTATACGTGGTGGGTGATATTGGGTGATCGCCGCGTTCACCAGATTTGAGCCCACGCGATCCTTTCCTTTGCGGCTATGTCAAAAGCCGAGTGGTATCAACATTGCCTCTAAACTGTGGAAGTCCCGAAGGAGGTAATAATCCAGGAAGATGCTGTCATCTCGTCCGAAATGACCCGTCGTAGATTCATAGACAACTATTGGAAAAGGCTCAATCATCAGTGTATTGTTCAAATGAGGACCGTCGTCACTCAAGTGATGTAATTTTTAAAAATAGTTTAAAAAAATGGCATTATAATATGTACGATTCATAAATAAAACATATTTTTTGATATTTGATTTGGCTTGGTGTAAGTTTTACACTCGGTATAGGTTTTATATATATATGTATAGACATTACGCGTGTCGAACACGTTGTTTTTATTATATTTTAGCGTTTTATTTTTTACGTTTGTTGTAATATGTATACACACATACACGTTGCAAGGTGTGTGTGTGTGTATATATATATATGCAATGATTTCGGTCTGTGTAGCAGAAAGTCGAAAATTAAAAACAAAGCTCGCGAATGACGAGCTGCTACTGAACGTTTTTCGCGAATTAAATCGCAGAAGTGCAAAGTGGAACGAATCCGAGATACGACGTTTAGATGATGCTAAGATATCCGAAGTAAATAATGATGGTTCGTATGTGTTGTGTGTGTGTGTGCGCGCGCGCATGTCAGAAAGAAAGGAAAAAAGTTCCATTTTTTTTCTCCCCTCAAGGAAAGATGTATGTTGTTTGGCTTTTACGCGTTGACGACGAGACTTCCATAAAAATAAATTGGATTTTGATGTTTTTATACTGACGGCGACGACGTACATATATGTGTGCGTGATGTGAGCACACACATATATTTCTGCGTAAAAAGGAAAAATAGTGTATAATAATAAACCGAAAGAGCATTATAAATCGGAATAATATTATATAACGCCCGCCGGCTGACTCTCTTTACTCTAATACGCCCGGTGTATATTATTAGTAAATAAATTAGCGTGAGGACAACAGCAGCAGCAAATGCGGCCCCGTTCGAGTGGCGTATAACCCGTATAAAATATAATTTTCAGAATTATAAGTTTCGTCTCAAGTCGGCCAATCAATAAATAACTGATTGTTAATATTACGAGACCGTTCGGTATAAACGAATAAGAAAAAAAAAATCGATTTTTTTTTCAACGTGTCCAGGATTTATATATTTTCACACGAATTATACCGTAATAATCTATTAATTTAATTAAGGGGAGGAAAAAACTCCAATACAACAGTAGGTACACGTAAGAAATATTTTATAAATTTTTATTTTCTGTTTAAATGCGATTTGAACTCAATCGGTATTACATATAAATGAAATACTCGTATATATATCGGTATTAAGCCTGTTAACCGACCCGATGAATGAAAACGTTTATTGGTCGGAGAAGACGAGTTAGAATTTTGTTTTTTTTTTTATGGAAAACAAATGTTTAGTTGATTATACAATAAGGCACTTTGTATCCGTAAATAAATGAAACAATTAATGTTACCAACAAAGAGTTTAAATAAAAATACTAGATTTAAATGATGGCTTTAAAAATTTGTTTTTGAATTACACTGTAAATAATCACGAGTAACATTAATATTACAAATTATATCACAATAAATAAAATACAAATATCGGACAATGACAATACATTATATGAATTCGAGCGATATTGATGAAAATGTGGATTGCGACGAAATAATTTATATTATATCATCCTATACTTTTATAATATAGTCCGTCACTATTTATGATGACGAAATAAATAACGTTACATATTGGAATTTTTTGTCGATTTTTACCGGTTTGTTAAACGTAATAATGACATTTTTCTCTAGTGAATATATTATATATATCGATTCGAATAAAATTCAAAGTAAATGTACTGGTGTGCATTTGTGGGATTCCACGGGGGCCACCATACAATGACCTAACACGTATATAAATAATAATAATTGATTTTTATATTTCGAGAATTTTCAGAAAAAGCGCAATATTTATACGCTCAGGTATAATATCAATTTATCATCGTTAACTGTAAAAGGACAGATATGGATACAATGTTATAATAATATTATAATATGCATATGGTTACCGACGGCAGCAGTGTTGAAGAAATCCGGCATTTTATAAAATACCAGTAGAATGCTAAAAAAAAAAAGAAAAACGAGCGGGAAAAATATAAAATGTATATAATTTGGTGTTTTGTTTATAGAATGTTCAACTTCATCAAGTGGGAAGTGTATAACATCGATATAGGTTAGGTTAGGTTACACTACGTATGACCTATGATTATCGGTGTTGTTCGCGTTTACGGGAAAATGTCATTGAAAACATGATTCATTTTTCATTCTTAGGGTGTTTGAGACATTATATTAAAACACTTATTATGTAAAAAAAAAACGCCGGAACGTTTGTTTTTATACCGAATTAAATAAAAATCGAAAGAAAAAAAAATTCGTTTTACTTTTCTTATATATACTTAAGACAAATACTACGTCATAGTAAGTTTGGCCGATTAAAGACGGTCAGAAGAAAACATCACGCGATTATTATTATTATTATTATTATTATTATTATCGGACCACGCTGCTTTTAAAGGTACTCGTTCAATATTGTTTCAACTTAATTTTTTTCAATTCGATTTGTGGCGGGGGAAAAAAAATATCGAAAGACGTTATAATAACGCGCTAACTTCAATAATTAAATAAGTAATATTTAAATATAAAATAATACAAACACGTTTCGGTTAAACTACGATAGATCATCGCTTAGGTATAATATATATATATATAAAAAATGACATTAAAATTTAATACACCGCTAAATTGTGTACAAGAGATTCGGTAAGCACATTTTTTATAAATGTTTTTTTAATCGAGGAATTTTTTCTTTTTTTTTTTAACGAGACAACGGGATATGACGACAACGCGTGTCTAAAAAGACACATTTTTCCGTTACGTTTTATTCGGAAAATAATCCGGGGATAATGTTGCGTAAAGTATATTTTATACTCACGTAAAACGAAAAGTCTTGGTTGCCTTTGAACGAGTAGTCTGAATGTATTACGCCCGTTTCGGGCTCCACGGAAAATATGTCATCAAATCCTGGCGCCGCTTTCATGGTGTACGTCAATCGAGAATTGTCACCGGAATCTTTGTCACTGGCCACGACCTATGCAATAATAATTACATCGTCGTTATTAAAACGCGCACAATTCAAAACGTAAACGAACGGGGGGGTTTTTTTTTGACGATAATAATTAAGGCTCCAAAAATGAAATATTCGCTCGTTTTTTTTGACGAATTGTCGGTAAAAAAAAAAAAAAAATTACAAATTTAAATCGAGAAATTAAAATTTAACCTCGTACGTTCCGGGGTAGTATTCTCGATTTTTTTTTTTACCGATATACACATTCTTTGGTATATCGTGTTAAGACTTTTTTTTTCTTTTAATTTCAACGCCGTGTAACGACTCGGTTTTTATTTCGTTTCCATTCTCGGTTTCTGCAATGGAGTTATACCGAAGCGGTACCGCGCGTAAATTTTAACGTTTATAGATATTTATTAATTATTTCATAACGCGCGGCGTTACTACGTAAGCGCGAACGTTTAACCGGATTTATGTAAAAAGAAAAAAAGGAAAAATCATTTTCGCAAATCTATTTTTCCGTTTTACACGACCGACTACGCGGGACTATTGATTCGTTAATTTATTGTTTTTTCTTTCTCGAGGACCGAACTCGACTTTGGATAATACTTTAAAAAAATAACCTAAAATTATACAAAAAAAAAAAAAAAAAAAAACTTAAAATGCCTTCGAAAAAATGCAAAATAAAAATTACTTATTTAGTAGTCCTACGGTATTAATAAATTACACTTTTAACAAAGCGTCGTTCTAATACGTCTCGAGAGAGAGAGAGAGAGAGAGAGAAAGAAAAACGCGAAAGTCATCAACGTCCCGGAATTATTATAAATAATTATTACCCTGAACAGCACCGGTCCAGCTATGTCGTTGGGTCCGAATGACGTCCACGGTTTTTTGTCGAGTTGTTCGTCGATTTCGATCATCTCCGCGGTCGCCGCCGCGACAGTGCCGTTGTCCACCACCGTCAACGGTTCTTGTACGGGTTGCGTTTCTGGGATTTTGAACCGATACGCTTTCTTTAGCGTTTCGGGAGCGTTGTCGTTCACGTCTTCGACCGTTATCACAACGCTGGTCGTGGACGATAGCACGGGCACGCCGTCGTCGATCACCGTCACCTGTTTGTCGACAAATAGAAAATTATTCTCGCCCGTCAATTTGTTATTATTATTATTATTATTAAAAAAAAAAAAACGTTTTACAGTCGAATTCACAATGTTTCGATTGGGCAGTTTTTAATACTGGAGGAGGAAACCGAAACGCATACGAAATACGGTTGAGCGGTAAAGAAAGAAAAAAAAAAAACGCTTTTGAGCACAAACAATATGTGCGAGAAGCACGCGAAATTTTAAGTCATTTATAATGACGAAATTTCAAGAACGCGAGACGAGAGAGTAAAATTTCTTTTTCTTTTTTTTTTATTTTTGTTCATACGTAGTAGTTATATGTGCAGTATATATTTACCCGAGATGGTAAAGATACGTTTTAGACGAGCGAATTTATTTATTCGCATTGTATTATAATGACGTTATTACTATAATGACAAAAAAAAAAAAAAAAAAAAAGTCAAACTATATAATATTTAATCTCGTTACGCGTATTTTCGTAAAAATATAATATATAAAACACGTTTTTGTACTTTTGCGCGATATTTCGCGCGACGTGTTACCGAATATTTTAGTATTTTATATAATAATACTAGACGTGTACAATCTTTCGAAACCAGACGAACGGTTTTTTTTTTCTTCAAAAAAATCGATAACTTATCGTAATGATATTAGTATGCCACATATACGCGTATATACGCGATGTTAAAAAAAAACTTCCAACCGTCACCACGTATACGAAAACAAATTATATCGAATATATAAATAAGTATACGAATAAAAGGTTCTTTCTTTAGATTCTTTTTTTTTAAATTTTGTAAAATATACGGCAAAACTCGTATATAACCTGTTATTTTTCCGAGTAAAACTCGCATAATAATAATAATAATAATAATAATAATATAGGCTGACGTTTAATAAATGCGCGCGCGATTAATTTAATAGACGAATCGCGAAAAACTTCACTTTCAACGTCGATATGAATATGAAAAAATTAATAATAAACATACCTCTATTATGTATTCGGTCTCGTTTTCTCGGTCCAATTTCCGTGTGGTAGTAGTTATGAGACCTGGAAAAAAAGAAAACGGAAACAAAAAAAAATTAGCAATAAAATAGTAAATACAAAAAGAAAACGAATAAATAAACGATAAAGGATATGCGAGAGAAATAAAAGCTATAAATTAATAATTCACGCGGACGATAAATTTGTTTGATTACACTACCGGTTTTAACAAAATGTCATCATTATAATATCGGCAGAGAAAGAGAGAAGAAAAAAAAAATACGACAGCCGAACGAAAAAATAAAAATCGAACAAAAATACTCGGAGAGAATTTATCGATATTACAAAAAAAAAAAAAAAACTAGGAAATTATGTGTGTACATAGCGCGTTAATAATAATAATAATTTAATAACAATTCCCGCATATATGTATTTTTTTCGTATTTATATGTGTTAAATATACAAAAAAGTTAAAGGTCTGTTAATCGATAGAGTAGGTTAATTAGAGAAAAATATTACAATTGTGTGTGAAAACAACCATCGGATTCCCTGCCGGAATTGTACGCATACAGTAAATAATTATAATATACGAATACGATTGTTGGAGCCAACGGATAATGTTCACGACTTAAACCCGTGCGATGTTTCGATGTGCTTTTTGTGTGTATTGTTTTTTTTTGTTTTTCAAACAGGACACGTTTGTAATATAAAAAAAAAAAAAAAAATTCTCTTCTCTACCGTCGCATTAAAACCACACTCTATAACGATACGTATACTTTTTTTTTTGAACGTTAAAAATTAGTACGACATAATTTATAATAGTGTACTTTTGAGCTCGAACGGTGTATGCATGTTATATACACGCGAATTTATTGCAAAATAAATTAATATAAAGAAAAGGCCGGTTAGGTCACAGAACTCCTGTCCGGTCCGGGGGGGGGGGACATTTCAACTTGATTTACGCGTCGTGTAAACTAAATGTTTTTTGACAATAATTTATCCATTGTAATAATTTTTTTTAAAAATCTAATACCCCCCCCCCCACACACACACAAAAACCGGATACGTATTCGAATTTTTCATTATTTTCACGACTATTTTGTACGGATATATCGTACGAGGCGTATTATATTATATACTGGTTTAAATTAAAGGAAAACGTTATTTTTTTTCTTTCGTATTAAAATAATGCCCGCCGATTCAACGTTTTCTCATATTCGTTTCCATTCTTATTCGACGATAGAATTCAGAGAGGAAAACCACAGTCGTTACACGATACAAATCAATATTTAAATCGGAGTCGGCCGCGTCCCGATCGACTGCAGTTGACGGCGATTTTAATAGATACGCGTTTTATAATATTATAACAATCGCCGCGGCGATTATTCTATTCCGGTAACACGCACAAACGCGCAATTACCGGGGAGTTTACGAATGAATAATAAATAATCGATATTGTCGATGGAACAAACGAGTGTCTCTCCCGGGGAATTGACACGAACAATATTACGATGTTTATATTCTCTTTATATTAAATATACGTATATATATAAACACCAATAAATCATTAACGCCGTTAATTAATGTATCGCCGCGGCCCTTTACTTAAGGTGACTTATATCGTACCGAACGGTCATATAAAATATATACAAATCGTCGTGTCTTCTAAATTCAATAATACATCGCCAAGTATAAGTAAACCCTCTCTGTGTACGATACACGTCCTGAAGACTACTTCTCTGTTCGCGGCAATATATTATATCGCATGTATTGACATAATATTATAATATCGCGATAAAACGAGTTTTGTCGCGCGCGTTCGTCGTTATTACAATAATTTACCAATGTCCAGTGGACAGTAATAACGTTTGAATCATGATAATTGCCGCGTGCATCGTGTTCCGGAATTTTAAAATCGTTTCGATTTTCGGATAAAATAAACACCGTTAACGCACTGTTTATGTATCGCGCGCGTTTGTGTTTTATTACGTTTTTCACAATATAATTTACCCTTCTTGCACCCCGGAAAAAATATTATCGATCGCGCATTATAAATAGCTAAAGACGTCCTACTGGTGGAGTTTACACGTTTTTTTTACTATACAGGAATTGAACTTCAAACGATTTATTTAAATCGAAATAAAAATAATTTTATCCGCGTACACACGGTAATAGCAATAATAGTCTTGCCGTTGCCCGTTTACCAATTGCCGAGGAGGAGTGAAATTTCGTTTTTATCGAAAAACGCGATAATTATCGCGGTTTTTTTTTTTTTTTTTTTTTAAATGTTGAGTTATTATTAAAACTCACTCGGAACAATCGCCCAGGATTTTATTTGAATACAAAAAAAAAAAAACAAGAATAGTTTACGGATAAAATAATTGTAAAACTTTTGAAAAATATACGCGAATTATTATTATTATAATAATAATAATAATACGTATTTTTTTTTCTATATACAAACGATATGAATCGGATGAAAAGAAAACCGGATACTTTTTTTTTTTTTTTATCTCTACATATATTATTATTGTTATGCAATTTTCGTTAGTAGTTAATGTAATAATTAACCAACCGCAATCGTATACACACGTGCACACAGCAGAGTTCCTATTTAAAAAGCGCCAAACGGATATAAAACACACTCACGCGATTTGACAGCTAGGTGAATATTATTAAAAAGAGACTACGACGACGCGTTGTATTCTAGACGTTCAAAATGCCGTCACGGTATTCGCGATATAAGAATATAATATACGGTAATATCGAATGGAATTTATTATTTTCGTTTTTTTTTTTTTTTTTATAATTTATATTTTCCAACAACGTAATTTTTTTACAGTTTATGTCAACATTGTGTAACCCCGTTTGAAAGACGAACACGATAGTCAATTATAAGAGAATATTAAAATATTCCGATACGCAGAAATCGCGGAAGACATGTTTGAATTGAAAACCAGGGGAAAAAAAAAATAATAATAATAAAAAATTAGTTTTGTTTTCGTTATGGAAATATACACAGAGTTATCGAATGCGCGCAGTAACGTCAAGCGTATAGCGTCGTATGCGCGAGGTGAAATGAAATGAAAAAAAAAAAAAACATTTTTGTTTCTTTTCTATATACGTATATATAACCGCGAGATTCGCGTCGATAATAACCACCACTACCGTCGGAGACGAGAAAAAAAAATATATTTGCCGCATCGCGCGTGTGACGGTGTGTAAAACAAAAAAAAAATAAAATACGTCGATGACGACACACGATATAATTGATGTATTCGTATAATTGAAATACGCGTAAAAAATGTCCACTACGTACGTGTGTCGAGGTTTAAAAAAAAAAAAATACTTTAATAATAATTTTTTTTTAATTTCGAAATAAGCGGCGAAAACCAGGATTGTGTTTTTTTCCCAATATTTACTAAAAAAAAAAAAAAAAAAAAAAAGAAAAGCGTACACAGAATTCAAAACATTTTCCTTTTTGTTAATTAAACATCGCGTTTATAGTAGGATGCAAAAACCAAAAAAAAAAAAAAAAAAAATCGATCGAACGGAATAAATTTCGTTCCCCCCCCCCACTACCATTATAAAAATACAAAATCGTAATTAAATATTAATTATAAGTGTTCTACCTCGGGGACGTTTTTTTTTAAAACAACACTACTACTACTGTTCTCGTTGCCGCAATGCCGATCGTCGAATGGCGTTTTTCAAGTAACATATTATGAGTTATATGTCAAAACGTCATTCCACCAAATACCGACGACTGTCGCTGCGCGTTTCGTACGACCGCGTCCTCAAAGAATAATATAATTTACCGACAACGACGACGCCGGGGAAACTTTTCGATTTTCCATTTCTTTTTATTATTCATATACGCGTGGTATGATTCGGTATAATTATTACGTACGCGAGTCTTCCGTCGAGTACCGCGTTTGCATACACGTATAAGCGAAGGAACGCGTGCTAAAAGGAGTGCGCACACGCGTGTCTCGGCGGCCGAGTAAATGAATTTGTCGTGCGTTTCACGCGTTAACGGCCACGGGGCGTCGTTTAATTAAAAAACTTTTTTTTCCCCCCCCCCGGTCGGAAAAATACGTCTCGCGCCACTAATTCTCGTGCACGAGGTCGTCGTCACCGTCAAAAAAAAAAAAACGATTCCGACGAGTATATACATACATACGAGACGGAACGATTTTCGCCGGAGATGACGGGGGACGAGAAGACAGATGAGAAGACGCGGGGGGGGAGGCAGGAGGCGACCGGGATGTGGACGACGGACGAGCCGTGCGATAATAATCGTCCGAAAAGCGGTATAAATCGAATTTAATGAAATTCTCTATTGATTCGTACGAGAGCCCGCGCGCGCACCTATACGTATTTTATTGTATATAATAAAATACTTACGGCGCTTCGATCGCCGAAGTCTGTACCGTCATCACAGCCGTCGGTCGTCGGCGGTTTGAATTATTTATATTTTACTGACCGACGACAGACGCGCGACTTGTGGGGGGGGGGGAGAGTTTTGGATTAACGTTTGGAATTCGTTCGAGAAATGAACGGAACGGGGGTCAAAAGATCAAAGGAAAAAATTATACCGAGATCATCAACGGCAGGGCACTGTTGTCGCCGAGTACGTTAAAAATCCGATGCGCGCGCGTATCACACAACAATACGAGAATGCGAGAGAGCTGAAGAATATCGACACATCTATTCGAAGACGATATATACGTAAGAGTACGGCGCAGAGGGCGGTATTTGGCACTAAGTGAAAAATCATTAAAGACCCGGCGCACTGTAGAGTACATTCTTCTTGTTTTTATTACGCGAGTTCACTACTGCGGGAGGGAGGGGGACACTGTTTTTGTTTTTTTTTTTTTTTTTAAATAAATTATTTAATAAAACAAATAATAAAAGTCTAAAGTAATTTTATTAATAAAAAAAACGGATGTAAAACATCCGGATACGAGATATCGGGGTCACGGAATCATAGTCCTAAAACGACGCTTTTCGCCGGCGGTATTGTAAATATGTTTGAATTCGTTTCAATCGTCACACACTATCTCACATCTCATATTACGCTACTATTAACCAATTCACGCGTTCAACAAATATTCGAATAAGAGTTACAAAAGAATACAATTTAGTATCATTATTTTTGTTGAATAATTGAATTTATTATATTGCTAATAGTTTTTATTTATACTATATACTCGTATCACAAAAAAAAAAAAAAAAAAAAATTTCAAAAGTGGGTCGCATGTATATAAAAAAGTTTGGCAACCTCCGTATTACGTTAAACCGTTCGACGGCCAGAGATATCCCGAAGAGATTATACGCAAGGGATTTTTATTGTACATAAACTACTAGTAAAAATTGTATTTCTTTAATCACGACCTTACTTATCTATACGAATCGCGGATTATAGAAGCGTTTCGTCGTGTACACACACGATAAGGGAATAATAAAAAAGAATTTTGTAGTTTATTTTACCAGTGCTTGGAGTGATCGTAAACAGCGAATGAGGATTGCCGGCGGTGATTTTGTACGTGATCCTCGTGTCGGATAAATCCGCGTCGGACGCTTCCAATTGTATGATCGCCGTGTTTGGCGGCGCGTTTTCTTTCACTCGCGGATAGTAAACAGGAGCACTGGTCAGTGGTACGTTGTCGTTTACGTTTTTCACTTCAACGTAGACCTGTGCACAGGGTAAAACATTAATTTTTAACAATAATAATTGTATATAAAATCGGTATTCCGTTCAGTATTTTTCGAAAATGCGCGTATCGTTTATTATTATTTTTCACAAATCGAGCGTTTTTGTTTTTACGTTCATAATATAATTCCAACAACGAGCGAACGGGTCCGGCCGTTTTGTCTGTCGGATAATTCTTCACTCGCTATACCACAACAGCAGCGGTACTCGAAATATTTATATTTCCAGTGATTTTTAATATTTTAACTTCCGTATGTACCTGTGTATGCATACACACATAACATCGCGGTATACTGAAATGATCGTGTGTGTATACACATTTTGTGTGTGGAATCGTTTTTGAATAATATTGAACGGGGCATTAAAAAAAAAAAAGAATTAAGTTAATTTTTATTTTATTTTCGACCACATTATTTTCAACCACATAAAAATATTCATTCGAAAAAATAAAATACTCGGAATACTCGAAAAGTAATCGAGAAATAATTTGTATACGAAAATTTTACTTTGAAAATTACGCACGTGGATATTCTCCTTTGAATTAACGATAATAATAATAAATAACGATGTGAAACTGTGCACTTGTCCGACGATTTTCACTTGTTTTCTAGCAACTAGCTCAGGTAAAAAAAAAAAAGTGAGAATAGCGAGCATTAGGATAGGTCAGGTGATATTGCCATAATTTTAACGAACGATTCTGGTAGCATAAAGTACCTATATAAATAAGTTCATTTAAATATATTTATAGGCCATATTTTCAAACATACGCTGTTAATTAAAAGAAATGAAAATTATTTAACGTAGTGTGAATGTTTTTTGAAGTTAGTGACGAATGTTACGACGTACTTGAAAAATATTAAAAAAAAAAAAAACGAAGCGAGTTACACTAAAGAAAGCCCAGATTTCCAGCGAAAACAGCTCACTAATACGATAACGACTTTTATATTATAATAGGCACACAGACGGAAATATTATGATGACGCGTTATTAAAATCATTTGCGTTTTAATAGTGATATATTAGTAAAATTGTGTTACGCGTAATATATAAATATATACATAGACATTATACAGTGTAATATAACATATTACGTACATATAGTGAACATATTACCACCATACATCGTTTTAGATTGCTGTTAAAATAGAGAACACGCTAAAAGTTCCGCTATTGTTGGTTATAGACTTTTAATAACAGTTGCGATACTTTTAATGACAACAAAAATCGATTTGGATAACTCAATATAAAATAAATTAACGATTAAAGTTGTTAACAGTAATAAAAGTTTAAATAGTCAAGAAGAGAGTAAACATTTTTTTTTATTATATAAGTTTTTTATGTGCACATAAACGTATTATGTACAAGAAGAAAATAATGACAATTCAATTTATTATATAATATCTACGGACTGATAAATCGTAAAATATATATACCATATAAATTCGCATTCGAATTTCAAACAGACAACATTATTTGTATATAATAATGCTTGTACCAAATAAAATTTGCGATTAGATCGCATTTTACGGATTGTAAATATCTTACGATCTAAAAAAATATTAATTTTTTCCCCCTAAAGTCCAATATAAAGGTTTTTTTCGAAAAGATTACATTTTCACAAATTCTATATATTTTTATGATTGGAATCTCGTTCAATTCAAACTTAAAAGGATTTGCAAAAGTATATTTAAAATACTAACGGGGTTTTTTTCTTTTTTTTTGAGAAAGTTGTTTACTATATTTATATAAATAAAATGTGTTCGATTAAAATTGCCGATTTTTTTCTCTTTATACTCGATATTTTATATACAACGATAATAATAATAAATTAATTATTATTGAACTTATAAACGAAAAAAAAATTGTTTACCTATATTTTATTAATATTTTGTTAGTTTACAGATTTTCGTTACTGTTTACTTAAAATAAATATAATTTAAAGCGTATTTTATAAATTAAAAAGATGTTTATCTCGAAAATAAGGGATATTGATTTTTTTCGTATCAATTTTTAGCAATTTATTATTATACAGCGTGAAGTGCGTATATTTTGTACATAAATCGGTAACTTTTTTTTTATATAGTTATTTCCGTTTCGGAGTTATATTATTATTATAAGTAATGGCGACAATCCTTGCGTATGAGTGTTGCGACAAAGTAGGAACGTGGCGAATCTCTTGAACCGGGTGTAATATAATTCGAAAAATAAAGATAAATATGTACCCAATACGTACGTTATTCGTCTATGTATATACACATATATGTGCAGTATAAATATAATATTATTGCGAGTTTTAAATATTTTCGCAATAAATACCGACGCATTGTCATATGTATGTATAACCGGATTATCAAATAGAATAATCTGCAATTTTTCTAAAAAAAAAAAAATTTTTAAAAGTATTAACAAGTGGAAAAATAAGAAATAAAATCCGTCGACATTAAAAAAAAAAAAAAAAGATATATATATATATGAAAACGAGGAGAACGGCGAGGTGCAGCCGAATGGGCGCAAAATCGTTTCACAAAGGGACGATAAATTCGATGTCTAAAAAGAGCAATTTCAAAAAAGCTTATACATTTATAAATATTTCAAAAGTCGGCCATCCAGAAGAGCTCTCTACACGAGCATTAAGAGTTAAACCCCGTCGTCGGTCTGGCGTAAGAAGAACATATAACTAATTAATGCAAATGTGCTGAATATTCGCACACACACACATGTAGTAATAAATGTAATATGTATATGTAAGCGTAGTACCTCGAGACGAGAGTGTAATGGAACGGTCGCATGGTCAAAAGCCATCACGGTCAGCCAATACGACGATTTGGTCTCCACGTCTAAAACGACCATCGTTCTGATGTTTCCTGTAACAAAAAAAAAAAAAAAAAAACACACGCGATTATAAGATTATCGATTCGTTTATAAATTGTAAATAATAAAGACGAATAATTTTTAATTAAAAAATTAAAAAACACTCGCGTACATTTCCATATTCGCGTGTCGTCAACACGCACACGTTTCGTAAAATCGAACCGACAAGTTTGTGACAAGTAAAATAATCCCGTCCGTATTCGAGCGTTTCGTTCTGTACGTTTTCCGTTATATCGTAATTCGATTAGATCGAAGCCCTTATTCTGGAACGCGTTAAGGATAAAACGCAGACAGCTTGTCTGGATAAAAAGGGAAATATTTACACCTTAACGAACGTTGACGGAAAACGCGAGACGTATATACGCGTATATAAAGCGTTTAAAACTTACAATTATAACGAAAACACAACTATATGGTACACGTGTATACAGAGTACACTCGGTGTGTGTGTGTGACGTTATCACATAAAAAAAAAAACGCAATCTCTGAGAATATTTATTATTATTTTCAGGAATTTTATTATTAAATAATTTCGATTTTTTTTTTTTTTTTTACATACGATAAAGCGCGTTACAGAGATCACGTCGGGCGGTACAGGTTTCCCATTGTGAATCCACGGAAACATAATTGTTACAAGTGATATTATGTACGGAATGGCGAAAACGACAAAGTCGTACAAGTATATTATTACCTTTATCAGACGTCATCGTCTACGAAAAATACAATAATATTATTTTCCCCGGTCGGATTACATTGAACGAATCACACACGAGAGATAGCGTTCGTTGTGTGATTATCGCGCGGGGCTTCGACGTTCCGAATTGCGTGTTTTGTAGTTCATCACGACGAGTAGCCGCCGCTCAAATAACTGCGACAGACGGATCGATCAATAATAATCGCGACGATCTCGTTGGCATTCGATCCGATACAAGACAATTATTTTATATAAATTACCTTCGCCGTACGCGAATAATAATAATCACAACATAACGGCGCTGGTGATATTACGAGCATAGCGGGGTTTAAGTAAGAAGTACATGGTGGTATCGCGCTTTCCCATCGGCCCGAGGTATTAACCAGATTTGTGTATTATAACCAGATCCGATTCTACTAGACAATGTCGTATATGTATTATTTCACTTATATACGTCCTTCTTATAACCCCTTTGCTCCCGACAGGCATCAGCATCTATCCGCCAATTAACTTTTCAGCTCTGGCACGTAGTCAAGAAACTGACCCGGAACTCCGAAACCTTCTAGATCACGGTTCAGCTCTCCGCCTTGTTAAAGTCCCTATTCCTGGATACGATGAATCTCTTTATTGTGATACAAGCAGTGATCATCCTCGCCCGTACTTGACGCCTAACTTCAGACGTCAAGTCTTTGATAATATTCACGGCCTCAGTCATCCTGGAGCAAATACTTCAAGACGATTAGTTTCCCAACGTTTTGTTTGGCCATTAATGAACAAAGACTGTCGGAATTGGTCTCGTTCCTGTCTTCAATGTCAGCGAAGCAAGGTCTCTAAACACATTTCTGCGCCACTTGGTAATTTTACTGTTCCACCAGTCCGTTTCGCACATGTTCACATCGACTTAATCGGTCCTCTTCCCTACTCGAATGGATTCAGATACTGTTTAACCGCAATAGATCGGTACACCAGATGGCCGGAAGCTACACCTTTGCAAGACATAACTGCTGAAACTGTTGCTAAAGCACTCGTTTTCTCCTGGATTGCGCGCTTTGGCGTTCCATTTCAAATTACTACGGACAGAGGACGACAATTTGAATCTCAACTTTTCCAGTCACTAGCTAAACTATTCGGTATTTCCTTGGCTAGAACAACTAGTTATCACCCACAGTCAAACGGTCTTGTTGAACGCTGGCATCGCTCTCTTAAAGCTGCCATTATGTGCCATGAAGATTCTTCCTGGTCAAACGCTCTACCATTAGTGCTCCTTGGTCTACGCACTGCCTGGAAAGCTGATCTCAAATCATCAGTCGCAGAACTAGTGTACGGAGAGACATTGCGAGTCCCTAGTGAGTTTTTATCTCCACCCAATCTCTCCTGAACCTTCAGACTTTGTGGAGAATCTCCGAACCGTCATTTCCAAACTTCGTCCCGTTCCAGCATCACGTCACTCAAAAAGTCGCATTTTTGTTCATCAAGATCTAGCAACATGCACTCATGTCATGCTACGCACCGATTTGGTTCGAATCTCTCTCCAACCACCTTACACTGGACCTCATCTTGTTCTTACTCGTAGTGACAAGACTTTTGATATTTTGGTTAAAGACAAGAAGACGACGGTGTCTATTGACCGCCTTAAACCGGCTTACTTCATCACAAACCCGTCCAATTCAACTCAACGTTTTTCAAAAATACCAGCCGAGGAAGAATTTTCCAACTCGTCCATTGATGATGCGACTTCCACGAACAGACCTACGGTAACAACTCGATCAGGACGTCGTGTTCGGTTTACCAATTTTTTTCAAGCATAGCAACACACTTCCCAGGGGGGTGATGTGGCGAGTGCCGAGAATATTCTAGAGCGATCGCGCCGCGCGGCAGTTAGCTATTGTCGCGTGTCGGGTGGAACGTTCTAGAATATTCGTACGCGCCGCCTGTCGCCGCCCCGAGAATATTCTACGGCCTATATAAAGCGCCACAATCGGACCAAGTCCAACAGTACCGAGTCTGTACCTTATCGCGTCGTCTTGAGTTTCATTTGTTACGTTTATTTATGTAATATAAATATACAGTTTAAATTGTATTAGTTTAGTGTACTCGTATTTTACTTTCCCTTTACACACAAACTACATAAGTATTAATAAATATATTATACGATTGATCGCTCGGTTAACGTCAAACTAAACACACGCGACACAGCGCATCCGTTATATATACCACGATAAAACAGGAAAAGAAAATAATTACCAGATAGCGCTATGACACAACAAAGAGGGGATGGCCACGTAGAAAAACACGTATAAATAGCGGTGCGCAACTAATGGACCGCTCAGTGTAGCTTCGGCGGGCAAATGCAACCTAACGTTGTTCGCCTCTCCCCGCGGCAAAAACACCGTGTGTGTGTGTACGTATATCACGCACAAACGGTGTTACTCGTTTAATCAAGTCTAGTTTTTCTCGTTCATTTTATATCGAACATCAATTAGGAAATGATCTCGAATGGACTTAATTTATACAAGTTTATTAGTTGTAAACACTCGTTCTTCGTAATACACCTACTCATCCCATAATATTACGAGTTAGAATTATAAATGAAATACAATACGCCTTCGTTATTCGTATGAAGGGTTTTGCTCG
Source organism: Chaetogeoica ovagalla (assembly GCA_032441825.1). NCBI lineage: Eukaryota > Metazoa > Arthropoda > Insecta > Hemiptera > Aphididae > Chaetogeoica > Chaetogeoica ovagalla. Next base: position 3,708,503 of record CM063732.1, on the reverse strand, counting down.
TCACGAATGCCGTTTATATTGAAAGGATGGTCTCTTTGTACATCGATCGCTTCCGCGACTCGCGGGCCGTTTACGTTGGTCCATCATCACCTTAACGCTTGTAATCGAAAATATCTACAGCGACTAGTCGAAAACCTGTGGATCATTATGAAGTAGAAAATATACTTCCAACGCTACCACGCTAATTGATTATCGTCGTCTCAGTTCCCTTATCAGCGAACATTTGAACAAACGCGTATACGAGAGGTACACGTGCAGTACACCGGGTGACAGATGTAATTATTCTATGTCTACAGGGACAGGGGAGGTTGCACGTTTTCCAGTAGAAATATAAATCCTTTTACCAGAAAACCGCCATCACGCCGCATGTTCTGACCTCTATAAATCAACGTTGATCGCGCGCGGCGCGCGTGTAACAGAAATATAAAATTTGCCTGTTTTTATTTTCGTTCCCATTTTACCCCTGCACTTTAACAACGCAACTGCTACTAGCTGATACACACAACGTGTATCGTATATATTTAAGTTTCTATTTACGCTTTTCCCTCCCGGATTTCGTACAAGACGAACGGTTTAAATGTGTATTTCTTACTGCTTATATAAATATATGTGTAAACACATAAAGAAGAATCCATAAAATTTGTCATGACGATGTGGTTGGCGAAAAGACACAATCGTGTTCCGACTGTTTTAGGACCAAATAATGGCGCGCGGTGGTGACTGTTAATACGGACAATTTTAGGATTTTGTGTGTAAAACGAGTTACCGCTGTGACCGTTTAAATTTCTATAGAGACCTATAATTATCTACAGAAATCTCTAAAGTTTTACTGACCACCACGAGTTATTTTATATAGAAATTTGTCGAGGATTATTATATAATCCTTCAAGTCAAATAATAACCTCCTAAATTTTTCATATCATCGAAATTCTAAAAGAACGAGTATTGCGGCGCAGAGAAACTTTACACCTAAAAGAGAGGCAATTAGTGTGTGGGGAACAATTGAACAAACGAAAAATATCGTGTATCCTTTAGATTGAAATAAAAAGTTCTAAATATATGAAAGAGAATGGTTGTTTTTTATCAAAATAAAATCAACAATTTTATACGAGATTGGTGGAAATTTTGCCGAATTAAACTTGGACCAAGATAACGGGCAAATCATGAAAAGTTATGCACGATTCGCAAGTGTGAAAGGAAATCTCACTAGACGAATCTTCTTCAAATTGCGTGTGAAGGTAGACGGTTAAAGGAGCTGGAAAATGTTTGACTGCCACGGTATTTCAAATACCGAATTACTGAATCGAAATATAATCAGCCGACGACGTCGGGAGACGCCGGGTATACGACACAGCTGTATGTATATATTGATTCAAGTCAATTAATGTGGACAGAAAATCGAGTTATTATAAAACTTTGAAATAAGTTGTATTAAAATGTTGGAAAACAGATGTTTATTCCATTCAGATGAAAAGTTTCGAAATCTTTACTATCAAACTACTAAGTATAGGAAAAAACATAATGAACTCAATTTGAGCGCGCATTAATTTTTGATGAATGTTTAACAATTCTATTAATATTAATTAGTCAATTATAAAGTTACAACATAAGTCGATATTAAATGTAAATGTATTTTTGTTAAAAAAGATCAAAATGATATGACGTTTATATTCGTGTAAGATATTTTCAAAATAAACACAATTAATTAAATTTGTTATTTTTAGAGATAGTTCAGACCACGTTTCAGCGATAAAAATTTTTCAAAAGTACAATACTTATATAGTCACATTAATTAAAAAGTAATTTAGTAATACCTAATTAAACAATTTAAATATATACCTATCAACAAATTTCGTTTATAACAAATAAATTTATAAATCAGTGTTATAATTAAGAAAATATTGCCATATTGTGTAGTATCAGTTAAATTATAAATTTACGTAGAATTATTATTAGTTAAATAATAAAATAATAAAAATTTATACTATTCTATGTCGTAAAAAATGTGTTTAAATACATATAGTATTTATACATATTATAACTTAAAAATATAACAAATACATAAGATTTACAATACGTACACGGGGGATGTTACGTTCGTTTACGAATAATTAATATATATTATAGTAGGTATGTGTGAAGAAATAAAATTAAAATTTTATTGGTAAATGTACTAATAAATACATATGTATTATTATTATTATTACAAAAAGAGAAAATTGTTTCCAGAATTTTAGATCTAGAAAGATTAATATTCGATTTATAACAATAGGGGCACGCAATAATAATAATAATAATAATAAAAAATATAATACGACGGGCAATGAAGGGATAATTTTTTCGTAGTTACAACGTTATAATATTCATGCATGCGCGACTGGTAACGTTTTAGACGTATAAAAATTTTATTTTTTTTATGCAAGTTTAATATAATATTTCATCGAGCTCAGCTGCCTGCAGTAGTAATCGTAGTATAGTTTCCATGATAATAGTGGTACATATAAAAAACGATCTTATCGGTTCGCGATGAAATTTATTTGATATTTTATTTATAAAAAGTTCTAAATGCTTGAATTAAAAAAAAAAAAGAGTGTTACTTTTTTTGTGTGATTCGTATACAGTATCGCATTTTATAAAATATAAAGTTATTTAAAATAAGCTGGTACACATTCACGATCATTACAAGTATAACCGTGTACATGTATATACTCGTAGTGTAGACAAATTGTCTGTCGTAAAACGAAGAACGGAAAACCGATTAGGTATCTCTATTTTTATATATAATAATCGTTTATTATCTTGTACAGAATAACAAAGACAAATACATTTTAATACAAAATAAGAAAGTGTCGCAACAATTATTGTAATGGAAAAAAAAATAATAATGATCAGAGTAAACTTATATAATATTCGTGCCAATTCATAAGTATATATACCCTACCGAGGCAACCTTGCCCCCTACCGTATATGTAACGATTGGCCATATCGGTTTTACAGAAATCGGACACCGCGGGAAAAGCAAACGTTTTCAATTCAATTTTATACGATCGACTTTTATTTATCCCACCGATTCAAAAGACAAGTATTCAAACACGCGGTCCGCGAAATGCTTGAAAAATATTTCGTTTATTTTCTTTTCTATTAACGAATTTTAGTGATCGTTTTACACTGACATTATGAAAATACCTTTGACGTATAATTATTATTGTGGTTGGAAAAACAACAAATTATTTCACGTCACTTCGTCATTAAATTTCGAAGAAAAACGTAATAATAATTTAATTTTTTTCGGATTTTCATTACAAATAAATAAATAAATAATACAATAAGACGGTTTTATCAATGATATTCTGCAGATTGGTACTATTAATTTTTTTTTCAAACATTAAAATTAAATATTTCCGATCGAATGAGTTCGATTGGAAAACGGTATTATTTTTGTCTTTTTATTACGTGAATTGAGTATGTATGTTATTTGAACAAATTATTATTATTATTATTATAATTGAATAGCTTTTAAATCTGATAACGAGAGAGGAAGAAAAGAAAAAAAAGACGAACAGCAATAAGAAATAAATATAGGCGATTTGATTAAATTAAATGTACTATCAGCAATAAATGAGCATTTTAAAAATGTTCAGTAAAAAATAAAAAAAAGAAGCGTTTCTACATAGCTCCTATATTCACTTTCAATCGTATCTTTTTTTTTCATCATTGACGTACTATATACGTATATATATAGCTGTCTCGTTACGAATTTAAATCGACTCCTATATACACTTTGACGTTCACACGAAACCGGAGAAGAAGTATTTCAATGTTATTTATATATTTCTTTATTTTTTTTTTGCAGTGAAATTCTATTTACTTTTTTGTTTTTTATACATCCAAATCATTTTTATATTGCCTACTAATATATATATATATATATATATACGATAATATATATATATATATATATATAAATGTACGCGTATCTACAATAAAAAAAAATATACATATATTTTATTAAACGACGTCCCCGGCGCGACACGAATGTATCGTATTTGCCTACTACAACACACAGAGCGAGCGCCGTTAACGCAATAAATTGAGAGGCGGCACGTCATATTTTCCCAAAATCGAATCAATTATTATTATTATTATTTTATTATTATTATTATTATTATTATTATATAGGTGTGTATATTATTTTATACACTTACAGCGAATTGAAATTAAAAAAAAAACCACTACGGTTATTGAAAAACACACGTAGTTTTTTTTTATAAAAAAAATTTATAACGTAATTCCTAATAATCCGGAATATTAAACACAATTATTAAACACACGCATATGTACACGTATATTTTTAAATAGTTTATAAATATGAAAGTATCGGATTAACGACATATTGCGATACAGGAAAATTGTGCAAAAATTTGTGGAAATTTATTGAAAAATATATGGTAGTCGTCAGTGAACAAAAAAAAAAAAAAAAAAGCATCGATAAAAAAAACGAAATCCGTAAAAGTGTTAAATTGCACTTAGTTATACGTTATAGTTAAAAACGTTTAATTTTTATTTTCCGATACTTTAACACAACAACGACGTCGATCTGCGTTCTTTAACAAAACGCGTTTGTCTCATATGACCCAATATTCGAAGTTTTCTTCCTTTCTTTTTCTAAACGCGCAAGTAAACGTTAATCCGTCTATTATCCGTCCCAAAATACTATTACTATTTTAACCACAGAACAAAATTTAATCGAAAAGTACGGGGGTTTTTTTTTACATTTTTTATTACGTTTAAGTACATGTTTATAAGTATCAGTACTTATCGAAAAATCGAAATGCTCTCTTTAATATCACACGAAATTCAATAGGTACGTCCATGTATTATTATTATTTGTATAGTTTTTATTATTAATGGTACACGCGTATAGCGAGAACGCGTGCGCATAAATCTTTCGTTAAGCTACCCTTAGCTATCGTAAATCCAAATTGAGTAACAAGCTTAAATTTGGATTATAATGTACCCGTTTATGATCGTAGACGAGTCCCATAGGTCTTGTATACAACTCGTGTAGTAACGCGTAAATCCTGTTTTCTTGTTCGGTTATTTTTTTTTTGTCGAAATGAAAAACGGACCGTGCCTAGGGTTTAAAAATAAGAATAATAAAAATCGACGAAACGTTTTGGTCTTTTGCACAAACAATTTTTATATACGTACGGTACGATACAGAACGTAAAATAAAGAAGAAAAAAAACGAAAAAATAAACTTCTAGTCTCGATACGGCGATATGACGTTATATTATGTAACTTCGATAACACAAACTGACTGGAAAATTATTTCTATAGTAGTAATACATGCGACGAGGTTCTAATTATTGAAACAGAGACGATAATTACGATTTATGTCTCGAAAATGTCTCGTAACGAAACGTGGCGGCCACTGCATGTAGTCACAAATAGTTTCCAAACGTCACAAATTAAGCGTTTTTAAAATGTCGACATGTTACTCGAGTGTGTACATCATTATATATTTGAAAAATATATTCGATTAATTCTCTATAATAACGATGGCTCGTATGCAAAGACTGTTACTTTTCATTTTTTTTGTCTTACATAAAAATTTATAATAGTGTACCGTTCTATTCGTGTACGGTAGATTGAAACGCATATACAGCGATAGCGTTTTTCTTTTTAACTACGCCAAGTTTATTTCGGTTATCACAACGCGGTTGTCACGATGGTCATCTGATCATAAATTTTACTGGTTGGACCTGCGTTTCCTCAACGGTTTAATATAATATAATACAACGGTTATTTATACTTTCCGAGATTAATAAACAATTCAGTCTCGTACACCGTTCGCAGTGTTCCTCCTTTTTTTTTTTTAATGCACGTAACTTGACCTAATGCGTCTGTGTAATTAGTTTCTCGTTTGATTCTATAATTTTTTTTCTCCAATATTAATTAATATTCGAATTTGCTTCTTAATTATCACTATTCTTTCTCTACACTTCTTTTAACTAATCCGTTGTCATTGTAATCGTATTAACTATTTATTTCGCTTTAGGTCTATAAACGACGTTTACTACGACGTTGTTTGTCACCCGTTAAGTACAAAATATAATGAAAATCGAGTAAAATCGTATATACATTATTTTTGTTACTGCGTCGTCACGATGACGTAATGATGAAGTCGGTTCACAGTAATTAAGTTTATTATGTTTACATTAAATATTTTGTCACCGTCACGAGTACACTACACTATATGTATATATAAAATATAATTCGCGCGCATTAAACAACAGTATTTTAACCGTATATCATCTCGTCATTATACGCGTTATATACGATCCTCGCGCACGTATCAGATCTGTACGTTTCGAATGGTACTCGTAGTTTATAAAATAATATCGAGTCGATTTCTCGGGAGAGTTAGAGTTCTTTAAAGTATACACACACAACCAGGCGAATTACGTGCTACGCGTTTAGCGAACGTGACGCGTCGAATCGTCAAGACTTGAATATTTCAAAGAAGAGGAAAATTGATCAGCGCCATTACCAACACAACAACGTGTATTTCTGTCTTTATACCGATGATCTCATCCTTTTCCATCGTCGATTCAATCAAAAATTACGAGAACGGAAAACCACTTCGACGTCTCCGTTTTTTTTTCTTTCCAAACTAATTTCCCTTATAATAAATGGTTCCCATTAAACCACATTAGCTCAGCGGGGACTTAAATGTAAGTAGTCCTAACACGCGAGCAAGTTTGGATCTCCTTCATCATCCTGTATCCTTTGTCCAACTGCGGCGGCGATGAAAATTGTGACTACCGTCATTTGTTAATTAAAATTAATATCCAACATAATATCGTAACGGAATAATTAAAAAAAAAATTTTTTTCCCCTTTGAACCAACTTTCTCCTACATATAGATGCTCTAATAATGTCGCCCTTATTAAATCAGTCTTAACTTTTGTCTTTGAAAGTGGCTTTAGAATTATTTAACGACTACACAGGGCTTCGTGCTAAAAACAACGCGTGTTAACAATATAATCTTTATACATCAATAAATCCTAATGCGCACCAGTTGAAATGTTATACATTTTTATTTCTTCTTCTTCTTCAAAAAAAAAAAATCGCTACAAGAGTCTGACAACAGTGTTCCTGGACGAAGAGTACAAAAATGGGAGAGAGCAAGGAAATATGATTTAATTTTTTTTTTGGAGGTCTTATTTTCCATTGTTTTTTTATTTAAAAATAAAAGACAATTTACAATTTCTATAATAAACAATAAGTGAATTAGAGAGTTTGGTTTGCATAACAACGAGTGATATGATAAGGAAATCACTCGTTGGCAATACCTTTTAATTAAATCATCAAGCCAATTTACGACCATTTACGATTTAGTGTCTACGTTATGGGGTCTTTTCGGCAGACTGTGATGGAAGACATCATAACAGGGATACGCAGTGAATTGCGGGTGAGAGTTTATTATTTTGCTGGAAACGTTTATGAATTATTTGGGCGAGTTCGCTTGTTGTTTCTAACTTTAAGTCGTCGTGACAAGGTGAGGTTTGACACCGAGGAGCGTGCGCGCGTTATTAGACCGAGTGCGAAATTGACCCGAATTGGTCTGCGATTTTAGTAGATGGTCCCCGGATCGCAATTCCATATGACCGAACTGCTGATTGTCATACGACTCTCGTGGTTGTCTTGTAAATTAGAAGTTTGTTTTGGATATAAGGAGATGATGTAATCGGACGATTTTCTTTTTTCCCTAACACGCGACGACCTCGCGTTAAGCGTTTGTATCCAAAAATGCGTGAACGAGTGTAATTACTGTTGTTAATTATTGTCGCAAGGATATAAACAGGAATTGTAGACGACAGTATTGTCGGGTGGAAGGGAGAGATAGATTTGATTTAATTCTTTTAGAGGTTTCGTTCTCGTGTAGAATAGAATTGATGCAAATTCTCGAATTTAAACAATCCAATTTTCCAAACGATGATGATAATATCTCAATAATGCCATACGATTTGTACTATATACGTATTATCAAAGTACGACATTGCAATAACATTACGTAATTTTGTTGACGGTTTTAGTAGAACCAAATGTTATGTACCGTACCAAGAACGATGGCGAGAAATCGAATCTCGGATATAGAAAAAAAACATCTAATTACAGTGTTATCGTTTTGTGTTATATACAAATTGTAAATTATCAATTACTATATAGTTCAGTACACGTTACGATGATTATGATTCGAATGTAGTAGCACTTTTCTATTTGACAATAATATTACTACGAAAAGATAAGAAAAAAACTGTGTACGTTCTATAACGTTTTTATATTTTATAAAAATGTATATATATATAAACATTTTTATTTTTTAAAGTGTATACCGGAATAATACGTTTAAATATATAATTTATTATAAAACTGAAAACATACTAAATTTAGATTGATTTATTTAATAATAATAATAATAATAATAATAATAATAATAATAATAATAATAAAAATAAAAATAATATAAGAGTTAACGTTTTCTACGAAAAAAGTATCTTTAAGGACAAATTAATTGAAAAAAAAAAATCTCAATCCTTTAATAATATATTATATGCCATTTCGTTAATGCGTTAAATTTTTTTCGCTAAATTTCAACAAGAATCGCGAAAATCAAATCGCGTGTATTGGGGTTTGTTTAATCTGGAAATCGTTAATTTCTCTCTTTTCTTTACATTGGAAGTTAAAGCGCGTTTGCCGGTTACACGCGCCATCGTATATATTGTAGTTAAGTCTCTCGGATTTTCGAATGGACGCTGTAAATTATTATACACAGAAACGATAGATATTATACACGAATAACACCAAGTACGAGCACGAATTCGTCGAATATTATATCTCTCATCTGCGGGGCGACTCTCGCCCGGAGTTTTTGATTAATGCGACGCGTTTTTGGTGGCGAAATCTGCGCTAATTTGCAATGATTTACAGTTGAAACATGTTTCACCGTCGAATTTCTTAATACTAATCGTATTCTTAGAGGATAAGAAAAAAATTGACCAAACGAAAAAATATTATTTTATACGATTAGTATATTCAGTTTATAACTCAAAGAGTGAGGAGAAAATCGATAAAATATTTGTTTTTTTGATAAGAATAAAAAAAAAACATGTATATTTTGAAATCTTTAGAGGGGGGGGGGTTTTCTACAAAGAAATTTCCAAATACCGACCGTCAATTTCCGAGAGTGTACCATTTGATATTAATGTCGAAAAACGCGCGCGAAGAAAACAAAAAGTGAACAAAATGCCGTACGGTTTGGGTAACGGGTTTTTTTTTTAGATTTATATGTATATGAAAAGCAATAGTATGGTAATTTTTTTCCTACTTCTCGTGTGGTGTCCGCACAAAGCCTTATAATATAGTAGAACACACACCACTCATACCCTATTCCGACCGCGCAAATCCGAATCCGAAATAGTGTTTGTGTGTGCGCGCGTGTAGTTCTACGTGAAAATTCACGTAGAAAAAACATAAATTCACAAACGTTTAAATTATTTTTTTATTTTTTTTTTTAAGTACAACACGAACAATACTACAAGGATTTCGAAAAGAAATATAACCCGATTTTCTTTTCCCCGTTTAATATAAATTTTGTCCACGAAATTCGATGGTCGTATTATATATATATATACATACATACATGGATAATTTAGCACAGAAGGATATACGCATAGCGGTATGTTGAGGAGGAGGGGTACATAAAAATTATTTACATCATAACGTTATACGAACGCCCGCACACCGAACTATTTAGCATTTGTTCTGCGGCCGAATTGAAATTGATTCTCGTAATTTTTCACGTTTAAACCAAATAACCGTGTGAAAAATAATAACCGAAAATATAGTGCAGGTCTCGCGTCGTCACTCGGTAAGTCGAAAAAAAGTTATGACTTCGATTTGTGGCGAAAATTTTAATTTTAATCGATCCGCTGTCGGAAAATGGCGTAATTGGTGTTTATAGTGCCGCCCATATACACACGATATAGGGAAGGAGACAAATTCTCGAGTTCGGCTTTGCCGGTCCAACGACAAAGTTTGTCGTGTGTTTAAGAGTTACACACACGCGTTGAAATCAATAAATATACGGGGAAACGTTATATATATAAAAAAAAAAAAAAAATCGAAAAACCGAGGAAAAATATAAAATAAAAAATTAAATCGCACTTCTACAAAAACGTATTTATTAACGTTCTCTCGCAACACGATGGCGAATATTTTGATCATTTCGCACGTGACCACCACGGAATCGATAGAATTATATATATATATATATATATATATATATATATATATACACGAGTAAGGAATTTGGCAATATGTTTTCGAGGTCATACGGATTTCAGTGGGGCGTGTGTGCACCGCAGCGGATAATAATACCGTTTTCGATTTGTAAATTGCAACGTTTAAAAAGTTTCGGGACTGATGCTGTAAAAAAAAAAAAAAAAAAAAACCACGGAATCATTGACGTTATCTGTGTTCCGCCAATGGCATCATAATTTATGGCCTAACACGCGTTACGATTTCACCAATCGAATTTCTATATACGTACTTTGCGTATTCGCTTTCTGATGAAAACCTAGCATGGTAGTGTGGAATTTACTCAAATATTAAGTGCGTACGAGTGGTTTTCGCGGTTCAATCGAATCGGTCGCGATTATGTGAACACCGTTAAACGATATAAAATTTCCATTCCAAAGTCATTGTTAAAGGTCAATAAAGAATTTTAGGAAGGAGTGCTGTATGGAAAAATCGCGGATGATGCGCATAGAACACCGCGCCGCGAACTGTACGAAACCAAAAGAACCAGTTCGTTTTGATGAGATGACAACGTACAATAGAGCGATTTTCGTTAACTTGGTTTTTGGCAAGCAGACAGGTCTCAGTACCGACTCAAATCGTCATTCGTCCTTTTCGTTCGATTTGGCACCCCCGGATTATTTTTGGTTCCCATAAAGACGGAGTTAACAATGAAAGGCACCGCTGTTTTTGACGATATTACGGCAATTCAGAACAGATGACAGTTGAAAATGAAGGGAGAGGAAAGGAGCTCGAGGCCGCCGTTCTCGAAAACGATTTCCAGTGACTCTACTACGATCGGTCCACAAAGCGTGTGCTGTGTAGAAAGCCAATATTGAAAATTAAATATATATATATTATTTTTTTTTGCTGTCCCCGTAATATTTAAATTTTTGTTCTACAACCGTCAATCCCGGAATTTTTTGAACACGCCGCCGCGTATGTCGTAGGCGACAATACAGTCAAATCGGATGCATAATAATTTTTTTTTTTTTTATATAATAAACATTTAATTTTTTAATTATTTATATTATCCGAGATGAGAAAACAATATGAATAAAGTGTATAAAATGCCAAATATTTATAATTTTCTTGTCAATCGTTGTTTCACATTGTGGCCTTTTTCCTACCACTGACACCAACCACGGGGTGAAAATAAATTACAATTTTCAGGACACTACATACGTTGTGTAACATTTGAATCGTTATAAAACACCGTGGAATACCGAATGGGAATGAGAAACTCCACCAACACCAACATTCTCCGCGAAGGAATAGAAAAATCATCCCACAAACTAAAAATACCAGTCTCCAACTCGAATTATCCACACATCAAAGTTATCTCCACTAGACCGTTCATTAAAGAACGATTCGTAAAGCGCCCTATCATATTCTAATCTTTCAACACATTATTAAAACTCTGAACAATTCAATCAAACAAATCCTTCCCACTGATAAAAGCACCAGCTTGGAGCAGAGAAATAACACCCAAGCCAAGGCGAATGGGCGAGAACAAAATATTAGAATAACGAACCTAACAACGACTTGGCAAGGATAAGTAAATAATATTTCTTAATTCATTGTTAGAATTATTGTTATTATTATTATTATTATACCTCAAAATTATATAAATATTTGTAATTTTATATTTAATCGTTTTATTTGTTCGACCCGAAATAAATAAAACGTATAGACGAGTAGTAAATTTTGTATTAAGACATCAATTTTAGGATTAAATATAAAAATTAAGACTTTTGAAAGTATGTTTGTACAGACAAAATACACATTTTTTCCCTGCCGCGAATAAAGGAAAACAAAATAACTCGCTATCTATAAATGCGTCGATATTACACGCGAATATACTCCCGTAGGGTGTACAATACCACTGCGCTCTTCGAGAATTTGATTATTATATTATATTATATCGCATTATATTTTCAAACAGTCGCAATTTTCCGAGTAAAAAAAAAAAAAAAAAAAGTCGTGATATTATTATTGTCTAATATACAGAAGATATTTTTTCTACTACTATTGACCTTAAGAAAACGTGTCAAACAATATTTCCGATATATTATAGGAGGAGGCGCTACCGGATGATTTATTATTATGCTTGGGGGGTAAAAAAAAATTGTTGGCACAACCGCCGTGAGATTATCGTACAAAAATGTCGTGTGCACGAGAAACCCACACGTAGAGACACGAGAAAATGTCGCGATTTTAACGTAGCGGTTAGGAAAAGTTTAAAAGCGTAACATTTTAGACGCTGGACGGACACACTCCCGTTCGGCCGCATACGTTACATTATATGACGTGAAGTTTTTTTTACATCGTTTATGGAAAACGACCGACTATATTATAATTATAAACGAGAGGTTTGTTTTTTTTCCCTTCTAATCGATATAATTCGTGCGTACGGGTTACATAAACACGCACATTACGCCAATTACAATTGGTTTTATTGATCGAAACAACGAACACTGGCGTGGATAATATTCGCGTATATCGTCGAACGCATCGATATTTATTTATTTTTTTTTAAAGGGGACAGGGTACAACAACGCGTAGGATGGTATATCCAATTAAACGCGAACGGATTTGGAGAGTGAAAAAAAAGCCAAAGAAGTTTTCGACCGATCGACGTGTATAATATTTATATACGAGGGAATATTTATAAAGGCGAAGAGTAGTGACACAAGTCGCGTTCATTACACGAAACAGAAAAAAAAACTACGCGAACGGATTTCGTCCCGTCCCTCCATCCCCGAGACAATTAAGTAACTTCGCTTTGAAATTATTTATTCGAGCGAAAATCTTTTGAAATTCGATACTCCGCACAGTGTGTGTGTGTGTACACTGGTAGACCGTCGTTATACGCGTTATTATTATGTGTTTAAATAAGTATATTATTATTATTATTATTATTATTATATCGCGCAGTGTATACACGGCGGAGTATTGTTTTCTTTTTATTTTTGGAATCGTCGTCGACGAGCGGACCACCACCACCACATCGTATTATATAATAATTCGTACGTTAAAGCGACGACCGAATTCCGTCGTATTATATTAATACGAGAATACCCGTCAGAGAAAACCGCGAGAAATAATTACATTTGTTTGCGGTATGAAATAAGACGTTTAATAATAATATTGCGCACACACACACACACACACACATATATATATTCGGCGGAGGTGGCTTTTATATCACAGCGACGGCGGGGATTACGACGAGGAAACGGGGCTGTTGTGGTCCTGTAAAGGGACGCCCAAAAGGACACACTGATTTCTGCAGAAGAGACGAGGACACGCTTTGATTTTCATTAAAATGTTATTGTTTCGCGCGAGTAACAAGTCCGTTCAGCTCGACAACAACAGAACGTATTCTGGACACTGAATTTTTTTACACATAATTAATTACAACGTTATTCTTATGTATAATAAAATATAATATTTTTAATCCCATAATTTCTTAAGAATTAAAGACATTAAAAAAAAAAAAAAACACCTGTCTACGGATAATATTGTAATTTATTTGATATTTTTTTTCCGCCGTTTTCAGACGCGAAACCCCGTTATTTGCAATATTTATATACGACTCTCACAGTATCACTACGATCAAATTTTTTATTCGAGTTTTATATATATATATATATAAATACGACGTCGTGGCGGTGTTCGTCGAGCTATACAGATTTCTATATAAAAATAAATAGGGAGGAGGGGAAAATGTACTAACGTTTTTATCGTTCATATATGTACCACCGCCGAGTTTTCTTATATAATATCATGAACTCGGACCAATTTTTTTTTCTCAACTACACAACTATACCACCAACGGTAGCCAACTCTGCATGATTTATATTACTTTTAAAACTTATATGGGAATAAATCGGTCCAACACGGTTTTTGAGAAACGGTCCGAACGCGTTGCGGCAGCTTTGTATAAACGCGTTTATCGTACGATTAAAAAAATAAAATGAACGTCCTGAGATATTATTTTCCACGCGAATTTTTATACGTAAAAGAAAAGGAGGAGGGAAAATCACACAGATATATTTACACACAACAACCGATTTTTGCGCTCTTTTTTTCATTATTATTATTATTATTATTATTATTATTGTTATTATAAATAATATTTTATCTATAAGTGTATGTGGGGGAAAAAAAGAATAAGTCATTCTTATTTTATTAACCGATGTTTTTTTTTTTTTTTTATACGTAGAACTGAATAGAATTTATTGAATTGCGAGTTTGTCGTGCGAGTTAAAAAAATCATAAACATTTACCATACGTATAAACGCGTCGGGAAATTTAAATTTACCGGCGGCTGGTGGTTTTATATACGCGCGTATAGCTTGGCAGTGCAAGAGGAGGAATAATTTTAATATGTTTTACACGGAATTTATTTTACTACGTCAAAAAGTTCTTTTTACTTTATAACGTATCACGCGTATAGGTTACTACGGACAAACTTTAATGTACAAAACAGATCCGCGGTGTGTTCCATTCGGATGTATAGAGAAATTTCGCGTTCGCGCGCGGCGCGGGGTTAGTTAATATTAACTCGGGTCTATACGTATACACGTTTGTTGTTATAATAATATTTGCGCGTATTTTACTGTATACTTTCCGACGAGGAAAAAAAAATAAAAAAGGAACGAAATCGCGTTCCGAGTGCCGTCAGACTTTTTAAAAGTCCATATTCCGAATACTCGAGAAAAGGGGAGAGGAGAAAAATATATACTAGTTTTCAGTAATACGGATGTCGACGAGTACGGCAATATTGGATTTCTTATTTAATCGAATATACGATATGTCATCAAATGATGTGTATTTAGAGGAAAAAAAATAATATTTAATAGTTAATATTTAAAATACGATTGAGCTTTGAAAACGCGAGACGGATTGTTGCGGACTAGTTGCGTACACGGAAACGGAATTTTTTTATTTTTGACAACGATTTTTTAAGAGACGCGCGTGCAAAGAAAAAAAAACCGTCAGATTTCTATTGGAAACCCGTATCAGAATTGTACGATTAATGTTTCTCGACGATTTTTGGAAACGTTTTATGTATATATACACAACGAGTATAAAACATAATATAATGACCCGGAATTCGGCCGAAAGCTTTTTTGGTCCATTGTATAATAATAATAATAACTTTGTTCCGCGACCGAACATTCTATCCCTATTTACCTTCCGAAGCAACAACACAACGACGCGTCCCGCGTGCAAATCGGGGATTATAATACTCGTAATAATAATATTTGCGTATAAAGAACAGGACGGAATGGACGTGATGATCCTCCTTCTTCTCATCCTCTCTTCGTCGCATCCGATACCAGTTGGCTACTGCTGCTGATGCTGCTGTTGCAGGTGGACGACAGACAGAGGTGGTCTGCGGCGGGTGAGAAGAATTATAATTATATCGCTGGGCCGGACGAAATCGTGTTCCGGTTATTATAAGCTGCACATTTTCCTGACCATGACCGGCGACCGCGATGACGACAAGACCGCGAACCGTGTACATTCGCGTACACTTATTAATTTATAAATTAATACGGTATATATTATATGAGAAATAATATGGAAAATTAAAAATTATAATTATTATATTAAATATCGTCTATTTGAAAAATGTCTTCGTTTTTATCGTTAGCTTTATAATTTTTTCTTTTTTTTCTATAGAAATAAGAGTATACCCGTTTTGAATATTTTGTCGGTTTCATTCGTCACAAATGTCTAAATACGACCCTGTACACCATCGATGTCGCATTTGAAAAAGAAAAAAAAGCGAGACGTGGGGCGCGTGTTGTATGGTTTAAGTGGATTATACTTGGACACAAAGATTTTATTAGAGTTTTGTTATTACTTGGATAGATTCGAAAGCAATGCGAATAACAAATCATTGCACACGATTCCGAGAGGAGCTTCGCGAAATGTAATATTATTATAGTACGCGCAACGGTTTTTTTTTTAAAAATAATTTCTTACAATTTACTACGTAAGGGGGTGGGTGAAAAATTTTCGAAAAATTTTTTTTGTTAATACTGCAGTAGAAATCCACATTTCTCGGTGGATGACACGTCAAGACTTTATAGAACCGTTAGTTCTGAACAAACGTAATTTTCCACGAAAAACAAAAATACGCATTGTCGAAAAATATGAAATTGTCGTTACCGATGAAACTACGCGTGCTCCTCTATTTCCGGATAATAAACGGATTATTTTTCAAGTATAAATACCAATGTTTATCTAAAGTGTGCGCCGCTATTCCGTAGGCTATAAAATAACACGATTTTCCGAAAGACTTCGATCAACTCCGTCGGAAGACCAAATCCAACTTTTAACATTCTTCCTCCGTTGGCGTTTCCTCGGTTACACCACCCCCCGGTTTCGTTATTTTCTTGCGTAAAATTCCGTTCGGAATTGTAAACCGACACAACGTAAATAATTCAGCTATTACGTAATATATTTTTTTTTTTTTTTACTCGGACAGATCCTTGTATACGTTTTTAAAACGACGAAAACATATTCCTTCGCGGAAAGAAAAAAATGGTTATTAATTACGTGTTTTGTGATGACGTAAAAAGAGTCGTCGTCGTCGTCGGATATGAAGAAGCGATAGGAGAAAAAATGTTTATTTTCGTATAAATAATTCTTTATTTTTCGTAATATTTTTTTCTCTTACCGACAGTTAAAAAAATGCGAATGTCTATAAAAAAAAAAATAAATAAATAAATAACTAAAATTACTACGGTACGTATATAAACCGAAATAAATAGACGTGGCGGAATCGAAGGGACCGTGGGGCTCGTGTGTTGAATCGGATCGGCCGAAAGGGAGAAGACACGGCGGCGGGTTCGTCGTAGCCGTTTTTGGTTCCGTGTAGGTATAATTTTCTCTCTCCTCGTCGACGGAACAAAAAAGAAAAAAGCGAAAAAAGTGACGGAAAAACGTTTCGAAAATAAATAAATAAATATACATATCGTCTGTCATTGACGAACGGTGCCGCGAGCCAGGACGTTTCTTCTTCTTCCCCGGCATTTTCCGCCTACATTTAATATTACGTATTGCACGACACGGTGAGCGGAGAGAGACGTGTTTTTTCATTTAATACGCGCGCGCGACTCCGATGCGAAATCGTCAGAAATATTTCCCTCGCGACACCGTGCTATTGTATATATTAAAATAAGCGCGCTTTACGGCGACAGACAGTGCACGACGCGCGACTCTTCGCTTATTTACACCCCCCAACGACGAAACAAAAACACTTTGCAAGAGACGTTATAAACATGTTTGTAATATTCAGACAATCGCCGTTGGACGAGAACGAAACTGAAAAACGCGCGTCGTTATTTCGTTATAACACACTCTCCCAAAAACGCGTAATATACTAACGCGCTCTGTATTTTGTATTAGCAGCGTGTAATTAAATCACGTCGTCTTTAGAGGGCTCTGTAGAATAATAAGCCCTCCTCGGAAAAGCGATAAATTATTAATACGTCGTTGAACTTGCGCAACAATAATTATTATTGAAATACGCGAAAAAATACTACGACCGGGACGTTTATCATCCCAAGCTATCGTATCTCCCGACCGCTAAACTTCTCGGCCGGAAAACGCTACACAGCGGTCTTCACACGAACACGGCCTAATCGTAAATCAATTACGAGGACGAAACCTGTTATTCGCAATAGAAACCATATTTACTGCGGGAAGAATTAGGTATTTTAAACGACTCCGCGGTCGGGGATATGCTCGTGAGAAAAGTGTATTAATAAGAGTGTAGAAAAGTCGGAGGAAAAACTGCAGTGATAGCGTCGGCGGCGGCGGCGGATGATGATAAGAACGAATATCATCATGGATTGAGGAGGATACATATAAATGAGGTAATAGAAAAAAAAGAAAATCATCGACGAAGAGGGATGAAGAGAAAAAAATCGTATACGCGATTGAGTAAGGACTGACGCGAAATTATGGGAAAACGTTTAGTGATGAACCACAGCAGCGACGTTATGGCAGCAATGTGATTGGAATAGCAGACGAAACGAAAACCGTGGAGACCGGACGGAACAAGAGGAAGTCCGAGACAACGGTGGTGGAGAGTCACAGACGTTATAGATAAATAGGAGGTCCTATAAACAGGAGGTGAAATCGGTTTTGGGGGGGGGGGGGAAATAAGACGAAAAAATCAACGAGATTTTGCGTTGGAAAACAATTTTCGGATTCCGTGAGAACTTCACGACCGACACACAAATATACGTTTTTTTAAAATTGAACGGATGAGACGATGGCGGCAGTAGTGTTATCCGCCCGCGCACGTTTCAAATTTTTTCCCCTGGATTTCGATCTCGTGCGTATATAAATATGTCAGCTACGACGACGCTGCGCGTATAGCGCGGGTTCGGGTGCGATTCCGAAGCCTCGGCGCCTCCCGTTAATTTTTCGTTTTCTCGAATTCGTACGGCGAGAAATACGTTCGTCGCCGGGAAATTTGCATATAACCAGTCACGTTCGTAAATAAATATATATATATATATGCGAGAGAGGAAATTTGTTTTTTGTTTTTTTAACACACATATTTTTTACGCTCGCCCCGCGGCGTGTTTTACATTTACATCACGCGTCGCACGACGACGACGATATTCCTGTGCGATACGTGCGGCGGTAAAGAAAAAAACGTGGCGCGCGCGTTTTTTTTTTTTTTGGCTTTTCGGTGAATTTTTTTTTTATGTTACGTACGAGAGAGAGCGAAACAATTTCGAGAAAGCTAAATAGAACGGAAAAGACGACGTTTACTTATATATGTATATAATACGATAATTTTTTATTTTTTGCGCGGTATTTTATCGACTGTTTATTAGCCGAAAGAACGGAATAACACCACATCTTTCTCGTATACAAAACGTTTTTCTCGGTAAAATAAATAAAATATTACCGTGTAATCGGGGAAAAAAAAAAGAATATTAAAATTAATAATTACGATGTTTATTTTGTTCGTTTTTCTTTCCGTCCGCGTCTGGTGAAACGGTAATCGCCGCGCAGCCGAAACAAATTGCGAGAACCGACGACCACCACCGGGCCACGCAATGACAGTTATTATATTTCACGCGCTCGCGTCCCCTTTTAATAATAATTATTATTACGCTCATTAGCGAATAGTTCTAATACGTTACACACACATAAATCTGCGGTCTTCCTCCCGTCTACGGACGAGGACCGATTTAATTCACGAAAATCCGTTATGTCCGACACGAAACGTGACTGTTACTACAATACCACCATCTACGATAATAATTCGAGCCGTGTGGGATAAGTTGTGTAATTTAACTCGCGGATCGTTATATATGTATATATGTAGTATCAGAAGTACCAGAAAAAAAAAAAAAATTATAAATTCTATCGGGAACGAGGAGTTAATTGAGCGTAGCGTGAAAAAATTTTTCAAAAAAATTCTTCAAACGCTTTGAGAATCGAAGATGCCTCGGCGGCAGGGGGGGGGAGAGCGAATTTATCGATTACGCTGTTGTCAATGAAATCGGTATTCTCGTCCTAAGACGATTTGTTTCTTCTATATGGACGCGCCCGCTCGTCAATTCAGACACAGCCGACCATCATCATCATCATCATCGCACGGCGTATACGACGGTTTATACAGCTGGACAGTGTGTCATTTGAGACACGCTTTAATTATTCGACTGGCCGATCAAAGTACGCGTTATATAGAGTCTAATGTTTTTGCACAGCGTCGTTTTCCCACGTGTCACGACCGCGTGTAGCCGTTTCAGCGCAAACAATATTATTTTATGACAAAATTTGCCTATACACGGATTTACAAAAATATCATTCGTTATGCAAATATATTATTTTATTGGAAAACCGATATTTTATGGATGATGCGACTATAGGGAATAAAAAAAATCTACTGCAGTTTTAAAGTGATAATTTGATTTTTGAACTTGTCAAGAAGCTCAACGAATGCGTTTTCGATATCGAGTTTTTCTCTCGGGTTTACGCAAGGATCGCTCAGTATTAATGAGACGGAATCGTTTCTGTACACGACTTTTGCGGAATATCGACGTATTCGACTACTACTACAGGGCAAATACGGTATTTACTCAAAACGTGTACACATTTTCTGTTTTGTTTCTCCGTTCGCGATATTGAGAAATTCGACATTATTCGTATTGTTTGATAATATCGAATTAAATCTTATTGAATTCTCGGCGTTTTAAATACTTCTGACCAAATCTCGTTTTCGCCTTTGAAACGATAAATTGGTTTTTTTTTTTTTAAATTCTTATATGCTTTTTATATAGTCGCAAGACGGACGATATTGACGTACACCTCCGTCGTACGACGACCGGACGACACGCGTTTTAAACATTGCGGCCCGCGGCGAATCCTCGGACAAAGTATTGTGTAATATATGCGTGCAGAGATTAAAAGCGTTCACACACTCTCTCTCTATCACTCATTGAGATTCACGGTCGCCAACAACCTTACTTATCTGAAAACACAATACGATACGATCGCAGCATCGATCTCGTAGAAAATCCCATATACACAACAACAGTGTATCCACGGACTTTTATTATCGTCCTAAGAGGGCGAGAAAAAAATTAATTAAACTGCTCGACGAGTTTCCCCCCCCCTTCCAGCCAATCGGAGAAATTACCATTTTCAGATTAATATATACACACGTTAACAAAAGAGAGTTTAATCGACGGAATAGAGCAATTCACCGGCTTTATGCATCGATTAATTACATAATTTTCGTTAAATTTCGTGTTGCACGCTACTATGTGTTAATACGTACACGAGTGTAACGCTCAAACTTTGTAACGTTCCATCAGGTTTTGATCAAACGTTATTTGACGAGTTCGTCAAGTATTACACGCAAGTGAATTATTAAAACCGGCTGTAGAATAACATTCAAGACCTAACTACAAGGTTTCTATAGATCAATAATAATAATAATAATAAAAATAATAATAATAATAATAATAATAATAATAATAATAATAATAATAATAATAATAATAATAATAATAATAATAATAATATTATTATTATTATTATTATTATAGTAGCATACACTGCAGTGTAAAACGAGTATAAATAATGTACCACATCCACGACGTTTCCTGTTTTACGTATAGAAAATTACACAGTAATCCGTAGAAATTTGTGTAGAAAATAAAAAAATACCGGAAATCGACTTTAATATAGATCGAATGTCTGAGATTAACCGGGACAATATGAATATGTTCGTATTTCGGTATTTAGTACGTTTTTTTTTTTAATTAATTAAAGTAAAAAAAAAAAAATCGCTCAAAAATATGTTTTTATATCGTGATAAAATATATTGTGCACACAGCACAAAATGGTAGCGATGATACACTGTTCCGTAGAGAGAATAATTGTTAATACTCTCTTGTTGAGCATTTTGAAGATTTGTGTGAAAAACAAAACAAAAAAATAAGCTGTCTATACCTATGATCGATACGACCCGTAGTCTTAATAATAATAATCTTCTCTTGTCCGTCATCACTTTATTACGAATTATAACGTTACTTTATACGATGCATTGAAGAAAGATAATGAAATCGAAACGAAACCGCGGTTATATAATAAATACGTTTCGCGTGAACAGCAACGGGGAGAGATGGGAGGAAAACGATCGATTTATAATATCTTATATGTATATATTCCGACTCTGGGAACATTATTAAATAATAATCGTCGCGGGAAAACGAGTTCCGGTTTTAAACCGACATATTTTGTCGAAATTATTATAGATTATTAGTTTAATAAAAATATACGAATATAATCCCAGTCGGGATATATAAATATATATATATATATAAATAAATAAATAAACAAATTACATATTAACCGATTACCGATGCCAAAACGACGTCGATGATAAAAGCGATCATCATCATCATCATCATTATTATTATTATTATTATTATTATTATTATTATTATTATCCACTCACAGAATCGTTTAATCACGTTTAATCGCTTGACGATCGAACGGATGAAGTTTATTTATTGTAACTGCGTTTTACAAACGGACGATAAATACACATACACATAGTACATACAGGGACGTTGAAAAAGTCAATATATGTGAACATCGCGTTTTTTTACCTTTTCTGACTACCGCGATATATAAAAGAGGAAATATTGAAAGAATAAATTGCCGATGTTTGTGAAGAAAATCGAAATAAAAACTATAAATTAACGCTCGCAAATAACAAATTTGTATCAATATGTGCGAATAAAGCGCAAAAAAAAAAAACAATTATTAAGACAAAAATAAATGTATTGGTGTTGCCGTTTTATTTCCTACTATTACCGGTTTCGACGTCGATGAAACGTCGCGCGTCATCGGATAAAAATAAAAAATACAACGACAGAATGTGAAATTATGTAAATTACGAATATTACAATAAAAAGGTAAAAAGAATTTAATAAATAAATAAATAACAGAAAATTAATAATTACAATATTTTTCATAATACTCTTTGACGCTCGATTATGCGTTGCGCGGCGAATCACTCGGTGAATTATCGTTAAAGAAAAATAGAAATTACAACATAAAAATATAACGATCAAATCTTTGCCGGTTTTTTTTTTTTTTTTATTGTAATAATCTCTACGTGATTTTGCTTAGTTTTATTATTATTATTTTTTATACCGTCGTTGTAGTATTTTAATTTTCGCGTAATACCTACGACGACGTTTTCCTGAAACCGGTAATAGTAGTGTAAAAACAAATTTAACACGACGATGAGCATCTCTATATAGGAATTTGTTTATTTTTCATAAATATAAAATCGGCTCGACTTTGTATGTTTTTTTTTTTTTAATAAGAAACAATTATTGTTTCAGAGGATTTTAGTTGGATCCGGCAGAAACCCGATGGTAGGTATACATATAATTTTTTGCACTATTTCTACCAACAAATATATAGAAAAAATAAAACATTATTGAAAAACTAAAATTGTTGAGATGAATCGTTTGGTTGCCTCTTTAGAGTTGTTTTTTTTTTTAAGTCCACCTGTGTACACACATTTATTATTATTATTATTATTATTTATTTTCACGCGTAGAAATCGTCTAACGTTCTTTCCGAACAGTTTTCATTACGTTTTCAAACGCTCTGTATACACCGGTGCACTACAGAGTGTATACACCGGGTATCGATATATTATTATTATTATTATTATTACATGATTGACGACTTGTGTGCCCGAGGTTTCGCTATACAACATCGCCGCAATAACAACAATAATAATAATAATAATAATAATAATAATAATAATAATAATAATAATAATAATAATAATAATAATAATAATAATAATAATAATAATAATAATAATAATAATAATAATAATAACAACAATTGCTGCTCGCAACGGGGCGAAATTGACAATTACGAGGGTTCGCGGATAGTTGCCGAGGGCCTCTCTGAACGGTCTCCTATATTTCTTGTACTATAACAAACACACGTATATATCCGTTAATCCGGTACCGAAGGGGGAGGTGTTGTCTCTCCTTCGGACGCATCGCACCGACTCAGCTCGATTTCACATCCCTTTTGCACGTTGTGCTCAGAAAACGCAAATCCCTTGCCGCTCCTCCTCCCGCCGAGTCATCAGTGCGCGTAAATTAATCGAATAATAATGATAATGATAATGATAATAATAATAATAACGACGACGAAATTGTAGAAATTATAATAAATAGGCGCATGACGGAAGACTATTTCATTGCGGCGGCTGAAATTTCGAAAATCAGAGTCCAACCGCGTTATTTGTAAAACTATTATTTTTCTTTTTCCAAATAAATAAAAATTATCGAATTTCTATGAAACGCGAGAGTTATTTTTTTTTCGTTGTAGGAATCGAATAACGCATCGGATTGATTTCTTTATGAAGACGTCATTAATGATTCGGAGTCGAACAACCCAAGACGCCGGTTCTTCTCACACACGTTTCTTAGAACGTTTATAATATGATATACAGTATACACAACTGTTCGCGGTATTATTATTATTATTATTTTTAATACGAGTTACACCGATTCGAAAACCGTCTCCACATTTCGAATTCATCGCGTTTTCCCATTCTCACCGGGTTTTCGAGAGTTATAAAAACGTTTATTGTATACATCATAATAATATAGTCCGTGTGTGTATATATTATAAACGATAGCGGGCACGTCTCTAACGCTGTGTACCGTGAAATAACACGTCGGATACACGGTGAGGACACTGCAGAAGACCTAATACACGTTTATTTATATATTTCGACGGATACTCGTAATACACGCGCAACAAAATCAAACTAGTTGAAATCTCTTTCATCGCACTCCTTCGATCTTACACAGTAATTCGTTACTATTATTAATATTATTATTTTCATGTAAACGGCACATTTATAAATCATCACGCATACGTGCTACGACGAACGACGGCGGGAAAATCGCAATTTTACTAAAATTTTTTAATGCCAACACATATGGAAATTTCGCGTGTATTATATACAATCGTATAAACACATCCGGAATACGTGTTGTAAAGCATTCACAAACTTCTTCGGATTCATAAATCGCGTGTATCGACTGAATCCAAATTAAAAAAAAAATTAAACTTATGTGGTCCATTATTCAGTTAACTTTCCGGTTCTATTGAGTATGCGAATTCGTGTTCTCTTTCACAGGACCTGTAAAAGAGTTCTCATTTTCCGAGGATCGTGAGTCCTTGCACGGCCACTGCCCGTAACGTTGTTAAAAGAGTCCAAAGAAAATTCTTGCTTCGTATATATCCCTCCCCCCTCGTACGACTACTTTGCTGTCCAACAAATTCTCTCCTCGGAAAGTCTTGAGAATCGCATTTATCCTACGGTATTAACCGCAGTCGCGGTTTATTGCGCGCTCGACAAATACACGGGTGGAACAGATGATGCGCGCACGCGAAATTCTTAGTGAACAATTCAAAAAATTTACAGGACTTAATGTAATGTACGCGTATAATGTCCAAGTCGACCAGGAGATAGACATTGACGCGGGGCGTTATTTACCCGAGTATACATTTACCGTCTGATGCCCGTTCCACGTCTATCGTGTACATACGAATTCGTTTCAGCAAATACTTTTCGCGTGAACGAACTAATGTGTTGTCCGTGTTGACGAGTGCGGACGACGTGAGGTATTATATTTAATAATATATACACGGTATGCACTTAACTATTATTTGTAAAGGCGTATATACAGTGTGTCGCGCAACTCCCTTAACACCTCTCTTTTCGAACATAACGATAAAATTAGATCGGAAATAATAAAAAAAAAAAAAACAGCGGAATTGAATAAAAATCGATCGAGACGGAACCGCGTTGAGGTTTTTTTTTTCGATTCGATTTTATTAACTTTAACATACCGCGCCGATGCTTATAGGCTGTACACGTCGCCAGGTGTTGATCGTTTTCTGACGAGTGTTCGAATTAAAACATTTTCTCGAAACAGAACACGGGAAAAAAAGCGATTTTTAATGTTACAAACATTCGATTCGATTCCAGAAGAAGCGTCACACAGAAAGCGAATACGAAGCTGATTTACAACAACAATAAATATCGCTTGTGGCGAACGTGTGTATATCCGGTTCAAATTATCATCGAATGAACAACCTCGTACGATTTAATAAAAATACATTTCCGCGTTTTCAATTTTAAATAGCGCACAATTTGCGTATTATACCAGCGCGGACGTCGTTCATCCAGAGTAAAACCACTCGTTGTGCACGGAAACACAACAAGACTTCTTCTATTTGCGCGTTTGACGACTTTTTAAAATATTATTATTAAATTTTTTTTTTAAATTTTTCTTAAAATTTCATGAAAAAAAAAGTCACATGTTCAGAAATCATTTCAGAAAGCACGGACGTCCGCCGATCAAAACCAATATCACAGTTAAACATTTTTTTTTTTTTTTTTTATACAACCAGAAAGTCAATATTTTAAACTGATAAATATATGCGATCAAATATATTCGAGTGGTATCGACAGGGACAGTTCAAGCACACCGGGAGTTTGGACACGCCGTATATACCGGTGTGTTTCCTGGTGCGGAACTTTTGTTCCCTTATTAACGTGGGCGCGACCGTCCTTATAATCGACGTGTCCTTTCATTTGCCTGCGGCCGATTACTAACCGTATATATATATATATATACACACTCTTCGCGCGTCCCTTTGATTCTTCGTTCACTTTGCATGGGAGCATTTCGTTTTCCTGAGGGGATAACAGAACAAGACTTGTCATCACCACCACATTCACCACAGAATGAGGACGTACACTACATAATATATACGCGTGTGCGTGTGTTTAAGTATAGTAACTAGTGAACGTTTTTGGAAAAATGTTTCGTCAGAAGAAACGACGCGCGACGGTACATAATTTCCGTGGTTTTCGCCAAAAATTTCGTCCACAACTCGCGGCTGTGTTGCTCGGATAGTATGTTGTCATTGCGGTAAAAACGGGCGAAAAACCGGTAAAGTAATGAACAAATGTTTTTATAAAATCAACACCGGCCGTTTGTGTAGGCGAAAAAGCAATCGTCGTATTGATGCGCGCGGGCAAAAATCTCTCGTTTTCAAACTCGTCATTTGCGTCCCTTTATGGGAAATGCGTTTCCGTCCATAAATCGGAAGAATATAGAAAATCATTTCATTTGCTCATCATGGACCGCGCGCGGGGTTTGGTACGAAGCGGCGGCTGGTTACCACGAGAAATAACGTTGTAACGAAACAAATTTTTTTTTTGTATTATTCGATTTAAAGGATTTCAATTAGTAAAAAACGTAATAGTTTCCATTAAAGGCGCGTGTGTATAGTATTTGTTTATATACTATATATATATATATATATATATAAAAAAAACGACAACGGTCGAGTAAATATTGGGAGAGGGGAAAAAATTAATTAATTTTATACGTCGAGACAACCATCGGGAGTCGGGCCGCCAACGCCACCGTACCGTTTATCGTCAATTATACTATCGATTTTTAAAAGTAATTTGGTCGAGAAAACAACGGATTGTTAATTTTAGTCCGGCCAAATAAGGAAAATAATGTTATTTAGAAAAGAAAACGTCCGTCAGTATACGAATATATATTTTAATAAAAACGTTCGAAAATCGGTATAGAAGTTTTATCCTCCTGCAAACGCGAGTAATTTCCTTTCGAGGCCCGAGGGACGACACGTGGACGACGACTTTTCAGGGAACGCCGAATCCGTTACACAATATATACTACTACTAAGTTTCGTCTTTTTTTTTCTTCTTCTTCACTCACAACTTTGTTAATTCGTTTCAAAAACGCTATTTAAACAAATAAATACACGCTGCAGCAGCATCCCCCGTTCGCCACGACATTGAAAAACACACACACACATACAGAAGGCGTATAATTCGGCTTCGTCGTTTCGGTGAAAATCGAAAACTTTTGCGTATAAATATCGTCAGATAATGCAACAACAGTAGCAGCAGCAGCAGCAACACAGTAGCGACAATAATACGAAGAAATTAAAAAAAAAAAAAACCCCCGTATACCTACACATCATTATAATATTGTATAGAAAGTGTTCCCGGGAATGCGAAAGAGTTTAAAACGGGGAGAAAGATCGCGAGAGAAAATATTAAAATATATATACGTGCATAAAGTTTATAATAAATAATATTATTAAGTTCTCTGTGTTTTTGTTTACTCGTCATACTCGCGTCTAATATCGTTATGAAATATTTATATATATATATGTGTGTGAACGTTTATTATCGCGACGAGAGGAGCTGGAGACAAGGCGGCAAAAGTTTTCCTATACCGAAGATTATTAATATTATTTTTATATAATTCGAGACGTTTGCCCCAGCAGGCGGCGGCGTTTACGAAACGAATTACGGATACGTTCCCCGCGATATTCGTCGTCTGCATCACCGCAGTAGTGATCGGTCGATTTTGTTTTTTTTCATAAGACTTTCGGAGCTATTGCGAGGGACAACACGTCTTATTATTATTTTCGACATCAGACACGAGACGGATTTGGCCGATTTCATTTTAGTAGTTTCTAAAGCCTAAATTTACTAAAAATAACACGGGTGTTTAAAATTCTTTTTACGTTACTCGGGTGTTCGAGTAGGTTTTTTTGTTTTTCCAATTAATTTCGCCAACACTAACCGCGTGCGTTTGTAGTTTCAATTTATTTCCAAGCGCGCACGAACAGAAACGTTTTAAATACTATTCATAAAAGTGTTTATATTAATTAACTCGCGTTTATTAATAATAATCGGTATTAAATTTAAAATTTCGCGCGATATATGTTATTATTGATTCGCCACGATCGACCGCATTAAAACGATTTTTAAGCAGTTTTAATTTTATATTTCGTAAAATGAAACAACGCACCGACTAAAATACACTCGAACAGCAACGTCAAAATACGAGAGAAACACCGAGTGGCGCAATGAAACCGAGTTTTCACGGAAAAGTCAGAATGTTTCTTACAAGTCGCGTGTTTATATAGTTTCGAATCGTGTCAGACCAAAGTGTAAGAAATATTAATTACGACGACGTTCCAGCAGCGAGTAGTGGAGTAATCGCCGCGATATTCGGTTATAACATCGGTTTTCGGGATTTATTATAATATTCGTGTACAGAGCGTCTAATGGTTAAACGTGCGTGTTACGCGCGTTATTCGAATAATCGTCCAGGTGCTCGAACAGGAACAGATGCAATACGTTCCAATTGCGAAACTACGAGAAACAAAAAAAAAACACTTTAACGGTATCGATTGGTTTTTGTTTTACCGTAAAGTAATCTCGTATACGAGTGTTAATAATAAAAGTATGCGATAAATATACGAGATCCGGAGATTCTGAACGAATCGTGTCGAACTCTTATTACCACCATCCGAAAAACACGCTGTAGCTGCAGATCGAGAACGAACAGTGCAGCAGTTCCGTGTTTATTTATATATATATATATATATATATATATACGATTGAATTTGACTTTTTACAGACCAGTATACCGAAAAAGAAATCGAGGTAAGAGTCAAAGTGTGATAGAATATATTTTTCTTATATAAAAAAAAAAAATTAACAACGCGATACGGTAATGTTATAAACTAATTATGCGCGTAATCATTCCATTTAGGTAAATTACGTAGGTAAGTAATTGACGGCAGATCTGTATGATAATATCAGGTGAAAACGGGTGATGAGCAAACGAACGCTGTAGCTTTAAAGGGTTTATCCGAGATGGAGAATATGAGGGGAAGGAGGAAACAATAGATCTCGCCGCAATCGACTTCCGGACGAATTCAAATATGTAATTATTCCGGTTCGTCCATCACTGCGAAGACAATAATTCACGTCGGATAATTATGATTATGATTATTATTATAATTAAATCCACGTTGAGTTCCGGGACACGAGAGTTTCATAACTGGGTCACGATAAATTTTTTAACAAATAAATAAAAAAAATACATATATATCGTAGAAATTGAATATTTACGTTGCGAACGAAAATGAATCCGTTAAAAACGAGAGAGAGAGAGAGAGAGAGAAAGATCGATCCGTTTTGGTGAAAAACGCGACGGGCTGGGTCGTAGAAATCATTAAGTAATGAAACGCATTTTCAGAATTTTTGTTCTAAAGACCGATTTCGTTTTACAAAATCGAGTAGAAAAAATAAAGAAAATTAATAAATCGCCATTGCTTTCCGATTATTTTCAAGTTCTCAATTTCCAAAAATCGAACTGTAAATATATCAATATTATTACATTTGTATCATTATTTACGAGTACACGCTGTATACATATACGCTCGAGTTTTCGTTTTAATTTTCTAACTAACGTTAACTTCCAGAGTGTACGATTTTTGCATGATAATTGTTGTTCGTTATTGCCTCATTTTCGAATTTCGTTTCATTCCCGCATCGATATATTGTTACAGATTTTTTTTTTCAAATACACGGTAATTGAGAAAAAATAAAAGAAACGTCTTATTATTGTTATAATTCGTATTTCGAATATAAACTCCACGCGCTTTACATCTCGAAGAATATTTTACAAGGCATGTTTTTCTTCTTCCATACATGTATAACGTTTTATTTTAACTGCATTAATAATAATAAACAAATATTTATATTAATTTATCTCGACAATTGAATTTTCACCGGCAAACAAATATACGTCGTATATACACGCTTATATTTTTATAATAAACGCACTTTTCGCGAGTACATTCTCGGTCGTGTTCAAAACGCTGGTTTTTCTTTTTTTACTCTTGCGCAGCTGGTAAAACACGTTTTATTATAAGCGGAGAAAATCGAGTTTTGCGATATTTATTACAGCAGATAATATCCCTGACAATTCTGTTTTGTTTGATACGATCTTCTCTCACACATCCGTTAAAGATTTCCGATAATAATATATGACGACAACGGGGAATTAATTTAATTGTGATACTCGGGATTTGATTGGATTTTTAAAACTCAAACCCAACGGTAGAAAAATACATAGCCGTGAACTGAAATTTTTATAAACTTATTGAATTCATAATATCCTCACTATAATAGTAATAACAGATGATCTGCCCCTCTTCACTCGTTCGAATCATACGTGGGAAATAAACGAACTACGGAATCGCACAGTTTCGCGTTATACAACATTTGTATACGATTTTTTGATTAAAAAGTTTAGCATTTAGAAAATCGTATATCAGAATATACAATTTTTTGTTTTTGTTCTCGAAAAATATTATATGAATACCTACTAAAATCGTCGATGAGGAGATAGATTTAGAGCGTAGGAATGGATGCTTGACCCCGATTTCTTTAAATCCGAGTCCCCGCGGGTCGTAACGAGCGTATTATTCGTTTGGAGGGACAGGGAGTTACGACGACAAGAAAATTATTTCACGACCTCGAAAGAGAGAAAAAAAAATTTTTTTTTACATTACGGCTCCTCCACCTGTACACACGCGACGAAACACTACGACGACCGCGCAATAAAAATGCAAATTCGCAATGGTTCCGCCGGATGGGTACGCGGCTCATTTCGAATGAGCACGCGGTTATGAGCGACGACGTAATTTAAGGATATATTTTATTTCATACGTATAGCTGCGGTGGATTAGGCCCCCCCACGTGTCTCATCACACTATTCGAAGGGACGGAGAGAGAAAGAGATCGATTCGAAAGTTTTCGATGACCGGACAGTGGGAAAATTATGTGCGAAATTCTCGTTCATCGCGCTGTTTATATATAATAAAATTGTTGAAACGGAACACATATTGTAGTGACGTTAAGACGAAACAATTACGGAGCATAGTCGCATTTCTAAATTTATTATCAAAAATAAATATCGAAAAGACTTGTTAAATTGAACGCGCAAAAATATTCCTAC
This sequence comes from Chaetogeoica ovagalla, assembly GCA_032441825.1. NCBI lineage: Eukaryota > Metazoa > Arthropoda > Insecta > Hemiptera > Aphididae > Chaetogeoica > Chaetogeoica ovagalla. Next base: position 3,676,653 of record CM063732.1, on the reverse strand, counting down.
CTCAATTTACTAAAAAAAAAAAACAACGAAGATATATCGATAAATTAAAAATATTCTCTAGATATTAGGTAGACTTAAACAGGGTGACTGGCGATAAATCTGAAAAATTTCGGGACGCGATTTTACGCCCTAAAAGGGACTAAAAATTTCCTACAAACCCGTGTTCGATTCTCAACCGGTTTTGAGTAATTTTACGTTTTGTGCTTTTTACACATTAACAGACTTCGATTTAAAAAAAAAAAATTACTATTACATGAAAATTGTTAACGCTACACCTAATCCAATGTGTTATACAGTCACCTCGTATGACGTGCAATGTGCACGTAAGATGCGATAGTGTGTATTTTATTTTAAAATTAATAACTGTACATAGTATAGGAGTAGTGTTTAAACAATTTGTTATTTCAATTCGGAAAATGCGAGAATTCGAAATTCTCCATTTGTCGCGGCGAACGATAATAATCGTAACAACGGCGCTGAAATGTTCGTGTCGGGATATTTCGAGCACAAGACAGTATTTGACTATCCCTGACGTGTATATATCATCTCCAAGGGAAGTCATTTACCGGGTCCTGAAGGGTGCTCAGAAGAGGGCGGTGTATTGACGAATATATATACGGCGCGTGTGAGAGCGGAGCGTGGCGCGACGCGGTGATGGTCAAGACGACGGTGGCCGTGGAGAAGAGGGCCGACGACGAATCATTGAAAAACGCGAAAGGGGACGATGACGCCGCGCGATATGGTGCAAACGATTGCGAGATGAACGGGATTTCGAGTGGATGAAAAGAAGAAGAAAAAAAAAAGAGGGAAAATGGCAAAAAGAAAAAAAAACGCAGACCGGGGGTACAAAAATAATGAGAGCCAGAAGAGCCTCATATATCGTCGCACAAGGTCCGTCGTACTTATAATAATACATATGACCGATGCTGGCGGAAAGAGGACTCGACGACGAGAGTGTAAAAATATAATATACGCGACGCGTGAAATTTCTTTTTTCGCGTCTCAACTCGCATTCATTCGATATTATATTTTATAATATTATATAGTAGCTTGACAGTTACACCGAGTCGAAAACTATTATGAGTGAACAACAACGCGAAGAAATCGGGACGGAACGAAGAATAAAAAAAAAAGAGAGAAAAGGTGTACGAGAAACGATGGATGGATTTATTGTGATGCCGGATTGCCGCAGCAGACGATAAACCGTTATTTGGACGAAGTGGCGAGAGCGGCGGAGTTCTTCGATTTATTTATTTTACTTATGTATATCGAGTATACGTCGAAACGCGATTTTTATTTTTTATTGCAGCGACAAAAATAGGTTTTATTCTCTGTACTATACGTATGGATTTTTATAATTTTCAATTCCCGAAAATCGCCTTAAAACGATGTTTCAATTTTTCTGCTCATTATTATACTAAACGAGACCAAACTAACCGTCGTTAGTCTATAGGAATTATCGAGTTTTTTTTTTTTTTTTTTAACCAATGCTTTTACGTCGAATTTTTGGCACTTTAATAGTTCGGTCGGAAATCTAAGGGTAAAAATATGTGCACGTGTTTTTTACTCAGAATGAGGCGGCGAATAGAAAATCGTGAGATATTTTAGATTTAAAATTATTACCTAAAGTTCGTCTGTAAAGTTTATTACAGGCCTGACGACGACATTTATATAATATAATGAAAATATTTAAAAAAATAATCCTCGGGGCTGGAAAACTGATTGGCCGTTGAATTTTAGCCATGCGGTTATATAATACCCCGGGAGTTATTAGGATGTAGACATTTAAAAAGAGTTTCGACGATTTTTTTTTTTTAATAATAATTTATATATATAAAAAAAAAGAAACGGTAATCACGGAGACGGAAATATTACTATTATAATAATACGTATAAAGAGAAACCAGTAAATCTCGGAAGAACGGGGGATGGGGAGATCAAGAAAAATCGCTTTCATCAAGAAAAATAAACGCCACGGCGCGGTATCCTTTGATTCCACCGCGCACAGTATATATTGTATTCGCACCAATCTCGTTAATTGAAATATTCGGTCGACCGATTTCTTCTTGTACACACTGCGTATACTACCACCGCAGTATTATTTTATACGATTTACGTTAGAATAAAAAGATCTCTGCCCGGTCGTAGGAAGGAAGAGAAAACTGAGGAGAGGCGCGACGGTTTATATATCTATTATTTTTTTTACTATTATTTTCATTTTCTTCAGCTAAGAAGAAAAGCGATTTCGAAATGTGTGTGCACACATATATGAGCGCGTTAGAGGACGGCGCTGTATAGGAAACGGGGCGGAAAGAGACCGGAATACAGAGAAAAATGCGCGGCCGTGTATAGGATTTGTCGGACTTTTTTTTTTCATTTTTGTTTTGTTTGCCTCAGCTCGGACGCGGTTCGCTGCGTTCCGACAGAGTTCGGCGAAACCGAAAACGATCTTATGAGGGGGCGGAGAGGTTATAAAGAATAGACGAAAAGTAAAGGGGAGGGGGAATTAGCGGCTTTTCAAATCGATCAACTGCGTCACCACTCTCGCAACGCCGTTGCTGCATTGAGATTAAATAATCAACGAGGCTGCAGTTTCTCTAACTTTGCTTTCTTACTCTGTTTCCGATGGGATACACGAACACGATTGAGGGAGCGGTTGTCTACCAGTGATGTATAAAGGGGGTTCTTCTAAATGGTTTTGGACTCGTTTTTCATGAGCACAGTTGCTGGGTCTCAGACTATCCGGGTTGAGACGAACAAGCCTGGCTGGCTGTAATTTGTTTGGATGTTGTACACCGGACTCCGCTTCTAGTTTCGACTAAATGGATTTCGGGATCTATGAGGATCCTGTATATAAAAGAATTGGCCACGATTTTATGTATATTTTGGTTTTGCAGCGAAAGACAGTGACTGGGTGAATCTGTAATGGTGCTGCGATGGAATTTCACTTCTCTGACCCCGTTGATAGTTGTTTTCCTTAAATATTTGTTAAGAAATAGAATTCGTTATTAACGGTAACACACACTCCTACATATTTTATGCAGTTTAATGCTCGTATTGTTGAGTTTTGTTTTCGAAGTAAAATTTCCGTGGATCTACGCGAAAACCAAGGGACGGTTTTTAACAGTGGTGGCAGTATCCGAGGCGTAGAAAAAGACATCGTCCGTAAATAACGCGACGTTAATGTTCCGATGTCATTACTATAATTTGAAAAGAGCTGTGGAGAGAGACAGGATCCTTGGGCGACTTCAACGGCTTTAGTGTTGTCTCCTATTTTTATGTGAAAAGTTCTGAAAAAAGTATTTGATTATACTGATTACAACAGTAAATGGGGGGACTTGTAGTATTATAAACTTGTAAAGCCGGCGTTTTATCGAAAACCTTTTTGAGTCGAGCTGTGATTTTCGTGATGCTGAGTTTGTTGGTGATTTCATTGATTACGTTAAGTAGGTGGACAGTGTGATGCTGTGTGTAGTGGTGACCGAAAAACGAATTGTTCAGCTTGTATTGCGAGCGTGGTGCAAATATATATTCTCCGTATATACGATAAAATTCAACGGCTCACCATCATCAATTATAATAATACAGACGATATTATGCGAAACGTGCAATAAGTACACATAATGTAATCAAAAACGTTTCCCTTTTTGGATTTGAACTCGGTGAAATAATACCGTGTTTGATTATTTTTTCTTTTATCCTTAACAATTTTTTGGTCGAAATTTTTCAGCCAAAAATCGTTATGACGGTTTTACAACAATATTGTCCAGGACGTTTGACGATGTAACTAAGTTTTTTTTCAATTTAACGTTAACAGTATATACCATAAGCATTCGGTTGTGAAGTCGGCTAAGATAAACTTTAGAACATTTCAAATTTTTCCTTATAAATCCTTCTTAAAATTAATTTTAATTTTCAACGATCATAAGGAAAGGCGAGAAAGAAAAAAAAAACGAAAAAGTCGATTTAAAAAATAAAGCAAATTCAAATTTTCTTGCAAAAATCTGAACAACAGCATTATTAGATCGACATAGTTACGTTGGAAGTGAGATTCCACGGGTTATTGTCGCCGAATGTCAATCATCAGCTGCGACAACTTTTTCCATCAAAAGTGAAAACACCGATCAGTTCTGCGCAGCGCTATTTTTCAGAATTGTACGCGCCACCGTCTATAGCAGCGATGTGTTGGATGTGAAATATGATTGTGTATTTTAATAATATTGGAAACGACCACCGACTAATAAAAAACCGACTTATACGAGTAAAATAATACGATAAAGGTGAGATCATATGAGATTGCAAAAACGGGAATAGGCCTCTCCTCTAATTATGACACTAATCGACGATGGACTATAAATCGCGATGCGAACCGTGGGCGATTCCATTGATTTTTAATGAAATATATTGAAAACGCGGCAAATTCTACATTTTATCCATCCCATCGGACGCTTTGGGCTATACGAATACACACATCGAAATATGAGTTATTAATAAACGTTCGTTATTAAAATGTGTCATATTTCTACGGGAATTAACGAAGACGCGACGCCGTTTAGTTTACATTTTATACATAACTTTCAATATTGTTACGCGTTTCGTAACACATACCACAATAAACTCCGAGTCGTTTCATATACATATTTTTAAACTGTCGGCCGGTTAGGCGAAGATTTAATGTAATATTTTATATTTTACATACATATTATAATACATAAACGCGCGGAATTTAAAATAAGATAACGACGTCGTTATAAATACTCACTACAGAAATACACCATGTGTAAAATTGCTCCTCTCCTACACAGACAATCATCTTTCTTTGGAATATTAATTTTTTACACCGTATCCCGGAACTTTTACTATTATTTTTTTTTCATTACATGTTTCCGCGTATAATATTTATATAACGTGTCAACGGCCTCCGTCTTGTTTTATACAGAATAAACAATTACAAATGCGACTTTAATGAGACAAGCGGACAATCTCGTTTTAAGTGTAATAATATACATCATGTAACGACCACGAATTAATATAGAAATTTCCTCGTCATGAGCGCGTGCCATTTAACACCGAACTACTATTTGATTGTATCACAATGGTGAAATTTAGGTCCCGAATTATAGTAAATGCGTTTAAAAAGTTACTAAAAACATAAATAAATAAATAGTGTTTATAACAAGCTGACTTTACGACGTCTGTACAACACTTATAAATTACTTAAACATGTTTTTTTTTATGTAATTCGATAAAACGAGAATAATAATAAGCCATTACATTCTCATTACTTAAAAAGACGTAAATATAAAATTATGTAGAACAAAAAAAAAACCGTGCACGGTTAAGCGAACAAATTTAACTTTTCGAAATATTTTAATCATTATTTTCCCGTAACAATACTTTGGAACAATGAGTGAAACGGAAACGCGTATTATTCCAGTTTAGGATCTTTCGATCTTTATATGCCGAGATTTCGATTGAATATCTTATGATATTAAATAAAATCCGTTCTACGTATGTCTTCTAGAGAATAGCTGACGCGTTTTTAATAAAATTCATCCGCCGTCCATAGATTAAGTGCATTTAAGTCACGGGTGAAAAATGTTTGAAATAAGAACAATTTTAATAAACTGATGTTGGAAAATTCATAAAACCGTCTCCGTCGTTTCTCTGGATGAGAAAAACGATATGTATACATTTATACAGAATTAAAATTTGTACTATTCGCAGAATTTGGTCACAGCGAGACGTTTTCCCTCCCCTTAACAAAAAAAAAAAAAAAAAAAAAAAACAATGAACGGTTGTTTTCTTCGCCGTTTCATATACGTAAATACGACTAATTTTTACTTTTTCTTTTATACAAATAAAAATATTCTAAATTTCGTACGCACATTATATCGATACGCGTAATTCCAGTAGAATTGCACGACGGATTTTTATCATAAAAAAAAAAAACGTTTAAAACGTTTCGTCTTAACACCGCGGTGTCAATAGTAAAATATCTACTAGGAGATAAATGATTTGTACATTTTTTTCGCGCGCGAAAAGTTTATATATTTATTATATAAAATTAATTTTCGGACACGGCCGCGAGACGGGAATAAAAGTTTCGCGCGAAACTTATCGGCCTGCAGACAAGTCGAACAGGAAAATAAATCGAACGCGCGCCCCCACACTCTCTATTACAGTACGAGTAGGTCATTCGATTTTCGTGGTATTAACGGTTAATATATTCTGGAACAGGGGGGTCGATCACCGCCGCACGTATTTCGAATTCGATTAAAAAAAAAAAAAAATTCTTTTTGAAAAGTGACGATAAATTATTTATAAATTTGAGACATTTATATATCCCGCCGAATAGGAGACGCGCGTTTCTGCATCGTCTGCCGCAACGGAGTCGCCGTCATATCTCGCGTATTCGAAACTTTGAAAGCGTATACGCGACGCGAAACGTTTTCGCGCGAGATGTCAGAGATAAAATTTAAGAAAATTCGATCGTGCGCGGTTTAGCAGCATTTTCGCAAACTGTTTTCGTGGACTCGAGTCCACGAAAAATGATATATGTAAAATAGGCAAAAAAAAGAACGAACATTTAACAAAATTATAATAATCGTTCGGAAAATACGGACGCTCTCGATTATGGGGGGGTAATCACTGCAGGTGTTAAAAATCTCAATTCGTCAATTCAAACACGGCAAATTAAGAAGGAAAAAAAATTCGGTAAACTTGATTTTTACACGTTATCCTATTAAAATAATATGTATTTATTCCTTTAATTGTAATACACGTTATTATACACCCGTTATAATTCTACATTTTACATTTGCAATGACGTCACCGTCAAAACGGTTGTGCCGATTGATTGTGTAGAGCGAACGACCACGCCCACCGCAAGTCCACACTACCGCCATCTAGTTTAAATGTAATTAATTTTAACGACGAATGTCGTAAATCCTAGTTGTTTTTATTTTTTGACATTTCAATTGCTTCTCTTAACACGATTGATTCTTTATAATATATTATAAATTTACATTTGTCTTTAAAAATTTTCACCGATTTTATACCAATGGTTAGTATTCGATAAATTCTGTTCCGGCAACAGAAGACGAAATCGTCTCCTCGGTTTTTTTTTTTTTAAATTTCTCAAATGTTCTTCGAACCGAATATTTCTTTTCCTTTAGCCTACACGCATAGCATTTAATCGCTTTTCTCACATTGAATTGCATAAATACCCGATTTCAAATGATTGCCATTAGTTGTTTATTACATTAGCCCCGGTAATTTTTGGAAAATATCTGTTAAAACGTACTGAATTTTGGAATAAAACTACACCGGTGTAAAATCTTTTTCGTACCCAATAGAATAATCGGGTTAGACACAATTATTCATAACTCAAATCACCTTTCAACTCGTGTCGTTTTTTGTTTTGTTTTTTTTTTGTTTTTGCACGATTTTTCCATTTTTTCATTTTTTTTTTTAATCCGCGCGTAGTCAGTCATCGAAACACGACGTCCCGTCCCCGTATATCCCGCGTCGTCCTAATAAATACACGCGATAAAGACCTTGTACACTGCTATGAACGAGATAACGTGAAGGGACGCAGGAAACGAGCGCGGCGTTATTACATAATAATGATATATTGTCAACTTTCCCCGCGCAGGAAACGCGCCGAATCGTAAATCAACTCATCAAGTCCGCCGCGAAATTCCGTGTAAATTATTATTCAACGGATTATATTATATTACACTATATCGTCATAATATCATGTACGTATAACAAACATGGATCCGTTTAATACTGCTGTTCCTCCGTAATGTCACGGACCTTTGAACGTTAACACACCAATACGATTCGTACGATGCCATCACCACATTTTGAGCAAAAGCATAGCCTACCTTGCCAGGAGATTGTAACCGATTTTATTAGCGCGGGCCGTGCGCCAACCTAGGTGAGTATAACACTAAGGATATTTACAAAAAAAAATATATACATATGAATACCGTGGTTTTTTTTTGAAAATATTAATGAATGGGAGTAGTGCACTGCGCCCGTCTCGCTCGCTGTGCCGCATGTCGTCACACTGGGAGAGATCCGTTAAGGATGCTTATCATGACGAACGTAAAAAAGTAATGTGAAAACGACAGAACAATAATATTATTGTTAACGTCGTGGACAGAACCCGCGGAGTCGATTGTGAAGTACACATTTTTATAATAATTGGTCTGGCCGGCATTTCATTACAATATTAATGAAGTCCGCGGTATTCCGGACGGTGGCTAAGAATTGAACAATTTTCTCGTTTTTAAAACGGACAATATATACTCACAACAAATGATTAAGAATTTAACAACGACAATGAAGAGTTGGTGTATTACTTTTATTTACAAATTAAATCACTGCGCAGGGGGCGTTGATTTTCCTGCTTTTCACTATTGGGGCGAACGCTGTCTCGGTCTCGTAATTTACGTGTTATTTAAAAATTCTTTATATTCACCTCCCGTACGTGACTACTGCCGAGTACGATGGAAACTATTAAAAATACGCGCTGCTAAACGGTCGAAGGAGGAGACCGTGCGGCGCTGTGAGGCGTATACTTATCGCGAAAACACAGAAAATACAGCCACAGTCGTACTTAACGAGACACCAAATTTTCACACCAAAAATAAATTACAGTATTATCTATACTACGCAATAATAGAGATGTTTTTTTTTTTTTTAAATATATTTTATGAGGTTAAAAAAATTGTCTCTCTTAAACGTTTTAAACGGCCCGGTTATTGAACATTATATTCATGTACTAGAATAAAAAAAAATTTGTTACACAAATTCCACATTTATAGACAAATCGATAGAAAAAAAATTGCGATTTAATTCGTAATACATTTTATAGGATTTATCCACATTGCGCATTTGATATTGTCGAGATATTCGACGTGACCGTTATTTATACCGGATTAAGAATTCCAAGTGTACTTTTTTGTATCATTTTTTTTTGTCAAAGAACTAGACAAAATTGCGATCGCACATAAAATACTAAATGGCGAACAGCCGAATTTAAAATACCGAGGAACTCGTCAGCCCGTTTTCTAGGTGTCATTGTGCAAATCCATTTTTTGATAAATGAAACGTATTTTCACATTTTCAAACATATTGTGCCGGTATTTATGAAAAGAAAAAAAAAATCGATTTTCACAAACACCTAGAAAAATATATCTTTTCAGAATTAAATTCGTTTTCTCAGTTCCAAATTTTCGTGTAGCATTTGGGTGTAAATCATTTTACTTCTTTCAAAAACGACAACACGCGGCGCGCATATCAACTGCGTCCTATCGCCCGTCCATACGAAGAAAAATTAATAAAAAACGAGGAAATTTTTTAAAAAGTTTTCTCCACTTCTAGTAGAGAATTTGAACAATACTTTGGTGTGTCATCTACACAACTACCGCCGTTCGAATTTCTCTTCCACGAAACGTTGCAGGTTTGGCAAGTGTCTATATTCAATATTGCGCAGCGCACACAATTTACGACGGTCCCCCTCATTTTAAAGTGACGCGACCGAACAATATGTTTTGCGAGGAATTTGACGTGACCGGGCCCGTGAACGTGTCCCGAAAGACAAAACGCGTACAGTTTTTTTCTTCTTTTTAACTCCACCGTTTTACGAATTATCGTTTTTCATTTCGCGAATTTCTCGAAATAGACTTTTGAATCACTCTGTATTAGAAGACACCACGGCGATCCGGTAGAATTCTCTCGATAAACGCGCCGCGATAATATTTTTTAACTCTCCGGTGTACGAAATGACTGATGATTCGGCTCAGTTGCACAGGTCCGACTGATCATCTATCGTATCCGTCAATAACGACCGCGATCTTCTTCTCTCGGCTTTTGTCCGGTACCGGATTTCTTCCCCGGCTGCGGTTTTCTCGATTGTCCCCTCAACCGAAATACGAGCGCGCGCATATATATATATATTTCGGAAAAAAATCACTCCGATCTGTGATGCATTATTATAAGTCCAGGAGACTTATTCCTTCTGAAAAGATAAAAGAAAATCGGCATACGATCTCCTCACGGAACGTTTTTGAGAAATTCTTCGATTATCAAAAATCGTTTGAAAACGTATCGCCACTGCTTAATCGTCCGTTACATACTTTCAGTGTACAAATCGGCGATTTTATGTGTACGCGATGTGAAAAAAAATTTATATTACATTTTCCATAATTAATTAATAGATAAATTGAATTTTCAAGAATGAAGAAAAAAATCTAAATAAACTTTTGCCGTGTACACGCGCACGTATATCTCTCTCCTCTTCGTCGTATCGAAAAATTGAAAAACACAACACCCTTGAGAAAACCAAGACCGCGGCGGAATTATCATCAGCACAATGCGAACTACAACACGCGGTCAGCGTATCGCCTCGCGGGTAAATGTTTGGAAAAATAAAACTGACGTCCGTAAAACATATCCGGTTTCGTATACAGAATGCGATATGCTACAGCAACGTTACAGGGAGAAGAGATGCTGGGAAATATAATGGCGAGTCCTCTCTCTCTCTTTCTCGTCATCACCGCCGCGAAACGCGAAGCCAAAGTCACTGCCTTCCATTCGAAACTATCCGATTACAAGTGACCAGAAGAAGAAAACCACGTGAACGGTTTATTATACGTTTCTTCGGAAAAAAGAGCAGCTGGTTTTCGACAATTGTTCGGTTCGAGAAAATTTTAATTGTTATTTAGTCAAAAGGGCTTGAACAAGACGGTTCAGACTTTCAATTTCGAAAGATCGCCGTTCAGAATCGTTTTTCCAATATCACCCGCTTTATCGCATACAAAATACCCCCGAACTACTTTAACGCGACGTCCACAGTTCCCGCGATCGTTCCGTTTTCCTGTTACTTATTGTCTACACACGATTCGAATCGATTCGATTTGTTTGAATATCGTTCGAATAATAATAAAAAAAAAAAAAATCCGAACGTCACGCACTGTGATTGATAGTGTAAAAATAACGGCGCACAAACCGAGGAACGGCATATCTGAGATATTGACGTCTAAATTAATCTGCAGGCGATGTGCGAGGGAAGAATGGCGTAAAGGCAATCGCGGACCGGATTAAGAGGGATCCGATAAGATTTTCACGGTATAAAAAGCGAAATTTTTCCACCGAGATGAAAATGACCTCCTCCCGATGATGTTGTGGAAGAACGCGTTTAATGCGATGATTTTTTTTTTTTTTTAACAGCGATAGGAGAGTAACGACGACGGGAGGAGAGGAGATCGAATCGCGAGCCGAGAAAACTTCAGAACGATCCTATATATTATTATATAACAACAACAGCACGGCAGCAGTCTTTAATCTTTTAACGGGCCATTTTTCAGTACCGCAATACTTACCGTGTAGTAAGTCGCAACTTTTCTCCGCGGACTTGTCAGTCTCATCGGAAACCGCTTTATTATTCTCGCGCGCGCACGTATCCATACAGATCTATCGTTTCTCTTCCGTCATTCAATCTATATTTTCCTACACACACACGTGTGTGTGTGTGTGTGTGTGTGTGTCCATAAATTCCTGCACACGCGCCACCATTTATACAACGAGCAACTCGTTTTTTGGACTTAAATCCCCTAACGGTTTACTTACGTCATCTCATTTATTATGTGATGTGAGAAGAGAAATCCCTGCGGTGTTGTTAGTACAGAGCAATTTTAAATGTTACGCGAAACAATTCTCTAATTGAATAATTATTGTGGCAATGCATAACGAAAACACTGGCAAACGCGCGTTGTCGCCGACACGAGTATTAATTTCGTTCAACGGGTATATAATAACAATGCGCCAATCGATCAGAGAAGTATATTCTAAATGATATATAAAAAAAGCTATAAGAGGGATTTTTTTTTTCAAATCGCGTAATAATAACGATCGTTTTTAATTCGAGTCAAATGGTCGACGAAAAAATGAGACTACATAACGAGCGGAGTGACTATAACATACGAGTGTATATATACGTATATATATATATATATATATATAAAAAAATCTATTTATACGCGTATAAAAGAGAAATTTGCAAAAATAAAAACTCGAGTCGGCGGAACACAAAACGGGATAAATTGTATGCAGGGATGTTTTTTTTTTTTTCTGAAGGGCGCTTTTGGGCAAAATTTAAAATGACACTTGGCAAAACGGTAGCCATTAATCATTGGAAAATGTGAGTTCTACACACCCTTCTTCACCTGTCGACCGCCGAACGGGAACAATTCAATGCGTAAAGAATATCGCTAATGGGATCTTCTCTTCCCCCTATTACCAACCACTGTACACTCTCACTAGAGCGAGAAAAACCGTTTAAAAATACAAAAAAAAAAACAACGACCTTTTCAACGTTAAGCCTTTTCCACCGCGCGCAAAATGAGACAGACTCCACAACAAATGGCGGAGTCGCGAGGCCACCAACGTGTACGCGACGAGACGATACAATTTATTTCATACCTAACAACACAATATACACGTATTGTTTTTTTTTTTATACATATATATATTAATTTGGAAATTGTGCGCGCGTGTAATTGTGACGAATTAAACAAAAAAAAAAAAAAATAAAAGTCATTTAAATGATAAAAAGGGAAGTGTCGCTTAAGTGAATTACCATCTACTCGAATAAAAATGTTTTAGAGTTTCGTTATTAATTATAATTTTTAAAAGCAAATGATGGCAATCATAGCACACAATTTATCGATTCTGAGCGGAATTAGAATTTCAAGTCTTTAAACCAACAATCGATTCTTTTATATTAAAAAAAAAACAAATTCCTAGCTCCGCACAACGTATAGAAATGTAAAATAATCGATACCGATGCACGCGTTCTTAAGACACGATTGCGTTTTGTCTATTTTGCAAACTATTAATGTCTTAAACACAACTATACTTGTGTAGAATTCGATTACGAAGTTTTAATAATGTCATATTCAAAATCTGAAACACAGATTGTTACTAAGAAAAAAAAAATAAGTTTCGACAAGCGTGTCGAATTGTGATACACGCAAAAACGTATCGAAATTATTTTTTCTAATCAATAGAGTTGTTATTTTAAATCTAAAGAAGAACGTTTTTTTTCCAGATTTTTTTTTTTTATTATTTTTACTATAATATTATGTAACAGAAATTATTTATTATATCGAGCACGAAAAAAAAATAATAAAAAAATTATTTACGTATATTTTTTATGCTCTCCGAGAAAAGTTGTATTACTTAGAATGTACATATATATATATATAATATGCACTACTTTACTGTATTATACTGGCGGTCATTGAAGTTTAATTATCCGTCGGACATTGATGTTTCATACTATAATGTTATATTTATATAAAATAAATTACATTTTGGCTTTAACAATAATATGAATATAAATATATATATATAATATACGTATAATGTACACAAAGAAGAAAAAAAAAACAAAAATAATATCTAATACACTGTCGAGTTTTTTTCATTTGAAGTCTGTTGCCGCCATTTCCGTATTTTAATCAGCGTGTTTCGCAAAGCCAATTGCTATATCTATGCACGTATAATGACCTAGGAGATCTATTAGAGACGACGCATATTACGTATACAATCACCGTGGGATTGAGTCTTATTATATTCGTTTACTATCAATTCAGAAAGTTTAATCAAAATCCTCTCATAGTTACTTTTGACGAGAACCTCGTGTTCCAGTCTTAACTTATATATTCATTTTCGAAACCGCCGCCGTCATCTCGTATAACCTTACTTGACCTAACCCGAAGAGTGCGGTATGACGAGTATTATATACAATATCGCCCGACAGGGAAATAACGTGTCAACAACGAAATCAACGGCATTCGCTCGAACTCGGGATTTATATTATTGTTATTGTGTTGCAAAAAATAATTTTATATATAGTAAAATTCGCGTTACGCATTGGATTCAGTTTGTAATTCGAAACAAAATTTAAAGTTCATCGTTTTAGGCGTAAAAAAAAAATACTGAATTTTAAAAACTCCATTTTCGTTTGTCAGGCTATGTGTTTTTTTTTATTTTACACTACTTTACAAAACAGACTGTTACGAGAAAAAAACAATACGATTTCGAACTGATTCAAAATTTAAATTATCGTCGACAACTCTGTGTAGTATACGTGTGTTGTTGCTGCTGTTAACGCGTGAGCGGCTGCAAAAACTATCAAACGAAAAACCACGACGACGTATCCTGCGAATTACGTACGTTAATGACTGTCTAAAGTCGAAAGACTTATTACGAAGTTCGCGAGATTTTCATCGTACAGAGTTTTTCTTCTCTTTTCAAAACCCGAACCGTATAACCCATATCGTACTATATCGGCACGGCTGCAATAATTCGCCGTTTTCGTCCGATACGGTTAGGTCGCGCGTGACTGCTCCGTGCACACTACTATTATTACGAACACTGGTATACGACCTGATTCCGGGCGATTCGCGAGAGTTTAGATCTCGAGAGAGTGAGAGAGAAAACGGATTACAACACAAAACAGACGCGTTATTAATAATAAAACAGCTCATGCAATTCCGGGATGCGTTGGACGCGTGGTAATTCGTACGGTTGGTATCTATGAGCGTATAGGTTAGGTGAGTCGCACAGCCCATGGCGTTACGTTGATACGCGATCGAGTGCACGTTATAGACATTTTATACGGAAAGAAAAACGAGAAACGCGGAAGCTGGAAAAAAGCCAAGCCATTAACTTCCGAGTCCGCTCGGATCCGCGAATCGTTTGTATGACGCAGAATAAAATAGCGGGAGCGGTTGAGTGAGTGAATGAACGAACGAACGAATGCAAAAAAAAAAAAAAAATAGAGAGAGAGAGATAATAATAATAACTGGTTTATTTTTTCATCGTCATTTCCAGTAATTTTTTTTTTTTTGCGACATAGCGCCAATTCCTTGGCGCTCGTCGTGACGAATCATAATACAATATGGAAGAGGTGAATTCTGCGATCTTTAATCTTAATTTACCACCGAACGCCCGCGAAGTGTAAAAACGAGAGAGAGAGAGAGAGAGAATTGAGAAAAAAAATATATTGTCCTCGGTCAATTCCTGCCGTTTAAAAACGCATTTATAAATTAGACTATTTAAAGGAAAAAGAAAAATTCAAGACGCATTTTCGAAAATCGGTTGAATATTTCAAAATTCGAAACAAATTTCACGGAATGGAGGAATAACGAAATACAAAAACAAAAAAAGTAAAATAATAAAAATTATACTCGAATCGCGATATTTGTACGGAAACGTAAATAAACAATTACAAAAAAAAAAAAACAGGAATTTTTCCTGCGAGAACCAAAAAAAAAAAAACGTGTCGCGCGGCGGCGAAAAATAATGAAAACTCCTCTTATAATGGAATGCACGCGATATATCTTTTCAATGAAATATGCGTCCCCCGGGGATCAACGGGTGGAAGAGTTTCGTTTTGTTGGTCTCGCGTTTGCGCGCGGCCCGAGTATATTAATCCCGTAGTGGCTAATGGAAAAAAAAACTATATTGCTCCGGTTAAAATAATAATGTACGGGAGATACAAGAAGAAGAAACACGAAATGAATGGTGAGAAAAGAAGGCGAAAAGTGCGAAAAAAACTTTTGCACGACAGCTGTCGTTGTTTAATTTCTTACGAACGCGCTCGGAGTCAGTTATTGTGTGTAGCTGGACTCCTTTCTTCAGACCAAACCACCGTCGTACATATCAAAACGTATATTATACTTCTGAAGAAAACTACATACTAGCGCGTTTGTCGTTTTCCCGCGTGTGTGTACATATATCCGTGTAGGGAGAGAAGAGAAAAGACATTTTTTTATTCTTAAAAGTTTATCGTACAACGCCGAATTTTATTATTTTGACGAAAAAAACACATGTTTTTAATTTAATTTAATTTTTATACTTCGCGTGATATTACGCGGCGAACGGTTAAAATAACTCCGCGCAAAAAAAATAGTTTTTCGAAAAAATAAATACCGAAATTATATGTATATATAGTTTACAATTCAACAATAACTCCTCCGGGGTTTGCATTACGAGAAATAAATTATGTTCAACACGCGTTATTATACACAGATTAAAACGTTGTTAAACCTTATATCGTTTTAATGTTTGACGTCACAAACTATTTTAAAGTTATTTGCTATTCTACTCTTCTATTATTTATATATATGTCTTTAAACTATATAATAAGTAGCTGTCATTCCGCAGCGACAAGTACCATTTATTAAACAGAAATAGTAACTTTGTGTATTATATTAAAAATTCGTGATGTCCTATATACAAAAAGAAAAAAATATATACGTTTTTATCCGTATTTTTATAATCAATTAAAATTTCTTGGTACATTATGTTATTTTAGAAAAAAAAAACTAAAAAGGAATTTACTATAAAAAGAATTTGTTCTCAAAGAAGTGATTACACTTTTACGATACGTTTTGATGATTAACAAATATATATATATATATATAAAGAAAACACAATACGTTTTTATCCGTATTTTTATAATCAATTAAATTTTCTTGGTATATAATCTTACTTTAGAAAAAAAACTAAAAAGGAATACACTGTAAAAAGAATTTGTCCTCAAAAAAGTTATTACATTATTATACGATACGTTGCGATGATTAACGAAATGGCTTAATAATAATTGGTGTATATCGCCATTTAATGTTGTGCTTTAATGATATTAATTCGATTTTAATCCGAGTTTGAAATTGTGTGTGTGTAATACCCGTTAAAAATGGAATTTTCGATTTAACGTTCTGTACGTACGACGCCTTTTGCAAAATAACGTGACTTTTTTTTAAAAAGCTATTATGTACAAACTGACTGTTTAAAGTTAAACAATCAATTTTAAATCCAACAACATCAGAAGAATAGTATAATAATAAACGAGAATCAAATTGAAAAACTCGATTTGTGAATGAACAGAGGCTAATTAAAGAACACCTGGAAGGAAATCTCGTCGATAGGTAATCTCCTCCTTGAGAGGAGATTACCTTCGAATCGACATTTATAGAGAAAAAAAGAAAATTAAAAATGCGAACTCTATGGGGAGAAGAACCGGGAGTAATAAAAAAAAGTATGTGATTTATAAGTTATATAAAACGTCATTATGGAAAGGTCATTATTATGACCAAATCTTATCCAAGAAAAGAAGACTATATGGAATGGGCTGTATGGCGAAACGGTAGAAAACGCGAAACAGAAAAAGAAAACAAATTGATTTTTGCCATCTAGCAAACGACGAGAACCATTGCCTAACATAACCTGACAACGATATGATCGAAAGAAGAAATGAAATTCTTACAGGGGGATTTTGTTAATCGGGTGAGTGGTAATGTGCTCTTTCTGGTAGAAGTCCTTCTCTATCTCACACGGATTTAATAATAATAATAATATAGTGAGGAGCGACTTATAAATCGAATAACAGAGTGCGAATTAAAAGGACAGAGAGGAACCGGATTTAATGCATTGGAAATAACTGAAAGATGGTCAGCAGATTGGGAGTCAGTGACGATTAAGTAAGCATTAGCGAGCAGCGAACAGATTATACGCGACAATAATGGTGTTACGAATTATCGACAATACAATTATATTGTACGAATACACGTCAACGCTAGCAAATATAAAATCTATCGACTGATTGAATAAGTGACGACTAAGTGGGATTTTAGTCGATAGATGGGAAAATTTAGTTAAAAGACTCGGTCACCAAACAAGGCGCGGCTTTATTAAATATGATTTTGTAATCCGTGCAACGCGTAAATCGAAAAATATATGAAAAAAATATGCGAAGGGAAATAATGTTTAGAATTGTGCGGTACAGTTTGAAAGAACTGAACCACAATTTCACAGTAATCACAAACACATTAGTATAATAATAAAGTGTTATATTTCATTTAATTTCTAGTAGTTATCACCTTTATTTTCCTCCGTCTGATATTAATACATATTTATTTATTTATTTTTTTTGAAAATGATTAAAAACCGGCAATTTGTTGTATTAATTATAATAAAAATAAAATTGTCGTTCTACATATAATTTATAACATGTCGTGTTCGCATTATTGAATCGATTTTTTAATAAAGTGTAACACACACCTGTGTCGTGAAAAAAAAATGACGTAGTTTTACTAAAAAAATAATTTGCGTATCTTTTCGTAAAGCGGATAAAATATTAATTCTCTATTCGTATATATATAGTGTATTAATAATTTTTAAAATGTATTTTAAAGTATTATTTTTATAAAAATCCATCACTGTCGACAAAAATTTAATTTTGATAAATTTCTTGTAGATTATATCACACTTTAATCAACCTCCAAAAAACACGTGTTAATTTATAATAATAACTAATGATATATTGAAGATACATTAAATTTTCGTCCGTTCATTGGTCTAATAAAAGAAAAAAAAGTTTTCGCGTACGAGTATTACAACAAACAGCCCACGACGCGCGCGCGCGTGTCTTCGACAGATTGTCGCAACACATATTATATGACACCACAAAAACGAACTTGTTGATAAGACAACGAAGATAATAATAATAATAATAATAATAATAATAATAATAATAATAAACGGAGTTTGCAAACATCGATTGGTGACCGCGAAAAACAATTTTCCGGTATAATTCCCATCGACGACACAAAGACGATAATAATAATAATAAGCCGCGTGAAGATTCGCCCCTTCAGCGTACACGAGTGGTTTATTCGTATAAACATTCTTCATCGTATTATTATTATTATAATATATTACATAAAAATACTCAAACATATATATATATAATAAACGACTGTTAAAATCAGCAAAGGTTGTACAATTCATTTCGAACGGTTATCGTGTATATAATGATTTAGCAGGAGAAATATATCCATAAGTTTTCTGCGATCGTTGTCGTATACGAAAAACACGAGCGAAACACGACGACGATTTTTGAAAATATTATTAATTACATATACGTATAAAAAAATCTATGTCTGCTGCTATTGTCACGCAGTTCAAAGTCCAATACTAATCATTGCTCTCGTACATGTAATATAAATAGCAATGATTTGAGAGATAACAATAGTTTAATTTCGATTAAATTATTGTTCACTTAAATGAACGGTTGATTTAATTTTCGATACTTGAGTACATGTTGACTGTCACTAATACGGGGGCAAAACAAGTTAGATTTAATACAAATTGAGTATTCCATAATATGTTTTTACACTTCAACATCTAAACAACACGAATAAACGGAGGGGTTTTTTTTTCGGTGACCGCTAACCATACCATAACAACAGTTGACAGTCACCGGGGTCATCAATAAACTGGAGAATATTACGACGAATATTATTACGACGATAAATATTAACGAAATTTGTAAACACACAACAAAACCATAACCTGGATTTTGATCATTTTTCCACGTTTCCGTTCAGACGAAATGATCATATTTTTGCGGTCTTACGTACATTTAAACCAATTGTATATCACTGACCGTGATGATCTCAATGCTCCAACTCGATTCACATATCAATTCGGTCGGAAACAAATGGACAAGATGATTATTATTTATTTATTTATTTATTTTTTTTGATTATTATCGTTTTTTTCTCGTAGGATTTCAAATTATTATATTTTTAGACAATACGACGTTATATAACCCCTGACAAAATAACGACGAATCCTGTGCCATCGGTAGTAGCAGCACCGGACGCGAATAAGCGTATATATATATATATATATGAAGATTTTCAATAACAGACTCACCTTCGTTGTCGATGGAGAAGTAACCGAGTCCGTCGCCGTCCACGATCGAATAACCGACGCGGGACACGTCTCCCGGCGGATCCGCGTCCGTGGCCACCACCGTGGTGACCAGCGTGTCGACCGGCTCGTTTTCGTCCACGGAAGCGGTCGCGAAGAAGCTGCCGAACTCGGGCGCGAACGCGTTCTCGTTCACGTCCACCACTTCGACGGTGAGCCACGTCTCGGAGGACAGGCGCGGCGTGCCACCGTCCACGGCTCTCACGATCAGCGCGTGCACCTGCCGACGCTCGAAATCCAACTCGGCCACGGTGCGAACCGTGCCGGACACGGGATCGATTTCGAACGCGCAGCGTTCCACAGCGTCTTCCTGTTGCTGCTGCTGTTCTGACGACGACGACGACGAAGACGGCGTCGGTTCCGCCGGTTCCAGCGAGTACTCGACCCTTCCGCCGTCGCCCAGGTCCGGGTCGATCGCGGCCACGATGGCCACCACGCTGCCCACCGGCAAGTCTTCCAGCGCTTTCACCGTGTAGTTGTGCACGAGAAATTCCGGCGCGTTGTCGTTCGCGTCGTCCACGATGATCCGGACGAGAGCGTCCGTGTGCAGCGTCCACGGTTCCGGCGCGCAGTCCGACACCACCACACGAAGCTCGTACACGTCTTGTCGTTCCCGGTCCAGCGGGCCGGACACGTACAGGTTGCCGGACGACGAGTCCACCGAAAAAGCGGACGTGTCCGTGGCCAGCGCGTACGCGATGCGCCCGTTCTCGCCCAAGTCCGGGTCGCGGGCGTTCATCTCGCACACCACCGTGCCGGGGCGCGCGCTCTCGCTCACCCGGTAACTGGACACACGTTTGTCCGGCTCCGGCGCGTTGTCGTTCGCGTCCGTCACGATCACGCGCAACGATCTCCACGTGGACCGCCGCGATTGTCCCAGGTCCGAAACGGTCACGTTCAGCACGTACTCGTCCCTGGTCTCCCGGTCCAGGTAACCGACCACGTTCAAGTCACCGGTGTCCGGGTCGATGCGGAACAGCGAATCGTCGTCGCCGTCCGCCACGCCGTACACCAGTTTGCCGTTGTAGCCGAGGTCGCGGTCTCGGGCCCGGACCGCCAGCACCGTGTGACCGAGCGCCACGGACTCGTTGACGCGCACCGCGTCCGTCGGGAAGTCGATCAGTTCGGGCGCGTGCACGTTCTCGCCGTACCGGCCGGGCATCATCGCGAAATCGTCGTCCCTGGCCACGTTGTTCCGTTTCGCCGTCTCGATGGCCTCGTTCAGTCGGCGCAACACGCCCGTCTCCCGGCACCGGGCCACCACCGGGACATCGTCGTCCGACGACGGTGACGACACCCGCGCGCGTTTCGCGTTCACCAGCGTGACGCGCACGTCCAACAGGTCCGAGTAGTGCGTGCCGTCCGTCGCGGCTATTTTCACGGAACGTTCGTCGGCGCGCACGTCGGACAGGTCGCACGCGACCGACAACACGCCGGACGCGGCGTCCACCGCGAAACAGTTGTCCTCGTTGCCGGACTCCACGCGGTAACCGACTATGTCGCCGTCGTCAAAGTCCACCGCGGACACGGTCATGATCTCGCGGCCGATGGCCGTGGTCCGCGGCACCTGCACCGCGCAGTCCACCTTCTCGAACTGCGGCCGGTTGTCGTTCACGTCCCGTACGCGCACCACCAGTTTCATTTCGGTCTGCCTGCGGTACGGGTAGCCCCAGTCGGACGCGCGCACGTGCAACACGTACTCGCGGCGCATCGTCTCGTAGTCCAACAGCCGCGTGGTCTTCACCAGCCCGGTGAAATGGTCCACGTCGAACGGCACGGGTTTCACGTTCGCGATGCTGTACGACACGTAACCGTTCTCGCCCGAGTCCCGGTCGCGCGCCGCCACCTTGACGACGGACGCGCCGGCCGGCTCGTTCTCGTCCACAGACACTTCCATCGCTGCCCGCTCGAACAGCGGGTCGTTGTCGTTCGCGTCCACCACGGTCACCTTCACTTTGGCCGCGGACTGTTTGCGGCTGCCCGCGTTCCCCTGGTCGATCGCGCTCACCGTCAGCGTGTACGACGCTCGACGTTCCGCGTCCAACGGCACCGCCGTGTACAACATGCCGGTGCGCCGGTTTATGCGGAACTCCGCGCCCTCGTTGCCGCCCACTATCTCCAGCGACACCTGCGCGTTCTTGCCCTCGTCCCGGTCGCTCACCTTCAACCGGATCACCGGCGAGTTGACCGGCGCCGTTTCCGCCACGTTCGCCTCGTACAGTTCCCGTTCGAACACCGGCGCGTTGTCGTTCACGTCGGCCAGTTCCACGTGCACCGTCCGGTACGCGTACCGTTCCGGCGTGCCCGCGTCCGACGCGCGCAACGACAGTTCGTAGCCCTTGGGCGCCTTCTCCCGGTCCAACACGTTCAACACCACCAAGTTGTACTCACCGTCCCGTCCCGTCCGCCGGATCCTGAAATGGCCGTCCGGGTCGCCGTCCACGATGTCCACCGCTCGCACCACGCCGTTCACGCCCGAGTCCCTGTCCGTCACCCGGACGATCGCGTACACGTCGCAGTTCGACTCCTCCACCACGTGCGGCAAGTGCTGCACGTATATCTCCGGGTCGTGCACGTTCACCTGAAGCACCGTGAACTTCACCCGGGCCGTGCTCGGCTTGGACCGTCCGCGGATCCCGCGGTCCCGCGCTTCCACCGCCAAGTCGTACGACCGCCGCTCGTCGAACTTCAACGGCCTGGTCACGGTTATGACGCCGGTTCGCGGGTGCATGGCGAACTGGTCTGTCTTCTCTTTGAAACTGTAGTAAATCTCGCCGTTCACGCCCAAGTCCGCGTCTTCGGCCCACACCTTCAACACGCTCGTGTGCACCGGCGTGTCTTCGGCCACGGTCTGCTCGTACACAATCGGATAGAACAACGGGCTGAGATCGTTCGTGTCCAGTACCGTCACCGCCACTGTCGCGTGCAGCTCCAACGACACGCCGCCGCCGCTGCCGTTTCGCTGTTGCTTGTCTCCTCTCGTCGATTTGGACGAACCGCCGACGGTGACGGTCGCCTTCACCTCCAGCACGTACTCGTCTTGCCGTTCCCGGTTCAGCACGTCGTAGTCCGTTTTCGTCCGGATCAACAGGAACCAAAAATCGCCGACTTTCTTCTCTTCCGCCTTGAAGAACTTGATCTTCTGCTGGGACGCGATCTTGTAACGCACCGTCACGTCCTCGTCCGCGCAATAAATGCCCATCTTCTCTTCCGTCCGCACGTACGTTTTGATCAGTGCGTTTTCCGGTATCGTCGCGTTATACCTGTCCCGTGTGAAACGCAATTCGGACAGGCTTTCGTTCGTGAACGCGAACGACAGGCGGCTCACCAGCAGCAATAATACGGCCGACGATATCAGACGCTTGGCGAACCGCGTCCCCCCGTCGTATCGTGCGGCCGTCGTCGTTTCCATGACGCCGGAGGATATTACTGCTGCTGCGCGGGGCTTCTTCTTATTGTCATCTCACCGTTTCGCACGCTCTATTTTTCCACGTCCTTCGCATTTTCCCCTGAAACCGAGAATTATCGTCGAGTTAGTTATAGTATAAGATTGTTTCAAAACAAATTTTTTAAGTCGGCTGAGCTGCAGTTTTAAAACTATCCGCGAAATCCGATAACATAATAGCGTTTGATGGATTTGCGATTATTTGAAAAACGGATTTGAATATATTTTTTTTTTATATATAAATATACAGGTGGTGTAGAGTGGATTTAATATTGTTCGTTAAGAAAATCATTCGCGAAGAAAATCGACAGAAATTCTCCATATTTTTTTAACAGACTTTACTCCGCATTTGAAGCATTTGTGAATATTAAAAATCGCTTCGAAGACACGACGACGAATTTAAATTGTCATTTTGAACCCGAAAATTTGTCACGATTGTTCTGGACCCAGGGCGGATAAGCTAAATTAATGTTACCGGGAAAATTCATGATAAGGGCCCTGGTGCAATTGGCAAAAAAAGGTTCGAGTATCCAATAGGATATCAAATTAATGGGAGATTCAACCCGTTTACCTGACGAAAAATGTATTTTTTTTTCATTATTTTTATCGTGCAAGTATAACACATTTTTTTATATTTATAATCGTAATCAATACTATACCATATTTATAAATATAAATTTTCATAATACGTTAAAGAATCGCAAAGCTATATCACTGTTAGATCGTTTGATTGCGTCGAACGCTATTTCTAAAAAGTGTTTGAGAATGAAAAAGTCTTGACATTTTTTGCGAATCCAAGCAAGAAAACGTAATTATAGAGAAAAGACACGCTGTGCAGAAAAAGGACGGTCTACCGAAATTTGTCCTATCCGCCTCCGTTCTGGACATACTGGTTAGAAGACGACGTCGTTGTACGTGTTAGCTGCACGACGAGCCTGCTGTGACGCTCGCGCAAACAGCACTCGACAAAAAGCAAAGTTGTTGTTTGACGAGACTTTACCGAGACAATCTCGGCTGACTTCCGGAGAGACGATATAACGAATTGCCTCAAACCCAAATGTACGTAGTACAAATACGGCTGGGATGAAGCCAAATAACAAATAAAAACTTTTATGGAAAATGTCGAAACTGCGAATATAACAATAATAATAATAATAATAATAATAATAATAATAACGGATTTTTGATGTCAAAATAGAGTCTAAATCGTGCACAGATATACGCGTGCGAGTCACAAAAACATTCCGTTCGTACATTATTTTCATAAAAAAAAATTAAATAAATAATATATATTAAAAAAAAAAAAACCGTCGTCATTCGGGATGGAAATTAATTTACTCTCTGATACACGTTCTTCTTTTTTTTTTTTTGTAGATAACAAATATTATTATTATTATTGTGTACCCCCGTTGCGGTATAACGAGAGCATAAATTAAAAAGTTTGAACGACTACCGCCGAAAGACAGTATGTATATACGCAGTAGTAGTAGTAGTAGCAGTAGTAGTTAATCCGAAGTCTGAAAAAGTTTTATGCGCTTTTATTTTTTTACCCCGGAAAGACTACACAAATTCTGCGTAATTCTATAAATGTACAAAAAATAAAAAATAAAAATAGATTAAAAAAAAAAAAAAATGGAGTACGGCGGCGTTTTAGCAAAATGTAACGGGGGGAGGGAGAGCAGAGATGAGCAGCATCACTGCCACTGTTGCAGTTGACAAATTACCGGCCGATTGTTCTCTACCGCACCCCCATCATCGGAAATTGGTGTATGTACGTACCGAACAATGAACGCGATCAAGACTTTGCAGACTCCGCGCGTTGTGCTTTATAAAAGACCCGATTGGAATTTTAAATATCGTCAGCGTCGATGGTCTTGTATACAAAAGAAGACAATAACACACACACACAATACGATGTTTACTGTATCGGAATATTATTATTCACGAGCGTCGTCTCCTCTCGTCCTCTACACCACAATATCGAAATCTCGAGTGGTGGATTTTGATTTCGATATTTGCATATATACGAGTAGATATATATATATATATTTTTTTTTTTTTTTTTTGATACTTAAATATAGCGCGTCGATATAAAATTTCATTATGAAACGGATCAAACGTAACTATTTTCATTTCAATGCGACGATGTGATGTACTCGTGTGTGTTGTTTATTCAATACAATAAGTAATTATTGTTATTTTTTTTTTTTCAATTCAGCTTGTACGTATAAAAATAATAATTGTTGCGAAAAATAATTCTCCGATAAGTATATATATATATATGTTTTTTTTAAATACACAACCGATGAAAATATATGAAAGCATTATTACGAACGTATGATTGTTTCCCAATCAATTGTACGAAATTACTACTCTAATTTGGTTTTGCGAATTCGCGATAAAGCGCACCGTACACGAATTCGAGCCGGCTACAACGTGTTTATTTTATAAGGACAACGTGAAATAAAAAAAAAAAAAAAACATAATTCAGAGAGTCGTTTGTTGAATTTTTTTGTTTTATTATTAATGTTTACGCGAAAAGCTTTTCCTATACACATACAGACGATTTGAAAACAACGCTCTTGCGTTGTTTAGGTACTGACCGAGATGTCGAATTCATATACATATCGATCAGAGCGCCTCTTTGTTATACAATATACAGGTGAACACTATTTGAAGTTACGCTCATTTACAAATTACACAATTCTTTAAATGAAAATCAACGAATCTATTAAAAGATATTTAAAAGAACCAAGTGTCAATAATAAGCAAAACGCGTATATGAATAACTAACTGTATTAGGTATTAATATTTGCACATTAATTTCAATACGAGGCGCTTAATCCGCAAAATTATTAAAAAAAAATATGTACAAGAACGCTCGTTCTGAACCTAGAATAATATTCTGACAAATAATCCCGTCAATCTAATTGAAGATGGACGACATTAAAAAAAATTTCCGATTAGTCGATACAAATGAAGGTGTAAATATGTTTTACTAGAAAGTTTTTCTACGTAGTAATAATAATTAAAAAAAAAAAAAACTATTATTTGAACGATCAAAATGAGAAATGCACGATATTTGGAGTAATTTTATTAATAATATTATTTTTAATTCATCAATTTATGCGAAAATTTGTCAACTAAAAAAAAAAAAAAATTGCGCATATGTTTCATATGTACTGAAAAGAAAATATACTCGTATTTTTAGAGATATGAACAGAATGTGAAATAATATTAGACATACCATCATAATATCCAAAAGTATTACTTGAAAGTTTGTTACCGACAAGCAGCAGCACACTGTTGTTTTAAAATATCATCGTACTTGAAAACTCATAAGAAATGTCGTTGTAAGTTTCGGTTTCAAAAATGATTAAAATTCATTTTTGTCGTCCAAAGGAAGGTGTTATAAAAAAAAAGGAAGAAAAACCGATATTTCGGGAAATAAAACATAACGAGGCTAAAAGAACAAATAAAAACCCGATGCGATCTATAATAATTAATTCTGCCGCGTCGACTGAAACACGCGTATAGATGAAAAAAAATTTTGTAATTAAAAATATTAAACGGACTTGTTAAAAAGTTTATTTTTCGAAAACTAATCGCGTGATGATCTTTTTCGAAAAAAACTGTTGTTGAACTCTGTGTGATGCCGCTCACTTTGTAACGGTTTTTCGAAGGGGAATAAAACAATCCCTGTTAATGGATGAAACCTTCCTCCACCCTCTAAAAAAAAAAAAAGAGAGAAAAACTACGTCTCTCTTTCTCTCTATTCTCGTCCTATAACGCGTTTTTATATTATTACGTTATTATAATTTATGTGACTTGTTTCCTTCTTTCGACCTCATCTGTACACCGTCCCCGCCGACACACACAACTACTACCATTCACACTACCAGCCACTTCTCGTCGCATACACGCACAGCATCCGGTCATAATAATAATAATAATAATAATAATAATAATAATAATAATAATAATAATAATAATAATAATAATATATCATTGTACACGGGGAATGGTCTTCTAGCAGTTATACGGCGCGAGCGATGCTATACAACATACACGCGCGCGTGTATTGTTGTGCTTTTCATATATTACGCCTAACCGACCGTTTTCTCATCACCACCCATCCGAGTACGGCAGCAGCACGGTAAAATTTGATACAACTCATCCCACAGAAGTACAAAAAAAAAAAAAAAAACGTATTTGCAAATTGTATTGCTGAAAATAAAAAAAGTAAACGTTCCGTTAACGCGGTCCCTAGACAAGGAAAAAAAAGTCATCTCGATATTTGTGAAATAAAGTTTCCCCCCCCCCCGTTCGTATACCATTCGTGAAATCGAGAAATCTAACATTCGCGGCGTTCAACCTCCCCCTGCGAAATCGCAACGAATCGTTTTTGAATTTCGATTTTCACAATTCGGCGACTGTTTGCACGGCGAGTAATTTTCCAAGACCAAAAAAAAATAAAAATATCCTACACACAGTCTCGTTAAGTCCAGGGGGCCAACATAATCGGTACTGGTAAACCGACCGATTGCAGAGAAACGAGCGAATGTCAGGTCCGTTGACTTCCTGATATGGTTACTTTTTCACTGCTGAACTCCTAGTCTCTTCAAAACCCGTGCGTTTTGATTGCGCGATAATTGTGATGATCGTTGTTTTTTTTTTTTTTGTAAAAATGCCTACACGGCAAATGCTAGTTGCGAACCGGTCGTCCGCTGGTCCGTGATTACAAAACGTCAGGAGTTGTACATTCTTGAACTACTACTCATCAGAGAGCTGTACCAACACAATCAGCTGCACTACTTTAAAATTTTCTAGTTTTTTTTTTTCCAAGGAGACCTTTCGGTTACACGTTTTGGCGTGTTTCGCGGAAAAAATACACACATCGTATACATCTATTTAAATGCGTCTTCCTGTCGGTTTTCAGATTTATATTCACTTCCGTTCCCAATATGGACAACGATTTAAAGTCCACGAATCGTTTTTTCTCAAAATCTTCTTTGGGCTGTCGACGAATTGGCAGGCGTTGGTTTTTGTATAGTGTAAATTTCGATTTCCATTTACTCCGTGAATTCTGTTCATTTGGCGTTTTTATTTTAACAATTGGAACGTCGTTGCAACGGTACCATTCGTCGTCTTATGTCCGATCGATGTGGAGTTTTCGCAATGTATTTACGCCGAGTGCGTAATAACACGACTTAAGAAGAAATAACCCAAGTGACACCATTAAATTTTTTCTTCTTCAAAACTATATCACCACCGTTCTCTACGATATCGACGAGACATGTTTAAAAATGTTTTAGAAAATTATAAACTTTTTTTCGGTCGTAAACGCTTCACGACGAAATGTGTAACGAATGTGCAATATACTACGAACATGTCATCGTTTAAACGTATATTTATTGGGTTATTTTTTACTGTAATGTACGTGTTGCGATAAAAATTTCGCTTCTGATTTTTAAACAATATTTATTGTAATAATAATACTAATATGTTTCCCGTACGCGAGCAGCGGCATAAAGAAAAAAAAACGGAATTTATCATGAAATCGATATTGAATTAATAGCGCGAATAAAATAGCGTTTTTGCGGGCTTTTCCGAGAAGTGCGCGGTGTAAATCGTATATCACTTATTATAATTTAATGATTTTAAACCTCTTCGGCGAGATATTTGATTTGTAATCGACACGGCATGTTACAAGAAGACGGTGGAGATTTTCGTATTCGTAAATCGAACAGCCCCGCGCGGACGCGCATAAATAAAATAAAAAAGATATTCCCGAGAAAAACGAAACGTTCCGACATTCCCCGTGCAAAATAACCTACGCGATAGTATAGCAGCAACGTATAAATATGTGATTTATAACGATCTGGCGCAATAAAATATACGTGAGTAGTAATAATAATAATTCTTTTATGTGTACACACACCGGTATATGTTTGTTGTTTTCAATTTTTTTTTTCGCACGTTTCAAAAATCCACTAGATACCAATGTAATGCGTGTAAAATACTAAAATACGAGGAAAAACAACATATTTATAAAGTATGATTAGAAGAAATTACAAAAAAAAAACCCCCGTTCTTATTAAAACGATTTTTAAACGTATTTTAATAAAATCTTTGAATAAATAAAATCTGTATTTTTACGCATATCGGTGTGCGTGCCATCACACGTCCTCGTAACATATCGTACGTCATCAAATCATACATCAGTTGCGGTGGCGTGGAGCGTTCGTTTAAAAAAAAAAATAATAATAATAATAATATTTTAAAACACAAGAACACATATGTGCACTGATTTTGTTTTGTACATAATTAGATTTAACACATCTTTTTATAAACCCATTGTATATACACCAATGCCGCGACTCTCACACTAAAAGTCAGATCAATGCCTCGGGAGAAGGGCGGCTTCGAGCTGAATTTCTCTGACGCACCGTATCTCCTAATACACCGAGTTAACGTTTACCTAATATAGGTAGGTACCGATACGAAGAAAAAAAAATTGATATAAATAAGATACGTATAATATATACAGAGTGTATACCTAAATATAATTGTATATTAAACGCTATTACACGCTATTTATTTATTTAAAATGTGCATACGCATATGATAGTAACGATTATAAAGTGTCACACAGTGAGTGAAGATTATAGTTTATGGCAAAAGTTATTAAGATTTTAGTTTGTTTTTTTCTCTTACTATAGGACATAATAGGCATGGCCGGTTTTTGAGTACGGCCTTTTTTAACAGTATCGTTGCAGATCGCTATAAGAAATAGCATTGAAAGAGAAAAAACTATAAAGGCAATAAATGTTCTTACTCGATAATCACAGTGAAAGCATCGATTAATTTTTATTTTTCATTTTCGTGTTATAAAAAAGTCGCTAATAATGTATTGGAATATAATCGAAAATAAGAATTTGAAGCCATCCTAATTTTTTTCCGTCCTAAACCCCTCCCCCCTGGAAAAAATTCTAGTTGCGTCACTAAGTTTTGTACAAACATCAAAAAAAGTCCCCGTTTTTCCCCATATTTCGACGTTTTTTCCATTAACACACATTTTATAAATATTATAATATACAATAATATGATCGTATAATTTTGTATTTTGTTAATCACACGTATCGAACCGTTCGTTACTTATGAAGTATAGTAACACACGGAACGTTCGATTAAGAACCGCAACGGAGTAGAATAATAATAATAATAATAATAATAATAATAATATCGATTGCGAAAACCGACGGACAATAATACAACACAACAACACGTGTACTTGTCGTGTGTACCTATATAATAATATAAATAAATATATATATATATATATATATACACGTGTTGTATAGCCCTGCAAAACACGAGCCGAAATAACATTTATAATATTTTCCCCTTAGACTATCGAACGAGTGCGTGAGAAGTATAATAAAATAATATAATAAGTATAAAGACGTGCACAGTAGGGGGACGGAAAAGTATTTGGTGTATGTGTGTGTGTAAAACATCGGAAAACGAAAATGGTTCTCGTGTAATATATTTATTTATCGCACGTATAATACCTATTATATGGTATACTCTCTGTTGGTGGTGTTGCAAATAATATTCTCTATATTATATTGTATAATAATATATACTTAAATCCGAAATCGATAAAATTAATAACGATTTTATATAATAATAATATTATTATTTTTATTATTATTACCGTCGTCGGTAAGTTTTATCAGCTCGCCGTCGTTTCGAAACGTCCGACGTATAATTCAAAATTTATACGTACATAATAATGTATTATAATAACGGCCGTGTTATGGGCCATACACCACGACGGTCCGAGTATTTCGTTTTTATTCTTCTTGCCACGGATATAAAACGTTTTTATTATGAACGTAATCATCTCGCGTATTCCGATCGCTTTATTTGTACGCGTGATCATTATTTTATATATAATATAGTAAACGTTTTCTCGAATGTGCGGAAAACTTCCATTTTTCCCGTTTGATTGACGTATCGATCGCATTCGCGCCGCTGAGCACCCGTTGAACACAATTTCCGTTAAGCGGGGAGGGGAAAATTACTTTAAAAATTAACACATTATCTCGTGTGTATATATATATATATATATATATATATATATATATATAGAGAGAGAGAGAGAGAGAGAAATTATAGTATAAAATAATATTATTTAAAATACTTTTTGTAAAATTGAAAAAAAAAGTTTTTTAAATAATTATTCTCAAAAATAAATTAAATACATTTTTTTTTTGTTTTCGAACAATACGGGGACTAAATTTTTCGAATTTTTTTTGCTATACTATAATATTACGGCGTTTTTTTTTTAATATCGTTTTTTAACACTTTTAATTTCGATAAATTCGTATAGTTTGTGAAGAAATACCCTTCCGTCGGTAATATTTATATATAAACACACACTGCACAATTATTTAATAGATATATGTAACATTTTTTTTTTTATTTCTAATACTGTCATTTCATCAAATACAAGAAAAAGTCGTTTGGAAAAAAAAAGACCTTCAATCATTATTACATCTAAACAAGCGTTAGATTTATTAGCTTCGCCATTTTATGGTCGAGACATTTCGCTCAGATCAAAAATGATATAACGATGGCTGCAACATCAGCGCGATAATGATATCGATGACACTGGTGAAAATGAGGTTGCACATTCCATCTATTTTGTTTCAATAACAATAGACAAAAAAAAAAAAAAAAAAAAAAATTAAAGAAATTCTTCCGACTTTTGATTTCTTTTTGATATACTCGAATGAAAATTTTAGAATATGTCAAAGAGTTCGAAACCAATACGTGGCGGCTCGCTAACCAATTATTTTTTTCTTCTTTATTTTTATGTGTGATACATTTAATGACGACGTGTCGTTCGGCGTGAAATTCTCGTTTTTGCATACAACACGTATTTTGACAAACGCGCCGCGTTAAAATCGTACAGATCGTTCGGATTGTCGTACGCGGTATAAATAAATAATAATTTGTAATAACACCGTCGCCGTTTTATATCATAAAAGACGCTCTCTCGACCACAGCGTTTTGACATCATATAATTACATAACACACACACACAATGCGCGTGTTCTGACAAATGCGTTTTGAATTTTCTTCTCGTCCGCGACGACGCCGAGAACAAATTATTTTCACCAATACGACACACACACGTGCAGTAAAATTGTCTAAAATGTTCGTCGTAGTACCATCACTTTGTGTGCCTCATCATTAGAAGAAAAGGAGATATATAAAAAGAAAGAAGAAAAAGAATGCACAATAGCGTGACAATAGACTTCGTTGTGCGTTCGATTACGCGCGGCGGCGGCGGAGAGAGAAACTGTTGGGCGGATTAAAGCGCAGCATCAACGGGTGAAAAGAAACAGTGTACCACGTCTCCCAAGCACAACCCGAGCCCCGTGTAAATGTATTCTATTATCATCCCGAATAGTATGTACACGAGAGCGTATAATAAATACCGCCTGCGCTGGACCAGTAAATAGATTTTCTAAACACGGCCGGCGACTTTTATTCGCATTCCGAGCGAGAAAATGTGAAATTAGACGGGACGAAAAACGAAAAAAAATTCCGCGTAGGTGGTATTATTCGTTGACGAGAAATCCGAATGAAAAAAAAAAAATGTCTTCTTTTTGTCTTCATTGCGCCTTCGATCGAAAACCCGTTAACGGAAAAAAAATCAGCCCCGAATTCACGAGGCGTTTTTATGTATACATGTATACTTTAATTATAATATATTTAGTGAAGACCTCCTTTTAATCGTGTAAAATACAGAGAAACGTTAAACAAGGAAATTAAAAAAAAATATATATATATACATTTTTTTTTTTTTTTTACGTAATACTCTATAACGGGCGGTACGACGTGTTATTATTAAACCGATCACATTTCGTACTATCTATTTTTGTCCTAATAAATATATATACTCTTTAAGAACATTTATTCTCGGCTGTCATTATATACACCATGGCGTACGATATTCATCCATCAAATGAGAAAAGAGAAAAAATAAATAAATAAATACTTTCGCGCGAATACTACTCCCGATCCCTATTCTATAACCGCCGTAGAGAGAATAAAACCGCGGGGGCGACCGACGTTATCACGGGGCGAGGCAAGAAAAATTTTCTCTTTTAAAAACAGTATATATTTTACTTCAACACGAAAGTCTTTAGTCATCCGCCGTTTCTCGTCGATTCCTAAACATATATACATTATATTATATTATATTCGTTCTCGTTCGGTAGTCGTGTCTCTCGGGAAATTCTTAATTTTTTCCTCCGCTACCATCATTCGTCACACACACACACACACTTTTTCGTCGATTTTTATTTGGAGACGTAAAAATAAAAAAAAATGCTACGGGTTCAAAACTGAAATTAATTGATCAGATTTACAGCGGCGAAACGACACCACACGATTATATTGCGTAAAAACATAAATAAGAGATCATGAAAATCTATACGAACGTCGTCGATTGTATACGAATGTATTTGCTATTAGAATTACGGAATGTAATAAATTATATCAAAACGATTTGGAAACATCTGACACACGTACGCATGAGATTCGTAAAATTTTAACATCCGATTCTCATTTTTTGAAAGAAGGAAGAGGTGGTCAGACGACAATTGAAGGACTAGTTTCGAACGAAACCGTACACGACGAAGCGATAATAATGAATTTGATGAAACCGAATGAAAAAAAAAAACCTAACACTATACGTACCTATGTGTTCACTTCGTTTCTGTACGGTTAACTCTCGAATGAAATTAGACGAGAACGGACGAACGATACGCGCGTAACGATTAAAAATATAAAAGAATGATTTCTTTTAGAGTCTCCAGGACAGGAGTTCTCTCTAAGCAATAATTGGAAATTTATCAATACTTTCGTGATGGACGCCGTCCAAAAACGGGACTCGGAAAATAATGATTATATGATAAATAGTTTAAATTGTTTAATAACAAATACTGTTACAGACTCTGCTATACAGCTACGGCACCCTCTGTACGTCTACCGACCATTCCCCACACGACTCTTCCGTTTGTGTAGACCTTCCAAATGAAATTATAAAATGAAACGGAATTAATCACTCCACTCGAATCACGACGACTACGACGAAGACGTATTATTACAACGATATAATAATATAATAATAACGCGTATGATTTTGCCAGTTATCCCGTCGACGTGGAGGAATTTGTTTTCACAAAATCCTACGCGCGTTTCCATATATTATTATGTATGTTTATGCGTGTATGAAAATACGATTTTAAATATTTTCCCTTTTGGTTTACTTTTCTTTTTGGGCTTAAAATAAAAAAAACTTGGCATGATCTCTGTGCGTGTTTATATACTTAATAATATGACGGGGTTAAATTATCAACTAAACTGTGGAAAAAAATACAGATTTTAAATATAAGAATGAAAAAAATAATAAAGAATATAATAAATAAATAAATGATAAAAAAAACAATACGATAGATTTTAAACTCGAGTGATAACAATAAACATCGAATTAACAATGAGTCGGGGAAATCTGTCGAGAGTTTGAAGTTTTACAATATAAGAAACTGTAAAATATATATAGTAAATTGTAAGAATCTCGAGATTTTTTTTTTTTGCCTGTTTAAATACTCCCAAGAGTGAAACGAAGGGAGGAAAAGGTGTTGTACAGGCGGAGACAAAAAAACAAGAAAAAAAACAAATCATACAACTCGCATTTCACTAAACGCCTGTAGTTATAACACTACACAATAATCTCGATGTGAAACAAGTAGTAGTAAAAAAAAATAAAAAAATCAAGTATATACCCTATTGAAACACGCTATCGGTTTTATTCTGTTTTTATAAAAATCGTATTGTTCCGACGACGTTATAGAGCAATAATTACGAATTAAACGACGTTTAAAACGAAAAACCAAAAAAATATGTAAAAAAAATTATGCATATATAAAATTATTGTGAGTACATTAATTTTAATTGATACACCGGGTAACTCGAAGAAAATGTTATTATTACGACATTGAAAATATTTTCATTTATATATGTACACATATCGGTTGTAGTTGTGTAACAAATTGATTCTAAACAATACGATTTTTGTCGTTATAATTTCTTTTTTGATAAACGAGGGAAAATAATATCAAAGCCTATTCTATACGTCATGATCTACCACAGTAACCGTGCGGTAACTGTAAAGTCCGAATTGATTTCGAGTGCCGCGAACAGGGCGTATTTAGTTGACGTTTCAATTACAAAACCAAAAACATCCATAAATTATTAAAAAAAAAAAAAACCAAATGAAAGAAAATTCGGAGACACCATATTATTTCGAATCCGAAGACTCGACGCACGAAATGGAATATTAAAAATAAAATAAACCAATGCGTTTCCATAGAAATCCGAACAGACCACCGCTCGAAGGAAATTCGATTTGTCGAATAATTAATGTGTCGGATACAAACGAGTTTGTTACCAATTTGTCCTCAAACCGCATAGAAATTATACGATTTACGGAGCGCCTGCCTATTAAACGTTATTATTAATTTCCCGTAGTAGCGAGGAAGAAAAAATTACTTATTTGTTATTATTTTATTTTTTTTTGTAAATTCAAATTTGATTTCCAAAATCCGTGAGCTCCGACGATTATATTTTTTTTTTACCGCGAATTGATAAATATATAAAAAACAAAAATCGAAAATAACCAAGTGCCGCGTACAACTCCGACCAGTTATCCGATAATAATCGCTTAGAAAATTATTATATGTTTTACAATGAATAATACGCGTTTCGAACGGATTTTGAACGTATAATATTCGCTAATCACTTCAAACGCTCCGGGAACAACGTACACTGAGAAAATAATAAAATTCCTTTACACCGCCGTTTATCGTAAAATGCCTTTACAGTACTCTTTCTGTTGAAAAAAAAAAAAATGGAAAATAAATCGCGGAGAGATTCAGACTTAAAAATACGTGCGTTGTATACGCGGCCGATACGGTCTCGCAGTTGGTTTTTCGTCAAAAAGGCGGTGGCTGAGACACAATAAAGATGATTTTACCGTAGAAATCAGAGAGAAGAATAAAAAGCAAATAATAAAAAAAACCGCAGACAACAAAATGTCACGGTGACCTCTGTGCGGCAAAATCGTCACTGGGGAATATAAACCGAAAGGCTAAAAAAAAAAAAAAAAAAATACAAAATATAAAACGCCAACAAATCATACGAGCCATAGTGTATTCTTTTTGCGAGGGAAATACAATTTTTTTTTCTTTTAAGTTTCTCCCTTATAAAACGATCGACTGACTCCGT
The DNA here is from genome assembly GCA_032441825.1 of Chaetogeoica ovagalla. NCBI lineage: Eukaryota > Metazoa > Arthropoda > Insecta > Hemiptera > Aphididae > Chaetogeoica > Chaetogeoica ovagalla. The sequence goes on along the minus strand of CM063732.1, from coordinate 3,639,981 downwards.
TCGTTAAACGACGTAAAACGCGAAATTTGCATATTTTCGAAATTTAAAATCGATTTAATAAATGCAAACTATATATTCGTATAACCATTGTGTGAATAAGTCTTTTTTTTCTTGTGAAGGAACATTCTCGTAATATGTAAAATATGAAAAATGTAAAAGATTATAAAAATATTTAATGCGTTTTACAAAAAAAAAAAAAAACGTCAATTTGTATTTGTAGACATACTTACGGATTTTTCGAAAACGAATCGTGCACAGAATCGGGTGCATTACTCGACGCGAATTTCGATTGGTTTTATTTTTTAAGCGTATAAGGAAAATTAGACGGACAATCATTTCCCTGCAACAATCGTCCTTGTTGTTTTCCCTGTGCAAGAAATATTATCATCGAGTAATATAAATTACGCTCAGTGTAAACGTAATCTCAATATTAAAACGTTCATTGAATACGAACATCAGACTATTACAACGACGTACTTCATTTATCCACACTACGAAATTTTTATGTCAATCAATAATTATATATAAAACGTATATTATCGATAGATTTTACAGACGCCTTAACGCTCAGTGACGTAACCAATTAACGGTGAATTCAACAGAACTCCGAGAAATTTTTTTTTTTTTAGTATTTACGGATTATAACATATTTCAAACTAAATGTCAGGTTTTATAAAAAAAAATAATAATTATACAGCCAAACGGATTGTTGTAAATTAAAAATTAAAAACACCGTTCTCGAATAATCGTATCGAAGAAAAAATAAAATAATATATTAAAACTTCCTAAAAATATTACAATTTACGTTTCAAAAACACAGAAGTTTTGTACAGAACTCAAGTTGAATTTTAAATTTACCAACGTTTAAATGTGATAAAACTGTTGTATTTTATAAAAAAATAATAATCATAATAATAATAAAAAGTAACGTTGAATTTTTTTTCTTCTCGACTGTCGAATTTTAAATGATAATTAAACTCATTAATCTTAAAAACAAAATAAAATATAACTATTTTAAAAAGTCGTTATTGTCTTAGATAGAAATGTATCATTTTCGCCCTCGAAACGCGGAAGAAACCTCTGCGTCGAATTTTCCGTGAATTACGACGACGTAATGTTTTAATTACTTTAAAAAAAATAATGATTTTAGAGTGGTATTTTCTAATTATTTTTGTTCTTGCAAAGGTCCTCCAAATTAATAAATTCGTCCTAAATACATTTTCATTACACCACTGGGTAATTTCATATTGAATTATATCAAAAATTCAACATATATGTTCAATATAACAGTATAACATATATATTCTGTCATACGGATAAAACGCGATAGGAGAGGAGAAAAAATGGAATAGACAAAAAATTTTAAAATAAAAACGTGTATGAAAAAAAAAAATTAATTATTCAAACCCTTTTTTAGGAATAAAAAAAAATCTCGAATGAAAGCGTTTTTCTCCCTCGTGTGTGCGTAAATACACATATTTATTATTTTCATTCCCCCGACTACAGGGCAGAGGTCCTTGTACGTCGGTGTCGCCGAGTTCTTCTATTTAGACACACGCGAGATAAATTGTTTTTTTCGGAACGTTATACGTGCGAATTCGCAGCAGCGGATTAGCGTCGACGACCTGTCACAATGACCGAGCGAGCGAGCGAAGACGACTCTCTCTCACAAGACGAGATATAAATAAACGTGGTGTTTGTCGTACCTACTTAAGCGTGTATAGATGCATGTGCTGCACGTGATAAAAACAACGAAGATGAGGCAGGGAATTATAATGTTTTTTTTTTTTTTATATTTGACTAAAAGATTATCACTGTACAGTGTGCACATTATAACTTGCGACGCGCAAGTATGTACGACCAGTACTGATTTCTAACAAATTCTTTTTCTTTTTTGTCGCGAAACAGCGTAAAAAAAAACCAAAAAGGATTCTGCGGCGTGATGCGGTTCCGATGATATAATAACCTGACCTAAGCTTAAGTGAGTAAAAGTGACATTAAAAAAAACAAAAAACAAAAAAAATACCATGTAAGATTTGTATTTGACACAGCCTACGCTGTACGTTTAAATGGGAACATATCAAAGAATAATAGTGTGTTGGTAAGAAACTAAAAAAGATAAACACAAAAAAAGCATATTACCACTTATATATTAAAGCGTACACTTTTTTTAGCATTGCAACAATGGCAGAATGAAAACGTACACACTTTAAAAGTAAAAGACACCTTTTCAAATAATAAATTACCAGTGCCTGCTGCAGTGATTACTCGAACAGTTTTTATTTAACACAAATTTTTAAACAACAGTTTGGAAATATTTTTATACCGCGAGGTTTGAATGAATTTTTTTATTCCAATTGTTTGAATGCCCGGAAGAAAAAAAAATCTGCTTCGAGGCCAACAACCACTGCGGATTGAAGTCCCCGTTGATGTTGGAATTTCCATGCTAATTTACGTTCATATACAATAAGTAATAAGTTTAATAAAAATTTCAAATAGTAGTAGGGGTATAGTATTTAAACAAGCTCATTCAAATGTTTTTTCTAACACTGTTTTTAAATATAGATATATAAATATATAAACACTAATAAAAATGAAAAGTACTTCAAACGGTGAGTAAATTTTGAAATTAGCGAAAAGAATTGAAATTTAATGAGAAATAATAATAATAATAATAATAATAAGAAGAAGAAGAAGAAGAAAAAGAAGTGATTTACTAGAAAGTTTACAACAATATGTGATTGGCCGAGAAAAAATAAACAAATAAACGCAAAGTTTTGTTTAATTTTTATTCTTTTTCCGAGTAATATTTGGAATATATTTTTTTCTTCAGACTCTGACCTACACAGCCACGTCATTCCGGAGTTTAAAAAGCCGACGGCGATGTGTATTAATTAAAACTTGAAAAGAGAAAAAAAGTTTTATACGCGACCTGTCCGCGAGTGTAGTTTATACTACTTACTCGCGCACACGTACAGTACACTACGACATTTGTTTTATATTTCGATTAAGACGTTTGCGATGAGTATAATATATTACAGTGGCGTGTTTACAACTATTTTTTTTTTTAAAGGAGGGTATAATCATAATGAAAAAAAAATACCATTTAACATTTAATTATAGAGTTGTTTTTTCTTTCGTGGATTGCATTGCTTTAATTTTTTCGTCAAATAATTCCCGTTAATATTAAATACTATACCGCACTACTGGTTATGTCTACTAAATATTTACAGTAATAATAACAATATAAAAATCACAAAACAACGAAATACTTTTTTAGAAGTTTTCTTTATATGAAAATTCAAATATTGAAGTTAGCCCCGTTGCAGGGTATTACAATAATAATCATTATTTCACACCAGAAAAACGATAGCTCCTGCATACTTTTATCACCGCCATTAGGGCGTCATTTTTGAGTTTTTTTTGTCGGGTATGCGAAGTTTCAAATAGGTCGTTTTGAAGTATTCACCAAGCTATATAAATAATAAAAAATAGATATATTAAATATAGATTAACTGTATTTCAGACAAGAGGATATTGGCAATTTTTACGTTTGGCAAATACATCTACAGTTATTTTTCTATATTGATATTGTTAACTTATTTTTTTTTCGACATTAAGTAATATTACCAAAGCAGGACAATTGGGACTATATTTAAAGTAAGGGACGCAATCGAACACCCTGCTCCTCTCTCCAAATGACGCACCTGACCACTAGAGCTCTTATTGTGTTTATATATAAATATAAATATATATATATATATTGAAATTAATTATTTTTTTTAAATATTACTTCGCGCATTACTGATCGTTATTATCGACCGTAAGGACATTTTACACTAATATTACTTATCGAATCGTGAAAATTAAAATTTTGCAAAAATATAATAACCAAAAAAAAAAAAAAACAGAAAAAGCTTCAGGGGATGGAAACCTTATACACTCTCTCGTAAATACGCATCCGATATGTTATATGGTTCTGAAAGAAAATAAATAAAAAATTTTGTAGCCACGAAATTCATTTACAAGCTCAAGGATATTGCACGATCACGTGAAGCACTACTGTTTGTACATTAATAATGCACGTTTAGCGGTTTAACGTGTATGCTTACACATATATGGTATATAGAAACGCATACAGTTTTTAACACACTATATATAAATATAAACACGAATGGAGGGTGAGGGATCTCTTAACCGTTCGAACTACGAGCGTTTTATATAAAACTCATATAATAAAACTTTACGGAAGTGTGCCGAGATTAAAAATAAGCAATGCATATTTTCATTAACGTATATATATATATATATATATATATATATACGTACAGGTTAATAAAAATATATAAACCAGAAACGGCGAAGTGAAGTGTTCGATAAAATACACACATAAAACTCGAAAATATAATTAATTTGTATATATTTTTGTATCGGTTTATTTTGCTGATAATATTCGTAATATGTATTTTATATATGTATTATTAGAAGGCAGGCGGCCTTCCTTATGAAGACCGCGAGGACATATTTTTAATAATTCGCACAGAAAGCGAATAATAAATACCCACTTAATAAAAAAAAATATATATATATATGACAATGCCGTACGAAATAATAATAATAATAATAATAATAATAATATGGAGTACAAAAAAAAATGTAACGAAATTTTTTATGTTCAAATGGATTCGCGAAATCGTTTACACCGTGTGCATATACGCGGCATAAGAAGAAAAAAATTATCGCGGTTAATCAAACGCTTTCAAGTACGTCGTCGATAAAGTTGATACGTTACTCGCTGCTTCCACCATCACACCCCCAAAGAGATTTTTCTTTCGTGCGGACTTAAGAACCGTTTTCGAGTCGATAAGTTTTCCATTTTGCACCAACTAATAATCACACGGTTTACAAATTCACTGTGGTAAATTTTTTCTCAATCGCGTAAAAAAAATTTACCCACGCTCAGCATATAAAAATTAGATACACGTTTATGGCTTTAATTCAAATATTTCCAACAGCTGCCGGTATTACTATAAAATCTATATTGAGAAACGTCAACGATAAACAAAAAAAAAACCCCCCGAAATCAACAATTTTTTATTGGTCAATTTGATCATTGACGATTATAATGTGTTTCTAAAAAATTCGGTATTTCACTGTACACAAAATCGATGTCGATCTTTTATTGTAAAACGCTCGTTCGTTTAGAAGCATTTATATATAAGATGAAGACATAAATGACGAATATCTAAAGAATGTGAATAAATATTTTTTTTAAACATATTACACACATTTTTATAAGAAAATTATTACGAGACTTGTTTTAATAACGCGCGTGGTATCGGACCACATAGATATTGTAAATTTTTTGCCATTCAAATAAGTCTAATATATTTTTAAATTCTTTCAATTTAACTAATTATTCAATTCGACTGTATGATAGTCAAAATGACATATCACAAAAAATCCAAAAAAATAAGCAATAGCGTATCAAAAATAGACTGGGGTAAATAATTACTTCACGCACGACACTAAAGGTCAATGATTTCTTTAGTAAAACATTACTTACTATACGAAATTGTATCACAAATTTACTTCTACGTTTTTCCGATGTAATTCGTACACACCGGGCGTTTCCCAAACCTATTTGACTTCGCACGCACACTATAATTCCAACCTATATTTAACAGTGACACACTTCAAGCAAATATTTTTTTTGTTCTTGTTAATAATAGGATTTTTTCGTAACAAAACAATTGTATATCAGTAAATTTACTAGTGAATAATTTAAAATTGTGCGATCATTTAGGTTAGGAAAACTCGTGTAGAATCATATTTCAATTTATTACCAATAATAAATTAATTTATATGGAAAACAATTAAGTATATTACGATAACGTTATAAAAATATAGTGAGAAATTTTGCTCCGTTTTCCTTTCATTATTCCTCTAGGGACGAATAGTTGACAAACTGACAAGTCTTGTCTTCTTCCAATAATTCTTCAGTTGTAATCATATTTATTACACTATATGTACAGGTGATTGCCGTTAAGAAAACCGTAAAATGTTTATTATTAATAATCATGAAATTTCTCCTGACACATCGGTCGGGAAACGCTGGCATATGTTTTTCTATTATTACATATTCGTATAATAGTAAAAATAATTTTAAAATCAATTCCGTTCGATCACTGCTTATATAAAGTTACATTATTTTTGTACTATTTAATTAATATAATAGTTAGTTGACTTAATTCCACAAAATAAAATAAATAAACAAAAGTTTTATTTTATAAAACGTTAATTTAAGAGAATATTTTATTAGTGGCCCTTTAAAAGAATATTATAGTACTTTCAAGAACACTAACATCACGTTCCGAGCGTTTAAAATTTTAACCCGAGTATAAATATAAATCAGAAGAAGAGCTTGGTAATATTCCCTTTACCGTACACGTGTTTCCTGTTAATTACATAAATCGAGTAAGGATGAGGTTAAACTATAACGCAAACGATATCTAAACGCATCAAAGGCTGAATATTGAATTCATTACACGTGCTTACAATTAAAACAACTTGCAACCAACCTTACCATATAATGTCTAAAGTCGACTATGAATTCATTTTTTTTTTTATTTATCAATAAAATATACCGATTTGACTATAAACACGTTCTCTCTCTCTCTCTCTCTCTTAAACGGAATCCTACAGTGTTTACGGTTAGTAGAGTATATGGAAAACTTAATAACGGACGGTGTATTTTGTACGACGAGAGAAGTGACAGTCGATTCAAAATGTCATGACAAATTTCTTTACCGCCTCTGTCATTTGGAAAACTTGTAGCGATATATACGTATGAAAGTGTAAAAGTTGTAGAACATCATCAATTTATACGCCAATTCGTATTCGAAATATTCAAAAAAGAATTCAATAACCGGGAGGGAAAAAACTTTTCGCCGTTTGCCAATTTCGACACGCAACATACACATCGACATTTAAAACGCCAAAAATTTAATTCCTTTAACCGCGTACCACAAAAGTTTTCAATACATTATACTATATAGTATAAACGAACGAAAATAAAACAACAGATTCCGAATAATATACAATATAGGTACGTGAAATTCAATAGAAAATTTATTACAAAAGGAGGTTTTTTTTCTGTTAACTGAATTAGAATATAATCGAAAAATGGTAGACGAAACAAAAGTATAATAATGTAATTTTACAGAGGAGAAGGGAGACGGAACTTCAAAATAATTTCATATCCAATTTAAGAAATTTATACGAATCATCCGAGTATATATGTATTCTATTATATTTAATAACGATAAAACACGCCGTCGATTTAATTACAATTAATTGTTAGACCAGTGGTACAGAGGAGAAAAAAGGAAGAAAAAAATGATTCGATTATAACACGAATTTATTAAATACTCGTACCACAAAAGAGATCTTTAATAATAATTAAAGTAATAGAAAATTCTTCGAAATACAGTTAATGTTTCTAATATAATTTCAACTCATCCAACTGTATAAGAATCAATTGTAAAAACGTTTTATTAACTCTGATCAAAGAACCACTTAGATCGTAATGAAATTTCAATTGTAATTTTTTCTTTCTTTTATCTTTTCAAAACGCATTTTACCTAAGACATTTTCATTCTTAAATCTTAATGTTTCTTTTATCTTGTTTCATCGAAAAATAAATAAAATCACTATGACATTTTTTATTGTCTTGGTTAAAATATTTCGAAAAGTATATTGCTAGTGTATTAAGTATATTTGTAAAAAGTGTTTACAAATTGAAATATTATATATATATATATATATGAAATATTATATATATATATATATATATATATATATATATATGAAATATTATATATATATATATATATATATATAATATTAATAACAATAATAATAATAATAATAATAAAAAGTAAACGAAATCATTGTAAATTTCTAATTCATTTTTACATTGCGCAAGACGTTATAGTTTTTTTTTAACAACAGTGTACAGTTGATTTGTTAGAAAAAAACATAGTATTTCCAAAATGTATTTTAAACCCGTTTTTTTATTAAAAACATTAATGATTAAAAATATGGATCTCTCATAAATTGTAGCTATAGAGATACAGAAATACGATATTTGACACATATTTCTACTGTATAATCGAATAGAATAATAATACAATAAATTACCGAGGTCGGCTTCGACTACGCGCGTTTTCGTTTATTATATATATTTTTTTTTTTTGTTATATCACATCGAAATCACATATCTACACAAGACGGATCGTCTTGTATAATGTTACGTTACGATTGTCAAACTGCAAAGAAAAAAGAAAAAACTCACGCAAGATAAACAATTATTCTCTTTCATAGGGTATAATAAAATAATGAAAACACATATACATTTCTCGAATGCAGATGTTGTATATTACTATGACTTAAAAAATAAAAATATCTCGGTTAAGTACATGCTCAGGTCATAGGTGTGCGCGCGGGAGCTGATAAAATATTTTTCTCCCAAGTTTCTTTATATACACATTCGAACGCGGAATGATTTACGAAAAACGAGATGATTTAAAACAAAGAGCAAAAAAAAAAAAATGTTCACGGCGCAGGAAATTTACTTCGGGCGATTCGAGAAATCTGACAATTATCGCGTTTACATATATATATATATATATATATATATATATAAAAAAAAAAAATAGCATATTACATTTATATCTACTGCGATGAATTAAATAAATATACACACGCACGGAGTGTCGAAAAAAAAACATATTACAATTTCATTTAAATTAATTTTGAGTTAAAAAAAAAAAATCACTGTAACTATTATTAAATATATATATATCAATCAAATCGTATTTTATTATTTCTGTTTTGTATTCATTCAAAGCGATAGACGCCGTTAATAATATGTATTTCTTCTTACATCTTCGCTTAACGAAAGAAAAAACGTTTAAACATAATCTCGATAAATAATATAATAAAACATCGGAAGATAAATAAAAACGTACATTTTTAAAAAAAAAAAAAAAAAAGGTAAATGTAAATTAATTATATAGATATACATAATAATTGAAAAAATTCGACAACGCCATTTTTATTTGAAGTTATCATACATAATTCACGCGTTCATTGCGATCTAATTTAACAATAATTAAAATTAAAATATTTCGTTGAAATTACATTTTTTTTTTATTATTATAACACGAAAAAATACATTTTATGGAAACATATACGGCTTATTATATTTTTATTTATTCAAAATTAACAAAGTGAGAGAACGCGTTCTAACTGGATTCGTGTTATTAAAAAAAAAAAAAAATCTAAAGAACAATAAGTGTAATCCGTAACGAAAAGGATTACAAAACAGTCAAAAATACTGTCAAAATCCGAAAAGATTCGGTTTGTGCGTTTTAATCCGTTGGCCCAATATAAGTTGCAAAGTTATATATATATATATATTGTACATTATACAATGTAGTAAAAAAAAAAAAAACTATTAATTATAAAAACGAGATTTCTTATACGAGGCGAGGGAAGAGACTTTTCTAGACTCGAATATATACACAAAAAAAAAAATAAAAAAAAATTAAAAACAAATATTTATACATAAGTATATTTGAAGACGAGGACAAGGGGACATGGCGGGCTGGATTGAGTTCATGGAGTTTAAAGTCGCCGGAGCGCGTTCACTGTTGGCGACAGGAAAATTACTTACATCGAATTACAACTGTTACACACGTAGATGAATACAGTCTCGCGAAAACACGTACGACGACGCGTGTACACGATTTATTTATAATTAATAATTTTTAATTAACGCGTATTCATCTATAGAAAACTAGCTGACGTATATACCGGGCATATATAGTATGTCTATGGCCCGTTTTCGTTCGACGACCGTTATTACGTCCCCCGTTTTCTCGAATTCCAACGGATGAAAATTCAAAAAGCAAACGCCCACACGTGTGTATGTAGGTCGAACTACAATTCGAACGATAAGACGTATATATTTATACAGTCTTGATGAATGAAAAAAAATATACGAGTAAAAGACCAATACCGTTACTCCTTTTAGAGTATTTAAAAAAAAAAAAATTATTATTATTATTGAAAAATTCTTCTAAATCCGATGTTTCAAATACGGCGGGCTGTCTCGTCTACTATAGTTTCGTCGTTCATTCGCCGATTGCGTTCCACACTTTGCGCGAAGACGCGCTTAATTTCCGGAAAGGGAGCATTCACTTTCACACTCGTCAATTGTGCAAAACTTTCCATGATTTTCCTATTGTTTCTGTCCAAGTTTAATAGTATACAACTGTTGATTTTTTTTTTTCATTTTGTCATATAACAAACAATTATTTTACCATTTGTTTTTTATTATTATTATTATATATTTAGAACGTTTTTATTGAAAACCCAGCGAGTACACAATGTTTTACTTTTGTCCCCGTTGTTCAGCATTGTTTCCGAAGCCCTTTGGCAAACTTTTTGCCTTTTAAGCTGCAAGGTTTCTCTATACCCGATACTCATACTCCATACCTAAAACCTAATTTATAGGTTTCCGTTACACTAGGTGTAGAAACGCTCATCATACTCCAGTTCTCTGCTATAGACGATGTTTCTTCGATGTTTCCTTTCCACAAACGTTTTTAGACCAAACAAAGACATAATTTAATTCACGAAAAAAATACATTTACAAATTTTCGCAAATCTTTCAGCAACCGACAAGTTAAATTTTTAAGCGAAATTCGTATGAAAAAATGAATGCCAATTAAAAGGAATTCTTTAAATTGTTTTTATTATTATTTAAAAAAACAATAATTCAATTACATTAATTAAAGTTCTTATAGTATATTAATTTCTTTTTTTTTTTTACTTTAATAAAATATTGAAATTAACTTTGTTGAGCTCGACGTTTTACGAGTATTTTATTCCTCTCGTCTTACTCCATTATGCCTAAACCCCAAACATAAAACAATTTGTGTTTCTCGACATTTCCTTCCGATATAAGAAGATTACTTCATAGGAGACGGATAAAGGAAAACAAAAAACAAAAAAAAAAAAGAAGCGAGAAAACCTCTATTCACTAGATAAATCGCCCACATTATTTTACACTGTAATTTAAAATATATAGGCCACATGAAAGAACACAAAATCCGGACTCGCAAAAGAGCAATTTCATAGATGCTTGGAAGTGTTTATGGCACTAAAAAAAAACTCTCTTTCTTAGGACAATCATAGATAAAAAAAATATATATTACTCTAAATATAATATTACTGTTGTTTTTATGTATTATCTCCATACTACTACATGTTATATTATTATATACGTAATACATTATAATTTATGTCCGTTTCCGGTGTTCATTATTGAAAAAAAAAGAACTTTTAATTGTAAGTCATATAATTTTAATAATAATAATAATAATAATAATAATAATAATAATACGTATTAATTAAAAGACTAAATTTTTGGATTGATTTTCTGTCCTCCTTTGTTTTGCGTGCACGCCCCTATACCGCACAATTCGAATCGCATTAAAGAAAAAAAAAAAACGTGAAACACACACGAGTATATACAGGTGATATATTCAGGTGTATTTGATATATTGCATTAAGTCCAGTGTTAAGAAAGAAAGAAAAAAAAAGCGTGGGACTCTCCTCCAGACGTATGATAATATTACGTCTTGATATTTATACGAACACCTACACTGTATAGAACGCACATATAATATACGCGTATAAAATATGTGAAAAGAAAAAAAAAAGAAATAATAAAAATTCGACGTTTCGTGATGGAAAAAGTTTTTTGTCTTTTTTACATCCCGTTTTCAGTAGGCGATCGTGTAGGAGCGAGTTACTTTCGAATCGCGAGCCTCGTACACCATTACGTAGCAACGTGTTAATAAATAATATAAAAATATTACATACTGTTAATATGAATAATAATCTATGTAGTTTTTTTTTTTTAAGAATGACAAATGTTTAATAATAAAGAGACCGAATGAACGAACGAAGGACGAAAAAGAATATTATTTTTTTTCCAATCGCATTACGCGTGATAATTTTATATCGTATTTAACTAGGGAAAAACCGTTTGAACATAAAATAATGTATTCGAACCGAAATTAATATAATATAATTAATTAAAAAACAAAATAAATTTGAACTCGTTTTAAACGACAACGTATTTATAATTGTTTTTGAGTCGGAAAGTTTTAACCGCTAATGCGGTGGGTGTACAAGAAAACTCGCAGGAATTTCTATAAACGACTCGACTGCGTACGATGTTACGACATCAAACGACACACGAGTTCGGGGAGCGGCGAATTTCTCGTAAACCAAACACACTTTGTCGCGCGCGCGCGATTAATAGTCGATACATTAATATTTCATAATAATTGTATTAAATTTATAATAGTACGGAGAGTTCTCTGTACTGGTGGCAAATAAACACGGTAAACCTCATAATAAACGTATATCGACGATGAATCTTCGTCGTTTTCGTAGAATGTTTTTATTTTTTTATATCCCAACGGATTGTGCAAGACAATACGTATTATGTGATGGTATCTCGAAAAACGGCTAAAAAGCAAATCGTTCGAGCGCAAAAGACAAATTTTATAATTGTCTAGGTCGTGCGCGTATTAATTTCGTATATTTTATATATATATATATATTATATATGCATGCCGAACTCTCGCACAAAGATTTCGTTACGCGTAAATGTAAAAAAAAAAAACCAATTATTTGTTTGAGAAATATTATCCAACGCGTATATATCGATAAAACGAATATATATAAATGTGATATTCGCGTAAAATTTAGAATTTTCCATTTCGTTATGTAATATTATTTATAGTGGTACGACACGCAACGCATAATTTATATATATAACAACACATGATATATCCTTATACCTTTAAAACAAATTTTTTATACAAAATTCGATTTAAAATATGTTAACACGTCGAGATACACTTTTCATTCGCAAGTCGACGTTTTATACATAATATTCTATGCGAAATACTGTAAGAGAAACGTTTAATGATCCACCTCCGACTGTATGAATGAAATTAACTTTTCTTTTCTCTTTTTTTCCTATAGATCATATAATGTACGTATAAATTATATATGCCATCGAATCGATGACCATTTGACCTCCCTACCACGCGATATTATATTATGGCGACACACCCTTTGGAAAGCAAGAAAAAAAAATTATCCGGGTTAAGTCACTGTCTGTACACAGACAACCCTAAACGTATTGATTTCGTTCGAAAAAAAAAAAGTTATAAAGCCAATTTCGTACTTAATGTGTTTGGGGGAAAAAAAACGTATTATACGAACATTAATCGTTTCATAAACTGTACGAATAATAAAAGGCGTGCATAAAAAAAATATATATACGCGTTATTTAATTAAATTTTTTTTTAAAAATAATAATAAAAATGTTTGCTCTCATAGCGGACGTAAAAAGCGCGTGATAATAGCCATCATCACTCGTGTAGAAAAAAAAAATTCCGCGAATCGACGCGGTATAATTTACGGATATTAATAATATTTAATAAATAGTAATTATAAAGTTGTTTATCGTAATAATTTAGAATCGTTTTATTTTCTATTTAAAAAATGTTTTGAAACATTTTACATTTTCATTCCACGTCGTCCCACGCAATAAAATAATTCCCAAATCGAACAGCGCGAAATAATAATAATAATAATAATAATAATAATAATAATAATAATAATAATATTGAATATGTACGTATTAATGATTACTCACTAATTATAATTATAATTTAAATCAAAGACGGAAATATTCGTCATTTTTCCCCCGTATTCGTACGGGCTCTATAAATAAATATATATATATATATATATATGTGCACGTGGTTTTACGAACTATATAAAATAATTGAAATTAATTGGATTCGGACGGAATAAACGTTATAAATTATATGTTTCAAAAACCGTTTTCCCGATCGACAATAATATCGAGTAATACGCGACAATACGCAAACCGGCAAATTAGATTCATTTATAAACGTATAATTATAATAACAAGACCATCGAATTTTTCAAACGCGTTCATTATTACTGTACGTTTCGTATTAGTGCGCGTTTGTTTTCGAGACGGTAAAATTGACGGGCTGGAAACAACTAAAACAATCGTCCGAACCGATTCCCCCGTATGAAAAAAACAAAAAAAATTTGTTATACTCACGATTTGTTCTGGTCGATAATAATTCTCGAAGGCCACAGCGAATATACCGACTATACTGCACACGTGTATATAAATATTCGATTTATCTTCCCCTAAAAACAGAGAAAAAAAAAACGATTTCGATTATATATGGACATTTTACTTGGGTTTTAATTCGGTTTGATTAAAAAAAAAAAACAAAAAACCTATATAAATAATATTAAATTTTCGTTTGCATAGACGTATATATATATATAAAAAAAAAAAAGAAAAAACACGCGCGATTCAGGATATCCGTTTAAAAAAAATTTCCCCCCGGGTACGTAACTTGCAGGCGCGTACAGTGTACGCCGTAATAACGACGACACAAGTGGAGAGGACGAACACGTAACGTATAATACACGATATATAAATAAATATTTTTAATACACGCCGCGGTCGTATAATATGTTTTACGCGATGGTCAAACTGTATAAAATAATATTTAAAACGAAGCGCATATAATATTATGTCCCGGGTCGTGTAATTATTAAAATGCTAATAATAACGGTTAAACAAACGATATAATTTATTATTACGAACACGCCGCGCGACACGGTAAAACGACTTAATGAAGTCGGGGCACAAAAGTGGTCGGAATACCACCGCGCGGATACTACGCGTGAAATATATTGTTTTCCGCGTATATTAACCCATACGGGATGTTAATATTCGACGGAATATGCGTTTAAAAGAAAAAACTTCTTTTTTTTTTTTAAAAAAAAAAAAAATTTGACGTGTAAGGAAATCCGGAGGTTAGATAGCTCTCAGAGATGATTTTGACGGAACGTTCGAATGAATGACATTAAATCGCCGCGCACGACATTCCTCACGTTTTTTCGTAACCGTCGACCGAGATACCGGTAACACACCGGTGGTGCACAATGCTCGTGAACGCATCGGAAAACGACGATAGCCCATTACGATTGAAAATTTCGAAGAGTCCGAATTCAACTCTCAAAAAGAGTATAAACACCACTGCCGAGACAGTCAAAGGGCGTTGTGGACCGCTCTCTTTATTCCGATTCGATAGCACGCGGTCTTGGCGGTACGTTACATTAACCTCACGGAACCTTCACAGGGCCGATTTAAAAGCGTGTAAATTTTTTTTGAATTTTAAAATTTTTCTTGTAAACCGAGTGTGATCGACTCGCGGTAAAACGACAATCGCCGAGTCGAAATTGAAAATTCGAAGACGCGTCGCGAAAGAGTCCGCGTTACGTTACGAGAAGGGTTCGTCGATTTCGCTTTACGTGCTCTTAGAGGACACCGTCCGTCACAGAGGCGAATGAAAAAAAAAAGAAAAAAAAGACTCTTTTTTCGTACCAATAACGGCGTATAATTTACTTTTGATTTTAAATAATAGAATTTGGAAATACGTTTTTTTTTTTTTTTTTTTGACTTTTTTTGAGAGTTTATTCAAAGTCGCTCTGGAAGTCGCTGCTGCACGATATTTCTGTTCGGGACTCGGGGTTAAATTTATGTGCGCACACGTATATATGTATAATGCACAGTGCGGTTTTATTTTTTTCGTTTCTGTTTTATCGGAGCCGCAAAAAGATGCGACTAATTTGTAAATGCAAATGACAGGCGCCCCCGCGCGTTACGCGGTTCTACAGCAACGGGCTCTGCTCTCGAAAGTTTATACAATTATGTCCGTTGCACACGCGTAATAACACTTTCGGTTTAATACGCGTACACGGGGCGGTCAGAAAACGCGTTGTATTGTAAATTTGTAACTGGACAAGAGAAAACGAGAGAGAGAGAGAGAGAGAGAGAGGATAAAGCAAAAACAGCGTTTGAGCAGAAAAACGAATTCGAAATGTACAATTTGCTACGAATAATAATATATAATTACCCCGTCAATATTATAATCCGGTGTTCTGCGATTTAAACCGCGAAAACCCCCGAATTAATATGACACCGAATAAAATCTAAATAAAGTATACATTTTCGGCGAATTTTTCAAATCAAGCGACATTTTTTTTTTTGTTAAAACGTCAATGATCCGTTAAATTATTATCATTTCGAATCGAAAATAATAAAACCGATATCGTTCAAATTTGGACGTAATTATATTTAGTCGTTACGACAGTTTTATTTTTAATTCGTCGTTATAATAATACAACGCGCAACGTTACCAGAACTGTTTGAATCGAGGGAGGAAAAACTCATCGCGACACGCCGATAAAACGATAAAACGTTTCCATAAGAGAAGACGCATTGGTTTTGTACGAAATGAATACGAGAAAATTTAAAAAAAAAACAAAACAAAAAAAGGAGCTACGGGACGTTGCGTAAATGTCGCTTGAACGAATTACTTTGAAATTTGAAAGCAACGATAAATATATATATATCATTGCAGCATTCGATGAAACGATTCCGAGCGAAACTTCGCAATGTAAAATTATTTATTATTAATAATATACAATAACATCGCGTGTTTACTAGAACACATAATCTAACCACCTTACAGTACGTCGTTTTAATTTAATCTTGGTAGGTAAACATTTGCGAAAATAGTTTTCGTTAACACAGTACACAATGTTAAGTATTCGGTAAAAATTTCAAGACCGTTGTATTTGAAACAAACGTAAATTTCAAAAAAAAAAAAAAAAAAAAACAAAAAATTAAAAATTCGCTTTGCCGAACAATTTGAAACGTTTACATGTGACAAACGATTTTCAAGATTTTTTTTTTTTGTAATACAGTCGATGCGTAACTCCGAAACACACTAACAGTCTGACGTTGTATTAAACTGTTGTTAAAAGTTTAAACGAAATATTACGAATTTATAAATATCTCAAAATCTATAATTACGGTGAATAGTCCAAAATTGAAAGGAATTTTTGCTTTTCCTAATATAATATTAAGTTACACATATTTGGTGGGATAGTTCAAATTTCTATAACGGCCATTAGAGTTTCGAGATTACGATGAATCAATCGATTTCGACGAAATCGCGTTTTTTTTTTGTTATTATTATATTTTTTTTAGGCGCTTATGAGAAAATTGAAAAATGATCCCTCTAAAAGAGTATACAAACCAGACGAAATTCCCTACCGTCAACGAATTATGACTGTAAAGATCGGAGCGCATTCCTTCTGGTAGAAGTTTTGGGTACACACACGCATTGTACAACCAAAATACACTCACTGAGCTCGTTCAGCTCAGAATCCGAAGAGAAAAAAAATATATATATATAAAAAATGTAAACGCGCGTAATGAATTCTAATCTTGTAAATATTGAATTACATATTATAATGCGAAAAAAATATGACTGCCAGATATGTATTTTCAATATCGTCGGCGTGTTTTTAAGTTGATTATTAAATTAATATTCTCGCACGAATTTCGCTGAAAGCTGACCGCGCGTCGGTGGTATTGATTCGTCGAAACGGATATACACGAAGAAACGATGCCGAATCCTAAAGTAAAAAATAATAATAATAATAATAAGCTCGTATTTATTATTTATTAGCGTGTGTATACGTGTGTGTGTGTGTATTTTGGAGCAACGACCGTTTCTCGATCGGTATTAATATTGATATATTTGTTCGTGATATGCTCGTGAGCATAAATAATTTAATTCCAATATCTCAAAATTATTATTATATAATACGTATACGTTTTTACGTGTTAATTAATACGCACACACGAGTATATTATATTGTGTTCATGTCGCATGGCGACGTAGAAAAAAAAAAACGTCAAGCATCACTGGTCAATGACGGTTAAAAAGCGAAACAAGAGAAAAAATTATAAAAAGAAATCTCCACGCGATAAACGGTTTTTTTTTTGTTTTTAATAAAAGCGAACAACCGCGCTATTAAAACGATTGTAACTCGATTCGCATTGTACCGGTATGCTATATAGATTTTTTTTTTTTCATAAAAAGATACCTACGGAACACCACGCTCAGAAGAAAAAACCGTGTTTTTCGTTTTTCAAATAACGACATTTGGAATTCGATCGCTTGCGAATACGACGGTGAAAATCCGCTGTTAATTAATCGTCGCGTTTTACAGAATACCGCTGCAACGGCGGTTTCCGACACGATTTGACAATACTATAATGAACACGTCGAATAATGTAAACATTATAGAAAATTAAACGATACAACGGAGTGAGTAAAAATATCGAGGAAAAATATTAAAAACCGTAATTATTTAGTAAAAAAAAAAAAAAAAAAAAAAAATAAAAAATTCAATTCAAATTATCTCTTCGTTGACTTCAGCTATGAGTGAGCATCCGGTGCAGACTGTTATTTGAAAACGTAATAAATATATCAGAAAGAAATTATTTCACTCCCTAAACACGTTCGTTATTTGCACAACGGTATTGTTTATTCTTCGATTTCTCAATTGAAACGTCTTGTTCGAATCGAAAAGTCGATAAAAACGGGGGAAAAATTTTTTTGACATTATTTTTATATTAGGTCCGCGGATCAGTTGGAAACCACTGCCTCTTAATCGATACGATTCCGGTACGCATACCTCGTTTGTACACATGAAATTCTGCGAACAAAGTTTTAGGCGAAATCGAAAACGTAATCACTTTTTCGGTTTCTTTAGAACGTGTGTTATTATTTAAATCATATAATAAAATATATGAAAAAACAACGTGTTGTTGTTGTTACCGCGCGGTTACGATAAAATATCAACAACACAAACAAACGAATCGACGAGGAGTTGAAAAAGTGAAATTTCCTCGGAGCAACGGTCGAGAGAGGGCACACCTCTCGTAAAATAATGCAGGGAAAAACATTAATTTTCGAAATAATTTCGCATTGCCCCCCGGACGCCTGAAAATAACGCGTGCCTATACGAATAGAATTAAAATTTCTCCTATTTCAATTGTATCGTAAAAATTAATCGTGGACAATCTCTTTTTTTTTTTTTTTTTTGAATAATTTGACGTTTCGTGACCGCGAACGCGCGGTATATAGCGCAAAAAGTATTCACAAACCGTGCGTCGCGACTCCCAGGGACGTCGTCGTCGTCTTGTGAGTCGGTCAAGGAAAACAAAATCAACGTATAACGTCGTAATATTGCGATGATGAAAACAGAAATCTCAATCGATTTTATCAAATTTCATTCGGAACATCAATTATTTAATTTCAGTTGATTATTTTTTTTTTCGCCCCGTTATTTAACAATAACAAAATATATTTTCTATATGCGCATAATAACTGAATTTACATTACGAGTGTATATAACATAGAAACATATCATTTTTTTTTCTCTTTTCAATTTGGTACTCGTCGAAATAATGCGAAGACACAATATATATATATATACGTATAAAATAATACGATTAAATTTAATTGTACGATAAAAGCCGATGCGGATAATACATATCCCCCCCCCTATATAAACAATTTGATTCAACCCGGACAAACATTATTAAATAACGATTTCCGCAATTGTATTTTTGTTCGCGATAAAACATTTCGGGATTTTCAAAAATAAGAAAAGTCGGGAAAACGTAATGTTAAACGGCGGACGGTATGAATTCGCCGAATTATCCAACGCGGTCAATTATTTACCGATTTTGTCGTTAAAAAACGAGCGCGCACAGAGAGAAGCGAAACGAAGACAATTTATAATAAATCAATAACTGTTTCTGAGACAAATACCAGTTTTTCATTTCGGTATTATAATAATATAACACGTGGTAATTTTTAATTTCTAACGACCGATTTAGTTGAGATACATTACACTGACTTCCTCCCATCGTCCGAGTACGATTACACGGGTATGTGATAGAAAGAAAAAAACTGCGTAGGATTTTTTTTTTTTTATTTTATTCTTTTACTGTTTCTCGAAGATTTTATTACACGCCTAAACCGACAAAAAAAAAAAAAAAAACCCCGGTAAAAAAATTCCAACACGTCAAATTATTATTATTATTTTTTTTTTTACAAAACTCGATATTTATTTTTTACTCAAATCCAAATTAAGGTAGGTCTGGTAGTGTGGGTTTAGCGGTGTCGCGGTCTCGTTATACGTTTTACTCGGTATGTAACGCGAAACGGCGGTGTTTGATTCGATAGCGTAATAAAACCGGCGATTTCTTTTTCTTTCATCGTTGTCGCAGCAGATTTTAATTATTATTATTATTATTGCAAACTCTTAGTGTTTTGCAAAAAGAAAATTAAATGCCCCCGGCACGCGATGAAGAGAAATGGCGTTGGGGCATCGTATAAGACATAAGAGTTTACCCAATAATAATAAAATAATAATAATAATATTCCGCACGCAGCCGAAAAATAAAAAAAAAAAAATCATTTTCGCAGGCATGCGGTATTATCGCGATGCGGAGTGTGTGCCCCCCCCCGTCGACAATTCCACCGCGGCGACTCCAAAAACAGAAGAAAAATAACGGTCCGGAGAAGCTGAAGGGCGAGTTCCACCCCGTTTTTTTTTTTTTTTTTTTATGGGGTCTACGACTGTTCCGTGTGAGCGCGTAAAAAGGATCGAAAGTATTCGTCACGCGCAAGCGCGCGTCAAAAGACGACCACCACCGAACCGAGTCCAGCGGCCGCGTGAAATGCGCGCGCGCGCGCGTGCGAGCGACTAATCGGCAATAAAACGTCCGTCAGCCGCGTAGAGGTCGCGTATAATGTTGTTATGTAGTGCCGCGCTCTTCGAACACCCGCTTCGCCAATCGCTCGATCCCTTTTAATTGCCAATAACTTATAATATCCCTTCGACCTTGTCCCCGCGCGCGAAACAGTATCCCGCCGTTGTCGTAAGACGTATAACGACGACGCGTCATGGGTTAGGTTAGGGATCCCGTCGATGTCGCCGCGAACCGTCCCGGGGAGCCTCAGCGTGTCACATAATAATTCGAGTACGCGTGGAAATTATTATTGTGTTTCGTTCGTTTTACACGATTAACGTTATTGTAATATATACAGAGAGAGAGAGAAACGGGCTCGTATAGGTGAAAACTGAAGAAAAAGAAAACAAGGAAACGGAAAGTATACGCGCGCGATCAGTTTATTATTATTATTATTATTATTGGACGTTGAAAAATGTCTTTCTATTTTTTCACATTTTCTGCCGTTTCCGCTTTAACAACGCTGACGATTGCGACGCGACAACGCGATTTTATTGTACGTACACACAGTCGCACAACGAAAAATATTGTTTGTGTTCGCGCGTACATAAACATTAGGAAATACAAGGGAACAAAAAATACGAATATACATGTCCTCCTCGGCTATTCTCTCGAATGTAAAATATTCTGTTTAAACAAATGTTCGTTGGAACAACAACGACGACGACGACAAGATATCCTTGAAGAACGGAAGAGAAAAAAAATCAAAAAAATTCGGTCAAGGAAATTATTATTTTAACGGAAATTTTACGTTCTAACGACGGGCGTGTCGATTGGAAATAATATTTTTAACAAAAAAATTCTATTTTCGAAATTTTACGCGTGTACATGTGAAATCTGTACAAGAGTCCTCTCATCTCTCCTACACTCCTATGATTTTCATTAAAACAAATGTTCAAAAAGAACTCATGTGATGGTTATACATTGACATTTTTTTTTTTTGTTGAATATATTCAATTCTGGAAAAGTCGTCATTATATAAAAAAGGAAATGACAAAAATTGTATTTAATAAACAAAAATCTCAGTTATTGCATCGTACGGACTATATTGTAATTTATGCAGTGTGTTTTAAGTACGACTGTAGACGACTAATATTCTTTTTCGCTCGGGAAACGCCCGTTTTACGTGCGTAAATATTTTAAATTTTCAACGTTTTTTTGTTTTTTTTTTTAAACGTTACAGTTTAACAGCTTATTAACTGTTAATTGAGGACCGTTTTAGCTCAACTTAAGAGTGCTTCGGTTCAAATTTTAACCAATATTTAAAAAAAAAAAATGTGTTATAGTTCTAAGTCAGTGTTTCCGACATTGAACCGTGCGCTGAAAATGTGTGATCGCACCGACGGAAATTAAACGTTTCCGACAAAACGTTTGAGTAATATGTTCGGTTCAAAGCAGTGGCAATTATACATAATGTTCAATGGGGGGTGGGGTGAAAAAGAAGTCAAATCCCTTTGCAAATGAAATATTCACATCGAGGGATAATAACAAAGAAGAATCGTTAAATAAAACGAAATGCGGATGTAGAAAAATCATTATTATTATTATTTCTCGTGTTTCAGTGAAATAAAATTCACGTAAAAATGTAATCATTCCTCGTTGTACACTCGTTTACACGTTTATCCGTTTATTTTACACTATTGTATTGACTTTTACTGGTTTGCTCACATTCGCACGCTTTCATGGACCGATACTATATGAGCTGATTGTCGATCGAGCACTTGTTCCCGCCTTATACATGACGTTCAGAGGGTGCTGTGAAAACGGAGCATAACCATAACATAAATGGACCAACTCACAAGTCGATATTTGACTAACAATAATTGTGCGTTTCATTGATTCGTGTGCTTATTTTGAACAGTACCACGGTGTTCGAATCGAAAGTTGCGTTTTCACGGCACGGTTTGAACTCGTGTAAAAATTCGGTATTCGTTTTCGTCGAAAACCCGGCGCTATGAACTAGATTTGCACCCGTACGTTGAACCATCATTTTTATTGATAATTGAAAACGGCGCGTGTGGTGCACCTGAAATTCTCACTCGCCGGTTTTACGTCCGTGAACATTTAAATTTTCGAACGTTTATTATTATTATTATTATTTTTAAATAGCTATTCGCGGGGCGTTCTACGCGCGATTTCGTTTTGCCGCGTGTATATAGAGCAGCCTACGAATATTGAAATATTTATGCATTCGAATATACGGAATTTAATTTTTCTTACACCGCATCGTGTCCTTTGTCGTCGAAATTTGTTCACCGCGAAACTATTCACGAGATACGAACGACCGTGCCCGGCGTCGTCGTACACGTACGGATGAAAATGAATAAACGAATTGCGTTCTTAAAATATACATACACACAAGTGCGTGTAGGACGACAAAGGGAAATACACCGTACGAGAGAAGAAATAATCTGCGAACGTGAGCGCTGGCAGCAATTGTTTGTTCGTTTTTGTATTTTTATTGTGAGTCATGTCGCCACTGAGATTAATAAATAATAATAATAAACCGAACGGGTATACCGAATTTGATAACAAAAAAAAAAAAAAAACACGAATTATCCATAAATGTATCGTCGAATAACGTTATTATAAATAATCTATTACGTAGGACGGCAAAACAATCGGGAAAAAAACTACACTCTCCGAACACATGGAAAACCGCGAGTGATTTTATACTCACGAAGAGTACGAAAACCATACTTTTAAGTCTTACAAAAAAAAAAAAACACCGATGGAACGTAATCTTTTTTTTTTTTTTGGTATTTATAAAATTTCCTATGCCGTGAACACACTACGCGCGTATACACACACTCAGTGTGCTCAAACACGTGATTTTTTTTTTTTGGTAACAGTATACATAACATCTGGTTTTATTCTCTGGCCGAATACATTATACGGTTTAAATTTAGATATAACGCGGCAGCAATGAGTGCGCACCCTCGCTTAATGTCGCTTCGTTTCGATCCGTGATTTATTTAGATATTTCAAAAAATACATTCATATATCGTTGGAATAATTATTATTTTAATATGAAACGATTATTCGCAATATTCGTCGAATAACTCATTCCGACGTTATCGAATAGAACGAGGAGAGGTGGAAAAAATTCCGAAAGAATGAATATTATAACACTTCAAAACGTACTTTACTGATCAAACGAATAACAATTCAAATACGTTGTCTATATATGTGAATAATAGCGTATAATACTATAAAGGTCGCCCTCCTCCCCCCAAAAAAAAAAAAAAAAAAATGTTTCCATAACGGTATATTGAAGAAGAAAATTATTAATTGAACTGTCTCCGACAAGACAATTTCACGCGTCGAAAACGATTTTCAATTGGAAACGTTTAATGAAAATTTTCTCCGTTGTGTCCGTTCGAAATACATATTCGACTACACTTTATTTCATACATGCACGAAGAGACGTTACTTTCGATCCTATAAAATTGCGCGATTTCGGATTTTCGATCACGGTGCGGCGATACAACCGAGTTTTCGAACGAATCTTAAACTCCTCACGCTGAAGTTTCGAATTAATCGCGCACATACATATATAAGAAATAACTCTTCAAAACAAAATAGTAATTATAATAATAAATCGTCTTTTTTAATTTTATTTATTCTCACGCCATAAAAATGAATCACATCTATGCACCTCTGATATAATATATACGTATAAATATCTTATAAATAAGTATAACAATTTAAAAAAAAAAAACTAAAAAAGTTCCATGTACGTTTATTATGTGCGTTAAAAAAACATACATATACGATCGTATTAAAAAAAAAAGTAAAATTAAAACGAATTAAAAATAAATAGTAATTGAACGAATAAAAAAAAAAAAACATTATGTTTTTATTCAAAAAGACGCCTACGTTATTATCTTTTTTATTTAAAAAACTATTCCGGCTTGAAATATAGATGGAAAGAAGAGAGAAAATATTCGTTCGAGTATTGTATTAATATGAAAAAAATAAGTAAATCTGTGTTAAGACAATCGAAATGAACTTTATTATCGTGAAACGTAATGGTTAGGTTATTAATGCGACGATAACGAAACGAATTCGTACGAGTTTTTTTCTTCTTCTTAATTGTAAACGTCTAAACACAAATCGTTACAGAATGGAAACAAAAAAAAAAAAAAAATGAACAGTACTTCTAAAATGACGATAAAAACTGCGTAAACGCTTATAGGAACTCTGTATAGCATATAGCCTGTAGCATTTTACAGTGTTGGTGGATGATGATGCGTTTGCCAAAATATTCGTACAGCAGCAGCAGTGTCCCTAGGGATTTTTCGCGCGACAAAGACCAAAGTCACTACTAAATATATACGCGCGCGCGTCGTCATCCCTCGGAATTCGAAGGGACGACGATGGTGGTGACGGTGCTCGCGCCGAAAAGCGGAGCAGATGACGTCGCGGGAGCCATACGAAATTAGTAGTTAGACGACCCTCACCACATCGTGACGCCGCTCCGGACGGCATCAATCACAGTGCCGCCGCTGCTGTTGCCGGACCCTTAACGCGTAAAAGTTCCACGTCCAATTTTGTGTGTATATTCCCATTTTAAATCCAATTTATTTATTAGTTTATAAATTCCCCTTCCGTCGCGGTCGCGCGCGCAACGAACGGACATGACCCATTGGAAAACGTTAGAAAATTAAAAAAAGAAAACACGTCTCATATAAAAAACTACATACAATAATAATAATAAATAATAATAATAATTTTAATTTTTTTGTTTTTTTTTTTACAACAACTTAATGAACGTTAATAAATGTTTCAGCGGATTTTTTTTTGTCTTATTATACTTTTGTTTTCGAGTGTTTAATGTAAAGAATTACACCTAGACTGTTATCACGAAATGAGAAAAACGGTCGAGAGCAGTGTTGTTTTGTTCTGCGCGTGATATAAATTATCAATATGATTGAATAATTTTTAAAAATCTCCAAAAAGAAAAAAAACCCGTCGTTAATTTATTGCTAATTATTGTTAATAATTTACGAATTTGTATTTGTATTTGTATTTGTATTATTTTTTTGACGCTACTAAAGCGTTGTCTATCGGTTTAGACCATTTCAATGACACACAAAGTGCCAAAAAAAAAATTAATTAAATCGTCCGTTTACAGTTTTAATCGGTATTTTTATTTACTTATTGTAATAAAAACTAATCTGCACTCGTTGATTTTCTTTTTTTTTTTTGAAAAAAATTAATAATAATACGATTAATTCAATACGTCATCGAATACAGCTTAAAATATATATTATTTTTATGCGTGTTGAACTGATAAAAAAAAAACCCCCCGAAATGCTACAAACATTCCACTAAATATAACACCATTCGCATTTCCGTTCATTACGGAAATCCAAAAAAAAAATATAATGCATAGACAAATGAAAACCGAATATCGAAATTTTGTTCCGTTACTACGTAGTAATAATAATAATAATTATTATTATTATTATTAGTCATATAATATTGTGTAGAAAAAGAGAAATTCAAGTTTGTTATCATAAATTTATTTGAAGCTTTCGGGTAATAAGAAGACGTATAGTGATGATGTGCCTAACTACATAATAATCACCGTAAGTATTATATCAAATAATATAACGCAATTATTACTGAACTCGAATATTACAATACGCATATATGTATTGTACGAAACGGCGTAATACGTAATATAATAACTACCATTTTTTTCTTTCTTCTTTTTCTATTCGACACAATTATTATAATATTTAATCGTTTTTTTTTTTCTAAAAAACCGCAATGACGAATACAAACTAATGTTGTGCGCACTCGCGTTCACAGACGGTACAACAAAACCGTACACTACGAAATGGTCGGGCCGAGTTACGGAAAAATCCGTCCCGTCTCCGTTCGAATTTCGAAACAGCGTTGCAAAAAAAAAAAATCATAATATAATATCGGAACAGCGCGTTCTCCACCGCGAGCTCGAAACCATACCGAAGGGTAAAATAAATGGCGCACGCCCATCCGCCGTTTGACAGTAATTTTTTCTTTATATACAGGAGCTTGGACAGTATCCAAAATTAATACATTTCACGTATATTATAACAAACACACCGTTGCAGTATTCGTTCGAAATCGTTTACAATAATAAGCGTAACGACAAAGAGATTATTCCGTGACCGGGGAGGAAATAAATAATTCCGTTTGGTTTATATGCGGACATAATAATCGTACGATAATCATGACTGTAATTCGGTTGAAAATCGAATTTCCATTATTGTTCGTGATTTCGGTTTATTATAAATAATTTTGTGCCCCGCTTGTTGTGGATGCGGGAGAGTGAGAGAGAGGAACAAAAAAAAAAATTTACTCTTCGCTACTGGGACAATGCGCTCAATTCCGTTTCCTCCGCTCAAATAATACGCCCGACGACTCTTATACAACAAAAAAAAAAAAAAAAAAAAAAAAATTAATACGTAACACGCGTTTTGATGAAGTGTACGACGACGAATTCGTAAAACAAATATTTTAAATCGATAAAAGAACGATTGTATCGGATATTGTGTTATAACGATAGAAGAGAAGAAAAAGAAAACTTTTTTGCAATTGTAACTACGCGTTAATAACAGAAATAAGTTCGTGTGACGACGAGTTCGGTAAAATTCTTTTTTTTTTTATATATATATATATAATATCGACGATTTTATCGATTCGTCTCGTACGCAACGCCGGGCGGAAATCCATTTAAAAAAAAGAAAAAGAAAAAAAAGAAAACTCTTTTCTCCATTACCGCGATTCGATTTCTGATTCAAGACGTTGGACACCACCACCAGCTATACACATATGTATAATGTGTACGATACAATAATGTGTGTTGTGTAATTTTCGATTATCGATTCGAGAATCGCGCGTTAACCAAACAATTTATACTCTAGACGCGATTAAAAAATAATAATAATAATAATAACATAATCGTTTGGCCAATGCGAATTTGAGTTGTTAAAAATCTCTTAATACGTCGTAAAGACATGCCGTAAATATTTTATTTTTTTGTTATTCGTTGGCCGACGACGACGCGCGCGCGCGTGCATTCGTCGTGACACGTTGAGCGTACGAGGAGATTTTTACACCACGGATCATCTGCATACATAATATTATCTCTCTCGTTCGAAAAATATATATTTATCATTTGTATACAAAATATTTATGCGACCGAGGCATTCCAATGATTTATTACGAATCGCGCGACCTCTTTCTCTCCTCCCCCCCCACAACGGTATATATATATACACATAAGAGATTATCATCGTATTTACGCGCGCATATATAATATTATACACGTACTATTAGTTAATTACTGTCGTAATTAAACCCCAGGACGACGACGACGACGACTCGGCGGGAGTTTTATCGCATCTCCGACGTCGGAGGATAGTGTGTATATATTATTATTATTATTAAACGTAACGTTCGGAGAGACGTAATAAAATAGACAGTATAATAATAATAATTATAATAATATGTATATACGATAATTTAAATACTCTATATACGCGCGCGCGCGGTGGATTTCGCAAACGAGGCGCGATTCAGCGCGTTGTTCTTATCTAACGAATTCCGTTATATTACGAATAACGGTTAATTTAACGTATTATAAGCAGCAGCGGCGACGGCGTCAGGGCAAAAAGAGATTTTCTTTACAAGACGACTTTTTCGTTTTGTTCTTCGGTCGATTATCTTTTAAATATACTCGACCGTAATAATATTATTAATACGCCGCGGCGACACACGCGGCCTCGGTATAACACGACACATTTTGATACGTTACCGCGGATGTAATTTTTACACACAGAACGAATACGCGCAAACGATAGCGTTGCAATAGGAAAAAAAAAAACGTACGGAAACAACAAATTTCATCGAAAATGGCATTTCCTTTTTTTCTTTTTTTTTTGTCAATTATAAATCTTAAACACGTTTCCCTCCCTTACCCCTTGTATTTCACTTCCGAGCGATGACGAACCGCATAAACGTTACACAGACTTATTATAAAGTCGTAAAAATATGTCGATAATTTAATTTTTCTTCCGCACACGCTTGTCGTAAGAGAACTGTGCAATGCGTGTTGTACACGCTTAAAAGCGGGGGAAAAAAAATCGACAAAACTCGTATTGTTAATTGAAAAGCCGTTCAGAACCGTATACGCGTACGAGACGGATTTATATTGATAAATCGTTTAGCGACGAATTCGCACGGTTTTGGACGATTAAAATTGTCGTCGTACAGTATAAGTCGCCGTTTAAACTAAACGAACGGTTATACTCGCGTAATATGATCCTACTCTTGTACCACGATCTCGGATTCTACACGCGACCGCGACGTTTGTGGTTATTATAAAATAAATCCGATATTTATCACCGCGTACGGACTAAAAAAAAAAAAAAAAACCGGAGATCGACGCGGGTTTTATTGTTTTTTTTTTTTTTATAAACATTTTCGATTATATAGTAAAAATACTACGTTTTTAAACGTAACGACGCGCGTACGTTTTTTTCTTTGAAAATATTCCTCCCGAGACCATCCATCGGACAATATCGGTTTTTTATGTTAAAGAGAAAAAAAATTAAATAATAACCAGTACTTTAGGACGTTAGGGGTAACTGCTACTCGTAGTCTCTAGAAAATATTATAAAATAATGACAAATCTAACGCGATATTTGTAATTTCGAATTCGATACGCATTTGTTTGTTTTTCCCCTCTGCACAAATTGATCGTATAATTTATATTTACAAATAAGTATATATATATATATATATGAATTACGATATTATTGAATTTATTTTATTCGTTTGTACGACAATATTCTGAATTAAAATACGATTACATAAGGTCATACGACGATTTGTCACAACATTTCTCGGTGAAAATTGATATTTCGTAGAAAAAAAACGATTTTTGAAAAAAATCCGTAGGAACAATAATTAATTTCTCTTTTCTCTTTTACCGTAACTCCGTGAAACATATATCATTATTATTATTATTATTATTATTATTATTATTATTATTATTATTAATATTATTATTATTATATTTGTACAGCCTTTTGGAAATTATACAAATTAAACACACACGCACGCGCGCGCGTCGATAAAACAATGTATATTGGAAATTAAGCAGCGTTAGAGAAAGATTTTCAAATGACAAAACATGGTGTACGTAAACCGTGAACTTTTCGTTTTTTCTTTTCAATAAAGTCGATTGTCGTAAATTGTTATAGCGACGTGCGAAAACGAGAAGGGAAAAAAAAGTATCGGACGACGAAGAAAAAGGGGAAACGTCAGAAAATAACATCGGAATTAAAAAAACGAATATTATATATAAATAAAAATACGAGTGTGTAACGTAGTAGTATATCATCCATACCGAGTACACGCGCAGGACCGGAGTAGGAACAAAATAATAATCTCGCGCTCGGCGGGAAGCCAATTTACCCCCGAGTCGCCGCGGTCCACCATTTCAACGGGAGAGGCTTCGAAAACTAATCTCCTCGACTTTTAATTTCTGTATTTCACGACACGCCGCCGTCGAATGCAACGCGAACACATAATATTTTATAAAACAGAATAATATAATTTTATAAAACTACCTCTCCTCGTACGCGAGACGTCTTTCTCTCTCTCTCTCTCTAAAAAGGCCGAATGTTAACGCCACACGCGTAATATATGCGTATTATTATATAAAATAATAATAATAATAATAATATTGTGAAAATCGACGGTTAAAATCTATAATAATATAACAACGGACTTTCGTTTGTGTAACGCATGCAATGAATTGTTTTTAGTAAAAATTTGATAAAAAAAAAAAATGTACACAAACAGTCCGCATTTATATTAATTACGTAAAAGTAGTATTTTTGGTTTTAGATTATCGATAGAAGAAAAAAAATCGTCGTCTCAAATCGGCATTTATTACAAATAAATTAGGTGTACACGAAGCAAAATACGTACGACACATTCGTGTATGAGAAATAATATTCCTAGAAATGAAAAACGAAATTAATATTTCGGACACGTATATTCAAGAATAAAATATATATATATATATATTTACATATATGCCACACGCGTATTTTTGTTATTCAACGTGTGTCTTTTTAATAAAAAAAAAAAAAACGTGTGCGTGTATATAATATATACAACCTATTGTTTATTAACATATTTTTGAATGTTTTTGATTCACTTAATAGTAACTCAAAGAGTTGAATTTATCAATTATTAAAGAATAACGCGTATGTGTTCGGCTTATACGTTTCGTATCGAAATATAAATAAATACGTGTGTGTCGCCTCACAAAAACTAAAAACATATTGTAAATACGCGTATATAACGGAGAAAAACGTGCTATTCAAATTTCAAATGAAAAATATTAATTTTCGTTACCGTTTAAGTTATTTAAATTTTTTTTTCTTTTTACAATAACACACGCGGTAGCTTTATAATATATAAAATCGTTTGATAGTTATTTATAGGTTTAATATAAACCGATTGACGACATAAAGCGAAATGAAAAAGAATTTTTTTTGCCCTTATCATTTAAACGAGTCACCGGGAAACGGTTAATTTTCGTTTTACGTTTCGTTATACTTTAAAATATGTAAATTGTGTTTTAGAGAAATTTCATCTCGTCTATTTGTATACACACACGCACACACTTAATTAAAAATAAATTTATGGTGAAGGAGAGGACCGGAGAACTTCATAAAAACTTTGAAATTATATATACACTTATGCATAATACATAAAGACGTATAACGAAGATAGACTTTGATATAAATAGTGCATAATAAATATATCTTTGAAATTATCCCACATAAATCAGTTTGATGAGATTTTCGAATTTAAAATATTAAATACGTGTTTTTCATTTATATGTACGTAATAAAACAATATTTTTAAAAGAAAAAGTCGAAAATGTTTAGTCTGTTTTCATGAAGTCGCGCCGTTTGACGTTATTTTTTTAATGTATATATATATAAACATAATATTCATGCGCGAATTTTTACAACCGTGATGATTTATTGGCAATAAGTAACATATTGCGTATAGAGAGATTTTTTTTAAATGCAAAAACACTTTATTTTCTTCTCAAATACAGCGGCAAAAAAAGGTCCGATTCAAACGTCGAAGAATTTTTCGATAGTGAAACTTTTATTTCTGCAGAGGAAGTGTTTTTTTTTCGCGTACTTTACAACACATAGATATTAACGGTTTTTGAAATAATTTACTTATACATTGACGGTACTCATTGTTAAATACACAATTAAAGAGAAACGATCATTATCAAGTATATATATATAAAGACAGCAGCAGCAACTAAACACACTACTTGCGTATGTACGTAGGTAGGACATTTACAGCTGTTAATGTATCAGATATACAATAAAATTCGTGTTTTATTCGTGAACTATACAACTATCATTTCAAATCGTTTCATTCCATACGATCCTTGTGAATTAAATTTCAATGAATTTAGTAATTCTATAGTGAAACGTACTCGCGTCTCAATTCTATCGTTTTTAACAACGGGTATTATACGAATTACTACTTATTTAATACAATGTAAAACACAATTGAAAATATTACAAACGCATACGAAAAACTGATGGCATTTATTGTATTTTTATTTAAAAAACGAAAAAAATCCAACTCGATACCGAAACCGCAAACTTCTGTGTTTAACAGTATTCTAAGTGAATAGAAAAAAAATAACAACAATAGGGGAAAAAAATTTTTTTCCACGTTTCGTCTTCATACGACGTGCGCTGCAGAGAGCAAAAATAATAATAATAATCATCGACGCGTTCGTTAATTATTATCCAAACGCAGCAAAAATATAAAACAAAAAATAAACAAATCCAATTGACACGGGGGGGAATTTCATATTAGTTCGCACGCACAATTATAAACGCGGCACGTACGAGTTACGAGGCTTATTACAAATGTGGAAAACTGTCTGTGTATTCGTATAACAACAAAACAAACAACGTTGTCGAAAATCAGATCGATCTTTTGGGTCAAACCGTTGGCAGCACATCGCACTGTATCAAACGCAAAACTGAATAATTTCACGGCGACGCGATAGGAGGCTGCGGGGGAGTATAGTAGCTATATAAACTATACACTACTGCAGCAGCCCGCAGAATCGTTTTACGTATCCATTATTAACGTTTAAAATCAAATTTCTATCAAAATCCTAAAGAAAATTACGAAAATCGTCATTTTTCAATGATGCAGTGCTACTTAAAAAAAAAAAAAAATTCCGTAATACCGTTTCGTCAGAATTATAAACGCGTATATAAATCCGATAGACAGGTAAAAACCGCTTTACAATATTATAAAAGCTTAACGGACTTTATAAATCTGTAATAACAATTATTTAAAAAAAAAAAAAACAAAATGTAATTAAACTATATACTGTTCGAATTCTTGTTGAATCTTATCGAAAATCTATCGAAAGAAAATTTTCCGAGAATTCGCGCGACCACGACGACGTTCTGCGGTGTATTCGATATTATATAATATAATATTTCGAGAAAGTATTCTCGCAATTATGAAAATTAATAAAAAAAAAAAAAAAAATCCCGCATTATACGAACCGAGAACGTCTACCATGCCGTTTTCCGAGTAAATTCTACTCAAAGTACAAATCTAATATTGCAGACGCTCCACTTGACAAATATAAAAACAAACACATTTGTTAAGTCAGATTAGTTACGTCTCCGTCGACCGTATTTAATAATCATAAGCGATCGTTCTGGCGACTGCAGCCACAGTTAATGTAAAATCCGCAATTGTATAATATCCGTCTGTTCATATTATATCGTATCAATATTACTACCGTGAAATTCGAGCCCGATATAAAAAAAAATACTCGTTAACCTACATCCGGGCTAGATAAATTTAAATTAAAAAAAGATTTGTTTTAATTTTAATAAAAATACATTATTTAAACGATGTATAAGCACACGCGTTTTAATTACTCGTATAAAAAAAGACTCCTTTTTAAATTTTATGTTTTTAAATTCTGAAATGGAATACGGTGTGTTTAGGTACAATAATATTGTAACGATTGTTTGAAGATAAACGACAATTGGTAAGTTTAAAAATTAATAACGTTCGGGAAAAACGTTTAATTCTTGGCCCGCCAAGACTTTTTCTCTTTTTGATGGGCCAGCGGTAAAAAGAAAATTTGGACACCACTGATATGCAAAACACGAAATCCGAATCGTACGGATATATAATAGAAAAAGATAAAAAGAAGAGAGAAAGAGTAAAATATATGTAAGCCGCACTATAAGCACGAACGGTCCCTCTTCGCGGCCCATTTGGCTAGACGTCAAAAAAACCCTCATGCACGCGTTTTGACTATACACACACGGGCTAGTGCGTACGCAGTACCACTACCACTGTTACCGCTATTACCACAACTACACGTTACACACTATACTATTAAAATAGGACTTTTTGCCGCATTCGCGCGCCGCATCGTTCGCTCGCCACAATCTCATCTATTACTCCTACTCCTATCTTCACACACGCACGCACGCACGCAGATTACAACGGACTTTACAAGCTGCTCCGCGACCGGGGATTCCTTTAGTCCTGCTTAAAAAACAAAGAAAAGAAACTACAGAAAGGATAAAATACAAAGCGGATGAATTTTCACGGGAAACCGTAAACGTTCGAATTGGAAGGGATGCAGCAAAACTCAAAAGACACGGCCGGATCATAGGGGAATTTTCCTTCTGGAAGTCTCTTAGTCCCCCGGAGGCATTCCCGCAGACGACGCGAATACAACTTGTCCACAAACTCTCTAGAGGAATCCGAGAGAATTTTTTTCTCAGAACCCCTCCCCCCCCTTTTTTTTTTTAAGAAATAGCCAAATTTTCTCCGTCCTTTCTACCGATTTTCAACGTTTCTGTTACTATATATTATATAATATATATAGACGCACACCGCCTATCTCTTTACATTCAGATCGAACATTATTAACGTATTACATAAATCGTCTCCGTACCACGATTATTCGTCCGACAAATATGTTATTCCACGCTCTTCGGACAATCAAACCGCGCGTTTATTCGAATTATAACTGAAATACGAGTTATGTTTTTTTGCTTACATTCAAGGTTACTCGTTGTCAAAACGTTCGCCGTCGCGGTCTCAAAACCATTGGTTATTTTTTCTTTACGTTTTGCAGCGTCCGTTGAAGCGATAAGAGTTGTGACAATAAAACGAGAAGAAGCAGCAGCAGCCTATTTAAATACAACGCTCAGAAGATCAAAAGCAAAACGTTTGTGAAAATGTCATCAAAATCGAATTAGTGATTCGTGCACTAACGAACAGACGGGCAGCGGCAGACGAGTACATCGTCTTAAATTATACACGTCCGTTTTAACTCAGATACGCGAGCGTTTACGGATTTCTATATAAACCTACCTCCTCCTATACAACCGTTCACTATACAGTCGGATTTGTGTCCGTATAATATGAATACGCGCACGAGAGATGAACGGTGGTGGTGCGTTTACGTTTAAAATATATAGAAGAAAATCGATTACCACAATCCTATATAACCCATACACATCCTTGTAACCGCGTAGGCGAGTATAAAATATCGAGTGCAGAGAGTGAAACGAGTCGGCGTGTAATATACCGTTTAAAAACGACTTGTACAGTTTAATTTCGCTGCCGACGCATAACGCGCATATAATAATAATAATAATATGTAATAAATTATCTCTCTGTAAATCGCGATTTCGTCGTCTTATTATTATTATTATGTAAGAACCGATGACAAATATATGAATCGAGACGTCGCGGCCAGAAGACGTGATGATAGAGCTCACGGAGGTCGTCATTTTTGAAAACATAAAACTGCACGAGTTTCCAACAGACCATTGCGCCCGCCGACCATGCCACAACAATATCGTGCTAGGTCTACACACATAATGTACAAAACATTTTCGAACCGAATCTAATCTAAGTTTGTGCTTGGGAAATTTATAGTAAATTTTTTTTTCGGAATTTAATTAACTTCTTTTACGAATTAAAAATATCTCAAAATTTATAATTGCTATAAAAAGCCTAAAATTTAAAGACGTTTTGTGAAAATTCCTCCCTCCCCCCACCTCAAATGTGAAGTCACATATTTGTATGAATGTTTCGTCAAGTTTCAATATAGCCATAAGTTTCAGAATTACAAAGAAATTAACGATAATCGATTCCGAGACTTATTCGTTGTTTTTTTTTTACCGTTTTTATGCGATTCCTCGGTAGTTTCCGAGTTCAGACGCTTTTGAGAAAATCCAAAAAAAAAAATGTCCTCTCTACTAAACCTGTAGATGCGCGATTCGCTAGGTATCGGGAACGAACTATGACTGCAAAGACCGGAGCACTGTTTCTGGATAACAGACATTGTAAAACCCAACAATACATTATTCGCAACCGCCGTTCAGAGTGTAAAAGAAAAAAATTTATATTTTTTCCTCGAAGAAAAATTGAAATTTTTCTTTTACATTTTTTTTGTCCTCTCAACCGTTTGCCGAGCGCGCGTGCGTCCAATAAACACATTTTCCAATTAATTAACACTTTTGTTTTTAAAAGTGTTATATAAGCTTGTAAATGTGTAAATATATTGATACGAGAGAAGAACACACACACACGGAGTAACACAATCATTTCCTATACTTTTTAACCCCCCCCCTTCCCACGGTAAAACACGGAAACGCGTAAAAGAAAAACGATCGGGTGTGTATCGAGCGTGCGGAAAATCGAAACGAAATCGAATTACACGCGCGCCGTAAACGTTTTCACATCGTGAACAACAAACGTTCGTCACATTTCTATTGCGTAGACTCATCTAGTTTTACACAAAAGACAGAGGCGAAAACGTGGACATTTTAGCAATGAAAATTATTGACTTTTTTATTAACGGATATTGTTGCGTACACTCGTAGTATAATACATACAGATAGGGTACGCTCAACGAACGATTTAATAACACGAACGTAATAGTATTTTTTTTTTTCTTTATGTAAATAAGAATTATTTCGAGAAGAATAAATACGAAAATTAACACGTACTCAATAGTATTTTTATCCGACGTAAGAAAATATTATGGGCGGTTCAAACGAAATTATGTTTTTATATTCTAATTGAATGTGTGTAAATTTTATGTTCGAGTCAATAAAAAAAAAAAAAAAAACATTACACTTATATTTAAAAAACAATATTGTTAACGCAAACACGCGGCGTTGAGTAGACACGTGTTATACCGCGGAGAGACGGGTAAAAAAAAAAAAACAGAAAAGAAATCTTTTAAAACGGAAATATAACGTTAAATGCGGATTTTCTTAATTCATTAATTTTTCTATTATAATATTTTAAAATATTTTTATTCACGCGCATTACAATAAACGACGTCGGAATTTTCTTTAATTTCGTTCTTTTTTTTTTTTCCTATACCGTTTTACTGTGTGTTTAAACGGCGAGTTATACGCCGCATTGGATATCTTTGTCGCGTACATTTCCGAAAAACGCGGTCCGTTTTTTATCAAATCATCAATTTCTCTGGAAATCACACGTTTACGACGACCGGTGTATCAGAGAGGAAAGAGAGTGGTACCAAACGAGGAAAAAAAATCATTTCTTTTAAAAATCACAAGTCATAAATAAATATATATATATGCCAATTTTTTTTTTGAAAATTATTTTCAAAAAACAATTTAATTTTTAAAATGTTACATATCGAGACTTTTGAAGTCGCTTCCTGCATAAAATACACGTACGTATTATTATTATTATTATTATTTTACCTACGTATTATTCCGCCCCGATTTAAATATTATTATTTATTCGTAACAGACGAACCCGTGGTGTGCACACGTAAATTATTCATTGTTCAATTAGCGTTTGTATATAATATATTGTTCGCGATTCGGAGTTGTTGAAAATAACGTTTTTGTTCAATAATACGCCTTACGCGTATTGTGTACATTTGACTCGTGCGAATGATTAATATGTATCATCTCGTACAAATCCGGCGGAGAAGAAAAACGTTTTGATGGATCGATCTCTTTCGCGTTTGGTAAAAAAAAACCTCCCCCCCCCCCAGTAAAACGATTGCGATCCGACGGACAAATTCATAACCCGGGCGAATAAATCATTCGTACTTTTCTTTTTTTTTTTACTTTTTATAGATAATAATAATAATCGGAACGGTGGCGAAGAAAAACTCGGGAAAAAATTCCGAGTCGTTACACGGCGTTTTTATTAAGACGTTTTTTTTTTTTTTGACGATAATTTATTTCAAAAAAAAATTGTTTTTACGTTTATCGAGACGATTAATTAAGAGGAATTGATTGAACGCGCGACGCGTTCTAAAATATCATTTTGTAACGCTACACCACCGGCCGGAGGAGGGACACGTCGTTTGAATGAACTTAAACGCGACGATAAAAAAAACCGAACTCGACGTAACTACTACACACGCCCATAATTACGTTTACAACGATTCGTCGTGGGGCGCGATATACTCGCGACATATTTTTTTAACGCCGCTTACATCCTGTTTTTGTGTTCATTTTTCCAAGCGAAACGGAAAAATTACAAACGTTTCACTAATAACACAAACGGAATCTCGACAATATTCGTTGTGTTGTTTTTTTCGTCCGACAACGCGAATGGATTATAAATTTACAATTTTTTTATTCACACACATCACGAGCGAAACGCGTTTTTTGCACGATATACGAAATAATAAAACGTTATTTGAAAAACATCGTTTCGTTTTGAATTTGTCTTTTTTTTTTTTTAAACGTTTTTTTTTTTTTTACGGATCTTCGCATTTTCGAAACGGTAAAGCGAAAAACAAAAAATTATTTTAACTAAATAATTTATTTTCGAAATACTTATCAGGCGTAGAATATATACTTAGCTACACACACGCGATTGTCAATTGAAATTAGATACATTTGAAATTTCAGTTTATAAATATTTGAAATTTCATATTTACAATTACGCGTCAATGACTATAGGAATACAAAAAAAAAAAAAAAAAAATGAATAAATACAAACACGTTAATTATAATTTGTAATACCTTCTGTGGGTCTAAAAATTACGATTTCGACGAGTTCTTCGACGAGAAATCGGTAATAATAACCTCTAGTTTCGAATTTTGAAACGTTTATGTCCGTGCACACCTCGCGGCTCTCTGAAATTATGAATAATTCTCCGATTCCACAGGTTTTTGAGTGTATATCTATTACGTACTATACGCGTATGATCATTTGTCTCACTTTTTTTAATCGGTGATACCCCCGGCCGGGATCCTCCTTCACTCGGTCCTGTAACAAAATAATATAAATCTTACTTGATTTTTTTAGGACGTGGAAGAAGTGTTCACGTGATAATTTAAAGAACAAAAAAAATTCTATAAACATTCGTGTTATCTCGGATCTAATAATGATCTCCGTATTATATTACGCATTGCATAAATTAAATAAATAAACGAGTTTATGAATGTACCGGTACATTTATTATACACCGTCTGATTTCATTCGACCAATATCCTTTGGACGTTACTCGTAATAACGTGTTTTGATGATAAACGTTGTCGAGACATAATAATTGCATTTATATTTATGCGTTTTATGAAAACCGCGACACGATTTCGCGAATTAATTAAAATCATCAGATCGATTATACTCGGAATTATAACCGGACACGTTACACGTAACTCGTACGGTGAAACGAACGAAGTGCAAACGCTATTTAAAATGTAAATAATTAAAAAGTCTATTAACGATACGGGACGTCGTCTAATCGATTAAAACTGTTTTATATATTAGTCGACCGAGGAGACGTAAGAAGAAGAAGAAGAAGAAGAAGATAATATGCATATTTATATATATATATATATATATTGCTGTACCTCAGAACCAGACGAACGTATGTCGAAAAGTAACGATTTTCAGATTATTACATTTTCATAATCTGTTTTTCGTCGAACCATAGTGAAAATTCTCCTTTTATTCTTCTACTAGAGCTAAATGAGCGTAAGTCCGACGCAACGTAATAGCAACACGTTCCTAATTTTTAATTATTATGCTCTACGGAAAAGACTTTACGTAAAGTAACTCACGTTCGTTTGGTTCTGATGTACAGATATATTATAATCGTACATAATATATTTGTCAGAAATGTTAAGTATTTAATATAATATCAATTTTAAACAAGCGAAAAAACAATAAATACAAGTTTTGTTTTCCTTACTATTCTATAGATGTGGTGCAATCTTATTACACATGTGACTGTTTTTATTCGCAAACTTAATATCATATAATTTGTTAAACATTCCGGCGAAACTTGGATTCATACATACGGTTTTTCGTTTATAGTCGTGATCCCCCCTAGCCGTAGAAAATTATTGAAAAATACAAACATATAAATCGTTAATTATTCCCAAACAAATATATACGAGTACCTATTTGCAAGAAAAAAATGTTTTTAACGGAAAATCCTTTGGAATAATATTAAAATGTACATAATAATAATAATAATAATAATGCAATTATGACTTTGACAAACACCTCGCGACTACTATAAAACATTATATTTAAATGTATACTATGCAATTACCTACTCAATTAGTGAGTACACTGCAGAGTATCGATTCGTATATTATTAAACCCATTGTATACGTTTTGAAAAATTACGTGTTTCTCGAAGACTTTGTCCGAAATTTATTATTATGTTTAGAAATTACAAAAAGAAAATACGTGTCTTCGTATAATAATTCATTCGTCGCGAAATAAATTACGTAATTTATTATTCGCGTCGAATGAAATACAATTAGCGGCGTGTGTACGCTCTCTCTCTTGAAAAAAAAACACTATATATAATATTATTATGTACAAGAGTACAACACAACCATCGAGGAGCGTTTCTGAAAAATATATATTCTCTAAAGAATATCAAACGTCTCTTTCACAACAACACTATCGAGTCAATAACGACAACCGATAAACAATATATCGCGTATACATAAATAATTACTACGTAAGCGCGTAATTATTAATAATTAATAACAAAACGACTGTATAAACGCATAATAGAATGTGAATGGATCAATATTGTACAAACACTATAAACCCGAATTTATGGCACAAAATCCCGATGCGATGTACAGTGTTATACAAAATCAAAAAACTAAAAACCCTTTTGACGTACAAAAGCACCGAAATTTCAACGAAAGCGTGTGCGAATGTACGTATATACGCATATAAAATTATATAAATCGATTTATAGTAATTTTCTACGCCGAGACTCGGTTACACATTCCGTTTTTTTTTTTTTCCATTTCTAATAAACATCGTTGTTTCGGAAATCGTTTGCGACACGAGATATCGTATCGAACGATTCCCATTTATTATTGAACACGTCGATGAAAACTACATTCGTATTGTATTATACGATCACACTCGTCGGAGTAAGTTCATTATTTATGTAAATAAATATTATGTGTCATTGAACTCGAGACCGAGGGGGGCGGGGGAGACGTATACGTGTTATTATACATACATATATATATATATACATCATAATATGCGTGTATGTTTAAATGGACTTGTATATTTTTTTTCGATCAGTCAAACACGTTAATGTTATTATAAAATTTTATTTTTAAAATCCGAAAACATTTTAATTTTACAACGTGTTCTACGCATTACAACGAACGCCCAAAAAGTTTCGCGTGTTAATATTGTTATTAACACCGAACCGGTCGGAGAAAAAGATATGTCAGCAGACGTATAGTAGTCGTGAGGGATTTGAATTTCGGGCACTTAAAATTAAAGAAAACGTTGAAAACAACACGACGCGATGTCGTTTTATATGGCATCGATTATAAAAGCGATTGAAAGAGATGGGGAAAAAATGAGTTTTGCGACGTCCTTATATACTCGACGTGTGTTTGTCCACGAGAATCTGGCGAACCAACGACGCCGTCGTATTAACACCGCAATAGAGTACACCACCACACATCGCGTAATTTACTTAAAAACCGTTATCGTAGACGAAATTATTGGGTTTTCGTTAGAGACCAAATCGCACAGTTATCGCAACGACGAGACTAGAAAGAAAAGCAAAAAGAATCACGTGTCCTCACCACGTTTTGTCGCGTTTTTCGATAACCAAACGGAACGACGGTCAGGAATTTTCGTAGCACCGAATCGGACAAACATTTTTAATTCTGGTTTTCATATGACTGAGAAGTTTTGCCATCGGTTTAAGAGACTATCGATTCGTTGAAAAAGGCAGGAAAATGGTTTTAGCAGTACCACCACGACGGCGTATCACACACACAAACGTTCGTATAGTTCAGCAATTCTGTCGTTTCGCAAAAAAAAAAAAAATTCTCGAAATTCCTCGACCACCTGCAAAATTCTCTGACTTTTGGCTATGTCATAAACCCCCCTCCCCCCCAAAAAAAAAACTCGGGACTCAAAGGTTTTTTTTTGCGCGTCGACCAAAGTGGTAACGACGTAAAAGTACGAAATTCACTCCTGGAGCCACCATTCCAGTAGTAGTAGAGATATGAGTTATGTTAAAAACTTTTCCAGTATAGTTAGGAATTCGTTGGAATGCGTGCTAGCTAAAGGGACGCGATATTTTATTTTTTTTTTTTTAGGGCAATATGTAGTTAATTTAAAAGGTCCGATCGCATATACAAATGAAGAGAAATTAAAACTTTTTGGACCCGTTACGGGGGTGTTAACGGTTTGTACGGATTCGGTGCCAAATGCGGGGAGAGATACGCAACACGTATCGGAGGAGACCGCCGTTCCTCCAGACGACTCGTCCCCGGCAAAACCGTCCCCTCGACGAGGGATAACCTCACTATAAGCGGAAAACAGAAAAACGAGACACGCGTGTGCGCGATATTTGCAAACCGAAGTGCGTCGCCGGGACAAATTATCGAACATTCGATAACGACGAACAGGACATGTACATATAAACGACGACGAATTTTAATAATAAAAGTCGATTATTGATATGCGATGTCGAAACTCTTGGTAAAGAACGAGATGAATTTTTTACTTAATAATTGTGTATATATTTAACCGCTCTGTATATTATACGCGATATATACGACGAGACGACGTATTGAAGAAGAATTTTTTTGGGCCGTCGCGCAATTAATTGAAAAATAACATCGTGAAGAGAAAAAATTCCAATACATATATGCATAGCGCGATTCGCCGACGTTCACATATACACGCGATATAAATGACTACACAAGAGAAAAAAAAAACAACATAAAAAGCATAAAAGAACTAATAATATAACGTACGCGTACACGGCTGAGAATTCGTAGAATTTGCATTTCCCCTTTCTCTACACGTTATTTATATATATTTATATTTATATATTGTGTTATACACGCTCGGAACGCGGTTTATTGATTTTTCTAAAAAAAAAAAAAAATAAATAAAATATACGGGACGGCATCAATCGTCAAATTTAAAATCTTATCATCGTTAATGTTGATTTTTTTTCTTATATATAAATATTACATTTTAATTATGGGACACAACAAAGTGTCGAGATTATGATAAAAACGAACTAATCCGTGTATAACACCGTTCCTAATTCGTATTTATTACACACACACACACACACACACACGTTTGAAATAACAATAATTATATAGTTTTGCTATTTTTATTCGAAGCAGTTATTTTACAATAAAAAAAAAAAATTGTTCGCATTTTCCGCAACGATTTTAATCGCATAAAATTCCACGATTCCAGCAGCAGTCTTATCATTTATTAAATACCAATTTCATAATATTTTACTTGTAAAAAAAAGCACCTACCGAGTATACGATCGTTATAGTAGTAGTAGTAGTAGTAAT
The DNA here is from genome assembly GCA_032441825.1 of Chaetogeoica ovagalla. Lineage (NCBI taxonomy): Eukaryota > Metazoa > Arthropoda > Insecta > Hemiptera > Aphididae > Chaetogeoica > Chaetogeoica ovagalla. Next base: position 3,596,124 of record CM063732.1, on the reverse strand, counting down.
AATAATAATAATAATAATAAAACGATAAGTGCATATAACTCGATTTAACGAGCGTATTTTAAAAGAGAGTGAGAAGGGAAAAAAAGGAAATGCGACGTTCGTTTTCGGTGTATACGTGTGTGTGCCCGCTCGCGTGTAAATATAAAAATTTTTTACAAAACCCAATAACAGAGAACACGCGGAAAATAAATATCCGTGGTCCAGAGGGGATATGAGAGAAGGAGTCAATGAGAAGAACTTCGTCGGAAACAAACCGTTCGCGGACAGGGCGTATGTTTACACACGTAACGCGGAAATTTCACTACGGACGAGTTAAAAACGATTCGTTAAGTCGGACTTAAACCGTTTTGACGGAAAACTCGAAAAAGTCTAATTTCATTATCCGGACTAATTGGGCTAACATTCTCGCCGTCGAGAAACTCTCGAGGAGTAGTAACAAAGAACGGCATTGGAAAACACGGGCAACCACGTGAACGGTGGTGTAAAGGCGGTAGAAGAAATATACGACGCGTTCACCACTATTTCGTTTGTACGAACGTCGACGATCGAATTCTTTTTTTTTTTTTCGTATACCGACGACGACGAGGCGTTCGCCGGATTTTTTTTTATTTATATGCGCCAGCTGCAGTGGTTTCCAATTTAACGCAAACCGCGGTTAGGATGTTAGATTAGCTTAGCTCGCTCGTCCAACCACAAATCTTAAATTAATATTTTTCCACGTTATAAATGTTGAGTACAAGTTATGTTTATGTCAATAAATATATTTAAGCATGTGAAATTAGTAGTAATAAGCTTGGAATGTGTTAAATCGTTTGTCGTACGTAAATAAACGACGTCTGGCTGGCGGGGAGGAGTGGATTAAGTAGTGCGAAAGCGGCTCCCACTCAGTTGGATTTTAAAATATAAAAAAAAAAAAAAAAATGATCAGGTTGACCTAACCCACTTTTGAAAAATGTGCCATCACCGCGGATCACTCAACATTCGACATGACACACCGTTACCTGAGCGATGTTATCGCAATGAATATCGAGAAAAAAAATATTTAAAACGTATGAGGAGGTTTGAAAATGATATTTGTAGAAGACTAATTTAGAAGAACATTCAAATCACTAGACTGTTATTGACTCGTACTCCATCGACCAGTTGTGTGGCATTCTCGGAATGCCACAACTGTTATTTAAAACAACCCGTATATATGTATATATGTAACACGGAATAGAATCTCATTCGTTACGTGATATTCGTTACCTAACTTATTCCCTTGCTGGAAGAAATTAATGTAAATTTAAAAAGAAAAGTTTGACACTGAGGACCGCCAATTGGGAACCACTGACGTACGCGAAGAATTATAGCGATATAAAAGTACCCGCGTGCCAGAAGGACACATAAAATATATTTCAGAAAATTTCACATCACAAAATTCGAACGACGATTTTGATATAAATAAAATGTTCGTCGACGCGAATATTTCATAAGGAGAATTGTACACCGAGTTTGAGTTTCGTGAATTTTTTTTTTTATTCATTCATTCAAAACGTATTGCTTAAAACACGGCTAGAAAAAAAAAATCATGAAAAACAGACGTTAAATTATATTGTTACGAAACGATGAGTTTTCCTTTTTTTTTTTTTAATTATAATATGAAAAACGACTTTTACATCACGTAAATAAATAGAAGACTCGACGAGATAGTCTTTATGTGTATAGGTAGTAAAAAGAAACTTAAATATACGATTTAACATTATATATATATAGGTATAACCGTGCACTAAGAAGAAGAAGAAGAAAAAGAAGAAAAGGTTACGATTTTATTCAATTTCATCAAATACAGATTAAATTTTAACCGTGATTTCATATTTCTGAGAAATTATTTATATTAAAATTGAAATATTGCCCGGTGTATACGTGCACACACACACACACAATTTACTGGGCGCGTACAATATTAAATAATAACGCGTATTTCATTACGATGAATTTTTCACGTTAATACATTTTAACGTAAAAACAATAAATTGAATTGAAAACGCGAAAAGTTGTGTGTCGTGTAAATAATATATAATATCGCGCAATGTATATTCAAATTGCCGCGAAGAGTTATAAACGATACGACAATAATCTGTACAAACACTACGACGATATAATATTTATATAACACACGTGTGTGCATGGTCTGCCTCAGCAATGAGAAAATATATAATCGCGTGGGCTTTAAAATGCGTCTTTTACACGGTATACCGTATATATGTACGTGTGATTACGGATAGAGTAATACGATACACGTGACCATATATATATATTATACGATTATACTCGTTACAATTAAACGAATAATAATAATAATAATAAAAAAAAACGTGCGTTTCGAGAAATATATTCGATGCGAATCGTACACGCAGGAGCCCTATACACGCGAGTCACATCTCCACTATATATTTACTCGGAGAACCACAAAAAACATTATAGCAGCAACTTACGTCATGACATGACACAGCAATCCTATAGAATTGATCGTCTCGATTTCTTCGCGGACTACGGAACGAACAAATTGACTAAACGAAATGATCGAATTCAATAAAATACACCTAGGCATAATTATAGACACTATGATATTATTATGTACAACGCACGTTCCGCTGCTATTTGGGTTTTCTTATGACACTCAAATCTGGGGACAAGTAAAAAAAAAACCGTCCAAATATTCGTCCACTGCAAAGAAGCATTTCAATCGATTAGTAGTCTACGATTAATCACTGGACGCCCTTAATACGACGTGTCAGTTACACAACATTACACATAAAAAAAAAAACCGGCACTTCAATATTACAATAAATTCCACAGTAAGCCGCTTTCATACCACACACAAATCCCCTCATCGATATCCCAAATGTTCACCCTGAACATTCCACGAAATATCACTAGAAGATTGAAAAGAAATTGGCCAGCAGAAACGCACGTTTTATTCAAGACAACAATAACGTTTTCCGTTTAAAACAACGTATACGGGTACAAGTATTGTTTCATCAAACAAGTATTTCTCGGTTATTTTCTTTTTTTTAAACGTTTATAATAAAGAAAAAAAAAACCGTTTTCCTTACTTATTGTATCACGTAAAGCATATCGTTTTATTAATAAAATTATTAAATAAATTCGCAGTAGAGACGTTCTTTTTCAAACCGGTAATCAGTCATTGCGACACGAGTCGGGCGGCACAGTGTTCCTAGTCCTAATACAATTTGGCGATAAATTGAATGTTTTCGCGCAACAGCTTCTGCAGCAATTACAGCAAAAATACCACCAGATCGACTACGCGTAATGAAAATAGCTGACTCCGGCCAATATGGTGGTAGTGAGCCAGTCAATTTTGCAATCACTACGCAGATCAGCACGCGCACATGCGATCGATTATCAGACACTATTTCAAGAAGAATTTTACAGAATTTCGTTCAACCAAGGTTAAACCACAACCTGTCAATGACAATAACGTCCTGTTTCAACAGTATGGTGTGCTCATACCACTAGACAATCGATGGATGTTATTAGAGAGCCCATTTCCGATCATGTTGTTGCGTCTCACTAAAGCGTAAGGAGTTTCATGGCCGTGCCGGTTGTCAGACTTTATTAAATCGTGCGATTTTTTTTTTTTTTATGAAACCAATAAAAATGGAGTCTTTAAACACCGGCCACGCACACTGCAAGACGATCTCAAAATAGCAATTCGAGAAGGAATCGCAAACATTTCACGTGAGTGATTGTACGAGTATTCCTGTAAAACTTCAAACAAAGACTTATACGCACTGTGTATCATTAAGGAGATGGCCACCATATGGATGCCGTTGTGCTTCATACATAAACTGCGTTTCTTACACATTCCTACTCGTAAATACAATAAGAATTTAATTTGATCATTTTTTTTTTCCAAATCCGACCTTTTCTTTTTGGAGCATACTGTATGACCTAACGTTTACTGTGCGCGCAGAAAAAGCGATTTATTCGTATACGTAAACTACGGAGTTCTCTTCGAGACCCGCAAACACCGCACACCGCTGTAATGTTATTTTAAACGACTTATATACAATACGCGCATGTACATCGTCACGCGAATTATTTCCGAACACATTATAATATTCCGATGGATATATTATATTTCCCGAGGCCACGCGAACAAATATGAATTATATATAATTATAAAATATATAATTATTGGTTGTTCGAAGACATAAAATGCGACTAAATATTATAATTAATAACGCGGAGGGATTTGTTTCCGAATCACGATCGAGGGAGGGAAAGGCGTGAATGTCCTCTGCACACGCGGCGGCACGAGACTACGTCTGTTATAATATACAGGGTGTGCTTTAGGGTAAAAGTGCGACCAAACCAAAAAAGTTTCGGTTCTACGCCAAAAAAAAAAATGCTCATTTTAATTTTTGAAATTCTTTCTCGGGGGTTTTTTTTCGTAGTAGTAAATCACTTTAACAAAAGAACTCCTGTGATTTATTATAGAGTATACGCAGAAATGATATATTTTTTTAATGTTTTAGTGAACTCGTGAAATAAAAAAAAATACGTAATTTTAAAGGGAAATTTAATAAGATTTTCAAAAATGTTTTAGTGTACAAAACCTAGAAAACTATTGATTACTTAAAAATAGAACACCAAAAATTTGAAAAACCCGAGGAAAATCGAATCACGAGCGCTTTTAATTAAAAGTAATCCCCCTATATACTCCTCAGTTTGGCACATTTATCCTGAAATACCCTGTACAGTCGAATAAAGCCCGTCCATCTTTTGTGTTGTATTGACGGGGGGAAAAGTTGGAAATCAGATAGGAATAACGCGAGCGCGCGGAGCAAAAGTGAGGAGGAATTCAACGCAGGAAACGAAAACGGCGCTTAATTTCGGCGAGCCGCCCTTCCTCCAACCCCGTCCCTTCATCACTGTTTTTAAATTTATGGCTCTAGAAATTTTTTAACCGTGCCACACGGCCGAAGGCGGTGACGAGAATTTCGAAGGGAAAACAATTATTTTTGTAACTCGTTTTAAGAAAGAAAAAATAAATTTACGCCCGTAATAAAAACCGCCGCATCGACTGACGCAATTTGTTTTTCGAAGATGAGTAATATATATATATATACATATAATATATAATCCTATCGTTTATTAATATTTCATATAATGTAAAAACTTTTCTAAATGCTCTCTTGCCCTCGTTTCGAAACCACGACGAAGTACAACAACGTAATGAGAATCGTTTAAATAATAATAATAATAATAATATTCGACGGCTTTACCAACCGCGATGCCATCATAACTTTACGTAATAATATAATCGTTAAAATTTTTCTTTTCTTTTTTTCGTACAGAAAAAAACCTTTCCAATGCGCGCATAAAAATATAGTGTAACCACGTGCAACCAGAATAATTTTGTACGCGGAGAGGAAGGATGGTTGTTGCACTTGAAAAAATGTGTGTAGTAGGTTTTAATTTTTTTCTTCCTATTCACACGTGTTTTTTTTCTATTGATTTGTTTTTTTTTAACGTAAAATAATAATATAAAAATCGATCGCTCATGTCTGTAAATCGTTAAAACACAATTTATTACGGACGAAAAACAAAATACGGACGTAGAAAAAAACCGAGGAATAAATATTACGCACACATATTTTTATAAGAACGGCTCGATTTTAGAAGAGTTCATAATAATGTGTTTTACAGTAGCACAAAAACGATTTGTCACTCCGCGTTTTATTCGCCGGATACTTCGTCAACCGGATGAATTTATGGACATATCTAACTGTGTTAATCCATTATTCGCTGTTACCCCGCTCCGTGTCTACCGAATACATTTTTTTTCTTTTTTCAAAAGTCTCACAATGTCGAAAACAAACGTTATGGCAACAATACTGTTGTAATAATAAATAGCAAAAAACAATATTGTCAAAAGTTCAGAGATATCGCATTGGAAGAGATAAACTGCAATCTCTCGGCGTGTTCGTGTCCGTGTGTTTTATTGACTTTGATACGTACGAGCTGGACAGTGTTTGAACGTAATTCAAGTTCGGACAAATGTCCGCACGACTACACTTACGCGCTACAGGGTACGGAGAAAATGGTAGAATAATAATATATCGGCCTTAGTAGTCGAATTTATATTTTATATATATATTTTTTTTTCTTTGTTAAACATTTAATTCAATAAGAACACGATGAAGAAGAAAAGAGAAACGTTTTACATAAAAACAAAGGCCCTATAAAATACGTATAATTATTTTCATACCGCAGCGCAGATTTATATATTATTGATTAGTTCATACATATATATATATTATATAATATATATAATATATAATATAATATATATATATATATATATATATATATATATAAAGAGAGAGAGAGAGAAAGAGAATAACTCCGACAAAACACTGTCGTCGGACTAAATACGAAACCGTCGACGTTATAGCGGGAAAATATTATAAAAATTATTGTGATTATGTCAAATTAATATTATAATTCCGTAGCGGTAATACCGTCGAATTCGGTGATGAAGGGGAAAAAAACAAATTAATTATTTAAATTAATAATAGGTACATAAAAAATTGGCATAAATTAAGCTTTAAATTTTTTTACAAAAGAAAAAAAACTACACACAATTCTACGAGATGTAAACCACATACAACACGCCGCCGCATCAAAACGGTCACTGCGGGAATTTATTTTCCGTCCATTGCGAGTATATAAGTGATTTTACAATAATAACGCGCGTTTATTCGTTCCGACGGAAATGGAGATTTAGGAGTTGAAAACCAAATAAATTCAAACTAAAATGTTAATATTACGTATTTACGCATAAATGGCGCATACTAGCCATACTCTATAATATTTAAACATATAAAATAAAAACTTTTAGCCACCGATTAACTACGAAAATACAGTAAATGGTGTTTTTTTTTTTTTTTGCTACGTTATAATATTCTAAGTTTCTCGAATTCGACCAAAAAAGAAATCGCGACACAGATGGTTAATTTATAAATAAAAAATTTTTTTAGTTAAATATTTGTTTAATTTTTTAATTTACGCGATGATGATTTTTGTCGAAACCGGTAGTAATAAATAACTTATACAACAACATTTTATTTTATTTAATTGGCTTTTTTTTTATATATATATTTAAATATACATTTTGATATATATGCATATATGTGCTGTATATTTATTTATTTTATATATATTTTTTAATTATTATCACGAGTATTAACTTATAATTTTTTATTTCTATCTTTTTGATTATTTATTTTTTCATTTTCATTTTTAATCTTAATTTTGTAAATTGCTCTTTGTTTTCACTACTTTGTTATTTTTTTTTTTTTTTGTATTCCGCATGAGAGTTTTTGAGAAAATCGTGGAAAAATAACAACGCGCCTAGTTGTTTTAACGTTTCTCTCCCTTCCTTTTTCAAATCGCTCAAACGCAATATTAATTTTTTCTCGCTTTCCAATTCAAAATAATAATAATAAAACGCAATAATATATGCGCAGGAGGGGGGGAGGTGGTCCATATGGTGCGAATATAATTTTTTTTTCTTCTTCCTTTTGCGTTATCCATATACGGGGTTAATATATATTATAAATTTATAGTCCGGAAACAGTGTGGGAGGAAGGGAGAACGAAGCGAAACACGCCCGAATGTCGAAGACGAGCCAACGAATTATAGTAGTAGTAATATAAAGGACGTAGAAATTTGGCACCCTACACATAATACATTATTATATAAATGATACGCATTTGGCATTTGAACGGAAGACTATTGACGAACGTTTTGTCGTCGGACATTGTATACCGTACAATTATTATTATCATTATTATTATTATTATTATCATTATTATTATTATTATTATCATTATTATTATTATTATTATTATTATTATTATTATCATTATTATTATAAACGGAAAAAAAACGATAAAATGAAAATTAACTGCCGAAGCGGAAAATTATTTATTAAACTAACGCGAGACACTGTTGTGCGGGCGCAGAGGAGTGAACGACGCGGTTTGAAAAATACGAATTTTCGTAAGATAATTGTCAGCGAGTTTTTTTTTAAATAATTTATACAAATATTGGTAAATGTACACTTAAAAGAATTTAACAATTATTTTGTTTTAAAAACTAACGAAAACATTTTTTTTTTTTTAATGGAATTCAAGAAAAAATTTTTTTCTATATTTGATAAGTGTGGTCTGGATTTAGTTTCCATTCCCACCACTGCACTGCTACAACAACAAATTATTGTGTCAACCCGTCGGAAAGAACAATTTTTTCTGTTCGAGGGGGAAAATTACGTATTAAAAGAAAACGACTTGTGAACAAGCGGAGATTTCATTCGAATAATTTTTTTTATATTATATTTATAATAATATAACTTTTTAAAATTTATGACGATCATCGACCAAATGCTATTGTCGAGTCAAAACGCAAAATGGATTAAATACAAACACACACACACACACACACACACACACACATACGCGGAATAGTAAACCAATGGCCAAATACGTCTTATTTAAGAAAAAGAAAAGGAAAAAATTACAATTGAAATACGCATAAGTACATATATATATATATAATATATATTATATATTATATATATAATATGTGTGTGTGTGTGTGTAAAAGAATGACGAAAAATTTTTTTTTTATTTATTGTTATTTATATTAATTAACGCTTCAACCCGACCGGGTAATTAGCCCACATTTTTCATTTTTATTTATGTTAAGCACACACGCATATTATAACTACACATAAATTACGTCATAGCAAAAATTGTCGTTTTCAAAAGAGAGAAAGAGAATACATATATAAATATTATATACTATACGGTCTGTAACGTTTTAAAATTACAACACAGCTGAAAATATAATTAGACTGAATTCTAATCACTTTTTTTCCCCCGGATCGATTTAACCACAGTTCGCATAAATTAATAATATTAAAATAAAATTAACAAAATTCCACAAGAACGAGAATTTTTTTGGCATTTTTTTTTTTTGTTCAATTTTACTTTTTTTTAAATAATTATCTATAATAGATTAGACGAGAATCAGTGAGGAATCGTTATAATTTTTTTTTTTATCAAAAATTCGTTAAAAAGGGATTTTGTACGATTAGAATGGTATTTATTTTTTATTTTTTATACGCGCGTGGAAAAAAAAACAAAATAAATCGAACTACGAGAAGACAATGCGACCGAAAGATAATTAATTATAATAATAATTACCTGATTGTATGTGTGTGTGTGTGTGTGATTAACGCGACCGAAATTATGCGTTTTTTTTTCTCTCGAAGTCGTTTAAAAATTGCTGTCTCATTTACTCTCGGGCGAGTGGACATATATATAAATATTTAGTCACAGTCGCGTATAATAAAACATTATATTTTTCCAGGATAACCGAGTTTAGCGATTGAATGGATGCGATGGACCCGATTTTTCTCCGCCGCCGATGTCACCCGCGCGGTATAGAAAAATCGCCGGACACGCGACGTTTATTACCCCGCATTTGTCTATATCGGTTACACGTTCGAGAGACGAAAAACCTGGGCTAGGGGATGGGTGGATAAAGAGAGAAAATTCCCAGGCAAAAAGAGAGAACGTACGCTCGCAGCAGCAGCAGCAGCAAACTAATTGCCCGCTATTATTCACACACGTCGGAAGGGTCCTCCGAAAGAGTTTCACACAGCATTGCCGCTGGTTTGATTAAAAACCGTCGGTATAATGTTGAAAAATAGTGGGCACAGAACAGTGGCGCAGCAGCGAGCGCTCGCCCGCCATTATATGACCACGCGCGACAATATCCATCGCGCGATATCAACGAAAGAGGAAAAACACGAGAAATCCGTAGACGAAAATCAATCCAGCGATTCGTGTACGCGACGACCGATCATTTTTTCGCACCGTTCGCGCTATACAAAACGGGGTGAGTGTAAATTACGCAGCTATCAGCGAATTCTAACACAATGATTGAAAACGGTTCAAAAAAAAAATGTTTTACGGCTCTAAGTCGGTGTTTCCGACACTGAATCGTGTTGAAAATGTGTGATCGCACTGACGGGAATCAAACGATTCGGGCGAAACGTTTGAGCACTGTGTTCGGTTCAGAGCAGTGGAGATTATACGCGATGTTCAAGGGGAAGGAGGGGAAAAAATGGAAACAACTCCATCTGGCAATGAAATATCCACATCGAAGAAATGTTTGAGAATCTATTAAGACGAAATACAAAAGTAAAAAAAGGAAAAGACAGTAGTTAAACACACACCGCGCGTGACTCATGGCGTGTAGCCATAGCCGGCAAACGCGAACAAGGTCGTTCGCATTTGCCCGCCGTGGCAAGACTGAGCGGTCCGCCGATTGCGGACCGCTATTTATACGTCTGCGTGGCTATCCCCACTTTTTATGCGTCGTACCGCTATCTGGTGATTATTTTCTTTTCCGGTTTTATCGCGTTTGACAAACGCTCTTTGTCGGTATACGCAGGTGTTTAGTTTGACGCTGACCGAGCCGCCATTAACCTTACGCGTGTTTGTTATATTTATTATTTTTGTTATTAATAATATTATTATTTAGCGTATTTCAATGAAATAAAATTAACGTAATGATGCATCTTTCCTCGTTGTGCACTTGTTTACACGTTCACTCATTTATTTTACACTTTTTATTAACTTTTACTGGTTTACACATGTTTACACGTTTTCTCGACTGAACGAGTTTACCGTCAGCCAAGTACTAATCACCACCGATAATAATCGCCGCGTACCATATGCGCTGATCGTCGGTCGAGCATTTATTTTAACCTTATATAATGTTCAAAGGAGTGGATGGCATTGAAAACAGAGCATAACCATAACATAATAGTGTGATCAACTCACAAGTCAATATTTAAGTGACAATTTTACTGTAAACTCACACTGCATCATGAGCCTATTTTAAACAGTACTACGGTGTTTGAATCGAATGTAACATTTTCATGGCACGGTTAAGCCCATGTAAAAATTCGGTATACATTTTTGTCAAAAACACAGTGCTAGGAACCAGATTCGCACCGTATCTTGAACCATCATTTATTGATGATTTAATACGGCGTCTGCACGTAAAATGCTACTCGGGCATTAATTGACTATGCGTACTATACATAATTTTAAAAGTGTATGGTTTTTTTTCCCCCGAACGTCTCTATGCGTATATGAAAATATGTTATCGCATAACGGCCTCTAAAAATGCTATTCAGGATTATCGAGATGGATGAAAAAAAAAGTGATTCAAAAAGTATATTGTAAAACCCAAACAACAACTGTGCAGCCGGTCGTGTACGGCACTATGGCGCCGTGTCCACACAACCACACGAGTAAATCTGCTGAGCAGTTATATATTCTGTTAAAACATCTAATAGGAAATATAAAATAAATCTTATTATTTTAAATTTTTTGAAAACTACAATAACGTTTATGTGTGGGTGTTAAAAAAAATTAATAAAAAATACATCGCATATTTCGAAAATAAATCCATTTTGCAATCTGTCAGGTAAATAAGCGCCCACATAAAGGTATATTCACATATATTTTTATGTTTAATAATTATAGGCTCGCAATAGTATATACATAAAAAAAATCAATTTTTTTTTTAGTACAACAATATAGAAAAACATAAACAATAATATTATTTCACTTGAAACGAGCCGCAGAAAATGAGCTAATGTGTAAGAACACCGGTAGAGTAGTATTAACGGCAATTCACATATTGTCGTTTCGTTTCGCAAATCGACAATTAACTCAAGATTTGTCGTGAAAAACTACTCTTGGATAGATGACAACAAACAGCAGCTACAAGGAATATGGAAATGAAAAGATTACTTTTTTTTACCTCTACATATAAGAATGATTTATTTCGAAATTTCAACAAACGTTTCGTCATAACAAACGGATTTAAAATGATAAAGTATTTTTTTATTTTTTCCGTATTCCATCCCGGTTTCTACTAGAATTACTATTCCTGTACCGTCGTATTGTCGATTATGACGTGTATATATATATATATATATATAGAATGAGAAAGAGAGATTCTCGTCGAACGAAGGCGAGAAAACACGTCCGTGAATATCAAACGGCATTAAAATATATTGGACTCATTGAATACAAACCGTTTTTATTGATGCGAGAATGCGAGATATTAATGAAAAAAATAAAATAAAAAATGTATATTTTTATTTTACACAATAACTCTGTATATTTTTCATTTTGTACACTCGCTGGCTTTGTATAAAAAAATTTCTTTATTTACCATTTTTATTTTCTGTTTATTTATTGATAACAAATATAGTTATTTGTTGTCTTTTTTATATACTAAATACGATGATGATGAGTCTTTCTAGTCGACCGGTTTCATTTGCTTTATATAATATTATTGATATATTATAAAACAAAAACCGATTTTTTTTTCTTACATTCTGAGCGAGGAATGCGTTGGTTTTACAATGGTGTCTGTACTCAAAAATTCTACCAGAAGGAGTGCCCGGATCTTTACAGTCATACTCGGATTTCTGGTATCAAATTACATTAAGTTGATACTTTAGAGAGATTACTTTTAGATTTTCTCGAAAGCGCTTGAAAAAAAAACCTCAAAAAATCATATAAAAACGCGATTTTGCCAAAATCAATTATCGTTATTTCTTCGTATAATTTCGAAACTAATGCGGTAATAGCGACTTGGACTATTCACCAAATATGTAACATAATATTATAATGAGAGGAGGGAAAATTGTCTTAGTCTGTTCACAGCAGTTATGGATTTTCAGATATTTTTATTCGTAAAAGAGGTAAATTTCGGTTTATAAATATTTAATACAATGTCAGATGTACGCGTTACTTCGACTATATTAAAAAAAAAAAATCTTGAAAGTTGTTTGTCAAATAATAAACAATTTAAATTTTTTTCGTCTGGAAAAAAGTGTTTTTTTTTTTTTTTTTTTTTTTTTGTGAGAGAAATTACGTTATTTCATTTATTAATAATAATAGTATTGCACACCGGAGTTGCGTTCAGAACGGTTTTGTTTTCGAATGCGATGATTTATCGTATCGCTTTCGAATGTATAACAGAGCTCACCAAAATCTATATCTCCAAACAGTAATTCGTTACATTTTATACACTCATTGGGTGGTCTTGTACAAGAAACAAATTTGTTCATTTACTATTTTTATCTGCTGTTTACTTATTAAAACAATTATTTATCGTGACTTTTTCCCCTTTATGATAAGTACCTACGTTGACTTTTTTTTTTCTTTTAGTCGACCGGTTTCATTGGTTTTATTGAATATTATATTTTTAAAAGAAAAATAAACGTTTTATTCGTATTATTATTATTATTATTAATTAAGATATTTCTTTTTCTTATCGTTTTACGATATACAATATAATGTTTATATACGGCCTCGGTTGATACAGCAGCAGCGGTTGTCCGTTGTTTATGGCACAACCGAGGTGCCGGTGAGATTCGGCGGAAACATTATAAATGAGACTGCGACGATTTGATGGGACAAGGACGGCGGAGGAAAAGGAACGATGCCGTCGGCCCCGAAAAATTTTTATTACCTTAACGCGTACCGCCGCCGCGACACTTTATTGCGGACGACTGTCAGTGTACGAAGACGTCGCGTCGCACCGTCTTCGGACGAATTCCTTCCCGGTCCCTGTGCATACCACGCATAAACATTTATTTTTTTCTTTTTTTCGTCCGTTTAATACACAACAACAGACGTTTACGAAAATTTCGGTGTACCGTCGAGACCACGCCATCACTACTATATGTAGTACTCGAGATTGTTGTGCTCTAAAACGAGCCCCATAATTCTTTGGTCAACACACTCGAGAGGAGCACGACGAGCAAAGGTTTGAATAATTTATACGTTATTATATAGCAGTAATATTGTTATTATTATAATCCAGTGCTCCGGCGGTCTCCGTATACGACAGTTTTACGTTGTAAACATTCAATGGATTCCCGAAACAATTTATGGTTTCCAGAGTTGTATATTATATTTTATTACGTATATACAAATAGTACGTTTACAGCTCTGATATACGCAAAAAAAAAAAAAAAAAAAATTATAAATCAATTTTAAACCCGGTCTGTATAAGAGTATTGTCGTCGACTTTAGAAAAAACAAAAACTCGATACAATTTAATTTATTACGCATTTTTCGTATTAATTATAAATAATTATCGCGCGTAAAATTACGAGCCGTGATTCGAAATGAAATGCAAAACGCGTTACGTAACAAACTTATCGAACAGCGTTATTTAATGTAACGAGGAGGCGTGCTTTAATGAAATAATCGAAAGAATATAACGATGACGAATACGAATGGACTCTTAAAAATGCATTCGTTCGAAAAGTGTACACACACTTCATATTCAAATATGTATAATAAAATAATAATAATTTATTAATTTAAAAAAATAAATAAATACATTTCAAATACTATACCAATAAACAGATAACACTACGCGTCATCAATCAATAACTGACATAAAAGAAACTTATAAAGAAAGTCTATATTTATAAAAAATCTCGACTAGAGTATTTTCAACCGATTGCTCTCAATCAATACTACTTCAAACTGATGCCTGACAGTTTGTTATGGTCATTTCATGTATTATGTATAGTTGCAAAATTTTCATCGACGATTTTATTAAAAAGACTGTCACAAACACATATTTTTCGTTCGCGAGTGCCATCGGTCCAGCAAATACCACCACCGAACAAACAAAACGCAATATTGAAAAAGACATTATCTATATAATATAGTCGGTGAATAATGTCAAAATTCGAATGTCAATTATTAAACCCGATTGATTTGTCTAAAAAAAAAAAAAACTTAATTTCTGTTAATTCTAAAACGCGGTGTAAATCACCATAATAAGATGATTACACCACCAACCAGCAGAATTATTATAACTCTTATAAAATAATACGACTTACGTATTTTAATATGATATTCTTTCCGTATAGTTTTGCACGTTCATTTTTTTTTCGTTTCACAAATTAAGTAGACACGGAAAAAAGGTATACACAACGATTTATAAGAAGTCCACGAACAGTGGTACGCAATAAAATATGAATTTCTTAAAACCGCATTACAGACTGTGCGAGGTGTCTGCAGTGTTTGCCGCCCTTTAAAATACAAAAAAAAAAAAAATCAGTTTCAAATATCAATGTCCAACGACGTCATTATTTTATAAACAAAACAAGAGCGGTTACGGAGAGATTGTATTTTAAAAATATAATCCGAGCAACATTTTTATAATGAAATACAAAAAAAAAAAAATTATAAATTAACTTTCCCGGCTCTACTTTTACCAATTAAAAATAAAATGGAAAAGTTATCGAAGTTTATAACGTGTATATACGTAACATATGGTTTATAAATATGAAATATTTAAATTTAATTATATGAAAAACGTGTGTGAATATGTCCTCCTCTGCAAATTATTATATACGCGTTTATTATTACTGTAATAAGTAATTGGCGGCGGTCTGTGCGAATCGCGTTTATATTAATTAACAGTTATTTTGTACGAATTTTTATTATTATTATTATTATTATTATTATTATTATTATTATTATTATTATTATTATTTTAAATATCCCGCGAGTATGACAAAATAATAAATGTAACGTTGCTCTTTGTTTACCGAGTTTTATATTAAATTCAATATTTGATTATCGAACTTGTATTGTTTCATTAATACCGTATTATACACGGTTTTCCACTATGTATTCAGCATTAATTTACATTCCGTCGCAATTTAATATTACTACAAAATATCGAACATTTCCCAAAGTTGAAACCATAATAAAGTTACGTCAATTTGTATTTGAAACCGTGTTACGGTTACTGTTATGACTTATTAATGCATATATATATATATATATATATATATATATAATATACGAAAAATTTATGGAAATAAATAAAATTGTAAATAACTACATTTTACAATAGTAAATAATTAACAATACGTTGAAAAACGGAAACCAAAAATTCACCAGCAAATTGCATAAATCGTTTTTTTTCTTCTTCAAAATTTTCATACCCGCAGGATACATATTATATTAGTTTCATTAAGCGAATAAAATAATTATTTAAAAACGAAAAAATAAATCTAATTTTCACTTAAATCTAACACTTACACTAACGTCGTAACGTTTAATGATTATATTAATCGTGTGGTTTCACTTTTCGTGTGAAAAAAAAAATCATTCTCCGTGTTATATAATTTATACTACATTTCTAACGAGATCGTTAAAAGAGAAAAAAAAACAAAACTTATTGGAGAACTACGATTTTCATTACTCTCATTTCTCAGTAAGCTAATTAACTAAAGGAAGAATGCGTGGGGTTTACGTTTGTCACGGAAGTTGTGAGAATTTTTTTTTAGCAAAAAACAAGTCAATAATACGAGTTCGTTCGTATCGTTGGCATTAAATTTTTATATAAAATACACAGATGATAAAAAAAAACGTCTTTAATGAAAATATCAAAACTACTTGTTCGTCGCATAAAAATACTAAAACAAAAAAAGAAACAAATATTTGAAAACTCAAATTTTATATTCTATATGAAATATAAATAATATAGCCAATCAACCTACAATAACGGATGTGTGTAACTACATTTAATTGATGGAAATATTTATTTTTTATTATATTTTAAAAGAAATTAGCGTTTTAAACAATTCTCTCGTATTCCTCTATAATATAATATGGGACACAAATATTACTTAAAAAAATTTATTCATGCGTTCTTGAAATATATATTCAAGTACGTATACTATAGAGGTAGTTTTTTTTTTTTTTTGTGGAAGTAATTTCGAAAATAATAATCCAAGACGATAACGCTTATCTAAACTGTATACAATTTTTTTCAGACGCATACACACACATCAAGAAAGTTTTCATTCCATTTAGTGAAACAATTTTTTTCTCCCTAATTCAAACTCACTGTTGTATTTATAAAAATACAAATTAATTTTTAAAAACGTGAAATTCAAACCAACGATTGTATTAGACGTTATTCTAAGTGCAATAAGACTGAGAAATTTACCTAACTCAATGTACAGGATGAGCGTTATGTTAATGTAACATTGTCAAAAAAAAAAACAATAAGCGAAATAAGCCTATTAATAATACACATACATTTCATCATATTGCAGAGCACCTGTTTTCGATTTTTGTATCGTCATAGAGTAAAATAACCATTGTAATAACACGTTGTCTGTTTTAAACTCGTAGCCACCAAGGGAAAGAAGCAAGCGTGTTCTTATATGTATTTAACACACACACCGGTGGTTGTTTTCTTTTGTCTATCACGTTTTTCTTCCGTCCGATATATATTATAGTTTTACTAACGCAGAAGACGATTCCACTTGGTCTTCGAATAGCTACTGCGGTGAAACCATCGGAATGATAAAACATTTTCTAAGCGCGCGCGCGCAACTATAATAATATATCGTAATTAACTCTAACAAATATAAAGTATAATTTATAAACCAGCGGGCCTAACTTAAATAATGACATATAACATAAATCTTTTGTGTAAATAAGAGCTTTTCCAGGTACATCACACACTGTGTGTGATTTTTTTTTTTTCTAAATAAGTACACGTCTCTGGTGAAAGACGCTTATTTTGAAAAATTTAAACTATAACTATTTCGATCACAATTGTTAAATAATAAATAATACATAATTATTGAATTAATAATAAATAATTAATAATGTAATAAAAAAAAAAAAGTATGCCAACGACACGCAGTGTTCCCAAGCGGTCACCCATCCAAGTACTAACTACGCCCGACGTTGCTTAACTTCAGTGATCGGACGAGAACTGGTGTATTCAACGTGGTATGGTCGTTGGCGACGGATTCCGGGTATTTTATAATAATTTAAACCAGACTTTTTCGATCAAAATTTTATTGTTTAACGAACAGTCGATTATTTTGAAATTCATTGCAATTTAAAACTTAAACATCACGAAACAATAAAAAAAAAAATGTATCGAATTTCTGACAGGACACCGTATACTCGAGACGACTAGTGTAGAATAATTAAATAATTCGACGAATGTGTGAACGACGATATGAAAAACGGAAGAAAAAGAAACATACGTCTACGATTGAATTCCATAAAATCATTATTACTTATTGCGGATAATCCGATAGTTAATCTCTTGGCAAATTTTCATTTAATCTACTCGCCGATCAAATAGTTTTATTTTTGTACAAAATATCTGATTTTATTAGTGTACAGATATGGGGGTACGATGAGATTACGAGTTTTTTTTTTTTTTTTTACGAAATTCTGAGCACGAAGTCGATTATTGATTGACAACAGTTATTTATTGAGATTAGACGTTTCAGATTATTACACTACAGAGATTACGTGGAGTCGTGTCGATTCCGTCGAATCAGCCGAACTACAATATTATTGGGCGAACAGGACGATAAATCTATCTCCTCCGTCTCGTCATCGTTTGCGATGAATCGACAAAGTAGTACGAATTCGTTTTTCCTCGTTAAAAAAAAAAAAAAAAATTGCACACGACCGACCCCGAATTCACCACCGTCAGCTCTAAACACGCTCTCGGTCATGACCGATGATGATCAGCGCTCTAGTGTACCCCGTTACGCGCTCTGACCACCCGTCCATCGGTCGAGCACTAAATCCAGCCTTTAATGCGCTTCTTTCGTTGAACAGTCACCACTGATCAATGAACGATTCTTTGTCTTTTATATTATGTCGTTAATACGATGCAAATTGTATCAAAAAATAATTTCTTCGCGAACCGCACGTCGGGAACCGCTACACCGAGATAGATATATAATCCCTACACAGACGTTTTTGAAGGGTGCCCCGCCGCGTTTCCCCGAGTCACGCGTGTATCCGTTGTCGTACGCGTCTATTGTGCTTTCTATTGGGGGCCATAACACTAATAATAATAATAATAATAATAATAATAATAATAATAATAATAATAATAATAATAATAATAATAATAATAATAATAATAATAATAATAATAATAATAATAATAATAATAATAATAATAATAATAATAATAATAATAATAATAATAATAATAATAATAATAATAATAATAACACTAATAATAATAATAATAATAATAATAATAATAATAATAATAATAATAATATACGAATGTCACGGTAATGAATTAACGCGCGTACACACGAGGAGACGAGGGGTGCGAAAAACGACTGGTACAATAATAATGAGCTTCGAAACGGGGTCGGAGGAAACGTGACCGACACGTACGTCGTCATCGTCGTTTGCGTATTGTTTGCCGAACGTGTGTGTACACCGCCAACGCTCTGCAGTGTACTGTGGACAATTGTTGTACAGACATTTTGCTGATGTTTTGACGACGGGAGGTAGTGGCCGATGGCCGTCGAAACGCCGCCAAAAAAACTTTGGTCGTATAATAATAATAATAATAGATATATGGTAATGCAATATCGTAGAAATATCATAGAGCTTACGAGCCGTATTGCGTGAAGATTCGGGAAAAGATTGTAGAAAAGCGATTGATAGAAGTGGAGAAGCGTGTCGGTAACTAAATACTATCAGTTTGGTTTTATGCGTGGAAAGTCGACGACGGAACAGTTATTTAGTGTGAAACGGCTTGTAGATGCGTGTGGCGAGAAGACGAAAAAACCTTGTACGGCGTTTATAGACGAAGAGAAGGCGTATGACAGAGTTCAAGTGCGGATGGATCGAGTAGTGGAGAGAAGCGTCTGTGGTGTTCTGTGCGATAAGAGGATTTCACAATGAGGCTGGAAGGTAAGTTCTCTATACGAGTGCAATGCGACCAACCGTGTTGTATGGTTCAGTGTTGTGGACGGTTGACAGACAAGAAAACAGAGCAGAAAATGAGCGTAACGGAGACGATATGGATGGAGTGAGGTGAATATATCCTATTTTCTCTTAATAATAATAAGAGGAAATAGGCTAAGGAATGGAATATGTTGGAGGAAGTGTACAGGAGTATCGTCGATCGTGTAATGAGAGGAGAAAATTCGGAAGCGGTAAGAACGCGGTTACGGAAATGAATGTCGAAGGAGGAAGACAAAGACCGAAGAAGAAGAAGAAGAAGAAGTGATCGAATGCGATATGAGGACTGCTGGTGTGTGCGTGTGCGAGGTGTGGTAGATCGCGTCGAGAAAAAGGTTCGGGACAAAAATGGTCGACCGCAAATAGTTGGGATAGAGGAGAATAATAATGACTGCTAAAACGACACGGGGATATGAATGATAAATTATGAAGTTGAGGGGGAAATTTTCGTTCGCGATTTGTGCTGTGTGTAGAGCGGAGGAAAAATTCGTTTCGAAGCGCTTCTTCTTCGTGTTCTTCGGGCAAACGCGCACGCACGCGGGAAACAATCGCGTGACACTACTAATAATAAATGCAGTGGAAGAATATCGATCGATTGGAAACACGACGAATGTGTCATTAAATCCCGGGGCCACGTCGGAATTGCCAGCGAATTCCCCTGTTGTTGTTGTTATTACTGTTATTAGTTTATGGGCGAAATTGCAAGGGGGAACGGGGAGGACCGAAACATAATCGTTTTACACCGCGGGAAGTGAAGGGGAGGAAGTTTCCCGTGCCCCCCCCCCCCGACGTAAACGTCAGATCGCGTTTTTCGCCGCGTTTCACACGTACTTTGTGTAGCGGGGCGGGCAAAACGTAAAATTATTTCGCAATAAATCTCGCGGACGACAACAAACACTGAAAACCGTAATATAATGCGCATTAAATATTCGTTATTGCAATGGATCGGAAGTGGACGACCCGCCTAAAAGTAACCACAACAAAACGGTTTGGAATCGATAAAAAGTAAATTTTTTTTTTTTTTTTAAAAATGTATAAAATACAAATTATAAAATCTCACACGGCAATTATTCACGTCGTACTTGTCGTCGGAGCGTGTCCGAGATGTTATTTGAACGTTCGAACGACGGTGTGCCACCCTCGCAGAATCCCATACAAACGCGGATTTAAAACTCTTAACACTACTACTGTGGACAAAAAATAAATGACTAACCGAAAAACAATTGACTAATAATTCTCCTACTACTACTATAATATCCGTTACGGGCGCCGTTTTTGTCTCCACTTCGACGAACGTCTATAAAACGTATCGTCGCGATATATATTGTCCGTGTCGTCGTCATAGATCATATTATGTGATATGTCACACGCGTCGTAACATTTCTCGCCGTGCGCCATGAACACGAAATACGAATTTCCGTTTTTCGTATTTCAGTTCAGTCGTACGCCAATGACGACGACGACGACGACGACGAATAATAACAAGTGACGAGACACGCCGGCGGTGATCGGTGTACGTACGTTCTCATTCACACAAACACGCCATCGTCATAAAAACGTCTTATTATTATTATTATTATATCGTCCTTTTACGAACGTACATTGTGTACGAAGACTTCTGTTGCTGCAGGTGCGCGCACACCACACGCCGTCGGTGGATACTCTCCACAATCGTCGTTGCAGCCTTCTTATTCTCTCCGTCGAGCCGAAAACGACGAAGGGCTGCGGGCGCACAACACGCTCGTTTATATAATAACGCCGACGTACGCACGCGCGCGTTTTTCCCTTGAATTATTATATTTTCTTCCTCCCCATTTTCGTACACGTACACGGTAAATACAATGTGTGTGTTTTTTCGTGGTTCGCGTATATAAGTTATCCGTCCGTCCGTTTTAATGCGTTCACAAACGTGTACGGGGGGGTCTCGCGTCTCGTCCATCTCCGAGAGCGCACCACAATAGATTCCATCCGTCGATTGCTTATATTTTCAAAACTGTGAGAAAAAAATTCTATTCCCATTTTTTTTATTCTCTTTCGTTTTCTTTTTATATTTTTTAAATGCGTGCACAGTAATATATATATAAAAAAAAATACGCTACTACTTATCTAATCTCACAGCGAGTGAGAAAACACACATTGTTTGAAACACATTATTTTTCTGCTCGGCCGCGCGACGACGGTTTGTAACGAACAGTTCCCCCCCACACACACACTGATCGGTTATTATATAAAATAACGCGGAATTTTCCAACGGAATGTCGTCACGAAAGAAATGCGTAATTGATTTTAGTACAGTTATTAAATACGGAAAGTTGTATAACTCGAATCCGACTTTTTATTTTAATAATATATTAAAAAGTACGTTTTAATAAATAATTACGAATATAAACGGAAAAATTTGAAGAAAAAAAAAACATAATTATACGAATATATATACATAAAATAATTCTGTTACAGATAGGTTTTTAATGAACGCGTAGTTTTTTTTTTTTTTTTTTTTATAACGCTTTTAGTGATTAAACTACTGAAACTGTAATATTATTTTTCCGAAACAATTTTTTTTTTTTTATAATGAAAAATGTTTACAGCGTTTAAAATTTTACAAATTAAGTTTAACTAGCGAACGTCTTAGAAAAACAAAGAAAAATAAGAATTCTATAAGTGTTTTAAAAATTTCGCATTAGGAAATGCGAATACACAACTAATATAATTTTAAATCGTTTATGTAAAATTACACAAAGTACGATTTGTTTTAAACGTATATTATGATAACACTTATGATAACCTTTATGTAGAACCCAGTTATAAATGAATAACAACACCACATTATGAATGAACATTTATATATCGAACACCGAGAAAATAAAATATGTCTTTTACTTGGGTTAAATAACCTACGTAAATTCATATTTTATTTTACATTCTATCGATATTATAATATATTAACAATAAAAAAAAAAAACTAAATTCTAAATAACCACTCTTCCTTTTTTCACATCACAGCAATCGCATTGAGAATTTAAATTGATTATTATTAAAAAAAAATCTTTTTTTGAGTAAACGACACGTGTGTATTGCGTATGACTATAAACATTTAACATAAGATAAAACTGTTATTAGTTATAATATAATACAGGCTTGACATCGTTTTCCAATAAAACGCGGTTTAGAAAAATCGCATAATTTAACTACAAAATCCGACTAAATGGCGTATAGTTTTTTTTTTTTTTTTTTTTTACAGCTTTCAAATTTCTCATCGTATCAACGCATAGTATTAAAAACGTAGAAAACCCATCGAACGATGAAATCATAAATGAAATATTATTAAAAAAAAAAGGAATATTTAAATTTACACTGTGATCCGTATCGATAGATAATTTATTGCATAGTTCGTATAATGAACGAGCGGCGTGTAGAAATACAGTTGGTCTTTTTTTTATTTTATATATAAAAAAATTGTTTTTTATTATATTAAATACTCCGATTGTCAATACAGCGCTCTATTTCTTTTTCCGTCTCGTACCCCGTGGGTTTTATAATACGTGAAACCACATGTGTGTCGTTCCCTCATTATTCATGCAGGATCCGATTTCCGACAATTTATTTTTAAATCTACCCACTCGGTTGATATTACGATGATTACAATTTAAACGACACAATGGACTACAACATACACACACACGTTCGAAAAATTCTCTACACGACTGTTATGCGCATTTCGATTGTTACGAAAATAAAAACTATGGCCCAACCACCACTGATACGATTCCCATGATCATTAACTGAAAACGATGCGTTTTATCAAATATATGTCATGTATAATTCAAATACTGTTAATGTATCGTGTATTATTAAAATAAAATCAATAATAAACCGAAAACATAACGGTTACTGTTATGTATTGTATTTTCACGACCGTTTTTATGAAATACGCTCTACACGTATACAAGAAAAGAAGAAAAAGAAGATTTTATCTTTTACTATTTGATCCTTAGCCAAAAAAAATTCAAAAGCGCACGCATGAATTGGTCATTAGACGTTTATTGAATAAAACTTTTAAGCATCTCCTCTTCCCCAGCGGCGTAAAAAAAAAAACGTATTATTTATTCAAACATTTCTCAAAAAAAAAAAAAAAAAAAAATAAGAACTTTAGACCGCAGAGAATTGAACGTAAAATATAATTGAAAAAAAAAAGTTATTTAAAACATAAATAATATATCATAAACGATTTGTCGGTATCAAAGGATGGCGATGTTATCTTTGTCTCTTCAACGACATGTTCGCCAGGAAATTCGTACCGGTACCCCGGGAATTTTTGGCACTATCGATACGATTCGTTATTGTTTTTTTCGTTGATCGTAATACCACGAGATGATGAATATCATAAGTATTAAATCATTATATTTCACCTTGAAAACGTTAAAAATCTTCTTACGCGTATAATATTATACAACGGTGACGTTTAGCACCACCTACACGTCGATGATGGTCTCTGGTGCGAAATTCTCGCCGTTCTATCTATCCAACCAGATTGATACTGGACTGTAAGTTAGCGTTCAATTAGCGTTCTTAAATTAATATACATTTTTTGGACAGTTAAACGTAATATCGAATAACATCTAATAGTGTATTGACAAAACGTAAAATTATTAGTTCATAACATGACGAATACTGTAGCAGCGAACCGCTAACGAACAATATAACATTTCTGTACAAGAATATATATATATATATATATATATATCAAAAGATCAATGAGGACCCACGTTAATAAGTGCATGTAGATCACAATTGAAGTTTGTTTAAATAATTACTCGCTATTAAATTTTAAGAGGATGTCACACAGACGTGCAGTAATATTCTGTCTATACGCAATACAGCGTACACGTTCGTCTCTTTTAAAATAACGATTAGTTTTTTTTTATATATATATTTATTTACGTATACGATTTTAAAGAAGAAAATATCTGAAATTTTATCTTAATTACTATTTGATCCTACGCAAAAAATTCAAAACGACTACGTAAATTGGAAATAGACGTTTATTGAATAAAACCGTTTGATTTTCTTTTACAAAAGGTTATCGCGCTTATCATATCGAGTAGGTATTTTAAAACAATAGTTTTCATTAAAAAAAAACGTTAAACACGTCACGAGCATTCTCTTTTCATATTCTTATAACGGAACACGCGTTCGTTTAAAATCGAAAATATAAAAGACCGAGTATCGTTAAACATTTTTACTGTAGGTACTATACACGGAGTTAAAAATGACTTAATAAGTAGTTAGTGAGTAACGTAAGACACAAAATGAGCGCGACTTTATCAGTATGACCATAAAGACCAGAAGATAAACAACGGCGGTAAAACGTCTAATTTGGTTACTTTTTTTAAATAATTTAGCTATATAATATCGTATATGAAAATATCATAAGTATTAAATCATTATATTTCACCTTGAAAACGTTAAAAATCTTCTTACGCGTATAATATTATACTACGTTTTTTCTTTCACTATTAACAGAAAATATTAGAAATTCGATACTCTATTATACCGCCAATGCAATGTAAGTTAGCGTTCAATTAGCGTTCTTAAATTAATATAAATTTTTTGGACAGTTAAACGTAATATCGAATAACATCTAATAGTGTATTGACAAAACGTAAAATTATTATATATAACATGTAATTAATGTAAAACGAATAACAACAATATAAATATTTAAAGAGATATATATATATATATATATATATCAAAAGATCAATGAGGACCCACGTTAATAAGTGCATGTAGATCACAATTGAAGTTTGTTTAAATAATTACTCGCTATTAAATTTTAAGAGGATGTCACACTGCAGCAGTGCAGTAATATTCTGTCTATACGCAATACAGCGTACACGTTCGTCTCTTTTAAAATAACGATTAGTTTTTTTTTATATATATATTTATTTACGTATACGATTTTAAACGCAAAAATATCTCCGAAATATATTTAATTATATTTGCTACTACAATGAAACGATACGGGCAACGAAATGTGTATTACTACATCGAAACGCGCGATTTTCTTATAGGTTATCGCGCTTATCCCCATATCAATCGTATTTTAAAACAATAGTTTTCATTAAAAAAAAACGTTAAAAAAAATCACGAGCAATAAAATCTCTTTTCATTATTTTACAGAACACGCGTTCGTTTAAAATCGAAAATATAAAAGACAATCGTTAAACATTTTTAATGCGACTATACACGGAGTTAAAACCCGATGGCCGTAATTTCATTCTGTATACAGCCACCAACCGACAAGCGGCATATCTTCTCCGAGTCGATAATAATAATAATAATAATAATAAATACGGCGGTAAAACGTCTAATTTGGTTACTTTTTTCATAATAATCACGCTGTAAAGAAACATGCCGTTATATTGAGTTTAAATAACGCGTTTTAACATCCCATCGATATAGACCGGAACGATTATTATTATTAATAATTATTCACAATAATAACCGTAACTATTAACAGGACTCTCGAACAACGATACTCGCGAATCGGCCAAACGGAACAGAGTTTGAAAAGTGTCGAGAGTTATAATAATAATAATAACTTTATATTATTATTATTATTATGACAAAAAAACGATCGTATTTATTAAAAAAAAAAATTCTGGAACATTTTATATATATATAGAAGAAAAAGAAAAAAATTTGATTAAAATATGATAACAAAAACGCGAATACGTTTACGGAAATAAAAGAAACGTTCTCGTTGATACGTACATGACACTCGTCAAACGCTGAAACCTGCACATTTATCGATAAACTTACCGCCGCTGGACTCCTAAAAAAATATTCCCGTTCTTCGTGTACGTCCTGAAATGAAAAAAGAAAAGGAAACATTATTTATAAACATTTTGAAAATGAGAATTTCGATTCGTTTTCATTATTCACGGAACCATTCTCTACCGACAGATTCCCCACGAACGCGCGCCGTCACTGACTGATATTATATTAAACGGCTCTGATATTTTTTGGCCAAATAATAATTCCCCACAACACGAATATAATGTGTACACGCGTTTTGACGCAAGCAGATTTCATTATACAAACTATTCTCTTTAACGCGTCCAAAACCTTACGCGTCACATTTCGGCCAACGTTCGAATTAAAAAATTAAAAATAAAATAATAATATATACTCAATACTCTTAATCAAGTGTAATAAAAAATTACTCAAAAAAAAAACGTTATTACTGGCATACGTACTACAAAATATATCGTCCTTTCCAAAGCGTGGGATAATGCAAAAGAATATTATTTATTGAGTAATTAAACATACACGTTCTCCTTCCATTCAATTATTATATTTTATAAAAACCACATATATATATTTACAATATATCGACCGGAACGATTATTATTATTATTATTATTATTATTATTATTATTATTATTATTATTATTATTATTATTACAATAATAACCGTAATAATAAACCACAGTGTTCGCCGAATAACGCACATATTGCGTAAGTATTCATTTGATAACGTCAACAGAGTTTGAAAAGTGTCGAGATAATAATAATAATAATAATAATTATTATTATTATTACAATCAGAAACGATCGTATTTATTAAAAAAAAAAAAAATGGAACGCGCTGCGCCTACTACTAATTATAGAAGAAAAAGAAAAAAAATTTGATTAAAATATGATAAAAAAACGCGAATACGTTTACGGAAATAAAAAGAAACGTTCTCGTTGATACGTACATGACACTCGTCAAGCACGCTGAAACCTGCACATTTATCGATAAACTTACCGCCGCTGGACTCCTAAAAAAATATTCCCGTTCTTCGTGTACGTCCTGAAATGAAAAAAGAAAAGGAAACATTATTTATAAACATTTTGAAAATGAGAATTTCGATTCGTTTTCATTATTCACGGAACCATTCTCTACCGACAGATTCCCCACGAACGCGCGCCGTCACTGACTGATATTATATTAAACGGCTCTGATATTTTTGGCCAAATAATAATTCCCCACAACACGAATATAATGTGTACACGCGTTTTGACGCAAGCAGATTTCATTATACAAACTATTCTCTTTAACGCGTCCAAAACCTTACGCGTCACATTTCGGCCAACGTTCGAATTAAAAAATTAAAAATAAAATAATAATATATACTCTTAATACTCTTAATCAAGTGTACAAAAAAATTACTCAAAAAAAAAAAAAAACGTTATTACTGGCATACGTACTACAAAATATATCGTCCTTTCCAAAGCGTGGGATAATGCAAAAGAATATTATTTATTGAGTAATTAAAAACATACACAAGTGGCTTCGTTCTCCTTCCATTCAATTATTATATTTTATAAAAACCACTTTACATATTATTATTACACTAATGAAATAAATGTTTTATTAGTAACGTAATATATTTCGTAAGGTAAATTATATAATTATACAAATATATATATATATATATTTTTTTTTAAGCCAATACTTATTACCGAGTAAATAACGTGAACATTCGAGTTTTTTTTTTGTGTGTAGGTAGAAGAAGAAAAATAATATATACGAGACGATTTATTAAACTTTCATTTCTGTTATACTTATATACTTGTATAAAACTAGGGTATATTAATTTGTTATTGTTGTTATTTTAAAATTTACTCGTACCTGACAATAATATATAAAGAATAACCTCCATATACCGAGTAGCCTTCGGGCATTAATTCTAATAAAACGAAACGAGACATTATTATTATTATTATTATTATGATTTTTCTTCTGCAGACATAACTGACTGCTGACTGGATTTTGTTGTTATTGGCATTCACACCTTTGGTACAATCATACTTTTAAAAATTATTTATAGTAATACAAATAGTATTGTGTATAAATAAATCATCACGAATGACAAGCGCATTTTTATCAGAAATCGGTTTTATTTTCAAAATTAAATGGCGAGAATGGTAAGTATAGTAACAAAAATCTACAAAATATCGATCAGAAAATAAAATATATCGGCGCCGCCCAAATCGAATATCATTTAAACGCTCTTATACACAAAAATCTATGTATCGACTGGTTCAAAGGTTTTTTTTTCTCAAAAACGAGTTGATGAAATTCATTTCATTACACGCGAGAATAATTCATTTCGCCGTGACTCGAACTACAAAACGTTTGTGAGGAAATAAAACTAAATGTCAGTGGAGATTTATATTTTATATTAATATTTCAGCCGTCTACCGTCGTCGCGTTGCGCAGATTCAATTAATCTTGTATTAAAATTGAACGTTTTTTTTTTTTTTTTTAATACCGAAAAAAATTACGATTTATTCTCAAAAGAAAATTTAAAAAAAAAAATAATAATAATACTGAAAGAAAACAAAAATTATTTCATTACTCGTGAAAATAATACGGTTTCGCCGTAATTCAAACTTTAAACGCTTATAAAAATAATAATAATATCGGCACGTAAACAGCAAATTCCCGACTCCGCTTTTTGTACTTTCGTTTCGTTGGCAGAGTGAGCACGATCACCACTAAACCTATCAAACCGATCACGCTCGAGTTCATACTGCGGCACACTCGAATTCTTATAAAGCGCAGAACACATTATATATATATATATATATATATAATATTCCCAGAGACACACACACTCGATTTATTTCGTTACAATCCGATACAGAGAAATTAAATCCGTCTTTTCTACGTTGAACTTTACACTGTAGCACGTAGAAACACATTTTCGAAACGATAAAAACGAAATGGTAAACGCGTGAATCGCGTAACGCGCGCGCGATGTGAAAATACCGTTGCCGAATTTGTACGTATAAATTTTAAATGTATATAATATATGGTCAAAAAAAAAAACATCCGATTATCGATTATGACGATTAGTGATAGACTTTTTATTACGATATGGAATACACGACCCACGACGACGGTATAAAAACAACTCGCGAAAATAATTAATTATTATAAAAAAAGAATTAAAAAAATGTGTATAAGACGCGTCTAATTAAATCGTTTTGGTCAAAACACTATAAATATGCTTTTCACAGAAAAGAACACGCATTTACTTTATTTATTTTACTTTTTTTTTAAACAACGTTTACGCATTAGCACACTCGTTTCCTTCCCCGCTTGCCTATTATAAAATATCTTATTTCATTATTCAAATATAACATAACCGAATTACAGTGATACGTTAAGTATAAAAAAAAACCTCGCTACAGCCAACGGTCGATTTTTAAAATAAAATTCGCCGCGTTGTAACTGATTCGGCGGCGGTCGGTTCGTTTTCGGAGCGGGGAAATTAGCACGTTGTCGTAAAACGAACAGCGCAGCTTCGGACACGTAAATAAATTAAAAAAGAAAAACTCGATTCCAAAAATAATAATTTACATAATAATATTGTGTGAACGTACACTTTTTCCATTTTCAAAGTAGGTATAAAAAAAAAAAAATTATTACGATCATTGTTCCAATATTTTTTATTTTCTCTCTTCGCATTTGTGATCCGTTCAGATTTTACTGCGATTCAATGTCGACATTATTATTTAATACGCGTATACGATTCATTAACGTTCCCCAGCGAACGTAACAAAACAAATTTTAAAGTATACACATATATACGTTTTGATATATTATAATGGATGATATTTTCAAACTAGTTATCATTATTATTATTATTATTATTATTATTATTTACGAACTATGGGAATTAAAAAAAATAGTATATTAAATCGTAAATACACATAACACATTAAACAACGGTCAAGTATAATAGTTTATATATATATACTAATTGTCCAGCAAAGAACAAAAATGAAAAACTATTTTAAAAAAATGAATCGGGTAGTGTATTATATTATAACATGGGATTTTAGAGTCGCACGCAATTACGCAATAAGTGTATACACATTTGAAAAATTACGATGTGATAAATTTAAAATATTACGATATGTGCAATTTTTCATTTTTTTTTTTTTTTTATTGGCGCGTAATATTTAAAACGTCTCTGAAACCGAAATCGATTTTATATTGTTTTCCGACAACGAATGGATAATTTTAGAAAATACGATCCTACTTCGCAATAATCTCTCGTCACTCAAAAGTGTTGCGTGAATACGCTCTAATCATCAGTAATTTTATTATTAGTCACATATTAGTCATTTCTGTATAAATAAAAATTCAACAATTACGAATACCTTAATATTATAACGGCGGCGTTTTACTTTAAACTCTGAAGAAAATACCCTCGAAATCCGGATAACACGACGTGTTGATTAATACGTTAAGTCAACTGCCATGACTCGTTGTCGTAATGGTTAGCATTAAGATGGAATACAACAAGCTTAGAGTTAGCAAAACATATACATATGTATAAAACGTTCTACTTAACGTGTGCAATTGTCATAGGCTGAAGAAATATTATACACACGTATCTAACAGTTAGAAACACGCCGTGTTGTAAGTAAGTGCTCGCCATCCGCCGATACAATCGGAAAAATAACAGAATATGAATATTTCTATTATGGATGTTCGAAAGATTATCCAAAAGAGAAAAAAAAAACGTACACAGGCTCGCCCTGTCCGTATGTTCGTTTCCTGTACTCTTATTTTTCAGAATAACCGCGGATACGTATAAAATTATATCGATTATGGTAGTAGTAGTAGCAATTCAAATTGAAAGTATATGTTCAAAAATATATACTACGATCATTTGACACCGATAATGTGGGAACCTGGCGCCCACAACCGCCGCCGACTGTCATTTTATTATTAACACCAATTTAGATTCGTTATAGCAACCGCATGATGGGTTGCGTAATGAAATTATATACACATAAGTAATCAGATAATATTACATCAAAAGAACCTCGCATCAAAAATAATTTCAATAATTAATAACATCGCGTTAAAAAAAAAAAAAAATTACCGTTATTTAAAGTTTAAACAACTTCGTTCTGATCGCGCAGACACACAGGGAGAAAAAAACGTTATCGTCGCAATATTCACACGGATTATTCAAAAACCATCTAAACAATACACTCGCGCAATATTATATTAACAATCCCGTAATTTACGGGGAAATATTACAATAAAATATGCTCTCGTGCGGAGTTTTAAACTACAGACACCATAAAAATCCTAAAACGACAATATTGGTTACACATATACATAGAGGAAGAACTGACAGGATGAGTGTTGGCAGGGGGTTACTCGCTAAGCGTTTCGTTGTTCATTTACGACATTTAAACACGATATGGTTTATAATTTACGTATTTTATACAATATTATTTAGACTTTTTAGATGGTATATAACAAATTTTTCATTTTATTTTCAAATTTGCTCGATCGGTTATACTGAATAAAGGTTATTCACCTACTACTATTTACTGTCACGATGATAATAAATTCTAAACGCTGTTCAATGCAATCAATCCCCAGTATACGCGAAAGAATACTCGACTAAAATTTCAAGACACCTTTGTTAAAAAAAACATAATACAATTCACAGTGTATATAATAGCGCGTTGAATAAGCATACAAAACACTATGTGCAGATAACAAATTATTATTTATTTCTATCGTTAACGACGACTTCGAGTTCGCAATATAAATTCGATTTCAATTTATTAACGTACCGTATGCTTTTTTTTTGTTTGTTTCTTCGTCAGTTTTAAATTCAAACAAGTATACGTTTCAAAACACAATTTGTAATATACAGAAGAAAAACAAAAAATAGAAAAACTGAAATATTAGACTACAAAAAATATACGTTTATCTAAATACTATATAACTCTTATGCAAAAGTGTAATGAAATAATTCAAATAAAAAATGTCTAGGTAATAAAATCGATATGAATGTTATTGAACGAAACGTACAGTAAAACAGAAATAAATATAACTCGTGAAGAACGAACACGTTATAATATTTTTCATCGTTAATTATTACATTATCGTTATATGAAAATAATAACAATATATAACACGAAACGTTTAAAACGAATTCGTAGAGCTTGAAAAAAATAATAAACGCGCGTTGATATTTTAAGCGTATCGTTTTTTTTTTTTGTCTTTTCTTTGTCAATAACATCAGTTTGTGCTGTTTTAAATCCATTAAAACGACACGACTGTTATTCATAATACTTTCGGGAAGTATTTGCTTTATTAATGGACGTAATAAGTATAAACACCGCGTCGGGGCGAGGTAATGTGTAGTGTGTGTGTATAGTTTGTATACGAGATAAGTGACGAAGGAACGCGGCAATATTAAAAAAAAAAGAGCTAAAAAAAATTCCTCTTATGTCGACGGCACACACGACATTTCTACATATTATAATTATGACAGAACTCGCTTTTTAATAAGCTAAACGTCAGAGAATTCACGAGTGAGTGTTTTTGTAGATAAATGAGACGCATTACAATATAATACCGAATTCATTAAGTCATATACGTAACAATTTACAAACACAAATTCTCAAGACACTATAATTACATTACGCGAATTCGCACAAATAACAACAGGACACTTTTTAAACACTTTTAAAATATATCACACATGGCACGTATCGCAGTCACCGACGTGTCAAAAAAAAATCGTTAGCATACAATCCGTATAAAATATCTTCCCAATAGGTAGGTATGCCGTAAATCTTTTTGATTTACTTCAAAATTAGTTTTCTCCGCATACCGAACGCTGCAGAAAAGTAAGCGTTTCAGGTGCGCACAACGAGTAAAACCAAATTTTTTTTTTTTTAATAATAATTTTCTTGGTACTGTAACGCGATCACCAGCTTCGCCAAAAACGAATGTAGACCAAATCCGACCACCTCGGCAATTGTACTCAAACTAAGACACGCGAGCCGAACTCAAGGGAAGATAAGACGCTGATTGGATCGTGCCGACAAAAAGCTGGTCATATATATTCGATAACCCGACCAAAACTCTTAAATAATCTCACTAAAATAGACCGTACACAATAATTATGTGATTTATAATTTTATTTAAAAAATAAAAATGTACAAACTCGGGTAAATTGCTTTTTTAAAAGTATTTGGTACACGTGTTACGAAAAAAAAAAAACCCCCGTTCTGAATATCTGAAATTCGAATACTTTATTACGACGGTATCGAATATAGTGATTATTATATAAATATATATAAACAGTCACCCGAATAACTATCGGCACTATTAAATATATTGGATACATACGAGCATGTACTTGATGGGTGGGGAGGAGGGAGATTCAACAATTTTTTCCTCTTGAACTCGATATTTATAAATTAACACAATAACTAATTAGTAAATTACCGATTAATTATTATAAGAATACAGCAGTAGTACTATTGTTTTATGACGTATTCAAATATATCATTCGCATAACACTCTGGATTCAAAAACGCTGAATAACACAACGAGATTAACACGATTATTCACGTCGTTTCAAATACCCACGGACGCCGCGCACTAGTTGTTACTCGTATATTATTATATCACTTTTTCCCTAACTTTTTTTCTTGTTTTACATTCGATTGATAAAGTTATTGTTTTTTTTTTTTTTTTGTGCGAGTACTATTTAAAAATACGATTGAACTTAAAAAAACAAAAAAAAAGTATTCGCAATACCAATACTCGGGTCTGTATAATATAAATTATAATAATATATTTAACGGCGAATGGAAATTTATTTCCCGTTCAAAAACCCGTATATAATAATAAGAGTTACACTTTTTGGACAGCAGATACGCGTAATATTATTCTCTCTCCGCTCTCGTGTACTTCGGGTTCCACCAACACGCACACACGAATATCGAATTGACCAAATTCCACTGACACAATCTTCGTCCTCCACTCGCCCCAATCCATTCCACGATTCATCCGCCGCGGGTCATTTTGACCTTTTATTTGCTGGCGGACACTTCACAGAACGAACAGCTGCTGCTGCTGCGATGATGACGACGACGACGAAGGCCGACCAGCCTACGCTCACGCCTCTTCCTCCTCGTCCCGCGATGCCAACAACAGCAGCAGCAGCAGCAAAAGAGCACAGACGAAAAACCTCGGGCAGATTTACAACGCGCGACCGGTTTTACAATATTATATTTTATATATATTGTTGTTTCGTTCGTCAGCGCGGTTATTATGTTATAGTGACGATGAAAAAAAAAAAAGAAAAGAAAAAAAGAAACACTACAGATACTATTATAAAATATAATAATAATACGTGGACCACCGCGTAATGTGAATCATACAACAATACGGAGATCGTTGCTCAGCGTTAGACTTCGAAAAGATCTATATTTCGTAAATTATCCGTACTCTCGCTTTTTCCTTCGCTTCGTATAATAATACTACTCCGTTTCGAGCTCTGTTGCTTCTTCCGGACAGCGTTCGGTTGTTCCTCGTTTCCGATATTCAGAATATTACGTTTGAAACGCTGTTTTGGGTAAAGTCTATGTGTCTGAAATGTGGCGCTGAAGTCTGAATTCTCAATATCGACTGTTAGGCTGAAGGAGTTTATCCGGATTTCTGTTCTGACGGTCTGGATGCGTGTAGTGTTTCGTTAGACAAGTACCGCTGACTGCCTGTTATCATTCTTAGAATGGTGGATTGAGTTTTTTCGAGTGAATTCCAGCTGCTCTTGGACAAATTCGGAACCCAGGAAGGGCATTCGTAACTCGAGACGATACGTATATAAATATACTATTTTATAATACGCGCGGAACGGTAAACGTGGAATTTTTAAAACTGTTGGATGGTTTTTTTTTTGTCGGAAAATATACGGTTTTTGGCAACACCGCGGGGCGAATACGAAAACGAGCGTTTACATTAAATATTTACTCCGCAGAAAATAATATCATAAGAATAATAATAATAATAATTATAATAATAATAATCTCAACGAGTACCGTCGTCGTCGTCGTCGTCGTTTACAAACCGTATGAGAAACACTGCACAGGACGACATTTATTTGCGGGTATTTAATATTTTTAAAAAACTGCCGTTTCGATAATAAATTATACGGACCGTATTATATGAATAATATATTATTTGTGTGTTTTATACCGACTAATAAAAATAAAATAATAATAAATCTATACGACAAACGCGCGGGAATCCGTACGATATTTCTCCCCGGACACGTTATACGACGCCGTCGTCGTATTTTGAAAACGTAGCAGCGAGAGACGTTTCAATTCGTTTAATATAAAATAAGACTATATTTGTTTTCTTATACTGGGAGGGGGGCAAAAAAAAAAAATAACAAATACAATAGCGTCGAATTCGATAAGCCTACAACATCAGCTGTTTTTTTTTTGCTCGTCTCTTCTTATTCATACGTTTTACATAATATCCATCGGCTACTTTTTATTGTATTCGTTTTTTTTTTTTATTTTCTTTTACTCGTGTATTCGCACATTCTTCCTCGTGTATACACGCGAATCCGTGAAAACATTAACGTGTTAATTCTGTTCGCTCGAGTACGGTTTGAATAGAAACTAATTGAAAAAATATACGTATTAATATTGGCGGTAGGAATTTAAAAACCGTACGCGGCATTATTAATAATACACACGCGTTACTCTTTCCTTTTTTTTTTTTTTAATATCGCGGTAAATCGACAACAACGTCAAAGAGCAAAAAAAAAACTCTTGCATTAATCAATTGTTTTTTTTTTTTTTATTACAGCATCCTTCTTTCGACTAATAAATTCCTAAACCACTCGTGTATCTCTCTCCACAATGTGCTCGAAGGGAGGCACTACTACTACTATTGGCACTGTGCGTCGTCCGCGTATAATGTTGTCGAGCGGAAATAATATAAATAATACTATGAGGGGAAATCGCTGTGTAATTGTTAATAATACACTGTGTAGGTGTAACCGAACCGCAATAAAAAGATATGCAAAGAAGGAGAGAGAGAAAAAAAAATGAATACCGTCCTCTAAATATACTACTATTATCATAGTATAGTGTATTCAATATACACGGCATTCCGCGTTAATGGATTTACAGCGAGAACTTTCACTGATAATAAGAGAGCAGGTGGTGGTGATGGTGGTTTTATTTAAGTCGTAAAAAAAAAAAAAAAATTATTCTATCGCATTCGTTCCGCGTTAAATACTAAACACTTACATTATCCGAGTTACGATACTCATAATTTGGGAAATTATTCGACTCGCAATAATTTTAATAACGCTATGGTTTCTTTTCCTGCGGTCTCGAATTCTCGGCGCAATTAAATTGTAACGAATCTCAAACGTGTATCGTACGACAAATCATAACGAGCGATAAAAATCATTACGTTTTTTTCTCTCTCTTTATTCAATACTTACGACCACTGTTTTGACTTAAAAACGATAAACAATATATTTCGATATAACGTAAAAAACGTTACTTTTATAATATGAGAAATTGTGAAAAATAAAATATACGTTTATAAACCAACGCTGTCTTATTAGAAACTATATGTTGTATTCATAATAATAATAATAATAATAATTATGAAATATCGACACTAAAATATAAACTTTTCGAATATGTAGCTAGATTTTTTATGAACCTTGTTACGAGAGAGCTTCGTAAAACAAACCCGACGCGTACTAACTACATTACTTCCATTTAATCCACAAGATACGTCCGGGGACCACGAATAGACGTTTTAATCAAATATTCTACGACGAACAATACGCGGCGTTCGAATGTATTAAGAAGACAATATCAGGCGTGTATACCACACCCCGTATAGAGAGCGCATAGAAATCAGTAATTAGAAAAGCGTAATGTGGCAAATATATTCGGGGAGAAAATTGTATTTCGCGTTTACCAATGAAAAGATAAAAAAAAAAAAAAAATTGAAAACGTTCAAAACAAAGTCACTGATATAAAGTCGTGAAGATTTCTAATTAAAAAATATGCGTATACGGTACCGAATAGTAAATAATCGCCCGTGGACGAGCGAAAATTCGTGTAATCGATTCAAAGTAAACCGAACGGACTGGAAACAAAAACGGAACGATTTTAAACATCAATACAAAAAAAAAAAAAACAAATACCGCGTGGCCGCCTTTGTTGAGTGCGGAGTAGGCCATATTGTAATGTCCAACAACGTAATCGAACGTGGCTTTTAGTTTTCATTTCGTCTGTATACACATTATAAGTAATGTTTTTATGTTTCTCACGGAATTTACAGTATATCACCGATATATACCGATGATATTTATAATGACTTTTTATTTGATAAAAATGAAATTATATTTTATCACGACGAATGTTTTTACAAAATATTTTCCGTTCACTCGTTTATACACTGGTAGTGCCTTTTATTACGTTATGTTTTATTTTTAATTCGACATTTGTTCAAAAAAAAAAAAAAAAACCGAAATCGTCTATACGTATACATTTATCGTAACACGCCGATGCGTTTGAGAGAGAGAGAGAGAGACAAACAGACTCTTCGTACAGTTTTGTTTTCACTACGGAAATAAAAGTGTATTTGTTTGACGGAGCGACAACCACTTGACTCGAGTAAAGATCGACCCCGCGAGTTCAGCCCACGTGCACTCTCCTCTTATCCAGGACAGAGAGAGAGAGAGAGAGAGAAAGGAGGAAAACAAACGAAAAACGCTCGACGTTCATTTCAATAATTTTCAGTCCATTCGATGACGACGACGAGTCGCTTCGTCGGGCTTGTCATCGTCGGAATCGTCATCACGCTCAATTATTATTTCACAATGAAAACTGATCGTTTAACGATTTCCCGAGTACACAGCAGCTGCCCCGCTCTGCACTCGACTGCGTGTATACAAATTCGTGTTAACAAATGTTAACTATTCGTACAAAAAAAAAAAAAAGTTTCTCGAAATTTTTATCCGCCCTTTTTATTCTCGTAATCGAATCCCGCGAATACCGATAACCGACAAAATGACGCATATACAACGCACCACGACGTTTTTTCGTCATAATATATTCAATCGTTTTTTCCTCCTCTCTCTCTCTCTCTCTGACTCTCACACACACACACTCTTAACGGAGATTACAAACGAAACTTTTGAGAAAAATCGACCTTTTCAAATGTACCAGCGCAACTAACCCGTCCGCGTAGTATCACACACGTATTCGTATAATAATAACAACCCCGCTACAAAAAGGCTACCAACACGAGAACGTTAGAAAACGCTCGTTCGTCATCATTCTGAATCCGTTCGTTCGTGTACACGCGCCTATTAACTCTAACTACGACGTATTCGGGAACATAAAAAAAAAAAAATAAATAAATAAATCATTTAAAAATCTTACGTACATTCCTCTTGTTTCGATTAAAAACACAAAGCGACACGACTGCTATTACTTCCACACATTATATTATTGTCTACCGTATTTTTTTCCGTCACATCATTCGACACGGCACAGCCATTTCAATTACCGCGTTTCTCGCAACAGAATTATATTTAACCGTATCCCGCCGGCCGACACAACACTACACCACACACTATCTGCATCGTGTGAATGTGTCACTATTATTATTTTCTGGTCACGGGCGATCGAACGCGGTCCACTGACGGCGGCGATGGTGACGCGATTACATCACACCACACAAACACGGTGGCGGCGGAGTTATAACGCGAGGTCTGATCGGGCGCGATGTGCAGGAGAAATGGACGACCGATTTTTTTCTCAAAAAAAAAAAAATATATATATATATATATCCGACAATAATAATAATAATAATAATACGTGTTAAATTATTATACGAATACGATAATTAATTAATTAATAATAACAAAGCGCGTATAGAAAACGCACGATCACACACCGTTTTTTAATACGATTCGTTACAATTAAAAACTGTGGAAATAGTGTCGAAAATCGTTTTCATTATAATATTATGCACAGCGCAAATAGTCACGTGTTTGGTGCAACAAAAAATAAATAAATGTATTCGAGGCTCTTACGATCTCATTTTATAGTTTTAAACAAACGTAATTTTCCACAAAAAAAAAAGAAAAAAGAAAAAAGAAAATTGAATAAGCGTACATACACGCTTTGTTGAAAATTCTTTGAAACGTTTATGAATTAGATGAAAATCGTGACGACCGGTCGAACTAACGCGTTATAGTGTAGGTGTCTAAAATTGTATAAAAAATTTTAAAACCGAAAAAAATTACTATTCTCAGAAATTTATTAACTCATGACATCTCTAACCGCTATAAAATTTAAAGAATTGTTTTCCCCCTTATAATATAAGATACGACGATGAATACGTCCGAGGAGTTTCTACGGAATCCGCGTAAAGTTTCGAAATCGCGCGTTTTTTTACGTAATTTTTCTTTCTTGTGAAAACCGAAAAATGTCTTTAAGTGAATGCCAAAATTTTGGTACCGTACACACACCGCGGGCGTATACACACCTCCTTCCGATAGAATTTTCTGGTATAGACATGAAAAGAAAAAAATTTATTGCGAAATTATCGTTATATTGTAAAAATGCCAGTTATTCACTAGGTCCGCGTTCGGGAAAACTCCTCTTGCGATCTCCTCTCCTCAACGGCGGTGTATATTAATTGCTTTTTCCTAAAACGTTCCTCTCGTTAATACGTCGGAACCGATGCGCACAAGGACGACGACTGTGAGTCCGCCGTTTACGCGCGTCGCGACGAGCGGGAGAGAGCGGACGACGAGCGAATAATAAAACCGACGACGGGCGGAGAAGACACGCGGCGGCGGTGGCGGCGGTGGAACGGTGCCAAGCGCGGACGAAGAGAACTCGAACACGGCCGATTCGAGAAAGAGTTTTTTTTTTTATTATTCTTTCGTACGATCCGCGGCGATAATATTTATTACGACGACGACGACGACGACGAGACTCTGTGCCTGTTGGGGGAAACGTGGCGAACGCCGCAGCAGCCGAGTGAAAAGAACACGACGACTCCGCCGGGGCCCCGCCGTCGTTTTAATTGGACAGCGACGGCAGCTGCTGCAGCGGTCTCGGTGTGTAAAAAGACAACAACAAAAAACCGTAATATACAAAACTGGTTTCTGTTTAACAATCTATTATCTCCCCCGAGAGAATATATAATAATTTTTATCATTTTGTCGAACACCGATTTATATATATATATATACAATTCGATCGACCCGAAATCTCTGCGAGTCGGTTTAGGCGGCCAACGCGAGCGCGCGCGTTATCACGAAAATCCAATTCGTATTTTAGAAAAAAAAAAATAAAATAAATAATTCCAACGATCTCTCGAAAACGCGTCTTTAAGCCGGTGGTTCTCAACCTACCCGCCGCCCGTTATATATTCCAAATAACCCGAAAACGAATTTTTCTTCGCAATCAATGAAAAATTAAAACTTTTTCTCGTAATAAAAACAAAATCACCAAACCCCGATTGGACGTCATCAAAGACGATACCTCCTACGTAACGGCGTATTGGGCCCTGTCCCGAATAACACCGCGGTCTTTTCCGCATTCCGAGGCAATAATAACGACAGCAAACGTCAAAAAAAAAACGCGCGCATCACTCGTACGCGCTCTCATAAAACGTACACGGCGGGATACACACGACCGTGTATTATAACCGAATCTCGTTATTATCGTTTACAAAAAAAAAAAAAAAAATTCTAGTCATTTATTTATTTCGGAAGGTACTTTATTATAATTTCAAATGGGTTCCTACGCCATGATGCGAGTGTTATGTATAACGTATTTACAACGCCGAAAACGTGTGGCAACACTCGTTGTAGACTCGAATGAAACACGCGTCTCGTGAATTTTTTTTTTTCTTCTACAGGACAGAAAATTGAAAACATCCGCTGTAATCGGTCGACAAATCACACACACACACGAATCGCATCGAATTTAAAAGTCAGAAGCGTGTGTATATATATATATTAATAGCTGGGACGTTATAAATCTACAGTGTTTTATAGTCCTCGAGACGGCGGCTTTTTCAAAGCAGAAAATAATTTCAAAACGATAAAAAAAAATTAACGACTATTTCAATGAAAATCTGTACAACTATTATTGTAAAAAAAAAAAAAAAAAAATTAACGTAAGAATACAATTTTTTTTTTTTTTTTTGTCGTTCTCTGCCTATTTACGTGATTTCTAAAATATTTCTCTATACATTTAAACACAGATGATCATCAATCGAATCGGTTTAATACGGAGACTAGACGATGGTTATACAAGATGGATGGATGGTCTCTCTCTCTCTGGTCGATACGCTGCACGTGGTGCGGTTAACTACGAGACGCGCGAGAATTGTATTGTTATGTACAGCGTAAATAAAAAAATATTAGAAACCCACGGAAATCGGTAATACGTATTTGAGAGTATTTTACGCGTTATTGTACAGAGCAGCGTTGGCGCACACGCGTGCCTTTGTGTAGCGTACACAAACACCCTGCACGAGTATAACGTATCTAGAAGAAAAACGGGATATATTAAAATAAAATCATAAAACGCCCGCTGGAATCCGTCGCGTTTTATTCTTGAAATCCGACCCAACAGCGAGGCGGCGATAGGTAAATATCGTACAC
Organism: Chaetogeoica ovagalla; assembly: GCA_032441825.1. Taxonomy (NCBI): domain Eukaryota; kingdom Metazoa; phylum Arthropoda; class Insecta; order Hemiptera; family Aphididae; genus Chaetogeoica; species Chaetogeoica ovagalla. The sequence continues at coordinate 3,553,589 of CM063732.1, read as the reverse complement.
GTGTTACACCTCCTACCACCACCAAATCGTCGGATACGTTTATATATTAATTTATGATATGGAATACGAAAAGATTGCCTTACATTTCTCCCCCGTCCACCTTTGGTTTGACAATCTAAATCCAACTGGAGCACAATATTATATTTTACTCGGTTTTTCTAGGCTTCGTCTAGGCCACGTTCGTCTTCATTTTGCGTTCTTCCACAAATCGGGTTTGAATAGTTCAGCTCCTTTACCCACGGAGGTAGAACACAACAGATCGGCAATTTCACCCATTCAATTCTCGATTGCCACCGCCGCCTCGGCACAATAACAGAGGGTCTTCTCCTCATCGCTCTTGCACTTATTACGTTACCCTTGAGATCCCTCCCTTTGTCAGCTGTGAATATTTCAAGTTCCACTTGCCTACACAGGTCGGTCGTACGCAACTATTCGATTTATTTCGTTTAGCTGGTTTATTATTTTTTTTTTTTTGAAATTTAAACTCATCGCTTGATATATACTCGTTAGTTCAGTTATTACAGTACGTAATATTGGGATAATCGTTGAAATTCAATGCGCGGTACCGCGGGACGTTCTTTTAAATAATCGCCGAAAAAAAAAAAACACTTATTATTTACACGACTCGTACGCGTAAAATTCTAATATTATTATACTCGACGCGTTTGGAGCAAAGAACGCAACAGCAGACGGAATGTGGTTTTGCGGTTTTTATTTTATTTTCCTTTAAACACGCTAAACAAAAAAAAAAAAAAAAAAATCATATTATTTATTCACGCATATTCGACTGGTTTAATTATATAAATAAGACTAGAATGGAAACCCTCGTCGGCGTTTTCGAGAGGAGGTTTTTATATATTTAAACGGGTTTAAAAAAAAAAAAAAAATGGCGGTTTGTTTATTTCTTTATTTCGTTCTTACGGAACACTTTAGGGGTTTTATGTGTACTCAACGGCAGCACCGCCGAGTGTCTGTCCGAAACTAATACTACGTACGGCACCACATTATAGTCGTACACACAACGTTTTCGTTCGAATCGCGAATAAAAAAAGTCATTTAAAAATCGTTTAATAATTATTTTTATCAAAATGTCAATAATTACAGACACTCTGTTATTTACAATTTATAATAAATACAACGGAATTTAATACAGAGTGGCTATCATTGCAGATCGTAGGCGTACCACCTACGATCGCGTAAATCGGATTTCAAGGGAAACAATAAAAAATTCCGTAACACGCATACGAGCGAATTTCGTTCTCTCTCTCACTTACGGAAAGTGTACACGCAAGAAGACACTGGTCTAGATAAGATCCCCCCCTAGCGGGCTCCGGAATTTCGTCGGATAATCGTAACGTACGAGACACGTTTACAAATAAATTGCACAGTTTCCGGACGTTTCGCGCGCGCGCGTGTGTGTAACTATAACACATTTTTATTTTTTTTTTTTATAACACATTTATAATAATAACACGCGCGTACATTATTCTCGTCTATACCCCGGTTATTGTGTTACATTACGACCTAACCTCTACAGGTTATCCCGTAACCTACCACCGCCTTATCCCTTTTATACGCGTAATAACACGACGACCTTTAGCAGGTATTTTTTTTTTTTTTTTTATACATATTTCGTGCGGATATAAATTTTGTATACAATGAACCCGGGCAGGCAGGCAGGCATTCGGGTAACCCGCGGACCGCAGCTCGGAGGAGGTAATCGTCGTCGTCATCATCATCATCATCATCATCCGACCGCCCCCACCGTTGTGGCGAGAGTCTGACGACGACGAACAAAACACGAGCCGAAGAGATCGTCCGTTACAACAGTACGACGGAAACGCGTATTTCTTTTCGTTTTTCTCACGGATTATTCCACAGACACGGGGATCTTTCGGTACACCCGATTTTAGTCGAGAGACAGTACAGGAAAGAAAGAAAAAGAAAAAATGATAAAAAACATCGAATAAACAGTCACGCCGCCATGCGCGCGCGTTACGTCTTGGCAATAGTCCGTTGTTCCGTTCCGTTCTCGCTTGCGACGGCGGCGGCGGATTTTCGCTTTAAAAATAAAAATTACGAAGAAATAAATCCCGACGACACACGCGACGTCGACGGCGTAGAGGTGAAAGAGAGAGAGAGAGAGAAAAACGTTTTATAGTTCGACGTGCCGTGAAATTATTATACACGCGTTTATTCCGCGCGTATATACGTATAAAACGCGTATCCACTTGGATTTAAATTAAAAATAAACACGCGAAAAAAAAAAAAAAAATGCGTTTACTTATATTGTTATTAAATTACACGCGGCGCACAATATACTCGTATATATATATATATGTAAACCCGACGACGGGAAGACGTCGTTTTTTTTTTCGAGTACTTTTTTGCTCTCGCGAATTCTCTCTCTCTCTCTCTCTGTACTCGACCAAAATGCACAGTAGTTTCGACGGTAATAATCACACGACGATTGAACTTACAGAATTAACGTCGTACACGACCGCGTGTATATCGGACCGGATCTTTTTTTTTTTTATATATAATTTAAAAACATTCCGAGTTATTCGAACAGATCGTTTTATTCGGTTAAGGGGATTGAAAACGAGTGTTTTCATCGCACGCGAATCACATGGTAGACAAAAAAAAAAAAAAAAAAAAAACGCTTAGTACTTTCAACCCGATCCCGATCGATAGGCGCGGATCCGAGAGATTTTAACACAAGGTGCTCAAAAAAAAAAAAAATCGGTTATAACTTGTTTATTTCAAATTAAATTTATTGACTTCTTTCTCGGACATCAGTATTTTTATCAAACCGTTAACTAGAAAAAAAACAACATTAATTTCTTATATCGTAACTGTAATTGTCTCGAGTGTTTTTTTTTTTTTTTTTTAACTAAATTATTCGATAACTCCTTCCGGAGTAATTTTAACATCCTTACGAATGTTGTTTTGTTGGTGGTAGCTCATCAGATGGTGTCCGAACACTCATAGCAGCCTCCTCCGCGCCTGCTTATCATCGACCTACGGTACACGGTGATGTGATGACGATTTAAAAAAACGGATTTGAATTCGTCGCGGAGGAAATTTTACTGAACAACGACTGTTGCACGTTTCAAATTTTTTTTTTATATATACATATATATAAATTCTTAAAAAATTACTCGAATTAAAATCGCCAATAATCGATTTTTTAAAGATCTTACGAAAGAAATGCACGGCGAATTCGAATCCGTTTACAGCGAGAATCACTTGATCGATATACGGTACGAGGACGTACACGCTGGGAGTACGAAACGCTTTTTTTTTTTTTTTTGTTATTGTTTTTTACTACGATTCGTGTGCGCGAGTGAGAAACGACTAGTTTCCAAAAAAAGTATTTGCGACGAAGTACACCATTTTAAAAAACGGTCGTTGTAAATGAAAACACTGTCCGATTCAATCGAAACACGTTGTCGCGTAATTAACGAACCGCTTTTTTCTATTCGTTCCGACGGTTTTCTTAATTTAATAAAAAAAAAAAAACTCGTAAAAAATAAGCGGTCGAAATCGCCGAGAGTACGTACGAAATATTATTATTATTGCTCTCGCGATGTGTACGGCCGCCGCCGCCGCCGCCCAGCCTCGCCGACCGTCAGCGACGTGACCGCGCCGCCCGAGTTTGGTAACCCATTGAGAAAACGACTGTGCAACACATTCAGCGTGGTTAATACACACACTACAATAATAGTAATATTAATAATAATATTATTGACTTTTCCGAAACGTCGCACGTGTTGTGATTTCCTACACGATAAGTAGTAAAAATAAATTACCGAAAACATTTTAATCGTCGAACGAGGCACGTCGTAACGAGTAGTATACGAAATCGAACCGGTCGGAGATTCGTAAAACGGATAACGGCGCGGTTATCTCGTAGAGAATCGCACACGATCAAAACTCCAGAGCAACGTCTTTTAATAAACGCAAAAAAATAACGAGCGAGTATTACGCGCGTTTTTTTTTTTTTTTTTTGTTCGAGGGAGATCGCGAATCCCCCTCGAGCGACACCCGAATTTCATCCACACGACAAAATGACGTGTTCTCCGATACGGGGAAGATTCGTAACAGCATCGCGACGATACATAATATGTCAAATCGATTACGACTATCGGACACGATATAATAATAATAATAATATAACCGTACAATCGATACGAAAGTAATTGGACGCGCCTTCGAAAATCCGACGATTTAGAATTTAAAACTCTTATTTAAAGTAAATAATATCGGTTGAATTTTCTTTTCTCTCTCTCTCTCTCTCTCCTATCGTTCCCGGATCGGTTTTTTTTTTTCGTTGAAATCGAAAACGACAACACGACCGAACGAAATATTCTACGCGACGAGTTCATTACGCACTTCCAACTCGCGTCTGCAATTATTTTTCGCACGTTCTCTCTGCACACCCTGTTTTTCCAATTGTGCGTACGAGGGGGAAACGATTTCGCGTGTGGAATCGAACGTCTGGAAGTGGACGGCGGATTTTTATAACGTTCGCTCGCCGCCGCCGCCGGTACGTTTTACAAAAAACGTGCGCGCAACGGAGAACCGGTTTCTCGGACGACGACGACCGACGTAACGTTTGCGTCGACCAAGACGATAACGTTTTTTTACACACAAATTTAATAAATGCCGTCGACGAAAGTCCAAAGTCATGCGAACGCGTTGCTGCGACGTCGCCGAAACCGATAAGAAACGCCGCGAGTGGGCGGGCAGGGGAAAACAAAAAGTCCCTTTTTCGTACCTTTTTTTTTTTTTTGTTCTCTCTACGTCGGTGGTCGGCTACTGGTGGCCGGTACTGTGACGCGAATACGAAGACGGGCGTTTTTGAATTTTCGAATTGAATTATAATTATTACACCGATAATAATAAACGGGATCGTCGGTTTTACGAGCGGCACGGACCGCCGTGGGTTTCAACAATCGTACGCGCGTACGATAGTTATAGAATTTTATCGAAAAAAAAATATTTTTTCCCGAGCAAAAAAACCGGTGTAAAACACACACACACACGGCAATGAAACAACAACGGGAGCGCGCGCGCCACACACACACACACACCACACTCGGCGCGCGCACACACGACAAAAACACGCTCGCACGCACGCACGCGAACGTATAAATACGGAACACCGGGCGCAAAGACGGTAAACAGCGACAGACAGCGCGCGGCAACGGAACGCGAACGACTGAAACGACCGGCGGCGCGTCCACGCCGACTAAACGCCGGTCCTCGCCCCCACCCGTAACACTCGCGTCGACGACACATCCAGTGCGCGCGCGAGACGATCGGCGGCGGCGTCGTCGTTGCCGGCCGGCCCGGCGTCTGCCGGACGTCGGAGGGGGGGGGTTCGACGAGTATGGTGGGGGCCGTCAGTTGTTCGGTTCGCCGGCCGGCCGCCGTTCGGAGAGACGCGCACGACAACAACAACGGCGGCGGCGCACCGAAAACGGTTTTCCACGCGTCAGAAACAGCTGCTCGGGTGCCCCGCCGCCGACAGACCCCTCATCAGAAAATATCAACGAACTCGACCGCGTCGTCTTCGTAACATCGGCCCACGTATTTACGCGTTAGGGAAATAATTTTTTTTTCAACCCGGTTGTCTCGCGACGAGTTGGATGGGGGCGGGAAGTATTTTTCCAAAAAAACATTTTTTTTTTTTTTTTTTGCAATATAAATCGGTTACGGGGGACGCGTATGATTTAAAAAAAAAGCTAATTCTACGAATGTCGGAATCGTACCGCCCCAAACAATGATCCCTTCCATGTGCCGCACACAAATATCGCTACATTCAAATAAAACAACATTCAGTGTATTATCATCAAATCATAAATATGCGCGTGTAATCGTGAAGTATATTTTCCGTTATCAAAATATTGTGTCAACAGCTGTTTTTTCCAACCGTCAAGATCACCCCCATTTTCAGTGTACAGGAGCGCATAGGGAGTCTGATAATAGCGACTATCGAGTCGATTTTTTTTACGAGAACCATCGAATTGCCATTCTATCCCCGGTTTCATTTAGCCTGTTGCTGTCGAACGAAAATCGCCGTTTACCATCGCTGGACAAATAAAGACACGAGTGCGCGCAGAGAGACCAACCGAATTACGTTCGTTTCGGTTCGGAGCAGATGGTTTGCCGTCGTGCGGCTGTAGGTAGGTATGCGCGTTAAACGCGTGCGTTGTCGTCGTCGTTCCGTAGCAACCGCACTGATTTGCTCGGCGAGTCTTCTTATTCGAAATGGAGTATAGCCCTAATATATACATCGCACCATATATCGTTTCCGAGTATTTTTCTTATTTTACTGTAACGTGTCTTAAACTTATTTTCAGAGCAAAATACACGTTTCCGATTGTGTACATCGGAACGCGTGTGTTTTCATCGCGTTTCAACGGACCCGCGCGGGCCTTTGCTCGAAAGTCACAATTGTGTAGTAAAAAAAAAAAAAACCGATAATAATTTATTTTTTATGAGTTACGGAAATCTGTAGGCAATAATTAACCGTTAATAAGAAATATATTAATATGTAATAACGCTTGACACGGTGGAGAACCCAGTACATCGTGTCGCATTTACCAGCTGTAACCCGGCTGCTGCAGTAGTACTCATAATTTTCCCCTCGGGACGCAGCCATTCGCTGATTTGTATTTCCGAAATATTGAAATTCGTGACCAACGCCGCCGCCGCTTTTGCGCGCATAGACAAAACGGCATTTTCGTATAACATATATCTATTATAGTCCCTCTGGGCCCTGCAGGATGACCGCTATAAAGGATATATATCATTATGACCTTAGCGGCGTACATACACGGTGAGGATTTTCAGAGACTACACCTCCCCCTCGGAGCCGTCCACGGGGGGGGGGGGCCGATATTTTATTGGTAAATATATTCTTCAAATATATTTTCGCGGATCCGCAATTAATCGGGAAACGTATATCTTGTCGGAAGCGTATTTTTCATGAACTCGTGTGTGCTTCCAAAGAAATATGGTCCGTAGCAACAAAATAAAATACGTTTCCGATAGATTATTTCTCCAGTAGGATACGATTCCAAACACATATTTACCAACATCATATTATGCGTCTCCCACTTTCCGCGTTCACTGTGCGCGTAAAAGGGCGAAAATAAAAGTACGGATTATTCAAATGTCGAAAACGTGTTGGTTTCCCGCCCCCCTCTTTTTAATAATAACATTATCTCGTTTTATTGCATCTCGGTCCAAAAATTTTGTTCGCATGATACGTATCACAATATTTTATATTTTATTTACGATTTGCTTTTAATATAATAATTATTCGCCGCGGTTCGTGTTCCGAATTGTCTCGAAACGATTTGCCCAAACCGAAATCTACGGCAGAAAAATATAATCGAATGATTGTGGAACGGATAACAATTGTGGAACCCTATGGTTTTACTCGGATCAGTGTGTAACACTTGGAAACATTCGAATTCAGCGAAATTTCTAATGTAAAAAAAAGGAAAATCGTATTTTCCACGTCGTCGAAATCGCAGTCCGGTGTGTAAACGCGAAGATCAATTTTAAAAATAACTACGGAGAAGTGTCCGCACGCTTCCGCGTTGTGTCGGATGTCGGGAAAATTAGAAACGTTCCGCGAGGTCCGTTCCGTTTGCTGTACAAATTGGCGACGAAGGGACAGTCGAGAAAATAGAGCAGTTTCGATTTTCCGGTAGTAAAATGTCCCCACAGGTATAGAAACGGAATTCGTTGACAAACTCGCGTCACTGAGAGACGTTTCTGCTCTGAAGATTTGAAACAAAAAAAAAAACAAAATCGGTGTTTGAAGAGGAAATTTTCTCGCTTTTACATCAGTTATGTAGGTACGCACGACATACACAGTGGCGTGAAAATAATCGTTTCATACTTCTTCCAACGTAGGTATTATGTATAATTATATAACGAATCGCTCATAGTGATAATAGTGACTTTTGCGACGATTCAACGAGTTCTAACGCAATTTATAACAATACTGACGTTTGTAAAAAAAAAAAATAATAATAATAATAATTTACTCACTTCTGGTGTGTGTATACCCGAGTGACATTTTTGCCGTTCAACGTAGGTTTATTATAACCGTGACAGTTCAACAGTTTTTGCACGGTTTATGAACTTTTAATTAAGAAAACTTAATTGAGATAACAATGTATCAATGAATAAATTACAAACATTCTTATTAAAAGATTTATGAAGTTTATATCTAAATCAGAAATATTTCAGTAAACACGCCCTATTAACATACATATATATATATATATTCGTTAAATACGATTTTCCTTGAATTACGCGAAAAGCGATGATGATCAAATAGGTAAATAATGACGATTTCAAAAAACGGAGCGTAGAAAATAAAACGTTATTTCAATTATATGTTGTAAATGAAAATATGGATAGTCGTGTGAAAATAATAATTTTATATTTTTCTGAAGGTTTATCCGCACGCGCTCAAAAAACGTTAACAAATCAGTGGCGATTATACGCGATTAAGAAATCCTCCGAGAAAATGCCAACAACGTTGTTCATCTCTGAACGCGGCAAAGACACCGTATACGTGTATGTTTTTGCTGCGGTCAGAAGCGAACGAGGTTGTTAGCGTTTAGTTTGACCGAGCGATCTCAATCGTATGCGCGTTTGTTATATTCATTATTAATAATTATATTATTTCGCGTATTTCAGTGAAATAAAATTAACGTAATGATTGCGTCTTTCCTCGTTGTACATTCGTTTACACGTTTGTTTTACATTTTTTTTTTTTTTTTTACTATTTTGTTAACTTTTACTGGTTTACTCATGTTCGCACACCGATGTATAAAAAATTATTTCCTTTTTTTTTTTTTTACTATAGATTTCGCGGTTATAATTTTTATTTCGTACATTTATTAATTTAATATGCAATCGCATATTTTTTATAAACAGTAATTGAAGGACTGCACCCGTTTTTCTATTTGCAAGAAATCATTTTTCGATAGCTTCTTACGGGAATCGTTTCCTATTTTTTTTTTTTTTTTTTTTTTTTACATATGTGTATAAGAACGATAACTGTTTACGATGTATTGCGAGTAAATGAACTCGCCTGGTCTAGAATATTATGAGCAATGAGTGAAAAGCGCGCTTATGTTTATAACTAATATAAATTATATTATCAATAACTTACCTGTTTATTTTTAAACCTTAATTGATAACTGTAATTATAATGTGTTCGATTGAATATTAATTGAACCATATTATTTCGACGTCTGTATTATTGAAATATCGACAGTCAACAAAGACTGTGTTCTAAAAGAATTTGGAATATTTCTAACGGAGTGTTCAAAATACTCAGGGAATAAATGTCATATTAAGTACTAGAATAATTTTCCAATTGTTTTTAGAAGTGTTCGGAACGTGTAATTGGAAATAATTTTTGAAAACACATTTTTTTTTTTTTTTTTTTTTGCACACCTCAGCAATACGTATATACACTTATTGCGAACTAAACGTTTAATCGACTATATGTTTAAATATTTTTGAACTTATTTTGCAATTCGAGGATTCGCGTGCGTAGGTTGGTGCGCTATTGATGAATCCGCTTTTCTCGATATTTCCTCTGACCAATTCACTATGTATGCGTTATTGTAGTATACGTATCATTTATTCGTGCAATGAGAACGTAAATGTCATGTAACGAGAATAAAAGCGAAAATCCAATTACTCAGATTCGTACGGTTTGGAAATGAATTGCGACGATACACCCGTCGTTTCAATTAATTACACGCGTGTAACACAAAAACATAAATCAGAAAATTGCGTTTTCGCGACTCGTGCGCAGAACAAATACAAATACAAATAGTTACGTATGAATAACGCGAAGTTATTATAATTTCATTCGTTCGCGCGATACGACAACGACGTCTGCAGACAACAGTTCAATACTCGACTCCTGTGATGGCTTAAACGGGCCCCGGACACTGATAAAAATATGAACACAGTAAAGGTGAACTTATCAAAACTAAACGCGGCGGCCATTTTCTCGTTTGTTATCCAATGTGATCAGTTCTCGATAAACTAAAAAAGTAAAATATAATAATTTTTTTGTTAAACATCCGAGTAAATTTCATTGAAAAAAAACTCCTATAAGTCGACGCAATGTATTACCAATGAAATTCTGAAGTTTACTAGCACAGAATAGACGAAATTTACGAGTTTGAAGTTGAATAAAAATATAAACGGTAAGCGCTCTACGTAATTTTAACGTTTTGAACTGATAATAATAAATACGGATGAGAACAACGTTCATTTTTTTTTCTTGTTTACGTCGGAAGTGTCACTTCTGCTTTCACATATTCTGGTGATATAAATAAATGCGGTTAATAACCGGCGGATAGTTTTCGATAGTTTTAAAAGATGAAGATCGAAATACGCGTTGTAATATGATTGAAATTTTTTTTTTTTTTAAATATTCCGTAAAACCTGTAATAACGGTAAAAAAAATTGTTTTATTTATCAATGAAGGTCGCACGTTGTCGATATTCAAAACCCAAATATGATTGCAATGAAAAAATATCTATAACGAAATGACAATACGAGTGATTTTTTCTAATAATTAGATTACGAAAAAACACGAAATAATTGAAATGTATAGCGCGAAAAAATAAAAAAATAACATCAATAATTGGAAGAGTAGCTCTGGAAACGCTATTAGGAACATGGAAAAATATGCCATAATATATATATAGTACGACGCATAAAACAATATGTTTTAACGGCTTTATCGAGTATTTCTATCGTTTTGCGCATTCATTAATAATAATAATATTAACAATTATAATGATTTATATTGAATCTCCGAGCGTCGTAGCGCATTATGTGCACGCTATAGCGTGCGAGAACATGAAAAATAAAAAAACGTACGCAATACGAATAATATCATACACTACTACGTATTCGCGTGAACGAATCCGTTTGTAATCATTGAACTATCAATATTTAAATGCGACGTTATTCCTTTTATCTTTTCCCAATAATCAGTTCGTCGTCAATATAATATTGACGCGTAGATTTTTGTATTTTTTTTTTTTTTTTTTTTAATCGTCATCTCTTCATACTCTCATGTTCATCGAACCGGGAGTACCCGTTCAACGTATCCATTCGTTTCACATTATAATACCAATTAGCTCGTTTAATTCAATATTATAATACACAAGGCGCATTGATATAAAACAACGACACCGTGTTTATTTAACAACGAGCTATTATATTGTTTATAACGTATATTTGACAATGAGAATATAACTGTAATGCGCAATATAAAATATATATAAAACAGTGTAGGTTATATCATATAATCCTAAACGCTTATACCGTCCATTTAATTGCGCGAATGTTTAACACCGCGGAGTGAATTTTATTACGAGGCGTGGTGGATGGATATTATTTTCTATTTTTTCCAAACGTGTACTAGGTTTTCGTACGACTATAATGCATAAACGTGGTTTCATGCGAAGATTTCAAGACAGCGCTTGTGTTTTGTAAAATCCGCGAAACGACAACGAATAATAACAATTATATTATAATTAATACACTCGCTCGTATAAATTATTATATACTATTTCGTGCAAAGTATATTATTATTATTGTTTGTACTACTCGGGGGTTGTAAATAGTAATTCGCAAATCGCGAGCGTTGTAGAACACGATTTCGATTTGAAATCCTCCGCGTATAAACGCGTTTATTAATTGAATCGTAAATAACGCGCGAGACTCGACAATTTTTTCGTACTGCGTTGTTGTTAATGCGTTTGGAGCGATTAGGTTTTTTAATTTTAAATATCAAAAAAGAAGAAAAAAACGTTTCAACGTTTCTCTATAATAACATTCGGTTTTCATCAAGAATTTTCGATAAATATACTTAGAAAAAAACAAACCGTATGCAGATACATCGGCACGTGAATGTGTCTATTGCGTTTAATCGACATAGAAATGATAACATAACAACGGTTTCATTCATCGCGAATATCACCCATAAGACATATTCACGTGAAAAAAACAATGTAAACAAACAAAAATAAATAATAATAAAACGTAAAAACGTCGAATAATATTCGAAATACATCTATTTTTATAAATAATATATTATACGTACAAGTTTTGTTGGCCACAATGTTTTTAATTTTGTTCCGCCGATATTTTTTCCAAAACGTTTTACGCTGTTATCGATTACGTGTCGTCATTATCAACAAAAGTTGCTCGTCAATGGTCAGAGGTACGTCGTAACAATATCGGCGACGCAAATTTAACTAGGCCCCAAAAAGAGTTTAAAATAGGCACTCTACGGCTCATTTTACTGGTTTTAAAACTATTTTACCGAACACTTTTGTTATTAATCGAAATTTTCTGTTAAGAAAAATCTACTCGTCTTCGTTATTATAACGATTTATTAAAGGCCCCGCGCCAGTAGTGATAATAATATATTGAAAAGTAAAACTGAATTTTTTTATTTTTTTTTTTTTTGTTTTGCAGACTTTTTTTTTCTTAATACAACCGACACTCGTCGTAGCGTTTATTTACAGTTTTTTTTTTTTCTAAATAAAACTCACACGACTGTGAATAGTATTATATTTGTGTTTCTATTGTACACGATTTTCCGTATAGCTTAAAATAATATAAGCGCAAATGGATTTTGATTAAATACGTGAAGTGAAATAAGTCATTTTCTTCGTTTCGAGTACACAGAACGAGTTGATTGATGAGATAGACTGATGAGAAATTATTACGGGAACCGGAATGCTTCGGAAATTTATAAATTCGATTATAGTGTCTATAACGAGTACGTGGATCATTAGGTTAGGTTAACTATTTGTTGAGATAGACGTTATAATGTTCTTTGTTTTTTGTGCCGAACTTTCGACGAAATCACTCATTTAACGAACTTGACGACGGTCGTGTTAAACGTTTCGGCGCTATGCTCAAATGGAATAGAGAAAAAAATTATTCTTCAAACAATCGAATTTCAAATTTCTACATAAATAAACAGCTGGCATTTCGAGATGTTTACAACATTTACCGTTTCTATTGCCGAGTTTTGTATATACGGATTAATTCGTTAAACGCGATTTGGTTCCGTTTTCTTTTATGTTCATATAAAATTCATATAGAAAACGGGCATTTACAATTTCAAATCTTGGACTTTTTTTTTTATTTTTTCCGTATTTAATAAAGAGATTTTGAGAAGAGGTCAAGTACAAAATAAATCGGTTAGCTAGTGATTGAAATGTTCGGACCAGATCGATCACACGTTCGTTTAGAACGGATTTCCGTAAATATATAAAAATATTTTTTATCGATTGAAATATATCGCGTCATTTTTTTTATTGCAATTCACTGAAATGTTCAATGGCCCAGTGAGATCGTACACGTTTCCCTATCCGCACACATTATATTTTGTATTCACAAAATCACACGTTATATTACATGTACAATGTTTTGTAAATATAAAAAAAAAAATCGATCGGGGTTTTAATGGTAATAATTTGTATTAAAATAAAATAAATATATATATATATATAGGACTCGAATTTCAATATTTTAGAAAAATGAAAGATAATTCATTAAAAGAAATTCCGTAATTCGAATTTATGACCGAAAATCTCCAAAAAAAAAAACTCCTAAAACAATAACTTAACAAAATTGTACGAAAAAAAAATTCGCTTTAAATAATTCGTTTTTTTTTTATTTTGGCACTGATATGGTCACGCGCACCGCCGAAACAATGTTATCATACGAAAAGAAAAGAAAATGATAATGTAATCGACTGATCAGCGGGTGTGACATGAGTTCAAGAATCGTATGATATCTAAAACGTGCAATACAGCAATACAGGTTACTATATGTGAGGTACCCGTTTTCGTATCGGTATGAAATCGTATACATTTCAATCATTGGTGAATTTTTATTTTTGTTTCGTAATATAACAAGAAATAAGTGAAAAACGGGATAAAAAATTTGGAATGAAAAAAAAAAAACCTTTTGAAAAACGCTCCGTAACGTGAAAAACTCGAAAAAGACACAAATGTGTCGAAAACCCATACGCACATTATTATATATTTTCTTACGATATTCTTATAACACCGAAACCGATCGATCATGAAAACATCTCTTAACTTCATAACACATAATGTTGTATCATAACATTCGCAATATTAACGATCATTACCGACGTGTTTCTACGGTTTTATTATTATTATTATTATTATTATTGTTATACGTGTAGACGCACGCGCAGTGCCGGTATATTATAAATGATAATATATTATATTATAGGTGCGGTGTGCATAAATATATATATATATATATTTTAAAGGCGGAGGTAATAATAAAAAAATAAAACCGGATCATTATCCACGTCTATATATTATAATGACTGCCAAGTACTATAATTTTTTGACACAATATAACGCACTTGTAATAGTATATTATTTTTAATTTTCACGTCTTTAGGCGTAACGAAAAATAAAAAAAATCGTCGGTCGAACAGCGAATTTCAGGTCACAATCCCCGGGCCGCCTCCCGTCACGATTATAATATTATATTATTCATAACGCGGAGAGTGGAGAAAATTTCAATACCGAAAACATTACGTGTTTTTTATTGTGTTTTTTTTTTTTGGTAAATTGTTAACCAGTGTCGGATTGATTTCCTGTGACTTTCGTCCGAGCGTTTGCGATTTATAATGGTAGCACGACACCGTTGACTGTATAATATACCGACCTAGTGTGGTTAAATCTAATGATTGAACTGGACGAGCGGAAAAAAATCTTTAAAACGTTAATACACAAGTGTTGAAACGACTTGTGAACGTCTACGTAGCCATGAATCTAAATTCAAATATTTTAAAAATTACGTAAAATTTTCAAACTATAAACATTTTTTTTTTACTTTTTCTTGCTATAATATATGATTGGTTTTACATTGAACTCATTTTAACGAAACAATAACTGTTCGTCGTCGGTGAAAAAAAAACGTCATTGCTCCAACCGAGTGGACTTTTATAATCGAAACAAGACCTATTGCGCGCCTTTTAAGTTTTTGCAGTTTTTTTTTTTTTTAAGAAATTTTTAATTTCGTAAAATATTGAAGAAGACGTCGCGACAAACCGTTTTAATAGATAAATGTGCGTCGTTCACACACTTGTACAGTCATCAGAACGTAAAACGTTCAAATGATTCGAGACGGAAATAGGAAAACGAAATAGTGTCAATACACAACGGGTTAACGATAAGAAAACAAAAAAAAAACACCATACGTTCAGATAGTTTTGTAAAATGTGAAAATAGTATAGTAATATATAAATGACAATGTTTTATTGTTTTTTTTTCCTTTGTAATATTTATTTTTAAGAAAATAACGGGTTTAAAATTAGACGAAACGCAAATATACCTACGTACAAGAAGTCGAAAAAAAATAAATAGGTAAATGAAAAGCACTTTTATTTTTTTATTAATTTATATAGCTTTTAGAAACGCTCTTAGATGACTAGAAAATTGATGGCCGTATGAAACTAAACATTTTTATCGAATTTCTTCTATAAACACGAGTGTATCGTAAGAAAAGCATTAAAAAAAGTATCCGTGCCTTATTTATAATATTATCGTCTTGAAATCAGCACGTTTTACCATCGTACTCGGTCATCCGGATAGGTAAGATTATATATTTTATTTGTACTCATAATTTGTGAATTATTAAGATTTCAGATTTCTATGAATGTGATTCAGTATTAAATCTTTTATTTAAATAAAACCATTATTCGTATCTATAAATATGTAGTTTTAAAGTATTTTCTTATATGTATCAGATTTTAACATATTTTTAACAAATTCGATTCGGATGATAATTATGAGATATCTATAGGGATGTCATAGAGAAATGATTTCTTTTCTCGTCGTTTTCACTATTTTTCGAGCATTCGGTTTCGTTTACTTTTTTACAAATCGGAGAGGCGACGCTGCGGTAGCTACAGTAAAATAAAATTGAAACGAATATGTTAAATTTACAATTACTACACTTTTATCGCGTACACGGTACAAATGTTTGTCTTTTATAAATCAAAAATTAAAACTGAAATTGACTCTCTTCCACGCACAAGTGCATGCATATCGATATGATGTTTTCTGTGTGTTTTTCAATGCATGAACACTTCTTTCTCCCGATACGAATTCTGCTTATTGCAAAAAAAAAAATGTAAAGACTTAAACGTATTCGGTGTTTACATTACCAGCTATATCGAACTGTTTTAAAATTTTCCAAATTCTCGGTTCAATGGACATACACCGGTAAACGATATATTTTATAATATTCTCCTCGTCATTGTCGTCGGTGAAACGTTTTTAGTAATTTGTGGAAAATTCTTCTTCTTCTTTTTTTTTCACACTTAAGTAGTGTAGTACCGTTTGATTCCTCGTTCTAAAAAAAAAGTCTCTCCGATTCATACTAAACGATATTTATCATAAACGCGGTTGGGATTTTATAGCACTTGAAATCGCGTAAAAATGCGTTATAATATATTCACTCGTTAAATATGAGTAAATATGATTTAAAAGTAGGGGAAAAAATAAGAAATTTAATTATTTATTTAAACATTATCAATATTTATCGTTATATATTTCGTTAACAGTTTTTATCACTTGCGTAATTCATATATATATATATATATATATATATATATATATATGTATATATATATATATATATATTTATTTATTATTGGAAAATTCGATTGGCAATAATTTTAATATACTAATCCAAGGACACGGTTTATATCAATATTTTGATAATTTTTATTAGAAATTATAATAAACAATATGTGTATAGTTAGTTAGTTATTAATGTTAGATGAAAATATGAAATACGACGATTTATGATATAAAAACGAGTAAAAATGTAAGTACATCTCTCAGAAACGCTAAAATATAAAAATAAAAAATCGTAAATAATACGAAATTTAATTTTAAATTTTAATTCACCGAGTCGTGTAAAAATATTTTAAGCCATTTCTTGAACATCTCATAAGAGAAATATGCAAATGCTATAAAATAATCCTAACCCTGACCGTAATCAAAGGATTATTTTCCATTAAAACGAGAAATATACGAGCAAATAATATAATTAATATAAGGTGGCACGAGAACACGACTCATATTATCGGTTTCCATTTTCACGGTGGTCCCTGTTTTCGCCCAAATGTCGGAAAGAAAAAAAAGAGAATATACAAGAAAATAACCATCGGATGGGTGTCTGGCGTGTGTACGATTTTAAAATACGTCGTCGTTCCGTCGTTTGATTGTCGTGAAAAATAAAATCCATTAAAAATCGCACGTTATAATATTATGATTCGGCCCATTCGATAAATACGATTGGAAAACTGTTATTGGAAATATTTCACCGGGGAGGACACAGTCCGGAGAATTCTCGGTTTTATTATAATCGTACACGTCTACGCGCGTTATATTGCGCGGCGTTTGTAATCAAATATTTTCCTCCTCAAACCCGGCCAGAAACGATGGTTTCCTCCCTGTCCTCCATACGTATTTCCAACATTATACATTATTAGAAATTTTTTTTTAATAAACCTATAATAAAATATGCGTATATTCTATAGTCTAACGAACGATTTACAGGACCAACAAAATTAGAAAAAATATTTGTTAAAAAAAAACCCCCCTCTTAAAATCGTCGGAAGCGATCTTATTACGCATAGTCAAAGCCAAAAATCTCGTAGGAAGGTATGATGAAAATTTGTGAAGTTCAATAGCAAAGAGTCGAACGGGACGTCGTAGAGCAACTGTACAAGGGAGTACGAGGACGATAAAATCGAGAGTATCGTGGCCGTGGATTTCTTATGCCAGGTGTTGAAAAGTTAGAGAAAATATGTATATAAAAAAAATGAGGATACAAGCGAAGAATAGTATTTTTTTTCTATAAGAATTCGAATGCAATTTCGCATTCATTGATATCGTTTTCTGGTCGATGTCGTTATTTTATTTGGCTCTGAGAACGCGCGATCATTTCGCTCGGACACGGGCTGGAGTGTATATTATTTACAACACTAGAGAGCGGATTTTTTAGATTTCTAAAACCTACAAGAATATTCAATTACAAACCGGTCCAATAGAGTAAAAAAAAAATCGCTAAAATATGAATTCGCTCATTTATGTGATACATGATTTTATTTATGTACAGGACGATTGTCAGCGTGCTCACAGCTCATCGATTGTACAGTTGTTTTCATAAATTTTTACCCGCGTCGAGCCGCACGATATAAATACGTGTAAAATCATAAATATCCGCTCTTTATTGTCAATAATGTCGTGGATAATATATTGTTGTACACAATTGTTTTTTTTTCCACGGTGTAAGCTTAGACGATGGTAAACAAGAAAGAAAAACGAGAAAGGAACACTACAATTACACTAAACATAATTTCGAAAAATTCTTTAGAAGCCAAAAATATCGTTCAGGAAATCGTTATGGCGAACATCGTGTTTTCTTTGGTAATTTTTTCTTTCTTCTCGTACAGATTAAAACGTTCTCGTTCGTTTCGTTGTAATAATAGTTTTTTTTTTTTGAAATATTCGCTTACGCATGTGGTATGTGTAAATGTGTAATACATTAAGTATTTTTTCGTTTTTAACGCACGTGCGTCGTGGTTTCGATTAAAAAAAAAAAAAATAACAAATCGTTAAAAAAAAGTTTTTAAGCGTCGTATTTTTTTTCATTCAAAATCACAATCTTTAAATAGTTTTGTTTTTTATGTCTTATTTAAACTGGGTAACGTAAAAAAAAAAAAAAACAATTCGAAAATCCGCTCGACGGAATTATTTTACACGTGCGTACGGAATATAACACGAAGAAGTCTAATCTTAATTTCGTTTTAAAAATATTTATTTACGAGAATATATTATAATAAACATTGTAATATTCTACTAATATTACGGTACAATTGTATTGTAATCGGTGTAGACAAAGATGAGAATTCTGTATTTGTATAATAATTATAGAGTTATGAGTATAGGAGACAATAATGAAGTTCAATTTACACGTAATATTTAAAAAAAATTAATTCAATTTTCCGATCATACGAATCAAAACCGTGTGTAAATCGTATTGAGATATTCGGGGGGGAAAAATATCTGTGTATACAAAATAATTCACTATTTAGAAAATTAATTGTTGAATTTGTCACGTTTTATTTTCATATAATTGCGACCGTCTTATTTTAACCGATTTCGTTTTTTTTTTATATATATAACTCGTTATATATGTAGTTAAATCCGCGCACGAATAGAGTATGAAATGTATAAATCCGAATAATATTTTTTCGGGTGTCTTGCAGTTCATCAGTAGACAATGGTATTTTTTACGAGACATTTTTCATTTCATTTCAAAACAAAACAGTTTTTAACGATATATAACACATACATGCCATTTATACGATTATGATTATTATTATTATTATTATTATTATTATTATTATTATTATTATTATTATGAATCGTACACGATAATGTATTAATTATTTATGCGCTTGTCGTTCATACACTGAAATTCGATTATCAACGTTTTAAACGTCGGTGAGCGTACGCGTAGGCCGGTATAAGTTCAAGGCGTGATGATGCACGTATATACTTATTTATGAAACGTGGAGTTATAAAAATTACAACTACCACGGGATTATTAAAGTTTATTGAATTATAATAATTTGTCGATTTTATAAAAGTATAGGTTACTATTATATATATATACAATATAATTATTATGTTTATGACGACGAAAACGTTTCGGACATTGAAAAAATCGATTTAAATTTGTACGTGGACACGAATGGGATTTGATGTAAAGAAATGTGCAAAAAACAAATTGATGGTTAATTTATAAATAGTTTAAATATGATTTGGGACGAAGGGCGAAGCTCCCTTTATCGTACAAATTATCAGCCCCCCAAAAAAATGTTCCATTGATTTCCGCCTATGAACGGACAAGTAAATTTTTTAAAATTTCATAACCTTATGGTGCTTGAAATGTATATAAAAAAAAAAAAAAAAAATACGTGACTGCCGATTATTTACAACTACTGCTATTTCGCTTTCGTTCGACGTGTTTTGTCTATAGACTTTTCTCGTATACGGCCAAAGATGACAAGTGGGCGTATATTTGCAGTATATAATAACAATAATAATAATAATAATAATAATAATAATAATAATAATAATAATAATAATAATAATAATAATAATAATAATAATAATAATAATAATAATAATAATAATAATAATCGGCACTTGGCCGAAGATAAAATAAGTCTAATCCACGTACGGGGCAAAAACCGGATTTACGATTAAGGCTCTATAGAATTATTGGTCTGTAGGCCGGTTACCAATCGCTGGAGCGTTTTTGGCAGACATTTGGGCTAGTGCAATACGCTGACAACACCGCGATTTTAACAGCGATAAATCCGCGGTATTACTATTAATTTTGTAAAAATAAATAAAAAATTTGCTTACATAAATGGTTATTGGAAAGTTTTTAATCGTTCTGTATGAATATATATATTTTTTTAATGTTTCAATTTTTATAATAACTGTGTCGTAATATTATGTTGTACGAGCGTATAATATAGACGTCGTGAAATAAAAAAAAAAAAATATATATATATGTAATAAAACAAGCGATTACACGTTTTCATTCATCGTTTTTCGTCCTCGGACGACGGTAAAATTTATCGTTTGTCATTGATCCCCCGTGATCGGATAAAAACATAATATCATTTTAAATTCCTTTTTACTTTTCTCTTTCGTCCGTTGAATGACAACGACATTCGATCGTCGATCGTCCACGGTGATGAAATCGAGATTATTTCTAAATCGGGCACGCGACTTACTAATATATTATGCGGTGAAACAAAAATAATAATAATAATAATAATTCTACGACACGAATATGACGCGATAATATTACACGTCTTGTTAACACTGTTTCTCCGTCCGAAACAACAATATCGTTGTCGTTGCGTTTTATTTTAATAACATTTAAAACTGGTCGAAAAAAAAAACATTAATATTTATATTTTATATTATATTAATAATAATAATATTTCATAACGAATTGAAAACACGAGAATTAGTCACTCGACGCACGCCGTCGCATTATTATTGTCTCCAGATAAATTCAAAACGTATAAGCTCCATTAGATTCGATACGTATAATGATAATAATAATAATAATGATAATAATAAAAATAATAATGTACGTTAATTTTAAATTATTTATTTTCCTCGCGAACGACTCGTAAAACATATGTAGTTACGCGTAATCGAGTTCGGATTAAGAGACCTCCAGGTGGCTCGTTTGCGTCAACGGAAAGAACGAAAGAAGAAAAAACGTAATAATATCGCGAGCATTATGACGTTATAAAAAATAAATTTTTTAAAAAAAAGTTGCGGTATATTGTAATTCAATTTAATCGAATGTATTCCCTATACACTAATGTATAACGTAATGAACGCTAATGTTTTCCCAAGAATATACGTGTTTTCAATCGTAATACGAAATATTTTCGCGTGCGGGAAAAGAAAAAAACTACCGATTTTAAATCGACGATATTTATAAGCTTTGAACGCGCGTGAGCCCATCGCGAATGGTCGCTCCCCTGCCCTTAATTATCGTATTCTTCAATATATTCTCATATATAAAACGGCGTGTGATTTGATTATGTGTATCGTATGTGACACACGAGAAACAAATCAATTTTTTATTCTTCTTTTCGCGAGTTCATAAGTTTCGGTTTTTTTTCCCTCCCCGCGGATCTATTTCGTATTTTGCGCTTACAGTATACGACGTCGCGCAACAACACGTGTTGTTAAACAGTGGAGACTAAAGCCAAACCCAACAAAAACGGAAGTAACAGTGTTTCATTTGAATAACAAAAAAGCGAATCAGGAAATAAATATAAGCTTTGGCGGTCAGGAAGTAAGAAATACCAAGCACCCAAAATACCTGGGAGTGGTTCTAGATAGAACACTCATGTATAGAGAACACTTAACCAGACTATCGGCAAAAGTTAAGACCCGTCAGAGCATCATCTCAAAGCTAGCTGGCTCAACATGGGGAGCCGATGCAAATGTGTTACGCATAAGTACGCTATCATTAGTATACTCCGCAGCTGAGTATTGTGCCCCCGTCTGGCTTAACAGCGTCCACACAAAGAACGTAGACAAACACCTTAATGCAGCTATGCGCGCAATTGGTGGACTGACAAAATCCACACCACTAAAATGGCTACCAGTGCTTAGTAACATTGCTCCTCCAAAGTTACGAAGAGAACACGCACTCTTGCAAGAATGGAAAAAGTACAACAATAATCCTTCCCTCCCCATACACGCGGACCTGGCTACATTAGAAAACGTTCAACGACTCAAATCCCGAAAACCATCGTGGAAAACAGCAAGGGATCTCACCAGAGAAAAATTCAATATAAATTCTAAATGGAAAAGCGACTGGACAATAGAAAATCCGGATGACCAAAAATTGGTAATTAACCCAACTATCAAACAACCGGGATTTGAGCTCAAAAGAAACACTTGGGTAACACTAAACCGTATCAGGACTGGCCATGGTAGGAGTGGACACATGATGTACAAATGGGGATTGCGTGACACTGAAACATGTGACTGTGGTTATGAATCCCAGACGATTAAACACATCACCAATGAGTGTCAGATTCGTGCATTTAAAGGCACCATGGAAGATATACACTTGGTGAAGGAAGAAGCTGTGGAATGGATAAAGAACTTGGATTTGGAGCTCTAATATGATCCCTACATTGACCATATACCGAGAAAGGGATTATCGAATCATTGGGAAACTTCTGTCCTATCTATGTATTTGTGTTTACTATTGTTGCTGGTGCTGCTCACGGACGCCATACGAAATAATAACACGTGTTGTAAACTCTTACGGAAAACAAAAAAAAAAAACAAAAACAAAACATCAGAAAAACACGTCTGTTGTAAAAGTTCCGTCATCCGAAATCCCACAAAACAAACGTTTGCGCAGTTTGGCGCGCCATGCCCCTCTAAAAACCTTACACGACACAATATGTAAATGTATTCGCGTACACGTTGTTATCCGTACTTGTACGTATATTATGTGCGTACACGACGATTTCGGTTACTCGTATTCTGCATATGTACGTGGAATTGAATTACAGAAAGAAAAAAACCGTATAAAATAAACTCTAGTGGAATTTATCGCGCGTTAAGACTCGAAAGTCAAATATAACAACAAAAACAACAAAAAAAAACCTCCCCCGCCCTCGTGTACGCGTATACAACGACAAATAAACGTGTAAAAATCCTTAAAAATAATTTAACGTCGAAAACGTCGCGGCACAGTGTTTTTGAATTAATTATTAATCGGCGTTTAAATTATTATACGAATGTAAAATAAACAGTGTATAGATATATTAAGAAATAAAATGCGAGTCTTTTTTTTTTTCCAATTATTATTATTATTATTATCCGATAAGTCTTCGATATTATTCGTTGAACCGTTTAATAATTAAATATAAAAAAAAAATTTATTTTTATATATATATAATTTTAAATTTATGAGCGTATAATATATTTTCCGAGAAAATTGTTTTTTTTTTTTTTTTGAAAATCGAACTTTTCGGGTGTACTCGAAAACCGATGAAATTTTTATAAAGGATAAAACAAAAACAAAAAAAAAAAGGAATGCGTTATTAATTTCGATTTTCACTTAAAGACGTTATTGTTATTGCGCAATATTTATTTGTTCTGTTGTGTATTAATCGGAAGAATAAAAACATATTGGAGAAAAAAATTATACAATTATATAACTCCCGAGCCGTATATTATTATTATTATTATCGTGCGGCGAATTGAAAAATCGTATTAATGCGATAAATCGATAAAATACGATGACGTGTAGCGTAGCAATGAGTTCTGACGACGCGTAACGTAATGCACACGTGATTGTATTAAAGCTGACGAATAAGACTTGAAAAATAACAATTTGTAGAGTTGATTTTTAGAATATCGCGTACAGTATATATAAACTGAAATACTTCCGACGTAATTTTTGTTCGTTTTTTTTTTTTTTTTTTTTTTGAAGGGAGTAAAATAAGTTCAAACGTTTCTGAAAACAAAATTATTAACGAGCATAATAAATAGATTATTATTGTTAGGTGTATATAATAAACGCACGAGGATATAATATATATATATAAACATTACATCCCACTTGTAATTTATGATTGTGTATTGTATTCTCTATGTTATTCACGTCTGTATAATTTTTGTTTATACACTATTAATATATATATATATGTGTGTGTAATAAACATTTTTTTTTTTTTTTAAAAAAAACCGTTGTTTCATTATTTTATTATTGTGTTCGAAAAAGACAAATGTCATCATTTTATATATTTAAATATAAATATAAATGAACGACACTGCGCGTGTTATACATACGTATATAACGTGGGTGGTCAGATTTCGGATTAGTTTTGCTTTTGGTAAAAGACCGACCGAGGAACGCGTCTGTTTTGAAATTTTCAATAACAAAATCGATGAAAAAAAATGAATTTATTCGACGACGACGGTGATGGTATTTCGATGAAATATTATAAAGTCGTCGGTAAAAAAAAAAAAAATTTAGTTAGCGAATTATTGCAGAATTTCTTCTCGTTTCATTAAGTAAATACAATTTAGTGTACATAAATGATCGATCAAAATAATTATAATTCACTCGTTATTATTTTTTATCGTATTTACTTTAAATCGTACCTGTTTATTGTTTATTGAACTTTTATCGTTCGATTGAAATATTAAAATTGTTTCGTATATTAATACATTCGACCTAGTACCACAACGCGTGTTATTAATATTCATTTTCAATGTTTTTTCTTTAATTTTCGAAAAAGAATAGGGCGCAAAATTAAATTATAGTCCGTGCGATACGCGCTGTATTATGTCATCTGTCGTATTGAGAATGAGCGTTGAAAAGAAAAAAAAAAAAGAAGAGGTTTTTAAAACCTGACCTAACTCAACCTACTCAACTCTCTTGTTAAATTAAAAAAAAGTATTAGAAAACTAAAAAATTGAAACCAAAAAGTATTAGTGAACCGGAGAAATTTTTCGTAGAACGTTAACGATTAAATAAGAAAACGTACTGCAATATATGTAAACGTATACAGAGACATCGTTAAAACGCTATTATAAAACGGTTGCGGAATGACCTGAGAACACCGAAATCAACACGACTCAATCATTCAGTCACATATTTTTTTGTAACCATGAATATTACGAACATTTTTTGTTTTTTTTTAATTGTCATTTCGGGTTTTAGTGATATTTGCGTTTTTATTACTCGTACGCGGTACACCACGAAATTACATCAATGACACGTGACCGACGGTTTAGTGAACTCGTTGAAAATACTCGCTTATCGAACGTTTATTATTCCTCGTCCGAGTACGCGGCGAACACTTTTTTCCCAACGAACGCGTCTGCGCCATCGTGCGTTTCGTTACTGTTGCCGTGCGAAAATCACGATACAATGTGTTCCTAATATTCTTCTTCTTCTTCTTCTTCTTCTTCGAGTTCATCGCTGCTACGCAAAATCTTCTTCATTTTTCACTTCTATCCAAGTGCCACGTGTCTAAGATCATCTCACTCCCAGCAAATCGCATTCAAAGTATCGAATCATCTTGGCTTTGGCTTTTTCAGCGGTCTTCTACCATATGGTCTTTTCTACATCCTCGGCTATACTTTCTAATACACACGCACACATCTTACTTAGGATCATTTATTTTTTTTCGTGATAAACTCGAACGAAGTAACTTCAGGGGAGTAGACTGAGCGGTTGCACTCCTAACTTTAAATACAATCCCAATCGGCCTGCTTGGGTAATGGTATTCGCGATGTTGAAAAAGAAAAAGTTAACAGTGCCAATCTAGAAAAAGCTATAGATGTATTTGCTATGCTTAAGAAAAATCGCCCGTATCCGCTTCTTTAAAGTACATTTAATTTTTTTTTGCCCTATTAAAAAAGTTTTAAATATAAAACACAAATGTGTTTTTTTTCACCGTATTTTCAAGCTTTTATACGTTAACTTTATTGGTTTTTACCGGTAAAACAATCGATTGTTTATTGTTTTTTTTTTTTTAATTTTTTAATTAACTGTTTTATTATTACGTTGATCACGATTCGCGATCTACGGATAACAATTGAAAGCAGTTATAATGTACACGAGTACGCCTATATTTATTTTCATATGACCACGTGAAATTTCGAAACGATAAACTTTTCGCACACTCGAGAGCAAAAAACAGTCGACGAAGTCGGCATTCTCGTTGAATTTTATAAGTTTGTTATGTGCGTATTTACTTTTTTTTTTTATATTAATTTTAACAGGTTTTTTAATTAAAACTCACTCGTATACACGGGGAAATATATCGTATTATTGCGACGTACTTTATGTAGGATATTTTTCTTACTGAAACAGCGTATTTAAGGGTAATAAAATTCGAAAAATCGACAGAAATACAGCGGAACACATATAAATACGTACTGTTACGCTTATTATTATATTCGAACACTGTCAAAAATGTTTATCAAACTCAACAGCACTGTAACAACTTTTTGACGAAACACCATTAACTATATATTATTATTATTATTATTATCATATACATCACGCGTAATTGCGTTCAAGCACGTAAGAGCCAAGTTTTCTGAAGAAATTTCATATAGGAAATTTCAAATTTTTAATACACGCGCGCGCACGTGATGTCAACAAAAATAACAAAAATTCGCGTACGACGACGTTTTAATATTATTATAAACGACGAACGCACGCAGCAGTGTTCGAGTATATATTATAATGTGATTAAATCAAAGCGTCGTTATTATTATTATTATTAACATTATTTTTCGCGAGAGGTGAGTGATCCCCGGGCACGATTATAGACATTATATTATGGTAATTTGTATTGATATACGCGCGTAAAATAATAGCATATTATTCTTCGCTCGTCCTACATTTATAATAGTTGTACGATATTTTTGATCGATTGTATTGTATTTATATATATATATAAGTGTAAATATGAACAAACGTTTTTTTTTTGCCCACGTGACCTATAATACCAAACGCAACGGATCAAACACATCCGATCGTGATTTACAGTTTGAATAAATAAGAAAATATTGTCCAAAATCGTGTTGGCCGACGTGAATGTGTTATAAAAAATATGCGTACCTAAACGGATACCTCCTACGCGTGATGTTATTATGTTGTTAGTAGGTCCAGCTAATAGTCAATCAGGGGCGTAGACAAAAATGTGCAATCAAGTAAGAAGAGTACAGAAATAAATTTTAAATACGTTTAAATACGTTTCTGGGTTCAGTCAGTACATTTTAGATGGTAGTTTATCTCCTTAGGTCAACTAGTGTACGCGTAATCTTATAATTCGTTTCAGGTAAAACAACACAAAGTCCCCTCATTGCTTTTTTTTTTTACGTTTTTACTGAAGTGGGTCCTTGTGTGGTTCATTAAGAATATGAGCGTTGAGCAACAAACCTAACAAAAAATATAAAAACTTATAGTATCATTCATACTTAAATCCCCCCCCATTGCATAATCCTGGCTGCTACGCCACTGATGGCGGTACCTTTGACTTTCTAGACGACAACTTAGATGTTAAAAGTTGTTATGGTATTACAACGCTATTCCTGATATGTGCGCGATCCGTTCATTCGGTTATCGTTGTGCAGTGTGTACAATCGTGTTATTGATGTCTGCGCCTATAGGCATTCGAAATCGTCCACTTTTCGAAAAATCCGCAGAGTTATCTACTTTTATGGAATCTTTGAATTATCTCACGTTCGTATTTAGTTCTTTTCTCTTTCGCGTTTTTGTTATGAGTTTCGATGTTGTCTCGGTAACTTGATCTTTTCTTTCTCCCGTTATCATCGCAACGTCGTCTGCGTACCGCCAACACAACGCGTGTTCATCGCTCTTATCTTCCATCGTCTCTTGCAGGGTCTCTTGTAATGTTTTCGACAGTCAAGTCTAATAATGTCGAGTAAAGCGTCGTCTCCTAGGCCTTATTTAATTTCAAAAGGACCCGCCTTGTAAAAAGATTACCACCCGTGCGCGCAACAGGCTCTTCAATATCATAATAGTTTATCGGATTCGCGTACTATTCAACAGTATTTCGAAAATTCGTTCGCCAGTATATATATATATATACATATTATATTTTTCGACAATGCGTTATGTAAAATCTTTGTTGCGATTTTTCGTTTTCGCAATATAATATTATTGCGTGTAATCGAAATAAATTGCGGTGTGGTTTTGTCGAAATAACGCATTACTCGTTTATTCGTTTTCCGTTCTGATTGAAAATTATGCACTTTACGCGTTAAAATCTCGACGCGGATAACGTTTCTCTAGGACACGTTTTGACGGAGACACGCCTGCGCAAAGTCGAAGCAATAACAACAATTCCAACGTAGTAATACATTTTAAATTACCCTCGTTGTTTGTCGCCTTGAAAAATATTTATATTTGTCCGTTGTCGTTTTTACTTTTGTACGCATAAGCCACACGGAGGGCGGACGATATTTTTTGCGAATCGACACAATGAAGCATTCGTCGTGATATTATTAATTTGCATTTTTAGTGGCGAAAAAAAAGAAGCAAAATATACATAATATATACGAGTGTATTTTTAACGATTCTCCCGGCTGTCGGTGCGGCCGACCGACCGACCGTGGCGAGGACGGGGACATCTGTCAACAATCAAAGTTCAGCTGTTTCGAATTTCGAAAAGTTAAAACGTCCACGATATTATTATAAAATACGTATATATTTAATTCGACCAAGTGAAAATTATTCAACCGCCATTATAAACATTTCGAAATCCGTACTGAATTATTTTTTTTATCCAATGTTTTGTTCTCCATCGAACGTGCAGCTCTTTTACCGGTGTTTTTCTAGAAAATATTCCTTTTTTTTTACACTTCGACTGTAGGCTGAATAATATACGTCTGTTACGCATTTCGATTCCATTGCGTATTTTTAACACCACGCCATTCGGTATTATATTTTTAATAATAATAATAATCGTTATTACGATATTGTGTACGTTTTTCTTTTTTTTTTAAATATAAAAATTTAATACAATGCGTTTTGTTTATTATCACAATAATATGTAAATGTCATATTCCGTATACGACAATGTACTCGTACAACCCCTGCAGTAGCGTATTCTCGGTAGGAATACCGTTTTCTCTTGGAAATATTCGAGTAAATTTATCACGAATTCAATATTTCCGTTAGCGGTGAACAATTTCTTACCAAATAAATCCGATCGTCGAAAGTCGAGGCCACGAACAGGGGGGGGGGAGGATTGATTTGTACATAAATATTATCGTTGTATTTCAAACGGTCGAAGAATTATTTCCAATTCCTCTTACCAAACATAATCTTTTCTCCGAGAAACATAAAATAATAATAATAATAATAAAAATAAAATTCAAATGGAAAACCGATTCGTTTCCTTCCTAATACGCGTTATTAATATTGTTAAGAAAAATGCGATCGTTATGACTACAATCGAGAATAGAATTTTTTCCTTTCGCTTCTCAATTCGAATACATTTTGTCGTCGATACAACTGTAATTAATGATAATATCACAGTTTAAACAACATAACCCCTAACGTCGTTTTTCATATTTGAACTACGGCGCCGAGTCTAGTTATTAATCTCAATTCGATTCGTTACGAATTTTCTTTTTTTTATTGAATTTCAAGTCCTCTGTTTTGTTACGCACGAAATACGACGGACACCGTATTTGATTTTGAATAGGAGATTTGATGGAGCCGAGTCCTCTTCTATATTATACGCTGTCAACTAATTATACATTTACGTATGATTTGCGCAGACCTGTGCACGAAAATCGACGGAAATCGATATGGATATAGTTATCTGCAGCAATCGAATTTTTGGTGGCGACTCGACAAAATCCTAAACGGAACCGGTAAAAACGGTTACTGAAATGAGAGAAACTTCAAGTGTTCTCCTCTGCGGAAATGCTAATTTTGCGTTTGAAGTCGATACGTGTAGGTGTTGGTGTACGCCTTTGTGCGGGAACGTCACTAGCATCCACGGTTAATACTCGTAATATAACAAAATCAAGTTTTTTTTTATACTTATGTCATACTCCTCGACACGGTCGACAGTCGGTTTTACATTTTTTTTTTTTTTTCATTAAACAAAACGCTTAACAAAAATAAACGAGATATTATTATTATTTTAATGAGATATTTTCTTTTTTCGTCCGGTATAATATTTAGATTATCGTGGACGCCGGATCGTGTGCAGCAGATACTTGATTTCGAAACCGTATTTCGACGTGGACAAAAAAAAAAAAAAAATATTAAAAACGTAAAACACAAATTTTAACATTCCGATAAATGTCGATTTAAATGCTTTACATTTCGATAATTCAAGTGATGTATATTTATTAGTTCTTTTTTTTTTCGTGTAATCGTCACGTTCGTCAGAAATAATGTTTTTCTCCTCCGCGTCTAACTTATAGAGTCTAACGACTTGTTAAACACGCGGTACTGCTGCAATCGGAGAATAGCGATCGAACTTGTATGTAGTTCCGAAGATCGACAATTAACCGATTGTTAAAACGCGCGCGAATTCCCTACGCGCAGACGGTGGAAAATATTTTAGGAGAAAAAACTCTTTTATATATAAAAAAAAACTCGTATAATACACTCTTACCTTCCGTAGAACGCGCGTTCGAAGACTCGTATTCCGCAAATCAATACAATGGAATTCAAATAAATACAAAAGACCGTGTCTCGTTTGTGTGTAAGATTAACGAAATTCATTGAAAATTAGCGTAGGGAATAATTGTCCATTGTACGCGCGTTGTCTGTCGTATGATTTTTTTTCTTTTTTTTTTTAAATATTAATCTATTCAATTGTGCGCAACCGTGTGTCTAACGATTTCAATATGAAAGCAATCGTGTCAAAAGAGGCGAGTGTACACGGTTACGCGGCTCGCACTACAATCCGAAATAATTAACCGACTCCCGGTCGGGTTAAAAAACGAATTTTTTGAAAATGGATAAAAACAAAAAAAAAAATTATCATTTCGTCGTCGAGTAGTTTATAGAGTAAATAAATAGATTTTATCGGTCGTGTCAACGGACGAATGACGAAAATCGATAATAATAACTCGTTGAGTTCGCGTTATGAGTAGAAAAAAGTTATCGAATCGAACATTTACTCGTCGGGAAGAGAAAATAATTTTAATAACCGTTTAACGCCCATCGTTGAACGTATTTAACGAACGGATTCCGAGATAATAACGGAAATTTTCGATAATCGAAGAATAAAAAACGTTCTTATAAAAAGTTTCTTCGCGCGAATTTTCAACGAAAATTTTCGTTTCTATATCAAACGTGTTTTTTTCCTTCCCACCCCCCCTCCGGTTAATGTTTTGAATACGTTATCGTTCCGGAGAGGAAATTGAGTTCCAACGATAAATTTCACAAATTGGCGATACGGTTTTACTTATCCTTATGCGCCGGAGTGTTTGAAAATTAATTTCTTATGAAAATCGTTTTTTTCCGAGGTTGCGTGTTACGTTTTGCACTTTTGTCCGCGTTATACCGAAGAAAGAAAAAAAAAGGATTCGAATAAACCGTTCGCAGACGAATGAAAAACGCGTTTCTCTATACAATTCGGTTATTTGAATTGTATGTACTTATTTTTAAGGTTCGAAATATTTTTACAGTGCGTGGGACGTTTAGTCGGCAAATGTTAGCGGGGCCAAATGAATTATTATTATTAATATTATTATTATTATTATTATTATTATTATTATTATTATTATTATTATTATTATTATTATTATTATTATTATTATTATTATTATTATTATTATTATTATTATTATTATTATTATTATTATTATTATTATTATTATTATTATTATTATTATTATTATTATTATTATTATTATTATTATTATTATTATTATTAGTATATTATAACAAACGAAAAGGCGAAATAATATGTCGTGTTTTATGGTACGCGGTGTTTTAGTAGTTGTCTGGACGGAATACATTGTTGTAGTCATTCTTCGCATCATATAAATATAAACGTGATATATTTTTTTTTCTATGCTATTCCAACAGAATAATAATAATAATAATAATAATAATTATAACAAAACATTATTTCATTTGATAAGGTCTAAAGGATTTGTGTTCTCACAGCAATTTTACAAAAGTAAATGGTCATTTTAACGTTATGCATTAATACTGCGGGAGGGAGAAAAAAAAATACTATACCAGTATAGGCGTATGAGTTTTAATACGATACTCCGGGTAAATCGTATTACTTCTTTTTTTTATTCTTTTTTTTTTTTGTAATCGTAACACGTGCGTGTACACGTTACACGAACACGCGTACACAAAACACTGGCGTGAATTTCAATTGATTTACAGTGTCAATATTGAATAACGTAACAGACGACTAGAAAATTGTGTATACGCATAAATATTCCGTACGATACGATTTTCGTTTTCATTCGTGTTCGAAACAGGAATTACATTACAACGTTGTTCGTCCGAATTCGTATAAAACCGGCGGGGGGGGGAATGTTGTTTTTAAATAATACGCGTATACTTTTATAACGTAATTTATAATTATAACAATTACGCATTTGCATATTTTTTTTTTATTTCCTTTGAGTCCAAATAGATCGACCGTCGTGTATGTATTGTAGGCACGATTCTCTATTAAACAGAAGATTTTTTC
The DNA here is from genome assembly GCA_032441825.1 of Chaetogeoica ovagalla. NCBI lineage: Eukaryota > Metazoa > Arthropoda > Insecta > Hemiptera > Aphididae > Chaetogeoica > Chaetogeoica ovagalla. Next base: position 3,520,630 of record CM063732.1, on the reverse strand, counting down.
TAGTTTTTGGATACTTTTGCGCGAAATGCGTTGCAAATTTTTGAGTTTTTGAAAATCTCACGAAATTCCCGACGATATTTATTCAAATGCTTTTATAAGCATTTTTTATTCGCCAAAAATATATACAAAAAAAAAAATTACTTAATCGCGTCATTCAAATATATATTCCCGTATAATAACTGGTGGTGCGGATGAGCGATGCCTTAGTCGAAATCCGTTCTTCGTTCTAATATGGTATTTGAAAGTTTAAAGCAACACATCGTTACAGCCCGTGTAATATCTAACGCGATAATAAATTAATATCTCATAATAATAAATCACTGTTAATTATATTGTCATTTATAACAATTAGAATTTTTTGATATCGATGTAAACATTTTTTTTTTCAAATATTTTTGTAAATTAAATGCGTATTTTACGATTTTTTTTTTCATTGCTTATTAATCCTATAGCCTTAATAATAATAATAATAATATTCAGTATACGATTTTCTAACGGCTATAGATTTAAAAAAAAACCCCCCTCGTAGAAATAAAATATTTATTTCTTTCGTGACGGTTATAATAATTTTCATTAATACCGACGAATGCGAAATTAAAAGAAATAAACAAAAAACGTGTACGTTAAACGTAATAATAATAATAATAATAATGTTACAACGACCATTCGTATATATTATAGTAATCAAATACAAAAGGTTTCACATTTCTTTATATTTTAGTGCAATGAACTCGTTTAATATTCCACGAAGTACGCGTAAATTAAGATCACAGTTCGAGAAGAAAAAATCCGAGCGAGTTGATTAAAAATGCAGCGGAGGAAAAAAAAATATAAGAAATTGTTTTTAAAAAAATTTTCGGGGTAAATAATAATAATAATAATAGGTCCGGCGGTTTAATAATGCCACGAATAATTTCTCTCGCAAGCTTTTATAATTGTTTCGTTTAATTTTAAAAAACCTATTGACCGACGGAAAGTATAAAAACACACACACACACATAAATAATAGAATCGGCGAAATGCAAATATTGTAACCGAAACAATGAAGACACTGTTTTGTGCCAAGTGAAATAAAAATATTTGCTGCGAAACAAAATATATATATGCAAATACGCATATATTATAGCCGTCAGCGAATGAGAATTTGGGAAGTGTCTAACGTTTAAAAATTCACATACAAAAAAAAAAAAAAGAATTATTTAAAAAAATATAAATTATTTGCGGGGAAAAAGAAGAATAAAGTAATATGACACAAACGAATGAATACAGAACAATGAATTTTATGAGGTCGTTCTCACAAGTCGTCGTTATTACGTATATATAAAAAAAACACACTCACTATATATATATATATACGTGTTTACGATTTAATAATTACGAATAATATTAGCGTTTTCTCGTAAATATTAGTCGAAAATTTTCTACTATGTAAATACGATCGTTTTAAACACCGTCACATTTTTTTTTTTTTTTTTTAATGTTTCTCTGGCAATGTGTACGCGGCTCAGAATACTGGAATCGGTGTGAATTTTATGGTTAAATGGATAGATCATGGTATAAAATTATTTCCTTTTCTTTTTCATTAATCGTTTTAAGCCGGAATTTTTTTCGTGAACCGTAAAGCGCAGACGAATTGTTACGATGATTATTTTAACTCCTTAACGTGGGAGAGTTGAAAAACCGCGTGTAACACTTCCTATTTGTTAATTTCGGAATTCGTGAAAAATCGGTTTAATCGAGGCAAAACGCATTGTCACAATATCGCGATTTCTTTCGAAACGCAATATTCATTATTCACAATAATCCGTACTGCTAGGCAGGATAGTTTTTCGAAAGCAACAATTCGCCGTTGTTTTACAATCGACAAAATTGTTGATACAACTCTAATGATTTCCGTCTAATGAAACGTCGCGGCAACGTTAATTTTTTTTTTCCGAACATTTTTTCACGCGTTTCCGTACGGCGAAAGACGTTTCTCGACATTCATCCAAGCACTACTCTCCCGCAGCGAATCAAATGCGGTATTGGTAATTTAAATTGATACGTTTTTAACAGCGTGCGGATTTCCAAATCTGCTCGTGGGAGGAGGAAAAACTACATGAAAACTTAATAACGATTCTCTGCACGAGTAGAGTTCGTTCGACAGAACGGTACCGACGGGTGAGATATGCTTGGATCCGGTACGTTATCAAATTTATTATCGTTGTTTTTTCGAATTCTTTTTTTTTTTCTATTTTTTTTTTTTTTTTACGAATAATATTTTAGCGCCGTAATTAAATAACGAGAGGGGGAGAAAAAAAACGCGTAGTTATACAGTAATACGAATCGTTCGGGTGAAATTACTGTAGACACGCAGCGCCGGTCGTTATTTAAACACGAGTTTGTCGGTTTTCAATCTCGAGCCGTATTGCACGAATTAGACACACGGAATTATTTCCATTCACGTTCGGCCGTGCGATGATTACGGTCTACGCGTTATTTCGGCGCACAGAAATTACGAACGTGTTAACACGAACGCAACGTTGTTATGACTTTTATATCACCGAATTCGGCGATAATAAATCTAAATCAAATCAATATATATATATATATTAGATAAAATAAAATAATATCCGTTGAAATTACGTTAGACGGATATGCAGAACGTTGTATTCGCTTATTGTTTCTGTACAAATTGAAAACGCGGTTATGGTCAAAATAAGCGTATGAGAAGGCCGCCCCGCACTGGAAACTGTCCGGATTGTTACGTGTACGGAGCACAAAAACCCGACGAATACTACTCAACTGTATTAATAAAATTGTAAATATAAATTTACAAAATCGAAATTAAATAATTACGATAAATGATTTCGTACGAACGGATTGAAATTGTCGGGAAATTCGTGTGGAAAAATCGTCGACGTTTCGACGAATTTGTTTCCCGTACGTTCTACAAGTTTTTAAAGAGAATTTTTTTTGTTTTTTTATACACTCGTGTATATATATATACTACAGACATATTTATGTTTTGGAAAACTTGAGAAGAAAACAAAACAATAAAACTTAACGGTTTTCCAAATTCCTTGTTTATATTTATATATAGTGAGACTTGTATTGTTCAATAGTCAATTTCAATTGAATCGTAAAACTCGAATAAAACACACATACACGAAGCTTTTGAAGCGAAGAACAAAAAAAAACGTATACCGTTTACGTTGAAAAAACGTTACGTAATTTGAATAAAAAGTAAACGAAAGTCGAAGAAAATTGTAGTATACGTTTTGAAATTACGCAATAACGAAAATACAATGAGTTTCGAAAATATTACGATTCCGGAATATTTCGCAAATATGTTTTTTTCTCCCCCCCGTGACAATTTGGAATTGGCGAAACTTTTTTTTTTTTTTAATGATAAGCTCAAAAGTATATAAAACATTGATAAATTATCCGCTTTTAATAACGGGACCGAATCCCTTATAACAATATGCCGTTTTAACCGTGCACCGAAGACGCGTCGTGAAAAAAATTACGCGCGCGCCCATAAACGAATAAATCAAAAATACTCCGTGTATTCCGAATGTTTTTATTTCATTTTTATTTCATTTTTTTTTTTGTTCTTACAACGAATATATTTCACTTAAAATGGAAATCCTCCTCCTCGGGATATTTATACGCGTATACTTATACCCGTATTACAGTACTGATTTACGTAAGGACTTTGTAGGTTACTTGGACACGCGCCGAGGTGGTCGTCGTAATTTTAAATTCGAAGTACGCGTCGCATTTTAAATATTTTCTCGAGCAGAATTACGGGAGGTTCTTTTTTTGTGTGTGTGTGTGTTTGTGTCCGCGCGTGTATGTACTACGGTAGGAAAAAACGATTTCACTAAAAATATATAATAATAATAATATATTTGAAAAAAAAAGAACAAATGATTAATGATCGTTAAGATTATATATATATATATTTATATAACAGAAACGTTAGTAGGTGGGTGTTTCGTAGAGCTTACGCGCTATTGGTCTTACACAAATGGACGCGGTTTAGTTCTCGTTCAATTTGTTTAACTTAACAAACACACACACAGAAGTTTTTAGTGTTGAAATATATTTCGTATTTAGCCACAGCCATTTCGTCCATATTACTCCGTCTACTGGGTAAACGTTATGCGAGTTATACGTGCACTCGAAGAAAACGCGTTTAAACGAGCGTGTTAAATTTTAATACCGAAAACTTGTCGTTATTAAACTGTAAATTATAATTTCGTCTCGACAGCGTATGGCGTAAAAACACGAACCGGCCACATTGTTATAACTCGTTATACATAAATACAAAGTACGCGAAGTGGTGTGCTTTAAATTTTTCTCTTCTAATAGGGAGAACGAGATTGTGAAAAACAGAACTTAGAGAACTCGCCTCCCCCCTCTCATTATATTCTATGATATTTCGATATAAAATATTTATTTATTTATTTATTTTTTTTTTTTTTTAGTACTAAATTTAATAAAACACACATCGCGTATTATAATATACGTATATGTATAAATCCGAATAGTGTTAAAATTTCTCATATCGAGTATATTAGTAGAACTTGATTATTCGGATATATTCATTGGGATTTAGAAATCGGAAAATCAAAACCATGAAAATTTCCAATGTCGTTTATTATCGGAACGAGAACGTCGGGCTTTCATGCGTTATTCTTGTCGCCAGAGCAGCTAAACCGTCGAGTCTTCCCCGTTGAAAGTATCGAACAATCAACGTTTCGTTTAATAAAAATAATAATAATAATAATAATAAAACGAATAAATATTGAAACTCTAATACGCCAGTAATTCTGTTATGGAATTCTTCGAGTTTACACGCGGGGGGGACCTTCACAACGCTCTTTTGCGAAATTGATTTTGCATCGTTTTCCTCAAACGGACGATCGCGGTGTGTTTTCGTTGTCGACAGAGAGTAGCGTCGATAAACTCGTCGTCAATAAATGAAAATACAATCGACCAATACGGTACGTAATAATATTTTTAAATCGAAATTTTTTTCTGTTGTTGTAGTCCTGGAATTGAGGGGGACGACGACTAACCCGATGCCCCCCCCCGGTAATACGCCGCTGCGTACGTGTTACAAAATATCGTATACCGACGACCAAGTAAAGTCGGTCAAATATGTGACACAGACGACGGACGAACAACAGATTTCCGTACGCCGAAAAGTGAACGGGAAAATATTTTAAATAGAAGCAAAAAGAAAAAAAAAAAAGACACCGCTGACTCTATTACGTGTACGGACGATGTGGTTTCGTTCGTGTTTGTACGCGATATCGTTTGAAATATTCATCCGGTGTATCGTGCAAAAAGCCGGTCGCCCGCGGTACACTTGCAGTCGTTTTAAAACTTTTATACGGATAATTTATTCGGTCGACCGAATTTTAACGCGGTTAAAAGTCATAGGCGGATATTCGGTGTCACATCCGTGGAGCGGGGGGGGGGGGCTTAACATTTTTGTTTCATCCATTAGCGCGAACAGACATTTTTAGACGTTTCGACCAACTAACTAATGGTTACACACATCGGATCATCGTTGTAATTATTATTATTATTATTATTTCGCGTGTATCAATAAAATAATATTAATAATATTATTTTTGCCCGTTCTACACTCGTTCACACGTTTACTCGTTTATTTTACACAGATATAACCGCAATATGTAATTTAAATATAACGTAATAGTTCTGTGTACCTACATTTGTACTGACTGTTATAATTGGTCGCACAGGTCCTGTTATTTTAAAGTTCCTAAGTCAGAAATGACATTGTTTTCATCTATATGGTATTTTCAATACTTTTTTTGTCCAGTTATATACCAATATTTAATTGTCCGTTTTCAGAATCAAATGTATGTTTTCGACGAGGAATCAGTAACAATTAATTGTTGTCTTTCAACGTTAAACATATCAAACACTCTTTTGTCTATTGTTGAATTAATTATAATTTGAAATTAATTGATTTATTCACACAATGCGCAATATCGTTTAGCACTTACTCACTCACTTTATGAAATACATTTATATATTATTAATATTATTTTGTTTACGAATACCAAATATGTTTAATTGTTTTTTCTTATAAAATAAGATATAATTGCAGTAATTTATTTGAAAATTTTTAAAATTTAATAGTTTTACTTATGAATTATAGTCCTCCATTTTTAGGAGGCTAAGTTTGCTATAATTAATCTTTCAGGGTGTTAAGTCCCCCTAACCCCCTCTTCCCGATATTTCCACCAATGTTAATAGTCCGGTAATTTTTTCAATAAAATAACGTAATATTTCGCACAAAAAACGTATAGATAGGAAAACGCGGTAATTTTTCAAGAAGTGAATGATTTTGTTTATATATGAGAATACAACGGAATTTGAATTCCGTATTATACACCCAGAGTGTTTCTATTCGCAATCGCCTAGCGATTAGCCGCCGACAAAAATAGTTCATAAAACTTTACGATATATTTCAATAATATTTATCGTTATTTTTCAAATATTATAAGTCGTAACGGCGAATCACACGTACTTAAAGTACGTATAACGCGTCGAGAATTTTTTTTTTTTTTGTAATTTTTTACTATTATTTTACATTACGAAATAATCGGAAAATCGTTATGCGATACGAAAATATTATCCCGACAAGCGTTTTAGCCAAAAAGGAGAAGAATATATAATATTGTTTCGCTCAAATAGTTTTGAGTTATTACCGGCAAAAGAAAAAAAAATAGTTTTTAATTTCGATATTAATACACTCTTTTTCTATTTTCGTTCCGCGGTATAAAAAATATAATTTATTTCGAAACACACAAAATACACGTCCGACCCGTTTTGTAGTAAATATCGTAAACGCGTATTTACGACTCGGTACGGTTTCAAAATTCAAAATTATTCAAACTCTCGAATAATTTTCCAATCATTTAATGCGTTACATTATGGAAATCAAGTATTACGCGGAATATATCGCCTCAATGATATTACCGCGGACCGTGTACCACTCGCATCAGCTAATAATTTATGGGGTGGGAAAATTGATCAGAAAACTATTTCAATAAATTTACATTCGGTAGTAAAAATGAGATGTTCTCGTTATTTTTCATTTAATTGATTTTCGGTAAAATGGACGAATTCTCTAATACATTACAATTTAGGCGAACGCATTTGTTTATATACAATTATTATTTGAAAAATTTGTGAATTCAAAAATTTCAATCGATTGAAATATTAAAAGTTTCTTATATACTTATATGCGCAAACGCGAAACAAATGAATTTATATACATTTTTTTTTTTTTTTGAGTATTAAACGACTATAATTTTATTGTTTTTATAAGTAAACGTATTTTTCAATTAAACATTTATTTTGATTTATTTCGAATTTCGCATAATTATATAACGCGTTCTTACAAAAAAAAAAAAATAAAAAAAATACGTTAGAGCAGCCGTGTCGCTTCTATAAAATTTCGTTGAAACACGATAATTTAATGCGGTTATTGTTCGGGTACGCATTCACAATAAACGGTAAACGGTCGTTACGAATAAATACAATTGCACGTCATTATACGTGTGTATAACTGAACAGTACTCTATATCGGTTTTTATGAAATTAAATTCCATAAACGCTATTTGTAACAACGTATGAATTGTAACGATATTGTTGTACGAGTTCGTCAACAGTGAACTCAACTCGCGTTACACGTAAATAATTACGGTGTAATTTGCGACGTGAAACGAGTTCATAAAGGGGAAACACATAAGAAAGGAAAAACGCGTAATAATCGAAATATATACGGTTAATTAATTTTTATTCCGTGTATTATTGTCTACGAACTAACGGAACCCGTTTACGCGAATCGAAAATGGAAATGAAAATCGTGAATATGAGCACAGAGTGTGTTCCACACAAATCGAATACGAAATTTCGTCGTAAACTCGTATTGAATACATTGGAAAATGCGATTGCGTCGTTAACAATATTAATTTGTCGAATAAAACGAAGAACGTCTTCAGTGAATTTCTCTAATTGTCTCAGCTTTGTTGTCTCTGTCGTTAGAAGAACAGAGTCCCTGTCGCCGATCCATTCAAATCTCCTCTTGCTCCTCATAAAACGAGAAAATATATCCCTTTTTGCAATTCGACGCGATCCGGTTTTAACGTTCGTTTTTTTTTCTATTTCTTTTTTTGATTCCAGAATTTGTGATAGAAATGAACGCGCGGAACGTATTCGGACTTGAATTAAACAATCGTTTTGTCACGCGCGCCACATTCGACTTGAATTCGCGATTGCGTGAAAATACGTTTTGAACTTCGGTCTTTCGATACATTTTTAGACTTATATTGAATTCGCGAGATTATATTAACACTTTGAAACATTATTGGCCGATAATATTATTATTTATCGGCCTATTTCGATAATACTATAAGAACGCGATTCGAGGAGAACGGCTCGCGTTCTACTTAATTGCGAATTTTTAACGGTTTAAAAAAAAATAAAACCCTCTTTTCTCCGTATTAAGCGCAACGATTTATTTGAAAGACGTGCGATTCGATTTTTTCTTATTAAATAGACCGTTTTTCTTTCTTCGGATTTTCACCGATCACATCGATATCGATACGATACGAACGCGCACAAGTCTCGTGTTTATTATTCGATCACACATAACATATCCCCGGATATATTAATAATAATAATAATTATTATTATTATTATTATTATTATTATTATTATTATTTACGGAATACTCGTTCATGGACTTCAGCATATACATAGTATTACAATACAATGAGTGACATTGTTCGACGGGTCTTAAATAAAAAAAATAATATATTTTTTTTCCTTCAGTTGTGATTTCGTTCGACGTGCGATTTTCGTATAATACTACACGGAACGTGTAGTTTAATCGATCGCGCGCCTCTACACACCTCACCCCGTCTGTCGTCGACGTGTTATAAACATTATTCCCAGTAAATACAATTGTTGGTTATTGTTCAACACCACATCTTTCAAATATATGTAGAAATCATTGAATCATTATAGCGTTTCGTTTTTATTGAACGGATATTTACACGATATTTACTATGTTGTTTATTTTTTACGATTATTTTTTCAATAACAAAAAAAAAAAAAAAAATTAGACGCCGAAAGGGATTCGTTTGTCACGTGTATAGAGTAAATGATATTTTTTTTACGTTGACTTTATTACAATACGAATAAAAAAAATGAAATAAATGCATTGGCTCGTGGTTCTCTTTTCGTTCAAAATATTCTCTTCCCGCGGGGAGCGTATTGTAAATGCTATTCACGTATAATGCTATAGGTGCACGCGATAAATAATCAAATAGTGAAAAACGAAATTAAACGAATACGCGTAAGAAAAATAAATGATTTTTAAAATTCTGAAAAGAATTAAAAAGGCATAAAATCAATGCCAAATTGTAAATCAGATCAGTCGCGTGAAAAAATAACACATCAATTGTCTATAATAAAACCCGAACTGGAATATTAGGCACAGAGATGATGAAATAAAAACACAGTGCGAGTTTCATCTTTTTTTTTTTTTTCGGGCGCTTTTCTTTTTGATTATCCCGAGTTTGTTGAAAACGATTTTCGCCACTCTTTTGACGAACCGACTTTTCAGCAGCAGCTGCCACGGTTTTTTTTCATTCTATAAGGTGAGGACTTTTAAGACGAACGTTCAGAGTTTCCACACGAGTGACACGACTGTCATCAACTTTAGGTCTAACAAAATTTTGTATTGGGAAACTTTCACGAAAAATTTGCGAGTAACGCGTAACGTCATTCTCCGAACGTTTTCCCACAGGATAATTCGTAAACGATTTCTACGTAATAAAGTTCAGCTGATAAGTAATTTCAACCCTTTTCAGAGCTTTTAATTCCGTTTTCGTGAAACGACTCGACATTAATATTTATTTAAATAAAATACATTTTTTTTCTATTCATCTGTTTAACAACACGCGTTACCTAAGCCTTGGCGAGAGACCGAGTGTATGAACACCACTTGTCCATACACTCGTTCATTCACACAATTGAGGAGGAACAAACGTGTTTTATTTTCACACACGGCACGCGTCTATTCCAGTAGACTGAACGACGAAGAAAAAAGAAGTTTTCGTCGAAAAATGTGACAATTTGACTATTTTCCGATTCAATTATACAATACCGCATGTCTCGTATGAACACTTTGTATCGTTTTTATTTGTGCGAATTTGACACGAATCCGTATTAAATTCGTCGCAATGACGTATTATTGACTTCTTCGTTTTATGTTGCACGTTGCTCGCGTCAAAACGCTTGGCGTTCAACTGATTTTGATTCCGCAACCACACATAAAAACTTGTACAATACAAACGTGAAATATGTACACCAGTGTTTCAAAAAACGATTATTAATAATGTCTCCAAAATCATTTTTTATTTTAGAAGGTGGTACGCCTATTATCTATTTCCCCCGTTATTATATCAGAACCGTATCGTCGGCGTATGACGTATGATTTGTCCGTTCAATATGAATTCGCATGAAACAAAAAAATTTCGCGTTAGGTTTCTTACGAAAACATCAATTTCTATCAGCGAAATTAAGCTATTCGCCCGCACGATTTGTCGTAGGTTTTCTTGTAACATATATTTAATAAAATTAAAAGAAAAAAATCGTAGAAATTGTGATAATAATAAAAAAGAAAAAAATTTCCGACGACGAAATTTCGTTTTGAAAACAGATTTACGAAAAATGATTATTTTACGAGAAAACAATTTAAAAACGATTTTTATTCTATTAATGTTTTTAGTCGTAAAATTATATAAATAAAATACAATGATTGTGGCGCAGAATCATTTCTGAGTATAAAACATTTCATACTTCTGTGAAAATTATACATATATATATTGCATGTTTTGTTTCCCTGTTCCAAATTTACAATGCAGTACTGTTAATAATTCTCTGTTACGAGAAACGATTCACGTAATTATTGAAAACCGCCGTAATTAATAATATATTTTTCAACACGAAACCTAAAAACGTGTAACGTAATTTCGAAAAATCTCGAATCGTTCGTTTTGGAAAATGATAAAACAATTTTTAAATGTAGTTTACCGGGCCTTACGATTTTTGCAAAAATTGTTTTCCGTAATCTAAGTAAAATTCGACGTTTTCAAGAAAACGGTACAAAAATAAATTTGGCGAAAATCATTAGTTTTAGAGTTATTGAATTTTGAAATTTGTATATTTTAATAGAACAGGCTAAATGGGTCGATTTAGAATGGTGTCATCACTTTAACGTTATAGCTCAGTGGACGAATTCGTCGTGTATCCTACTCGTCGTTGCTCTCTCTCGGATTCGATTACAACGAATATTTTTTGCATTTTGTTTGTTGTCATTATTTCATAATTGTAAAAATTACATACGATTTAATAAAAAAATAAAATCACTTCTCCTGGCAAGTCTAAGCAAGTTCAAATTGTTTAGACGCCTCCACGCGTTCGCTTTGCGAGCTCCTGTCGGTACTTATTAAATTAAAAAACGTCCATCGATTTATTATGAAAAATATAATGATAATAATCGATTTCGCCGAAACCACGTTTTTATAGCACTTTCGAGTTGTTTTAAAAGCGCTTTTGAGAAAACGGAAAAATAACCTCTTTAATAAGTACTGACTCGATGCAATTAGCTACTGACAAAAACAAAAAAGAAAAACGTTATTGTAAAACCACAATACGTAAAAAAAAGTTATTGAAAATTACGAATCGATAAAAACCACTTATACGTCTCGGAAATATATTTAATTAAAACTTACACTTATTCAAATACAGCGATCTCTTTATTAATCGAAGCTTTAGTTATTGAATTCATGAATTATTTCCTCGAAACAAACGTTAAAACGGAAATTTCGAATTGAATAAATATTTAAGGAAACAATGCGCGCAGTGTAAAATTCTGGATTACGAGTATTATTTATTCCGTATTTCAAACTAAAAAAAAACAAAAAAAATCACTTTGGTTATTTCGTATATTATTCGTTGAAAATTAAAGTTCACGAAAAACGCTGGATTGTAACCGAAATGATGGAGAACGTGCAAAATTCCTTACACATCAAGAGCGTGCTGGTTTCATCTATCGGAGGGAATGATTAACAATCGTATTATGGACCGGGGATTATCGAAACGGTCGTGCGTATATTAAATTAAAAAAAAAATAAATAAATTATAATAACAAATAACGATTTATTTATGTTATGGCGAAAAAATATTGTTTTAAATGATTCAAATGGCGTGTGGAGTCTTTTTTTTTCTTCTTCTTCTTCTTCTTTCTTTTTCGGAACCAAATTTACAGTCAAATTACAAAAAACAAAAAAATACACCCGTTTTATTTCATTTACGATCTAGTCGGACGTTTCGTAGTTTAACTCGCGATTCCGTACCGTCAAACCCGATGGTTCGCAAATACAATCATCCGACTCTATCTGTCGGATACGATATTTAACCGATGACGAGACGACCACGCGTCTGCATCGAGGAGTAACGAAAATACACGTGGAAAATTTCGAAAAAAAAAATTTCAAACACGAGGAATTTCGTATTTGTATTTCGTCGACCTCGGCGGGACTTTTCGACTGCTTCGACGACGCCGACGTCGGTATCGTGTACTCGAATGGACGAAAAACCGAATGCTTTAGCAATTGTTTAAACATAAATCGCATCGCAATAGGAAAAACGATTTCAGCGTCAAACGAATTTATAAAAAAAACAAAAAAAGTTTAGCGTACTCGCACACGGCTTTTCCGATAAATTGGTCTTTCTTTGTAAAGAAAACCCGTTCACGACGAACACCAACAACGGCCGTTTGTCGATCAAACACTTGTATTAGAGTACCGAGAAATTTAATTTTCATCTCTTTGTTTTCTCATATTGTTTTACTCGTACAATATCGACTTTCCGCTTCGGCCGATCATCGACTTTCAATTTTGTTGGGAAATCGGAATGGGGGATTTTTTTTTTTTTTTTAAACGTTTTCTCGTAATTGTTCATTCGTTTCTTAAATTTTCCGGACAAAGAGACGTTCGTCGTTATTTTCTCGTACGTCTAATTTTCTTCGGCAGTTTGTACCGTTTATGATATTACATAAAACATTTGTTTGCGCCGCCGAAAAATCAACGGTCATATAATCGCATATATGCGCATAAATATAATATAATTAAAATTATTATTATAATATTATTATCAATTTTCATAAATTATATTACGTAAGAGGGCAAGGCCCGTGATATACGAAAATCGTTGTTAATTATTATTGTGGTTTATATTTAAATTTATTATCGTTTTTTCTTCGCGCCGTCGTACCGTTCTGTGTTCGACGTGATATACGTACACGCAAAAAATAAAAAGTCGTCGTCGCGTTAATATATTATGTGCAATTTTTATGTGAAAAAATCGTTTTCGTCTATGTTGTATTTTAGTGGCTCGAATAGTCAAATCGTCTTAAGAAGTTTGTCGTCATCAAATACGTTTAATATTTTTATTATATTGAATTTGTGATATTTTTTATAATTCGAAATAGTCGCAATTTATTCGTTTTGTGCTCAAATAGCATATTATATATTATTGAGCTCTAATAGCTAAATATTATATAAATATATTTTGTCTCTAATAGATATCATTATTTGTTTTTGTTTCGTGTACGGCGAATTGAATTATTATTTAATTATTTATATTGTAAACGTACGTACAATTATTCTATTGAGATTTAGATATTGCGGCTGGCCAGTCTGCGACGTATTACAAATTCATTGTTGTAAGTACTAATTTTTATAGCAATTATTATTTAATATTATTGTAAGGCTAAAGGAGCTAAATGTTTATATTTATATTCTAATTTTATTTATTTTATTATCACTTCATTATTATTATTATTGTTATTATTATTATTTGAATTCATATTTATTATACAGCAACACTAATTACCATATTTGGCGTTACCATTTATTTTAGTTACCTTTTTTTTTTTATAGTTTTTAAGTATAATACACACCGTGTGGCCGACCAAGTCGGCTCAGTTATCGTGTAGCGTGGTGCGCGCGAAGTGTTTAGGTGACCAGGCACACGTAATAATATTTTACGTTCCCGGCCCGTACATTTTTTGGTGACCTCGACGTGATCTAGGTGCGACAAATTACTGACCAGGTTTAGCCGTGAACAAAGTAATAGGTCGCATCTATATTCACCTACATCTTTAGTTTGTCATTGAATTCCATATTATTTATTTATTTTTTTTTTTTTTTGGGAATTTTAATAAATAGTTAGGTTGTTTTCGAATAAAACATTATGGTACTCGAAGAGAATGATTTGAAAGTCATCAGTGATCTAAGAAGAAAACGTGGAGTAGTGAAGTCATCACTCACACGTGTTCGAAAATTTGTTGGAAAATTCAAACTTGGCATTGATGCTATAACATTATTAGAATTCCGGCAGGAAGAATTGCCGCAAATTAATCGAAAGTTTGATGAGATCCAATGTCAAATTGAGCTTCTGGATACTGAAAATGCTGAGTTAGTGGAGCAGGACAGAGAAGAATTCGAAAATGAATATTTTTCAATAAGATCGGAAATTCAAGAATTAATAAATGCAGAAAAAAGTCAAAACTCATCTATGCGAGATTCAATGAGTAATACAGTAGTCACTCAGCGAGCTCGTTTGGCACCATTGGCTTTACCAATATTTAGTGGTGATATACAAGAGTGGGAGTCGTATTTCGACTGCTTTAAAGCTATGGTGCACAATGACGATGTATACCCTTTAGCTCAAAAATTTTCATACTTGCGGTCGTCATTAACTGGTTCGGCACTCGACATTATTAAAGCAATTCCCATGACAGATGCAAATTACACTGTAGCCATAAAGAGACTTCAGCAACGTTATGAAAACAAAAGCATGGTTATTCAATCTCATATTCGAGCTATATTAGACTACCCTCATGTTGAACTTGCTTCTGCAGTGGAGTTACAGGCGTTGCATTCAAATGTTGTTTCCCACATCGCGGCACTAGAGGCATTAGGTCAACCCATTGAACATTGGGACGCATGGCTTGTCACAATATTACTTAGAAAATTGGATACTACAACAAGCCATGAGTGGCAATTGAGACGTAAGAACAATGAACTACCCAAGTTCAAGGAACTAGAAGAATTTTTAGCCAGTCGTTGTATAGCGTTTGAAAGTTCTGAGACAAGGATTGGTAATAGAAATGAGATCAAGAAAAAATTAAACAATTCAAACTTAGGTAAAAGGCTTACATTAGCAGCAACTCAAGTTAAATCTGATAATTGTCCGTGTTGTTCTCAAACACATAAGATTTACGCTTGTAAAATGTTTAAGGAACTCACTCAAAGTGATCGTTTCAATGTAGTACGCGATGCACGTTTATGTTTTAATTGTTTGAGCCCATATCATATAGCTCCTAATTGCCAATCGAACTCTGTTTGTTTACGATGTAAGGGCAAACACAACACACTGTTGCACTTTGATAAGTTAAAGCAAGTAGTTTCATCAGAACAATTTAATAGTAATATAGTACAAGAAGACAATCCAACGGCCTCTGCTCTCTTAAATAATCAAACATCACCGAGTCATTCATATATAGCAGCAAAATCGGCTAGTAATCATGTTTTTCTATCGACTGCAGTTGTACTCGTTACTGATAGTCGAGGTTGTAAGCATAATTGTAGAGCTGTATTAGATAACGGATCCATGATGAATTTTATTTCGAAGAACTTTTTAAATATATTGCAACTTCCTGTTAAGAAAACAGAATTGCCAGTAAGAGGGATAGGAGCTTCTCGAGTACAATCTGTAGCCATTGTCGAAATTCATGTAGATTCTAAGATGAAGAATTATAAGCAAAATTTATCATGCTATGTACTACCAACAATAGTGAGTAAACTTCCTTCGTGTACAGTGCCTTCAAATGGTTGGAACATTCCTGATGAGCTATGGTCAGACCTAGCTGATCCTAAATTTAATGAGTCTAGTTCAATCGATCTCTTGATTGGTGCTGGTACATTCTATGAATCGATGGAGGTGGAACGTATTCCGTTAAACATTGGTAGTCTTAGTTTACAGAATACGAAATTTGGGTGGATTGTTACAGGTGTGCTAGGGACCACCTGCCTTTTAGGCGTGAATTCCCTTGGGGAATCCATAGAAGACGATTGGAAGGCAGTTCATGTGGACAAGAAAATATATGGTCAAGGATCAAGGGCTAATCAGAAGTGTGCAGAGGAGGAAGAAGCTCTTCGACACTTCCAGAATTCAGTTAAACGGAATGAAGAAGGACGTTTTGTTTTACGTTTACCAATCAAGCCAGAGGTGAGAAATTTAGGAGAAAGTCTAATAATGGCAACATCAAGATTCATCAATGTTGAAAGACGACTTCAACGGGATAAACCCTTACGGATAGAATATAACAAATTCATGAAAGAATATATAGATATGGGTCACATGAGAGAATTGAGCAGCGAAGAGAAAATTTCGCCACATGCATGTTATTTACCGCATCATCCAGTGTTTAAGGCATCCAGTATCACTACAAAAACTCGCGTAGTTTTTGATGCTTCAGCTAGAACATCATCAGGGATGTCATTGAACGATGTACTAATGAGGGGTCCTACGGTCCAAGATGATATTTTCTCAATATTGGCTAGGTTCCGGAAACACCAATACGTCATCACGGCCGACATAGAAAAAATGTTTAGACAAATAATGGTTGCTGAAGAGGACTGTCATTTACAGCGGATACTTTGGCGCTTTGATCCAAGTGAAGCCTTGCGGACCTTCACTCTAACTACCGTAACATATGGTACCACGTCTGCATCTTTCATGGCCACGCAATGTCTAATAACACTCGCGGAAGAAATGAGAGAAACGAATCTCAAGGCTTCAAAGGTTATACAGCGCGATTTTTATATGGACGATCTTATTACGGGAGCTGAAACTGAAGAAGAATGTATACGGCTGCAAAAGGATATTACTGATATTCTGGAAACTGCCAAAATGCCATTGCGTAAATGGTGTTCAAATTCACCATTAATCGTTGCCAATATAAATAAGAATCGAAATGATCCCCTTTTCACATTAGACTTAGGTGATGATGATGTTATTAAGTCTTTAGGGCTATGCTGGCAGCCATATGCTGATAAATTTAAATTCAATGTTACTATACCTTCAGATAGGACAAATCTTACGAAAAGAAAACTACTTTCAGATCTCAATAAAGTTTTTGATCCATTGGGATTCCTTGGACCAGTACTTATTAAAGGAAAAATATTTCTACAGCAGTTATGGCAACTTAAAATTGACTGGGATGAGCAACTTGAAGCGAATATTCAAGAGAAATGGAAGAGTTACTATTCTGGACTAGAATTACTAAAAGAGATTTTTATTCCTCGTAAATGCAAACCTTATCCTAGTGAAGCAGTTGAAGTCCACGGGTTTTGTGACGCATCAATGGAAGCATACGGAGCTTGTATATATATACGTAGTTTAGATCAACAAGGGAAATGGCACTCACAATTACTCTGCTCAAGGACACGGGTAGCACCGCTTAAGGGAGCAACTATCCCACGACTAGAGTTAAGCGGAGCACTTTTGCTAGCGCAATTAGCTGCAAAGGTAGCAGATTCATGGAGCACTGAATGTAAGGATTTTCGGTTATGGACTGACTCTACGATAGTTTTGGGATGGCTTAATAGCCATTCATCTCGTCTAAAGACATTTGTAGCTAATCGCGTAGGTCAAATTCTAGAAATAACAAAAACACAACAATGGAACCATGTAAAAACAAATGAAAATCCTGCAGATGTTTTATCAAGAGGAATTGTAACGCAACAACTACAGGAGGCTAGTATTTGGTGGTATGGTCCTCACTGGTTATCAAAGGATTCATCTTCTTGGAAAAGAAATTCTGTTGAAATGCCGGAACAATCATTACCCGAGTTAAAACAAAAGCTATTAACGTTAGCTGTAATTGAACATAAAAGCCTACTATTAGATTCCTATTCAGAATGGAGTAAATTAGTTCGCGCTATAGCATGGTTATCAAAATTCATTAAGTATTTAAGAACTAAAAAATCAATGGACAATATCACCCGGCACCTTACAGTATCTGAAATTAAGGACGCAGAATATATGTTAGTAAAACAAGCTCAAAGGGATGAATTTAGTAAAGACTATGATGCACTCAGTAAGAATAAAGAATTGCCACGTCGCAGCAAATTAAGAGCACTATGTCCATTTATTGACAAGAAAAATTTGATCGTAGTTGGAGGGAGATTGCACAATTCAAATGTGGCAGACCACCAAAAGCATCCCATAGTGCTACCCTATAATCATAAAGTTACCCGCTTAATCTTTGAATATTATCACAAGAGGCTTTTGCATGGAGGACCTCAATTGTTATTAACAGAGATAAGACTTCGGTTTTGGCCTTTAAAGGGCAGGGTATTAGCTCGTTCGGTCACACATCAATGTGTTACATGTGTTCGTGCCAAACCTAAATTTGAAAATCCAATTATGGCAACATTGCCAAAGGCAAGAGTGCAACCATCTAGACCATTCACTGTGACAGGAGTAGATTTTGCCGGTCCTATAGCAATTCGAAGTGGCATACGCCGTGTTACAAGTACAAAATCATGGATTGCTGTTTTTGTATGCCTGTCAACAAGGGCAATCCACTTAGAGCCAGTTATAGGACTTACGAGTGGAGCGTTTCTTGCTGCATTACGCCGATTTATGGCACGAAGAGGCAAATGTGCAAAAATATATAGCGATAATGCTACGAATTTTGTAGGTGTTCAACGAGAACTAACTACCTATTTGAAAGGTAATGATATTAGCTTAACACAGGAAGGAATAGAATGGCACTTTAATCCTCCGTCCACACCTCATTTTGGTGGAATATGGGAAAGTGCAGTAAAGAGTGCGAAATTTCATTTAACTAGGATAGTAAAGGAAGCTCGCTTGTCTTTAGAAGAGCTTACGACACTACTATGTCAAGTTGAAGCTTGTTTAAATTCACGTCCATTGACACCTTTAAGTTCTAGTCCGTTAGATTTAGAAACGCTTACTCCAGCGCATTTTTTAATTGGCGGTCCATTAACATTGCCACCAGAACCCGATTTGATACACGAAGACATACATACCCTACGCAGGTGGAAATATGTACAAGCATTGATGCAAACATTTTGGAGTCGCTGGTCAAAGGAATATTTACCACAGCTTCAGATCCGTGGACGATGGCTAGCTAAGACTGAGCAGATGAAAGTAGGAGATGTCGTAATTATAAAGGAAGACTTCACACCGCCTGGCAAATGGAAATTAGGACTAATAACAAAAATTCATCCAGGGAGTGATGGAACTGTACGAGTGGTCACATTAAAAATAGCAAATGGTAATGAAATGAAGAGACCAGTGGTTAAGCTTTGTCGCTTGCCAGTAGATTCAGAAACCAAGACTGTTGAAAAATAAAATTTTCAACGGGGGGAGAATGTTTGCGCCGCCGAAAAATCAACGGTCATATAATCGCATATATGCGCATAAATATAATATAATTAAAATTATTATTATAATATTATTATCAATTTTCATAAATTATATTACGTAAGAGGGCAAGGCCCGTGATATACGAAAATCGTTGTTAATTATTATTGTGGTTTATATTTAAATTTATTATCGTTTTTTCTTCGCGCCGTCGTACCGTTCTGTGTTCGACGTGATATACGTACACGCAAAAAATAAAAAGTCGTCGTCGCGTTAATATATTATGTGCAATTTTTATGTGAAAAAATCGTTTTCGTCTATGTTGTATTTTAGTGGCTCGAATAGTCAAATCGTCTTAAGAAGTTTGTCGTCATCAAATACGTTTAATATTTTTATTATATTGAATTTGTGATATTTTTTATAATTCGAAATAGTCGCAATTTATTCGTTTTGTGCTCAAATAGCATATTATATATTATTGAGCTCTAATAGCTAAATATTATATAAATATATTTTGTCTCTAATAGATATCATTATTTGTTTTTGTTTCGTGTACGGCGAATTGAATTATTATTTAATTATTTATATTGTAAACGTACGTACAATTATTCTATTGAGATTTAGATATTGCGGCTGGCCAGTCTGCGACGTATTACAAATTCATTGTTGTAAGTACTAATTTTTATAGCAATTATTATTTAATATTATTGTAAGGCTAAAGGAGCTAAATGTTTATATTTATATTCTAATTTTATTTATTTTATTATCACTTCATTATTATTATTATTGTTATTATTATTATTTGAATTCATATTTATTATACAGCAACACTAATTACCATATTTGGCGTTACCATTTATTTTAGTTACCTTTTTTTTTTATAGTTTTTAAGTATAATACACACCGTGTGGCCGACCAAGTCGGCTCAGTTATCGTGTAGCGTGGTGCGCGCGAAGTGTTTAGGTGACCAGGCACACGTAATAATATTTTACGTTCCCGGCCCGTACAACATTATTAATTTTTTTTTTTTTTAATAAATTTGTTTTTTTTTTTTTACAAATTGTCTGTTTGTCTGTATACGTATAAAAACAAATGTACGTAAATTATGTAAAATAATAATAATAATAAACAAAAAAAATGTTTATACTACGGAAATTATTTTTGCCTTCGCGATAAAACATTTCTGGAACCCCGAGAATAGTCTTGAACGTGCCACGCGAAAAGACTGAATTCAGAAGTGTACAGGGAAAATGCCGCCTAAACTTATTTCCCCGCGAGTTCACATCAATGGTCTATCTGAGCGTTTCGCAAACGTTGACGATCGCCTTGACTAGGAGTGGCGTAGGTCGAAAAACAATAAAACTCCGATTTACGAAACGAACGGTTTTTTTTTTTTTTTTGTTATTAAACGAAAAAAATTCCAATCGCACCAAACCAACAAAACCGACTTAATGTAATCGTTTTAATTCTTTTCGGGAAACGCAACAAAAATAACGATTGTCCGAACGCAATATCGCACGAGTGTAACAATAGCAGCAGCGCCGAGCGACTGGTCATTGGAAAATTCAATCGTTTCATAACACGCGAAAACAATAATAATCAGCCGATTAAAATACGCGTGGATATTATCTCGTCAATAAATACCGAACACTGTCCAATAATAATGGCTTTGCCGTACACATGACGTTTACCCGTGACAAGTATTGAATTACTACAGCAGCACAATTCATGAATTCATGATATTGGAAACGGTGAATTTCGTTTGGTTAATGATACGACGTTTTTGTTGTTCAAATTCGCATTCGATACAGAGTAGGCCGCGAAGCGATTTACCATATCCAACGTATATTTTGGCGGGTCGCCACGTTCAACACGATCGAGAAACGACGGTCCATCTCTGTCGCGGCGTATTACAAAATCAATGATTATAGTGATTTTTCTTTTTGTTGAAAAATCCCCGACCTCCAATTACTTATACGCACGACTCTTTTAATTCATCTCTTTTCCCCCCCGTTGACGTTTTTCGATTCGGATAGAGTATAACGTCTTGCACGCGCACTATCCCCAATAGCCGCGGCGATCGATCGATCGTTACGATCGGATGAATTGAATGTTCGAACAGACCGATAGAATTTTAAATTACGAAACAATTACAAAGATTATTGGACGCGGAAACACGTTTTACAATTATGATTTCAAGTCGTTTTTTATTTATCCGATCGTCCAGGAATGTATATGATATATATATATATTTGATTCACGATAATTGACGCGCCGCAGTGCGCGGCGCTTTTACGGTTTTCGTCGGGTAAACACTTTTCGAACGGTAATTGTACACACAGTGTATACGGTTGAAAAAGTTTCGTCTGACCACGTTTATCGACACATTAACACACTGCAGTCGTCGAATCGGGGTGATTTTCGTCTTTTGGATTTCTCCTCGGTCGTCTCGTTGGAAAAAAAAAACCAACGCGAATAAAATCTCTTATTAACGTAAAACACAATTCTTCCGTTTATTTCTCACAGCAAACCGAGCTCCGAATCCTTTTTTTTCTTCTTCTTCCAACTTGACGATTAATCTCGTGCTTTTATATTCGAAATCCATACCTACTCTCTTTTACAATTTAATCGTGGAAAGTAGCGCGCGTATCTCCACCGTCATTTTAGAAATCATTTCTTTTATCCGCGTATAACGTTTTCTTACGTATAATTTTTTTTTTTTTTACAAACTCATTCGTACCGTTAAAAAAAACTGTTTTCGTACGTCTTGTTTGTTTTCGTTTTCTCGTAATAATTCTCCGTCCGCGCATAATACGTAGTTTCAATTGATTCGCGTGTACACCTCCCGTTTCGTTTCGTTAACTGTACCGTACACTGTTATTATGAAGAGCCGATATATAAGAGCGCGTCGGGAAAACAGAAAGACAACGACGACGGATTATTATTATATACATTTTTCTCCGTCATCGGAAAACAATAATATCGAGACGACGAAACACGAAGTACTTTTTATTACGTCCATCGCGGTTTTACAGATGTCTGATATCATTATTATTATTATTATTATTTTAATTAGACTAAGTGCGAGGCGATACGTACACCGTATACACGAATTTGTAATCACCATCATCCGTTTGCCGTAAATCAAACCGATGGCATACGCTTTGTACAACATTCATAGCAAGCACACCGCGCGCCGTTGTGTAATAGAAGAGACGATACACCACCGGACCGTTCGAAATTCCACAATATTAAATTATCGACGTTAATTATTATTATCATCATCATCGGCTAAACGGTGTTGTTGAAAACACTTCTAAACTTCTAAAATAAAAACATTTTACGACTGTAATATAAGCAGAGTATTCGAATATAGGAAGTAATTTTTCTCGTTAATTTTACTATTTGATTTTTTTTTAATATTATATTATACAATCGTACGCGTGAGGATATTACCACTTGTCATAAATCTAAGAAGTGATCAGATGTCCGTAGACGGTGATTTTTTTTTTTTTATTTTTTTTTGATCGAATATAAGCATATTTTACTGCGTGTTTTAAGCGAGTTTTAGTGGTTCATCGATTATTTTAATTTCTTTTTTTTTTTTTGTCTTCTTAAAATGTCCGTCTCGTAATAATTTCAAGGCGATTTGTACTCGAGTGCGATTCGTTTTAACACGTTATAACGTGTATTTTCAAGTCATTAACACGTATGTACACTTACCTATCTATGGTTAATAGGTAGTTTATTATTATTATTATTATTAATTTGAGCATAATATTATAGTTTAGTTCCCAGGCGATTTTCCAATTTCTCATTTCAAAAATCTATTCATATTTTAATTACTAATCAGTAAAGAATAGTGATTTGCCTTTTTTTTTAAAAATTTTACAAATACAATTACCTATCTTTATGGGGTTTTTCGATATTTTGAAATTTAAATTTAATAAATTACCTTTTAATTAATATTATAATATTTATATATTAGACAATACAGATGTACCACCAGATTGTCAATCAATGCCATCACCATCTACTAAGAAACGACAGTTACAGTTACAATTTTCACAGCCAACACAAATATTAACACCCAGGAGAAATAGACTCCACGACAAAACCTTCGAAATGCTTCTTTGTTGCAGGTCTTTAATTGATGATCTTTGAAAATACAGTATTCTTTTTTATTTTATATAAATTACTATAATTTAATTACTCTAATGTATAATAACATTTTTTTCACTTTTTTACTATTTATATTTCTGGTTTTTTAAATTAAGTTTTGTAAATAAAAAATTGCTTGTATAATGTAATGCAATTTTAATAATGTCTACAGTATACTATATAATTACACGTATAATTTAGTATGTACAATGTTTTTTTTTTCTTTAGAAACCAGCTACCATACGATATTATGATATAACATATTATTCTACTATATTTTGTAATAAGGGTGAACAAAGTAAGAATTGGTTAAATTTACAGTTCAATTTAGGTTACTGGGGCCAGACATAAAATACCTATACCTATATTATCTTATTACCGTTTCCTATTAGAGGAAGTATTATTGGGGTTGTGAATTCGATTAATATTCACGAATATTAAAAAGTCATATTTTAATAAATATTCGTAGATGAATTTAAAACAAAATAAAAAGTGTGAACACGACTGCAGGTTGGTTTTAGCCGATTTACCAAGTAGTTTTCTTATGTGTGTAAAGAAGAATTACCCCTTTAAGGGAAATGTTACATTTTTATAAATGTATTGGAAAAAAACGTCACGAGTTATCTATTTTTTGTTGATTATATTATACCAATCTTTCGTCAGAATTGTTTTTTTTTAATAATGCAATCGAATTTCTCCGATTTCAAATTAAAAATAATACACTATCCTGGTATAGACGTATAGTCTAAGTTACATAGTTACTCGTAATGTAGGTACACTGTTTAATTTTTTAGTTAAAGTAGTATTTTTCAGTTACGACAATTTTTATGATGGCTGTTGAAATAAAAAATATTCCCGGAATAATTATTTTTAGTAATTTTTTTTTCTAAACCAATAAATAAAAAATTCTTCATAACAATTTTGTTTTAAAATTAAATTTTAATCGTTAAAAAAAGTAATAATATAAACGATAAAAAAAAATATTTATCTTTTTATTTTATCTGGATAAAAAAACGTTTAACTTTTCGTAGATAGATTTTGGCTATCTTTTATCTTTATTTAGATACATCTTCAGTTATCCACGCTCAACACTGTGCATATTACGTGTATACACAATTTTTTTATTTTTTCCATTCGCTCCGCGTGTTTTTAGTGTAATTATCATATATTTTTTTTTATTTCTGTTTTTATAACATTTTCTTTTTCACTATATACGTCTGACGAGGACGCTCAGTCGAAACCGGTAGTATAAACCAAACATATTTTCAATACAACAACTCTAAAACACATTACGTTGTTTTTGTTTTTTATAATACCCGTTGACTTTAATTAAATACCTACGTGTATAAATATGGAAACAACATTTTTTTTATTATTATTATCTCTATTCGTATTAGTAATTGGTTAAAATAATATATTCGTCAGACGAAATCTCGTAGTTTTTACAATGAAATTATGCGCGGCAACAGCGTTGACGACCGCTAGTACATATAACGCACGTAATATATAAAGACATAAATCGGTATTATTTATTAATATAATTTATATATATATAAAAAAAACTCATAGAGAATTATAATAATTTTCGAATAAATACACGCGCACGGTTTTACGGGGTGAAAGGATTTGAATTTATATCGTATATAAAAAAGAGAAAAAAAACGGAATGTTTATTTCGTTTTTTTTTTTTTTTTAAATTTCTTTTTGTTTTTTTCCGTATACGTGACGGGGTTACGGAAAAGAAAAAAGAAACTCTATACGTTCCCATAAATAATTACCTTTTTTACACACGAAAATCTCGCGATGATAATCTGCCTGTGATGATAGTCTGTCTGTGTACATACACACACGTGTTTGTACCCACGGTGTGCGAGGTATCTTAAAGGGATTTGGAGTTTGTCTTGTACAACAGACGTCGCTCCTGTTTCCAACGCGTATCGACGGGTCCACATACGTGTATACGTAGAGATTTATGAGAATTCCGAAAACGGATTTGAATTCGTCGTCGTATAGAGTGTGCCACCGAGAGTACACGATTGATTTTCTCGTATTTTTTTTTTTTTTTTTTTTATCGAAATTTCGGTAAAAATTCGAAATATCGGCAATGTATTTTTTGATTTAAATTTGTTCGCGTGATTTCTCTCTGAGAGCAAAAAAAAAAAAAATTTAAAACGTAGTCGACCGTCGTTGAACAACATTGATTTTGTTTTTCGCTGTAATTCGACGGATTTCAACGAAATTACTATGTGATATGCGGAGAGGCGATTTGTCCGGTTACAAAAAAAACTCTCCGAGGCACGTCTCGCCGCCGAGAGTACATACAACGTCGTGATATTATATCGTGCAGGTATACCGTTTTAAGGAATACCGGCGCCGCAAGACGTTTAAAATCGGCGTTTTTTTTTTCCCTTTTCATCGTTTTTCAGTTATTCGATCGTTCGAGACGCGATAAAAGACAAAAAAAAAAAAAAAAAAACGCCGATAAATATTTAACGCGCGGCGGTGGAACGTTCTATAAAACAATCGTAGCGCTCGTAACTGCGACAATTACTGAGGCCGGTGGTCCATTGAAATGTCCAAAACGTGTAGTGAAAAATGAAAAGTATGCGAACGAACACACGTTGAACTTCTCTTTCGGCGGCGAAGGTATTTCCGAAAACAACGTCAACGCGAACGAACGACCAAGTACTGTCACCGTTGCGCGCGAATCGTCGTCATTCTCGAGAACGCAATCAGATATAATAATCCGAAGTCGCTAAGAGCGAAATTTGTTAAATATCAAATGTCCCATACGTCATTCGTGGGATACGATAAACATTCGATGTGGTTAACGCGTGTTTATTTTCGTTCGGTTATTTTTCAATCCCCAATAGCTCATTTCATGTTTTGTTGCGATTCTCGCGTCGAAACGTCAACACGTGAAACACTACGGTAAAATGTTAACGTTCGAAAATTTACGAAATAGAGTATACGCGAGAAAGCGGAAATTTTACAAGTGATACGAGAACACGTGTTTACGACGATATTATAATACGTGTGTGAAATATAAAATACTTTTTCTTTTTTTTTTTTAAATCGTTCCCGTCGTCGGTAATCGAACAGTCGAAGAGTTTTTAAACGTATTTATTTATTTTTTTGTTTTCACAATGAAAATCCCGACAAATTCGTCGACCGTGTTCGAAGTGACGATGATTTTTTTTTGTTTTTTTTTGTTTTCGACGGCGGCCGAGAGGTGGGGACCCACCTGCCGGCGCAACGCAGTGCTTTGCCGGTCGAATCAACAGGTCGTCATAGTCGACGTCGCGAGACTGCGTGTATACGTACGCCCCACACACACACGCACGCGCGCACACGAGAAAAACGTGTTTTACAAAACGGGCAGGTGAACACGAATATAATATGACACGCGGTGTAAACAATGTTTTCTTTTTATTTCTCTTCCATGCCCTCTTTTTTTCTTTTTTTACGTTATTGTTATTGCGCATAATATAGTTGGTGGGGGGACGATACGCCGCCGCGGGAATATTATAAAATACGCGCGTGGGGCGGGGGGTGGCGAGCACTCGGGATTTACGTAGAGAAAAATGAATCGTGAATATATTTTATACGCGCAATGAAACATTATAGAGAATATAATATATTTCATATACGTATGTGTAACGACCGTACACACACACACACAAACTAGTCGGCGGATATTATTATTATTATGTCTGCGCGTGTATTATAACGGTTATAGAAGTGGTGTAAAACGACGAAAGAGAGATATGATACGATAAAACATATAAATATATTCGTATATAAAAACGGCTGTGTGTACCGCCGTTGAGAGACATATTTTATCTGTTTTGTACGTCACGGTGGCGACGATTATATTATTATTATACGGCGGAGATATTTTAAAGAATTTTTTTTTCTTTGCTTTCTGCGGTGGGATCAGTGGCCGTTTTAGCGTTGTACCGACGTTTCCGTCGGAGGCGACGGAATTTAATACATTTTTTTTTTTGTTCTCGTACAGTAAAAAATGTCCGTGACCGTTTAAGTCGTTTCGAACGCGTTCGCGGTTATCTCATCGAACCAAAACGACGCGATGTCGTCGTCGTCGTCGTCGTGGTTCCGGCGAATGTAAATTTACTATTTTACGCGTGATAAAAATAACATACGTGCGTCGAACGTGCGACACAGCGCGTCCCAAAAGTCGTGAAATATATTTTTTTTGCCGCGCACATACAGGTCGCGCGACATGTTCGGACCGGTTGGATCGGGCGTGGCAGACTCTCGTCGCCGTCGCAACACACCAAACATCAGTGTGTTCCGAGCGTCGGTTGCGTCAGGCACGCTGATTTAGTAGACCCCGTCGTCGACTCTGGACGGCCGTCAACGTGCGAAATCGATGAAAATGCGAGTCGTCGAATAACCGTGTTGCGTTGTCAGCTGACGCTCTGAACACTCCAAAAACCGTTGCGCATCGCAGTGTTGTGCGGACAACAAATTTGTTTAGACGACGGTTAAAAGCCAATTTGGAATTTATTTGAAGGGAGAGAGAGAGAATTGAACTATATGTATGTATGTTTTGAGCTGCGTGTTGAGCGAAGGAAGAAGAATCGGTAGTTAAATGTAATTGAGCGAGTCGCGGAAGAAAGTCGAGATAGAGGTAGGCAAAAGGAAAAACGGTCGAAGGTCATTACAATGAAGATATGGAAGCTTGTGAAAATTGTTAAGAGACATATTATATATTTATGGACAGGGAGATGTGGACGGCACAAACGAGAATAGTCGTATCATCTCTGTACGTGTATCGTAACCTCTACAAGGTGAGACCCAAGAGGTGATTTTCTCGAATTTAAGCGTACCGGTATAGCGCGGGCGAGCGTTGAGTCTTTCATGTATCCTGGTTAATGATAACATTAACAAGAGTCTTTCATCTTTCTGACGTTAGGCGGTGCTGTGTTCGAACTGGTGGACGTTTCAAAGGGTTTGACATTAGCGTCCCGTTATAACCAATCGCGCGACACTGTTTAATGTTGTCTATTATAAACCGTGCAACAATATTCGACCGCAGAGCGTTATGAAAAATGAATAGGACATAACGGATTAATGAAATAATATAGTATTTTAAAATTTCAAAATTATTAGTTTTCGATACGCGTGTAAAATAAAAGAAAAAGAATGTACGACGAAGAAAATGTGTTCGATTTATTATTTTCGTGTTTGGCATACGAAAATTGGATTTATTTTTTCACATGGGAACAACGATATCGCAATGCGAGACATTTTTTTTAAGAATAACGACAAAATATGTAAAAACCGCATAACAATAATATCTACGTCGTCGAAAATTTCTCGAGAGTTACACCGTTGAAACTAAGTGGAATAGATTACGTCGAGCGAAAAAACGGGGGGTTTCGTATAATAAAATGAAGAAATTCGTATTCACGTTTCGATCGTATCGTGTTGAAAACGAAAAAAAAAATCGATTTCATTTTGACAAATAAGAAAATGCAACAATATCGTATTTCTCTCGGATGTGTGTGTGTGTTTTTTCCACGTACGCGATAAAACGATATGAAAACTTCTTATTTCGTCTTCGCGCCATACACGTTATCTGAATATTGTTGCGATTTTTAAACTTCAAGTATTAATGTTTTATATTTGATTGTCTAAAAATAAAACTGAATTTTACTGCACATAATGTGGCCATTATTGATGTCATTTCGAGCAAAAACCTTTAAAATAGTACAAAACGATAAAAATCGATTTCTATGCCGGTTGTAATTTGTAAATAAAATAATTTTCAAATAATATGATTTTTAGCCTTACATTTATAACACACATCGCGTCAATTATTAAGCGTCGAATTAAAATAATACCGATCGTGTATTCGCGGTGTGAATACAGAGCGATTTTCACAACAAGTAAAACTTGAATATAAAATCCACGTTACACGAAATATTATTATAAGACCGTTTCGTTTGTTGAATAATTGTCAGTCGACAAAGTTTCTTTGCACATACACTTATAGTTTGTTTTAAGGAGGCCATTTGCACGATCCAATTCGTGTAATTTTCACAAATTTCAAACAATTCGGGGTTAGGTTCGGCCACGAAATAATTTTAAACACATCTGTAATGTGCCTTCAACACGCAGCTTGTAAAATTTTTATAAAGTATATTACGTGTATATCGGCCCTAAAAACAAGACATTTTTAACTCATAAACGTCCAGCACGAAATGGACGTTTATATTACTTCTATAGATATTAATATTCTGAAAAAAACCTCATTATTATTAAATAACACAATTTTTTTTATTTCCGGGAGTGTAAGGAATAATAATTTTTACCAACTAAAATTACACGTGACAGTCCAATAATTTTGTCGTCTCCAATACATACACTTTATTTGTAGTTAATTTTTTAAGACGAAACGATCGATATCGATGAATAGGTACGTCTGAGAACTTAAAAATCCAATATTGTAGAAAATATATTGATAAATACGAATGTACATCGATCGCGTCCAACGTAAAAAAAAAAAAAAAAAAAAATTACCGCGATAAAAGTTCGATTAGTGGAATTTATTTCGTCAACGGGCATTGAATTTTGCCCGTATAATGTGTTTTATTTTGTAGAAATGCTCCTTAAACGGTTCCGATGATTTATTATTATTATTAATATAAAATCCAAACAGTTCGAAGGGTAAAAAAAATCGCAACGTGTGAGACTTGCGGGGGGCGGGGAAGTCTCCTGAGCGAAAAAAAACATTCGGTTTTATAATAATTCATCGTAAATAGATCACGTTCATTTATTTTATTAATAATTATTAGATGCTTCCTATAAGATACGCATTCTCTGGTGCTTGCATTAATTCCGGCCGGTTCGCTTGTGAAAAACGAGACAAATCACATTACTATTTTCACACTGAATTTAATATGCGTGATAGAGTTAATAACCTAAACTGCAAATTACGACGCGCGTTGCTTTCGACGACGGTCGCAACTAAATAAATGATTATAAATCAGTTATATTTAATTGACTGAGTTACACCCGATTCAAATGTAATTAATTCGGTCATGTCGATTTTCAAATGATTCGTTAACGATTTTTTTTTTTTTTTTTACCAAAATTTATCTCGGGCGTTTTCTCTCTCTCTCCGTCTCTGTTGAAATTATCTGAGTTTGAAAATATTTATTTTCCGAGAACGTTTAAATGTTACGTCGAAAACGCGTTTCTCTTCGCAGGACTAGTGGCGGCATGTGACGTTTAATCCCCGAACGCCACCGGAAAAGCTCTCGTTTAGTTTTAATTGCGCGCGAAATTCCGTAATTTTCGTCGGGTTTCACAATGCAAACGGAAAAATGTCACCGCGAATAAGAGGTCGATGTAAAATCCGAACACGTATAGGCGTTTTGGACACGATTTTCAAATATAATTGAATCGACGACTGCGATTCTCGTTACCGTTACGATCCCGTCAGTTGCAGATTACGTGTGTCGAGTAGAATATTATACGGTATACGTTTTATTATTGTAGAAAACAAACAATCATTCTGTATACGGGGAGAGTGAGTGGTGGAATTCGAGTGTCACGCGGAAAACGAATTGGAAAAATTTCGGAACAACACGTTTATCTCGATCGTGCAGCACTAAAGAATAATAATAATAATAATAATAATAAAATATTTTCAGTTTTTATTTATTTATTTTTCGTTCTAGCATGTTTTTTTTTTTGGGGGGGGGGCTTTTTTTGAAAATTTCGATCTTTAAACGGACTGGTATATAAGATCCGTGAGCGCACGCACGTCTCGAAACAATATCGAATACAGTTCTAGAAAAGAAATGCAGTTGAATTACCGAAAAACTAGAAAAGTTGTTGACCAATCAGATTGCGCGACGTAAACTTTTATAACGGAAAATGTGTCTTTAATATTTTTCGCACGCGTAGTTCTATCGGGAGAAAAATGTTTCTTGCGTGTACGGTTAATCGATTTGTTTCTTGGAAATTAGAAAAAAAAATTTTTTTTTGTTTTAAAAGAATTGCAAGGATCGATATACATATATATATATATATAATAATGATAATGTGATAAATCTTTTATTAAAATTCCGCAGACATTATTATAATATTGCAAAAACGTATGAAACTATTTAATAAACGCTTTGGAGAAAATCCGTTAGGAGGCTCGGACAATTTTACCGAATACCGCGTTTCCATTACAACGTGCCGGGCATTGGCGTGCTCAGGAATTTTCAACGGGTTATGGCGGGGGACACACGTTATAAGTGAATTTCGATAAAACATTTTAATGCATTTTCACGGCAATCCTGGAAAACTCGAATGTTTATGTTTCAAACTATCCAAAATCGTTTCTATCTCATATATAAGTGTACACACACTTGTAAATTGTTGTACAATTGAAATGGATTACAATTACAACGCACTGATACCGAGTTGTTCGATTAACACAACGCCATTAAACTGAAAAAATTCATCGCGTTTTTAAAAATAAACAGAAAAAAAGAAAATACTTTAGAAACTAGATTATTTATTCCGAACGGGAATTCAACCGCCCAGCGTTTGTTTGTACTCGTTTCATTTACGGCGTCATCTGTGTTTATTTCAATTCGTCGATGAGTGTTCATCGGAGCTAAGCCATTCTCAACCTCGCTTGTCCAACGCAATTTCTATCATACGTTTTCAAACGCTTTAATGTGGATAACGAGACCGTTCGCCAATCGAAACCGTTAATTGGAACACATACAGTTTAAAAATTAAATTATCATATAAATAATTGTTTTATTTTTTAGGCGAGCATAAAAAAAAGCTTTTCTATAGGCAACTAGGCAAGTATATTTTCATTACATTTTAAGTGTCTAGCCGTAATCCATTCCAACACATTTACTCGATAGCTTTAAACAGCTATTGAATTTTCAAACTAAGTTTTTACGCTTGACTTTGTAAATGTTTTATAACAAAAAAAATGTGTAAAAGCAAAAAATATTTTTGTGAATAAGCTGCGATTGATTAAAAAATCTGTAAAGGCCAATACTGATTTATTGACTAGGTATTAGTATAGCGGTGTGACACCGCTGTATAATAAGTGATAGCTACTAAATAAAGTAATAAATACTGAAAGAATATGCATATTAGAAATATATCTATTAGAATACAAATATATATATATATATATATATATATATTATATAAAATTAAAATTTGTACAGTTTTAAATGAAATATGTGTATTATTATTGTTTTATTTAAACAATCTATCCATTATATTTATTAAACATTTTAAAGTTTAAACCGTTATACTTGGTATTTCTTAAATAAAAATAATTTATAAACCAGAATTACCGGAATATTCATTTTAAAGTGGAGTAGGTATATGTTTTAAAACAAGTCCACTAATGGTATTTTGAAATTCGATACACATCATATAAATTAACCTTAACACATACCATAAATACTCAAATAATTCAATTGATGTTCTGTAAAAATAAAAATAAAATTTATTTAATAAAAACAATATATATATATATATTTAAATTGTAAATAATTCCGATATTATTTTGTAATAATTGAAAATATTTTAAATTCAAATGTAGATTTGTGAAAGCGCTTAGGTATATCACCTTAATATTTTCGGATGTTGGATCAACGACATAAAAAAAATTCTGATGTATCCATATAGTATTGGTAATACTGTGATTGAATTTGATTCATTTTGTAATTTTGGACTACAGTCGTATTTAATTTCATAATTTCATTCAGTATTTTTGGCGGTTGGACCAAAGTTCTGCCGACGACTGATAACTAATAATACCATTGATAGGTGATACCCCATAGCCTGTGTACGTGGTCTGCGAATACAAATAATTGTATACAGACTATCGAAGAGTAAGAACATATTATATTAATAGTCTCTGCTACGTGTAGTGAATGTTTATTGTCATAAGTAATGACTTTTTGCTTCTTAACTAATAAAAAGTATTAAGTAACGACTCTAAAACAGCTCTTATAACTAATAAGTCGTTTTCTGTAGGTCGGCAAAAAAGACAATGGGAGGGGGAGATATATTCCCTGATTTAAAATTAACTCGTTCAAACACCATTTCCGTTAAAAAATGTATGATCACCGATAGAGAGAGTGAATTATACGGCGTTATTTCTATTCGAACGCGTTTACTGCAAATAATATTAATAAAAAAAAAAAAAACTATATAAATTAAATTAAATAATGTAAACGTGCTGTTTTTTTAAGGGGGGGGGGAGTTATATTATATAAAAAATTCGAACCATCTTCCGACATTTTTGATCGTAACGGTTTTCTTACAAAAACGCGGATTCGTTCTTTGTCCCCGTGAAAAATTACAATTTAGTCTCCGTTCGAATTGGATTTTTCAAGTTTTTATCCCGAGACATTCGAGGAGGTATGGGGCATTGTGCGTGTGTGAGAGAGAGAAGATGAACAGCGAGCGTTACAACGTTTTAATATTATATACGAGAGATAACAGCGGCTGTTGATTTTTCTCACAAATCAGAAACACTGAAGTGATATTATAAATGCGCGTCAGCACCGATATTGACAAACAATTCGCTAATTAATAATCACTACGCATAATAATAATATACACAATAAATAACACGCGGTAAACGATAGAGTCGACGTCAATATTTTATTAAACGATTATTTGAAACGAAATGAATAACTATTAATATTAATAAATACACCCGGGCGGAATAACGACGATATATCAAATATCCGTATTTCGAAAATGTTTATGAATGCGCGATACGATATGGATTTGCGAAAATCGATGAGCTCGTATTTCTTTATTTTTTTTAAATTTGTTATTGCGAATCCGTCCAAAGGATTCTGTTATTTTTTTTGTCGAATCTCGTCGTTATAATCGATTGGAAAATAATGTAACGTCACTGTTCGTTTACGTATACGTGTGTGTAGTATTCATCGTTCTAATTATCCCGACCGACGACTGATGAACGTTTTCTTTTTTTTTTATCGTTTATAATCTATTTTAGTATTTATACATCAGTCGGTCCATGACGTTTGTCCCCGAGACGACGACTAGTTTCCGAGCGAAACTAGTCCAAAATAACAGTAAAAAACGCGTTTGAAAATTTGTAAATTATTTGGCAAAAGAAAAATATATCGTACGAGATTTTTTAACAACCGATTACGTACCGGGTTTCATTGTTTAACGTTGATTTTTCTACATCACGCACGGCGAGACCAAATTTTAATACCGACCATCACAAACAAAACTAGGGTTTGAGAAAGAAAAAATATAATATTTCTTTAAGTTTTCTTTGATTAAGAATCGGTAAGTTTTTAAAAATCAATCGTGGCGGCGAAATCTTATTTTTCTCTAACTCTCGTTCGTTGTATTTCGTTCATTACACCGCGGTCGAGGAACTGAAATCATAATGCAAATCGTTACGTGGCACGATAACATATTGCATCTCTATATTACAAGAACATCTTTATAATATTTTCGACGAGAATTATCGTTTTTATAATTCTACACGCACCAATGCTGCTGGGTCGCATGAAAATTTACAGAACCCGTAACTCGTCATCGGTTACGGGAAATTATAAAAACCGTTTTGTAAAACGAATAGACCACGTCAGATATACGGTTATATCGAATCGATAAGTTGTATAGTGTATCCTATTTCGATCGTGTAAAATTTCCGGCGCCATTTTAACACCGTACGGTTTTTTGTTATCACCAAAAAAAAAAACCATCAATTTATAATTTTCATATTTAATTTCTTTTCATACTCGGGGATGTATGATAATGAGGAACTATAATCGGAATTGTGAATTTCAATCGTAGCCAACGATAAAATTCAAATTCCTCGTCAATAGGGATACATATTACCTATTACTAAGTACGTACAATATTCTTTCGCGAAACGCAATTCGATCCATAACTCGTGATATACACGTAACCGATGAATTTTTTTCTTGTAAACAATTTGCCGATTAACTGTTTAAAAAAATGAGGAAATCCGCAGCTCGTCGTTCAACGAAACACTACCATCCGTCGTGATCTCGAAACGCTCCGCTCTACAAGACATTCATCCTGTCCAAAATGGTCGCGTTTGCGATTATCAATCATTGTCTTCTGACTCGCGTAAACACAATGTTTTTAAGTACGTTTCGGCTATCGGAACATGCACACATCAAACACGCCCCGAATACGACAAACCATTCAATACACTTTTGGGTGTTTTTGTAAATTGTAAGTTCGACGTGTAACACGATGTTACGTCGTCAGGGAGATCAAAAAATAACAAAAAAAAAAAAAAGCAGCTCCGTTATTTATGCTTCACATCCCCCTCCTTACCGCGTTCACAAGGTAAACATAATAATAATAATAATAATGTAATAGTATACGTGTCTCCCGTAAGTGTTTCCATTAAATTTTATTATTATTAGTATTATTAATATTATTATTATTTATTATTATTATTATTATTATTATTATTATTATTTTATTTATTATTATTATTATTATTATTATTATTATTATTTATTACTCACTCGTGCATTTATGGTGGCCTATATGACGGCGGTACGGTGTCGAGCATGTGCGTTTCTCCAGACACCACCGTCTTGATGGATTCTTTTCGCGTGCGCGCGGGAATCATCGAAGATACGTTTTAATAGTCTACCACTCGGATATTAATGCTTGAAAAATAGTAGAAATACGAAAAAAAACCTTTAAAGAACTGCATTTACGGCATCATAAAAATTCCCCAACGAATAATGCCCTACAGATATTTTATAAATATATATAAAAAAAAAATTCCATTAATATTTTCTAATATGACAATTTCACAACGTTTTAATTGATAAACGCACTTATTTTATGTGATATTCAAACGAAATATCGTATTTGAACGTGACGAATTTTTATGAAATAAAAAATTTTTTTTTTACCGCGTGAGAGTTTATAATAATTTGTACGGATGGCGTCCGGCGGTCTCGACATTTCCAAAACTATTAGTCCTTCTACAACATAACTAAAAAGAGAGGCTCGGTGGTCCCAATTTCTCTTAAATACACGACTTCAATTTCAAAGGAAATACGCAAACGTAAACACCGATAGTTTTAAACACAAAATTGAACAAACGAGATACTGACGTTTGTTCATTCATTCCGTCGTGGTGTTTTATTAGACGCGCTCTACGATGAAATCGAAACGCGTTTGACTGTATTTCAAGAGCTGTTAAACAGTAAAACCTAACCTATTATAACGCGCGTTAAGAGTTTAATGTTTATGCGTGGATAATATTATTATTTAATGATCATGTAAAAAAGATTTAAAAAAAAAAACCCTCCGTGTAATATCGAGAAAACTGCCGTAATTGTTGTTGTTCGGAGATAATTTGAGATACATTTTTTTTTTTTACGGATTTTAATAACATTATAGCGTTCGAATTAGAATAATACACAATGCGGCAAAAACGTTTTATTTTATATTTTTTTTTTAAATACACTCGTAATGTTTTATTAAAATACGTTTGCCGCCGGATTATTATCGAAAAATACGTGTGTATACGGAACGACGACGGGGAGATTAAATCCGTTTCGAAAGTGGTTAAGCCTTCTCTAATTCCACTTCCTGTAGTCGTGTCAATGGTTATAAATCGAACTGAAACGAGAAAAAAATAAAAATGAAAAAATTACCTACACACGCGTATAAACGATATATATTATATATATTTTTTTTCTGTTATATCGATACACGTTGCGACGGTCGATATTGTGAATAATAATATTATGTCCTTATTCATTCTCCTGGAATGGCCTTTGGAGGAGAGAAACCATTTTGGCGTTCGAATAACGTAATCGATCGAGTAAATATAACGCGTTCCGCGGTATACGTTATTGTTGTAACATTATTACTGCAAGTACGAGTGTCGGTTGTTTGAAATTGACAATTCGTCGTACACTAATGATCGGAACGAGTTTTCGGTTGGTTTTAGCAGTGTATGCGTACTGCATTAAATATATTGTGTTAGTAAATTGTTTGTATTTCATTCAAATTCGATCCACTAAGCAGTTCAAATAGCGTCTCTCGTTT
This sequence comes from Chaetogeoica ovagalla, assembly GCA_032441825.1. Lineage (NCBI taxonomy): Eukaryota > Metazoa > Arthropoda > Insecta > Hemiptera > Aphididae > Chaetogeoica > Chaetogeoica ovagalla. Next base: position 3,482,791 of record CM063732.1, on the reverse strand, counting down.
ACAGTCGATTTGTCGCGCGCGCGCGTTATTGTTTTAAATCCATATTCCGTACATTATAATATGGAACACACGTTCGTTTTATAATTCATCGTCGGTATTTCGGAAGTGTTTACTTGTTGAATAATCGACGATTCCATTTATTCGCGCTAATTTATACACGTACGAACATTTTTGTTTTTTTCTTCTTCTGGAAACACGCGTACAAAGCATACCGCGTACACAATACATAATAATTTATTTAGTTTATCGCTCGTTCTCCCTCCGATCGTCATCGTAATTTCGATTTTCAGTTTTTATTATACAAATAAGTACAGTTCATTGTCGGTCGCCAGCGTTTGTTTCTCGAAACAAAACATATTGTAACGCGGAGATGTCCCGAGGAAAAATAATACTCTATTCTCACGGCTGAGAACCGCGTGTTTTGCGATTGTTAATAACCGTGTTATATCCAATATTTTCAATTATTAAAGTGGAAAAAAAATTAATAATATTAATAAAATTGTGTTCGCCTAGTAAGACCTATTACCGCTGCTCGTGCCGTGAGACAGATAACAAGTGAATTATATTATAAGTAAAATTTATTCGTATTTAAAATAATTTTGAAAAAGAAAAAAACAACAAAAGTTGTTGCTCATCTCGAAAACGGACTAACCTAACGCTACTATTATGTGTACTTGGGAGGACCTACTCGAGTCAGATAAGTGACTGACAGGGCGCAGCATCGTTTGCCAAATATATTCACGGACGCCTTTAAAATATTTTAAATAATCTCGGGGCTTGGAACGCGCGCGATATAATATCACGTTTCTACACACACACACACGCATTATCCACTACCTACGAAGATAATTTTATATCGATTTGGATACATTTACACGACCGTGTTGAAAAACGTAGAGAAGAGAATTGGACACAATAATTCTTTTACAATCTCACGGAATATATAATTATTTTACCAAATATTATATCGAATCCAGGACCCACCGGTGCTTAAACGTTTTTTCGTTTTACGTCGAAATCGCTACAATGTTTTTCGGAACGCTACGACGTTTAAGGTTTTCGATTTGTAATTCAAATTGGATAATATTATATTAGGTTCAGTTTTAATTCGAAATGTACACATTTTATATGATTGAACTACGTCGTTCATCGCCGGACCGATTTCGATGGGTTTCGCCTCGTCGAATCGCGTTTCGACGCGAGCACAACGTTTTGTTAGAAAAATAATAACACAACTCGGAGGTACTCGTCTGTCCGTTCCGCGACGACGAGCGAGAGAAATGTGAGCAAGAACAAAATAATAATCAAACGCTGGAAAACGCGCGCCAAACGGGTCCGTTTCGCGCATAATTTTTAGTCCGTTCCTCGGTCGGTCCGCGTGTCTGTTGAAGACATTTCCGTATTATTCACATCATCAGCTCCACAGGACGATCTTCTCATTTCCCGACCATAGGACACACTCCGAATCTCACGGGTAAAATGATCGAGCGCAAATGGTAAAAGAAAGTAAAGAAAGTACGTATCGTCGTTGTCTGCTCGATCCGGTATACATTTTAAGGAGTAAAAAATAGACTACGGCTCCGTATTCGCTTTTTATTATTATTAAATCGAAGATATATTTATTTTGTTTTTTACTCGATGTACCCCGTACATGCGCACTGAGCGTTCTCGGATTATTCGTTTTCGGGATAATCGAAACGAGAAACGATTAGGACGTTGTACTCTCGGGGAAATCGTCGATCCGTTGGCAAGCAAATAAATAAATATTTGTGTTAACGCGACGGATACGTATTTCTGTGATCGTTTTCCGACACCTAAAAATGCGCCGTTGTGCGCGCAACGAATTCATGCGGCAAAATACGTGCGGATGTACTACAAAACGACAGTGCTTCAAACGCCGAGATTTTCGTTTTATCACAAACTGCAAACAGTTTTTGATTTATATTGGTATCGAATTCGTAATACTCGCGTCCGAAAACATACATATTATAGTATATCGTTTCGCCGTTACGAATACATCGTCCGGTTTCGTACGGAACCGTACGCGTATCGAATTTATTATTGATAAACGTATGTATTACACATTAACGCGTTATTGATGTACGAACAGTTTAATACGATTATAGCGGATATATTTGCGCGCGCACGTTTTTTTTTTTTACCGGTATCGATAAAACGGAAAACAAAAAAACGAATAATAAAAAAAAAACATATAGTTTATATCGAAAATGCGTTCCCGCAATGGTTACGATTTCCGTAATGTGTGCGCGCGCGTTTTTTTTTTTTTGTTTACGTATTTCATCGATGTTTTTTTTGTTCAATTTTCACCTTCAATGTCACTGTACCGAAATGTTCTGTTTTAATCGGAAAAACATTTACTGTTCTTTTCTTTTAATTTGTAATACATAAAATAGTATGCGTTGGCAAATTGTAACAATAAGACGTATAGAAAACGCTATCGTCCGAACCGTATACGATTCCCTGTGACCACATTTCGCCCAAATTCTGCCACACGGTTTTCGCCCGAGCGGAATTTTCAAATCCATTTTTTAAATTGTATATTTTCGCTCGCAACAAATGAACGTGTAATTGTTTTTCTTTTATAATTTATTTTTTTTTAACGCGTCTGTTTTGCGCGTACACAAAGCTATCGATATCGTTTAGTACTTACACTGTTTTCGGCTTTGAAACCAAATCGTTTTAACATTCGTTAATTTGTTTTTGCGCTATGTACGCATCTCTCTTTCGCTTGGCGTTTAATTCACTGTTTGTATAAGGATTAGTTCTCCGAGTAGCATTAAGAAATTCTACGGATCACGATCGATAGACCTGCGTCGACTGTTACAAGCTGAGCCGAGTATAATCCATTTGAACCGGCATCTACGGTATATATTTATTTAATCGAATTTCCGTAGTTAGTGTGATTTCGGGAGAGTGAACAAAAAAAAAAAAAAAGGAACCGTATACGAGACTCCTACGCCGTTGTATTTTATACACGAAATAATGCGTTATAATTGTTATTGGATGAAAAACAAAACGGAAAATAAGCACGCCGAGAGAATCTCGCGAACGCGCATCGTAAACATAGTAAACGGCGATCAAAATCAAAACACCCGGCACCGGAATATTTAATATAATTTGAATTATTATTTTTTTTTCTTTTATGAATGACTCGTGCTTGCGTTTTAATCAGTTCTCTCTCTCTCTCTCTCTCTCTTTTATATAAGAAACACTCATACATAATATACGCGCAAAACATATCGTCGAAAGTATTTTCGATAAATGTGGTCTTTAGCAGAAAAATAAAAAAATTCTCGATTACGCCCGATACAAAAGGTTTTATTATACAATGACGGAGTATACGAACTGTGTCGTTCGCCGCTCTTTCTGTTATACGTTTTTAATAAGAAAGAGAAAACCTTTTGTACGCTCAAACGACATTCGGGAGAGATTGAGAAAGCGAAAAGATTCTTATTATGTACACACATACAAACATATAAACCGAAATAACGTTAAGTTGTTCAGCTTTTCAAAAGACTTTTTTTTGTCTCGTTTCTATACCGTGAAACGCGCGCGTACCGTGTGATGTGTAAATCGGCAGCGATAAATAATAATATTAATTTTTTTTTCGTTACTTATTGGTTTTATTTTATTTCTTCGTGTACACAACGCATAAAACGTTTTCGCGATGGAAATGAATACGGAAAAATTTCAAACTTTGAAATGGCATCGTCGTCGCGTACATCGAATAATACGGGGGGTGGGGGGGGAAGTATCACGATGTCATTATAATTGTTAAAGTTTTGAAAAATAGCCGTACGAAAAATTATATTTTTCAACTCGGTATATTGCACGGTTAGGTATATCGTACGAATTTTTCGTTTTCACTCAACGTATGTAAAACAAACGCGATATTATTAATTTTTTTTTTTTTTGTTTTTTTTTTTCATTCATACAATAATATACTCTATAGAACGACGTGGTATCAAAAAATAGAATTTAATTTTCGCATGTAATTAATATACAAATTTTCTTTTGACGTTTTTGAAACTCTACGGACGGCAGCAAAACGTTGCCACACGAAGCGTGAAAAAAAATAATATCAAAATGTACGTTTGATTTTTATTATTATTATTATTATTATTATTACTACTACTCGTGTTTTTTTCTATAATAAAACGACGGAAAATTTGTGTTGTCGGCATAATTTATCGATTTAAAACTCGTCTCCGCCATTACAATTGTCACCACCGTCGTCAACGCAGACCGCAAAAGAATAATAATTCGACGATACGGCTTCGGCGGATTGAATCAAAAATACTAACTTTTCAGCAAAAGGAACAATCAACGACACCCGTAACTAAATGATTTCATTTACTTTATTCCACTTATTATTATTATTCCTTTTGTATGTCCCGTCAGTCTGTTTTTCTCCGCCAAAATACAAAAATAATTAATGTCGTTACTGGAGAAAATAAAAAAATCGAAACGTTTTAATACTTCTCACATTAGTCTTGAACATTTCACGGAGTTATTTTTGTTTTTATCACGAGAAATATACTTATCAACACGTCTATAATATACGCATTTTAAACACTCCGCACTTCCATTTTCTTTTAACGTGATTGGATTTTGATGCGTGAAACATATATGAATTGGTCGATAAAAGTCTATTTTGCATCTACCGGATGATTATCTGTAATATTAACTGGAAAATAAACTATTAACTATTTAAGTTTTTTTTTTTTTTTTTTTTTACAAATTTTTCAACCGCTATAAAATCGATCGCAATACAAATAGTAAAATGCATAGCTCAACTATTCTGCTCTTTAATTTTTGTTCCTAAGTATTTTTCATCAGAATTATTCTGCTAAGCAGCACAGGTACTGAATGAAGTACGGATATAATATTAATTTAACATTCACAATATCTCTCTGTCCCGACTAAAATGTGCCGATTGAAACCGCGCAAGAGCGCAATGCAAATTATTCCGTCGCGTCAGCCACATAAATAAATAATAATAGTAATGGCGTGGAAATTTCGAGCGACAATCTCTTTGAATCTTTCGTTCTTCTGAACAACACAATATGTTTCTTAAGAGCTTTTTAAGAAGCTAAACTCGCCTCGGAAGAACGGAAGTCGATTAATTCGGTGGAAGAGAAATGGGATTCGCTTTTTTTTTTTTTAAAGAAAACGCCAACTGTTGCGAGTATTTGTTTACAATTCCTGCACACAATGCCACGGCGGAAAGAGTTCTTTTGGTTAATGTCGGCCCAGTGGACTGATGAACGAAATCGTCTGCTACCAGAATCGATTTTTCAACGTCAAGTTAATTATGACACGACTTGCGCGCAGAGTTGTATAGATTTTAAATAATGTTAAAAGGCACAAAGAATTGTTTTAAAAAAAAAGCGAAACCCTTTGAAAAGTATGGCCATCCGAGTAAGCAATTTAATAAGCGAACATTACATTAATATTACATTTAAAATAAAATTATAATTCGTTGGTAACAAAAGTGAGTCGTTTTTATATAACCCGTCTATAGAAAGTGTTCGAAGAGACCGTAGCCAAATATGTCAACCCTAGTCACTAGTAGTGGACTCCGTCGATGTATTCAAACGCACGGAAAACTCAAGGATCCAACGCGAGAACACACGCGATACGGAAACAATCAAAATTCATCTAGGTCTGAGTTTTATACTCACGACGTTATTTCCCGTTCGCGCCAATTGTATTTCGCTATTTTTCCGAATAAAATAATGTTACCGAATGGATAATATTATACGTTGTGTCCACACGCGATTTTACGTATTATTTCCCTGAGGACACACGTCGTGTTTTTACCGTACGTGCTGTCGTACATGATTTCGTACGATGGCCATCACAATATCAACACACTCCGGCGTGTTAATACAATTCACTACACGTTTCTGCATGTCGCAACCTGTACATTATTATTATTATTATTATTGTCTTTATAATATTACGCCAAGTTTCGCGACCGTTTTCGTTCAACATTATTCTAATAGTTGCCGCCGTGACGACACGGAGAATAGAATTCTATCTCCCGCCGCCTTGTTAGTGTGCTAAGTGTAATATTCGTTTTTTTTTTTTTTTTGTTTTTCGCGAGCCGAAAGAAATAGCGCAGCTCAAATTCATCGCGGTCGGTCGTGTGCAAATAAAAGGGCGCAAATCGATCATGACCAAAGATGTGGCGTTCACCAAGTCGATCGATTCGTTCGAGAAAACGGGCGTTTTCGGATTTCTGATCTTTCAATAACGAATATGCTCGTGTCTGAATACTCGGATTCACCACAAGTCCTGCGCCCGTCATGATCGATTTGCACCCTTGGCCCGTCTTCATTATACGTGTCGTTACGGCAACTGTTTGAATAATACATTGAACGAAAACTGTCGAAACTTGGCGTAATATTATAAGAGAATAACGTAACGGGTTACGATACGCATAAACACGTGATCGAATCGCCGCCGGTACGTAGTGAATTGTAACGCATCGGAGACGTTGATTTTGAGATAGTCTCGTGTTTATTACGCGAGATACACGCCACAAACGGCGATTATCACGACGTAAATTAGTAATATAAAATCGTTGTAGCTCGATCGAATAATAGTTATTAATAGTGATTGAAAATAGGAAAAAAAAGTGTCGGGGGGGGGGGGGAGGAGGCATGAATGGAATAATAGTCCGTGTGGAATAATTCTAATTTATTAAAATTAATAATAATTGATGATGACTTTTTGTCGAAACCGGTAGTAATATATAATATATACAACAACATTCTTTTATTTTTTTTTATTTAATACTCATTGGCTTTATTCTTTTTTTTATATTTAAATATACATTTTGATATACATGTGTATATTTATTTATTTTATATATATTTTTTATTTCTAATTTATTGTTTTTCAACCGAAACTATAAAGTGTCTTAATTAATCGAAAATACAATATACGTGTAAAATACCATAACGTGTATATAAAAGCGAATATGCGATAACTACTCGAAATTCGATATAATAAAATGTAGTTTTCTCCTACTTGAGTGTTGTAATAACATATAATGAAAATCAATATTCGATTTTTATTTTCTAAATAACGGGGTGTTATTATTTAATATCTACGCGCGCGCGCGCGCGTGTGTTTTAGTTTTGTATATTAAAAAAATATCGACCATAAATTATTATAAAGTTATCGGTTTTTCGGGAATTTCGCAAATGATACGGGTATTGAAACGCGTGTTTTGAAAATATGTCATAAATTTATTTCCAAATGCGTGTTATCTCCACTCGTGTCGTTGAAACGCGTCATTGGCCGGAAATAATACGTTTTGACAAACATTTTTATACGTACACTCTCGATTGAAATGTTATTAATGTTATTAGAAATAATCATAAAATAGAAAACCTTTGACAACGTTTGAAAATAAGAGTTTGTACGGCGAATTTCGTGTTTTGTGATGGACAAGAATCAAAAATGCGCGTCGTTTAATAGGAGGAGATTATTATCACCAAACACTTTGTTGTTGAGGTTTTATGTTCTCCGAGATTTTAACCGTAGTCGCGTTTAATTGACAGCGCAGTTATTGGATACGAATTTCAATGTACATAATATTATATTCGAGTTATTGAAACTTATTACTTACACTCTTTTGTTCGCAGACACGAGTAAACACCGAATCGGGGACACCGTTTCGCGCAATAATTGATTGCGTTCATCGAATAAACGTCGAAAGAACACTGCGGGCTTATAGACATTTTTACTTCAAACAGTTGTTGAAACATAAAAAACAAAATTTTTATCGAAATTCGTTAGAAAATTTCTGGCGCGCCAAGTACGAAAAGTGTATCCGGAAATATCGAGTGAAGCTCTGCAAAAGATTTAATTCAATTGCCCACAACTCATTTACGATGCGAATAATGTACCTCCATCACCGCTCTTGGTTTACATTTAAAAACACGCGTTCCGTACGGAGTCCGAACTACGATTAAGGCTTTCGAGCATTCGAGCTGGACGTTCAAAAAAAACGGACGTCTAGAACGCCATTCTTCGTATTACACAAATAAAAATATTAATTATATCAAATGGAGCATAATAAAAATAATTATTTTAAATGCGTACGTTTTATGTGATTTATATGATGTTATAAAACTAGAGAACGAGAACGGATTACGGCTGTAATACACTGAACATTATATTACAGTTTCCCATTCATAACGCCCAGTTACGTGCAGGAGGAGAAAACACGCGAAATCGCCTGCAGGTCGAACGTATTGTGTTAGGGGATAGAACGGTTGCGCTGGTAATGATAATTTTCAGCGGATATCCACCAAACACGTACGCGACACTAACGAAGTCCCCGTGGTCCGTGAGTGTGGGAGGAAGATTGTTGTGGAAATATTAAAGTGAGTCTGGGGGCGGTGATCTCTTTTTGGCTGGAAAACATTCCACGCACGTCGAGCCTTGGCGACCGGCAAAGTGGCGGATGCTGCGCTATTCGGATTTGTCGATCGAGTGGATTTCGTATTCTCCAAAAGTTGTTCATTGGAAACGAGCAGACGTATCGTTGGCCGAACGGAGAACGATACTATTAGGTACGCTGCAGAGAAAAGGGTGAAAAAAAAATCGTTACCTATAGAGTAGTATACGTATTTTTCGTATCCTAAACTGTCTCTCGGAAACATTCGATTCCGCGGATACGTTTTCGATGATACATCGCCAAGAAAAGAAAAACCGCGTGAACAAAAACCGGAGTACAACTTGAACTGAGACGTTCAATTTGTACCTCCTACTGTATGTTCGTTGCGTTTCCACAATACTGTTAATTATTTTCCTGAGCATTTTCACGAGTCGCACGGAGAATCGCGATGGCCGATCGATAATATTGTGAAGAACGAATTCGTTTAAAATCATTGTATTTTCTACTCGGGTAATCCGCAATTGAAGTTTACAGAATGTTTTTAGAGGCTATTAAGGGGGATATGAGCTACGACGAGTCGGTCATGCGTTTTTATGTGATTCGCGTGTTTTAACCGAGAACAGCTGGCCGTTGAAGATTAACTTCGCCCTGCGCGACCTTCAAGAAAGTGTTCGATAATATTATTAAACAGTTCAACTGTGATCATCATTTTACTACTTATGGGACGTCAAAAAGTTAAGTGAGTTGATAATTATTCCGGTGGTAAATGGATTTAAAATCAGTTACTCGCATGACCAAAACAACAATAGGCCGATGCGTTGTGATAACGTCTAATGTTTAAAAATCAGCATAAAAATGACTCGGACTTTTTGAGCGAGACGAGAGTTGGCGTCGTGGTTTTAAAATCCTGAAACAAAACAAGCGTCGAACCAATGGCCACGCACTCGACCGAACTAAAAAGATCAATTCAATTTATGTAAAATGTTACTTCCTCCGTAGTTTGTAGAGAGAGAGAGAGGAACAAATTGAATGAATGAGCTGAAGCCGCGATGGTTATATCGTCGACTAAATCGTTTTCGAAACTGTAAGCAATAAAATGTTAAGGGGAGAGCGGGTGAAAATTCTTCTTTATGGGAAAAACGATTTTAGCGAAATCCTCGCATACTGCGTGTGAGGTTGAACGCGAAAGGAGTCCGTGATCGTGCGGATGATACTTCTATCGGATATCCGTGTTTTCCACTGTCGCAATTTTAGACGAATAAATCGAACCGTTAAATATGTTTCTTTCATCGAAGTTCCAAACCACATTGTACGCAAACAGAATACGCGCGCGCTCGTGTGCGTACGGTTATAAACAAGAAATCCGAGTAAGCGACCTTTGAGACGGAGTTAAAGGCGTATTTTATTTGGATGTGGTGCGAAATTGACAAATTCCACATTGTACTGCCGACATGGGGGCGAAAAATTTAATGCGCATTACAGTGTAAAAAATAATAAAAATATTTTCGTTTATATTTTTAATAAATCGCGTATTCATATTAAATTTCTGTTGTATGGTTTGTATATAAAAAGGAATACATAAGGATGTTTTAATGATTATTAAAAATGTTTTACTTATTTTTGGCACGCGCGACTTTTTTCAAAAATTAGAAATTAGTCCGGTCTAAATGTTCCGATAAAATTGTGACACGTCGGCGCTGATCTGATTTTAATTTTGTAATAATAATAATAATAATAATAATAATAATAAGAAGAAGAAGAAGAAGAAGAAGAAACAACGACAAAACGACACTATAAGACGCATTCCGTTCGGACGTGTGCGTACGGAGAAACGGGAAAAACACGATCGTCAAAATGCGTTTTATAAATAATATAAATTTTTTTTATTATTTTATTTGTGAATGTACACTTCTTTTTATTAGTCTACAGTAAATAGTCGATCATAAGATTTCGGGAAAAAGAGAAAATTCACCGGTAAATTATATACATATATATATATATAATCATTTTTTTCTCTTTTTTTCCCCCCTCTTCTCGCCATCGGAACGGCCGCGCGAACTTCTGAAGAGTTAAATAATAATAATAATAATAAAAAGTATTACAATATAACGTAGCGTTTTATCCTTTGTGTAATTTTCGCGCAACAACGTGGCATTTTTCCGGTCTCGTTCAAAGGATTCCATTTACGCGCGCGCGAGAGAAACGTTCAAAATTCTATTTATTATATTATTATATTCGAGACTTTTCTCGAAAACATCTCGGGCACGCGCGCATTCGGAGAGTTAAAAAAAAAATTAATAAATTAATAATAAATTTTTTTCATTTATTTCCCCCCTTCACCTCTCCACATTATATTTCTCGCTCGTGTTATCTAAATAAGCGTACACGAATTATAACGTTTTGATGCGCGCGATTCGCTCGCGTGTCATTCTTATTTAATATCATTTTCCATTGGACGACCGTTACGCGGTCAGAGCGGGGGCGGCGTACGTGTAAAATATTATAATAAGAGACGATCACGAGATGAACCCCGCCGACTCGTTTAAGTATAACGTCAAGTGAGTTTGTAATTATTATAATTATCACACACCTCCGCACGTGCATAAATTATTATTATTATTATTATTATTATTATTATTATTATTATATTATAACTGGCCGAATGTAACGTCGTCGTGCGTGGGCGTATAATGTACGCAATTTGAAGGAAATGATTTTAAACGCGGACCGGTATTTATTTATATTTTTATTATTTGACCGTATGGACGTCATAATAACAATAATAATAATAATATTTTAATTCTTTTCGATATTCGTTCGCGAAACGATTTATTGTTTAATGTATTTTACGACTATTTCGGTTCTGAACAGCGGCGTATTTAGACATTTTAATAGTGGGTGGGGCGAGGGATATTTGAGACAAATTATAAAAATGCGTACATAATATACGTTTTTTAAATCTCCCAACATGTTACCTATCGAGGTTAGTGTGTATGTTAAGGCGAAATAAGAATTAACACAATTCGTATATAGGATTGATTATTATAGATATTATGGATTGCCGAGACGAAATTTAGTTTTAGCCGACACGACACCGGGGATTAGTAGTATTATTTATGCTTTTCAAAAGCTTGTCGGGTTTTATTCATTTAAAATTGACCAACACTCTATCATCACTCAGATAAAGATGTGGAGGAAAATTGTTTTCACCTCTGGGTTATATGCTTTACTTATAAGATTATAAAAAATATTTTTGATATATATATATAAATTTTTTTTTGTCGAAATCAATAATTAAGATTCGTCCATAATTATATAGAGGGAAAAAAGGAAATAGACGGGATATAATTTGAAAAAAAAAGAAAGAAATAAAGTGAAAATCGTTTTAAATTTTTCGGGAAATTAAATTAGCCGAGTTTAAGTTAATGCTTAAGCGGACCGAAAATAAACACATAATTTCCAATATTAGTGCGTAATCCGATTTTTATTCAAAAAACTCATTTCGGATTCATTATAATATATTTCATTTATATTGCTTTATCTCTCGGGAGATTTCTTCCCCCTCCGTCCCCAACGTATCGCCATCTTTAAATGTATTTGAATATTAAATTCAAATCTCATGGCGTCGCAATATATAACTAAGAAAAAAAAGAAAAAGAAAACCACTTTATACGCAACTATAATAACGTATAGAAACAAGCAAATCCAAATAAGCTTTCAGAATTAAAACTGGAATTACACAGGAAGTACGTTTATTTTCGATCGGATTTTCGCACGTCTCGCATCGTTTCTAAAAGATAACTTCGTAATGAAAAAAAAGTATTTGTGCTAAGACTCTTCCGAGTACTGTGATAATATTACGCTTAGGTATACACCACGGTGTCCCGCACGAAATAATATTTTATGCGGAAACTTCAATTTTTCGTTTTTTCGTTTTGTGTTGCAAACGAAAAAAAAAGAATAACGAACAAAAATTAAGAGTGTGCGACGCGCATATTTTTTGAATTTTTTTTTTTATTTATTGCAGAATAAAACTCTAAGAGATCGAGAAAAAACTATTTCTAAAATATTGTGTACTGAATACAGTTCGTTTGTAGCTTTTACGAGTAGAAGACCGGGTTAAAAAAAAAACGCCCTACATTAATTTCACAAAAATAAAAATTCATTATTTTTTTCGTTTCGAAAATCATTTTCGATTTTTTTACTCATGCGTTATTATATTATATGTCTTTTCTTATTATAATTTTGAAATCTTTTTTCGTAAAAAAAAAAAAAAAAAAAAAACAATACTAATTCAATTATTATACTCAAACCGAATTTTCGTAAAAAAAAAAAATATCGGACAGATTTCGATATAATAATAATGAATAAAAAAAAAAAGACATAATAATGACTTACAAAATTTGTATGGAAGGCCAAACATACTATCGTATAGCAGAAGCAAGGGATTTGAATGGGCTGAAGGGCAGACGGAAAAACTATAAAACGAGTTACAGAAGGAAATATTGCGGGGGAAAGGCCTATAGGAAGACCCCGAATCAGATGGAAGGGCGTTGTAAAAAAATATTTAATAATGATCCATGAAAATGAGCAAGTACAGGACGCGAATGATAGGGATGGATGGAATGGAATAATGGTAAAAGCGATGGACCTACGTGGTCCGCTAAGCTTTTAAAAAAAAACTGCGAGTAAATTAAAAACAGTGCGTCTTTCGTCGTGCGGTTTGTAATTTTACTCGGAATATGTGTACGTGCCCGAAAAAACGAAAATTATCAAAAATTCGTTTAATTTTCTGATAGTAAATTATTGTGCCATAAAAAGACCTGAATATATTATACAAAAAGTTTTTAGGTACAATGGGTTATACAATTATATTATTATTATTAATTATTTCGAGCATTTGGATTATATTTTTTTAAATTATTCGATCGAAAGGAAAGAGAAAAAAATTCCTTTCACTAAAATGTACCTACTCGAAAAAACACTTTGTGACGAAAAAAGGTTGTTTAATGAGACATGAAATCGCAACAGAAGAGAATCTTCAGCGTCGTGTATACACTGCGTACGTGTAGAAGGACATCCAACGAATGAAATAAATTTTATTCTATTCAATATTTTTATCATTTTAAAAAGAAAGGAATTTCCATCACACGTGTAGGCTGTAATAAAAATTTTGTTTTGTAATTGAAGTCCAATTATAAGGAAGATGAAAATTAAAAATTTGAAAATTTATATAATTATAAATTGATTCAGTAGCCATTTTCGTCATTTTCGTAAATTAAAAAAAATTATACTTGAATATGGTCGAGTTTTTTTCCTAAGAAAATACAGATTTTATTCGCTTCGTATAGCTGTTAAGTACACTGTTTGATCAATTTTCTGATTTATTCTTTTTTTTTTTTTTTTTTTTTTTTTGGAATTTTTGGCTTTTTATATTCTTACAATAAAATTTAGTACGATTTGATAAATTTGAGACCCGTAGAATTTCTAATAACGTCTGTCATACGATTTCCTCACGCGATTCTATTTAAAATATTCTTTCTGTTGAGTATTTGAATTTCGTTGTTTGCAGAGTGAAACGTAAGTTATTTTTGAATAAAATAACAAGTCATTATGTAGATTGATTTCGTTGTTTAAGAGCACTGAAAATTTAATACGAAATTTCATAACGGTATAATGTTTTCCGCAATTCGAAAACTGAGGTTAACAAAAGTGAATTTTATAAGCGTTTTAAATGTGTTCATTAATGGTGAAATTCATTGATTTCATACGCGTTATTAAATCGGTAAATAATACAAATATTGTACGCAATTTCTATTCGAAAACGCCGAAGTGTTAATAATATTTCTTGTTTTATCGCATTTATTTTTAAGGAATATTTTTCATAATTTTCGCGTCATAAACGCTTTTATATTATTTGCGCACGTTTCTTATTTTTTTATTTTTATTTAAAGTAAATGATTAAACAAAATAAAAATAAAAATTATTTGACGACGATTTTTTTTTTTTTTTTTTTGAGTTTTCAGCTCGTAAATGGATTAATATTATTATGACGAGGATTTTGTTATTTTTTTTTAACGAATTCAATACGATTAATTATTTCCTTCAAAATTGGAATAATGCGTAAAACGCGATCGATCGGTCACAGGCCAGGTTCGATTAAACGCTCGTCTTCTTGTCTTTGTTTATTAACTAAAAGTTTTAATAAAAAAAAAAAAATTAACAAATAAAATAAATAGATCACACACAACCTGATCACAGAATATGTATTTGAAGTATTATTACAAAAACCAGGACTTGTATTACATAAAATAATTTAATTCCGTATTATGTATAAGACATGTATCAGTAGGTTATTAAACTTTAAAATACCTTTATCGTACCGACGTAATAATAATGTACGGTCGGTATTACATTTAATACATCGTTTAAATCTATTTTTTTCTAGTTGAAATTGTAGGACATTAAGTCTTAATAAAATATTCAACGCAATACACGGGAAACTCGAAGTAACAAGAAGTGTATATAATAATATTATATACGTATAAACGATCAAAAACGGTTTCATTGCCTATAAGTGCCTACCAGCTATACGGTCGCCTTCACGAATTCTCAAAAGCCTGGTGAATAATTGATTTACGTTGAAAAATAGAAACGGGCTTATCCGAGAGCGAGAATTGTCTGGTGATTTCGAGCGGCGATAGTCGTCGGACTTTTTTTTTATATATATATATATAAATGATAACTCGTTACGAAATTGTGTAAAATTTATCCGCTTCATACCTTTGCAAAGGCGTTATTTATTTATCACGAAAACCGAAAAATAATACCGTACCGTATTGATCGTCCTCGTGGCAGAGAGTGTTTTTTCAAATTTTGCTCACCATTTCGCCAGTAAGAAATGTAAATACCTACGCGAACGGTATTTCGTGTTACGAATTTTTTTTTGTATAGAAAAAATATTTTTCGGTCGGATAAATCATTGAAATCGTCACAAAATTCAATGTAAAACTCAAAATAAAACGACTTTTATGTCATGCGTTCCGACAATGAAAAATCGATAAATTATTTCACTATTCTTATTTTTAATAATGTAAACAAAGTTTGTAAAAATCCCAAGTGTCGACAACAATTTTGTTGGTTGAAACATTATAAATAGTTTTCCTTTTGTTAAACGTCTCGAACCGCGAAATCGCGTTTTTATGTTATTTCGGTATTTTTTGAGTTTGTTTTCTAGTCGCTTCAGAGAAAATCGAAAGAATGACTTCTCCAAGTAGACGGGATTTGCTACCGGCAAGCAAATTATGACTGTAAAGATAATCGGAGCGTTCCTTCTAGTATAATTTTCGAGTACAGATATCATTTTGTGAAAAACATTTCTTTTTTTCTTTTTTAATTTTCGGTCAATTTATAATTGAATCATTGCATATCGGAAATGACAACAAATTCAACGTGTCAGTCCGATTGTTCCGAAGTTTTGTCGTTTTGAAAAGACGCTCCGATGTAGAGTTAATGTTAATTGACACAAGAAATGTCCAAACCTGTGTCTATTTTACCCGTCTAAACTTCATAATTCTCGTGTACACCGTAATACGTCTCTCAATTTTAACTGTAAATTATGATCTCCTAAATGAGTTTCCAAATGCCAAAATCTATCCAACAACAATAATAATAATAATAATAATAATAATAATAATACTAACATTTTAGTATCATTTAGAACATCAGACCTAAGACAAAATTTCGAATGCTCAAATTTATAATCTTTGGATATACAGAAATTGGAATACGATTCGTGTTCAGCATTAAAATCGACTTAAGCTCGCGTTTCTCTCACAGGATAATAATAATAATAATAATATGGAATAATCGAATTAGCGCCTTCTCCGTTTCCGCGTAGGTTATTATTAAAATTATTTATTTATATCACCATGAATTATATAATCAAATTTATATTGTAATTTGTTAATAATAACTTCAGTGAATGTTTAGATAAATAATAAATAAACATCGTAATGTAAACATTTTATTTACGACTTAAAAAAAATGTAAACGGAACAAATCTACGTAGAAATAACAAAAAAAAAACAGATATTTTAACGTGTTTCTAAATAATAGTTTTTCATAAAAAAAAAAGATAAAGAAAAAATGTATAAGAATTCGATATTAAATATTCCGATTCTAAGTATAATAATCATTTATGTACAATATTATCGATTTTCGTTTTATCACGCCTAAGGTTACATAATATTTTTAAATAGATAAGGCTTTATGTTGAAATTTGTACATTATTATATTGTTATAAAATTGAAAAATGATTGATCAATAAATTTAAAAGCACATAATACACGACAGAAACACTGGACGTCATAGTATTGTCGCTTTTGCTATTGTGACGATCGCCCGGTTATTAAAATAAATAACGTTTTAAAGTAAAAAAAAAATTAGAGAATTTTTTTTTCTATTGATAAAATCGTATTTCTCTATCAATACAACACAATTCGTTAAAATGGTCGATATATAATATCGAACCTTCTTGCGGAAAAAAAGTAACTCATCAACAGAACGGTACTGTTTCATTTTTATTCACTAGAAATGCGTTTCGAAAATCTTCTTACCCCAGCTCGACCGTATACGTGTTAGTATTTTTTATTTTGATAAATCGATTTTAATTCGTTTTAACGTAAAAACAAAGGAACAGCACATGCACAGTGTTTTGAAAAACGATTTTTAAACGCCGTATAAATACATCATTTAATTTCAACGAAAATAAATTTTTGAGATCCGAATTACAAAAACACATGACCAAAACGTACACGTTGCGACAATGTCAAACAGTTGAGTTTGTAATTTTATGAATATTTCCCTTGCTTGTAAAAAAACAATTTTTGAAAAAATTAAAAAAAATACGATTTCTAACTGGAATGTAACACACGTAACCCCTCGCACAAGAAAAATATGTTTACTCGGATAACGCAAAAATAGAAAATCAAATATGACCACTCTTAGAGTGCGTTAAATTCTCGTCCTTTTCTAAAACGAATTAAAAGAAAAATCAAATATTTTGTAGTTATAATTCATCTGAATCATGATATGTGCATAAGGTTCTAATCGTAAGTGAACGATCGATTATTGAGATGTCGATCGATTGTAAAATCAAAAATCTTCTTTCTATACGCGACAACGCGTACACCGAAATGACGGTCCGATAGGTGCGTTTAAAGACGTATTTTAAGAATAATCTAAACATGAACGAAATAGCCGCGAATGCTGCGGATATAAGCTAAAGCGAATTATTCGGGGGGTTTTTTTTCTTACGACATACGCGTGCCGATGAAAATCAATTCTTTTCCGCCGCGGAATGCCTTCGAATCGCATATTATGTCAGTTTATTCGCGTTTATCCACGAAAAACTCTCTTATATTATAGTGTTCTTATCGATACACCGGTCTCTCGTGCGTTGATGATATACGTGTTTTGCGCACGTTTTCTATTTCGCATCAAAAACGTATTTTTTCCACTGCACTATACGGCCGTTTTCCCATAATCTGTTGTTGGTTCCCGACGTGCCTCCTTTATAATCGCGTCTGGTCGCCGATAAAACTCCGTAGAGATCGAAGCCACCACAGCCGTGCGCAAAACGTCTCGGTCGTTTAGGCGGCGTTCTATCGTTTTCATACCGTCAATAATCGATTTCGGTCTCGTCTAATGGCTGGTGAACGGAAATTGCACGTAAGGCGAAGAAAAAAATTCAAAAAAAAAAAATCAAATTCACATTTTTTTTTTTAGTAATTTTCGTCCAAGCCCCCGTGGGATACGTATGGTCTTTTATTTTTGCCGTTCCGTCCGAATTGTTGTATAGTGTCGTTGCCAATTTGTCTCATCGACAAGCGGACGATATTTGATATTTCTCATTTCAATAATATTACATTATTGTTGAACAATTTATGCCGTTTATATTGCAGTTATACGCAATGTTACAAACAAAATAAACGCCCTAATATGTACTCTATAAAATGTTAGAATATGCCTGATAATGTATATGCCAATAAAAATATCGAAATACTCGCTAAAATATCGAAATATATAACTTATAATTCAGAAGTGGAGATCCGCGATATTGAGAAAATAAATTGATTTGTGTTTCGCAGTGCTCGGAACGCATTTGGAATTAAATCCAAGCACGGAAACAAGAAGTAACCTATTCTCCGTTTCTACAGATTAATTGAATTATTACAAATTAATGTCAAAGTGTGTACACTGCTTGTGTATACATCGGTACGCGGACATTGGTCTTGTGGCTACTGAATTCAGTCGACGTTCCTTTGTCAATCGTTATATCGAAATAGTAACGGTTTCGTTCATGACTTCATCATTGTAAAATTCTCGGTTCAAGCCAAGTAATTTTAAGTATTGTTGATGAAGATCAGATATCAACGTTTGCCTTCGTTTTTCTTTACGACTTTTCAAAATCGCAGTCGAATTTTTTTCCTAACCTCATAGACATATTTTTCGTCTCGCATTGACAACACCAAAGCTAACCAAAATCCATTAATAACTATGAACAGTAAAAGCAATCGAGAAGAAAACGTGAGTGTCAAAGATTTACGTCCTATGAAAAATAATGTCAATGTATTTTCGAATTTTTATTCGCCCTAACTGCACAGTTGAACTAATAAACTCGGGTTATTAAAACGTTAGAAGCCTGCAAATGGGATAACCGCGATCAGCAGGACTTTTTGAAAAAAAAAGAATTAGAGAACTAGAGTTTACGATATAATTTAAAATACAATATAAATTCAATGGTTCTGACGTATTACATTTCATTTAATGATTATATTTCTGTTACCATCTTATATAATACATGTGATTGAAATTGTCTATAACTCCTTATGAAGGACTTACAATATAAAATGAAATGAAATTTCTGAGTTAAATCTTTTCGACCCTGCAGCGTACGAATTGTTCTAGAGACGCTCCTAAATTACCAAATGAATCGTAAACGGAATTAAAAACAACTGTGTTTGAAACGTCGTTTATCATATAATTTATTTACAAATCATATGTGTTATATAAATTAAAAATTTTTTTTTTTTATTATTCAGTAATACGTATTTAACAAAAAAGAAACGAAGAAAGGACTAAAAACCCCAATCGTCTACCTTTTAGAAATAGAAATATTGTGTTTGCAGAAAAATAAAATTACGTTTCCGAGAAGTTTCGAGAAATTGAATTAAATAAAAGGAACGAATTTCTATGAACGTTTGCCTTCCGACCAATGGGGTATTCTTTGTATTTTAGTATTTTATATATATTTTTTTTTTCATTCGGAATGAAGCATAAGATAGTGAATCAATCAGACAGAAACTAATTAGATTCGATTGCATTTATTTACAGATATTGATTTATAATATAATGTCTACAAGTACGAATGAAAAAAAAAAAAAAACAATTATCAGTTGCGTGCGTAAATACATACGTACTCGATTCCGCGAGGAAAAAATCGGCGAGCTCGGCTTGATTATAATTTTGCCGTCTCTGCACAATTGTCGCAAGTACAATTTCCCAATGTGATAATACAAGTAAGAGAGAAAATTTCTGTCTGTTTTCCATCTTTATTGGCGAAATTAAACGAACTTGTTTTACCGTAATGTTAATCGGCAACGGGCGTCGGCACAGAGGTCGTTGTTTCGTTTTATCTTGTACGAGTTGTTGCGCGCTGTCGCTGTTTTGAGATTTGGAGATTTTCTCGTTTTACTGTAATTTGATGATGTGCATCAGTGGCGGATACAAGTAAATTTTAAGAATTAAATGTCACTCGGTATATTCGTGGCTCCGAAATTATTTGTATTATAATCAAAAGTTATGCATATTATGTCGGACAACGAGCGTATACCGGAATTGAACAAAAAGCGCTGCACAACGAATAGTGTAATTGGAAAAATAATCGCTAGGTTAAAAAAAAAAGTACGAAACGTCTAAACTCGTAAATTTTTAGAAACTTTTTGGATGTCAACTAGAAAGATTTTTAGAAAGATACTTCAAAAACGACTATCGTCGAGGAAATTGTAGGGAAAAAAAAGTGATTATTATTATAACTATATTATTTCTCGTGAAATCTTCATACCACAACGATGTCCATAATATATCTTGTAAATCCAACTTCTATAATAGATTTACAATAATTCTATAAAAAACCAACAGCACCGTATTTTATTTTTTCCATTTTAAGTGACTATTGTTTTTTTTTTCAAGACACCTGACACATTATAACATAACAAGAAGAAAAGAAAACTTTTAGATCTTTCCCATCGGCGCAATGACATTTGATCTGAGAGAAACATTCGAAAAACTATTTGCATTCAACTTGTTGAGTATTAATAATGCGCGAGTTTCTGCGAATAAAATTGGAATCTTTGAAAAAGTTTTGCGATACGATAGGAAAAATGTTGCAGCTGGATCATAACGTATGATCCATGATAACGATGTCTGATTGAAACGAGTATACGTGTCGGTCGTTTCCATGCATTTTTTATAACAGGATTTTTCCGAAAAACGCTACTAGAAAATTCTACACTATACTCGTATGTGTATTATAATTTATATATTTATAAATAGCTGCTGTTCGATAACCCGGCGTCGTCCGCGTTAAGATGCTCATGATAATACTAAGGAGATATTGAATATTATTGTATTGTACGTGTTTAAATTGATTTTAGAATATATCCGGTATGGCTATAATGCGGTACAAGTCATACAGTCCTTCAGTCTCTTTAAATCGACCAAATCGCGTATTGAGAAAAATTTCTACAAAAGTTTTTATAAAACCGAAATTGGTGACCACGGGAATCAATACTATTGCTCCGAGTAACCGACGGAGGAATCTTAAAAGACTTTACTTGACCTACGGCTTTCGGATAACGTTTTTGGCCTATTTCAGAAACGAAATTAGACAGACGCATTCGGTTCGACTGCGGGAAATTTCGTCCGTTGCCAAGTGACGGCAATTTTCTCCTCGTAATTGTGCCCACTTATAATTTCTTCGCGAAATACGTTTTGCGCACGTGTTGAAATTGTTAACACTCAAAAATAGTTCAAAATCGTTGGCCACGCGCAGTGTAATTTCGTGGTAATCGAAAAATCAAGAATGTGAAATGTTTTAAAGTGTTTCGTCTCTCTCGTCCCTGCACCGCACGGGATATTTTTCAAATTGTGCCCGAAACGACCCGAGTGAAAAAATAACTCCTCTACAAACGAGGGGGAAAAACACGCATTTCAGATGTTTTCGCACGACGCGTTATATTTATAAGAGTTTATATCGTATTATCGACTGTAAAAATGTTGTGAAACGAAACGATACGAATAGCGTGTGACAACCAAGTGCAGAAGAATGTATGAAAATTACAAAAATAAAAGCGCGAGTGTTGTGGATTCCGTCGTTTCGACGACTCGTGTTTTAACTTCGATAGAATGTCTTTGTAATTGTATTTGTTATTTCGAATATAAAAAGCCGTGTGCGATAAATGCGGTTGCGTATTTCAAAAACGATTCTGCAGCGTTGTTGCTTTTAATTACAATTAATGAATTCGATGAGAATAACATTTCGACGGTTTGAGGTTAAAGGAGTAGAACAGTGGGGGTGTTCTTTTTTTTATGAAATTCGCACATATATTATTATCAAACAATATATGTGTGTGAATTTCGCATATAATATATTATATGATTGTTGTTGTTATTATTATATGCGAATATATTTCAATTCGGAGTAATTGTCGATTTTTTTAATACAGAGAGAAAAAAATTATGACAAATTGATAGGTATGTAATTTAAAACGTTGAACGCTCAGAAAGAATATTTGTCCGATCAAAACGTATACGAATTTTTGACTATATACAGGTGTGAACGCGGGAATCGCTAAAGCAGGGACACGACTATTTTACATCGTGTTATGGATTTTAATGGAAAAAACAAAACGTTTTATAATTGTGACTTATAATAAACAAAAATTTTTTTTTTTTGTTTCTAAACGAAAACTCGAATTGGATTCTCGGTGCTTAAACTTTGAATCGTAGTGGGCGGACGTGACGCTATTTCCGTCACCGCTTCAACACTCCTCCTCTCCCTCGCGTAAACTATTAAACGCTCTATTAGTCCGCGCAATTGATTTATATCAAAAAATTGTATTATTGGCCGATCACCGTTCGATCGTGTCGCGAGAGGTCGACGGGTCGCACGCTGTGAACTAACGTCCTAAAACAACAATGTGTGCTCTGGCGCGTGTGTATTTTCACTGTAATTTAACGATTTTTGGCTTTTATCATAATAGTAATTAATCATAATACACTTCAAATGTTTACACGGACAAACGCGCGCTTTACAATAACGCGTATACGCTATATACGTCGACCGAACGTTCGTCAGACCGCAAAGTGTCGGCCAGTCAAAATATTATCGAATTTTAGTTAAAATAACAATATAACGGCGCATTATAATATAATAGCTGACACTCGAGCGACAGTTTCAGACGTTTTTATGTAATATTACCAAGTGTTATACGTGTTTCGCGCATAAACTTTGCCGACAACCCCTCACGCGATAGTGGAAAATCGTCACAATATTATTCGTCACGAATTCGTAGAGTCCTTTTATTATTATTATTATTATTTATTTTTTTTTTTTCAAATTGATTGTACGGGTAGCTTCGTGAAGCTCAATATCGTCGTTGACGAACGCTAAAAACGTCTTCTTTACGGCCTAAATCCAGTTGTAGAAGTGTGAGAGGTGTCGTCTCCCCCTTGTTTTCGATTAACCGTATATCAATCATTCCACTTATTTGCGTTCAACACTATTCGTCTCGCTTCGATTTTCAATACAGTTTTCAAACGTTTTGTTGATCTAGAGAATCGAGCGTGAAAATAACAAAAAAAAAAAAAAAACCGTATATAATAATAAGTCACAGTCGCGGATAACGATCGCTACACGTTGACGTATATTTTATTCGTACGCGTTACGCGCGCATTATTTACCGTACCGGTTGTTTAACGCCTACGGAATTTAATCCGCGATGTTAAAAGTCTTAGCGAAAAACTGATTTTGAAGAGAAAATGTTCTAGAAATTGATAAACGCTATCTCGTCGACGGTGGCAGTGATGGATTTATGTTTAAACGGCGAACAAAACAGTGGGAAAAATACTTCGAAAGTACACACACACACATACACACGTTTATAAATTCCGCGGATGCGATTTCGCGTTTACAAAAATTCTGAAAGTAATAATAACGCGACGATGACAACAACGGCGCGAGGATTTCCTGTGAAAACGTGCGTATATATTAAAATACGTACAGGTACTCCGTAGGGATTTTATGGAATAAACTTTTCGCAAACATGCGTACATACATATATTGATGAAAATGTCAATGATAAATGTATTATCCGAATGAAAATGTAGAAGGATTTTCGGCGCGAGAGAAAAGTCGACGAAATCCGTTGCCATATTCGTTTAGACGTTTCCGTTGAAATTCAAATTATTCGAAAAGAAAAAGAAAATAGTTAAATGTAGTATAATTTAAAAACTTATAGAACATATTACTATACAATAATTGTGCATCAATCGAAGACGTTCTAAACACTTTCCAGACGCAGAATCATTTGTTTGTTCTATTTTAACGTTAAACAGTACGGGAAGAATTCGGTTCACTTGAAAAATGTTTTTTTCTGTCAAATTAGTATATGTTTTTTTCTTTTACTCTCGAAATATTGAAATGTATACAATCCTTGTGCGCTAATCGTTTTATCGTTTCTACAAAATGGCTGCTGTACAGTATATGTGTTAACTCAATATCGTGTCGATTTTATTTTTTGTTATCATTATCAAAGACCTTTCTCATCATTCACTCTTCAGATAACTTCCAAGATGATTTTTCTCAATCTCGATACGCAAACAAAATGTATTTCTCTGAAATCACTTACGATCGACCATTTTTCGAAATCGCGGATTAACCATCCACGAACAAATTCCGTCGTCTTTTGTCAACCACGAATGACGAAAACTGTTATTTCAGTGAATGTCACAAAAATAATACAATCGTAATATCGATTTATTTCTAGTACATTTTCGCCGTTATACGCGCGTACTTGATAAAACCGTTTTATTGTCCGCTATCCTCTAATTGAATATTGTCTCCGCAAAGGCGAGGCCCGGTTAAATCATCGTTTTTCTCGATCAAAAACATCGGACGATTCAACACTTATTCATTACGTTCAAAGAACGTACTCACAGCAGTTATAAAATATACGGAAGATATTACGAACATCACTGTTCGTTATCCGTTCATCGGATTCATACAACGAATTTTCACAAATAATAAGAACAATGAACGTCAAAAATATTAAAAATAAAATAAAAAGGCCGTATATATATATATACGGGAGAGTAATCATAAACGCCGTGTCCGTTCGGGGCGTTCCGACCGAATAGAGCAGATCAAAGCGTGTACTCGGACATCAGTTCAGCCCATTATACTGGGTATTCGAATTTCGATATTATTTCGAAACACGATTAAAAAACGCTTTAAACGTATTGCTATTTTTTTTTTTTTTTTTTGACACGCGAAAAAGAGCGAATACTAAAAGCGAGACTCGACAGTTTTCAACGTTTTTATTTTTATTTGTATACACAACGTGATCAGATTAAAATTGGATTATCGCCGCTCGCATTGCAATATGGATATTATACGTAATACCAACTACGATAAGTCTTTCGGCGACAAACAGACGCGAATGAGGACAATGTGCGTATACCTTGCAAAGCAGCACACGTAATGGAAATATTATAATATAGTGTACGCATACGATAACATTATTGCCACATCCGATTCCGCGTGTGGTCGATAGCTGCAATAATAGAATTCGTCTACAATACGAGTGGTAAGTACGTCATTGTTTTACTCTTTGCGCACGTTACTCTGCGTAATTACGCTCGGAAACTGTGGCGGATCGATCGTCGTCTACGCGCGTACACAGTACATCATCGTGTGTGATATTAATATTAACGCGAATGATATTAATTGGTTTTTAATATTTTAAACTCCACGTCACGTTATAGGCGTTATAATAACAACGGATCGGAATTTATGACATCAAAAAGTATGCGTTACGATATTATCGAAACATTTTTTTTTTTTAAATACGCGCCATAAAAAGAGAGTGTCGTCAAATAACGCGAGAAATTTCGTTTTATTTATGAACTATACTATTGTTACAATAAACGCTGCCGAGGTATTATTTAATATCTAAAAATCGATTCTAATAATCTAATATCATTGTACGTGTTTTTTTTTTTTTTTTTTAAATACCTTCTTACGATGGTTACGAGATTTATAAAAAAACACGAAAAACGTTTAATTTAACTCGCCGGAGAAGAAAAAAAAAAAGCACCAAAAACCGTGAAAATAGCATTAAAAGTCTAAAACGCTTGTGTATTAAATGGTATAAAAATGTTATCTCCTATTTTAATGTGCGTTTAGTAATAACCAGTGAACGCGAATGGAGGAATCCGAGCTCCGGTATTATAACGCGTAACGCGAAACAGAAGAACCTTATGAATAAATCCTTTTATTTCGAACGTTATTTAAACGCGTCTGTCTAAAATAATATATTATTTCCTAGTCGATTCGCGTGGTGTAAACTACAATAAAACGTGAGATTCTCTCTAAAAAGAAAATTCATTACCGTAAACCTATAGATGATTTTTTTTTTTTGTTTTTTTTTTACGAAATTCAGAATATATTGTTAGAAAGTTCGAAAACCCGTTACATTAAAGTACGTCCCGCGATTTTATTTTATTTCCTTAAATAGTCGCGCGCGTTACTTTAACGTTTGGTGGTGGTATTTATCGTAAAACGGGGAAAAAAACACGTCGTCCTTGTTAGATTGTTCGTTTTGGTCACAATTTGAACTATTCGACTATTTGACCCTCGGACGCTCTGGTTTGTACACTCCGCTATAGCCGTACAAAAATTGACGAAAATCAATTGTGGTTTAATTCGTAAAACGCGTATTGTACACCTCTGAAAACGAATTACGCGTTATTAAAGTCGGTTAATTTCCTTTGAAAAAAGGCGGATTTTTTTTTTTTTTTATTCCTTGTCAATTTGGTCTTTTCTCGGTACACGTAACCGCGTTTGAATTTGTTTCGCGTCGAATAAAACAATCGCGTTTTACGAATTACGTTCGGCGCAAACGCCGCAGCGCCGATAGACCGCTGTACGCGCGGGCGAATTTAATTCACGTTTCATTGCGATTTCCGACGAAATTCTCTGCAACGCGCGTTATGGAAAACGTCATTAATTATATTATATTATTACGAAAACTACAATACGACATGTCCCCCCCGGGCGTATACACAGGACACGATTATTCCGCCGAGTATATATTTTAATTCCGCTGTGTGTGTATTTATTTTTTTTCCTCGTACGTTTTCAAAAAAAAAAAAACAAACTCCGTTTCAATTGTAAAACCGTCCGGCTGATTTTCAAGCGTTCAATTGTGTCCTCCCCGCAAGACTGCGGAATTTTTACGGAAAAATAAACGCGAAAATTCTGCAAAAAAAAAAAAATCGATACGGAAACGGATTCACCGCCCGTCATAATAGTGGCACGGTATAATAACCAATCGTACAAGTCTAAAGATTTTTTTTTTTTATTCTTCATAATATCCGTTTGAAAGTTTACACACTGTAAATTTATATTTTTCGAAAAACATTTTTTTTCTCAAAATAATTTTAAAATAACATACCGAATTGATTTGTATAATCTTATACGTACAGTGTAAAATACCCGCCGATCTGATATCAAAATGAAACACCCGTGAAAGAATAGTTTAGATTTTGTTTAATTTACTCATTTTTTATTATGGTAATTATGGACTTTTATGGCTTTACACGAATCCGTCGAGTACAACGAATTTTATTTGTTGACCAGTCGAATAAGGTGTTCGAATTTTACTATATTTAATTAAATTTTTTCTCTCTCTCTCTCTCTCCCTAGTCAATCGACGACGCCAGGAGGACTGCGTGAACACTGCATCCCTGATATTTTAATTTTATTCAATCAACATTGATCCAACGTAATGCAAAAAATATTCAGTGGTTTTTTTTTTTTTTTTAATAATACATTTTTCCCTCCCCCTCCTCGTATTAAAATTCAACGTTCTGTCAAAAATTCAATTATAATATTTGATGTCAATTTTTCCGCGAGCAAACACATTTGTATTTGCATGATTTATAACTCACTGCCGATCGTATATGCATCAAAATTTCAATGTTGACTTATAAACGTAGTTGCGATAACTTTTTGCCTTCTGGGTATTATTTTTATATATATATATTGTAAACGTGTGTATACGTAATACCGTGAGGCATACGATATCGATCATACGAGGTAATATAAAATTATCGGGCTTTATATAATAATTTTATTATTATTATTAATGAATTCTTATTGTTAAAAAAAAAAACAAAAACACAATCGTCTGAATGACGATTAGTTCTTCTTGTGTTTCTATCGTTTTGATGTTTTCAAAGGTGTATTATAAGTGATATTCAAAGTCATGCGGTATTGAAAACAAGAAAGTACGCGCATTGAACAAGAAAATAACTATACAATGCGTGTTTTGAAAAAAAAACTCGCGCAATATACTTTTTAACAACAACAATTATTATTATACGCTAAACTTATCCTCAGAAAGTGAATATTCCTATATTTTAAAAAACCATTCGGACGAGTGATGTAATTTATTTGGTATCGTCGTATTACAATTTTCATACTCTTAATTTTTTTTTTCTCTTTCACAAAAACACTACAATATGGACGTCGAATTAAAATATCGGTTTTTTTTATTATTATTATTTATTTGTTACTTTAATTCGTTATAGTATTTCTGTTACTCGTAGAAGATCTAACTGAATAAGTTAATTGAGAAACAACGAGTAGGGCGTTTTTTTGTTTCTCAAGGAACTTGGAAATTTTTTTTTTTTTAGAAAATTGAATTGCGCGTTCACGATGCCGTTTTTCACGAAACGTTCGGCTGTAATTGCTGTATTCAATAATAACGTCGTTTTATACGAGGGAATGGATACGGTTATTTTAGCATTTATTTCCGACATTTAATCGAAAACGATAATGTAATCAATTATTTAAAAATATATCATTGCGTATTACCTTGCATATTATGTAATACGGTTTTATGAATTCGAATCCGAAATTCAACTGCGTACGAACATATATTTATACCACCGTAAGCCACACGCGCGAATCGAAATGTGTTCGGAGAACAAAAAAAAAAAACGGTTTTGTACGTTCTAAAATATATATTATACTTAATCGATTTGTTTAATCGATTCCGTTTAATTGCATTTATATTTATGTAATACGTAAATATTATATAATGCGAGTCGTTTAAAAATATTTAATACATTTTAAATGATATTTCACGTTGAAAATACGCGTCGTTAAACGCACTCGTTTCTATTATATTGTGCGTATATTTATACGAATGCAAAATTGGTCGAACGGGTCCTTTGTACATTTTTTAACGACTTTTCGGGAAAAAGACACACACAAAAAAAAAAAAAACACTTTTCCTTGTAACTAATTTGCATTTAAAGGCCAATAATCGTAATTACTGTTAATACAACGTTACGATACAAAAAAAAACTTTTTATTTCCATTAATTTTTTCCTATAAATAGCCAGTGACATAAAATGGACATCGAACGATCTTTTTAATAAACTTTAATATTTTACAACGTTCCGATAAAAATAAAGGAATATTAATAAATAGATTACGAGAAAAAAAAAACACAGAAACGATATTTTTTTCATTAAAATTACACAAGTGTGTTGCAACATTGCCGTTGATTAACAATTGAACACTGTTCGTAAAACAAATTAGAAATCATAATTTCTCATTTGCTTTAACTCGCGAATAGCAATACATTTATCTTAATGAATAATATTTTAAAAATTAACGCTGAAATAAAAAAAACGGTAGTATTTGTTTTTTTCAAATTCAATTAACAAAACATAAAAAAAATAAATACCGTTTGGTTTTGTCAGTATTCGAAATGAAAAATGTTATTATAAAGTCAACGTTTATGACACTAAGACGTAGTACGTATTTTATACGGCATAAGTTTTTTAATATTCGGTAGTTTAACAATTTTTTCCACGGAAACTTTTCCATTCGGATACAATATTTAAACAATCGGTCGTCCAACTTTTTTATTTGATGTATTTTATCGATTTCAAACTACTGTTTTTCTTTTTTTGTTCTCTTTCCATTTTTGTTCTACTTATTACCTCGTTCATGTCGTCATTTACACACGAATTTTGTTCCATATTCGCGGAAAATATTAGTTTTAATTAATCGTGAACGTGAGAATAATAATCGATAAAAAACACCGTTTTGGCCAAACGAAATTTTAAGTCTCATTAAAACGTCATAATTACGCGTAATACAATATTGTAAATCTGCAAAATGACTATACGTTTATAAAATATTGTTTCGCGAATTAAATACGGTTAAAATTTAGAAGAACGCGTTACAAATGCGAATTACACATTTCTGTTCTTTTTTGCACAAACTATTTTCTGTTTACTGTCACGGGGGAGTTTTCAATGTAATAATCAAAGGTTAGGTTTGTGAATGTTTTTATTTAAGAATACCGGTATTCGAGAGTACAATTATTTAATTTTTTAATTTTATTTTAGTTAAGTAGTGGAATGTTCACGTTTGAAAATTTCAAAACGGACGATAAATAAAAAAAATTTCTTGAGCTCTTTTTTAAGGACTACTCGAGTACCAATATCATTAAAATATTTTATTTCAACTTCGGTCGCGTTTCTGTCGTGATATTCTTTGAAGAATTCGTCGAGCTTTACATTACAAACGTATTTACAATAATGCGTTCCTATATAACATTTTGTACTCGAATACCGCATTTAATAATAATAATAATAATAATAATAATAATTCTGTGTTGAACGCACAGTGTTCATTTATAAGAATGCGACATCAGAGGTCGACGCTTTTATATAATATTGGTACCGTTCGATACGTGCGCACGTGTCAATTTGAGAATAATTTATTTTTTCTACAATTCCCCCGTATTTCTTTTGATAATAACGAAAGTGTACAATAAATCAATTCAATAGTTTCTATACGTTGACGATATATTATATTTATCGGTTCCTACGGGGATTTAAAACGATTGCGCAATAATTGTGCACTGAAAAATTATTAAAATCGTTGTAGAAAAAAAAAAAAATAATAATAATAATAACAACAATTATCGCAGAATTATACACGTGTCGAAAACACGATTACAATAGACAATTTTAAAAAGTCTCGATGGGATTGCGATGAAAACAATAATATTGTAATAATCAAAAAAAAAAAAAAGAGAGAGAGAGAGAAAATTGAGAAAAGGGAACGTGCGCGCGTTGACGTTTAAATCCGCGAATTTCCGTTACCTCATACCTTTGGTTATTGCCTTAATCCATTTGACGGAAGGAGAGTCGTAAAGAGAATTGATCAGGAAGATACAAATACAAAAAAAAAAAAAGGATAATAACTATAGAATAGGTTTAGGACACTCACGCGACGTACACTGTGCCGGTGTACTCGCAAACCGAATGAAGAAAAGCGTATGGAAAAAGCAAAAGCAAAAAAAAAAAAATATATATATATATATAGAAATACTTTAGACGTCGGGAACGCCGTTTTCGCAAATAACGAGGACGACGACAGAAATAAGAGGAAAAAAGACTAAAAACACGGCAATTTAACGATAACGATGATTAAAAGCACTCGCATGTACCGTAATGTCCGGACTCGAACAAATCGTCGTTCGTTAGAGAGTCACTTCTACCGCGTAACGACTCGCTGCTTTTCAGTGTTTTAAAATGTGAAAAACGTCTATTTAACGTCACATAATAATAGTCCTTCCGGGATGTCATACGACTATTGGTTTCTGACACGATTTTGTTCGTTACAAATTAACATTTTTTTATTTTCACACTCTGACGCGATTTCACGTTCGTCTCGATATAATATATTGACTTTATTCGACGTGCAACTCGTATAAATTCGAGGTGTGTTTTTTTTCCTTGGCTTTACGAACGAAGAATTCGGACAGGATGTTTTACTTATTTTCCCTAACGTCATTCGATTTCGAATGCATGAAACGAGATCATGAAAATAAATTCCATTGCACGATAGAGATTATTTTTAATAACCATAAATTGTGAGTTTATATGTATAGATAAAAAAAAAAGTTATACACGTGTGTGTGTATGATTCCATTTTTTTTTTTTTTTTTTACTCAGACACTTTAATGCGTGCGAGTGTTTTCACACAGTTTTATTCCATACGCAGTATTAAAATAAATACATATACGTAAATGAATAATTCGAAAAGTATACACTGCAGTTATAGTAACATAAAATATGGACGTCGATTATTATTCGTGTGTGTGTGTGTATATTACAGCGGTTTTTATTCATCGTTGTTTTGTATCATTACGATGTATTTGATTTGTCGGTAAAATCCCACTGGTCTTTGCGGTTTATTTTGATATAAATTCGCAGTTCGTCAGTAATCATAAATTCATTCGGTACGGGGGAAAAAAAATAGAACTACGAGACTTTTATATATTATATGGTTTTATAAATTTTTTTTTTTTTTTTTTTGTTCATGCATAATTTATATATTCTTTTACACTGTCATTCGAAACATTCGTTTTCCGTATGAAATACGCGAATTACGAGATTTTAAATTATCGAGATCAATCAATCAACGAAGTGATTCTTATGGAAACACGAAATTTCTTAACGCGGGAATTTCTTTCGAACGGGGTTTCGATTTTATTCGAAAGTAAAATGTGAATTCACCGGTCCGAAACGTTAATTTTTCGCGAATTGTACACACAGAAAATATAATGAAATCAATATTTTGAACAGGGTCATTTATTGTTTTTATTCTGACAAATTTCAGTCACGCTAATCTAACGGATACGTCGAGTGTGTTGTTTTCGCGTTGGCATAGGTATATAAGACTCTATTTTCCGTTACTTAGTTTCCACTTGTGTGCGCGTTTAAACGCACTGCAGCGAACGAACAAACGAATGAAATCTTAAAATTATTAACGAACATAATTTGTTTATTTTGTTTATAATAAGGTTTTAATATAATATTAATTGGGAAAACGTAGGAGGTTTGCGCGTAATACTCGTAGTATTTATTTACTGCAATCGATGTATGTACTTCTACTTCGATATCGAATTCAATATTGGTTTTAGTTTTTCAAATTTAAGTTTCTTTTCGACGATTCTTTCAGAGTCGTCTAACTTTTCCGTTGCATCATTTCTACTTTTTTTTTTTTTGATATTTCGTGACCATATCGCACTATAGGTCCGACACGATTCCCTAAGGAACAATATTGCCTCTTATTGTTTTCAGCGAGTTTAAGAAAATTGTCAAAATTAATTGTATACATATATAGGAGGTATATGATTTAACAAAAACATTTATCAAAATATCCGTTTGATTAGTTTTGTGGATTGTACCATGACGTGTAATGCGAACGAATGGTATTGTAACTAATAGAAATCAATAAAACTGACTGTATACGGTATAAAGGAAATGACGAATTGTCTGAATATTCTCAAACGATACGGTAATTGTCCAACGTCTGTTCACTCATCGGGTACCGTTGTATTATTTTCTTATAAATATTTTTTATCGCTCAAAGAGCCGTTGTTAATCGTTTAATTTAATTGTTTTTTCCCCCATTAAAAAGACATCGAAATGTCTATGTTTTAAATAATCGATAAAATGTATAATCGCATAGAATAGGCAGCCGTTCGTGACGGAAGAGGCAAAAGTTACAATTCACAAAATTGTAGAGTTTTTAAGCTAAAAAACGAATTATAACGACCGATACAGCAGCTTAATATACTCGGAATTTGCGAGATAATATTATGTCGGATTCCCCGATATTGCATGATTTTGTCCGCGCACCACAGTCTAAAAGAAGATCCCGTTATTCATCGAATCGACAGTAAAAACTCCATCATTTATATAACCATATTCATTTTTTTTTCTATTCAAATTTAACGTCGGATACGACGTTTGAAAACATCTTTTTAACCGCGGAGTTTTTTTTCTCCTTTTCTTCTTTTGCGCGATCGTTTCTAGATTGAATATGTCAGTTATCTATAGAGTTATTTTTATTAATGAAAAATGTCTACGCGTTTATGTATTTCGACGTGGAAAATATCGCGGAGCTGGTCTTATTGTGTTATTGAACGATGTTTATACCTTTAAAAAATGCGCCTGTACCAGCCAAACTACTCTGCTAAAAGCTTTTGAGCCGCGAAATTTAAAAAAAAACTACGTACAAATGTGCGTATTTCGATAAATACACTATTGTCGGCCGTTGATAAAAAGCGGTATCGTTGAGTAGAGCCGCGCAACAAAAGTGTATCTTTATTATAATATAATGTACGGTGTAATAAAGTTATTTTTTAGACAAATTAATCGATACCGTGCGATACAGTGTGAAGCACTTCATTAAGTATAGCGAAAACGTTAAGGGAGTCGGAAGCAGTCGCAGTGTAGACGGCGAAAGGGGCGGACGGTGGGCACTATAAATTTCAGAAATATTTTCAAACATGTAATTTGTTTTATCCGATACTTTTCGAAAAAAGTATTTGAGTAATAATAATAATAATAATAATAATAATAATAATAATAATAATAATAATAATAATAATAATAATAATAATAATAATAATAATAATAATAATAATAATAATAATAATAATAATAATAATAATAATAATAATAATAATAATAATAATAATAATAAAGAAAAAGTTAATGCACGTAACGATAGTAAATGACATAATTTTCAAAACGGTCTATAAATATTATCGTTGAGTGATATGAAAAAAAAAAAATAGCGAAAATTCGAAACACAATTTTTCTTCTTTAAATCTTGGTATAGTCTTGACGGGGCTGGGCTCCGATGACAAACAAACGCGTTGTATATCGCGTGTAATATAATATATGTAATACGTATATATAGTAGTGATGGTCAGTGCGAGGAGAGAATACGCCGTCATTGTTATTATTTTCAATTTTGTTGTAACAAAGAAACTTATGAAACTCAAGAGGGCGAAATGATGAATATATATATATATATATATTATTTCGCGAGGAAGATCGTTATTTATTTATTTTACAACAACGCGCCATATGACCATAAACCGTGGTACGAAATATTTTCCTTTCCAAAATGATGATGAGGGTATACGCGTTGTTATTATACATCAGTTTTATAACAAACTTTCATTCATATAAATTCTATATGTATAATATATATA
This sequence comes from Chaetogeoica ovagalla, assembly GCA_032441825.1. Taxonomy (NCBI): domain Eukaryota; kingdom Metazoa; phylum Arthropoda; class Insecta; order Hemiptera; family Aphididae; genus Chaetogeoica; species Chaetogeoica ovagalla. The sequence goes on along the minus strand of CM063732.1, from coordinate 3,447,904 downwards.
TATATAGATAAGATATAAGCGCGAAATAGCTGGTTTAGTCTGACCACCGAGAAAGAAAATTGCGTATTATTTTTAACGAATACAACTACAGGTTTTTTTTATATCAAACGGTGTATGACTTACGTTGAATTTACAACTAAGTAAATAAGAATAGAAATAATAATTGGTTACCGAATTAAAAAAAAAAAAAAAAAAAAAAAATGTTGCGTTTTATTCTTCTTAAATGCTATTAAAGCGAATACATACATCCGTTGATCTCTCTTTAACGCTCTGCTTTCGCGCTGAAATACCCGTTACGCTCAACCGGTTCAATGTCGCGTTTTACCTATGAACGTCTTCCTCGGCATTTTCACCATCATCCTCAAAGCAAAATATTCCCGCGCACAACTTTTTTCTGTCCTTTGAGCTAAGATTTTTCCCCGTAAGCAGTGGTCTACTTTGAATCATACTGCTCAGTTCAAAGGCGCTCTGAATTGCTTTTGCGAATTCGTTTTCGGATTACTTTCCGTGTTAGACTCCAGCTGTGTAGATTAGATATTTTCCATGGATAATGATAAAAAAAAAATTATTTTTAAAAAGAAATGTTTTATCTCAGTCGGTGGGTAAATTTACAAGGAAACAACACCAAATAGTATTCGACCGTTACAATCGATGTCATCGTAAAAACGCGAATAAACCGACGAAATGACATCGGGAAAATTCCGAAAACGGATTTCGCCTATTTAAACGCGTCCGTCTCGGTGATACTCGTACACATCTCACTCGCGCGATTTGTGACGTCTCGTTCTCCCAAAGTATTTTACGAAGTTTTATACGGATCGGCGCGTGGTATACATAAATATATAATATTATATTATAATACCAGTGTGTTGAGATGGCAAAGTTTATGTGTATATATATATATACACACACACTAGTTTATTCACAAACGCTAACTTTCTATCTGCGATAGTTCACGTCTTACGTTATATATATTTAATGAATCGAGATTGAATAAATTTATTGCCGAGCGTGTGTCAAAGATTGTTTTAAGCCATAACCTACCTACCCGATTCGTTTAAACGACACAAATCACTGTTAATTTAGTCGAGTGTAACTTTATTTTATACGCATACGTAGTGTGTACACAGGTGCGGGATAAAATTTTGATCTTAAGGAAAAGAGTTAAATTTACACTGATATTTGCGCGTTGTTACGCGAAAATAAAATCATCGTATTTACGCGATTTTCACACGGTTTTTCGATTATTCTATTATCTTATTCGATAGAATTTTCGTCTTGCAGTTTAGTTTAAATAAAAATAACACCCGGAGCGAAATAACTTTGTCGAATTTATGCTGCATACCTCTAATATTTGTTTAAAACGGTTTATTAATATTATTATTATTATTATTATACGTTCAGAACGTGTAGTACAAGAGCATTTTTCTGGTAAATTAATTACGTTAAATTCTATACGGAATACTTACTTTGGGCGTTGTTAGTTTTACGTTATTCGTAAATAATTATTTCGTATCGAATCCAAAACATATTAAAAGGTTAATTTGTGAAAGTTTACACGTCTTTTGGAGAAAGGCCAAAAAATAAAAATACATCCGTTCCGTAGTGAATACGTTTTTGGAAATCGAATTTACGATAAAATGCCGTTGAATCGAAGAAAAATTTAATTCCCATGCGTCTCATTAATTGTTCATCAAAATAATAATAATACGAACTGTTCAAATATGATTTCATTTCGACTAATCTTGTATTTATAACTACAAAATAACGATGTGGATTTTTTTTTTTTATGTGCGACACGTAAAATATTAATTAGCGCTGCCGATGGTGAATTTTGAAAAAATATCGCTTACGGCGATATTATTTCATTAAATAATTTTAAATAATGCGTATTATAAGAACCCGCGCGAATTATTTCTATTTTTTTACTTTAAAATCAAAATCGTCTATATTAGAACAAAAAAATCATTAATTTTCAATGACGATTTAAATAAATCCGTGTTTTAGTATTTTCGGTAATACTTGGCAATAAAAATGATAAATAAACCACTTGATATGCAGGAATAGTTATAAAATATATATATATATTAATATAATGTAAATGATATTTCCAGTAATATTTAACTCCAAACGCACTTTTATCGTAGAAGCTTTTTTTATTATTTTTTTTTCTTTACACTCCGTTTTTATGTAAAACGTTTAATAATTAATTGCTCCGTTAATTTACCATCGAGTGTCCGTGGATAATAATAATAATTACTGGTCGATTTCACTCGGCGGTAAAACTTATTTTTCTTTCAAACGACCGCAAAAGTATATTTATCGATATTGCGTGTTAAGTGCACGAGAGGGTTAATGTCAATTATTTTATATTTAAACGTATCGGCGTGTATTCTACTCTAATTTAATTTTTAAATTCGTAAGAAGAAAAAAAACGCCGTTTATTCGTCAATTTATTATGCCATTTAAGTGTGTTACGCGGCGTATATCGGTACACGATTTGTGTTATATAATCATAGCCGTTTATTTATTCACGGTGTTTGAGTTAACATAATAATGTTGAAACGGCTTTGGATAAAAAAAAAAATATATATATTAATACTCTTATATAATAACGTGGAAGCGTATGTGTATTAAAATACGTGTAGATATATGTACCAATATGTTATATAAACATAAATTTAAGTACACGTTATTAATCTAATACGAAATAATCCTTTTTTATACGTAAAGTAAATTCATTCGTCTCGTGCTCTTGCCATTTTCACGTTAAACCCACACCATACACTTTTCATTCAATTTACACGAGCGTACGTCTATAATATGTACGCTCGTTTCCATTTTCTTCTTTAAAAGTTGTATTTTTTTTTTTTATATAAATAAATAATAATTTAAAATATTAAAACGTATAAAGTACTTTTTCATCGAGGGGCAAATAATTTTAATTCGCAACAATATTATCATGAGTGTCGAGTTTTTTTTTCTCTATATTTTATAATAATAGGAAATTTTGAAACAAGTCTCTAATTTCTAACTATTTTCTGATATGTTTTGTCACGTTTTCGACATTGAAGATAAGATTAACGCAATAACGTGTTAAATTAATAAATACTAACACACGTAAATATAATTATATACTCGTATAAGAAAAATTACTTTTTTTTTTTTGTTTGTTGAATTTATTAAAACTTACGTGGACGTCGTCTGACGTTTCGGAAACGTTGCAGATTCATTGATTGTATACGAAAATTCAGGCCAATAATTTGTTTTAATTGTTTTTAAAATTTTTCTATCAAATTTAAATTCGAAATATTATAAAAAAATCTCGATGTCGTATTGACAAATCAAATAGTTCTTAATTAGTTTAAAATAATTAATTGTAATCAGCGTATTTAAATTGATATTTGCAATTATCTTCTCCTCCGAAAGGCTATCAATTCATCAATTTAATATATTATCCTCCGTTCCTACACTGGAAGGTAATTATTGATAAATAAGTTGGAGTAGTGTACAAAAAAAAAAATAATAATAACAATATTAATAGCTAACAAAAAAAAAGAGAAAAAAATTATTTTACTTTTTTAATCCATTTAAAATGATATATTTTTACGTTAAGAAAACGTAAATGAATGACATTTTTGTAAAATCGCCGCTGTTTTATTTTGTTATCATAAATATCGCGATGAATTGATATCACGAAAACCACTCTTCTCAATTACGGTGAGGGGGTGGTAGGTTTGAATATTTGAATTCAGTTTTTTACTAAGGTTTACATATAATTGAATTAAAATTTCCATTACAGTATTCGTTATTGATTTTATGCGCTTACAACACGGAATTCTCGAATGCAAAACGTTTATTGTACCTCAGACAATTTTTTTTAGTCCTGCTCTCACAGTAAAATATCTTGTGTCGTACGGTAATATAATTAAAGGTTGAAAAGTTTTTGCATAGGAGCATTAACCACGATTAAATGGAAGTGTTTTCAAAATTCGTGGTTTTACCTGTCGAAAAGTTTTCGTCCAAATATTATTGTTAGAATTTTAAATGCAAAAAGTTAAATTGTAAGACTCTCGTATAATATTATGTTAAACGTTATAAATTCGTATAGAACACAACGAGTTGAGGTTCGAATTTCCAGTATACGTACGAAGACTACGCGTGTGTGCTTAATAATCAAGTCTCGAAACATTAATATATAAATGTATTAAAAAAAACCACTCAAATTATATGTAAAAATATGCTATGAAAACCAAAAATTGAACAACATATTTTTTCCTATAGAATTTATAAAATAAAATATTTCAATTCACAAATGATAGACTGTTTGCGTCTTTGGAATTCGTTTAATTACATCGAATACGCGTTGCCAGAGGAATTTGCCGTCAGGAGGAATTTTGCGAATTTGCAAATCCTTAAGGCCACAGGGGAGGATTTAAATTAATTATTGTTAACAAAAACGCAAACTATCGTACAATATGTTATAGAAGAGAGTAAATATTATTTGTAAAATTTGTTCATTTTTAATATTATATTCAATGTACAAAATCTCGAGGTTTCCTTTTTTTTTATTCCAATTCCTCGTAGACTTCTTTTGCCGTTAGTAGTAGCATCTACACACGAATTGCTAACGTTGTCAATTCAATGTCAATCGCGTCTAAAAACGCAGTCATATATTTTGTCTAAATGTAACAACAATTTTTAAAATCCTTCAAAATCGTTTTAACGGATGTTTTGCATCCAAGTCACTATCGTTCAACAGAGTATTTTTTATTAAAACAGCAGTACATTTTTTAGATACCACGCCCAACAGTTTACTTTTCATCACATAAATATCGCGAATCGTAGATTCGGCTAAATTTTTAAAATAAGCCGCACTATGAACGTAACATGACGTTTTGATTTCCTTTAAAGTGCCTCGCAATATTTAAAGTAAATGCCGTAAGTGCAGTCCATTCTATAATAATTTGGATCGTTAAACGGACAATTAGATATTTGACCAACTTAGATCGTTTGTATATAATATAATAGAATACACGATTTTCAGTACATCGATCTATCCGTCACCCATTCATAATATAATCGAAGTGTTTAGTCGATCGATTAAACTCGTGGATCCGTCTCTTACAAAGTATATTCGCAATACGTTTTTAAAAAAATGTATTCTAAAATTACAAAACGAATTTTTATCGATTTTTATCTATACAAATAAACGTAAATGTTTCGACAAGTTTCAGTAATTATTGTAAAATTGACTTTATGGTATAAAATATATTGACGTAATTTTTTTACGAAATTCTATTCGACATTCCATTTCGTATAAAACGTAAATAAACAATAACTGTTTATTTATTCTCATTTCGATTACATATTAATTAGTTATTCAAATAAACTATTCTGCGGGTAAGGCATAACTTTATTGTTTAATGTAAATCTTATATAATATGCCGGAGAAATCCGCCCAGTGGATATAGACGTAACTCGAGGAGTACCTGAATGAAATTACTTTTTTTTTCTCTTTCCCATTTGTATAAATCCAAACTTTAAATAATCTCGACTTTGGATAATACGCTATGCAAAAAAGAAAAGAAAAAAACGTAGAAGAACTTTTTAAAGATTTTTACTTTCTTCGTTTGTATAATTTATCTTCCTCCTTCTCTTTCGAAAATTCCACTTTAAAAGTCCTACATATTATACCGTACCTAACCATTTATACACTACCATGTAATACAGATGAATTTCGATTAGATCGCTTTTTATCTGCACATACCCGGGTAATATTTTTGCCGTTCAATGTCGGTTTATAATAATCGTGACAGTTTTACAGTTTATACACGGTTTATGAACTGTTAATTGAAAACAGTTGTTGTTCGATTTAAGCGTATCCGTTCAAATTTTAATTTGATATTAAAAAAAAAAAATAATAATAATAAATATTTTATGGTTCTAAGTCGGTGCTTCCGACACTGCACCGTGTTGAAAATGTATGATCGCATCAACGGAAATTAAACGTTTCAGACAAAATGTTTGAGCACGATGTTCAGTTCAGGGCAGGGACGATTATAAAATGATGTTTAAGGGGGACGAAAACGGAGTCAACTCTGCCAATGAAATATTCACATCGAAGAATAATAGGAGAAAAAAATTTTTTTTGAGAATTTATTAAGACGAAACGGAGATGTAGATAAAGTTGCGGACCGCTATTTATACGTGTTTTTCTGCGTGGCGGTCATCCACGCGGTCAGCTGTCCGTCTCGTTTTCCATCGTTACAGAATCTGATGATCCATTCCCCGTCGCTATTATATTTTACGCTATTATATTATATTATACGATACGGGCAGAGAAAAATATTCACATTCATTATACAAGTATTATAACATCAGTAGTATAAATGCGGTGATTTTTATTATATTTATATAAAACGAAATTTATTTGGATAGCGTTAAAGTCTACTTACCGATTATACGTCTATACGTAAATTAACTAAAACTGCAGCTGTTGATCGAAAACGGTTTACCACAGTTTCACGTTTATTGATATTTGATATGGGGATTTCTGTGGCGTTATCCAAAAGATTTGCGAAAAACTGTTTAATAAACCGTTCGAAAGCCTATAAAATGATAAATTGTTCGTTTCTCGAGTAAAGTCATGTTTTTTTCGCTTTATAAACGTTTTATAGTTAACATAACGATTATTTATATTTAACAATTGAAAAAAATACATATATATATATATATTGTAATTTAATGAGTTTAAAAAAAAATGATATTGCGTTATTCAATTGTGTACATTTACCCTTAAACGCCGTGTACACGGACAATATTATTTCTGTTCGTAGTCGTCGTGTGAATACGTGTCAAACATTATTGCGCATTGTAATTTTTAAATTTCTCTATACTTAATAATAATTGCCATTTTTTATATTTTATATAAATGATTATTTATTAAACGGAAACTGTGATTTGTGCGCGTCCCATACTCACATTTAACAATCGTAATATATAAAAAATTGTATTCTATTTGACACGTTTATTGCTTCTTCCAATAGTTTACAACTAAAAACAGTCGGAAAAAATCGCAAAAAAAAAGTACCTATGAAATTGTCAAATTTTCTACTTTCGGAAACGGTTAATTTTTGTATTTTTAAGTGTTCAAATACTAGCATATAAAATATTTGAACAATATTAATAAATTATATTACATCATCGTTGAAAAACTAGTTTTTAATACAACATATTAATCATTGCTTTCAATTAATGTAATTTCAATTAACTCTAAAATGTCCATCTCCTTTAGCTCACTTGAACAGAGATCAAATTATTTGACAAAAAATATTAAACGATTCAAATAATTTTTTTTTTCTTATTATATCCTATGTTTCAAATATGTTGCAATAGCTATATCGATGACCTATTTTCTATTATTCAATTTAGAAAAAAAACACTGTTCTCAACTTAACATTTCGCCATGTTAATATGTAATTCCGGAGGCACTGAGAAAGCGTGTGTTAATTTTTATTTTTTTTAATAAAATACAACAACAGGCGAATTTTATTGCAGAATGAACCATTAATAATCGTAAGGTAGTTGAACACAAGTGACACAATTTTATTTAATATGAGTATATTAGATAAAATGAATAATATTAATAATAATATTAATCTTAACATATTATCTTTTATAATAAATGTTTAATATAGATTGTACCTAGAAATTTAACAGAATAAAATATTTTATTACAGAATACGGATTATAATTCAGTAAAATTAATTTTTTTTTCAAATTATGATACAAGGTAAGCGATATTTGAATCGATTATCTGTTTTTGTTTTTATTTTCAACGTATTACATAAATAAAATTTCATCTACACTAACTTGAATGATTTTTATTTAAAAATTGGTTATTTCAAAAAGTAATTCGATAAGAAACATTTTTTCAAATAATAAAAATAAAAAAGAAATTGATTTTGGGTCATCGTATTGAAATTGTCTTAGATAACTATAAAAATATAAGGCACACTGTATGTAGTATATAATATATAGTATACGTACTATAAATGCACTCAGTTAACATTTTGACGAATATATTATGAAAATAATATTCCAAATTATAAAATATCAAATTTAAATCTCAGCAAGAATTTTGAATTTTGATTGTACCCAGAAATAAATTTCATTCTAAACATTGCTCAAGAAGACTTACGTATGGAATTACAGTCGACGACATTTCCATACTAAAAAATGCTTATAAAACAATTAAATATTGTCTATTTTGAATGATAATTTAATTATAAAAAACAAACCCGATATAAAAGTACCTTGTATGTATGAATAAAAATAGAAAATAAAATTTAGAAAAACGTATGCCAATGATTTGTAATATTTTTATAATTTTCATTATTTCTCAAAGATAGGATTATATATTTTAATTCGTTAATCGTTAATTATAAATTTTTATTTTTATTTTTTTGTTTTGCACATTTCCTATAATTTCAATGTAATTTATATTTAAGGAAATGTAAAAAAAGTTTATGAGAATAAAAATTACTTTTATAAATTAACTAAGATTAAAAATTTAAATACAACATTTTGGATAATAAATATTACACACAGATATATTATAATAAAAGTATGTCTAAATTATATTTCGATGGAAAAAAAATAAAAAAAACTACGTAAAATATTTAACGTTTTTTTATTAATATTTATTCGAAATATTTAGTACTCAACTGTGCATACAGGAAAAAAAATTATCCAAATACTATTATATAATTTACGTAATTCAAATGATAACGTTTTGATAACATGTTGTCAATAATACACTTAAATAAAAAATGAATTCGCGCATTTGTTTTGCGATTAAAATTCAAATGACATTTTATATGTACGTTTAACTCGCATTTTAAAAACTACCATCGTGCGTATTCACTTTTTATTTATAAATTCCGTATACGGCGTTTGACTCACCACTTTATTGTGTTCGTCAAACGAGAATCGTAAATTGAATTTTAACATATTATGCGACACACACAACGATGACATATTGATACAAATTAAAGCGTACAGTTCATATTACAAATAACATTCATATAATATGTTTAAAACACATATAGATAATATATTTTATTATTAAAAATTTCAAGGAATAAACTATTTAAATATATATATATATATATACTCGTATACAGTATATTATGTGAACTTACTGCGAACTGATCATTCTCCTACTCCATTAACAGCATGCATAAGAGGGACTCGATCCCCCGTTATTTGTTTTATTTTTTTAAGCACATCCTTAACAGAACAATTCCATTAAATGTTCGTTGATCAGAAAGCACGTCAGAATTCACGTGTACTAGAGTTATTTATCAAGTCTATAATGAATTAAATAATTGTCGACAAAAAATTAATAAATAATTGATAAACAGGTACTAAGTAATAAGAACTTGCTTTTGTGCGTGCGTTAACTTGAAAATTATATAACAAAATTCGTCGAAACAATATTTAAATCGAAGAAATTGAAAGAAATTAATAAAATTATAAGTTTCCTTTGTATAGCTTTTAGTATCTTATACATTCTATGTAAAACATTATTAAAATAAAGAAACCGTTTAAATGTGTTCTAAAGGTGTAAGAGAAGAATGTAGAAAAATATGAATTCGTTAAAGTTTTCGTGGATTTTATTATCAGTTTTCGTACGTATCAACGGTGGTAATTTTTTCTCGGAAGTTTTTTTTTTTGATTGACCATACTGTGCCTGTCGCGCACTCTGAAGATGCATTTTGTAACGTTAAGAATAAAAATAATTAGCTATCCGAGAAATATAATGAAATTAAGAAAAGGAAAAAAATATATATAAAATTGAAAAATCACACGCTTCGTTAAGCACATAAAATTTCGAACTTTGTACCGATCGCGTGGAAAAAAATTGAATGTAATCGCAAAGCGTTTGTTTTTATTTCTTCTATAATTTATAAAACGTTCGAGATCGCACGTTACGCGTCTCACATCTACTCCGAAATCGGTTTTCAGATTTCACGTTAACGCAGTGATAATAAATAAAAAAAATATATAAAATAAATAAATACACATACATACATATATATATATATTAAAATGTATATTTAAATATTCAAGAAAGCCAATGAGTATTATATAAAATAAAATAAAAGAAGGTTGTTGTATATGCTATTTTATTACTACCGGTTTCGACTAAAAGTCATCATCTGGTAAAATATTAAAAAATACAACAACAGAAAATTATAATAAGTGAAACTGATTGAGAGAGAGAGAAAAAAATACATAGAGAAAACAATGAACATTACAATAAAAAGACAAGGAGCTTAAAATAAAAAATTATATAATAATAAAATATTATATACTAATTGACAATGTTGAACGTCGGAATGAATACGCGTTTTCGCGTGCGGGAATAATCGTTTTATATTTTATTAAAACCGAAATACGCGCCTTGAATTTGCGTAGGGAAGAAAAATTTGGAAAAAAAAAATCATCAATAATGTAATACGGTCACAGCAGCCATTCATACGGTCCAAAGTGAAAGCGAAAAACACTAATTATATATTATATGTAAATTTGTGTGAGAGTAATGACGTGACTAATTTGTGTGCGCGTTCGGCTCCCTCGAGAACGGATTGCTTCCGACCCTCTTAACTGTATTAGAACGTGTCAGTGTACCCGTCGTAACTTAACTTAACTGATGGACTGCCGCGTTATTTGTTACAAAACGCGCTCGGCTTTTGACCCGTAAAAACAACGAGTAACGGCCCCATTCGTTCGTTCGGCGGAGCTGATTGTAAACATCGCGAAACAACACAACGCCTGCGCCCGGGGCCGGATTGAGGTTTTTGCCGCCCATAGGCCGAAATAAATATATTTAATAAATAAATAAATATTATTGTATTCAAAAATAATATCTCAGCGTAGTTTTTGGGTCAGACCAAAAAAAAAAAAATTTGCCGCCCTAGGCCGTAGCCTACACAGCCCACGCGGTAATACGGCCCTGCCTGCACCTGACCTATTCGATTATCGCGCGGGGTGGGGGGAGGGGAAGGAGCTGGGGACAAATTAATTTTCCGACTCGAAATATTCCTTTTTCTGTTTCTGTTTTTTTTTTTTTCACGCCAACCTCGAACGATCGCTATAATTCATCACGTCGTAACAAAAAAGAAAAATCGCGGTTTTTCACTTCTTTACTCTCAAGATCGCTCAGCGATCGGACCTCGCAAGTGTCCCCACGTACGTAACAAAACTGGTTTTTCGATTTCCGATCAATTTTAACCAATATTATGACATCCATCGCGCGCAAGAATAATATTCTCACCGAATTCCCGTTAACTATTTAATAATAGAGTGGAAGTGAGGTTTATTACTTTTTTTTATTATTATTATTATTATTTTCAAACCGAATGTGAATATTAATACAAAAATAAAACGTAATAAATACGCCTGTACCGCGTAGAACCGCCGTTTATGTTTTTAAGAACAATTTTTTTATAGGCTCATTTCTTCTTTCTTGCTTTTCGCGACGCAGAGGAGGAAAAAATTATTGCGTCATCGAATGCGACGCGTTTTGTTCGCTCGAATGCGGTTAGGTCATTTGGATTAAGGCTTCGAACTCGTAGCGATAATAAATATGTTCTTTTTTATTGTCAAAGCTCTTTTCATTTTTTTATTATTTTTCATTATTATTATTATGTTCTTACGATATATAAACACTCGCCGTACGGGTTCGAATCACAATATTTAGCGATCGAATTATTTTCGATATCGAAATTTTCATTTCGCTTATCCATTGCGTTATGCGTGACAATTCAATCGACTTATTATCGTCATTGACAGTGACATATTCACAGCCAACGTAAAACGTTTTTAAAAACGTATCCGTTTTGTGTACGTCGAATTCATGTAGATATCATACAGCGTTGAAATGATTTCAACTGTATCGAACTGTATTCGGATTTATTCGGAGAAATTTCTCACCCGATCGTTGTCGAACAAATCTCATCGAAGACTCATCTATTATTCCGAATGATCTAAAACATATTATGTATTGGAACGGAAACGCATGTCCAAAATCCTTAAGGGAAAATTCCCAGTACGGACTCAGTAACGAGCTGAAAATTCGAAAACCGGGCTAGACGGTCTCTTATAGTTTTCGATTGATTTTTAATCGCGCAATAATCGACGGAGTAGTTTTTTTTCCCACCAGACACGTAAAACAATCGCGAAAAAAATTTCTGTTTCAACAAACAAACGGCCCATTTAACCGACGATACGACCGCAGTGTTACGAAATCCTACTTTTCACGTCAACCGTGAAAATCCTGTAAAATCGCCTAAATAATAATACATTTACGCGCATTCCTTTTAAATATTATTATTACTCACTTATTGTGTTCGTACGTTAATGCCGTGATTGGGTTTTTTTTCGCGTCGATTAATTTATTATAAAGAATAAAAAAAAAAAATATTATAAATTTTAACACACGTTTTTTTTTTTTTATTGTTGGCGTATTCAGACAATAAGCGTACATAATATTATTATAAATAAATAGAAGTATATACGGATATTATGTTGTAATCCGGTGTATTATACGCACGAGTTTCGCGTATATAAAAATATAAATATCGATTCGAAGGTGAAAAACTATATAGTGATCATTTATCAAAAATATGTTTTAATTTTTATTTTTTATTTCAAAAACCAATAAAAAAATTATTTATTTATGACGTTTTTCAAAATGAATTCGACGATCAGTGTATTTTAGTTTAACGACACAAAATGCTCTGTTCGGGAAATTAATATGATTACATATTAAAATGCATTAATTATGCGTATTATTATAAAAAAAAAACTAATAATAAATATTATTTACGTCGCTTTGTAGTCGGAAAAAATAATACATTTTTTATAAATTGCCACGTTGATTAATAAAAAAAATTATGATAAAATATCGTTTTAAAGCGCGGTGACGAGTATACAACAAAAAATAGTTAATAATTAAAAAAAATTAATTTTTTTTTTTTTATGAATATCCTTTAAAACTTTAAAAATTCGGTCATTATACTCAATGCGTAATTCTTGAGTTTATCTATTTATTTTTGTTTTATTATTATTGTATGGCGACAAAATATTTAGGCTGAAGAGAATTACTTGCGCTAATGTTTCCTTCCAAACATTTGCTTACACTTTGCAATGGCATAGCTACAATACCTCAACTCCGAAATTTCAAAAATATTTTTAAATTCTTAACTTGTGTTATCCGAATACGTATATAAAATGGTAGTGAGCCGCTTTATCAACTCGTCATATGAATCGCTTAAAAAAAAAATTAATTTTGTTTTATTAATTTGAATTCGAAAACAATTATAAATCATTTTTATTGAAAAATAAAAAAAGATTTTATATGACGCCTTTATAGTAGAATATTATATATAGTTAATAAATGTGATAAATATTATAGTGCGTCTAAGTTTGTAATATTTTTTGAGCTCTTACAAAACCAAAATTGTCATTGTGTAACAGGGCGTAAGTGGGGTTCAAATCCTTCACATCGGCCATGCGATTTATAGAAAATGTAACCTAGGAAAAATAAGTCATGCAATTTGTAGTGAATGAGAGTAACTTTTTTTCTGATCCCTCTCTTTTCATTAACTATGCCTACGCCACTGATGTCTAAAACGAACATGTCGAAAATTTAGTCGGAGTTTTTTTTTTTACAATGTTCTGGTTGTTTAATCGCGCTTTTAAGGAAACGAGTGGACGAATTGGAAAACGTGTCAAATAAAATACCAACTGGAAACAATTCGTAATCGAAACGTAACACGCATGACAACATCATCATCATGCACCATTATTCCACACGAAAAAGGGTTCGCAGACGAAGTGAAAAAAGAAAAGAAAACACGGTCTGTGTTTTCACTGGTCGTGAGATCAGTGTCTTCCGATTTTTTCGATAATGGGTCCTATTTCCTCCCAGTCCGTCACTTTCAATCTCTCTAGGTCTTGCCGTATTCCTCCTTCTATCAATCCATCGTTTCTTTAATATTTTTCTGGGTCTCTGGTCCTCTGGTCGCCGTTCAATCGGTTTGCCTGACTTTGTCGTACCTCTTCGTTTCGCGTTTCCAGACCGCAGAAGGAGCATTTGTCTCATCGCATTGCTCGCTATCAAGTTTTTATTTTGGTCATTGCTCTTATTTCCATATTTTTTCTTCTCCGTCGCCAACGATTTAACTCCTCTTCAAACACGGGTCCATATTTTATGTGTTTAACACCCTGTTCTTAACAAACGTCTTGGGTTTTTTTTTTTTTTGATCAATTCGTGCTATCGACGGCCATTATTTCAATAATAACGATATAGAATTAAATCATTTATGTATGTATACATTCTAATAATATTATAATAGTATTGTTCGTGGCGCCCCTTTTTTTATATACACAATAATGTATACATTCACCGGTGTGTGTTGTTCAGCTGACAAATTTCTATTCGCGGCGTGTTTCGTCAGTATTCCGTATTATTCAAGAACAAAATTTAATTTTCCGTATTATTTAAGTATAATCGCATCGATTTCCATTCAAACCTTGCTAACTGTATAAACTGCACATTATTGTTTATACTCATACACTGTATATATATCGTCTATAATGTTTCGCCGACGACAAAATATTTAATTGTAATACGGTCTTTTTCAAAACACTTATTCGATTATGCTAATGATCCGCACGACGAATCTCACGTTAATTAATATGCAAGTCTCAAACTCCCAACTAAATGAACCACCCGTGGCAAGTAATGCCTGGCCTGTATGTGCACGAAACCCAATCTAGCTTTTCGGTTAATTGTATTGTCTTTATCGATTTTCGTTGGTAGTTAGGTAGATAGGTGTAGCTGGTTAGGTTAGACAACGCAGGAATTGAATCGAACGGTAATTTGAACGGGGAATAAAAAAATATAAAAGATTAGAACTTAAGATTGTGTGCACTACGACAATATTAAAATGTGAATTATGAAATTCGGAAGTGATATGAATAATGAAATGTATGAATAATATTCGAAAATAGCGATATTAGTGTTTCATTAAACGAATTTCTCTATAATTTTCAATATTGTCCCGATTTAAAAGAATCAATAATGATTTCCGTGCATTTAATATTTTTTTGTTTTATTTGAATTCGTTGATTTCTATCGTTTCACTCGCGCTCATAAATAAATAACATATTGTTTAAAAAAAAAATTTTCTCTCAAAACCTGATAACGGTAAAACCGTGTCGAATGCGTGCACGAACACGAAACAAATAAAAAATTTAGTCACTGTATTAATATTCAACATTATATATTTAAACAAGGCATATATGTTTGATGAGTATTTACCTCTATCCCTCTCTCTATCATCAATAAAAGTTTTCTAGGGGGAAGAATTCGGCATTTTCATTCATATTATTTAAAAATACTCTTCATTCGTTCATTTCGATAATATTAATTTTTCTAAATCCAGGAAAAATATAAAATTAATTTTTCGTGTACTACACTATTTATACGTACCTATATAATATACAAAACAACCCACTGTTGATTATTTTTTATTTACTATAATCATTTATCAGTATTGTTCGTATTTAATCTGCTTATTTCTATATAGTACATATATATATATATATTGCGTAAAAAAAATTTAAAACAATATATTAATATTTAATTTTATTTCCATGATTAAATACGACACCAAAATTATTGTTCAATACAATTATACTTAAAAAAAAAAGTTTAAAACTAACATTACGTGTCTTAATGGAAGCGACATCATTTATAACATCATTCATGTGTAAGTTATCGCTGCATAGTCCTTTTTCAGCCAAAGTCCTAACAAGCTCCACTAAACGTTCCTGTGAATAATGCGTGATCTCATATAATTTCTAACGAGAAACTTCTCGCTCCGCCGTGGCAGCCGTTATTACAGTAAGTGTTAATACGCTGTTCTTAAGACAGTAAAAACATTGCGAAACGGTTCAACTAGTTTGTATTTGCATATGTTTTTACACGTGTTCAAGAGAATGTAAAAACCGTTTATTTATTCACTGTTTTGACAGCTGCGCGTCTTTTTTATTATATTAAAAAAAGTTATTCTTTAAAATACCGTTTTATTTTTCTTGTTTTCAATAATAATTTCGTATCGACGCTCATAATTAAATGGTTAATTTATTAGTCTGATTCGCCATTAGTTTTTTTTTAATGGAAATTCGCCTTCAATTCGATAACGATTTGACTTAATTCACAAAACATTTTCCGCTCCGACATCCGAACACCGGCTTCGCACCTCAGCAGTGTTTTGGGCACTGATACAACGATACGTTCATAAATTACAATGCATTAACTGATTATTATTACGTAATTTCATGTGAACTGTAAATATTCTCTGAAAATGTTTTAGAACGATATCTAATTAAGACGTCACGGTAAGTTACGGTACCTATACAAATCGCAAAGAATAACAGCGTAAAAACAATAACAGTAAACGAAAATATTGACAGTGTTAATTGACAGACTACATGGATGATATTATTCATGAAATACCTATGGATTATTATTAATATTAATAAGTAATGTATACATTTATATCAGACCAATATTAGAGTTTGGATCTTATTAAAAAAAAAAACTGGTAAACCTCTTCAAATTGCAACGAAATAAAATTTTTCATAATAAATCGAAGGGTTCACGTTAAAAAATTATAAAGAATTCGATGGTTTCCCCGTAAAATTAGTTAAAAAAAAAAAGCGCAATTGTGTATGTGTGATACGGAATAAGGGAAATCCGTATAACGTAAACGACTCTGAATTAATCGGGGAAAGTAACGTTAAAATTAATTGTACAAAATACTTTATTTCGTCACACATTTATATATTATTCGGATTGAAATTTTTACAATGCTATAAATGTAGATTGAAATAAAAAAAGAAAATGTGAATTCGGAAAACAGAAAAAAAAACGAGAAAAATATTGATTTAAATCGATACAAATTCGTGTTTAATTTAAAAAAATATATATTTGTTATTAAAATAATTTTTTTTTTGATTTGTACACATTTCGTACGAGGAATAATGTTGTATTGTGTTCTTCGTGATAAACGCGTGTTATACTTTTTTTTTCTTATTAGTTTTTAAGTTCAAAAACTAGGTTATGTGTTAGATAACTAAAAAGAAAAAACACGCTTTCCGGTTTGAGTACGACCGAGTTTTTTGCTGTGTGTAGACTGCGACAAAATTACCTTTTTCTTAAAAAAAAAAAAAAGAAATCGACGTGTAAACTGCTGCTGCTGCTGGAAAAAAATCATTATTGTACAATAATGCGATAAATTATTTCAATGAATCGTATAAAACATTAAAAGTTTAAATTAATAATACAATGTTGTTTACTCTAGTTTATTTAAATGTTGTCGTTTGTTCTTGAAACATACTTTTCTCTCCATTTCCCATAAATCCATATTTTGAAATTCGTTCGTCTTCTTTCTTTTGCCGTTGTCCGTTCAATAAATTTGTATTTTTCGCCGTTGTTGTTGTATTTACACCATCTTATGCACTTTTAATTTTTATACGTACATCAACTTGGACATCCTGTAAAAGAGCATTCATACATTTATATAACAGTTTTTATTTGTGAGTCGGAGGGAGTGATGCTGACAATTAATTTATATTTTAATAATTAATATGTACGGAAAGTACCTACTCAAAAAAAAAACCAACTGATTATTTAATCATTTGATGGGAAGAGGGCTGTAGCCCCGTTGGCTCTCCTGGCTACGCCACTGTAACAGAGTTGTGTATTCGAAATAATGTGTGCGTCCACTCAAGTGGCAAGTCGTTGGCCAATCGGCCAAGGGAGCCGAACGCGGCAAAGGACGGGATAACAAAATTAATATAATGTTACGATAATGGGAATTTCAATAAATTCTATCGGAAAAATTGAAACGTTTAATTCCCAGTTATATTATTTAACAATTACGTGATGTTTTGTAGTGTAGACGTTATCTTTTTTTTTTTTTTTTGTCATTAACAATTTGGGGAGCCGTGAAAATATTGCGTAAAGAGACGTGAACGAGTTGGAATACATTTATCGAAAGATGAATAATAAAAAAAAAGTTTCGAATACCGGTGTAGTAGTGGTCGCGTAAAATAAATCGCGCCGGCAGTTCGTTTCGTTATTGGGTCTTGTCCGTCCGTCGGCGTTGTGATTTTTTTCCCCGCCGCATTTTACCGATATCGGCCAAGTTTTGGAATCGTTAAAAATCGCGTCGATCGAATGTTTTCACGAGAATTTTTCGTCCGTTTTTTTCTTTTTCATTTTTGTTTCGCACGTAATCTCGCCGGTCGTAACGCGGCGCGGCGCGGAGAGCGTCGCCGCCGAACTTCGCCGCGCGGCGGTCGTCGAGGACACGGCGGCGGTAAAATGTCGCAACGCCGCCGCTGCTGTTCGATCAAGCGAGGGGTGTGCGGCGGCCAACGGACCGAGTGAACGGTAGTGTACGTATACCAGAGAGAGAGAGAGACCGATAGAATTGCATAAAATCCGTCGGCCGATTTAAAACGGTATACACCGGGCCGGGGCCGTTTGCGACACTGCAGCCACGCGTTCGCGGAAAGGGGCGGCGGCCGTGCGAGGACGCGTCCGTCGCGGTCCAAGGGACGCGCGCTCTACGCGGAGGGGGCGGCCGTTATTTAACCGGCGGCCCGGCCGACGTTACGATCATTGCGAAGACACGTTCCGTACAGACATGACATATAATTATTACGACTACTGCAGCGAAATGAACACTGGACGCCGAACGCGCAATACGATGACGGTGGCGACGACGAAGGTGCTGTTGACGACGGTCGCGCTGTTGACGGCCGCCGCCGCGCTCGGTACGGCGACGGCGGCGTCCGCGCCGGCGCCGGCGGTGGAACCGGTAGCGGCCGAGTCGAAAAAGGTGGCGGGCAAGACGACGTATTTGGACGGTTACGCGCGCACCGGATCGATGAAGGGCGACAAGGGATACGACGAGGACGACGTGTACGGCGGCAAAGACGGCGACAGTTACGGTTTCGGCACGCACGTGTCGTACGGCAGCAAAGCGGGCGACGGCGGCAACGGCGCGTACCACGAGACCGCGTCGTACGACGACCACGGCAAGTCCAATCCGAAATTCTCCGCGTGGCACTTTGAGGACAAGGACGGACGGCCGACCAAACGGTACACGTACGATTCGCACGCGAAGAACGGCGGGACCGGCGGTAAGAAGCAACGGGCGGGCGGCGACCCGTTGGCCGTCGAGGCCGAAGCCACCGAGTACGACAGCGTCGAGGCGTACGACGACCCGGAAGACGGCGGTAACACGCACGCCGGATACGAGACGGAAGAGGCGGAGCCGGAGTACGGCGCGCTGTACGATTCGGCGGACGTGTACAACGACGCGGACACGTATTACTGACCGCCGCCGAATCGTCATTGCCCGAGGAGAAGGACTCTCTCTCTTATTATCGTTTTCTGTATTTTTTCCACTCCTCTCTCTTCCTTACCGCGTATTCCGTAGCCGCGTGCTCGGTATCAAAATGAATACGAGGATTTTTTTTTTTATTATTATTATTATCGTGCGCGTTAAACACGCAGTTAGAAATTACATCGCCGGATAAATAATTATTAAGTTTGTTATAGCGTTTATTTTTTTTTTTTATTATTATTATTATTCTTAAAAAATTAAAAATATAATAATAATATTCGTAATTTCTTGTAGTTTTTCTCTAACCCGCTCTTTTTATGTATTTATAGAATGTGTGAGCTCGATCGTTACTGTTGTTGTTGTTGTTGTTGTTGTATTTTTTCTATAAAACGTTGTATTTGTTTAAGTGTTGTTTTAATAATAAAAAAAAAATTATATATATATATATATATAAAAAAAATCACTTTTATTTTACGAAAAAAAAAAATGTTTTCCACGAGTAGTGGATTGTTCAGATTTAGTCGATATAGCATTTACAATTTATAGAAATATTGTTCGCGACGGTGTGACACGTTAAATCGTATTTACGAGTTTCACGCGCGAAATTTCACTGGGTATCAATATGAAACGAGTAAAAATTTTAAATACGGGCCCGGCCCGTAGATTTTCTCGTATCGGAGTTTTTTCCATGCGAGCTAATACGTTTGTTTTTTTTTTTTATATATATATATATAACGAGTATCGAATTGTCGGAATCGATTTGATTTTAGAAAAGAAATGAACAATTTATCGTCGCGTCGATTTCGCATCTATCGCCGACATTTGTATTCTTTAGTCTTTTAATCGCATGACCGATTCTGCTTCTATAACATATCATCACAACGTTTATCGGTTTCGTAACCGTTCCTTAACCCGAAAACACAAACAAAAATCGGTTTTAAATTGTAATTAAAAAAAAAAATAAAATAAATCCGTATCCGCCGATGTGATTATAACCCGTAACACACACACACAAAACCGGATTTAAACCGTTTAGAGTATACAGACCGGTACAGTGTGTGCATACGTAACTTACGTTGTACAGAGCGATTTTCAAAAGAAGAAGAAAAAACGCAATTACACTTTTGGAATTATAATAATTTCAGTAGGTTAGTGCGTTTAACGTTTTTTTTTTTTTTATTTTCTGTTCGATCGACGAGCGTTAATATTGCGCGTGTTATGTTTTTTTCGATATATGTATATATTTTTTTACTTTTCAAAAAACGGAATTCTACGCATTAGAATACTATTGAAAATGCCTTAACGTTTTACAAGAGAAATGTAATTTTATATTTTTTTTAATTTACACGTTTAAAAAAAAAAATTATTATTATTATTATTACTCGAAACTTTATAAAATTTATAGTTTCGTATAAAGTATACATTTTTTTTTTTTTAACAATAAACGAAATATACGTGTATACTAATTTTTAATTAATTTTATAAAACAAAAAATGAATTCTACTCCGTATTATATATATATATTTTTTAATGAAATAAATCGCGTAATTTTTATTTTAACGCTTTTTTTTTTGTATAAAAACGATTTTCATCACATTTATTTACATGTTTTTTTAACAATATTATTAATATATTACAAATAAATAATAAAACCTTAATTCTTTTCAGAGTTTTAAATAAAATTGACTTTGCGCGAGTAACGTGTTATTGGTGTAAAAAATTCTCTAAAATTTAAAGTCTGGCAAAATGGTAGACACTATGCGGTTTTGTATGACATCGTACAAGTCGTTTATTAATAGGTTCTTACGTGTCAAATGTACTAACCGTAGACATTTTTATTACGGAATTTTTTAGCTTAAACTTTTTTGTTCGACTTCGTTACGCTCGAGTTTAAATCAACAACATAGATTTGTACTCAAATGTTAGAAAATATAAAAAAGACAAATATGATAACACACATAAAACACGAGCTTGTTTAACAGTTCTACGACGTGAATTAATTCGGTTTCTCACTGTAAATAGATTTTTTTTTTATCTATATTACGGAAAGGATAACTTTTTATTACACAAATAAATATACTTACACCGAGTGGCGGAATTTACTGTTTTATGTGTGTGTGTACTTTTGTTACGACCACGCATATTAGAAAGGACGAGTTTAACCGATACATAAATTAAAGGAGTTTAGTTAGGATAACATTATTAATAATATAAGTTGCTTGTGAGCTAGATTAGGAAGACCGGTCTTAAGACAAATTCACGCATCGCTTTAGTCGCGTACGGTTTTAGACGATTGCGAATTTTTAATACATTTCGAGTGCTTATATACTTAAATCGAGTCAGGCATATGGTTTAGAACATTTTAATCACTTTATACTCACTAAGAGTTGTGTCTCGAAAATTATTTATTCAAACATTCCAACTAATTTTACATTTTACAAAATTTCGCGTTTATTCGTACGCGATTTAATGTGCGAATAAAAAAATATACATTCAATTTCTTATTTCTTGAAAATTACAAAAGGTTTTTGTAATTGCAATCACCGACGACGACGACGACGACGACGGTTCGAACTGAAAGATTTACATAACATTATGGTACGTAGTTTTACATTCGGTTGTTTTTTTTCTTATACTAATGAATCAATGTATAAGTTTAACACATTTTTTATTTGAACTGCTCTATTTCGGTCTATTTAGCTGAGCATATCACATCGAGCGTATTTCATAATATTTATATTAAGATTTATTCTAGCTTATTATTATTATTATTATTATTTGCTTATTCGTGTAATGAAAATTTTTCTCGATTTAAAACTTCTTATTTGCTCTTTTTGTAAAATTCATTCAATTATTTTTGAAAAGTCTTACTAGAATCGTGTCACAATTTTTCGAAAAATATTATTATGCACAATAATGCCATCCATCTTATGTTTTATTCGCGAATCGTAATCATTTTGAATTGTATTTTTAATCCATATTTAATTATTTTTACTGCAAATACCAAAGGATCATTCTTCTTTATGACATTACACTTGCGTTGTATTTTATTATAATTTCTTCAGCAAATGCCCGAATTTCTTTTTACGCACACTAACGTTATTCATACACAAATAAATTTGTATAATATAAATTGTTTTACGTTGTAAAACACAATTGCGATTGTAAGATAATAATTTTTTTTTTCGACATTACATAATTTAATATTTATATCCGTTTCAGAGAATTTACAAACCAAGGACTGTCATTTTTGATACTCGTCTCTGGTGTTATGTCCAAACACATATATAAGTGGTTTGCTACATTTGATATTTCAGGTATTTCTTGTTTAAAAACATTTTAATTATTCTGTCAAAACACGATAATCACATCAGTGCATTAACGGATACTTTGAATAATAAAAGTTATTAATTAAATTCATCACAAGATATTGTACTGCGTCATTTGGAATATTTTATATTAAAAACAAATAATAACAATAATAATTAAAATAAATGCGAAAATACGATTAGTAAAGGCCGTATAAAAAAAAGCAATGTTCAGCTTCGAGAAGTCTGTCATACACTTTGGAGCGTGCGTAGAAATCCAGGCCAGTTCGCACAAAATTCCACTGGGACACCGTCTCATTCCAGAATATTCAAAATATATAGCGACTATTATTTCTAGGAGGATTTTTTTTTTTTAGAAACGAAACAATAAAATATTTTTTATTATTACTCAATTATATCTTCTTTCACATATTCAGAAACATGTAATGATTTCGTAGTTACGATACCGCGTATATACGTGACTTAGAAACATGATTTTATATCATATAGAAAATAGAGAAGTTACACGAATGTTTAGCGGAAACCGAATTTCGATATTTTAATGTAGTTATTGAAATCAACAGCCAAATAATCTTAATTTTACTAAAATCGAATAAGCTGTATTTTTTTTCCACGGTATTTAAAAAAAAATGTATTTCTGTTGTAAGCATTTGTAAAACTTTTTATCTTTCTTTACATATTCAAAGTTGAAGTACAGCTACGAAGTTAAATTTTCATTTAATATTTTCTGCGTGAAGTGTCCTCTTAACGAGATAAAAATTAAAAAATAACGCGTAAGTTTCTGAACGCGATACCCAAGTTGCCGTTTCCTTTATCGTAACTTAAAGTGTTATTTATAAGTTAATGATTTTACAGAAGCATCGAAATTAAATTACATTAACGACGATACAGTTAATAAAAATCGTTATATTGTATTTATTTTTTTTTTATACCGTTTAATAAAACACAGTACATAATCGTATTGAAACACGATGTACTTTATAGGCATTTGAAAAGTCTTACAAAATGTTAAAGGTTTTTTTTTATTATTATTTAATGGTTACAAGAAAACTTTAACTCTAGTCGGGTTATTTAACGAGTTACAAGCAATTTATTTAACTCGCCCACCTTTAAAAATAATTAAATATTGTACACGTGTAACAATAAACGAAAACGTATTCACTTGTGTAAAAAAAAAAACGAGTGATACGTGTGTCGTTCGTCCATCCAATCACACAGGTGTCGGAGATACTTGAACGCGAAATCGATAATTTGGAAACATGAAATTTACTGTTAAGATCACGTTAGGTATGTATACACATACTTACGCGAGTAGATATAAATACCTGACATGGTTCCGATGTGAGTATTTTTCGTAGTTTTATGTATTAAAGCCATATAATATGAAATCAGGTGACAATTTACAAAATAATTTACTGCGCGTGCGATGTTTTCGATTTTATAACGTAAACAAAAAAAAAATAATTTTTTTTTTTTGACATTTTACAAAGGGGAAAAAAATTCGTAATTTTTAATAACGTATGTTATTTATTACAATTTTTTTTTTTTTTTTTTGTACAAGAGACGCGTGAATTATTATTTTTACCTCTTTCCAACGACCATATCAAATGACATCGTTATCGATTTACCGCATTTAAAGTCGTGGACAGTCATTGTATTTTATATCGTTATTAATGATATATACTTGTCAGGAACGATCGTTTGTTCAATAATGTATACAAAAAGGGTAATTTTTTTTTCAATTCGTATCAATCGACACGTTTTATAATTTAATGGAATACGATTATTAAGCCGACCGAGGACGCAAGTTCCATTTTACACTGCACTCAGGACAGTATAAAATACTTTTCGAAACTACCACCATTAGGCGTCATTCTGACAAAAAAAAAAAAAAAAATAATGATTGTATTTCTTTTTTTTTTTAACAGAGCTCTTTATGACACAATGTTGTACGCTCCATCGTAATTTCGTTCTATAAATTTCCTAATTATTTATCACATGTATAAATAACTAATAGAAACACAATGTGACTAATAATTAAAAACTATTGCATATATATATATATATATTATATATGCCACAATAAACGCGGGGAAACCTTAAATAATCAAATTAATTGAATAAATAAAAATGTTCAAATTTTGATTCGCCGAATTAGATTTTCCTTAAAAAGATTACAACGAAAACTACAATATTATTGTTAGTGGCAAAAATAGACGTATAATTCAGTACGCGCACACCAGTATTATGGGACATACATTTATATGATATATGAGTTATCTAAAAAAAAAATAACTATTGAATTTTATCTAACTTCATTTAAACTATAGTGGCGTATTTATGATAGGGGAGGAAGGTTACACAGATTTTCCATCCTCTCCAGAAAACTTTTTTTTGTGATTATCTTAAATCGTTCTTCCGTCTTCTTCTTCTCTCGAATCATAGTTGACAAAACAAAACGGCGACGTGGAATAGTATGTGGATTAATAAATATCCCAATGGATAAAGACATTTTTGACAAAAAATTAAATTTAATAATGGAAATAGCTATATATTCCACGGATACAAAGAAGACACGATTATAAGATTAGTTAAAAAAACATAAATGGAAGGAACAGATAAATGAAATGAGTAGTTTAAAAAGTGAAATCGGCACAGTTAAAAAAAAAATATTCATCCCAAAATTATCAAACCAAAATTTTTAAGAAATATAACGTAGAAATTGTTCATCATCAAAAAATAACAATTCAAAAACCCGTAAATATATATATATAGGTATCATGTTTAAATAATATATAAGAAATATTAAAAATCAAGAAGACGAAAAATCTCCTTTAGCAGAAATGACAAAAAATAAAAATAATTTATAAAACTGGGATTTAAATCGATTAGAAAATAATTTGTTAATACTTTTAAAATAATGTTATAATATTGTAAACGATATTGCGAAACGTATTCGTTTGATGATTGATCGATCGATGAACTCATCGATCGAAGGCGAAAAGCGGTAGGCGGTAACCAATTTATTATATGACTGTCGTTATTGTGTATTGAAGATGGTAACATAGTTATTGAAATACGTATTCACCAACTAAAAATAAAAACATATTTGTAGAATTGAGTTTTTTCCATTTTATTTCTCTTCTCCCTCGCCTTTAGCCACCAGTTATTTGAGGTCACCTTTGTCCTAAACCTTTACTTGATCCGATCTTCCACGCACACACCAACAGTCCTCATAGTTATTTAAAATCGTTATAATAGAACATTTTAATTTGTCAAAAGTCAACGAGTAATATTAGTAATAATAAATAATAATAATAATAATAACAATAATATATTTAGCATACGCGCGTACGATTGATCGCTCGGTCAGCGTCAAACTAAATACCTAAATTAATTAAATATGTATTAAATACCAAAAAAAAAAAAAAAATTTCATCGCCGTTTTTCTTGCAAAATCCTCATACAAATCGATATATCACATCACTTGTTCTTATTTTAGTGATACCGAGCGTGACGAACGTCAAAAAAAAAGAAAAAAACCGATGTCACGTAACGATTAGTACGAGAATTTCGCAAGAAATATCAATTTCGCCGTGTAATAATTAAAAAAAAAATTGTTTTAACGCGTTAGTTCCACCGTAACTCGTATAAATGTTCCATATAATAATACGTAAGCTTTAAATCGTTTGAATTTCTCGTGAACTACGAATTTTATTAAGTGTAATCTGTGCACAGTATTGGACACGTACTTTTCACGCGCGCAATTTTTTATATATTTTTTTTTTTTACGGTTGTTTCTTACAACAATTCGAAACGAAAACAGAACATGAAACGTACATGAAATATATAATTTATTTTTATTTATTTTTTTTATTAATCAAACGATGATAGAAATGTGTTATTAAACATCGGCCGATGTACACGATATATACGTTTGTGTTTGCACATATACGTACGTTTTGTTTTTACCATTTTAACTATTTATTTTCTTTTTTAAAGTGGCCCAAAGAACAAAAAAATCTCCGCGTTCGCGGTCGCTTTGAAACGTACACGAAAAATGAGTGGAATAGTTTAAATATTTAAAAGCGAAAATTTTTTTTTTTTATTATTATTATTATTATTTTGATTCATTTTCTATCGTTATTCCTGCCGTACGTAAATAAAAAAGTTTATTGTAATTAATAATAAAATAGTAGGAACGCAAATACAAAAAAATAAATAAATAAAACGATAATGTGCGAGAGAAATAGAAATAAAAGTCAAAAAACTATAAATCAAAATACTCGTGTAAATAAATGAAACGTAAATACATATACACACTATAATTCCTTTGAACAGCGGATCATTTTCGGTCATCGAAATTTTTCCCCGCTGTCCAGAGGCGGGTAAATGTTTGAAATTCATAAATGGTAAAGTTTTCCGCGAATACGCGAACTCCGAACGTTTCCGTTGTTCTGACGGAAATTGAAAACTTTTTTTTCGAAAACAAAACTCTTCGTATCGAAAACTAATCATTTACTGACAAAACAGACGAAACGAATTGGCATTTAAGACATTTGTTTTAGTATTTTCGTCATAATCGTCGTAATCGTATCGTTCGGCAACGAATTATTTTTATACTGAACGTGTTCCATATACCTGATGCGAGCGCGTTTCAACGTTATTTTTAAATTAACATTGACAAAGCGTAACATTCAAAGGTTTCCTCGCTAAAATGTAGTGAAAGTATTCCCCCCCAAAAAAAAAAAACGTCCGTTATTGAGAGGTGTCCGTTAAACGAGGTTTTACTGTATATGAAAAATATATAAACATGTGTATATTTTTCAATATATTATATAAGAGTTGTTCGTGTAAAATGTGTTTATTTACTATCGGTTTCGATAAAAAAAAAAAATCATCATCATTAGTGGTATTAGACGAAAAAGAAAAATACGACAAGGCTAATATAATATACATTTTATTATAAATATATTATATATATGTATTTATTTTTTTTTTTTTTGACGTATTTACAAATATTTTCCACACACTGAGCACATTTAAAACGAGCTTATAAAATATAAATATTACTGCGCGCTTAACGATTTATTTATTTATTATTATTAATATATTTTGTTTTTATTTCTTGCTACAATTCGCGATCAATAAAATATAAATACGTATATACACACACACACACATAGGCATTAAGAAACGAATAAATAAATATATATATATATATATATATATGTAATGTACGTAGCCCATCACGCGAAAAATGAGAAATTTCTCTCGGTAATTTATAAATCCGTGGCCAGTATTTATTTTTCGACGCGGTTCATTGTCTTATTTTCTTCGCTTCGTTTCGCTCAAGAACACTGAGCGTATGTACATACGTATTTCGACGGGGGAGATTAAATAATATACACACGGTCATATTTATATATATATATATATAATAAATAAATATGTATTACACGAGCGTTTAAGTTATCGCAGTGATAATACGGACCAGAGGTTTTCAATCTCTGTATCGCCGAATACAACTATAGACGCTTTTATGATCAATATCAATAATTTTTTTTTTTTTAATACGTTATTTATTAACATTTTTTATTGCACGTGATATTCGTAAAAATGAACGAAAAATCTCAACTTTTTAGGTAAATATTAATAATTAAATTACGATTTTTAAATTAAAATTTAAAATTTGTTGTCGTTTATTTCGTGCAACAACGTCGGTATCGGAACTTATTTTCACTCATGAATCATATCGAATATCGAACCTACACTTGTGTACTCATTTTCCAATTGCAACAGTTCAGAAAATCCACTCTCGCACGAATCGTTGTGGTGCGAAATTGAATGAAACGCTTGTTCGAACAGAAATTGGTATTCGATTTTTGTTGACATCCAAAATGAATCCAACGTTTCGTCTCATATTTAAACGCGTCTTTCGTTGAGACGTCGTCATTGATCACAACGTTGAACGATTTTGTTCATTTTAGAATTTAGAATATAAATTTTATAATCCAATAGACTGCGGATGGGCGCGTCGCGTGAGCTAGTCCGTTTTACGTTACGTGGTGAATAAAATAAGGCGTTGTAGGAATTTTCTGCGATAAATTGTTTTACGATACATTATTATAATTGGTCCGAGAAAACAGAAACAACGATGAATCTGTATATAATATATTAACTTTCGACCTGTACGTAAATATTGTCTGTATGGATTCTGGGCATATCGAGAAATGCTATTGATTTTTACAAATGGCGTTTATATTTTTTTTTCTGTGCACTAATTCTAGACTGTGTAGAAACAATGTTCGGATGATCTCGTCACGCATTTCGTTCCCCGGCAACAAATTGCGCATATGTGTGTCTAGTCGGTATTTTATTTGAAATGTTTTTCGATTTTTTTGTCAATAGTTTCCTTGTGCGTCATGTTCAAAACGACTAAAAATCTCAAACTATTTTCTCAGTATTTTTCAAACGTAGAGGCACAAAAAAAAAAAAAAAAATTACACCAAAATAATGAACTTACAGTCTTGAAATTTACGCAGAACATGTAACTCTGCGCGTCATTAACTGCTCAGAATCGTTTTATTGAAAATACAACAATTCACTGTGGTTTTCAAATTTATATAGTACCTAATAACAAAACTTTAAAATTTTATCAATATAATTCGCTTAAAAAAACGTCCATAACACTAGAAACTCGTTATTTTTTTTTCAAAGTTATTTAAACACTTTTCGTAAAATCTATATGTAGTCATTATATATATATTTTTTTTTTTACGAATTTTTTTTTTAATACATTAGTGCGAGAAATTCGTGTGATTCGTTGGTTTTCCACGAGTTTTCGATATCTGTGAAAATGGCAATTTCTATTAACATTATAATGAAATACGAAACGGCCGATAAAATGGCTACGACTAATTAAAATGAATAAATAAATTCATATACGAGTAAATTCTGTTTTGAGAAAATTACACACACACACACACAGAGAGAGTGAACTTCTGAAATTCATGACGTGTGTACAACGCG
This sequence comes from Chaetogeoica ovagalla, assembly GCA_032441825.1. Lineage (NCBI taxonomy): Eukaryota > Metazoa > Arthropoda > Insecta > Hemiptera > Aphididae > Chaetogeoica > Chaetogeoica ovagalla. The sequence goes on along the minus strand of CM063732.1, from coordinate 3,418,044 downwards.
TATACAATATTCATGGGTTTCGCATACATTTGAACGTCTCGTTTACGTATTTATGTAAATGTAATTAAAATATTTAAATGCAATTAATATTTTATTTTGTTCATTCTACCTATTCTCAACTCATCGACACGTCGCTAGGCCTAACCGTATTCAAAATCTCAGTTTCAATTCGGATATAAAATTTCTTTTTCGTTTCCAACGATCGATCGGTTAAATATAAATATTTTATTTTCGGACAAATAGTCTGCATCAAGTGTCCCCCCCCCCCGGACGGTAATAGTTTACTCTTCCGAGTCAACACTGCAAGTGTGTGTGTGTTTTATTCCCGTATGGCGAATTCGCTTCGAATTTACCTTTTGCGTTTACACGAGGCTCCCCGGCGGAGTCATATTCGCGATATCCGCCGCCATCGGTGAATATAACTTAATTGACAGAGTAAACGTTGCCGACGTCGTAATACGCAATAACTCATTTAAAGTTCAAGACGTTCGGGCGGTACGGTGGTCCGCTTCCTCGCCGCTCGTGCACGTCGTTAGATCGAATCCGCAAGACAAATCGTAATCGAATCGCGCGTGTTTCATTTGATCCGGGAATATGCGGACGACGGTGAAACAACGCATTTCTATTTTCTTCGCGAGATACGATTTAAATCAAGTCGCAAGTAGGCACACCGTATTCGGCATACATGTTTTTCGTTCGTTTCGAACTTTCACTCTTTCGTACGCGTTTCTCCCGTTATGGGTTTTCGGAAATAATTCCGGGGGGGAAATGAAAAACAAAAACAACAAAAAAAAAAAAAAAACGGAACTTTGATTTAGCGCCTGAAAACGATAATATCGTATTATACCGGTCGTACACGCGACCCGTACGCGCCAATTATATTATGTTGCAACAGTGTGTAAACAGCGCAACAGCAACAATTATCGGTTTTAACGCTGTTATTATTATTGTTTCACAATATACACACACACACGGATGATTAGACTTTAACGAGCCGAAACTCTAAAATAATAATAATAATATCGTCGTTGTCGTCCGTGTGAAATAATAATAATTAATAATAATTATTATTTCGGGAACGTTATTGTACATAACGCGATTTTTACTCGATGGTCCGACCGCGACAGACAATGATCAGAATAATGTTGTAATAAGCGAGCGATTGAAAATAAAAATTACAAATTTACAAAACGTTCGTTTTTTTCGTGAAAGGAGCGGTTGGGGGAGGGGGGTGGGGTATGTTGTTTTTATAATCAAACGGTGAGTGTTCATGACAAACGCGTATATAATATGGTACACTCTCGATTTCTCGCTGAAACGATGGTGGCGGTCAAATTAAAACGTAAACGATTTTTATATTATAATGTTTTGAATCAAAACATTTTTTCAGAAATAAAATATTAACGAATGAGTTATAGACTACTTGGGTATATATTTATTGTAATTTACAAAAAAAAAAAATGTCAAACCTTTTCCTTTTATTGAAATCTGTCCGATGAGTATTTCTTCGGATTTTATCGCGTTTTTGTTTTTGTTTTTTTTTTTTTTTTGTTCTACCGATTATTAGCACAGCTAAACCGTCGTTGAGTCTTTCCCGCCATGTCAATAATAATAATAATAATAAGCAATTTTAAATCAACCGGTTTTATTTAATTAATTAACTAACAGACTATATCGACGATAAGTGTGACGTTGAATTTTTCAAATAAGTCGTTTAGTGTTAATATTATACATACGTATATGTAAATCGACTATAACGCTCAAAAATATTTTAAATTGACCATTTAGTCGTGAGGAGGGGAGGTTTAACTCACATGCGGATTTCCAGTCTACGAAAACGACGACAGTTATGGCCTGTTGTTTGATTGAAATATATACGTATATATATATAAGTTTTGTATAATTGCCAGTGAATATAGGAAAGTTCGCTGCGAAAATATATTACATTTCGAATATTAATTCGTATATATGTGTGTTTGGAGAATTCGAAGTTTGTTTCACGATCACCCTGAGCTATTTACTGTAGCGAATTAATCTTTGGACATGTCCCGAACACGCCCCGCCGAGTGTTCGATAATTTTTTTTACTTTTTTTTTTTTGCCTCGTTTTCCCAAACTTAAACAAGTTTTGCTTACTTCAATACGGGTCGTATAAAAAAATAGGCAGCCGCGAACGCTGTGACGGTGTCCGTTCGAGTGGAATTATTTGTAAAAAGTTACGTTTAACGATTTTCGAAGTTTATTTCCTCTCTAAAATATCGTTAAATTGACTCGTATAATAAATTTCGCGAATCATAAATACGAGAATTTCACTCGTCTAAAACGTTAACGGTTTTTATGCGATTTTCTAGCAGTAATTGTGCGCAATGAAACTATTGGAAATACGTGTAAATTAATACACGTAGTACCGATTAGATTGCGATTTGCTTACCGCGTTACGATTGGAACACTCCAATGAAATAAATAAACGTAAAAAAAACAAAAAATCGCATAACAATAATTATTGCGTTGAAATAAAAAAATGTTACCGTAGACGTGTAATATTGCGAAAACGCAACGACATCCCGGAGTCCTGTGTGTACATTTATTTATTTTTGTTAGGTTTTTCGAACGAAACAAAAAAAAAAAACGAAATCTCGAAATAATATTTTGAGCTTAATAAAACGGCGGACAACCGAAGCTTCCTTAAATGCAGATCAAACACTCTCGTGAAATGTGATTGTAACAGTGAATTCCACTCGTTATGACGTTCTTATGACGAACTATCCGGGATAGTTCGATAAAATGAAAATTTTATTTTATACACTAGAATTTTGTTATTTTTTTATATATACGTATATAAAATATACGGTCTAGGCGACTACACATCACGTCGACAGATCTACGATATAATGAATAATTATTTTTTTCTATTTAAATGTTTTAACAGCGCAAACGCAAAACAATGAATTCATTTCGCGCGTTTCAAGTGTAGACAGTGTATTGCAGTGTATACGTCGTTATTATTTGAATAATATCACCAAAAAAAAAAAAAAGTACAAACGGAATTTTTTTACAAAACAAAAAAAAACAATCAGATATGAAATAATACGTACGCTTTTTGAGAACTCGAGTGGTTTTTGTTTTTTTGGCATTTTTTAGAAACTTTTGGCATTTTTTAATTTACGATATATAAATATTGTTATTTAAACATACGATACGGAATACAATTATTCGAGGTTTAATACTTTACTGTAATACAGTATATCCTCTTTAAAATATCGATAAAAACAAATAATAATAATTTCCCGAAGGGAATCGATATAAAGTATAATAGGTATAATATACTTCCCCCCGTTGAATAAATAAATCCGAGTTTTTACGAGAAATGCCTATACCGGCGTAACAACAAAACAAACTCGACACAACGATAATATATTTATTTCAATAAACACTGCAAACATACACGAGTATGTATTTATTTGAAATACAGTCGAGTCGCCGGTTTTCGTTGAGAATACTCGTAATACGGACGGGTTGGAAATCCGACGGGGAATAGCGTTTTTGTCGAACGGCTGCCCGTGTAATTACCGTGTACGGAGTGTCGTCCCGGCGGAACGTCTCGAAAAATAAACTCAGAACTTATGTCGGCAGCACACCGTGTTCGACGTAGAGATCTAATGCACGACGAGCACAGCGTTTCAATTACGTTAATATTATTAATTATTCGCTTGCAAATTAATACTTATACCCGGTTCGTACGTCGTCAGATCGCGTAATTAGCAGCTCTTCCCCTGCACAAAACGTTATTTTAAACACACGCACACGCGTATTTAATTGCATTGTAATTAACACTATATCCAGGTGATATTTACACGAAGAATTTCGCAATGGAGTAAACCGCCGCCGCCGCCCACCGGCCGTATAAATATACGGGAGACATCCCTGCGTAGCGTTTTTCGACTCGACACGAATGTCGAGCGTGTTTGGAAACGAGGAGGGGTTCATACGAGAAAATCGATCGGACGCGACGATGACGATGATTTGTTCCGAAAACCTTAGAATTATTCACTGTAAATAAATATGCGTTTATTTTCTATCGCATGTCCAGAAATATACCGTCGTTTAAAATTAAAAAATAACAAAAAAACAACAAAAAGATGTCTATTATTTTGATTATTCAAAAACGTTTTCGTAAAAAGAAGAAGAAAATTCTAATAGTATTTTTTCGACATGTTTTCAATCCGAAAAACAAATTTCTCAACATAGTCTCTCAAAATCCGTATGTCTTTTGACACTTTTTAACAATTTTCTCCACGCTTGTAGTGGTGTGTATCCGCATCGTTAAATATAAAACGCTATATATATATATATTTATTTATTTATTATTATTATTAAAATGTCCTTCGTGATATTTACTTTTTCGAATCGATATCAAACCCGATTTCTATTTATCACGTTCAGTTTTTTTCGACAATAATATTTATCGAATTAAAAAAAAAAAAATCGAAAACGTCATTATTTATTATATTCATTCATTTTTTAAATACTTTTGCACAATGTTTTATGTCTTTCAAAAATGTCGATTAATGAAGAAATCTCGGTCTCATGCCGTTGAAATTAATTCATAAAATGAAATGACGAAAGAGAATAATAATAATAATAAAAGACTATAAATTTGAATGCGAGCGAAGGGAAGAATATACCTTTGAAAAGCATCGTATTAAATATAAAATAAATGTAAATATCCGAGACTTGAAAAATCAAAGTTTTACCCCGGTATAAAACAAATATTATATTATACTTTTTAAATATACGCGTGCCATATATAGCATGTACAAAGCGAGTAAACGTTATTATTATTATTATTATTATTATTATTATTATTATTGTCGTGGATATCGGAAAATATTTTTTAAAAAACAAAACTTTTTTGTTCTATTGTATTTCACTTTTTTTTTGCAATCCGGAAACACAAAAACCATCTGCTGCTGGCGTCCTACCGTAAATAGTACGAAAGCGTAAATCTATATAATTTTTTTTTATAAACAAAAATACAAAACAAAATTCGCTACATACCTGTATACACCATCGATCGATCAAATCCACAAACCAGTAAACATACGCAGTAAAACGAAAATATTCAATAAACAATATCGAAATAATACACACGTACGTATTTCTAATCCATTTGAAATTCAGCTGGTTAAACTGCAGCGACGACGGATTGTACGCGTAAAAATACGTTTGAAAAAATCAAATCAAAAATGACAAATCCGAACGGACATTCGGTTAATATCTGCAAGACTTCAGTACCACGGCCGTAGATTCCATTGTTTAAGTAGTGTTCTTTTTTCTTTTTTTGAACGCGTATATAACCGATTATAATCTACACGAATACACGATGCGAATTATAATATTAAAGAAAGTAGAAAAAAAAAATTGAAGAAATTCGTATTTTACGTCATTTTGTTTCCCCTTACTTAAAGCGCACTTTATACACGAGAATTCTACAGACACGTCTTATTAATGGAATAACGCATTTTTTTTTTATTTCCTTTTACTTTTAACAATAAAGAAACCGATAGGAAAATGTAGTTCTTACCTTTGCGATTAAAATGACCATAATATTATTATAATAATTAATACGTGCACTGGCGAAAGAAAAATAGCACCGACGTTGGGGAAATTTGAGCGAAAGAACTGGATTTCGTGAATCCGTTGATTGTGGACAAGAAACAATTACGACGAAATCGTGGTAATATCTTAGACTCGTTTTCTGGCTCGTAACTCCTAATGATATAATAATGAACCGCTCGTCCTGCAGTAGAGTAAACGCGTGCAATAGATTATACACATACACATATATATATATCCTTATTTTTTTTATTTTTTTTTGATTTTTGTAATTTTTTCTTCTCAAGACAATATCGTTTAGATTTTAGTTTGCAGGAATAATACAATTTATCCAAATCGAAGAATCCGTACGGTCTCTGTAACAGTGAACAACTAATTAATCCGATTAAACGTGATTAACGTGACTATTAACATGATAATAATTATCTCGTACACCACAAGGCTCTTTAAAATTAGACTAATTCGTGTTTTTATCCATCGAAATAGCATATTTCGTTTGAAAAATATAATTTATTTCATTCGTCCGTAAGAAGGAACAAAATTTTTAAATTTAAACTCGGATTTTTTTACTTGTATACGGTTTGTACTGTGGCGGTTGTGTACGACGTTCAATGGGGGGGGGGCGAAATTGCAAATAAAACGGGGAAAAAAAGCAGTCGCACATAAATAGCGGTCAAAACTCGTGGAACGCACACGCACACAACGTGGTTAGCTTCTAATGTATGATATACACACACGGTGTTTTCACTGCGATCAGAGGCGAACCAGGTCGTTTGCTTTCGCTTGCCGCGGCTATACTGAGCGATCCGCCGGTTTCGGACCGCTATTTATACGCGTCTTGCTGCTACCCCCCCCCCCACCCCCATGTTGTGTCGTAGCGCTATCTGGTGACCACTTTCGTTTCCCGTTTTATCGCGGTCGGCTGACGCGCTATGTCGGTATACGCGGCTTTGTAGTTTGACGCTCACCGAGCGCGATCAATCGTATTTTAATTTTCCGGATTTATTATTTTTATTGTTAATAACAATATTATTATTTCGCGTATTTCAATTAACGTAATGCTTCGTCTTTCTTCGTTGTACATCCGTTTACACGTGCACTCGTTTATTGTACATTTTTTACTATATTATTAACGTTTACTGGTTTACTCGTATTCGTACGGTTTTTACTGGACCGACCGAGTTTGTCGTCAGCTAAGGCACCAGACAGACGATCGTTAACGACCGACGATTATTATTAGTATTGCACGCGCCGATCGTCGGTCGAGCACTAATTCCAGTCTTACACACGTGACGCGTCAAAAGGAGAGGTGAAAATGAAACATAACATAATTGGGCGAACTTACAAGTGTGTGCTGTCGAGTCAAAAATAAAGTGAATTTAAATGTGTACGCAAAATGTATATTATTTATCAAATCGTATTGATCGCAACGATGAATTGGATGAAATGCGATTCCGGGTGCACACGCGTACACTGAACGTTGAACGATAACGATCGCGTTGAGAACAACCGTATACACGAGGCTCATATAGGAAATAAAGTTCACCGCATATTATATTATTATTATTATTATTATTGTATTGCGCATAAATTATGATAATAAATAATGTCGCGGTACGTATTATTTCATTACGATATAAATCGAAATATATTCGCTGTGTACATATATATATATATATATATCGTATATAAAATATAGTGATATTATACATATCGCTGGTATTACAGTGGACGTATGGAACGGAAGAGGATGAGTATATATTATATTGTCGACGGTAGTTATAAGAGCTGCACTCTATCAATCGATTGTAATTCCGGCGGAAGTGACAAAACGAGTATGGTTGGAAAAAAAATAATTTTTTTTTCATTTCATTTTCTCTTTTTTTTTACATTCTCCCGTTATATATATTTTCGTAGTCGGCCCTTACTGTTATAATAATAATACGGCTTTGCGACAGATTTATACTCACACGTGTCGTTATATTATAAGGTCTAACACACGCTCGCTGTGCAACGTACACTCTCTGATATACGGTTTTATTTCAAATTGCGCACATCGTTAATATAATATATATGCGCCGTATCCTCACGTGCCTAATGTTATTATTACGTTTTCGTTCCGCGGGAAAGAAAAATTTCACGATATTAAAACAAAAACGTATATTATAATATTAAAGTATGATAATCGTATACGTAAAATAATTGCTCGTGACGAATCGTGCACGATACACGCAGAGCGAAAACACGCGATTTACCGCGGGGGATGACATCCTGATTGGACGGAAATATAATCTTCGAAACGAATTTGAAAATCAAAAAAAATTAATTCTCGGTTTCGCGTCTTGCAGTATACACTATTACGTGTGTAGTGAACGAGGTACCAAATGAAAACTTATAATGTACACAGGATGATGCGTACTTCCGACTTATTATTTATACAATTTGATAAAATTTTATTACGTAATATATGTAATTTTAATAAACGCATTGCGGAAGTATTATAAAAGTAAAATTACGTGAACGAAATTAAAAAAAAAAAAAATTGAAATTGTCGTATAAACGACGGAATTCGACGAAATTGCAATAAAATCGAAAAATAATTGAAAATTGAAAATTTTCGATTTTAATTCGTACTTAACTCGTGAATTGGAACGTTGTAGAAGGAAATTTTGCAAATTCGCCCTATAGTAATAAAGAATCACATAAAAAAAATCATAATATATGTGAACGCGATTGCGTTTTTTACAATTATATTATAATATATAACTTTATATATATATATAGTAATAATGGTCGTTTAAATAAAAATACGAGCTCCAGTGTGTAATGTTGAAAGAATATTTATATTCAATATATATAATAAAACCGTTGCACTTTTCAGTCGCAAGACGTTCGTTTTTAGGAAAATTTGAAACAACAACAACACATCACGACGGAAATATCAATCAAAAATCTAAAACCCATGACGAACGCGAAATATATTATTCCCATAATTATTATACACGTAACATATTTTATTTTGGGATTTTTTTTTTTATGTAAAAACTGTGTTTAATCCTCGAGAGAATTTACAAAAATATCGTTTTAAAAAAGTGTACGCGGTGTTTTTTTTTCTTCTAAATCCTCATTGCCAGTTTCGCATGTACGCTCGTGTTACGTTTTTTTTTTTTTTAACGTTACACTGAAAGAAAACCGTTTCGAAAACGAACGAAAAAATTAAAAATGCAAAAGCGATTTTGATTTAATTTTTGTGTGTTATTTATTTTGTCTTGGCTGTGTTCAACGTCAAGAGAAATACGAAACGACCGGATTTAATATACGACGTAGTAAAAAAAAAATATCGTTAGAAACATCACTGCGCATGGGCGCTCGACTGAAATGCATGTATGTATATACAATACAAGACGAGTTGACATTTTGTTTGTAATATTTAGGCAAACAACGATGACGAAGTAATAACAATAATATAATAACATTATTCGTCCGCAGACAGGCCGTTGTCGTCGTTGTTTTCGTGTAAAAAATGACTCGTCTGCCCACTGCTACAGCTGATAATGTATGGAAACTCCGTGGCGTACATAGAATACGCATAGTGGCTGACGGTGCATTGTTGTTGGTTCGAAACTCCGCGAAATCCGTTCACGCGTTGAATATATGTTTTTCGTAATATTTATCATTCGTCGTGTATTATTTTTAAAATCCGTATTATTATCGATGGGCCGACGATGACCGGGACAAATTGTCGTTATTGATGAATTTCCCGTTACTTCGGTCGTCACCATCACTGCGCGCATTGTATGAGTATACGAAAACCGTTTTTCGATCCGCTTGGAAACCCCCCCCCCCCCGAGGTTTACTTGTAACACGTTTTTGCCGCGTAAAAAATGAATAGCGGATATTGTCAACATTTGAATCGGAACGTTTTCTTTTTCTTTTTTCTTTTTTTCAATTCCAGAGCGTAGAAAGCGGCAAATTGTTCAATCCACTCCCGGCCGTCCCGACGAGCGGTACTCGGACTGTATTTTTCAAAAAACGGTCCGAATGCGGCCAACAGCATCGCGTCGAATAATCTCAACCGTGTGTTTACAACAAAACGATTTATACACACGCGCGTGACGACAACGAATACATTCCAAATTGTTTACGCTATGATCGGTGGACCAACGTATGACAACGCGCACGCGACAAACGAATATACTATTATAATATTAAATGGAACTCGTTGTATTTCAATTCGAATACGATTTTCATTCGTCTCGCGATGAATTATCGCGAACAACGGTTTATCGATCCCGGTCAACAAATTCGCACATTATAAAATACGTTATATACACGCGCGCGCGCGTACTCTGGAAACGACGTGCTGAAGTGTTTAAACGCACGCACGTACGAGATTGAAATCGTGTGTGTTGTACGTACATTATCGTATAATATACGTGTTAGGTCCAGACAGAATCCTGCAATGTTCTGTCGTCTCTACGCAGCTGTAGACGGGAAACGGCGACGACTGCAATCAAATCTGAAAGACTCCGGTTTTGTCGATTGGAAACAATTTCTCAGACTTTGCACTGACCTCGATTTCGGATGACACCGTCAACATCTGAAGGCTAGGCCTTGTCGTTTTCGCCAAACTCTTCGATCGTTCGCGGCTCTATTCAGGTCTATGTAGGAAGTACAATTGTATAGTCTTCCGACATACCTCTGAAGTAGCAGGTTCTTGGCCTTCCTCTGCTTCTTTTCCCCACGATTCTTCCTTCAAAGATGACATTTAGAAATGTGTTGTGTCGGACGATGTAGGACCTATTAGTTTTAATTTTCTCTTCTTAATATTGTTTTTAAAGACTTCTTTTTTCTTTTGCTTCTTCCAAAACACTTTCATTACTTCTTCTTTCAGTCCAAGTTGCACCTATCATTGTCCTCCGCATCCACATGACCATCGCCTCCAGTCTCTTTTTTTCGTATTTGTTTAAAGTCCACGTTTCACAGCGATATGTTAGGACACTCCAAACAAATTTCATTTCGGATGACAATAATCCATAAGTCATTTTTCACCTAATTTGGGTCGCTGGAATTCCGGGGCGCGCAAGAAGATCATTTATGCCGAGGAACCGCGGGCCGAATATCTCCGGGAAATTATGAAAATCATCGAAATTAGTTGTTAAAAAAAGTATTCATAAGAGAGCAACAGACACTTGGGTAGGTCAGCTCCGAATTCGTAATAGGTGGAACTCATACATATTTTAAATGGTGCCTACGCGATATTTTCATAATATAATTTCTGTTTTCCGCTACATTTAACAGAAGGAAATAATGGTTTTCCACTTTCGCAGTACCGACGGCGGTATAACATATTACGACGGTGTAATTATGTCAATTAACGGAAAAAATTAACACGTATCGGAAATATTCGTCCGGACACACATTTAACAATTATTTCCAAAATCGTTAAACTGGATTGTCCGCGTGAGAGCAAATAATAATTTCTTTGAAAATATTCGACAAGCGGTAATGACGGATTACAAAGACGCGTTCTGTCGACGATTCCCAACAACGTCTGGCGTTTCATTTATTCTGTGATCGAAGTCTTCCAACAACGGTTCGTTTTGTTTCTATTTATAATATTACATAATAGCGGGTATAATATTATCTACTCGCCGCCTTTTGCTGGCCAAAATACGAGCACGTTTTTATAACAATTTCATTAAGGCGATTGAAAGCGAGCGTTTTCTCTCCTCGTCTTTACACGCGCGAAACACAGCAAAATAGACGTTTCCTACTTCAAACGTACCTACCGGTCGATTTAGATCGGTGCGACAACAAAATTTGAAAACGGATTTGAATCCGTCGCGAAGTCTACGCCGTGAAATCGACTTTCCCACAATTTTAATTTTTTCTCATAAATCCGTAAAAACTGAACAGTTTTGAAATTAAAATAATTGGCCAATAATCGATTTTTAAAGGCGTCAAAATGAAAAATTGAGAAAGTGTTGAAAAAATGTTGGGAACCACTTGCCATAGATTTATAACGACTCACGAAAATTTGATTGCGGTGCGTATTTTAACGATATTTTTTAATCGTTCGAGTGATACTCGAATTGTATTTTTATTTTTTCAGTTCATTTTCTGCGTATAGTCGTTTAATAATAAAATTTCGAATTAGAAGACGGAAACTCACTCACGGGTTCAGTTAACTTAAGCGCTAATCACTACGGCAGTGAGCTTAATTCGTCGTCGTTTCAAATAAATCATTGTGTAATGCACTTTAATCCGATTTAAATACGCTTTTGATTTCCTGTCGCAGTAGTTCGGTAATATTGCGCCGAGTAGTGCTGTTCTATTTTCGAATACAAACGAAATTTTACGACGTCAAAAGATCTCAATAAGCCGTAGTTTATACGCAATTTTCGCGGGATTTATATTTCATTTCGTCCAAAATATCGTTTTATTATCCTTGTACGGATTTTCTAAAAATTTTCACAAAAAGAAAATGTTCGAAATACTTCCAATGGAGTGTCGCTTTTTTTTTTTTTATTGTTTTGTTAACATTTCGCGTGCGCATAAAGTTAGAAAATTTTATTTTTGTTTTTTAGGTTTTAAAAAAAAAATAAAAAAAAAAAATGAATGACACCGCAACAAAACGGCAACAACTCCCATCACGCACGCAACCCTATTCACGAGCTCTTTTTCAGTCCGAGCTTAAAAAATTAAAATAATTAATTCGAGCCGGTGACACGGGTTTTCCTGGGGACGCGACGAGTCCGAAAGAATATTATTGCAAAGTCCAATAAAGGATTTTAATCCAAGGGGACGCAGCCGGGCAGATCTAACACCAAACGCAGCAGCACTGAAATATTTTTCTTCGGAAAGAGATTGGGGAGATTTTTTTTTTTTTTTACCAATTTGCTCGATTATTATTACACAGTCTATTAGTCGGCAAAACGTTTACGCGTCGTGTTCATCGACACGCGACGATAAGACATAACGCTATATAGAGACATATCAAATACTTCATCTCGATCCAACGTCAACAGTGAAATTACGAGTTTATTGTATACGATATTGCACGATATGGCATCGGTATAATACGCAAGATTTTTTTTTTTTTTTATGAATACCTACCCATTCCGCGTTCACTTCGATTCTACAGAGCGCTACTGATTTAAGCATTAAATAACCGCTGTTTTTTGTTCGTGAAAATAAATCGTTCGAGATGATTCCCTGAGTCAATATAGCGCACAAAACCCCGAGTATATTTTTAAGCCGAACGTATTATTTCTGAAGACCTAAGAAGAACCACCCCACATAATGTCTCGTGGAATAATCGAAAACGCTTTTGTATACGCTTTTCTCGTAGTTCTGGAAGAAAACCGCGGATATTCGATTCATATATAAGACGAACTACGTTTATTTTTGTTTTTTTCGAATTTTTCATTCGAAGTCTGCAATTTTTTTTTTTTTTTTACTTAAAAGTTTCTTTGAAAATTTTCAATTTATCAATTTCCAAAACTATTCTCGTATTATTATCGGTGTCGGTGAACTATGCAGGAGTTATAAATATTTACTAAAATTGTATACTAATTTTTATATGAATATTGCGCGTATTGTCGTTGGATCATCAGTGCTACGACGAAATAGCGTCCAATGCAAAGTCCATCAGAATTTTAAAATACCGATGACGGTGTAAAAATAAATGATCTTTTTGAACAGCCAAATGCTAGTATATATATAGATAAATGGGAGAAAGCCATATATTTTCATTAAATTCGTCGTGAACAAGAAATGCCTTCAATCAGGCAATTGTATTCAATGGACGTAAACGTTTAGTTTTTTTTTTTTTTTTTTTTGGAATGGCGACGATCAAATTTTATCGACTTCAATTGAATGTGACATTGGCTATATAAAATAATAACTAAAACTTTATGCCATTTTACGTCGTAGTAAAAGCAATTTGTTTTTTATTTTATTTTTTTGTAATGTCTACGTTTATATAAATACGAGGCGTATTTTCAAGAAAATTTCTACACCAAAAAAATATTTTCTCAAAATAAAATAGTCAGTAATATATGATCGAAGAGCGTTTCGTGTTATTGTTAATAATCTATTAACGCTCGTATAAAATATAAAAAAACAAAAAACAGTTTTAATTTAATACGCTAAAACAAAAAGAAGAAACTTTACGTCAGGTATACAATATTGAATTATTATTATTATTCGTGTAAATAATGAAATGTTGTCTTATTGTATATGATATTTGTTATCTCGTGTTTTTCGTATAATTTAAAAAATAATAATTTCTATAGGAAAACGTGTATTATTATTATTATTATTATTCGCGTATGACATAACCGTTAATTAGTTAATTAAATAGAATGAAATGAAAGTGAAAAAAAATTGTATTCGTAAAATACAGCGTATAATATAAACATTTACAGATTACAACGCACAACTGTAAAAGTTTGAAAAAAAAATTTTTTTTTTTCATTAGCTTTTACAGTCCATTCAGGGCCTTCGCTGCTTCCACTATTTCCCGCCACCTCTCTCTATTTTCACTCTCTTCGAGCTCCGTTTCTGGTGCAATCATTGTCTGATCCGTTTTTAATGTGTTCATCCATCTTTGCCTAGGGCGACCTCTGAGTCTTCTTCCGTTGATTTCACCTATCAGAACTTGTTTAATAATGCCATTCTGAATATGATGACAATCTGGATTCGATATTTTAATTATTTCAGCATTTATATTGTCTTCACCGGATTGAAAAAATAATAATGAGAATTTATACGAGACAAACTAATCGGATAAATTATAATTTTATCTTTTAGGTTCTTCAACGATTCTTCATTGCGTCCGCTTCAAGCTCTGTGAAGTTTCTCCAAACGTCTGTCGAAATGAATCTGCGAGTACGTATCGACAATATGGCTATGTTGCACACATAATATTTTTTTTTTTTAATGATTTTTCGTTTTTTTTTTTAATATATATATATTAGTATATATATATAATATTTTTATTTTTACAGAAATATAAATGTGACCGTCAGCCGGCAGTTGGAAAATAAAAATAAAACTTTGGCCGTTATTTTCCCTCCCTTCCTCCGATCCCTATGAGCGCAATATATAATGAAATACTAATAAAAAGTAAGAAAAACTAAGTACCTATTTATAAATAATACGAAAACTTTAGCGGCGCGTCTGTTGGATGAACGGAGGTGGGAAGAGAGAGAGAGAGATTATTATTTTCATCTTGTAGTGTTAAGAAAACGCACCCGGATTTTTGTGAATATTTTTTTTTTTTGTTTTTCCGAAAACATTTACATTTTTAAAGGATAATCTCGAACGGTTGCGGTTTGCCGCGTGGTTATCGCCAGATATGTGCACGTAAATCAAATATGACCGCGTTCAATTACAAAATCTCATCTCGGTCGCTGTTCGCGCACGAAGATCGCATTAAACCGCCTCAGTAGTAGCGATAAAGGAAAAAAAAATACATATATATATATATATACAAAACAAAACTAGTGTTATCGGTTCTTTTTCTTAACGTATATGTTATTTTGCGCACAAATTTGACTTTTTTTTCTGTTAAATCGTCTGAGCGTACGACCTGCAAATGACATTGTAACGCGTTGCACGGTTTTTTTTTTTTTTAACACTTTAACGAACAGTTTTCGGACTGGAACCGAAAAGGGGCGGCAATGGTTTTGGAACTCGACATTTTCAAAAATAACAATCAATTATAAATGAATAATGTGAATTTGTAATCGGATATAAATATAACTTCGAACCGGCGATAATAGTTAATTTTCATTTGAATATGAATATTTTTTTCCCGAGTATGTTAATAAAAGAAAAGAAAATTTAAAACCCGAAGCAGAATCGCGGTTCAAAGGAATGTTTCGATTTCTACCACAAGTAATTATTAAATTGATTTCCGTTTTTCGCGTAAAAAGAGAAAAAAAAACGCGTATAAAATTGATTACAATGAACTCTATTGAGGCATAGGAACGGTCATTTTTAAGCAGACGACTTTGAACCAAGTCCGCTAACGTGTAAGAATCGACTAATACGAAATATGCAACTTTCTACAAAAACGCAATTCGTACATCAGAAATAAAATATTTTACCGCTTAACCTATTTGAATTTCGGGTCAAGATTATTTTAGTAAAATTACGATAGGATTATAAAATAGAAAAAAAATCACGTGTACCGGTTTGTATAATTTCTTCTTTTTTTTTTTTTTTACGCCGCGAAAGATATTTGTCTCGATGACTTATTGGCAAAACTATATATATATATATATATATTATAGATGATTGATATCCGTGCAAAATGATATTTCGATGATAGTTTTTCGAGAAAAATAATTATTAAAAGGCCGTCACAGTGATCACACACATTTTACGTCGATATTTATATAATAATAATAATCATAATAATAATAATAATAATAATAATAATAATAATCATAATAATAATAATATTATTATTATTGTGGTATATATTACAATTTGGTTTTACACGTTGTTGCTTTTTTTTTCTCGAACGCTATTTAAAAAACGTTGTAGATACTTCATGCGTGTCATGTCAATATATATATATTGGAAAATCGTTTTGCAACACAACACGGTCAAAGTGGAATGTACCTACTTACAGATGGATGCCGAGAATTCGATAAACCGAATTCGTTGTATAATATATTTTACCATGACCCATCGCGATCGTAATATATAAACCGACAACAAGAATAACAAATAATAATAATAGTAGTAATGATTATTATTATTTAATATTATATCGATCGAAATTTCGTAATGCGAAAACCATTCAGAATGTCATCGACTCGGAATGATTCCGTCGCCCGTCGCCACATTTGGTGGGATGACTGCACACGACGCGCGTCACCTTGGATGCGGTGTCCAATGACGTAATTTCAATTTCTCTCTTGCGACGAGAATGAGCTCTAAAAAAAAATTAAACACTAAGACTCGTAAGTGCCCACTGCATTACGAACGATTTCTTGCAATATTTCGAATTTTCAAACGTCCGTTTTCACGAGAACAGGTCAGTGTATACTTCTGGAATTGCGTTCTTTTCGTCACTCGTATGACATTGGACATATTCAAATAAGTATTGATTTCAATAAGAAAAAAAAAACAATTATTAATTTTTGTGAAAATTAAAGCGGTATGTACGCGCCACCAAGCCATCCGCACACAATTTCGCAAAAGACATTTCAGTCTCTTGGAAGCGAGATGACGTTCAATTTACGTCTCTCGAACAAAATTATTTCTCCGATTCAAGCAATTGTGTCTGTACCGGTAGAAACGATCTACACAGACGTGTAAACAATAAAAGGTTTAACGGGTTCGGGGTCGCAGTTTCGTTTGTCGTCGAAATTTCGCATCCAACCGCAATATTATTTATTTATTTATTTATCATTTATGTAAAATGCGAGTGGTTCGCTAAAAACATGGTTCGAATACACTTTATCGATAATGTATTACTTATAATATTGTACGATAGTCCTATATTCTCGTAGTCGCGATCACGCAAAAATCGTTCGATTTATTATTATAAGTAATACGTCAGACTCTACGTATCATACAATTAACACCCTCTCTGTACTAAAAGTCATTTTTCCGAATCTATGCATTTTGGTATCGATTCTCCTGAATGTTATGAAAAAATTAGGGATTATACGCGTATAATTTTTTTTAACCAACATCAGCGCTGTGTTCAATTTATTCCAGTGGGTTAAAAAATACGTATTAGATTTTGCAAAAAAAAAACATCTCATAGTTTAATAAATTGACTTTAATACATTTTTGAAATATGAAATTAAAAAAAGTATGAAGTTAAAAGCAAGTGTATGTTGATACCAAAACTATTGTTTTTAAATGAAACAAATAAATTTCATCGGGCGCCTTGAATTCCGCGTGCAAACGCCTAAAATCCCCGTTCGGCGGGACCATTGGTCATTAGTTTCACCGTTGGTCTTTGTGCCTCGGATCGTTTACGGCCAATACAAATGATACTCGTAACCAGTCGGAAAAGCAATAATTCCTGCAGGTCTACGTCCGGCCGGTACGTGAGTTTTTCGACTTCGACGGCAAAACGTACACACATACGTATCGTTGTTTCGATGCTAAAAGTTTATTGCGCGCGGTTTGTGTATTTCGGACGAGCAAGTGAGGAGGAAGAGAACAAAAAAATGTCCTGTTAACTACTTTAGGTAATCCTGAAATACTGCTAAGTTTACGGTCAATAGATATAGACTAGTTGTATGTATATATATATATATATTGCGTGGTCAGATATATTTTTCGTTCTAAGAGAAAACGGCGGTTTTAATGGCTATTCTCCGATTTCGAAAAAGTTACAATTATTGCGTTACACGCGGTATTGACCAGTTAAAAGTCAAAATCCCGTTAAAAAAGTTTGTGTTATCAAAAATTATACGGTTTATAATAGAGTGTGTTTAAACGCGTCAACGTATTATTATAATAAATATACCGTTCATCTTGGGGGTCCTTGGTGAAGTAATTAAATACATACACACGCGATTTTGATTTTTCAGACCGACATCGCTCGGTTTAATCGGTATAAAAGTTAAGGAAAGAAAAAAAACGATTGAATTTTTATATAATGTAACGGTTTATTTTGTTTGGAGAAAAGCGAGCGCGGGCGTAAAAACTCCGAAAGCAAGGACGTTTGAGAAAGCAAAAAAGAATTTAATGTAACACCGGCCTTACACATACGAGTATATTAATACGAGGAACGTTCTCAATCAGTGGTCACCGTCCACGTTTCTCGCCCTTCGGCGGCGAGGATTGCCTCGAGGTAAATGACTGATTGACTTCGCTTGACGGAGAAAAGACAAAAAAAAATTCTAAAATCGAATAATTTCAAAATAGTAAATTTACTATTGGGTGGTGGATCGTAATTTAACGACAAAACAAAACGAGAGTTGCGAGGGGGAAAAAAATTAATTCTGGCCGATGCACAATTTCAATGTTCTTAATTAATGATAAAAGTAAACTGGTTATGTAACGTCGATCGGTGATAGCTGTGTGATGATAGTCATCATCACAGTTATATTAATATGGCGTAGTGGCGCGGACTTCGCCAATATATATGATTTAATTGTATAATAATAACTTTGTTATTTTGTAAAAGTGTAATTTTAACGTATGAAAATGGGGAGAAAAAAAAAGGAAAATACGATAAACTCTCGCAGTGGCGCAGGCTTCGAAATGTATACATTTAATTAGACAATAAGAATTTTCTAAAAATTTTGTTACTTTTTAAACGTGAAATTTTAACGTTTTTTTTTTTAAAAAAAAAAAAAAGGAAAATATGGAAAACGTTCGACTTAACTTTTAAGTAAAGAAAAAAAGAACCCCCATGAATATAATGCAAATAGAATAACCGCTAAAGTTGAAGCGATTAAATTTAATACCGTATTTAATTTGATATTTTTAAGTTTTATGTTCATTTCGTCAAACTTTTAAGTTCCTAGCGTATATGATAGACTGTTTTTCTCTACCATCAAACTCGATTTTATACTACGGAATTAAACATTTTACGATGGACTCGGAAAATTTAAACGTTAAACGAAAGCAGACCGTTTCGATCGTTCCGGCTCCGTTTTCTGATTATAAGAACACACGATTTTTTTTTTTTTCAATTACGATACAATCTAAATCGTTTTCAATATATTATTATACGCGTCCCCAGTGCCCGAAAACGGATTCGACTATTTTCGTCAAAATCCTTAGTGCCGCTTTTACGATACGAAACACACACGAATAAAAAAATATCATCGCCATTATATATTCTTCAACATAATGGCGAGGGCTTAATATTATCTACCGAACCGAATGTTTTAATACATTTTAAAATGTATACCAGTTTACATATTGTAATAGCCGCATTTTTCAGTCCTGCAGAAGAATATTACACGACTATTGGACCGCGACCATTTGACTTATGTTGTGCTCCGAGAAAACTTATATAAATATTGTTATAATATTACTTTTTTTTACCCTACAAAATCGCATATAATATTATTTCTTCGATAAAACAATGGATT
This sequence comes from Chaetogeoica ovagalla, assembly GCA_032441825.1. NCBI lineage: Eukaryota > Metazoa > Arthropoda > Insecta > Hemiptera > Aphididae > Chaetogeoica > Chaetogeoica ovagalla. Next base: position 3,398,342 of record CM063732.1, on the reverse strand, counting down.
TACAAAAAATATTTAATTTTATAAAATAAATAGAACTTTACTATCTATACGCGTGTATCACAATGCACGTATCTAAATTCGACCGACTCGACTGTATATAATCACTCGTCCAAATTATATCCTTGAGATGAGACGATCACCTCGAAAAATCTCTCTTTTGCACTGTCTGAGATGCAAAAAAAAATGACCCCGCTTCGCTGTCGATCACGCGGTGTAAACACGCGTTTAAATTCTGCTTAGGAATAATTTATCGTGAAATATTTTCCCCCGATTTTATGAATTCCTACATAATATTATTTTCCTTGGATTTTACATACTTTCCTCATTTTCCCGCGAAGAATATGTTACTACTGTCATTATTTTTTATTATGTTTCTTTTTCCCGTTTTTAAATCATATCACTTTCTCGGGTTTTTATAACACCTCGACGCTGATATTTCTATGTGTATCGAAACGAAATCGCTAAGATCGAACAGGATAGATCGGAACGGTTAAAAACTCGAGCAGTCTAAATATCACATCTCGCGTCAACTTTAATCGAGACACATTATTTGTTATATTTTATAATGGAAATTTCCGTCACCCAAAGAATAGTCAATTATCAAGAGATTTTTATAACAAATTAAATACATATTAGAGATTATAATTTTAGATTTATCGTCACGCGATTTATTTGTTTTGGAAATAATTTTAAAACCGCTTTATGTATAAATATGTATTTCGAATTTGTTTTCAGTATTTCAGTTTGCCGTATAACGCGCAAACAAAGGTACGATTTTTCATTAGATAATTTTGTGCGCATATTCCATCGATATCATTTTTTTTTTTTGCACCTTTTTACGTGTAAATCTTACTGGTATATTTATATTTTTTTTACTCGTAAAGATGGACAAGTCGTTTTAGTAAAAAAAAAAAACCTTTTAGAACAAAAAATAAAAATAAAATACCCGCCGGAACACTTTTTATTTTCACTATATTTATTTCTCCAGTTCTACGTCTCTGTTTGTTTTCGAAATTTAAAATATTACTTTGCCTCGTCCATTCGTTTCATTTGACGTGTATCCGTCTTGAACCATCGACGGACGAACTATTTTAAGCGTTTCGTCCACTGTCATTTGTTATGTCTGTCTTATAATTGAGGCGCTCAGAAGCCAAGCTGATTAACTCCATAAAATGAAATTTATCAGGACAGGCAGTTAAAGTTATTTATTTATAAAAAACTTAATTATTTTTCCAACATATTATGAATTAACTCATTTATTTTCTTACAATTAAAGGTATGTATTTACACTTTATAAATATATAAAAAAAATTCAGTGTCACTCTCTCGAATAAGAAATTAAATTTTTTTTGGAGTTAGTCACATTGACAACTGAAAGGTATTTACAAATATTCGGAGTTTATTAAAAGTAAACACGGTACAAGTAAACAAAATAAAATTTATGTTGTTATATGTATATAATTTATTTATTAATTAAACAGATACAAAAAGAACAAAATACTTTTACACGAAAAAGTAACAAATATTATTATAAATGATAAAAACTGTGCATTCTTGGAGGTTTAGATTGATCTTCTGGTCGACGTCTCATAATACTTTTTGGTTTTATACAACCATTGAGAAATATGCTTTGCTCAGTATGATTATATTTTAAACGATAAAATGATTTGAATAGAGTTTTTCTTTCATCTGTTGATATTTTTTCATTGCATTTTCTTGCACAATTACACGGTTTATCGTTAAAGATTTTTGCAGCTACTGTATGGCCTGATCTAGTTTTATAATCTTTACCGGAAAGTCTCTTTTTATTCTCAAGTGCCCTCTTCCAGTTATCAGGGTTTCTTTTACGTTTACGGCCTTTAATAGACTCCAGTCTAGGACTAACCTCAACATCTGAAAGAGTGGAGTCACTGATTTCCTCAACTAAATGAACATTATTATTCAGTTGGTGAACCTCACTAGGGCCTGAATTATTTAAACAATTTCGATTTAGACCTAAATGTAATAAAGAATTGGAATTTATATCTGAATCTGTACCTGGTACGAAGTCTGGATCTGAATCCGAGTTGTTACCAAAAATGTCACTTTCACTACTGTATTAATTCATTGTAGGCTATTTTTCAATTGAAATGAGAAAGTAAACATAAAATATTAAAGACACAGACAATATTAAGCTACAAAACACAAAACAGTCGCAAATGTATGAGCTTTTATCAATCTTTTATAATCAATTTGGAGTTAATCACTTTGGCTACGGAAACAATTGGTAAAATATTCAATTGCCAATATACTTGGTGCTCTCCAGTGATGAACGATTCAACAATGGAGTTAATCGTCTTGGTCACTGAAAAGTATTCACTTTTGTAATCCAACCATGCTATTATCCGCAATTTAAAAAAAAAAGTGGAGTTAATCGGCTTGGCTTCTGAGCGCCTCAATTATAATCGCTATAAAATATCGATTAATCCGAGACAATAACACGGCCGAAAATCGCGTAACAGCAGCTCCAATGAGTACATATTGAGCAATTATACGCGGAGCAATATAATATATACACGGCCAGCAATCAATACGAATATGCGTGCAATCAAAAAATAATAGTATTGATCCGAAGAGAATATCGCTTGCAGCGGTTGAGTTTGAATTTTTAATTTTTGTACGTATAATAATTGTATGTTATCGGTGGAGTACACACACGTCGTAAAATCCTTTGTCTGTTTGTAACTGATATCGGCGTGACAATTTACAATCGTTGTCCCGTGATTTTATTTTACAATGTTATTTGATTACAAACAGTATTACAATATTGTTTATTTATGAAAATATTCGTAGTTTTCGTGTAAACGGAAAACGAAAGAAGAAGAAAAAGAACGACAAACACGATTTGGTGAAAACGATTTCACGTCAACGATCACTACACGCATGTCAAGTAATCAGTGTATCGGAAAGTTCATACATAAAAAATGCGATTCGTTCGAGTTCAATTTCTTAAAAAAAAAAAAATTCAGACTTTCGTTTGTCCGTTTTTTTTACATTTTTTTTTTTTTTTTTTAATCGCTTGATCACGATAAAATTGATTTTTTATTATCTCACGCAATAAATCCGATGAATATGTTGTGTAACCAAACAATATTAGAAATCACATAAAATATGTATAATACAGAATTGGGAATAATCATCCAAAAACCAAATTATAAACTCCACGAGCTTTTTATAGTCGAATCGATCAGTTCAAACGCACACTACTCTACTGATGTATAATGCTGCGAAGGATATCCTCTACGCGTATATTATTAAAACGTATGTCGGGCGAGTTTGGCCTCATTTTCGATTACAGTGTCACGTGTCGGAGAATAATTTCAATCTTTGGAGTATAAACACTCGAATTAAAATATCGAAACACGTTTCAAACGGTCAATGGTGATAGTACGCGTTGAATATAAATACGGACGCATCGGGAAACGGGCAAACAGAATCGTTCCAAAATTCGTTGAAAACACAAACGCGCAAATTAAGAGGACGCTACACCGAAAGTAAAAACATCTGTAACGCTCGATAAATGGAGTTGATTGTCGTTTCAAGGCGGCAATAAGTTGCAGTATATTACGGATAAAATAATACTACATTTCGTCGTTACTCTATGTAAAAACTAGTTTACGGGAACATAAAATACCGGAGCTACAGTCAACATAAAAACACCAAATTTTGGAACTACATAGAAGAGTATATTTTAATCTACGTTTTTATTTATTTTTTTTTTTTTTCATAACTCGTTTCAATTTTGTGTTATTTATGTATAAAAAAAAAAAATCATTTAATAGTTAATTATTTAATTTGAAATAAGTATATATGAAAAAAAATAATAATAAAAACGCTACGACGTAGATTAGACGTTATCTTCTACGTGATACCGAAACTTGATCATTTTTATTTTGATTGTACAGTCTTGGTGTTTTATGTTCCCGTAAAACCAGTTTTTAGTCTCTTATTTGTGACGCGTAGCGTCCTCTTGAACGAACACTGTCTGTGTGTAAAGACTGAATTCTCTAGAGACACTGCGAAACGTTTTCGGAGATTTCGCCGACGGGTCCGCAGCGACATTTACGTCGAGGACGCGAATTCCCGCGGTGAATTTTTTATTTACTTCTTTTTTTTTTTTTCGAATAACACTCGCGCGATAAACTCCGTATCGTTTTCGCATTCGCGAGGACGCTTTGCCGTGGCAAGTTTTGAAACTTCGCCGTACGGGCTATGGGCCGTATGTATGTTTCGTAAAACACATAATATTATATACGAAGTACTCTTTTTGATGTTTATTATTATTATTGTGCGTTTATATTTCTCTTGCAAAACGTATTCCTTCTGAACACCTCGATATAAATTTCAACAACAGTCTGCGTTAGCTCGGTCGTGTTCCGTACAAATACGCGTCCGCGGCGCGCTAAACAGCGAGGTAGCGAGGTGGGAAGGAAATGAAAAAGAGAAACCATCCGAAAAACAACCATCGGATCATAACGCGCGCTCGTGCCTGCCTGTACGTATTTCGGTCTAACAAGCGAACGAGCGTAACATTTTTTTTTCCCCCCCCCGCTCATAGTCATCCGCACAATAAACCGTACATAGAACATATTTGCGGTCTTCTTTTTCTTTTTTTTTGTACAATTCTTTTTTTTCTTTTTTACGGTTATTAAGTTTATTCGTTTTACGTTGTACGAGAATTTATATGTCTCGTCGTGATATAGAGCAGTGAATTCTAGTGAATTACGCACGTAAACGCAACGATGAATATTTTTAAACAAATATCATCGCGGGAAAACGTTTGAAGAATCGCGATTTCGTTATTTATTTGAACAAAAAAAAAAAAAAAAAGAGAAGAAAGATATCGACATTTTTTTTTTTTTAACAATATCGATACAATACGCGAGTAACAATGAAAAATTACACGCAGTATACACAAAAAAAAAATATACGACTATTAGACGTATTAATTGATTCCTATCCAATGCAAAACTCGAGCCGGACGAGGCGAAATTAATTTCACGCGCAAACGAATAAATGAACAAAATTTAAAAGACGAATTTGTATTGAAAATAAAACAAACGAAAAATTTGGTGATACCATTTTTTTTATTTTTTTTTTTAATTCGAATTTAAAAAATAGATCTTTTATTATTTAATAATTAATTTTTTTTTCCAATAAATTTTTATTTTGGAAATTAATCGTCGACGTACATTTAAATATTATGTTTAAAACATATCGTAAAAAAAAAATTGCTAAAACAATAAAAACTATATACACACGATACTCGTAATTAATAATACTAATAATATTAATAATAATAACAATAAACTAACCGCTCTATAAAAATAAACACGTCAAAAATATTATAATCGCTGTAATTAACACACTACGGACGTGGACATACGTATTTTTTTTGGAAAAAAAAATTAATAATAAATCGTTTTGAATTTCGCGTTTCGTAATTAAATTTCTTATTTTTATAAACGCGCTTTCGTAAATTTATAGAAAATATATTCTTTAGGATTTCAATAATATTTTCAATAAAAAAAATACATAAATAATATTTGCAGCGATTCAATTTTATTTTTTTCAATTTAATTCGTATTTTATGGATTATATAAACGGGAAATTGTTTTTCTCTCTACGTGTTTTTTTTATTATAAGTAAAATAACGCTGAAGTTTTAGTACGCGAAGTAAACGATAAAAATAAAATCATAACCTATTGCTCGTATATACACGCATTACACAACGTCATATTATTCTGAAAATCATGACCATTATTTGACAAACAAATCTAATTGTGTATCTGTGTACAAATGATTACCACATTTGTGAAAAAATTAAAATGTGTATTTTCACGCTTGTTTACGAGAAAATCGTTAAACGTGTTCCCACTAAATTATTATTTAAACGATCGGTAATCAAAAAACAAAACAAAAAAAAAACGTATAAATTATATGTAAATATGTGTATATTATTAATTTTTTTTTAGTTTTCGTTATTTCCTCCTCCTCTTATTCATTCATTATAACATATGGTACATGAATTACAAAATATATATTGCAGCAGCAGCAGCAGCAACAGCAAAATGGATGAGAAACATAAATTATATTTTATATTAAGACTTCGATGAACATATTGTAAGGAAACAATAAATACTATAAATAATAATGAATTGCGTTATATACGTCGTTTCAATAATGTCGAAGGGAATTCTAGAACAATTTTCCATAAACAAATGTGAAAACGTCAGTAAACGTCGATCGATTTTTACTCGTTATATCGATGACTAGTTTTATACAACACGTTTTCAGTATTTTCAATAATTTCATTCTCAATTAAAAAGTCTCGCAAACGTATTGTAAATTCATTTTTTCACAGTTTCAACAATTGAAAATCGTTGTCCGTTTTCGATATAATTTCAACTTTGTTTAGAGTTTGAAAATCGATTGTTAATGATATCACGATTTTAAAAAATTCGTTATCGGTTTAAAGACTTCAAAAGTGTTGTTTTCGATTTCATTACACGTATATTGAATTCGTTGTATTCAGTTTATAATTTTGTGTAGGTGTGGATTTTTCGATAATAAAATGAAAATAGTCAATTTACTTTTACATATTTGGTAAATACGTATTTCGATAATTATGTTACCGTCTTTAGTACACAAAAGCGATTAACGATTAACGGCAGTATTTATATATTAAACATACTGGTTACCATCGCCTACCGCTTTCCGCCATCGAGCGAATGGACGAATCGTCAAACGAATACGTTTACAATATTATATTATTTTAAAAGTTTTAACAAATTATTTTCCAATAGTTTAAATCCCGATTTAATTAATTTTTTTTATTTCGTTTTTGACTGTTATTTACTTGTTTTAATAATTTCATTGAGTTCAGATTTAATTGCATTACAAAATAATTTGTGAAAATAATATTATAATATTGTAAACGATATCGCGAAACGTGTTCGTTTGATGAACTCATCGTTTGAAGCGGGAAAACGGTAGGCGATAACCCGTCTGTTTAATACGTAATAGGATTGTCATTAGACGGCTAGTCGTTATTGTGTACTGAAGATATTACGGTAACACAGTTACTGAAATACGTGTTTATCAAATAAATGTAAATATATTTTTGTGGAATTGAGTTTTTCATTTAATTATCGTTGTATTCAATTATTTCAATTATTGTTTTTTTCGTTCGCGTTATTTTGTAGCGTTACCATTAGTCGAGACGGAAATTCGATAAAAATAACGTCCCAGTAATATTCTTACCCGACGGCTTCCTATTTAATGGAAAAAACTAATATTTTTAAACGTACCACTACTACTAATATAATGAAATTGTAATATGTCACGGATGCCCGTCGAGACATAAATTGTTTTTTGTTTTAAAGAATATTTATAATTTGTACGCATTAAATAAAATAATACGTAAATACGAAGAAAAAAAAACGATACGTCGACGCTGTCTAAGCTTGATAGAAGGCGATGTATAATGTTGCAGCTACGCGATCACCGGATCTCCCGGCACAATACATTTTTATATAAAACGTGTTTCATAACGACATTTTTTTTTCTATTTCGATTTATTCAAATATCGCGGTGTTCAGTAATTAAAAGTCTCGTTTTCCATTCGTGTTTTACCAATTTATATTTAATTCGTAGACGTCACGAATACCGGATTTTGATTATATGATTTCGTCAACGGTTTTTTTTTTTTTTTTTTTGGATGTTAATTTTGACTTTTCTCGTTATTTAAAATCGCTTTCGAAATGTATAATGAAATTTCGTCCACTCTTCTTTTTCTACACGTCGACAACGAGAAAATCAAAGAATTTTATTCCGGGAAAAGAAGGAAACGGTCGTAGGACGTTTTGGAGGCGACGCGATAGATAATCGAAAGATATAATTTTTTTTTTTTTTTTGGAAATCCAATTAATCGTAAAACGATTGCTCTAACTAAACTCACGTCCGAATAATGGCGAACGCGATGTAAAACGATAATTGACAGAATCCCGTCGTCGTGCGAAGCGCAAACTCGCCAAAAGACTAAAAGGCCATATTATAAACGTGTAGACGTTAACAGCGCGCCGCTAATGAAGTTTATAAAATACGCCGGTGAAGACGACGGTCCACCGTAAGCTTAGCTCGTCAAACGGTCCGCGAAACATCCGCTACGGTGTTGAACGTTTAAATCAAATTATACGCGAGTTTCATCGAAGTCCTTCTGCTGTCGTCGGTCTGGAATGAGCTGCGACATTACAGCCAGTGGTATAGTGGTCATCATCGATCGCAATTGACTCCGTGTTTTATTCCAACGAGAGGGTGTTTTCTATTTGATAAACCCCACACGGACATGAGTACAACGTAGCGACGCATGATATTCTATATATTATGTTATGCGTTTAAAACGAAATCGACACGTTTTTTGAATTCACAAAGGCAGTGGCCGTGGGCAGAAAGGACTTTTGGATGTTTAACCCCCCCCCCTCCCCCACAATTGTTTTTCGTTTTACGTTTTCGCGCTGAAGTTGATCCTTGTACGGATCGGTTCGAATTTTCGATCGTCCACGATCAAACACACTCGTTCATACGCGCATAAAACGGTTTGAAAATATTTATTTATTTTTTTTTTTTTTTGAACACATAAAGTCGGTATAAAGTCACAAGGGTTCCCGTGATCTACGAGTAAAAGAAGATTTTCACAGAGTGTTCGAAAACATATTGAATTATTATCGGCGCGACATATTTTTATATAAAGTAAACACACGCGAACACAAACCGAAAAAGTAATTTATGTCCGAGGGCTTTTTTGACGATTAGCTGCATGGCGGCGCGTCTGCGGCTATAAAATTACGCGCTACGGAGTGTGTCTTATAACGTCGTTGTGAGTCATATTATGTTCGGAACTGAGAGCGATAAAATGCGCCTCACACATACGTATATTATTGAAGAGATGATTTTTTTTTTTTTTTTAATAATAATTACAAAAACGAATCTACTCGAAACGTAATAGGTTTTCTTTTACAGTCAGTAACTGCGTAACGCATTAAGTTAGTTATATTATTATTGTTATTATTCATTTTACTACGGTTTAGTCGGTTTTACATTAATACCGTAATATTATAATTGACTTAAAAATAAACCCGTTTTATCAGCGTTCGGATTCTGATCAATAGCGTATTAACAACGCTCGTGTCAACTGCGAGTGTAGAGCACTATAATTTAGTTATTTCATTGTTTAGTCGTCACACGGTTCTAGGGAACAAGACTACAGAGCGAAGCGAACAAGTTCAAATGTTAAAAATTAAAGGTTAAAAGGAGAAAAAAAGATAGAATGACTCTGAATTCGCATTTTTTTTTCGTATTTTTCGAAAAAAGAATCTTTCTAATTATATTGCGAGGACGTAAGTGTCTAATCGTGAAGAATTTTTATTGCAATTATATCGATTTTTTTTTTTATATTAATAGACTGTACTATTACATTTTGAATGTATCACAGTGGCTGTTCATTATGAGTGAAATGATAGGATAAAATCTAAAAAAAAAAACGTCAAATCCTCCATCCAAGAAAGAAATTTACGTCATAAAGAAGGCGATAGCTGTAACGGAAGAGCCGAAAACGAATGGAAACGAATCTAAGCGTGCAGAGGTGCTGGAGACGGAGGAAAAAAAGTTTCTTTTTTTCTTTTCGTACCAATGACACTGTGACGATGATACACTCGCTATGATAAACGCGCAATACAAACAATCGTTATACACAGTATAGTAGCTCGAGATGACACGTACACACACGTCGGAATACGTTCCACAGCCACGCCGTTGAGTGTTTTAACGACTTGTCTCGTCTCACTCGCGCGCGTTTATAATAATTAGTTTATAAAACGGTCCACGTGTCTGCGGTATGACATTAGAGTACCCAACGGTTCGAGTTTTTAAACGTGCGCGCGCGAAAAGCTATTTCCGCACAAACCACAATACCGTAGTGCTCGTACGCAGTGGTGTAATGTCGTGTTCTGCTATTGCACTCCTCCACCAACGCATTGCGTGTAAAACGGTTTTTGGAACGCGTTTAATATTATTTTCTCCCGTACGAAAATTTCGGCGGCTCGACGCAAAAATAAAATTCCGCTACCGCTTAAACGGTTTTCATTACATGACAGTGCCGCGTCTCTCATCCGAGGCGATCGGGCTCGGTGTATTTCTCAATGCGCCATAGACCTCGGGTACGAAGAAAGAAATGTCTGATGTAAAGTAATAAAAAAGTAGTTGACGAACTACGCGGGCTGTTATGGATGTCGCTTAAACGAATTACTTAGTTTGGAATTTCGTTATAACTTGTATGAATTCTATATAAAACGATATTGAGCGCAGCTTCGGTGTAACACGCAATTTGTCGGAAGATGTAAAGTATAATAATAATAATAATAAAAATTATGGCTTCTACGGCTTAAATAACACGACATTCAATAATAGTTGTAAAGTGCTCGAGAATCGGAAGAAATTTTTTTGTTACGTTTTCTTACACGCATACGAATTATAACGGAAAGATTCTGCGTAAATGTCAACACTCCAGCACCATATTTTGTGTCTTTAGAGTTTTTATTTTTTATACACTAAATACGTTCTTTTCAATACTTCACGTATTGTACAGACGATTTTCAATTGCTTGATAAGAATTTGTTAAACGTCGTAATGTTTTCAACATTGTACATTTCAAAACACCCGTTGACAATATTTATTCTAAAATAAAAACACCAGAAATAATTATGGAATTCGTTCCTACATAATATTTATGATTTACATTATAATAATATTAATGAGATAATATTGTTGTTATTGCTGTTGTCGATAAATAAATTTGTTTGCTTTTTATAATTCCAGAGGGAATTTAATTAAACTTTTAATTAATTATTAAATTAAAAATAATATCCGCGTCAACGAATTAATATTATAAATATATATAAAAATACACAGACATAATATATATATATATAAGTGCTCGTAATCTAACGGATATCAAATTACGCGACTGTATTAGTTTCAAACGAATGATTTATTTTCATTAGTTTTTCGCGATTTGAAATACGTACACAGCATTCGTACGCCGACAATATTCTAAAAAACTTTATTCAAAAACCCGTGTTCCGCGTAACAATATTGTATGAATGTAATATTAATATAAATTCTACTGGAATTTACACTGCAATAATGATTTTATTTACTTATACATTTCCCTATAAGAATCAATAAGAAATTAAAATTATATATTTATGTATGAATATTTATATAATACGTATCAACTGCTCGTTGTATACATTTCAGTAGATCTTATTGAATGGCGTACCTATATTGTATTACAATATTTTCCCAATTCAAATGTTATTGTGCAATCAGAATTGCGCACAAAATGCGAACAAAGGTAACGAACTTTATTTCAAATTAAAACTGTAGAAAATTAAAGAGGCGGTGGATGTGCGCGCATTTATAAAAGAGAATTTTATATTCAAAGATAATTGAAAATTACTCCACGGGAATTAATTAGTTAACAGGATACGGTTTAACTTTTATGTGCGAAAAGTTTATTGTTGTGTATCGTGTAATAAAGTGAAAAATGAAAAAAAAAACCGTACCCCAGCGAAATATATTAATTTTTTTTTTTTTTTATTTGCTAAATAATTTTATCGCCCCATCGGTGTTCTTTAGAACATATTTTCTATTTAATATTTTCCACATTTAACAGTACAAATAAGTAAATAAATATAAATTATTATTATATTACATACAATAACGATTTACGATATGGTTTTTTGTTACTTAAACTATATTAAAAAAAAAATCTTGAAAATCCCGGTCAAGTCACAATTTCCTTTAAATTTTTCGAATACAAATATATCGTAATACACACTAAAGGTCCAATCACAATCATTTTTTCGAACCTAGTGGTTTATCATTGCTTTCAAATTTATAGTAATTCGTATAGCTTTAAAATCTTAATCCAAGTAATTCACTCAAACGACGTTATCTTTTTTAGAATTAAGACGCCCGCAAAAAAAAATAAATAAAAATTCTAATTGACGACGTTCGCGTATATTGGTGAAGCCGTAACATTTAAGTACAATACGATTCCTCTCAGACAAAAAAAAAAAAAATGAATAAAATGAGTGACGTGGAAACACTCGGAAAAATATTTAGAACTCTATGAACAAAAAAAAAAAACCATAAAAAAAGTTTAATATAGTATCGTCGGAAACTTAATACATAAAAAAGGTCTGTTCTTTCACGTATAAGGATTATATTTGATGCCATATTTCGGCATTGCATACTTTTTCAGAATTATTTACAGAAAAATACGTAGGTAAGGCGATGAAAATATCTAACGATAAATATACCTAATGCAAACACAATATACTATAACAAATATGATATCTTCAAAAACGAGTAAATAAACGTTTGATGTCGTTCGACTTCGTTATTCAATGTTATTATGCTATTGACGTTTAAAATTGTTCTCATTTTGTATTTGTACGGAATGGTCGATTTCGAATAATCGTACTAGTAAGATCGTCCTAACCGCGTATTCTTCTTTCACTTCTTCATTATCCGCCATTCACCTTTTGTCGTATCTTCGTCAGTAGCAGAATCGCCATCATTTTCTTTAGAAGTAACATCTTTTCGGACATGGCCCCCCGGTATCCGGCGATTGAAAAAAAAAAAAAAAAACAAATATCTTTCGGATATCTTAATAAAAATCTTTCGGATTCCGCAATACAGCAGTTTCTGTATGATAAATACACAACACGTATTATCTAATAAACATTTCTAGTTAATACCGTCTATGTATTATATTTTTTTTTCTCTTCATAATTCGAATACTAAAAGCGCATAAATTATGTAACATAATAACGAATTTTACTATTTTCGTTTTTATCGAATCAAATTAATTGTCGTAAAACACCGATTCGCGTAAATCAATTAACCCGATTAGCACGCGAATACAATATTGCACACATACGATTCCGTTGTTTACCAAACCTTTGGTCGCCCCATATGCGTTCCGTAAGAGATAATAATTGTCGCGGAACACGATAATACTATGGAACGTGATTTTTTCCACGACGTTTTATTCTATTTTATATTTTTGTATAACAGGACGCGAAAACCACGCGTTTATCGTCGTATCGACGTTAGCGCCGAAATCGCGGTCGTTTTCGCGTAACGAAGTCGGTGGTGGTAACAAAAAATGATACGAAAAAATTCGAACGGAATGCGCATCATTTGGGCCGGGGCTCACTGCGGGATTCCATATTATTACGCGTACGAGAATTACGTGTTGTTACGTATAATTACGTGTATTACGCGCAATACGTTTGATTGACATAGACCGCATTTCCAAACGCCGTCACTAACGCGGAGTGGAGCGCACGCTCCGGAACTCCTCCTCGTCGTAAGTGCGGTAACCATCACGGAATGAGTCGCCCAACCGCCCTGTACGGCGCGCAGCGTCGAACGATAAGGGACGTCGTATTCTATTGTAACGTACGTTTTCGGCGTCCCTGTCACTACTGTTTCCCCCCCCCCTCCTTCTCGCTCTCCTAATCCGAAAAGTTATACGGCCGCACGAAAGTTTTCCGCGTCCCGTCGATATCGTTTCCGCCGTCGTCATCGCGCGCATACGTACACAATCGCATCGTTTCGCTTCCTCGCCGTCGCGTCCCCTTATTCTGTTCAGCGTATTATTATTCTCCCGTACGGAGGAGGGGACAGACACGCGCCCTTTGGCGACGGGCGAGAGATTATTAAGACGACGGTCGATTTCGCGATTCCGCGGCCGCGACCGGAAAACCGACTGAAACGAAAACGACGGATATTATATTGCTACGGGTGCTGGATGAAGTAGCTCTGCACTGTCGGTCGCCGAAAATCTGTCCCTCGGCGTTCGGACGACGCGCGGCGGTTGGCCGTACGGAACGAGCTAAAACTGCGTGCGCTCGGAGGACGCGTTATTGTTATGATGCGTACAGGAAAAGGGACGAGTTTCTCGGACGGCATTGTAAACCGGCCACGAGTCACGGCGGTTGAGATACCTCCTACTCTTAACTTGTGTTATACTTACGTGACACGTCTTTGCCCGTAACTCGTAACTCGTGTTACAGTTAAAGTTACAAGTCGCTTGTTATTTATTTATATTTATATGTTTCTTCGAGAGAACGCCAATGGCAGGCACACTGTTAAGTGTTTGTTTGTTTGTTTGACGAGGGTCTCGTTTTAAAAATATAAGTCGTAACTAAATTACGATAGCATTTAAAATATATTAATATACCTGTATCGGTTAGAAAACATTACGGGAATTCGAGAATCAGTAATTGTATTAGTATTTAAAAAAAAATTAAAATAATAATTTTTTTTTTTTTTTTATAGCGTTTCCACGTTTATTGCGTTAAATAGCTATCTCAATATTGAAAAATTAAAAATTTACCATTTAAACGATACCCCGATATCGTTCGATTGAAGCGCGTGTATTTTAAATACACGCACCTTACTTCTGTTTAAAGTTACAATAAGAAATGTAACGAGTTACGCTTGAAAGTTATAATTGGAATAACTTATTTATAATTCGAAAATTAAAAAGTGTGTACCTCAAGTAGTTAGTTATGTAACATTGATACATATAACTGATTACTACTCATCCCCGCGTATTGCGAAACGTGATAAAATTAATTTCTATATATATATATATATATATATAAAATATCAATGTAAATATAGAATCTGAAGGCAAAGAGTATTATGAAAATTAATTAAATTTATATATATATAAGAATTTCTGTATTGAATTTGTTTATTTACTACCAGTTTTGACATAAAATCGTAAGAGAGTATTCGGCAACAAAAAAAAATGAAAGAAAAATACGATAACAGAATAAAAAATAAAACGAATAAAATTACCCAGAGAAAATTATGTATATTACAATATTAAAACGACACGAGTCAAAAAAAAAAAAATTGTGTACACGTGAATAAAATTGTTAAAAAAAAAAAATATAACGTGTTAGGATAAATATATAAATATCCTTTGAGAACCAAGTATAAGAGAAAAAAAATAGATAACAAAGTCAAACCTTCATATTTGTAGGAATAGATTTCGGATTGTTTTTCGTACATACAATAATATTATCACCGAAAATATCTCTTACTATATTTCTTTTGCAGACGCATTTCACTTACCGAACGAAGCCAGTCGGCAGCTGTTCACTTCCATAGAGTGTTTTGAGAATAATTATGAACACAACGCTATGCACGGCATTTGATTATTGTATAATACTTTAAATTTTATTTGAATCGTTTGAATGTGATTATAACACCATCAGCTACAGTCTTATGAATAACTCCGGGCGCAGCCGGATCAGTATAATAGCTACCGGCGTATTGTTATTACACGTACGCAAACGGCTCAAACGTCGGAAATTGCTCTTTTCTCACATTTCAACAGTCGTGTTTCAAAAACGAATCCAATTTGTGTTCTGGCAAAACCTCAATGTCGCCAACACGGCAATTTCGTTCTTTATCCTCTCTTCGTAACAATAATCCACACGGATTCCATCACGCGCGTATTGTTTTGGCAAACCAAGATATTTATAAATCATTTCGCTTCTTTTCTTTTCTTTTTCAGTCCTTGTGGAAATGGATAACGATAATACGCGTTTTTAAATGCACTCGAAGTATTCGAAAAATTCACATAATAATTATATATAAGTATTATTTGTAAATAACAGTGTTTGGTTGTTTTTCTTTCTAATCTTATTACCGTGCGGTGAAAACATTTATTTTTTCATTTTG
This sequence comes from Chaetogeoica ovagalla, assembly GCA_032441825.1. Classification (NCBI taxonomy): domain Eukaryota; kingdom Metazoa; phylum Arthropoda; class Insecta; order Hemiptera; family Aphididae; genus Chaetogeoica; species Chaetogeoica ovagalla. The sequence continues at coordinate 3,382,472 of CM063732.1, read as the reverse complement.
AAAAGTAAGTAGGTTTATTTGATAAAAATAAATTAATAAATGAAATAAAAATACAGTATACAGCTATTGTTGTTATATATACTTGTGCTGTTATAAGAAAAAACTGCGTTTATGTATATATGTGTACTCGGAAATAATGAGAATATAACTTTCATCTATATTATCATCACACTCGAGTACTCTTTAAAAAAAAACAAATCTTTTTTCTTATTTAAACCATCACATTAATGGAAAAGTACTTTGAACTGTTTTTATTATTATTATTTTTTTTTCTCGTAAAATCTTAGTAATAAAAAAAAAATAATATTTAAATGTTAGCATTAAATTTCTTTTTATACAGCTCTCACAATTGTACATCACATTGGCGAACTAAAGGTTTTGGCGCGTTATAAAATAAACAAAATAATAAAATAACTTATACCTGTTTATGACTTTATAAACGAAAAATTTAATTAGTTTTAACATAACGAATTTTTCAGTATTTTCGACAAGTCACACAATCTGACGACAACGTGTTAACGAGACATTATACAATTAAATATTATTACATCGATTTTTAGATTTTCGCTGACATATATATATATATAATAATTAATCTAGCTCTGCGTTAAAATTATTGTTATTTGATTTGAATCAACTAGAAAACCATGTGGATTATTACTGCGGCTTTAAATAGGTTTTTTCCTCATCACGGATCTTACAGTTTCTTTAATAACGATACAAAAAATTGTCGATTTTTAGATTTTGAAAAATTAGTGTGTTTTCGGAATTGAGTTTTTGTACAATTTTTTTTATTTTCGATTGAACGTTTTAAAATATAGTCAATATATTAAAACAATTCACTGAAAACTCGTATAAAACGCGTTTATCATTAAATATAAGTATATATAAAATCGTCAAATTTAAATTGGAAAACGAACACGCTTATATATTCATGCGGATTAAACACACATCGATTTTATAAATATACGAGTATATACATACACTTATCATCGCTTCCAAAATTATAAAACCCATTAATTCCAATAAATATTGATGTATGTGGGGGTTTTTGATGCATTCGCGGTATACAAACGTGTACGGAGTTTGTTTGCACATTATGCTTAGCGACATTAAAAAGTAAACCTAAAGTTTACAGATTACTTTGTAAAACTCCGCGGCGTCAAGGGTTTTGATCGCAAAAAGTAATTCTCAAGTAATTGTTTTGGCAAAGTTGGTTATTCGTATATATATATATATATATATATATATATATATAAATGTCATCGTTGTTGACTTTAAAATAAAAACAGAAGATTGAAATAAGGTTAATATAAAAACTTCCTATCGGGCATTTATATATTTTGCGGAGGAAAAAAGTCTCTACCACATAATAATAATAATAATAATAACGTACCATGTAGTGATTATATATTTGTATACGTAAATGTCGTTTTTTTGTTTGAATACATATTTAAAAAAAAAAAAATCTACTTTATCAATATTTATACTTGATGTGAATTATTCACCGTAATTCACGGATTTCACTAGTTTAATTTTTAATGACTTTCATCAAATTCTCTACACTAAATTAGTTCGTTGCCAAGATTTTGGTAAATATTGACGAGTCTCGTTGTTTCATTTTTCAATTCGTTCATTTGTATACGAGTCAAGTAAGTCGTTTTATACGAAGAAAGCCAAATCGATAACGCACTCGTGCAGAGATAAACGGACATTTTTCTGTTCAAATGTCAAATATCTGTAACTATAACTGGTAAAAAAAATTTCAATTTCAAATGCGGAACACGAAGACTCACAAGTCTCTCGCTGTCTAATCCAATTAATATTACCTATCCCGGCGTGTGATTGACGACTGTGTTTTCGCGTTAAAATAAAATATATTCCATCTTCATAATAATAATTTTTAAGCGAATTTTTTTATTTTCCGATTACGGTGAAATAAATACAAAACGGTCGGAGTTAACCGACTGAAGTGCATATTAAATCCGACATTGCCCTAGGCATATATTTTAGCGCTCCGTTGAAGACTACGGGAAATTCAAAATCAGACTGTTCCGTTAAAATTATTTCGGGATATTATACAGAGAAAACGTTTCATTTTAAAAATGTTTTTTTTTTTTATTACGAATCGTCTAGATAAATGTCTATTATAAATGTTCATCGTATAAATGTCTAGAATAATTTTGAAATTTATTTTTCCCTCCTTTATACATCGACTTTTTTTTGGGCTCAAACGATAACGTGTTAGACGATTCCGATTTCTAAAGTTAATTTTTTAATCGATTTTTACAACTCTTTATAACCATAAGCGACTTAGAAGTGTTTTGAATAGCGTATTATTATTATTCGTACGTATGCGACGCACATCCACACGCGGTTAATTTCACTACCTGCGAGATAAGCCAAAAACGTTTATGAACACAAGCCCAACTGTTTTTATCTCGTAACGACGAACATATTATTATAATGTGTACCAATTATTGTATTAGCGGGCAGCACACTGTGAGCTGCACTGTTCAACGGAGCGGACGAGAGAAATATAAGTTATCCGACATTATTTCTTCGCGTTTCCCGCATAATAAGGAATATCGTACGGAAACGTAATACGCTTTAATTCGTAAAAACTTTATAAATTCTATACACCGCGTTTGAAAAGTTTTTCATGGAAAATTGTATTTTGAATTATAAAAAAAATCTATTTGAACGCATTAATTTGTACACGACCTGTAGTACTTATATGAATATTTCTAAATTATGGATACCAAGTTTATAAAACTTTTTTTGTTTATTTCATTCAGAGATCGCGGTGAAAACATTCTCGAGTTTTCCATGGAATTTTCTCCTTGACCATTCTTGTGTGATGTGCGTTACATTTTTGGTAACTGTGGCCGCAATCGCAGCTCGGAACACCGCCTCATTTGTACACGAGGTGCTTGCGATCTCCCGCGTCCTGTCCGACCATTTCCTGCGGGAGAGATTTTGGCCAGGTGCGGTTTCTCCGTGGGATCTTTGAGGAGTGATCAATTTCTTACACCTGACGTTCGTAATACATCATTGCAGCCACTGGTGCGAAATTGAATTTAGCGCTGTTGAGCAAAACAACGGTTTCCCGCGGGAGTTTGCAGGATTTCAGTGTACATGCATTTCGTGGACCGCAGCCGAATTCGGAATTGTCTCGCGAATCAGTAGATTGCGGGTTGTTCCATTCTTTTTATGCGACGTTTTCGTCTGGTAAAGCTGCGGACGACAGTGTTGCTAATGACGAATGTGTCATTCGCGAGGAGATCTTTTTTTTGATGACATACCTCGATTTATACAATGACGTATCTGACTAAACTTTATGTTTTGGGGGAGGGAGAGGTGAATCAAGAGTCAATCAAGGAAATGGGGTGCTATAAGCATGCCGTAATAAAGTTTTTTTCTTGTCTTTGCAAATATTTATCAATTATTTGCTCTGTATAGGTATATAGATGTGTCAATGCATATCCAAATTGATATCATATCAAAGCAAATTCAAATCAAATGTTTTTATCATACGGAGAAAAGTTAACCGAAATAATAGTAAACCGTTTTTAATGTTATCCTAATACATAGATAGCAAATACCCATACAAAGAAATGTTAATGAGACGAAATGATCCCCCTTCCTTCGTCTCAAATACGTCACTGGATTTAGACGGGTGTCCACTTTTTTGACACGAGCACTGTTCATCCAAGACCACAATGTAGAAAATCGTTTGACGTGTTAGAATTTAAAAAAAAAAATCAAATCAACCAGCTCGTATTCCAATCAGATCGTATTATTTTGACGCTCTCCGAAGACATAAATTACTATACAACATTCGTTATTCGTTGCAGGTGAGTTGATGTATTATACGTTGTGTGTGTTTGTCCTAATTGCTTGTATTATAATAATACATACAGTTTTGTCGCTTTTGATTCCTCCACACATGTAAATTGTGCGAAAACGAGCCGAACTGTTGTTTTTGTGTATAGCTCGGATTCTCCCTCTTCCCCCCCCCCGACCACAATGATCGCGATGACTGTGATGCTGCAGAGAACTATTATAATTATTATCGCGCGCGGGAACAATGGTCCGAAGACGGATTCGCAGAGGATTCACGAGCGTAACGCGATAGATAGATGGGTGAGAAAATATTAATATTAATGCTGCGTATTGTTCGTAATCGTATAATAATAATAATAGGAGAGACTATATTATACGAACGAGAGCTTTGGCCGGACCATCATAACCACAGATTTATTGAGTGCAAAGTCGCGTGACAAATAAAATAAAAATACGAGACAATTAAAAAAATTAATTAAATAAACGCGATGTAAGTGTTAGTCAATGTAATGTCTAATAAGTAAACCTAACTATTTAAATTGTATAATAAAAAAAAAAACAAAATTAATGTTTACTGCGCAGGTTATTAAATACAAATAAAACATCTACACCGAAAAACAAGCGATGAGAAAAAAAGAAACAATAACGTGATGACGATGATGGTTGATCGAATTTCTTTTTCTATCGTTTTCGCGTACTTTTGTGCTGAACTCGAATTGCATTCGAACGATAATAATATTATCTTTTAATGAAATATTGCAAAACTCATTACGAGAATAGTCTTTTCACAATGATCATTTCTTTGATAGTTTGAACCAAAAAAACCTTTATAGTGTAGATCTTAAAACGGTGTTGGATTGACGTTCAACGTAGCGGAATGGATTATAATATTATTAGTTCGACCGAGAGATTACAGAGATTTGTTTTTCGCGCACGAATACAATAAGTTCTATTAATTGCTCGTTAAATATTAATTGGTTTTGTATGAGACCTACGCGTTATTTTATTCCATTGTTTTTTTTTTTTTTTTATAGTAATTATCTACGAGTAATTTTAGCGGCTTTTCGTACTCCCGTAGCTCATTTATTAACAACGCGTTTAACGATAAATGTTTTTTTTTTTTCATCCACTCGATTATCAAACATTATAACCATTTACGGCGTATGTATCGCACTGATGATACGACATAATAACGCGAAGTCCAGTCAAACCGAACGGTCCAACGATAATCATACGACGCGACGATACAAAAGATGGAAATTCTATTTCATCTATTACTATTATCACGATATTAGAAGAAGAAAAAAACCAATGTGCACGGGTGAAAAAATTCACGACGGTCGAAATGAAACGTGAAACGAACGGAATAATTTACCGTAGAAAAGAACGAAATCGAACAGGGCCGAGCGACGGTCGGCGGTGGAGAAAGCGTGTAAAAAAAAAACATTCGTAGCGCAAGACGTGTTTGCTGGAGTCGGGGAAGAAAAAGTGGCGTACGCGATCGGCGTACGTTAAAATCACGACTTACGGTGACCACCCATTCATCACACACCGATTGTGCCACGCGCTTATTTAAATCGGTTATGAAAATTATCGTAACCGTTCTAAAATTTAAATAAAAAAATAATTTTATTAATATTACATTTAATTGATAGTTTACGTTGAGCATCGTCCTCCTTAATCGAATCCTGGCCGCGCGACCGACGTATTCTGATGGTGTATTGTGGTTTAATATTATATATATTTTATTATACAACGAAAACGATCGAGAACGATAACGTATAAACAACGGAGATTACGGAGACTGCATAGCGAATTTCGTAAAAATTGTAAGAATTTGGATTACCGTAGCGCGATTATATAATACGAATTTGTCATTCGCTGACCGACCTAACTGCGACGAGGGGATCCCCTGTTCGGTTCGCGTACAACTCCTACGCCGACTGCGCATCATTGAAAATATTGTCAACCCCTTTTAACGCGTAACACAGTGTGTTTGGAATAAATGAAATGCGTGTAAAAAAAACACGCCGTATTGTAAAATCACAATGATTGTCGGACGAAAATCACATCGTTTACACGCCACTGTATAACAGCGATTTTAACGCACGTTTTAAACGAGCAAAAACGGTAATGTATTTGAAAAATACGAGAAAAATCAATGGCGGTTTTGCGGAAATAGACGAGAAAAAAAATAATAATAAGCGAGGAAAATCGCGGGGCTGGCGTACGACGAACCGTCGTTTAATTCGGATGAATTGGCGAGCGAATAAAATTTATATTGGAAACATCGCGTCGGCCGATACAAAACGATACAAATGTTTTTGCGCGATTTTATTATATTACAAATAACATCGCGCGCGCGCGCGCCGCGTTAATTTTGATTAAAACGCGGTAATTAATCGAAATAATTGATTTTCAACCGGTTCGCGAAACGAACGAATTTATAAGTAAAATCATTATTACGTGTATTATATACGTGAACCGGTCAATTTCACGTTTGGCGTGTGTATAAGACATATAAATATGTTATAATATTATTTACGCGCACGGTCGACGCGCACAACAAGGTCGCGGAAAACTTTCTCGAAATGAGCGTGTAAAATATAATAATAATAATAATAATATTACGCATTATTATAAATATTATTCATTTTTTTTTTTTTCTTCATCTTTGTCACTGTATATAATACATTATAACACGAGGCTGCACAGTTCGTAAATTCCGAACGGAAACGTCGGCACTGGTTTTTTTTTTTTTTAATATATTTTCGCTAAATTTAGAAATACCTCGCGGCCGCGCACAAATATGTGACTATTAAACCATGTAATCGTTTTCGGGACGACGAAGGTCACGAATATTGTAAAATACACGTGGTAAAACGCAGTGTAACAGTAAACTGAACGCGATGGGTTTTTAAACAGTTAAAAAACGCGCGCGCGCGTATATATCAAATATATTGCGAAATCGTGACCGTATGGCTGTGCGCGCGTTAGGTTAGGTTTAGATTTAGCGCGGTACGATTTAGAAGGTAAAATTAACACACGGTTACGAGACATTTTTTGTTTTTTGTTTTTTGTTCGTTTGCTAAACGATTTCCACTGTATAGTTTAGTAAAATTTATACCGCTAAATTTACACGTTTCCCCCCCCCTTTTTTTATATCGATCCGCGCGCGCGTGTCCAGATTATGAGTATCAAAAAAAAAAATACGGGACGAAAATATACGTATACGAAGGATGGTAATTCTTTTATCGTAAATAAAATGGGAACAATTCGCTCGTCGGGTGTCGGTAGGAGTGGAAACCGTTTGCTTACTGGAAAGGACGCCGTTGGTCAGTGGTAAAGATTATAGCTGAGGGGTTCAAGGGATTTTCGAGAAACTACTTCAAGAAATTGAAAAATTACCTAACTAAAGTACTGACTAGATGGAATTCGTTACCGGAAACCGAGTACGACTGGTAGAGATCGGGGAATTTATTTTGGTAGCAAAATCTCTGTCAACAGAGAAGAAAAAAAAATTTTGTTTCAATATTGTATTAAGGAAAAGGGACGTATTATTGATATACGGTGCGATTTAGCGTCCCGAGAACATTTCTAACCTGGGACGGACTTTTGAAACACGGTACGTTCCCGTATGATACTGGACGTCTGGCCACCCCAGTCGTTGGCCATGCGAATCATCGGAACTGCCATCTGCAGACGGCATAAAGGAGAGATTTTCAAACGATTAATAATCGACGATTCTGCGTGACTGCAGTAATATAATTTTATACATATACAAATGAACGTATGTGTAACGGTCGCGCGATATTGTAAAATTATTAAAATCCGATGCGACCGAGCGCGCATTTCGTTTCAACAATTTCTCGTTGCTGAAAAAATTCTTTAATTTTTTTCTTTTTTTTTTTTTTAACAAATTATTACTATTTATTTATATTTTTTTTTTTTTTTTGTAAATATTAAAAACGCAAGTTCACAGTCAAGCGATGACGATTGGATGGACAAATAAAAAAGCCACCGCGTGGCCTTTTGATGACAGATAAACTTATCAAAAAGCAAAAAGAAAAAACGCCCGGGAAAAAATCCAGTCGGATTTCGAGGGAAACGCGTAAATCATCGACGTGTGAAAAGATAAGAAATTAAGTCGATATTTCAATCTATTCATTTGTGACGCGTTTTGTTTTTTTTTTATCTCCAAAAAATTTATAAACGCGTTGATTTCAATTTTTTTTATTCTTCGTTTTTACAAAACTTATGATTCAAACTAGTAACTGTATTTTTGTAAATTGCCATTGTTACGGTCTCGTTATATAAAAAAAAAAAAAAAATCAATAAATAAAATGCAATTTTAATGTAAAATATATTGGTGACAAAAAGAAAAAAAATATATATATATTTAGAGAGAGAATAAATTGAATTCTCGATTTCCGGAGAAAAATGATCCCACCCCGTTCCTGTGTGATTACACAAACGTATTAGTATTGGAAAATATTTTTCACTTCATTTTCTTTCCGCTGCCAATTAGAAAAGTTTAACTTTTAAATAAGTCAAGTAAATTTTCTGAATATAACGTTTACTATCTGAAATCGAAAAGAAAAATATAAGTAACTTTTATAGTTTAATTCGATTCAAACGTTTTCATATATTTATTTAGCGAGTTATAAAACAAATGGGTAGTGAATTATTAATAAAAACGCAGTGCGGTCCCGTTACTGATGTGACACAGATCCGGACAAAATTTCTTGTCCACTGAGCAAGCGCTCAGTCTTCGTAAATGTAATTCTCCCCTTTTTCAAAGGCTATTCATAACGACTGATTATTCGCACCGGATTTAACGAAAAATCCAACACGCGCTCAATGATGTGTGTTTTGTGTTTATTTTATTTTCGGTAAATATTATCCCCATTTGCTTTAGTCTCTTGCAACGTACACATTCGGTATACTTATGTAATTTATTTTTTTTTCTTTTAATTTACCGTTCATTCGATTAAACTCGTTATTTCAAGCTTTCCTCTCGTCGCTTCGACGAGTGAATAACAAAATATACGCATCTCGATTTATATTACACACGTGTGTAAATCAAACTCGTACGGATGTGGATATGGCTCGTCGTACACTTATATGTGTGCCTTTTTCACTTTGACGACGGTCTAAAAATAAATGTCACGTCTTTTTTTTTCAATTACATTTTCGTCTGGTTGATTATTAATGGAATTTATTGGCAGGGACGGAATTGTTCTAGGAAATTCGAATGGAAACTCAAAAGGGAGGCATTGGAAGTAGGGTTAAGAGAACGCGGTAGATGACACAGAGTTCAAGTGTATACGCTACGAAAGTACGTACGGCGTAAAATTAATAATAATAATAATAATATTAAATGGAAATGAATCGGACGACAGAGAAAATTGCGTAGCTCGGTAGGTATCGACGAAAAATATGTGATGTTGAAACGCCGTCGTTGAACAACGGGCTTGGACAACGCATCGCGAACGACATAGGACTTCTTATTGGAATCGAAACCGATGACATTTATTTTCACGGAGAACGTTTATATAAATATTACATATATAATATATAAATAATTGCTAAAAATTATTCACGGGTATTTATAGATAATTGTTTTTTCAGTTGAGAGGAAAAATAAATGAATAAAATGAAAATTTGCTCTCGCGAAAATTCCCGTATCATATCGTATTATATCCGAATGTAAGACGTACAACGGTCGAAGAAAAATCAACACTGTTGCAGTGTTATATTTTTTTTTATAATTTAATCTTAATGGAAAAAAAAAATCACAATTATCATTGCTCTATGTTTAGAAATCCTGTTAAGACGCTGCAACAGCGCGTTTACCATTCGAAAGGTCTTTTTTACACCATTTAAATATATAAATTGTGAAGGTTCGTTTACTAGCCTAATACTCGTATACTCGTGTACACGATACATTTTCACAAAATACAATTGTGTAATAATTCCTCCGACAACGAACGTTTAATGACAACTACAGGAACGCGGTGGACGGAAACGAGAATTTTCTAGATGGACTGGAATAATCTAAATTTAGTCGCATAATATAATCCGTTAGTTCTAAGAGTTGAACAAATCCGATCATCAATCACACTACAAGTTTATACATATGTGTACACCAGTTTCAAAAGTGTAGAATTGTTTATAATCTCTTGATGCTACGCATATTATGTAACCTTGTCGGACTATTTTCGTTATAAATAGTATTTTGAAATAAGAGTAAAAAAAAAAAATGTTTCTCGGAATCGTCCTCTTACTGTTTTGTATATATTAAGAAAAGACATGATAATAATAATTATATAATTTATGTATTTGGAAAGTTGAGAATCGGAAATTGTTTAAATATGTATCACTCTACCGTTATGCAGAGGCTACTCGTTATTTATTTATAACCAAAAGATAAAAAAATATTTCATTATTTTTATGTTTTCGTTAGTTTAAGTACATCGAAGAAACGAATGGGTAAGGGACAGTTACAGTATTTTTGTAGAGAATAGGTTGAGATGATTCAGAGGCTGTGTTACTACGGAATGTAGAAAAGAAAAGAGGAAGAGGAAGACCGTTGAAGAAATACGGATTGATGGAATTGAGAGCGTAGATCTATAATGACAGATGGTGTGAGTGTAAAAAAAAAAAAAATGGAAAATCTCGCTTTGAGAACAATTGGGGTGAAGAATGATACCATGTAATGGAAGTGAGTGTAAGGCTAAGAAGAAGTAGTACATCGAATCGGATCAATAGCAATAGATGAAATAATAATTCATGTCTTTTCTAATACTGTAGAACACGCACTCGGTCTCGAGAACGAAAGACAAGTAACGCGCGCAACAGATGTACTATTGTATGTATACGTTTGAAGTTTTTTTTTGGAGTTTTCTGCAAACAGAAAAAAATTCGATTGTATCGTAATTGGAAATCGGACGTTTTACCTTGACGGGGATGGATTTCAATTAACACGTAATTATATTACGTATTACGTATATTAAGTGTAAAAATAGTGAAAAAAGTTTATCTCGTTATCGTGTGTATTTTACGTTCTGTGCTGTCCATATTATATACAACAGTAGTATATATTATAAATCGAATAAGGATAGTGAACGGAACTTCCTATTTTTCTTTCCGATTCAATTTGTTTATTATATTGCATAGTACGATCGGATACGAAAACGATTTATTAAAAAGGTAGGAATTTTTTTTCCCCGCTTATAATTTAGGATATTATATTATACTTCTATAATGCCTTTCAAGAATGGGCTTATTGTCATGATTCAGTTTTAAAAAGATAAGGGCTTTATTTTTTAATTTTACGTAAAAAATTAATCGTGCACTTTTTCCCCTCGCATTAATCTTTGTTTCACCGTTTGATAATGTAGAAACGAATAAATTATATAAAACGAGTAAAACAAAAAAAAAAGAAAATCGCATCGTTCACGGTATTTTATTTTTACGAATTTTCCTTTTTTTACTTTATTTATAAAGTTTATTTAAATTTCGCGAGATTTTTCTACAAAACACTCGTAAATATTATTATAATAATTAATAATTTTTATATTCGAAAACGACAATTTCCCGATATAACTCCCGTAAATGATTGCAATCATTTTTAAAAGCTTAAAATACGAAGATAAATTCTCACGTTGTATGGGAGCAACTTTTTTATTTAAAAAAAAAAGCGTAAAATTATCCGTTTTTCAAGTAAATCATATTTTTACATTATTTTTCCGAAAACCTTTAAAAATAATCGGATTATTCGACGCGTGTGCACGTAACAATCATATATATACGATCACACTCGTCTACGACGTTCGTTATATAAAGACTTAATGTAATCCTTATATATTTTTTAAACAAATTTCTACAAACTCGGTTGCGAGCAACAGTATCCGAAGGCTGGAAATATCCTCTTACTACGTTACGAGTACAAACAAATGGCTTCTTTTTTCTTTTCTTTTTTTTGTCGATAAAACGATATAACGACAAAACGATTAGGATACGGTAATCGGATAATAAACAGACGTTTAACCGTTTTTATTTTAATGTTTTTGCATGTATAAGTTCTTTTTTTTCCCTATTTTACGACGTATTTCGATTTACATTTATTATGTGTACCGAACTTTGAGCAAAGTTGACGAATCAAAAAAACGATATATTTAATGCGCGTACGCGATATTTTCGTGAAATCACACAAAATGTACATCGGATTGAAATTTTTTTTTTGTTTTTGAGTTATCCCGTCTCGGATGTACGGACGTCAAGGCGGATTTACAACGGACGAGACGATTTTTTTTCCGTCTCCTTTTTAACGGTCCAATTGTATTAATATATATATTATGTTGCGACCAAAGACGTATTATTATTATTATTATAATATTACGAAACGTTTTAGTTTTTCGAGTAGAAAATAGAAAAAATCGATTTTATCGACTCGCGCGTTGTTATATAAATCTTTATGTGCCGGCTATAACGCGCAAATCGTATTTAATGATCCGCGCGAAACGAAATGAAACAGTATACTGGAATAATAGACGGTGATATTTTAATTCTCGAATCTCTATGCTAAATGTAAAAAAAAAACAAAAAAAAGCGTTTAATACGGATCGTATACTCGTTACTGTGATAAATCCAATAGAAAAGTGTATAAACTCGATTTTTTCGAAAAATTACTTGATTATAAGTTTGTTTTTTTTTTTTTTGGTAAAACGCGGCGCATTATGATCGTTTGGTTTTATTGGGTTTACAAATGCATGAACATTGTCAAAATACAGACGACGCGCGTAATTAAACCATACAGTATTGGTTATCTCCGAGCCAACGGTTGTACGTGAAATGAGAGTAAAATATCAATCGATATAATATTATTCGTGCGATTCAAATCGTTAGCTAATATAAGCTGATTAAGACAATCGACGAGAACGACTATTACAATATATCGACGTTGTGTATATAAAACGAGTTGACACAGTAACAAAATATTTAAACGTCGACGATACGCGAACAACACGCGAGAAATACGTTTGTTTTTTTTTTTTAATGATAAAACGATACAGTTAGTCTTTTTAACCTGATTAATTCTAATACAACGTCGTGTTCTTTTAGACAGAACACCGAACTTCAATACCGTCGGGACATGTATTATTTATATTAGATTGAATCAAAAACTTTATACGTTATATTTGTTTAATATTGTTGAGCGTATTTACTGCAGAAAAAACACTGATATAATATACGAGTCCCTCGACACTGTTAACACTAACGTTATACGAGAAAAGTGCAGAAGAATTCGACGATACAACAACCGTTTTACGGCGATAATAGATAATAATATAATCGTTTAAATTTCCATAAAGTCGAAAGTGACGGAAAACGATCGAAAAAAGTAAAATACGAAAACGTAATTGTTTTTATTTTTCTTCTGAAAATCGATTTGAACGCCTATTTTGTCTGTTAATTGTACGCAAGAAAAAAAAAAAAAAACATTCGGAGGTCACGTACAAACAAATTTTTTTTCTTTTTCTATATTTTCTTTTATCGTTTACCTTGTACTTAAACAATCGCCAATAATTTCGAGGAAACGCGCGTGTCATACAATATTCGTCGCGATTTATATTTCGTTTACGAATAGGAAAGCAAACGAACACGAATACCGTAAAAATGTTAACAATCAAATGTGTAATCGGACAAATATAAACATACGTTAAATATATATGCGCGTAACAAAACGACTTATCCATTATCCCGCCGGCTGTTCGGCGTGTATCAAACGCGTGCGATTATAATTATTGCGCGATACGTACACGCCGGATATTAGGCAATTCGCCAATAACAGTCGATTTTATTTTCAATAATTTTTCGAAAATAATTCCTCTGTTGTACGCAACATCGATTTTTTTTTTTTTATTCAAAGTAAAAAAAAAACGATTTTTTTGTTTTTTTTATTGCGAAAAAAATATAGACAAAACATCACGTGTGTTACGTCCGTCACTTCTGATCGAAAGATATTTTTACATAAAAATTGCGATGTCCTCGTCTTCGAATTCGGCTATTCGATTTTTTTCAAACTCTAGCAGAGAAAAAAAAATGTAATCCGTCCGTCAATAATATTAAAAAAAAAAAAGTTTAATAGTTCGCCTGCTTTAGATCGATTTTTACCCCGCGGGAAAAACGAGAATTAGTGTTTTTATTTTTATGAACGTGTAAAACTATAATTACGTAGTTTCCGATTTTACTAAAACCGAAAATAATTTAATGCGACGACACTAGTTCATAATGAATTTCACTGAAACACACCTGAACCTATTTACAGTCGGCTTTTAAACGATTGGTTCTAAAATGTACGGTGTTATACACGTATATTTCAAAAAGTCACGGCCTTTGCCGCGACTCGGTCGCAAGCAGTTGCTATTACGACGCCGTTTTACTACAAATAGATTTGTAAGTGTAAAAACAGTTTTGCGAGTGACGAATGGTCGTGTACGGCAGACATTTTAGTCGAAAGTCGTACTTATCGCCAAATAGTTTTCGTTTTAAAATTTGATTCTTCTTTCTCCCGTGAACTACGCTGCGTGTTTTCGAGCGAGTACCGTTCAAGAAAAATAAACAGCATTTTTTTTTTAAAAACAATTCGATTTGTACACGAAAGTCTGTGAAAATCAATCCACGATTAATTACCGCCGATACATAGAGTCACTTATCATACCGCGCATACGAATATAGCTCCTGAATGTCATCCTCGTAGAAATCTAATTTTGCAAACCACTGCAGCACGGCCGTTCAATATCACCGTCGTGGCGCAAACGCAATTCTGTTTGAAAAATGAATTGAGGCTTTTGGGTAAAAATAAAATCGTTGAAAAATAATTGTACTTGTTTTGTATAAAAACGGTACTTATGCATTTAAAAAACAAAAAAAAATTGTTTTCTTTAATACGGTAAGAAGTTAAATAAGTCAGACTATGTATTTTCCAGTCGCGGGGTGTTGTGAATGTGGCACAAATGATATTACTTTGATAGAGATTCAAGAGTTTTGTTATTACTGTGCAGAATTGAAAACAACGCGAAATTATTTATAAACGAATAGACTTAATTTTTAAAAAAATAAATAAATAAATAAAATACATTTTGTGGAAAAACTTTAAATATTTGAACGCGTACGTCCGACATTGTATTCAATTTTTAAGCTCTAACACCAAAAAAATTACCTTTTTTTCAACGATTGAAAAATATCTCGAAACCTATATTTGCTGTAGTAAATACGGCTGAAAATCGGAAATAATTTTGTTTCGAAAAAAAATGTTTTTCCCACTGTAAAGATACAAATTAGTTATACGTCTTATGAATACCATGAGGTTCTATAACCGGATTCGTTTCAAAATTAAAATACCGTTTTCAAATAAATCGCGTTTATACACCGTTTTTCTTTTTTATTCGTAATTTCTCGGCACTTTTGATTTTCTAACGCTTCGAAAAATGATATCGAGGAAATCGGAATGAATGAGCTGTTTATAAAGTACTGACTAGATGCGATTCGCTACCGGACACACACTATGAGAGTGTGTAAACAAAGATCGGAGCACTCCTTCTGGTAGAATTTTCCGGCACAGACATAAGAAAAAAATAAAAAAAATCACACATCGTTGTAAAACATGGCCGGAATTCACGTATTATTATTATTATTATTATTATTATTATTATTATTATTTTACCGTTTTCGTCGTCATATTTCCGTGTGGATTTCATTTTTTTTCCTCCCGTCCACACTTCGGTCGGTGAGCGATACGCGTGATGAACTCCCAAAACAGAATTTAAATCCCACGCCGGTATAATTAATTAATTCCAGACGTTTGATAATAATTCGAGAACATAAATTATTAATAATATTCCTACAACAACGGCATTTGTTTTCTCGTGATAAGAATTTGCGCTTTCTGCGCACACCTATGTGTATAATATTAAAAACCGTGTCGGTATAATAATCGTTTTATAAGCTGTAATAATAACTTTCCGACGTGAAATGTACGTACGTTATATTAATATTCATAAAAAAACAAAAATCGTTTTCGATAAAACGCAGACCGCGTTCAAAAAAAAAAAAAAAAAAACTGCCATTGTAATAAAAATTTACATTTATCCCGCGGCTTGCGGCCACGTTTTTAGTTTTTTTAAATTTTCACGCAAATATACTATAGGTATAATTTTACAACGAATTATCGTAAATTCGAATTTTAACACGTCTGTGTACGGGAAATTGCGTAGGAAAAAAAGTATTCTCACATATTGTTTTGGATTTACAGCGAAAACGTTGTAGCACTGCAAGTACTTCGATTTTTCTTTTCTTCTTTCTCCGGCCACGATTATTCCGGTAGCTGTAAATCGTACCACAAACGGTGTAATTGAAATGACACGTTTTTTTTTTTTTCTTGTTCTTGTCACTAAGCGCGAACAAAATCAATAACGAAACAAAAATAAAACGTGTAGAAATAACAACAAAAAAAAAAATTGTCGTTTTAGTTTTTTCGTGTCGCAATTTCGTGAATAACAATAATTAACGAAACACGGTCGACTGCATTTGTCTTAAGTCGTTTTTCGTTTCTGTTTGCGTTTCAAAAATTCCCGCACATTTCCGATTTTATTATTTTTACATTCGTAATTCAATCGCGTTTCGAGTTTTCAAACGACGAACAATTTTTAGCGCTGTAGAAATTTCAAAAATCCCCCGTTACATCAGAACGATTTTTTTCCCCTTCTATTTATCGTCTCGTACATTTCGGTAATGTTAATAAAATAAATATTACACAAATATCCCGAACGAGGTATTTATAAACCGGGGGGGATTTTTTTTTTTTTTAAGAAAAAACCGAGGCAATGCAACTTATAGAAATGTATTATTTAAATTTTAAATCTGATTTTAATCAGAAATCGGTTTTTTACCACCGCAATGTTTTTACAACGTTCATGTGATCGGAAAATGGTTTTGTATTTCTGTACGTCTCTGGAACAAACTCGTAAATCGTTTTTTTTTTTTTTTAATAGATCATCAGTAAATCGTATGATATACGTAACCTACTTATATCGTTATAAAGCCGGTACAGTTTACGTCTCGAGAAAAACGTATTAATGTACATTTTTTAAAAATAATTTGTTACGAAAAATACCGAAATTTCTTTCGAAATTATTTTATTTTTTTGTTTTATAAACGGACAAGCCGCTTTTACAATGATTTTTTTATTGAAAAAAATTCGTAATTTTTCTAATAGAAATGAAAAAATTTCGTAGCTTTCCCTTATAATTACAATCGGGTAGGTACGAAGTAATCGCTGCAGTTGTCCGCCAAAAACTGTTTGTTGGCCTCGATACAAATTGCGTGACATTTCAGACCGCCGTGAGGCTCTACAGAAGATGAACTGTGAAACAAAGATATTATGTGGTACCGGATTAAATGGTTCAGTTCCTCATCTCCAAATCGATATACTGACTTTTATGTGAAAGATCGGTTAGCGGCGTTCACTAAATCTCACGACGAAAATGCCATTTTTTTTCTTCTTCTTTTTTTTTTTTGGCAACGTTTTCGAAAATATTACGAACACTACACGTTCAAGACGAAATCGCGCAGTGGGATTTATCGATTTTAAAAACTGTAAATAACAGCTGGTGGAATCACGAATTTGCACTTTTAGACTTTTCTATCTGCGGCTTTCAGTGCAACGCTTATAAATTTATAGGTATTATATGCTTAAACACGGACAATTTATCGGATTCCGAAATGGAAATTAATTTTAAGCGCACTTGTATAAAAGGAAGACGCTTCACATACCAACGCTTTTATGTTACAAAAGCGTTTCGTACGAGTCTGAGAGCACATTATACATTTAAAAATGTCGATAATCAAAAGGAGCATTGTAAGTGGAAATTTAAACATATTTTTTTTCAGAATAATTATCGTTTTACAAAATGCGTTTAATATATAATATTCGAATAAGATTATAGGAAAATGGCACTTAAAACAAAAATAATAATAATAATCCATTTCTTACGACGAAAAATTGTAAACCCCGTAGAATCAATAAAAAAAAGTACCTATTACTTGCTGCTAATATTTATATCACTATTATTATTGTAAAAGTGTAAATTAAACAAATTCTTTTGTGAAAAGTGTCACAACAATTTGCTTTGTAAACTCGGATACCAATTTCTCATATTATAGTTAAACGTTTTATTATTGTATTGTAACGTAAACAATATACAAGTGATTTTTTACGCTTTTCGTCTTCTTCCGACGCCTCTGATATTTTAATAATTATTACACCGAGTCACGTTATTATACTCAAAAATCAAAAAGTCGCCTTAATATAGTAAAAACAATATTATAATTTGTATATTCAATTTCTTACATAATTAAACCATTCAAATATTATTACTAACTCGCTGCAATAACTATGAACGCCAAATTATTGGTGCGTATTTATGAGTCAAGGCGATACGTGCGATATATGTAAACACACATACAATTTTTTATAAGTTTTTCGACAGCAAAAAAATGTCTTAAATTTCATACATCATTGTATAATTAAATATGTACGCTCAATTTTTCTATTATTATTGAGTTTAATTCATTGGGCACGTCGTCTCGAAACGAAATTATTTTTTCGTAAACACTAAAATAATAATAATAATAATTAACGAATATTAGTGTTTATAGGCTTATGAAATCAAAAATTATGTATAACAGTATTGTACCGCGTTTGAGAAAATATAAATACACAAGAGAATGGATATGAGAGAAAAATATAATATTAAACGTAAAAACTTTTTGGATCATTACAAATCATTACTCCATATGATACCATTATTATTACCTCGTAATTTTTATCAACAAAAAATGAAAAAAAAAATCATCTTAATGTATGAAAATCAAACTTAAAATATCAGGGAGAACGAATCCGCGCGGCTGCCGGATTATTTCTGTAAAAAGCGAAATATTATTTAACATAAAAAAAAATATATATATATATGAAAATATAACGTATATACAAGCTTATAAAAAAAATATGGCGTTTTGGAATAAAAACATTCAAATAATTTTATTTAAATTTAAACCTATTTTGTGGTGTACGTGTGTTATAATTTATTGTTTTCAAGGTTCTTGAAATCTGGATTATACGTTTTAAGAGCAGTGCTTAACTTAATGCCTTTACATATTTTTGATTCTGTAGCGCGAATCTCTTGTTGCTGTATAAATATATATATATATGTACACTAAAATAATATTATAATATTTTTTTTTCTTAACTAAAATATACATCCGGAAATGTTTTCTTTTTTTTCTAAAAATTGGTATTGTAACTCCGGTCTTCTAAATCGTACACACAAATCACATTGAAGCGAATAAATACAATTTTATATTTATAAGAATATTCCGTGTCGCACTATTATAAATGTGTCTTTAGGCGTCGTACGATTTGCGACACTTAAACTACACACCACCACAGTCGACGTTACACAGGCGAAGAACAGCTCGAAACGGACGACCGCAGGTGATGAAAGAGTACGGAAACGAATCGAACGTATACGAACTTCCGAAGTAGAGCACACCGACACACTGCAGTGAAGGTGTGAAATGTATTTTTTGTCTACGAAGCAGATCTCGATGAAATCTCCAACACCGTGATTTTATTGACGAAAAATCGCCCCCCCCCCCCCCGGGACTATTGCTCAACTTTTCGGAGTATTCCTGGATAGGTTTTAATAGTTTAATTTTAACTTATTTCCTCCCGTATTGAAGTCAACTCACCGGTGGGGTGGGGGGAGGCTGTTATCGGATCGATTAGTTTTGAATCGTTCGTTATATTATTTTGTCTATGAACACACACACACGAGACGAACACTGTATAAGACTTGTGATTTTACGTAAATCGTTGAAAAACGTATTTTCATAAATGAACGACGAATATTGACCATCGATTTGGAAAAAAAAAATTAACTCGATTTTAGGGAGTTAAAAAAAAAAAACGGCCCGCGAAATCTTCGACTTCATCGGCGGCGCCGTCCGATCGTCAAACCGAGTTCGTGCCGAGTTTGGAGAAACGACCCGAAACCAATCCCCGCACCTATCGACGATACGCACTATCCGGACAACAACAAATACCCGGCCCTCCACCCAAGGGCGTATACAAGAGGGGGGGCGATGGGGCGATCGCCTCCCCCCTAGATACTTGTGTATGTACCTATATCTACTGACAACTAAAATTAATCGAACTGAAACTAAAATGTCATAAAACATTTTTTTATTTAAAACTTATTATTTTTATATAATTTTTCGATAATTCTAAGTTGGCAACAGATTCGACGAGCCGTTTTTCTATTCGCCCCCCCCCCAAGGGATGAAGTAAATACGCCCCTGCCTCCACCCCCGTCCACCCGGCAGAAGCGATCAACGCTGACCAAACCGATCGCCGTCTGGCCAAACCAAACACGCCTAACCCGCAATAATCACGCGTGCAAACGCAAACGGTATGCAACGAAACGGGCCGAAAACGACCCGTTATTATTATTATTATTATTATTATTATTATTATTATTATTATTATTATTATTATTTTATTCGTTTGGCGTTTCTCGTTTGCGGTCGCCACCGGTTGTTGTGCGCGCGGCAGCGGCGGCGGTGGAGCGGGGTCGCCGCAGAAATGGCTGATTGGCTCCGGCGGCGTCAACGCGCGGCGCGTATAACCTACACGCCGGGTTAACGAGCGTGAAAGCGTAACTGGCACGGAGCATCCGAGACGCACGGCGCGTTGTCGCAAGCGTTATAAATACTAACGGTGCGCACAGTCGGATCGTCAGTTGTGATCGGTCGGTCGTCGATCGCGTGCGCAACACCGCACGCGTATAAAACAATCGTTTCGATACAAGCGAACAAACGAACGAGGAAAACGAAAACAACAACGAAATCGTGACGAGAAACGGGGGAAAAAAAATAATAATTTTAAAAAAAACGTACCCGGCGGTAAATAAAAATTCTCGTGCGCGCGCAGTTCGGTTCGTTCGTCGCGTATAGTGTGTGTGTGTGTGTGTGTATGTGTGTGTGCGCGCGCGCGTGAGTGCGTTTCGTGCAGCGGTATCCGGGGCTGCTGCTGGTGTTACAAGAGGCGGCGCGCGCCCCGCGAACGGTCCGAGAATGGGGCCCGACCGCGCGCTGTTTGCGCACTTCGCGCTGTGCCTGGCGATTTTCTCGCGGGCGTGTTATTCGCGCGAAGTGCCGTCGTCCGGCGGTTTGGACGACGCGGTAACCGCGGCGTTGACCGATTACCGCGCGGACAAAATGCAAGACGCCGCCGCGTCGCAACTGCAAAACTCCACGGCGGCAATGGCGGCCGCGGCGTCTTCGCTGTCGGCGGCCTCGGCGCCGGTACCGGATCAGGCGGTGGCCGCGTCGCACAAGAAGAAGAAAAAGAAGAAGTCGAAGAAGAAATCGTCGAAGGGCGGCGGTTCGAAGAAAAAGTCGGAGAAACACTCGAAGAAGGGCCACAAGAGCGACAAGGGATACAAGACGAAACACCATCACGACAAGGGCGAGAAGGGCAAGCACGGCAAGGAGTCGCACGCGGGCCATTACAAGAAGGATCACGGGCACAAGAAGAAGAAACACGACGAGGCGGAGAAGTACGGTCACCATCACAAGGCGGAGAAGGGCCACAAGGCGGCCAAGTTCGGCGAGAAGAAGGGCCACAAAAAGGGGCACAAGACCAAGGGGTACCACAACAAGTTCCACAAGGACGAGTACCACAAGGAGCACAAGTTCTACGACGATTTCCACAAGGGCGGCAAGCACAAGAAACACGGGCAACACCACTCGAAGCACGCGAGCAAGAAGGGCAAACACAAGAAGGGCGGCCACCACAAGTCCGCGCACCACGTGGACAAGTACGGCAAGAAGGGGCACAAGGAGAAGGGCCATTACGACAAAGAGCACAAGGGGCACAAGGGCAAGAAGGGACACGACGAACACCACGCGCACAAAGAGCACTACGGCAAGAAGGGCGGACACAAGCACTTCAAGAAATACGGTTTCAGCAAGAAGAAGAAGCAGGGTTGAGTCGATCGCCGCGGGGTGTGCACGGGCGTCATACGCTTGTGTCGCCCACTGACGACACCACTGACGTACTGATCCGACGGAACGCTAATACAACGCAATTCGGTTACAACCGAGCTCTTCATATACCATTATTATTAATATTATATTATTCCGTTTAAGTATCCGCGTATTTTGTTATTTATTATTTTGTGTGTGTGTGTGTTGTCGCGCACGCAAATATACATATATAATAATTAATATAATATATAATAGGGAATAATAATAATATTAATAATAAAAATAATATATTTATCAAGTATATAATAGGTGATTTTTTTTTCTCTCTCTCTCTCACTTTCTTTATTTCTCTCCCGTTATCGTTTTGGATTTTTATTCAAAATTTTCTATCGCTACGATATTACGTACAACAAGTGATTTCGTATCGATTAGACGTAATTACGTAATTTTGTTAAATATTCGCGTGGAAAAAAAAATAAATAACACCGACAAACAGTGAAAAAAACTATGAAATCTCGGCATGACTGCCGTCGTCGCGGCTGACGGGCGGGAGGAGGTCATATTATACCGGTAGACGCCGTGATTTGTAAGTCCGTGACGAAGAAAATCAAACAAACTTTCGTTTGGCGATCGGTGAAAATGAGCGAATAAAACTCGTTGCAACCGGTTCCAGTGTAAAATCGGTAGTGTTTTACATGCGTACTACAAATTTGAATAATTATAAATACTAATGATTTGAACATTTCCCGCACGAAATCTGTGTAAAACAACGTTTTTAATATTTTATTCGTTGACGAGCGAAAATCTAATGTCTACTATATTGGTTTGACGAAGAAATCGTTTTTTTTTTCAATTAAAAAAAAAAAAAGAAAAACGGTTATTCGATCCACTGAACATTTTTGAATAAAAAGCGATTTCAAAAATCACAAGAAAAAAAAACCCCCATTCGCTTAATATAATTATTACACTCATTTATGTAGAAGGACATTCTTATGTTTGCGTAGTGTGTATGAAACTCGACTTCTAAATACTACGGACAGGGTTAAAACCACTTAAATCCGTACTTCTCTTGGGAATGTGTCGTAATTTGCACGATTTTAAGTCGCGCGACGGCTGCTTTGACCGATATAATTAATGGAGACGATTAATATATTATAGGAATAGAGAAAGTAATTTTTTTTTTTTTTTTTATCATAATCTGTGTGGTGAAAAACATGTCAGATACTTAATTATATACGGTGTTATAAACATAATGCGTTTGGAAAATCTAAAAAAAGAAAAAACCATTGTTTTTCTAAAGATGAGTGTAAAAAAAATTAAATTTTAACATAATTTATTGGAATATTTTGATTTTTACATAAAAAAATATATATATATATATTTGGCTAATAATAGAAAAAAAAATTCAATATAAACCCCCGGGCGATTTTGTGTAAAATAGATTGTTTTTTTAAGAAGACGTTATTAATATTGATGAAGTAGAGTGTCGAAAAAATACTGAGAAATCGAATGGCGAAATAAAGTTTTGGAAATGATTATATTCGCGAATAGCCGAGGCTTATAGGGCAAACGTAAAAATATATTAAATAATACCTGAATTAAACGCAAGCGGCTATGTATTTATTTGGTATACGATTGGCGGAGCAGCGGGGGCGATCTCCAAAGTATTATATTGCGTATAAAACATAAGAACATAAGTATTAAGTTTTTTACAATACACCGTTGTATTATATTAACAATATAATAATATGGTACATTTTATTCTCGTTTATACACTACGCTTATAATAACATTATTAATATTATTATAGTGTAATAATGTTTAACTCCGTAAGCCGATTTCGTCAATAAAAATACGTACGTATCTTAAATCTATTTTCGTACACCGAAAATACAACGCGTTTTCATTTTTTTGTTTTATTTTTTTCGTTTAAATTCGTGACGTATTTTGTCCGGAGTTTTTTTTTTCGAACTTATCCCCCGGAGATTCGAATTTAATACGCGTGTGTATCCGATACAGTTGTTTTCTTTTCGCTCCTCCGAAATCATTTTACACTCTGCGGGAATACATATTTTTTTTATTTTGCATAATAATACACAACGACGATGACGGTTAGCCGTCGGGGAATATTACGTATTATAAAATATATTATATATATATAAAATACACACACAACACTCGGGAAAATCTGTCGTATAGCATTTCCAAAAAGCGCACGCCAGTTTCTTGATGAAAACTTCACTCGCCCAGTACCTAAATAAAATTACGAAAATAAATGTTCGTATAATATACGCGCGTATACATTTTTTTTTTTTACTGATTCAATATTGATGAATCGACATTTTCGTAATTCGACGTAACCCGATTGCGGTAGAAATTTCAATTTTTTGTAAATAAATTCACGCCAATCGTCAAATAACAGGTTACGATTTGGTACACGTGAAAGTAACACGTGTAAATAATATGCGTGCGATCCCTTTGCGCGACGAAGAAATAAAAAATACGCTTGATTGTTAAAAAGAATACTGTACATTTCTCCCTTCGTTCGGAGGACAAAAATTAATTTTTTTTTTTTTTTAAAGAAACTAAAAATAAACGAGTTATAACAGAAAGTTTTTTAAACATACTATTCAAATATCGAATATCTAAACTTTTCAACCTCAGGTTTATAAAAAAAAAAAAATGCGCGTACCCACATTTTGTTGAAGTTTTCTCTTTTTTTCTATTCAATTTAATGACAATTTTCCGTAATTTTTTCTCGAGAAAACCGTATTGAGAAAATGGAAAACGCGTGTCGAATAACTAATTTTTAACGCCGGAACGTGAAATAATTTGAACACGAGAAACAAAAAATAAATGCTCACAGACCAAAAATACTAAAAAAATATTCGTTTCGTCGCTCAGAGATATCCATTATTTGAATTATATATATAAAATAAAAAAAAAATTCGAAAATCCTATACCAATCAAAAAATAATAATAATATCGTAACGCCAAAATCGGTGATAAAGAGAAAAAACGGACCCTATCGTCTCGTTTTATTATTTAAATTCTATTACATTTTTCCAATTATATTATATGCGCAACATTTTTCGACTAAATATTATTCGAATTTTATTATAATTTTTTTTTTTCAAAAGCTTCGAGTCGTGCGTGTACGAACGGCCCCCATTCTCCTCGGCCCGCGTAGCGTGCGAAAATTATAATAATAAATCGACGTAGTTTGCATATTATACAACACACTCGCGTTTGTAATTTATAATAATTATACGTACGTGTCACGATCGTTGTATAATATTATGTAATATAATAATAATAATAATTAATATACACAAACACACACAAGCGTCTTAACAGTAGGCCCCCGTTATTTAAACGCCCGTTTCGTTGAGCTCATAAGGAAATAATTAAACCTGCGGAACCGACGACGCCAATGCAATGCCGTTTCGATTCGTCGTCGGTAGAATTGTTAACGTTTTACATATTTCGCTGTTGTCCAGGTGTCCGGTGACTGTATTGCTTGTTTTAAAAAACCTAATGGCTCGTACGAAAATCTTTTATTTATTTTTATATATGCCGCTTATGATCTCCTGATTGGCAACGGAGTCTGCCCAACGCCGTTGTCCGACGATGAACTTTTGTTTTTAGAGTTCCGCAGGATTATTATAAACATAAATTTCCGACTACACTCACAAATGAAATTCGCACGAGAGTGTTGCTTCTGATCGCCATCGCGCGAAGAGAGATCATACAAATTTTTAACAAAAGAAAAATCGTTAAGATTAAAATGTTACTAAAAAAAAAAAAAAACGTTCTGTCAGGAAAAACGAATAAGAAGAGACCGCTAGGTAGACCAAGAACCAGACGGATAAATACTGTAGAAAAAGATTAATGGAAATGCAACAACAGACTTTGAACAGAGAAAAACGGAGAGGCTTACTAGTGGCAACGCGAGTCCTCAATGGACCGTTGAGTCGTTGATGATGAAAATCTAAATGCGGCTATTGTTTCAATATAACTCGATAGCGAAATTTATAAAAGTAATAATTATTCGAACGTTTTGGCCAAACAATTGATTTTTTTTTTCCAAAAACGACACGAACGCGACAATTCACAGCAACACAATTCCGTTCGGTACTATTCGGAAAACCTCGAGAAAATCGAAAATAAATTTTATAACGGACGCTGCTATTATTATACGGAGCATTCGGAAATATTTTATTATAATTATTCGCACGACACGTAAGGCGTCTGTGTTAAGTGACGCCGTTACATTTCGGACACGAACATGCAATTTATTATATCTCCCACGTTTCAATTTCAGTACACACGTGTTTGGTTTTTTTTTTTTTTAACCTACCGATTTTTAGAATAAAAATTACACGTATCTCGTGAACGCGCAGTAATAAATAAACGTAAAACGCAATGTACTGCTATGTGCGCGCGGCGCACGAGATAAAAAAATTTGAATTCGAGTTTAAAAAACAAAAAATACACATCTTCAAACATTTGTCGACATGCGATGAAATTATAATTGAAACATTTAATTGCGCTCCGTGCTTTGAAATTATTGTATTATTATTATTATTATTATTATTATTATTATTATTATTATTATTATTATTATTATTATTATTATTATTATTATTATTATTATTATTATTATTATTATTATTATTATTATTATTATTATTATTATTATTATTATTATTATTATTATTATTATTATTATTATTATTATTATTATTATTATTAAAAGATCATTGTACGCACAACGCACGCGTTTAATAAACCCATACAGTGTTGTGCCGCGGAAATCTGACAAATTCACTATTGTGATATTCAAATTTAAACACATTTTTTTTCTTTTATTTGTTACGAATTGCTTATTTCATATAATTTCTTTTTACTCATTATTTTATATATATATATATATATATATATATTTATTATTATTTTACAGATTTCGCAAATAATCGATTCGTAAGTGTAAAAAATTATCGATACGAACGACCAAATACTGAACGAATTCAGTGTTTAAGCGAACGTTCCAAACACTGTTTTGTAAATAATTTACTAATAATAGAGCGTATTGGTTTTCCTTGAGTACACCGCACCAAATTAATATTTCAAAAAGCTCTGTTTCATAATATTTGTGTTTACATAAGTTTCAATTACAACGCGAAATAATAATGATAATAATATCATTACGAAAACTTACTTTCAGACAAAACGTCTCTCTGCTTAAAGACACAGAATTCCCTCGACTCCGCTCTACGAATAAAATATTGTTTAAATGTATGTACTATAATATAATTATATATATATATATATATGCAAATATATAATAATAATAATTATGACAATATGAGCATACGTCGGACGGCTAAACGGCGTTTCAATATCAAATCTTTTTTTCGGAAAATGACACGAAAGCGTATATAATAATAATAATAATAATAACACTGTAAAATTCCATACAGCAGAGGCATAGACAACGGTCGGACATGATTATTTTCGTGTTATAATCAACGATTTATCAAATCTGTCAAGTTTTAATCCAGTTTTTTACCACGGCGTCGTGTTAGAGTCGTTTTTTTCTTTCCCGTGACGTTTTTTTTTTCCGTCATTAAAATATGCGATTACATACGTATACACGCGTGTACATATTAAGATGCGACGTGTTGCGATGGTAAAAAAAAAACCGTGAAATGGCGAAAAATCCGCGGATCCCGGCTTCAGTGAATAATATGAATATATATATACATACACGTACGAACAAAAAACATATTGTGTATTGTAATATATTGTTTGTGACGAGTTTGGACGAAAGAGTGAAAAAAATAATAATAACAAATATTTCCCCCGTTATTATTGCGAAATTGTATATTACTCGCGTCGAATTATTTCATCGACTTATTTTCTGAAGAAATTTTCGTATCGCTTCCATTTGCTGGCGCAGATGGAATTAAACATCGCCAGAACCAAAAGGCAAATTAAAATTATTATTGTGTCGGTGTAATTGAACACGTTTAACGCTATTGCCGCAGACACTCGCGGGCAGCGGCGAACGTATTACCTCCCGATACTCTGCGTTTTAAAGACAACGTTGGTTTATGCTGACGGTTTGATCAATGTCAGAAAAGAGCATATAGCGGAGATCTACGGAAAACACCTACGGTTATATAGTCAATATTTATTCATTTTTATTAAATGAAAATAAATTATTTAAAATCGATAATTATAATTGTTTACCTGCAGGCAAAACGACTCCAGTGTTTATTAGTTATGCTCACGATTTGCAGAAAAAAGAACACATTAAAAACCTAAGAAGCTCTCATCCAAAACGCCAATAGAAAAAAATAAATATTAGAAAATTCAAAATATTATTTAAAATCCTTCCTATAACGAAGTTTGTGTGTTTTATTTCAAACCAACCCTTCATTTAGGAACGAAAAATGAAAATTACGCCACTGTTTATATACATATTAGTATATTTCCTACACGAACGAGGTTTTTCAAAAATCAAATCGATTTCTCCGTTTTAATTCAAAAACAGTGTTCTACACTGTACGTATTAACTTTTGGAACGAGAAAGTACTTTAAATTCCGGATAAATCATTGTTTGGAAATTTATATATTATTCATAAAATACTTTTATTTTATTTTACAATAAACAGAGTTGATTTAATTTTATCATTCATTCGCGCACAAAATTTTAATATTTAAAAGACAACGTCGACACGTTTATTAAACCTATAACAACTTCGAATTATAACATATTAAAATAATCCGTTATTCGCAAGGTAAAATAACGATTTTTTAGATTACACGTTTCATTCGTGCGAGCAATGGCGTAGTCAGAATTATGCAACGAGGAGGATTTTAAGTATGAATAAAATTATAGGTTTTTACATTTTTCGTTAGATTTGTTGCTCAATGCTCGTTATACTTAATAAACCAGTAAAAACGTAAACAAAATCAATGGGGCGGGGTGGTGGTTAAACACCCAAAACCCCCCTGGCTACGCCATTGTACACACTGTGTTGCCATAGTCAGAGGCGAACAATGTTGTTCGCGTTCGCCCGCTCCGTGTGTGTGTGTGTGTGGTGACTGATAACTGGTACATGATAACTAGTAGCTGGTAACCGGTACTGGTAACTGGAATGTAGTAAGTGGTAAGCGATAAGTGGTGTGTGTTCAACTGGTAAGTGCAGGGGCGTATACAAGGGGGGGGGCGATGGGGCGATCGCCTCCCCCCTAGATACTTGTGTATGTACCTATATCTACTGACAACTAAAATTAATCGAACTAAAACTAAAATGTCATAAAACATTTTTTTATTTAAAACTTATTATTTTTATATAATTTTTCGATAATTCTAAGTTGGCAACAGATTCGACGGGCCCTTTTTTCTATTCCCCCCCTCCTAAGGGATGAAGTAAATACGCCCCTGGGTAAGTGTGTGTAGTTTGGCGTGGTAACCGGTAACTGAAAAGTGGTAAGTAGTGTGTGTGGTAATTCGTAACTGGTAACTGGTAAGTTGTAAACGGGAAGCGGTATGTGGGTGTCACACATATACACACGGTGTCTTTGCTGCGAACAGAAGCTAACGACGTTGTTCACCTCTAACCGCGGTAAACACACCATGTGTGTACTATATATCACATGGATATACACTGGGTGCGAGTGTGTGTTGTAGTACAATAACATAATTCCCGGGAGGATAAATTTTCACAAAAACCAACTTATTTTGTCGCATAAACGACATACGGTAGACAATTATTTTTTTTTTTTTTTTTTTTTTTTTTTTGTCAAACCATCGCGCGGAAGCCAACGGACTCGAACAAAATTTATTTCTTCTTCAAAAAAAAAAAAAAAGAATCATTTCAGATTTCGTCTTTCGTACTCGGAACCCGCAACACTGCGGCACTCGTTGCGGCACTAGAGACTAATGCGCAGTAATTGTATTGACGTTTTTGTACCTTATGCGCGAGAAGTATATATAAGTGTGTATGGTCGATTTTTACATTCTACACGAACATTGTTGTTATTAATTTCCGGCGTGTAACGCGGTTCGTTATTTTACTATTGGTAGAAAACAAAAATGTATTTTAAACAAACATATAAGAAGTCTCGCCGAAACGATAGAATTGAAAACAATCTCAAACGGAGTTCGATATAAACGAACAAAAAAAAAAAAAAATGTTCCCGAATATCGCGCGTTTTTTTCTGATGTCGATGTCAATACGACGATAAAAAAGAAAATATATTATTTATAATATAATGCGATTCGATTAAATTATAAAAACTCGCGGAAAAAAGGAAAAAAAGAAAACTATAACGTAATTTCGAAGAGAAATTAATTTTCGATCATTATTATTATTATTATTATTTTAATCGAAAATAATTCGTGTTTTTCGTTAACTCTAATGGACTTTTCCA
Organism: Chaetogeoica ovagalla; assembly: GCA_032441825.1. Lineage (NCBI taxonomy): Eukaryota > Metazoa > Arthropoda > Insecta > Hemiptera > Aphididae > Chaetogeoica > Chaetogeoica ovagalla. The sequence goes on along the minus strand of CM063732.1, from coordinate 3,352,067 downwards.
TTGTACCTATATAATATTATAACAAATATTTTTCTCCGTGTATATATATATATATATGTATATATTATACGCGCGACGACAAAAACGGTTTTCAATATATTATTATATAATATTGAATACAATATAATATATAATACGAATCTCGTAAATTGTTATTATAAAAAAATTAAAAAATTGCTTATTAGATTTATACCCGGAGAATTACGTATATGTTTTATACAGTTTCTCAAAGCGAATTAATCCATATTATTTAAACGGCATACTCGGTTTTTTTTTTTTAAAAAGGTATTTTAAATATTACGGTTTTTAATTTATTTTTAGTTTTAGTTTTCGACGCGAAACAAAAAAGGATTTTATAAAATTGATGCCTACTGGCATTTTTATTTTTATGCAATTTTATCATCGCATATACCAGTTATTTTATACGGTTTTTATGAAAGTATAAAAAAAAAAACACGAACGTTTTAATTGTCCGTAAAGTTGTTTTTTCTTCTAAAATTCATATTGACAAAGTACACTTCAAAAAAAAAAAAACACACTCATTAAAATCAAAGGGGAAAATAGCCGCGGGTTGTTATGGACGTCACCGGCGCTCAAGTGAATTACTTTGATAAAGAATTTAGAGTTTTGTTGTATATCATTACATAAATATTTGAGAGCAATGATAATGAATCCGTTGCATTCGTTATAACGACTATTCTGCTCGGAGTTCCCGCGCGATATTATTTATCAATATGTACATAAAATGTGTGTAGACATTATTATTATTAACGATTAATCGTTACATTAAGTTTTCGTGTAAAAATACACTTTGTGGAAAAAATTGTTAAAGGAAAGAAAGAACTTTTTTTGTAATACATTTTTAACAACATACGGCGTATAAAATCGACAGACATTTAAACCGGAAAATTGTCTCGACGTGTTTGAAATAGACCAAAATCGGAAGAATTCTTTTTTTTCACTCTGGTCTAAAGTGATTATTATTTTCGAAATACAATAACGGGATTTCGGACGAGACATCGCGTTTTCGTCCGTTTTTCAAACAAAATTTGAATTAAAAAAAAAAAAAAAAATCGAAAAATCGTTTTCGTCGTAAAGTATGCGCCGCTCCGCGCGAGATTTTTTACCGGCAAACGATTACGATGCAACCGACAAATATATTCGAAAACAATTAATCTACATTAGAATAGTAAAAACAAAAAAAAACAAAAAACCACTCGATCGGTAAAATAGTGTAAAACACGACGACACCGTTGTAACGAACGACGTATTAATCGTGTACGGTTAATAAAATATTTTTTAGCGTATAATGTCGAACAGAAGAAAAACGAGATTAACGAAAGGTGAAAATAATTCGAGCGTGTACACGTCGATTGCGAAGGCGACGCTGTTCGCGGGGAGCGCGTGTACGGATACGCGCGCAGATATTTGCAGCAGATACCGCGCGAGTAAAACGGTTCGTATACAAATAACGAACGAAACAAAAAGTATTAAAAAAAAAAATAATAATAATAAAAACGAAACAACACAACCGAGACAACTGTTTATTATCGTTTTCGTTTGTGTTTTGTTTTTTTTTTTGCCTCCCGCTCGCAGTTTAATTATTATTTGTATTTTTTTTTTTTTTTGCTTTTCTGTCGAGATTTTTTTTTTTTCAAACGCGCATCATATACTTATATGACATAATATCGAACGAAATCCGTTCGGAAGAGGTATTTTAAAACGCGTTACGCGAGCGAACGTTACAACGACGCGCAATGATCAAAATAATAATAATAAAATCAAAAATTTTTCTGGCGATCCGATGGAATAGTAAATTTCGTACGCATTTCACGCACGTCTTATAACAGAATAGTGCATAAAACTTTTTATTTTTTAAATGATATTCTCTCGTTTAACGATGAAAATGATCGTTACTTCGTCAACGATGTCGCGCGTTAATCATATACTATAAAATCTTAAAAACATAAAATGTACAAATAATTATAATATTTAATTAGTTTAAAATGATAAAAAGACCTTTTCGAACGCAATTATTTAATAAATAGTAAGTAAGCAGTAAGAAAAAAAATTTTGCCAACGGCACGCAGTGTTCCCAAGCGGTCACCCATCCAAGTACTAACTACGCCCGACGTTGCTTGACTTCAGTGATCGGACGAGAACTGGTGTATTCAACGTGGTATGGTCGTTGGCGATTGGACGTGGATTTTTGGAAAAAATTAATCTAGACTTTTTCAATCACCGTAATGGTATAATATGCGCACGTGATATTTATGATTATTAAAATCTATGTTTTATCTGTTCGTCTCACACTGTGCTTTACTGTCTGTATCTGTCACGTATTTGGCTGTTAAAATATTTACTTAAAACGTACATTATTTATTTTTAAACACCGATTCCTTAGAAGTTGACGCGTAAATTTTACTATTTAGGATAATATTTAATGACAAACATTTATTTTGTCGCAATTAGGCTATTAAAATCCGTATGATTGAATTCTATGCCTTTACACTGCAGTAGACTTTATTTGATTGCTTTCATATATGTACTTATCATTAAAATTTAATTAATTTGTTTTAAACTCGATAATTTAAAATATGGTAAAAGAAATGTTTTGCCCATAATTGTAGTGTATATTTTCCAGGTATATCCGAATTATGGCAACAACTCGTCGTTGAATTTATGCAAACGGTTGAAGGTGACAAATAGGTAGTTCGAAAATTCAATATTTATTGTAAAAAAATGAACGAATATTAAGTAAACGTGACTCTGTATTATATAACAATATCAAATATTAAAATCCACTTTTGAATTCAATCGATGTATTCAATTAATACAAAAAATTAAATTTATTTTATTTAATATATAATTTCGGCCATAAAAATAATTTAATAAATAATTAATATAATTACTTTGAACTGATACAAAATGTTAAACCAACTGTGAAAAAAAAAAAAATTTGGCAAACGGCACGCAGTGTTCCCAAGCGGTCACCCATCCAAGTACTAACTACGCCCGACGTTGCTTAACTTCAGTGATCGGACGAGAACTGGTGTATTCAACGTGGTATGGTCGTTGGCGACAAAACGTGGATGTTTGAAAATATTTAAACTAGACATTTACGATCATAATTTTATTGTTAAATAAAAATAGTCTATTGTATTGAGATTCCCTGTGATTTCGTTGTTCTTTCTCGTACGTGTGACACCAAGACGATCATCAGTTTACTTCGGTCGTGGCACGCGGACACATGATATCTAACAACAATAATATTAATCTTGAAATAGAATTAAAATTATTAACATAATACTATAAATATATGAAAAATTGTATGCGGGCCTCGCAAAATGTAGCGATAGACGGTGCGCGCGTTTTATTTTTTACAAGGAGATCGCTCGAGTAAGATGATTGTCGTCATAAATCCTGCGGATGACCGGGTGTACAACGTCGACATTATCCAAAATTAAACATTGTACTCGTGACGTATTTATAATATCGTGCAGATTATATTCAGATTATCTGTATATATACAATATTACGCAGTCTGCTGTACGAAGGGTTTAATATTTCTTTCCTCTCCCTCGAAACCGAAAGAAATAAACGACTGTGTAATATATTCTACACGCATAAACGACGCGGGATTGTTTTTTTTTTTTTTTTTTTTGTCGAAAAACGCTATTTTTATTATTATTTTTTTTTTTACTCGTTCGTATGTTGTTAGATATTTTCGCTTTTCGCGGTCGTCCGGATATGTACATACGTATATATATAAAAAAAAATTTTTTCAAATATAATATTCTATAGATATCGTCGTATGGCGGCGATGCGTTCATGTGGAAATCGAAAATTATTGTAATATTCGAGAGAACAACGGTGTAAATACAAATAAATGTCGCGATAACGTTTTGCGGTATATTATAAATCGAACGTTTTTATACATATATAAATTGTAAACGAACAGTATTTACCGCCGATATTTTACATATATTATTTTATTGTAACGCAAAAAAAAAAAATGTACACGCGTTATAACGGTTATCACATTCATATGTTACACATTGCTTTACATCCCTTATTTTTTTTTTTTGTCTTGTCCGAATGAGGAAAAAAAAGTTACCGTTTCGATTATAAAAACCTAGGAAATACCGCGTACGCAATTCAACGGCATTTATTGTAGTCGTGAGACGAAATATTGATATGAGTCGAAAATAACAATTTTACGTAATCTATTCAATCATCAGCGGCAATACATATTAAATATGGCTATTTTTTTTTTTTTTAACGATATAAGTGATATATAAGTGAAGAGAATGACTATAATTCTACATGCGGTTTGTGCGAAAATCTAAGTTTCCATTATATTTATGCATACGACTTCTGTGCGATTCTTGTCTTTTATTATCCGTAGGACGGCTGTTACTAGCGATTTTATTACGAGAATTACACATTTTCTTCTGTAATATGAGCAGCGGCGAGAACGCTACATTTTTCCGGCCGTTCACTTGCCGTTTTTACGTTTCGACGAATCACAGTAATCGGAACTATATTTTCACGTGTAAAACGTAACATTCGCATTACAATATTATTGCGATTTTCATTTGTGGATTTTCAAGTGAATACGATTTTTTTCAAGCACGTAACCGTTAGTATTCAATCGATTCGCCGACACTTTTTAAAATAATATTATAATTTTTTAAAAAAAAAATCGTCCGGATTTGAGCATTTTAATAGGATTTCAATCCAGTGGATATTATAATAGTGTAATAAGCGAATAAGTTTTTTTTTTTTTTTAAACTCGTATAATTCATATGGGAAATTGCGATTCTGGTTCAGCACAAATATTCGTTAAGGGACCTGCCAGCGTCCTACAATATATTAGCTCAAATGCATACGTGACTACAGAAACTCTCACGCCTTACAGAGTGATGCGATTTCCATATATTTATTTCTGTTTTTTGTTAATAGGTGGAAAACGTTTTGCATGGCACATTGGACTATCGAATAATAATGATCTATTTATCAAAAATGTATTTCTAAAAGCTATAATAAGAGTTTGAAAGTGAACGATTCGTACAATTTTTTTTTATAAATATATATATATATTATATATAGTTTTTAATTAGGTAATCTAAAATCGATATCCAATGCGCCCGATAGGAAGACTTCCATTTTCCGACAACAAAAAAAATTATCCGAAATCGGACAACTCTTCAGTTTATTGATATAAAATCGAATAAGAAAAGCCTATTAATTGTTTATATTTTGCATCTTATTGAACAGACAATGTCTCAACGATATAATTATATGTAATATAACTTTGTCGAAAAACACAAAATTCGTAACAACTCAAAAATTTAAAAACTATCGTGCGTCCTCTAGAATTAAAAGTTATTCACTATAATGCGTGTGTAAGTTTTGCGGTGTTTAATAATATTTCCAATCGAATAAATTTTCCCGATGTCGTATTCAGAACGCTTTGAAATATAATATTTCCGTACGCCTTGTTTTTCTTTTTCTCTTTCTCTGTATTCGGGAAAATTCTTTTATCGGTTGTATATCGTATAAATATATGCCTATAAATAATACATTACGTCCTCGCAGTATGTATTATTTATAGGAATTTATTATTATTTAACGGTTTGATAACTCGAAAGCAAACGGAAATTTTCTGACTACACAAAACAAAACGTGGAAAATCAAGAAGAATTTCGCCGAAAGCAACTCGTGCCAATACGTATTTAATATTATAGATTACATATATATATATCAAAAGATGTTGGCGTTTCGTGTTTAGGAGTTTATTTTTTATTTATTTTTTCTTTTTTTTTTTTTGCTTTCAAGAAAACAAACTTTTGCAAGAAACAAAATGTACGTATTGACGGAGCGGATTTTCGCGTTTAAACGTCGTCGCACATATGTCTTAATACGTTTAAAAGAATAGATGATATTATTTCACGATTGAATTTCATTTCAAAACAATAACAATACTATATATTGTATAGAAAAGTTTTCATTCTTGTTTTGCTTTCGCATCCGAAAACGTTGCTTAAACATCCAGTAAAACGAAAATTGGTGTAAAATTCAAAGTTATTTAATATTTTTTTTTTCAATAAGAGAGTATACGAAAAACGACAGCGTGTTAAACGTAAATCGAGAGATTATAAATCGTCTATTGAACGATGTTAATTCAAACGAAGTCGAAAATATATTGACAAAAGTATTATTTAGAAAATCGTGTACGCGATTATTATTATTATATAAACCGTTCGAATTCTACTAAAATTACGATTACAAAATTTTTATATATTTTCGGAATGCGCTAAGTCAAATATCGAATTGTTTTTATTTTTTTACAATTGTTCGGTATTTTTTCCTTTGATTTACGAAAATTTCAGATATTAACGCGTGTAAAAAATAATGTACCATCCGATATAAAAAACTGAGATTGAAGTGAAAAACCGGAGGATTTATTTGAGGAATCACACATCGTTTTTATGAAAATTATAAATTTGTTTTTATTTTACAGAAAAGTAATCGGTTTTTTGAACGAACATCTAAGCAATTCAATAGATCCACTCGTTCATCAGTTAAAATGTTAAAATATCTATTCGTCGATGACGCGCAATGATATTTTATATATATATATTTTTTTTTTTGATTAAATTTTACGAAAAATAAAAATAAAAAAACCAATTATTATGAATACGAATCGCGATTTTGTTTTTATGCTTTTTGACGTCGCTCATAGCACCAGATAGATATAAATCTGTAGAATAATATAATATCACTCTGACAAAATGCGAGGAATTTCACACGGATTTCTTGTAAAAAAAAAAAAATTTTCCCAAAAGATACATTTCATACGTAATTAAACTCGCGATAAAATCTGTGTTATTTTGATAGCTGCATCAATCATGGACCATCGTACCTAACACATAGATTTGAAAAACCACGAAAAAATTACGGCGACGAATTGCGGACTGTTAATTATTTTTAGCCAAAGGATTTATGCGCATCAAAAACCTTTGAAATGTGCTTTTAAAATTACCATATTATATTTCGCGAGTACACAAATCATTTTTCCTCTTTTTTAAAAAGTATTTCCGCTAAAAAAAAAAGACCTTTTTTCCATCATAGCGGGTAAATATAGCGCATTTTTCATAGGACATTTATTTTTAATTTTTGGCGAATATCGTTACTAAAATGTCTGTTACCGTACTGCGCAACAGCTGTTTAATAGAAAAAAAAGCGAGCCATTTTACCACAAACCGCTCTTCATTATACGTTATAGGGCAAATGAATTACTTTTATTTACGCGATATTTTCAATATATTTATAAGTGCAGACACGTGAACAATAATACATCGTTTACGAAAAATTATACGTGTTGCGTATATTGCAGAACTGAAAATAACACGAATTAGCGCGTTACGACGTTTACAGTAAGACTAGACATTAACGACTGAATAGATCAAAAGTTAAAAGTAACTTCTTAACGGGTCAATCTTAATATTAAATCCTGGTTTAATATTAACTCAACTTATTTCCCCCTAATATTAACGCGGTTTTTTTTTTTTATCTCCACACAAGAGTTCAATTGTTAATTTTCATTGACAAAGTGTTATTGTTTAAACATATTTTAACACATCCGAATGATATGTGCATAAAAACTCTATCACTGTGTGTGTGTGTGATTTTTAAAAAGTTTTCGTTTTGCTGTGTATCATGCGAACCATCGACACTGATGCACGACAAGTAATCGTCTCGTCAAACGACTGGCGAGTGAAGTCATCCCGTATGACTTTTTTTTTTCGCGTCCATTCTTACGAGTCCGTATAGCAAAAATCGTGAATCGTCTAAGATTCGAAAGGAGAAATTCGACGAATCCGTGGTCCTCCTTCTCGCGTGCGAGGTTGCTCATACTGTGACGGAGCTCTTGTAATTTAAAAAAAAAATAAAAAACGTTGTGTTTTTTTGTGGAATTTTTGGAAAAAAAAAAACAATTTTTCTGTTTTAAATATATTCGCGCCGCGTTAAACGCGTGAATTTCGTAAAAAAAAAAAAAAAAAAAAAAAGAGAACCCGATTGCGAATAAGTCATAAGATTCGTCTTAAAAATCGTCCCACGAGACACGAGAGGTCGTACGAGTACAAGTGTTCAGGGGACGGCGATGAGGTCGCCCGGTGTGGTGGGGTGGTCGGACGGAAACAGTGTTGCGGATGAGCAGCCATGAATGTCCGCGTACAGCCGTGGCGGCGGCGTTCCGACGCGCGCGCTCTGTGAAGGCTGAAAACGACGGGTTCCGGCCGTTGGAGTTTCGTTTTCGCGCGACAGGACGGGGCCGTTGTCGCGGGAGGGAGAAGACCGCGCCGCCGACATATATACCGCCGGCGCGGGTGTCACAGTCGCACTATCCACCGCACAGCGCCCGGGACGCGGCCGCCAACATGTACCGCTGCTGCAGGAACGCGTTCGCGTGCGTTTTATTGTTGAACTTTGTCGGCCGGTACTATGAGGCGTCCGGTCACGCGCTGACCGCGGTCGACGATCCGGGAGGACGGTTCGTTTCCCTGTTGTCTCCGGCGAAAGATAGCGGCGCGGTCGACTCGGTCGGACAGCCGTCGGCCGTGGCGGGCGTGGGCGCGTCCGACCAGGACACGGCCGCGTCGCACAAGAAGAAAAAGAAGAAAAAATCGAAAAAGTTCAAAAAAGGCGGCGGCGGCAGCCACAAGGAGGACCATTTTAGCAAAAAGGGCAAGAAGGGCGACAAGGGGTACAAGTCGAAGCACACGAATCACCACGGCAAAAAGGGACACCACAAGAAGGCGGACAAAAAGAAGCACTACGCGGAGAAGGGCGGCCACAAGAAGAAGCACCACCACGAGGGCGGTTATTACGCGGACCACCACAAGGGCGAGAAGGGCGAGAAAGGGCACAAGTTCTCGGACAAGGGGGCGTACAAGAAGGGCCACAGCACCAAGGGCAAGCACGAGGTGCACAAGCTGAACGAGTTCAAGAAGAACAAGAAGTTCTACGACGAGCACCACGACTCGAAACACCACAAGAAGAAGGGCGGCTACCACCACAAGCACGGGCACAAGCACGGCAAGAAGTACAAGAAGGGGCACAAGCACTCCGGGCACCATCACGACCACAAGGGCAAGAAGGGCAAGCACCATCACGGCAAGCACTACAAGGAGAAGAAGGGCCACAAGAAGGCGGCCGGGCACGACGAGAAATACGGGCACAAAAAGGAGTACGCGAAGAAGGGCGGCCACGACGAGCACAAGAAATGGAAGTTCGCCAAGAAGAAGAAGTCTTCTTCTTAAGCGGTCCGACGTGTGTTACATATAAGTACGATAAGTTTTAACTTTTATTATATACAGATCATACTTACTACGACGCGATGCGACTGAACGAGTTTTCGTCATAGAGCCACCCCTCCCCCCCCCCCGAGCCCTCCTACCGATGCCCTTCAACGACACCGTCACAAATATTAGAACATAACGATAACGTATTAAATCATATAAATTGTATTTTTTTCAATCGAATCGCGAGATAACTTGTGCGCAATACAACGCGTTTTCTTTTCTTTTGAAATTTCTTGGCCAAAGAAAAAAAATACTAATAAAAAATTATCCCTCGCCTCATCATCAAAAAAATGGCCGCTCGACGTCTGAAAATTCGCGTTCGTTTCGTCCAAATACATAATAGTAGGCAACAATTAGTCGAATCGGTGATTGTAAAACCACACTCGTTACGAAAAGTAAATTTTACAAGAGACTTTTTTTTCAGTTAACACGATTTATCATTTGGCCTAACAGTATAAAAAGGTTATAAGACGCTCTTAAAAGGAATAATTGTGAAAATCTTTTGAAAAGGCTTGTGTTTTTTTTCTACAATATGTACACTGACTTTTTAACGCGGATAATACTCGTTTCATCGAGATATTTAGTCAAAATTCGTGAACACGATCTTAGGCAATCGTCGAAAACGATAATTTTTTTCAGTTATCCTCCCACCACATCATCCGCACATTTCTATAGTATCGAGACATATGATTCGGCTTTTTGTGTACTACAACAAACCGTTTGTGTGTTTCGCGCGTGCCCATGTATAGTGACGATGCCGGGAAAAAACCTTTCACGAACATTATAACATTTAAAAAAGAAAAAAAAAATATATATATAACGTATTTATTTCCTACTTCCGGACTTACACGAATAAACATGTCGTAGAATCGCGTGTTCGTCCATACACCTGAAACTGTGTTATTGTTAATAATATTTATTAATATAAAATATGTTTATATTACTATTTTGTATTTCGGACGACAACGAATATATATATAAATATATGTGTGTGTGTGTGTGTATTAAATTATATAATATAGAAACGAAAACGTTATACTCGATATTTTTGAATTCGTTTGTTTGTACTTTTTTCCCCTCGTGAGTACTGTGAATTTTTCATTCGATTCACAACACCACAACATCTGATTTCGCGCACGCAATCGAATTTTCAACAAAAATTGATGTTTCGGAAGTTTTTCATTTGTTGAGGTATTTATTTCCTCCCTCGTTCCTTTTAACGAGAAAACGTTTCCGAATATTTTACGTATCACTTTGACGACTTTACTTCTGAATAAAGTTAAATATGAAAATAATTATTATAAAACAGAATCCGAAGAAAACGTAAAACGATGGTGGAATAATCGTACGATTACACATTACCACCGCACGATTCCGTATAGAACACGAAAATAATAATAATAATAATAATAATAATAATAATAAACGCGCATAAAATACGGATAATCGGTTGTGAACTTATTCGGCGCGGTGATGAAACGTTCGCCGCGTTTTTTCCTCGCCGTTGCAGCTGGAAGGATTTCGCGCACGATCAGTACGCAGGATAGGTGTCTAACAAAATCGTTTTTTAGTTGGTTAATAATCGTTTACACGCTGTGACGCGCGACCGCGGTTAATACGGCCGGTAAATAATAAATTATACGACGTGTCCCCGTCCCCCCCCCTTCTCAGCCGTCAAACGAGTCGTTTTGAAAAAAAAAACCAAATAAAAATAGTTAATAATAATAAAAAAAAAAAAAAAAATTTGCCAACGTATAAATTATACGGCCGAGTGCGGCGCGAAACGAAGGAAATTATCGTATTAGATAATAATAATTAGTAGTAGTAGTAGTAGTAGTAGTAAATACGAATATACGGGGGATTCGGATCGCGAAATAAGTTGACACGTATAATTGTTATGTTCGGTATTTCTCCGATGGAGACGGCGGTTTTTCTCTCTTTCTTCACCACACGCGCAGCGCGTTACAATCATAACGTCGTTTCCAACGTGGTGTGTTGTTATGTCGCGCATTGCGTGTGCACGTGTAACCGAAAAAAAAAAGCGTCCGCGACGACGACGACGACGACGACACTATCGAAGAAAAATAATTAGACCGAATTACCGCGCGCCGGTGACGGTTCACGGAGTCTTTCCAAATAGGTCGGCCACCGACCCTCTGCAGAAGCCGTTTATAAAAATTCTGTTCGATTAAACCCGCGGTCCTCCGTCTGCGTTTTACCCACTTACTACGGCATAATAATAATAATAATCAGACGACGCGGACGGGGAAAATCACGAGCTCCCAGTTTTCCTCCCCCCGACCCCGTATATTTCTAAAAAAAAAAAAAAAATCGATTTCGTCAAAGATTCCCAGGAGAAACGTCGAATAAAAATGTTATTGGTTTTCTTTTTTTTGTGCAATCGACGATTACATGCAACATGTGCAAAATTAATGTTCGACATTCGCGGTTCACGGATACAGAACAGAATAGAAACTCCGCGCTGAACTGTGTGCTGTTTGGAGAGCTAATCGAAATGAAACGAATTTTAGAAAATCGGTATTTAGAGAGAGAGAGAGAGAGAGCGCGATGAAAATTTCCATACGGTCTTACGGAATATCGTCACTGAATGCACCACGAGTTCGGTTTATTTAGCATTTTTTTTTTTTTTTTTTTTTTTGAGAGAGAACGTCGAAATTCGGATGCAGTAAAAAAAAAAAAACAAACCTGCGTGTAGTGCTATTTATTTCCAGCGAACGACCACGGCTGACGGACGATACGCTTGCAGGGCCGGCCAAAGATACGGGCGAACCGGGCGGTTGAACACTGACAGATGGCCAGCGAAAGGCGGACATTTTTTTTTTTTTTGTTTTCAGTCAAAACGCATAAGAGAATATTACGATGACGATTCCAGTAACAAAACTGCAAGCTGTGAGAGAAGTTTTAGCAAGTTGAAGTTAATAAAAACGTACTTATACGATCGACTATGACAGAAGAACGTGTCGAAAATTTGGCATCAATCAGCGTTGAAAATGATATTGTTTATGAATTGGATGTTAATGAAGCAATAAATACGAATTTTCGCCGATTTAAAACCGAGGAAAAAATGTTTAGAATAATTAAGAATCACTGTGTACGTAAAGGAAATCAATAATACGTTTATCGATAATCGTGTCCGAATAATAATATTTTATCCAGAATTTTATAAATACAAGTCGTTTTAAACAATACCTATATATATATATAAAATAGTATTTGGTATATTTCGTTAAGGGCGCCTTATAAACATTTTCCCGGGGCGCTAACGTATAATACCTCGGGCCCCGGCCCCGCACTTGCCCATTATCTCTGCGATTCGAGAGCACAGTCGAAAACGAATTTCTAACACCGCGGTCGGCCCATTAATGTCCCGCTTCCCGTCCCGCTGGAAGGATGTGTTGTAAAACAAATCTCGTCGCAGTGAAAATTGTCAGTTACGCCGCCGATTACGTGATTACTGCGTACTTGTTGTCACGCGATTCGACGTAATAGAACTCTTATATATTTATATGTCTCGTTATATCTGTGTCGTATCCGTACTAGTGTTTTCTGTTCTCTTTCTTTTCCGTCGCAATCGCAGAGATAACTTGTACTCGTCGCGCGCGATCCGGACTGTTTCGAAGAATAATTCACATCAAAAAAAAAGCCCCCTCTCCCTCACACGTTTTGGAAAAATCGTTTCTTTTTTTTATTTTTAACAATAATTTGAATAACATTACGCGAGCCATCCCGTCTCGCGGCGATCTATTACGTTTTCGTATTCGCCAGTTTGTTTTATTACGTTTTACCATTTTTATTTCGCGCGACCGTACAATGCAATATTATTTGTATATAACGGTATATTTTTGTTACGAATAGGATCACGTTCGGTCGACGTGCAAATATTACAACTGACTCCGTGGGAAACATTTTATACTCAAAGCGGACCTTGTCTTTTTCGAATTCATCGGATCGCGCTTTTACACGCGTCACGATAAATCCGAAAATTACTACAGACAAAATGAGAAAAACGGCCATTATTATAAAGAGTAAATTCACGAAAACGACAATTTATAAGTCAATTGATACTGCGCATTCGCAATACGCGTCTATTATTCTACAAAAAAAAAAAAAAAAACCTTTCGTTTTAGAACGTTTTATTCGATTTATGGGTTCGGAAAAGAATTAGAATTTTTCATACCGTTTTACAATTGAAAACTAGACAAAACCGTTAAAAATAAATTTGATAAAAAAATTGGAACTCTTCAGTCACTTTTCTAATGTGTTACGGGAATAAATTTCTGAAATTTAAACTAAAACTGCGTTTGAAAATGTTATTCATATTTACATGTCTAAACATTTGCGTCAGTTGTTATAAAATGTTATAAATAATTAGATCAAACAGCATAAAGCACATTAATTATCATGTAAAAAACACTTGGAATAAACGCAAATTGAAAAATTATTTTTAAAATACCTTTGATATATCCAAAAAACCACTCAAAAATGCATGCCAAATAAAACGTATAATATAACAATGGCAATGTGAAATATTCATTCTTAAACTCGTTGATATACTCGTATTTCAATCAGACGTGGTATGCAAAATTCTAGAGAGCATAAAAAAATGAGTACATTTCTGTAAAAATCCCAGCTCTAATGTTGATTGCAAATAATTTGAAATTTATTATATTTTTACAAGTGCGAATTCTGACGGTGAATTATAACTGTAATAAATTATAAAATATCTATACCATATTATCGTGATAACGAATGGCTGTCATTTTGTGTCCGTATATTTTGAAATTTATTGGTTTTGAATAAATATCGAATGTATTTTTTTTTCTGCTACGATTTTACTGTCATACCGGCAAAAAAAAAAAAAGAAGTGTCGTTAAAATGTTATTTAAATTCTGATCATTTTGACTCTTTCATATCTTTAACACTGACGTTTAGCAACTGTTTATCTTGTTTGTCATCTGTCGTAAATGGTTATCACCGATTTCTGCAGAGGTAAACAAGAAATAAAATGCTCCTAAAACTGTATGATTTTATACACACAATTGTGGCACTCGAATTGCGATCACGCTTGGGTAAAATATATATACATATATATATTATTAAATATTGCGATACTGTTATTAGGAAATAATTAAGAATATTATCGGATTTGGTTTTGTATTCTACACAGATCGTTAGATGAATGATTTTTTTTTCTTTAACGAATAAAATCGCTACAATCACAGTTACTGATTATAGTGATTTTGGTGTTAAGAACTAAAAGAAGAAACAATTGTTTGATTTAAAAACTTTGAGCACTACGGAGCCTTTTCTACGCACAATCATACCACGTATCTATCACGCGCCGTACTCACGCATCGCGCGTCTATTGTAAACTATATGCATAAATTAACTATCGGGACGCCGAATCGGAGTTGGAAATCTTGTGATTCTGCGGAGATTATATACGTATATATATATATATTTTAAATCCTCGGGCAACGCGAACTTTGTTAATGGCAAACACACCCGGCTAATTTGTGCGTATGTTGCACAAACATATTCTTATCCGCATATATATATTATATATATACGAGGCTTGTGTGTAAACTGTACACACCGCAGAGTGTAACACTCTAATGGTAGTCGGCGGTGATGGTGATGAGAAAATCGATTTTTGAACAAAGTCAAACGATGATTTTTGTTTCGTATTACGTATAATAGAAATGTTGTTTTCGATCGCCGAGAAAAAATGTTCAATTAAAACGATGCCACAGAACGCGCGAATTGTGACGAGCGACGCTGTATTTTCAATTTAGCGCGTTTTTTATTATTTTTTTTTTTTGTTTTTATCTACACAAACTTTTACAGCTGTATAGTATACAATTTCGGGTGTCTGCAAAAAATCAAATCCATCAAGAATTCAAGTCTTTCAATCGAAAACTCTCCTATTTATTGTACTGATACCCCTTAATACTACATAATCCACCCGCAACCTTCATTCCGATTTGCACACCGTAGGAAAAACAGTCACACTTTTATCATTTCGAAATCGTCCTAATCCTCTAAGCGATAAAACCGGCGACAAGAACTATGCTTGAAAACTCACACTAAAAAGACAATGGTACAATGATTTTTTTTTAAATTAACGAGTGACTTCTTTCTCGTTTAATTTACAGCCAACACGTAGTACGCTTGTTGTACATTGTGTGTTGTACAGCGAACTCCGTTGGTTTTGTGATCAATATAACAATGAAATCTGAACATTTTTAACTTTGTTTACTTATCGATAATATCTATGCACGTCGTAATAACAATCGAAAACAACATTTCAATGTATGTTAAATGTTATCCTAAATTCGTTCAGCGATTTTCGCATTTCGTTTCAATTATAATAGTATCATTTTCCGAAAATTCACTAACGTGAAACGCAAATAAAACATTTACGCAGAGCTCTCAATATACAAAGTTTTTTTTTGTATAATCCAAATAATTATTCAAAATTTATTCTTTTTTTTACGCTATTTAAAACTGTGAAAAATGGTAATTTTGTTTCTTCCATCTTTTTGTAAATAAAGTAGTAGTTTATTTTCATTTTAGCGCATGTGTTTGTCATTTTTGTTATTTATGTGGACGCTATAAGACAAATATAGAAAAAATTTCTTCTGTTTTGCTGAACAGCGTGCGGCAATAATTGATTTTTTTAACACAGAAGATTTCAAACCAATTCATGTACTTTTGTTTGATATTTGTGATGACGGTGTGGGTTTGGAGAGCCAAATCTTTACGTTTAAAATTTAACGCTTAATCACTTGCCGGTGAATTTATATAAGAAAAATTAGTAATGTTTCAAATCAGAAAGCCATTTTATGACTAAAAACTAAAAACATATATTGTATAAATAATGCGTCAACGCATTCTCGTGCCACGTTTCTTTTGTATCGTAACAATGTGAGACCTAATCGCAGCGCAAAAAAATAAAAAACATTCAAAAAAAATGATCGAATAAAATGTCGAAACTCCAGTCCATAGCTACAGAATTCGAACGACTTTCATGTTTGAAAGAAAGTGGTCGAGGAATTAAATTTCAATCCGACAAAGGAATGCAATTTGGTGACGAGCTCAAAGTAAGTAGTTCTAAACGGATTCGCACACGTGGATCAAACGTTTGGGGGAAAAAAATGTATATCAGTAAGCACATCGAAAAATAATATATCGAGTCATAAAAATATACTTTTTCTATTATATACAATTTGTTTCGTTTATTTTATAGAAGTGAATCAGCCCGACGTCGCATTTCCGTGGAGCAATAACGTTTTTTTTTTTTTTTGTTTTTTGTCATTTCTGTCATCTACGATTGCCTGAAAACGATGGCGAATCGGTAAAGTTGTTGATATGTTTAGTCGTAATCACGTGTATAAAATATGTAAGCATAAGTATAAGTATGTTTGCGTACCTAACCTGCCATGTGTGTGTATGTGTATAAAACATTATAAACATTGAAGTGTATACAAACACACACACACATCTATATTAGATTAGGAGTTTGAAAACTTTTCATACACTCCATAAATAATTTAAAAAATCGTGCCAATAATGCGCATATTTTGTATTTTAATTCACTTTTATGTGCAAACACTATGTGGCGTGTCTCGAAAAGTTGTAACGACTGTGTCCAATTTTAGTTCAACATATATCTCCTCGTTTTATCTTATTGTAAATTATTATTAGTTATTTTCAACGAAATATTTTATTCAATATTTTACATCGCGTATTCATGTTAAATAAACGAAACGTACCAACCGTCAAGAAGATTGTGATTTAGAAGCGATGATGACTTTTGTCCTTGTCTAACGCACACGAAACGTTTTTAAAAAATACGATATAAAAAAACGAAAGAAACAAGTGGGGGATTTTTTTTTTAAGAAGGAGATATGGACTTTATTACCCTACACATACTTTTTCGAACGACTTGTTCAAACGATCTTTTTATTTTTATATACTTCTCGAAAGTAATTTTTGTCGAAATCGGTGAAAATAATCATTTACGACGTGATGGCACCATCTGATTTGACGAAAGTTTTGTATAGGCCAAACTTTACAATTTGACATTTCACCCACATTAAGCAGTAATGTAAATTACTAAAACTTTTCGATTCTTTCCTCTCTCTCCCCTCTTTTTTGTATTGGTAATTCGAATGTTTTCTATTTCTGACGGGTACCGATCGATCGATAGAGATTCGATAAGAAATCTGAATTCATCAGTGTTCGAACTCTCATTTTAACCTTACCGCATAAATCACATCGAAATTAATTGAACGAATTTCGAAATTAAAATAAGTAAATAAATTATTAATTTTTAATTTTTAACTATCTAATTACGACGAAAAAATGTTGAAAATCGTTGAAAAAGTTGAATTCATCACACGTTCAAAAAAAAAAATATATATATATTGTTTAAACACGTGTGACCGTAATAAATGTAAAAAACAAACATACTTCTTATAAAGTAATTTTTATTTTGAAAACTAATTTCAAACTGTTCCACGCTTTGTACAGAAATGGAATTTTGAATTGTATTTCTAATCTATTTAAAGTGATCAAATTATAATGTAACAATATATATATATATATATATATATATATATATATATATATATATTATATTACTTTCTCCGATGAATAAAAATACGACATTTTATTTCGCATACATTAATCGAATTAGTATTTATAATTATTTTTTACGTTTGAAGATTATTTTAAATAAAAATGAAGTATATATAAACGTTTTTTCGAAGACGTATAATCGATATTTGTTGTTCTTATAGTAATAGAGAGAAAGAGAGAAAATGTTCTCTATATAACAATATAATTACCGTAATTATTATTGTCTAGAAAATAGTTTGTATCCGAAATAAACAAGTAAATAAATAATGTGAATAAAACAGATATTGTGGTTTTTACCATTAAACATTGATGCTATTGCTTGTGAAATTCAAACTTTGATTGTCATCAAAGTATATTCGAACGGTTTATATTTATAAAACACTCCTACACGATTTTACCTATACAACCAAAATAATATAAATGTATTCTAAAATTAAAATTTCGATTTCGTAATTCGCTTTCATATTTAAAAATATTCGAATACACACTCACGCGCACATTCGATCAGCTATTGTTAATCGATTAATTCAAATTCGATTTTTGAAAATAAAAATATTCCTTAATAAAACTCAAACACGTGTTCGTTTCTATTGAATAAACCACTGTGTTGTTCTGCAGAATTTCGAACACGTTCGGATATGGTCTACGCGCACCTATTGAATAAATAAATACAATTAGTCGGTACTTTAAATGAAACTCGGCAAAAGTTTTAACGATCGCGCGGCAAAAAGACAACGGCAGATTACCAAGCTAAAGTCCAATTAATAATATTCCGTTTAATATATATATATCTGTTTATTTTTAATATTAAAAAAAATATATTTTTTTTAAATCGATTGTATCGAAATGTTTTGAGAAATTTCAGTTTAATTTACTACATATCTATACCAATACATACGTGAAAAAAGAACAAGAAAATAAAAAATTCCGTTTTGCCTCACACGAATAGAAATAATAACATACACTCCTTAATGCGTGTTATTGGCGAACATATAACTACTAAACGCGAATAAAGCGTTTGCTTTTGACGCGTAGGAAAACGTTAAATAATATATTATATTTTGCGGTACACGTTTGTTATGCGGTGACGAAAATCGTAATATTTATTCAATGACATTTTTTAATGTATTGAATATATTAGGAAAAATATAATGAGATATTTTTCTCGAAATATCATTTAATTACAACGATTCAAAAGTCTTCGTTTAATTTAAAAAAAATTCATATTTATTTAAAACAAAAAAAAAATGACAATATCGTTAAATACGGTATAAAACTTTTTCCGTTTTAGTTTGAAAAAATATGTACTTTTTTTTAACGCGTTGGATTTTTCGTTGTAATTACGTAGCGAGATTAAATCAATATATACGAAATTAAAATACAATTAATTTCAGTGCATTTTTAAGTTGAAAGAAAAAATATCGTTTTCGACGAACTGAATTTATTTATTCATTTATCAAATCTGATTAAAACAAAAACGATTATTTCATTTACATAAAAGTAATTATACGATGCAAAAATAAATATCAAAAACTTACCTCAGTATATATTAAGTATCGTAAAAATATTTTTAAAACAAAAAAACCACACACCGAAACGTTTGGGATACGACTAAAATATTCGAAAACGTAATTCGCAATTAATATATTCGAATACTTTTTTTTTTAATTTCATTACAGTTTTTTGATCGTCTAAAAAACACTACCGCCGCCGTAGTGTACATTAATGTCGAATTAAAACGCGCTCTTGAAATTACACACTTACTGTATTATAATATTGTTATTGCCCTTTCTGGAATTCATGTCATTTTGTACAAAAAAAAAAATCTTCGAACTTCAGGCGTGATGCCTAAAACATAAAGCGTCAATCGTCAAACGCAAAGCGTGTAACTTCAAGCGTAATCATTAGGCGTCCAGCTTAGATCATTAGGCGCCCCAGCGTCAAACGTAATTCGTCTGGCATGAAACGTAAAACGACAGGCGTGAAGCGTTAAGCTTCAGGCACGAAACGTAAAGTGTCATGCTAAACTACGAACTTGAAGCGTCAAGCGTTTGGTATGATGAAATTATAAAATGTTTTACAGAACGTTAATGTCTCACAATCAATAAATATAATACAAAAAAACCGTGTACAAATCATTTTTTATATTAAAAACAAATGTCAAGAACGAAATATTTAAAATGAAAATTTATCTCATCAAAGATTTCAAATTAGAACAATATTTACAATTAGCTGCCTAAATCATTCAAATATTAAAAAGTACATTTAAATGTTTATTACTACAGTATAAAATAAATACCAGTTCTTACTACAGTATAAAATAAATACCAGTTTGGCAGTAAAACGTATATTTTATAACAGCCCGATTACGTCTAAATTAATCTAAAACGAAATAATCGCAATTCATAAAATATACCGCAGTACAGTCAATTAATAAAATTATTATTATTATACATCTATTATAAGATAATTTGAGTTCATTAAAAAAAAAAAAAAAATCATCGCTTTATGAATACATAAAATGTATTTCATATTTTCATTCAATAATGTTTTTTAATAAAATGAAAAAAAATGACTGTCCCCCGTCGCCTAACATACGCACGATGTATTTGAAATATATTATAAGAAATGTCCAGTTTTCAAAATATTTTGTAAAAATAGTTAAAATGAAAAGTAAAAAATTTAATCCTATCTTATTGTTTATGATTAGACGTCAAGAATGTTTTCGTTCCTTGACCGGTTAAAAAATAATTGCAAGAAGAATTTGATAATTCCGGTAAGTATCGAATATTTTATTTCCATAAATGACATAAAATGTATTTATCGTAATTTTTAGGAGTTATACGTAGGCAACATTCTATACGTTCTTTTACACGCTGTGCGAGAGTGTGAACGGTAAACGATCATTTTTTTTCCCAACATTATTAAATTGTATTACTATTTGCGAATTTCTTTATGTTTCAAACGTTTTTAATTAATTGTAAAAAGAGTCATATTGTGTCTAAATTATAAAAATAATAAAAATATATCCGGGAACTTCGGATATTCGGTACAACGAAAAAACTTCATTTCAAACGTTCATTTTCATAAACGTTATATTGAATGACATGCCTGCTTGGAAATGACAGGTAAGTTTTGGTAAAAAGAAATAATAAAAACGAACGACCGACGTCCGATCCCCTCAAGCCGCGGATCAATTTATTATATTAAAATGAACAATATTTTAACTTTGCCGAAAACGTAGAAACGAGCAGACTTCACGGCCGAATCGGCGGTGTATTTTTTTACAACAGGCATCCCCGATTCGGGTTACAAACGGGATTATATTTTTAAAGCCTTTAATAAACTAATCAATTTTCTTCTTCCCGTCGATATTATTCGAGAAAGTCGGAACATGAAAATATCTCTCTCCCGGTTCGCTGCTGCGTACGGAAAACACCTAGCACGATAAATAATAAGGAAAATTCGAGTTTTTCTCGTCAATGTCCGTTTAGAAACTTCCAAAGCGTATTTTTTCGAAACAGAAAATTCGTTAGAAGTAAAGAGGAAAAAAGAATTAAAAAATAAACAATTTCTCTCTCCGGTGCTGTTAAATGACATTTATAAACGAGAGGAAAATGTATAAGTAGCGCTTAAGATTAGAAGAAATCCTCCGGATCTCGTTCTCGTGCCGCAGACTGTATAGCAAGGCGTAATTCGGCTTCGCGGTACAAAAATATAATAATAGACGTGTATTAATATTATTTTAAAAATTACAATAATATAACAAACACGTCTTCCGGATCATCATGATCGTTGTCGTCATCAGGCTCTCGCCTATATATTATATACCAGCTGTATCCGAGCGAAAAAGCTCACCCTCCCAGTCTTTTCCTGATCGTCCTGTAATTTATTATTTCATTTCTCCTCTCTCTCACTCTGACTTTAAAGGCGGATTATTATTATTATTATATGCATAAAGAAAAAAAGAATCTCTCTGGACCCGTCCCAAT
Organism: Chaetogeoica ovagalla; assembly: GCA_032441825.1. Lineage (NCBI taxonomy): Eukaryota > Metazoa > Arthropoda > Insecta > Hemiptera > Aphididae > Chaetogeoica > Chaetogeoica ovagalla. Next base: position 3,330,040 of record CM063732.1, on the reverse strand, counting down.
AAAATATTCGTATTATATATCACGGACTCATATGATTTTTCCACATTATGTTAATACTTACGTCGTATGGATATGTATTAAATTCCTTTTCATTCGTCCCACTCTCACGTTACAATATATTATTATATAACAATAACATTCAGGGTCGGATATAAGCGGAAGCTGAGTGAGCTCCCACGTTTTTGTAGTATTATTACTCGCAACATTCTCTAATTCAAAACACACATGCGCGCTTCAATGACAGAAGATCGACTTTGACCAGTTCGCTCCGATGAATTCCGAGCGTGATGACATTTTAAGAAAATTCGATTTTCAAGATGTGTAATGAACGATTATTCGTACGATCAACAATGAAAAGTTCCAATAATTTCTTGCGTTTATTTCTAAGTCCTTTTAAACTCCGTGTCTCACAAAGATTTGCTAAATAATTTTAAATAAGAACTATAAATATTATCAAAGTGTATTGAAGACAGGCAATTTATACTACTCGAACGCACGTACGTCTGCAGACATCGGTGCCTGAAATTCCTTAACGTTTTTATCAAATTACTATAACTACGATTTCAATGCCGTTAAAATAACATCGAAAAAGAAATTTCACCTTAATGAACATCCATTTCTTTTTTTCTTCAATTTCTCGACGAATACTACTTAGAAAAAGAATATAATTCAATGAATGTCTGAACAACCGAGAAACATTCACGATTTGAAAATTCTTTTGAATATACGAAAAAAAAATATCATTACGGATATAATATCGAAAACTATACGCATTTGTCTAGTATATTTTCGTATATTATTAGAAACGTGTAAATAAAAAGTAAAAAGAAAAATTTAAATAAGGCGTCAAAAAAAAAATGTAATATTTTTGCTGCCTTTCGACTACTAGTCTTCAAATCATTAGACCGGTGTGTATATTTGGAAAGCGTGTTGTCAAATATTATGCAAAAAAATTTCCATTGAAATCCGCGGCGTTAACCGTATAGAAAACAAAACGCGTTATCGAAAAACGTCGTATTATTTTTTATATGAATTGTAAAATCGTTTTACTAGTGTAATATAGAAAAAAACTTTCAATTTTTTTTTCCACTCGAAAAAATAATATATTTTTATCTGCGCGCGCATTTTTTGACAGAAGCGTTTCTAATAATATAATATTATCATAACACGGTTATATAGTTTAAGTCCCTTATAAAAGTGTATTCGATGTTAACACACACACACACATATATATATATATATCTTTTTTTTTTTACGAGAAGAAGTTTCTCTGTTTTAATAATGTTAGACGAAATATACGATTCGACGGTAACTATAGTAATACCGATTTCGTATTCGGACGATTAAAATACGTATATTAAATAACGTCGAAATGGACTAATAAAAATTTCGTACTGCGCGCAGTGTACATAAAATATTTTTAATATTATTATTATTTTCTGGACTCGCTTGTACTTTATTACAATATTAATTTAATATTGTATAAAGTTAACGTCGATCAAATCATTATTAAAACGTCAAAACATCTATCCTTCCGTGTTTCGATAAAAAAAAAAAAAAACCGCTTCAGATTCTCCGCGAAACGACATATGGGTTACGTATATTGGTTTTACAATAATGCATTTTTGTTCGGTATAAAACTTTTTTTTTTTACTTATAAGTAATAAAAGTGTTTCGGGAAGTTTCGTACACCTCTTATACTTCTAACCTATCAGCCGTACCAATCGATTGAAAATTGAATGCAGATGGTGTTCTACAAGCGGAATATTTATAATGCGCGTATAAATCCGTAGTTTTTTTTAGATTTTTTAACGGTTTCCTAGAGAATTATACGGGAAATCATCGAAAAGTAAATATATGCGGAAATCGGCGAACTAAGGGGCTTTTCGTTTTGCGAGATTTTTTTTTTTTTTTTTTTGCTCTAGATTTGAAATGATTTCGGTCTTGTCGCACTGCGTAACAGAATAAGTATTTAAAGTAAAAAAAAAAAAAAAGACTATATAAATTAAGCGGTCACAAATGAGAACAAATGAAAAAATCAAAATATCTACACCGCATGCGTATACATCTGTTATATACCGCGGTATCGTTCATGACGTCTTCATGGTGTAACGTTCTCGGCGTCAGACAAATTTCCGAAACGATCTCCAGCCCCATGAAACATGTCCATATCATATCGAAATACAAGAAACACGCGTGAATACAGAGAATTTTCGAGGAGATACGATTAATTTTTTAAATTATTATCGGTGTGTGTGTGTATGTGTTTTTTATTTGACTAAACAACATAAAAGAGTTATGAGCGAAAAGACGCGGTTTTTTTTTTATCTTTACGTGTGAAAACAGTCGAGTGGTTGTCGGTTTTTATTTTATCTGAGTGCATTTTGTTTTTTTTTTTTTGTTTTTTTTTTTTTTGTGAAAGTGGAGAGTGTGCTCAGACGATGTTTGGCACGCGTTAGCGTAACTCGCTTTTGGTACGTTTTTGCACACTACGTTTTTCGATTTTATGCCAGTAGTCAAATTCGTTGAAGAACCAACGGAAAACCTGGTAAAACTGTCGACACCGTATTCGGACGTGAGGCGTTTTCGTAGTTTAGAGTTCAAAACAATTTTAACAACATTTGTAGTGAATTATTATCGATCGGCGTCGAAATACTGGGAATTGCAACGAATTAAGGTTTGAGTTTGAAATAACAATATGTTCCGAAATCCAGAAACTGGAGTAATTGAGTAACTAAACACGAGTCCTTGTGGATGACATAACAAATTGTATAAAAACGGGGAATGGATATTATAATAAGTCGATGGTTTTTACGTTCGGGAGCAATGAATACAAGTAGTCGTTGTTTTTTCTCGTTGGAAAGCAGCGCAACGATTTCGTTCGGAAAAATTGCCGGACAATATTTTGTCGTCGGGGTTACTGTGAAACGTAACGGACCATTCGCGGCAAAGGGTTTGCCGACGATTTTATACATTATTCAAAATTATTCACGGATAATAATTTTAACAGAAAAAAAAAAACCGCCCCCGTATTACGTTAAAAACGTTTTCCGCCGACACCGGGAGAAACGGAATGAAATCCTACGTTGAAATAATTGTATTTACGGTGATTTAATTTGCGAAATCCGTGGACGTCCCCTCGTTTTAATAATTCGTTTGCGAACGCGCGTTTGTACCATAAAGTTTCCGGATACTTAAATGTAAATATATCATTCGCGTGTGCACACGTGTGTTTACGAGGTTTTCCGTATTTTTCTTATTTTATTTCGAGTTTCGAATGGTTTTTTTTTTTTTTTGTTTCTAATTTTTTACCACTAACAACGTAACAACAACGCGAGCGATTCGAGCGAACACGAACAACGATATAATCGTTTTACGCTCGTCATCGCGACACAATAATAAACCCCGTAGGGGTTCACCCACCGCGTTAAAACTAAAATTATTATTGTCCTTCGACGGTAACTAATAATGTTATAATATTTGTTATTATTATAATTATTATTATTGTTATTATTATAATTATTATTATTATTGTTAATCGTTTTGTTGTGTCGGTTATAATAATTGATCCGTCGGTAAGTACATTGTAATTTTAATTGGAATCCATAAACGGGTTTTGAACGAAAATCTCTCGACTTGCAATCGAATTATCCAACGGACGACTATTATTAATATTATATTATAATATTATTATCACGGCTATGATGCATAGTATGATTTTTTTACTCGCAGCATCCGAGCACAAATTCATTTAGCCACGTGTCAACGAATTACATCTGGTCGAAACAAATTGTTTTTTTTTTGCATATTGTTCCGCGTGTTGGGTGAAATGTATTAGTTCAAACCGTAAAAGCTATTATAATTATTCACGTTTATTGTAAATTTTTAATAGTGATGGTCGATGGAGTACTCGTGATGTAAGTAAGTAAAACGAAAGTAGGTCTAATAAACTGACACTGATGAGTATAAAAATCAAAACGATTCTGTTCACTAGGATTCTGACCGTATTACGCGGTTAAAAACCCGCCGTGTCGTCATTATATCCTGTGATGATGCGTTTGATTCCAAAATATCGTTTATTAATTTATCGTTTTATTCGTTTATTACTTTGAGTAATTTGTAATTGGATTTTCACATTTTTACCACATGTACAAAAACGTGCAAAATACACTTTGTATAGGTACGTATATTTCGTAGCCGTAGCGGCGAGTCCAGTCATCGCGAGCGATAACACCAGATCCAGCAGTCCCTAATGCAGTTTCGACTGGCGAGTCATAGATAGTTGTGTGGGAGGGAATCTATGTTATTACTTTAATTATTGTTTTTGCCGACAGAGAGCAGCACGTATGGCCAGAGCGTTTTTCAACTTTCCGAAAGAACATAATATGTGATACGCGCTTCGGTATGCTCTTGAGAATAATTTTTGGTGAAAAATACTTCGAAACTCAAAAATTAAAGAGCTGAAGTTAAGCATTATCAGTCGGATATCGATTTTACTTAGCAGTTGAAAAATTAGTAAAAAAAAAAAAAAAAACAAAAACAAAAACTTAAATAATTAATAGTTTATATTTCAGAAAAATCATCCGGTAGATGCAAAGTAGAACCGTCACATTTAAAACACGGGAATGCGAATGATCTAAAATGCATGTATGTATTATATGAGTGGAGATGTTGCGGCCCCTTAATAACACGTTTTCCAAGTGTAATAAATTTACAAAACTCGATGAAATTCGTCGAACAAGCTTAATCGTATTACCAGACCAGAAATTCGTTTAATTTCGCCAAACAACTCTACTCTTCTAAGTTTTAATTAAAATTTTAAGCAAATCCGTTTCCGAACCTAATTCCTACGAACTGTCATACCTATATGTAATGTTTTCTTTTTTTTTTGTAGCAATAAGTATGTGACTCGTTGGAAATACGCGATAACGTTATTCGAACGTTTTAGACGAAACGCCCTTTCTACTGACCTATATTGTATAGCGTTTGTATTTTTTTTTTCGTTTTTAATAATATATTTAAAGAATTCTTTTTATCGAACGCGCCCCGTATTTTATTAACGCAATATATTTTAATTATATATCGTGCACTGTACACCGCGCTTTTATAAAATACACGTAACGTATAATTTAAACGACACCGAAAAAACGAATAAAACACCGGCGCTAAAACTATTCGAATTAAACAAAAAAAAAATTCCTCGCAATAAAATTAAAATAATACACGTACAATATTACACGACCTATTTACTGATCGGAAGCTGCAAATAATATTATGTTGTTGGTTTTCTTTCCTGAATTCTCTCCATCTTGTACGTATACACATTTTGTTGCGAACATTTTGAACGAATCGATGATGTTCGATGGAGTCCATTCTATCCGTCGACGAACACTTTGTACTCGTGACCAATAAGACTTTCACGCCGTCGACATTTCACACAAAAACCATGTACTCTTCTATAATTTTAGACCAAACACGCTAGACGAAACCGCGACAACTTATAACGAATTGAATTGGAATATCCATTGGACACGCGACAATTCCGTACTGTTTGCCTTATACTAATCTAATATTATTATTATTTTAAATAGGAAAATTCTTTAATAAGATAAACTACAGTGAAAACCTTCCTAGAAATACGATAATACCCGGGTAACATTTTTAACGTTCAATGTCGGTTTATAATAATCGTGACAGTTTAACAGTTTATACACGGTTTATGAATTGTTAATATTGTGAACCGTTCTAATTCAACTTTCGTGTTTCGATTCAAATTTTAACTCAATATTTAACAAAAATATTTTATAGTTCTAAGTCGGTGTTTCCGATACTGAACCGTGCTGAAAATATATGATCGCATCGACGGAAATTAAACGATTCAAACAAAATTTTTGAGTACTGTGTTCAGTTCAGGGCAGTGGAGATTTGCATGATGTTTAAGGGGGGGGGGAAGCGAAAATAGAGTCAACTCCTTCTACCAATGAAATATTTACATCGAAGAATAATAACAAAAGGAGAATTGTTTGAAAATCTATTAAAACAAAATGCAGATGTAGAAAAAGGAACAGAACGCAAACGATAAATCATATACACACACACACACACCTCAAGGCTTGCAAACGCAAACAATCCCTTTGAACGTGGCAAAAACACCGTGAGTGTACGTGTGATATGCACACACGGTGTTTTTGCCGCGGTCAAAGGCGAACAAGGTTGTTCGCGTATGCCCACCGTGGCAAGACTGAGCGGTTCGTTGGTTGCGGACCACTATTTATACGTGTTTTTCTGCGTGGCTCCCCCCCCCACTCTTTTTTGTGTCGTAGTCTTATCTAGTGACTACTTTCTTTTCCGGTTTTATTGCGTTCGACTGGCGCGCTCTGTCGGTATACGCGGGTATTCACGCTAACCGAACGATCAATTGTATGCGCGTGTGCTAAATTTATTATTATCTCGCGTGTTTGAATAAAATAAAATTAAGTATTTTTCCCATTCTACACTCGTTAACACGTTTATTCGTTTATTTTACATAGATATGAGTGCAATATATATATATTATTTAAATATAATATAATAACTTGGACTCTGGTTATCTACATTTGTACTGTTAAAATCGGTCGCACAGGGCCTGTTATTAATTTACAGTCGAGTAGTACGGGTTATTAGGCAACCATACCATGGTATACTTAAACAGTGCATATGACTGATGATGAAATGTTGAAATCACAGTGTATCCCCCCACTCATAGATTAAATTAATTTTTTTAAATATTATTATTTCGCAATACTATTATTATTATCAACAGTCGAGACATTGTACAACACATTTACTATAATATTACTCGTTGACTCTTGACAAAATAAAATTTTCTATTATAACGATTTTAAATAACCACGAGGACTGTTGGTGTGTGTGTGTGTGTGTGTGTGGGAGATCGGATCAAGTAAAGGTTTAGGACAAAGGTGGCCGAACCTCAAATAGCTGGTGGCTAGAGGCGAGGAAGAAGAAAAATAAAATGAAAAAAACTCAATTCCGCAAAAATATTTTTACCTTTATTTGGTGCAATCGTATTTCAATAACTATGTTATCATCTTCAATACACAATAACGACTATTAGCCGTCTAACGACAGTCGTCATTATTTAATAAACTTGTTACCTCCTACCGTTTTCCGCCTTCGATCGACAAGTCATCTAACTAATACGTTTCGCAATATCGTTTACAATATTATAATATTATTTTAAAGGTTTTAACAAATTATTTTCTAATGGATTTAAATAGATTTTATTTTTCTAAAGTAGTGTAAACATCAGTGCTCGAATCAAAGTTATATTGAATCGTGGTTCACGTACGGACTACTTTGACAGATGTAAACCGGCCTTTACTCGTTTGCTCACATTCACACGTTTCTTCGACCGACCGAGTTTACCGTCAGTTAAGCAATAAACGCTCGATCATGACCGATCATCATCAAATCACCATATGCGCTGATCTTCGGTATTTATTTTTTGTAAAAAACACGGTGCTACTAACCGGATTTGCACCGTACCTTGAACTATCATTTATTAATGATTTAAAACGGCGTCTGCACCTAAAATGCTTCTCAAGCATTAATTGACTACGCGTACTATACAGAAGTTCTAAAAGTGTACGGTTTTTTCTCCCGAACGACTATGCGTATACGAAAATATTTTATTATATCTTGTTTGTAGAAAATATTCGATTTTTGTTTTCATTCATACATACGCGTGTGAAACGTAAATAATATTCGAAACCGTTTTCGACAATAATGCAGTGTACTTTCATTTCGATGAAAATTACTTCTCGTTGCGTAAATTACAATATTACTTTATTTTTCGTTTTGGATAATAAATATTGTAATATACTACAGTAAACTCTACGAAGGTGATATCGCTATAGTCGCATTTTCATTTTTCATTTACGAATAATTTGATTAGGGTGCGTGCGATGTAAAAAAAAAAATAATAATAATACGCAGCAGATGAATACAGACAATATTTTTTTACTTACAGTGACTTGACATTCATGTGTTTGATTTAAGTAATAATATTTATCGAGAACGGGCGTGTCGACCAGTTGGCTAAAATTAAAAAATGTAAGTCAATATTTTAACTATTATTTACTTAATTATTTGTGTGTGTGCACTGTGTCCAGAGAATCGACAAATGTTAAATTTTTTTTTTTTGCTTCACAATCTTACGAACGGAATTAAATAAACATATTCTATTCTTCAATATTCCGGAATCATCGTTACTTAAATGTTTTGCTACATATAAGTGTCGCCTTACACTGGGAAACAATATTATTATTTATTATAATAACGCGTTTGTGTAGATATTCTATATAGCGTGCAGGAGTTTATGTACAACAGTGATAAACAGCAACGCGTTACTGCCGCCGGGCTAGAAAACGGTCTGATTATGAAGCGTCTCTACGAGAATTCAGCATCTACAAGCGTACCTCTGCAGTTAGTTCACCACCGCACTGCCGTGTGTTAAATTAAAACGCTCGGAAAACGTTCGTTGACACATACCGGTATCGTTCGAGATAATTACGAAATGTCAACGTTTTGAAAATCGACGCGATTGGGGGACACGTGAAAACGAAAATGCGAATGGAGTAAAATTAACAACAACAACGAAATATGATAATTAATATTTCGTAGAGATATATTGGTCGACGATAAAGAAAAGACAAAAAAATATCACCCTCTCTCTCTATGTGTGGTCGCGAGAAAAAACGTTTCTCGACTGGAAACACGTCCGCAGCGAACTAGAAAACTTTTCAGACGAATAGAGCCAGTACGACCGGACTTAATAATATAATATTTCATATACTCGTATATACGTATTATATTATACAGCGTGTTGTGACTCTCGTGATTATGTATTTCCGTTTCCAGTGTACGTGTTGTAAACGTCGCGAAATATGCGAGAACGCGTTATACTGAAATATATGACGCGATCATCCAGTTATTAACGGAATCGAAATAAATAAATCCCCTTATGATATCCCGGAGAAGAAGAAATACGAAATTTCAACAACAATAATTCCTAAAAAAAAAAAAGGTAACGATCACGCGATATTGCATCACCGTAACGTAACGCTATTTGTCACCTGTACGAGAAAATAACGAAACGGTTGAGATTTTTACACAAAACATTCATTTATTTACCTATACGCGCGCACGCGAGATAAAAACGTTATAAAAAATTAATTCTATACAAAAAAAAATAATAATAATAACGACACAAATTTCTCATAACGTTAAAACGCGTGTGGACGAGAGAAACAGTGGCATTGACATTATTCATTAGAAGTATACGAAATTTAACCGATAATCATTGAAAATTATTTATAAACGACGCTTGAAACTAATCGAATTTTTTTTTTTTTTAAATTGTTCGTTTTTTCTCGTATCCTTATACATATATATATATATATATACATACACACACACAATGTATAGATTTAATTATTATTCCATCGAAATCCTTCGAGCGACGTTGTGTGAAAGGATTATTGCTCCTCCCTTATTATATAACGGTGTACAAGTATTACGTACACATAAATATGGGATTAATTAGAATACAAATTTACTCAGATTAATTAATCGCGTGTTGAAACTACATTGGATTAAATTATATCGAACGAGTGGAATTGTAATTGCATACTTACATTTAATAATAATCTACTAATTTATCGAAATGCTAATTGAAATCAAAGCGTGTGTCGATGACGAAACTAATTAATTTTAAGAAGGGTGACGTGATTTTTAATACGTAAACCACACTGTATAATTGTATATCGCACATTTACGATCCACCCCACTCTCCCATACGTCAAATGCGTGGTGTCTAAAAAGTAAAAAAAAAAAATACTCTTTATTTATTTATCATATACGGTTACGTAATGCATTTGAATTCGTATTTTTATTAGTTTATCTATCTTATACGGTTATACGTATGTTATTATTAATACACTCGAATATGTCTTAAAGCCATAAATTATTGTTCCCGACCCGATCGCAAATAGTTGTTAAGAATTTGCTAAATATTAAAAAAAAAACGGTTTTGGAGTTGCTACGTTAAAGTCGGTTTGCCAGTCTCGCGGACGTCTTGACGTCTCGTAAAAGTCACTCGAAAATATCTCCGCCAACATTTTTTAGACGTTACCGTTGCTCGTAATATTATGTGACCAGCAAATCAGCAAAACTCTCGTGCGTTTCCACGACGATTCGTTACCAATCAATTCGAACGGGAATTAACAGAATGATCGAATAACGATATTAGTTACAACACTTTTTCACCGCGTATAGGTCTACTCGTATATATACCTACTCGTAAAATGTATACCAGCTACAAAGCTGCGAGTATAAACGTTGATTAGATATAATATCGTATATATATAGAGTTGTATTTAATACAAGGATGTGGTATTAATTTATTGACGTCGATACAATGAAGAAAATAACGAAAATACTCCGGAACAATCTATTATTATAATAATATTGATTTTGTTCGAGTAATGGAAACGATGTGTAGGCATTAGGTCCATTCCAATGGATTGTTTTTCGTTCTCCGATTGTACGTTTATTGTCCACAGCACTTGTATTGTCTTTTGAAATGAAAATCGGTTCTCGATAAAACTTATACACTTATTTATTATAGAGTCTCCCGCGTCATTCTTATCGAATTCAATTCAATCATCCTAAATAGGATTATTTTCGCATTTGGATTATAGCAAAATAACGAAATCATTTTTGGCCATCGGTTTACGCGCGCTATAAATGATAATTTCACAAAATAATAATAATAATATTAAACAGTATTAGAATATTTTTAGATTTTACAATTTTTTACACGAGTAAAGTAATATTGGAAAATCTACATAGTCCCCGTGCCTACTAAAAATAATTTTCGGGCACAAAACTTTCATAGTGTTAATTAATATTTCTTCGGTTTATTTTCCTTTCGATCGACTTCGTATTTCACAGACAACGGCGCCGATGACCGTACGATAGCGTTTTTTATTTCTATTTCGTATTATCGTGGTTATTTTCAGATTATTAATTATTTTCGGCACATTTCATTAAACCATGACTTAACAGTATATTTATACGCTTAACTGACCACCCCCTCCATACCTTTGTATAGCCGTATAAAAGTCTCAATAAATCATTAAACCAGAATAATAGCTACGCATTATATTATGTAAATCGTGAAACATAATTTTATAGGCATAAGTTTTTATGTTTACTTATAAAAGTAATTTTACAACTCGATAGAAACTTACCAAAAAAAAAAAAAATCGTTTAAAAACGTTTCCGATTTAATAATAATTATAATACATACTACAATTTTAAACATAAATACCGTTGATGGGGGTCGATTTATTTTGTACGAAAAAATTAAGAAAACGAAAAAAGCGTAAGAATATATATATATATATATATTATGGCATTATTATACATATTTGAATATTGATAAATATTGAGAATAATTATAAGTGCACACGCTCAAATATAATCGATAAATGTATTCCTTTCGTCGTGAAAACTATAACAATAATTATTTCAATACATATTTCGGAAAGCTGAATTTCGATATCAACGAAATACAATAAACACTACTATACGCGTTATATTATATTGCTGTTCGATATAATAATAATTCATGGTTGACGGAATCGAAATAATAACGATTTCAATCGGAATGTAAAGTACTTATAATTGTTTTGTCTGCGTTTTCACTGACGTAATAATAATAATAATAATAATAATGTTCATTTAACGTGAACCGATGATTATAAACAACAGCCAAAAATAATACAAATACGTACACCGTGGATTCCGGGTGCCGATAAACTTAAAATATTCATATATTTCTTTACATAATATATTATGAACGTATAAAATATCCACGAATCTAATACATTTATATATATATATATATATATATATATATATATATATATATATATAACAGAATGTCATAAATCATAATACATATACTTATGTCATAAATCTGAAAATACAAAATTTAGTACTTCATAACGAATAATTATTTTACAAGAATTTATAATGGAAAATATACGAAATTTAATTGTACATCTTATACATATATACGTATAATGCGCTGTAACTATAAAAACACTCCACTAAAAATTATTATCGCAATAACTATATAAGTCAAAAGAAAATGAAAACAATTTTATACATCCAGAGTAGACACGCATCTGCAACGGTAATAACTTAGTTCGGTTTATCTCTTTCTTCTCTCTCTCTCTCTCTCTCTCTCTTTTAATGTTACATTTACTTAATTTGATAAACTTTTCACAAATCCGTTTCATTCACTTTTTAACCTTAATAACAATAAAAAAAAAACGAAGACGTTATTTTAAATTAGGTTTTTTAATAGATATATCTGTTAAACTCAGCCGCTAAACTGATAAGTATATGAAATTGAAAAGAAATATGCTCGTTTCGTGTTAAACGGACACAGTATACAGAGTGATTCACTCGAAGTGTTAAAAATCCGTTTGATAATCACTAAAATTAATTGGTTAAAAACGGAATGGTCGGCACTCCATTCGTTTTATATATTTAATACACCGTAGAGTTGTCTATAGTAATGTCTTAAACGTACACACGGTAAACGTAATACTATAGGTGATTTGAACACGAGCAAAACTATGAAAATCTTAAAAGAAAATTCCCAATTTCATAAAATATATACGTACGTACGTTTGAAAAATGCTACTAGGACATGTTTAACAATATGTTAAATACGAATTATAAATATAAAACGTATTTATTCGTCTTATTAGTGAAAATCATTTAATTATTATTTATAATGACGAATAAATTAGAAATCGGTGTGCAACTCGACGTTTCGCCTCGTGATGGGATATGTGTGAACGTACAAAAATTATATACTCTGCACTAAAGAACGAATTCACCGATTTACGTCATACGTGTATTAAGCCACTGCGGTAAATTATATGGTATAATACAATATTCATATTTCATAAAGTGTTTTTATTTATTTTTTTTTTTTAACTACAAGTATGCAATATTTTAAGTTTCTATTACAATACAATTAATTTTATTATTATTATTATTATTAAAATGCCTCCGCCGAGAAACCGTGAAATACATCTCCTTTTCAGACAAAAAAAAGGTGAAAAAAAAATGTCTATCCTCCTATCAAGAACAAATTCCTAACTACGCCACTGCAGGCTTGCTCGCCAAGCAAATCTCGTTGAACGAATAGAGCAATAAAAAAACGCCTCCACCACTCGTATGATAATAATAATAATAATAATATAAATAATTCGAATAGATTGTCGAAATGTCGGATGGTACGTATATTTCGTATATATTATTATCATTTTTGTTTTTTTTTCCTTTTTTTTTTTTGCTTTCGCTTTTCTCCGTGTACGTACGTTTCTAAAAGCGCGTATCGAATTTCGAAATTTTGAACGAATACTTGTTGGAGACGAGAAAAGAAAGAAAAAACAGTGACGTCATATTTATAATTTTTATATACACTATCAAGGATGCATCGACGTCAGAAAGACGAGGACAAAATATTTTGCCGTACAATAATAATAATAATAATAATAAAAACGGAATGAATAAGTGTATCAAGTATAATATTATTAATATACTCTCTCTCTCTCAATCTCTCTCTGTGTGTTTCTTCGGCTATTGTCAAACATACGCATATGTATACGTACATATAGAGCCGTTTCAACGAAATGTGAACCGTGTATAATGGGAGACGTCTTAAAATAACAATTTAAAAACTATCGAACTAGGTTAATACACCGTCTTTACGTTATTATTTACGTATTTTCACCGCGAAACCTTGACGTATACACTACACACACACACACACCGTATTATGCAGATACACATAAAATGAGTAAATAGAAATAATTTCATACTTTTTTTTGTTTCGAACCTTTAACAAAATCACACGAACGAACTACACGATATTTAGCAATATTTCACGGTGATCGAGGGAATCGGTACTACGGGTTATAAGATAAAACAATTTATTTTTCACAAATGAACAATACACTTTTGTTCCCGCACTCCGCCGATGTATAACGCTTACTCTTAGTACGACGTTATTTCGAATTATGAAAATATAGTATAAACGAAAATTCCGATACGTATTTTCTCGACATTACACGTGATTCGTTATTTACAATTCCTTCGAAGTCTTCAAAAAAAAAATAAAGCTCTCCGTGGTTTTTATGGTAAAAAAAAAAAAAAAAAAATTAACCAAGCGTATCATATGAGATAAACTCATATTTAATACGGTTGAAATAAATAATCTTTCTACGTAGTATACGTAATGTAAAAAGTTGTGTACGCACGACTCAGAAAATGTACCGTACCGATTCTGATGAAATCTCCCGAGTGTTTTTCGAATATTTAACAATTTACGCAATTAGACGAAACATGTTACAACTATTTGTAGCGACAAATTTTGCGAAACATAAAACATAACGTCGTATTAAAACCGGTATAATTTATAATTCATATATATAATAGAACACCGCGGAGACGAGCGTGTGCGGACTTGATCCGATTAAACGACAGAATATCGATCAATACGGTTCAAATCCTATAACCCTCATGTCTGAGTGACGTTTTACATTCATATTGTAATCTGTTCAATTCATCGCAAAACATATTTTTCGGTTTACTGCGGTGATGGTAACGTAATTCTTCTGCCGGACGCCCGGGGACTCTATACGGAAAATTCCTACAGATTTCTATTTTAAATCAAGTGAATTACGGAGGTCGAACGGTTTTTTTTTTTTGTAAATAAAACGCATATTTTACGATTTATTTGTTTGCACGTAAATCCTTGTTAAAAAAAATTATATCAAAATAAATATAGTGCAGTATATCACTATTATAAATATTATAAATGAAACAAGTTTGCCGCGAAAGTAATTCTAAAGTAAAGTAAACCGTCTCCTCCTCGGACAGGTCGGGACAATATACCTTGCGATATCCTATTATACATACGTAAATATACAGCGAATTAAATTCGTATACTTATAAGTGAGTTTAAGTGAATTAACGCGACGGAAAATTCTGGTACCGCGCCAAATCTATATGAATATAAAGGGACGGCCGCGGTAGAAACGTCAATCGCGAAACGAATATAGGGACACGAAGAAGACCGCGGCGAGTAGTGTTCTCGTGGACAGTGGACGATTTATTATAATAAATAATATATAAAAGACACCTTTAAACGGAATTATGATACGCGTGTGTGTGTGTGTGAAGAGGAGAAGAGAAAAATCGATAATTTACTATTCTACATATAAATGTGCCAAAATTTTACGCATCGCCTGACTCTTTATTCTTTGATTTTATTTTATTTTTCCGTCTTTTATAACATATATATATGTATAATTTTAAGAAATTAATTTATAAAAAAAATACACGTATATTATTGTTTATTGGGAAACGAACTTCGTTGTAAATACAAAAATCAAAATTCAGTAAAAAAAAAAAAAAAAAATTTGGAGATATGTAACAAATAAATTTCGTTAATTTTTAATTAATTCGTAAAAATTCGTGGAAAAAAATAAAACTCGTTTGATTTTTGATCCGCCGGCGTTTTAAATTCATTTTTTTTTTTCATCGACGCGCTCATTAAAATATACATGTATAAAATATATTCACGTATAAACTTAATAATTTGTCTTCCGTTTTCGAATTTTAAAGTTTTGTTTTTTTGCCACCCCGGGTGGAAAACGTTATTCGCGGTTTGGAAAACTGTTACCACTTCCGCGCGACAATATTATAAAACTGAACGCGACGTTCTCAAACACATTCGGTGTTCTAATGTCACGGAAACGCAATTGAATTCCAAACACTGATATCGTATTTGTTTTTTTTTTTTAAATTAAATTTCTTTGTTTTCTTTTTTTTTATTTCATTTTAGGAGTATATATGTTAATATAATTATGTAAATTTATTTTATTACAAGAACGCGCGTGAAAACTCGTCGAGTACCGATCGTTCGTATGATAATACGATTCCCGTGTATACTACTGCGCATTTGAATATTGTGTTTAGAACGGAGCAGCGCATTGTGAGAATAACGATTATGTAACTATAGGTTGATCGTGACAAGTTTTTGTTTTTGTTTTTTTTTTTTTGTAATTTGCACCGTTTAATTCGAAGAAGAAAAAAAAACGTTTTTTTAATATTGTATCGGTATTTTTTCGTTACATCTCGCCCGCGGTATATGTTTGAGCGCAATAAATTCGGATAACCTCTAAAACGATAGTAATTCCATAAAACCATGACGAAATAATTATCGGCAAAAACCGTTCAAGTCACAAATGATTATACCCTCGGTACGTGCGAACAATATAATTTTTAACAATATTATTTTATATCGTAACGTTCTGAATCGCGATACACGAAATACGTTTTATCCCGATGAGTTTTTCATTTATAGGCTATACCATGAACAGGCACGACAATTGTCGCGGTTAAAACACGATAATGAATAAGTTTTTTTTATTTCACGTCAGTATAAAAAAGTGGAAATACTCTACGCCGAGACTGTTTTTATGTGATGGAGTCGATACTTCACGGTAAGTAATATTGTAGTTTTCCTCGTTTTCCGTAAGTACCGTGCGATCACCCGATTCTCGTACATATATAAACTACATTTCAATTAATAATGTATTCCGTCTCGCGGAACAGTCCACACGTGCTTATTGTAATGGTTTTTTTTTTCGTTTTATAAGTTATTCAGTAAACGATGGCGGCACATCATCTTCCCGCAAAGCGGTTCCAGTGGAAATTTCGAATTGGTGAGTATTGCCGTTACAAAAAAAAAAAAAAACTAAGTGTTATACTTAACCAAGCTGTAATATGTTAGGTTTTAGCAATGTGATAAAGTTGACCGTGCATGATGTACACTGTGCATAAAATAATAATAACTGATCGTTTTACACATATAACAAATAATTGATCGGTGTCAACCGGCGGGGAACGGGTACTACTGTCTGTCTTAAGTGTCTTAAGGACGATAATATAAGCAGATTCCGATGTTATCTTTAATATTGTACATTTACGTTAGTTAAAAGTCAATTTTGCACGAGGACGTCACAAGACATTTTTGTATACCCGCCGCTCTGACGGTTACAATAGTCGGCGAATACTAGTAAATGACATAATTCAAAACGGACAGACCGCGAAAACACACATAATAACGATGGAAATGTAAAATAATAATAATAAAAAAAAATAAATAACAATAATACGAATTTCGTAAATATTATGTATATATTTTTCCGGAGTGGAAAATGAGAAGAAAAATAAAAAAGGCCGTTCGTTCGGTATAAACGCTGGGCCGTTCATATTCACATATTTCTAAACCGTCGCTAATTCAAGGATTTCGGTTGGCACCCGCGAGCTGAAACAAACGCGCGCTATTCCGCTATGCGCGGCACATTAACGAACGAAATCTTCGGCTAAACATTATCATACGAATAGCGTTTTGTGTATTTTATACGAAAAACAAAAAAAAACGCACACGTTATTTTCGTTTCGTATTGTAAGAAGCACGAAAACGTTTTATTCCCTTTTTTTTTTTTTTCAGGGAAACGCGCGTTCGGCCATCCCCCGAATACGAACTCTCGTGTCGTCGGATATCTCGTAGCGCGCGCGTTCTCCAAGGACAGTGCAGTGAGAGAGTCGAGAGACGGAGATCCGCCGGGGAGAGGGGTCGGTCGTTCGGTATATATACGCTCGGCCGGTGCACCGTCGGCGACACACGGATTTCCGCGAACGTTTCGTATTGTATTTAATAAAAATAATAATAATAAAACAGAGTGAAATCGATAAAAAATAAATAAATAAGAAATCGATTTTCACTCCGGTGAAAAAATGTCGTCTCGCATTATGGCCGTAGTGTTCTCCTCGTGTTTTTTGCACGCTTTATGTGCCTTTGCGACCGCCGACGAAGGGACGGTTCGACGAGAAGACGACGCCGACGATATGCGACGGAACGTGCGGCAGGACACGTCGGCTTCGGGGTACATATACAGAATGGACGGAGAGAACCCGCCGGTGTTCATCAAACTCGGAAATGGCAAAAACGAACATTTCGACGCTTTAATGGAAAGTGAGTGAAAAACGTACAAAAAAGATAAAAAAATAACACATTACAATACAATACGCTTCTTCTAAGGCTTCTTAAGACTTTCATCCAGTTTCGCGTCCAATCCTTCACTATTCGTCTCTTTTTCTTTCCAATTCAACCCATCCGACTAATAAAACGATTCCACGTCCTTTTTAATTAAATCTTCCCCCCGACTCGTCTTCCCGATGGTCGTCTTTCGTTCTATCGCCGCTCTTTTTATTATTATTTCGTACTGACCGATCGTTCTGGTTCGGCGAAAACGGTTTGGCGATTGTATCGGCGATGATTTAACGCGAATCGCGTTATAAAACCGTTTATTATTTTACATTTATAACGAGCCGCGTACGTTTAAAAAAGTGTTACAGGGAGGAACTCGTCCCTCTGCGCGAGTATATCATTTAAACGTCTCGCGATGAACGCCCTCGTTTTGATTTTGAAAATACCGTGATTTGTCATATTCCGTGCAGCGGTTTTTATTATTATTATTATTTAGTTTTCTTTATACGTTCATAAAATTATTGAAATTTTCCAATATTTTCCGCGCCGGAACATATAACACGTAAAATTTCATATATAACTGTTAAAAAATCGGAATTTGCACTGTAAAGTAATAAAATTGTATTTTAATTCTATACGACCGAGTAAATATTTATTTCAATGTGCTATTGAGAAGTGTATTAATTTCCAGTTTGTAGCGAATTTTTACTTTATTCGTTACTGTTCTTTTTCTCTGTTTAATATTAAAATAATTACACACTTAATGAAAAAAAAGAAAAGAATTACCCGATAAACATTTATTCACCGGTCGTAGCATTCAGGTACATACGATTTATCCAATTGTAATTTAAAAATATTATTCGTATTACAATCTCTGATATTGTAATATTAATCACTATAGGACGTCGCTTTTCCAACGCGATTGGTTTGTCATATTTTTCGAAATAAAAAATATAACGATACGAATACGTCAATCGAACCAGAACACCCGGGTACTGTTTTTCCATAAATTATAAACCACATGTAATGTATAATATAATAACGCATTAGTGTTTCTCGTATTGAAAACGAATATACAGAATAACGTGCAATCCGAGTGGCGTTATTTCGTAAATATATTTATTTTTTTGATTTTGAAGTCGTAAAACGAACGTTTACGTTTAAAATCGTTTAGGAAATCCACGTTAGTCGAGATTGAAGGACGTGAGATTACAAAAGTGACGAGGACAAGCATCCTCAAATATGTGTGTGTGTGTGTGTGTGTATATATGCCTCGTGAATAATACATGCAATTCGTTAGGCGACTTAAGTATTGTTTACAAAATTAAAAAAAGGAAACAACGACAAGAGTAAACGACAGTGTTAGACGAAAGATTTATATTATATACGTTACTCTTAAATTACATTTTTCCACTCCGGTCTAAACGTCGTAATTCGTTACGTAAAAAAGAAGCTGCAGTGCACGACGACGACGTATTTTCATTCGCGTTTCGCCGTCTCGATAAAATATCATTTTTTTTTTTTTCACAATGTATTCGAAATATTATTTACAAAATAAAAACAAAAAATCCACATGAATAATAGTATCACGCGAGATATTATATTGTCGCGTAACGGATTTAACGAATATAAGACGCGGTCATGTGGCACACGCATGGCCCTTGATGAATGAGACGTCTCGTTAAACTGGGTGAAACGAAATTTCGACACAATTACCGAAAACCTAAAGAAATTTTCAAAGTCCAAAATATGTTATGACATTAAATGTTACTCAAATAAACAACACTGCCTTTCGTAACGATCCGCTTTATACCCAGATAATATATATTATATAGATTAAGACATCGCGATTTTAAATCGTTTTTATTTTATTTTGTATTTTTTTTTTTTTTTTTAACTAATTTTTATAGTAAAAATTAACGGATATGAATAGTAATGTAATTCAATACGGTTCGAGTACGGTTAAAATATGTTTTCACCGAAAGACAATGATATTCGTATTGCACATCTCTGTGACAGCTATGATCCCGTATCAATTGCTCTTTCAAATCAAACATTCTTTGAAAAAAATGAAAAAATTACGATTCATAAGAATAGATTCAAAATCAGATTGTTTTTCACGTGGAAAACGGTTCGCGTAAACGTATCCGGAGAACTAGAAACGCTAAAACTTCTCTCACTCACTGATCGTTTAACGAAAAATGTATAATTGTCTTTCAGATGTGAGCACTGACCGAAGTCGTGATAACTGAAATAACTGGTGTGCACAATAACTGAGCTGTAATTTAATAACTAGAATAACTTATACTTGACTTTTATAGAGAATTATAGCAAAGTTATAAGGTCTGTCATCGATCATTAAGAATTGATTTGTTTCAAAATAAAAGTAAAATACACGTCATTTCACTACATAAAAAAAAAAAAAACAACAAAATGTTGACAATTCTGTATACATCAAACATTATTCGAATGATTAAAAGTCATAACGTTCAAACGGGAATGTTATATTTGCATGAAAGAACTCGGCGGGGGTTGTCAAAGCTGAATATTTACAAAAAAAAAAAAAATTCAAAATCGTAAATCTTGAATGTTTTCCGCGTAAACGTGCGCTTCGCAAAAAAAAAAAAACGTCTACTTGAATAAACGATTAAAATCTAGACTTCTCGAAACCCGAATGGATTGTCCAATGCACAAGACCAACAAGTCGCAAGACCCTGTGACGTTGCCGAAATTTTCTGGAATACACTGAAAATACTACGTATATAATTGAATGCTAACTGATTGTTCAAAGTAATTCATTGACCCTACCGAATCGAACGCCGTTATGCGTTTTTTTTCTTTTCGAACTCCCAGAGTTCTTTTATAACTACCCCGTACAATACAAATGACCTGCAGCACTCGCGCGCGTGTGTGACGCGGGTGAC
Organism: Chaetogeoica ovagalla; assembly: GCA_032441825.1. NCBI lineage: Eukaryota > Metazoa > Arthropoda > Insecta > Hemiptera > Aphididae > Chaetogeoica > Chaetogeoica ovagalla. The sequence continues at coordinate 3,308,908 of CM063732.1, read as the reverse complement.
AAATACAACGCGCGCGTATATATATATACGCGCACACGGGCGATTCGTCTCGACCTTTGAGGGCGCATTCGGCGTTTAGTTTGTACGGGTCGGCGGCGAGTTGGAAGGGAAATAGGAAACGACCGTGTTAAACCGTTAAAGGGCGCGTTAACACGGCAGTAATTAGCCGTCGGGCGAAATGTTTTTCCAGACGATCCTTTGATAAGGAGTTGTTTCCTTTGTGTCACCGCCACAACCGTCGCGGTCGTTTTATCGCTCGACTCACATTTAAACGCGCGTATATTATATAATATATATTACGCGCCCGTGGGTTAGGTGGGTGGTGGTGGTGGTTGAGCCGGGTGGGTGGTGGTTGTCGAGAAAACGCCTTACGCTCCGACAACGTGTGTACGTAACTCGTGATGATAAAATATTATTGTTATTATTATTATATTCGCGTTTGCGGCGGATGACGCGGATTGGTGGGGAAAAGCTCAGACGGAACGAATGATTGAAGCGTGAAGAGTGCAGGAGATGATCAGTGTCTGAGTGGAAATGACTATTAGCATTAGTCGTGGGAGTAAAACGTAATGAAAATTGCGTATGATGTCTGAGGTAATTAACGGGGAATTCGATGCGGTGAAGATGATTGATGGATTCGAGGATAGTACGAGGGAGGATGGATTTGGACGCGGTTAGGTAAGGGCCGTATTGTATTACACGTAAAGTCGGCCGAGTTAACGATTTCCTTTAACGTGGCTAAAATCGATTTTAACTACTATCTGAAGAGACAAATGAATCGGCTTATCACAAACACCTGAAGTGACAAAAGAGTGTACGGGCGTGAAAGGTGGAAATGAAAGGACACATCATAATTCACAGTTGTGGAAGGACCGAGAAGAAAGCGTAGAATGGACACTGAATAGAATACGAGCACAGAAACAGGAAGAACAGCTAGTAATAGGAAAAACAAAATGATGAGCAAAAGTGCAAGATGCGAACCATCCGTTTGAATTATTACCGACCAAATCGTTGCTTGCTGGAGACAGCAATACATAGAGCTAGACGCTAAAAGAAGAAGATGACCGGTTTTAAGCGAGTCAAAGTTGATGATAACTCAAATCAATTCGGTCAAGTTAAATTATTAGCGGTCGGATTTTTGTCCGGAACAAAAAGAAGAAAAAAAAACCACTACAGTTTCCCCCCGATCTCTTTGGCCCCGCGGGCCGTTACTTCTCTCATTCATTTTATTCTTAATAAACAATAATCGCATTGATTACTACGGTCGTCGTTCAAACGACAATGCAAATTGTCGGTTTATCATTTTTTCCTTTCTGGTCGGACTTGAATTATTATTTTACACTGTGTACTTCGCCGCGGTCCGACGAACGTCCTCGGCTGGATGTTTTGTCGGCGTGTCTCGCAGCCGTTTCGCCGCGTTATACATCCCGAATCGATTAACAATATAATACCTACGTGCATTGATGACAATTATCATATTGTCACGTCTCTCGTTTGTTTTGTTTTATACACGACGTGTTAATTTACAGTGTAATACGACAAATTAAGATTGCGATAAATTTTGTCGTCGAATCGCGACGAATTTTCGGTGACGCGGTCGCGCAATTGCCGCCGTCGTGTCGCGTAGGTCACGCGACGAAAACGTTTGTGTCTCATTTCCTTGTTTCCATATTGAGATTGTGAGATTGCAACGGTTCTACGGGCCGCATACGCTGATCGACGGTGTAAGCCACGATTCGGCAACCTCTTTATTATACTCGTCAACTTCGAGATTTCGACGTCTAAATATCGTGATGATCCGAGAGCGAGGAACACTGACTCGTCGACTGAACTATATATATATATCACGTGATCGGCAGTATCTAAAATCCTTTCTTTTTTTTTTTTTTTTTGAAAATCACACCAACTCGATTCAGCAATCTCGAATATCACACTGAGACACTCGACGGGCATTTCGACAATTCGTCCGTGTGAACGGATAATTGAACGTCGAAACTATAATAGCCAGTTTTAATCGCGACATTAACTAACTCTTTCTCTCGTAGAGGACGAACGATGCAACAAAAACAAATCCCGTTGAGTTGTTTCCTTTCAACTCCGATCACTTGTTTTTGAATACAATAAAGTTCTTTTCTTTATAAAAAAAAAAAAAAAAATTAATTTTTAATTCTTTTCCTACACTTTTCTTAATGTCGTCCGATTTTTTTTTTTTTTTTTTATTACCCTAAGCGCAATAATCCATATCACAGTTAACGACAATCCACGACAGACGCGAATGATCAATCGTAACGTGGACTGTACGTGTAGTACGATTCGTCGCACGGTCCTATAACGTTTAACGCGCGGTACAATAATAATAATAATAATAATAATAATGTAGCAATAATATAATACGTTTGCAAAATTCCAAAAATTTCATAATCGTTTCGAGCGGATTTCGATATTACCGTGTGTGTGTGGATTAAATCGAACTAGTGCATATTCGCTAAGTATTATATCGCGCTTGCGATATCTGTCTGAATTGGTTTCGTCTCGCTTCGTATACACACCGCGCGCAATCGATCTCCAAGCGAACCGGGTTTAACTGTCTCCGGTGTCTCGGACCGTATTATTATTGTAGTTGTTGTTATTACGAATGTGTAATATATGTAATTGTGTTATATTATATTGGTCTGACGGCGATTCGCAAATATCGCGCACAGCGGTCTATTCGTTTTTGAAGCGTTACGAAAAACCGTTTAAAATACGATATAATAATATATCGGATCATACGTATAATTTCGCGCAGTCTGCGGTATAATTTCCGGAATACTAATCGCGTACATTTTATCCCGGTGTGTATTTTATACAACGCCATTTATTATTTTTTTTTTTTTTTTAACAAATCATAATAAATATCGTTTACGTCCGATTTATGGTTTCCATACACTTACGAGCGCGATATGCGCAGCGTATTTATTTGCGAAACGTATTTAGAGTGATTTTCGACGGTTTGGTTTTCAAGGTCTATCGCGTCTAAAAAAATGTTTCGTATTTTTTGTTTTTTTCTTTTTTATATATATGTATTTGAAATTTCAGTGTTCTTCTAATCGAACCTAACATAACCCCGAGGAAAACAGTGTATCGTTCATGTGCCGAGTGATTTGAGTGTCCGTCGTAAGACCAATTTCGACCGCGCGTATGAAATTACCAAAAAAAAAAAAAAAATAAAGAAACCAACTGCGCACTACGAAAATCGAATTTCCGTAAGACTCTACGTAATATAACGGTTCTCCACAATATATACGAGTATATGGTCCGCGGTGTCGAAATTTAATTTTTTTTTTTTTTTAATTCGAAAAAAGATTTTTTACTTGAAAATCAAAGATTAAACAATGTCACGTCGCGATGTACGCTAAAGAATACAATTTCATTCTTGTATTCGATTCGTTTCAACCACAGGCGTATTGATTTAAAATTGTTGCTAAATTTTATTCCGATACGTCAATAAATAAATAAGTTTTTAATATTTCTTTTTTTTCTTCGACACTCGGCTGCCTAACCGTATCGCTTACTTAATTTAATAACCGTTATTCGATATATTTTATAGGAAACGAGAGATATAATTATTATAGTAGTCCGCGGCGGCGGTTGAAAATTTACAAAAACCGTCCGGGGCTCGAGGTGAGTTGGGAACAGTTGCAGAGTTATAAATAGTGGACAATAAATATTAAATACGTACGAAAACAACGAAATCCCGTTTGACGTGCTATACCAGCTATTTGCGAGCGTGTGCATGACGTGTTTCATTCGTCGTTGTTATGAATAGATTATGGAATTTCAATTTGTACATGTATAGTAAATAAATCAGTTAATTTTGACGGCATAAAATATAATTGTCATAAATAACGAGTTTAAACTTAAAAAGTGAAATCAATTTTGATTTGGTTACTTAACGTGTTAACTTCGAGTTAGCTTTGCGCACAAATTGCGTATCCTATATCGAGTAAAAAAAAAAAAAATTCGTCCGAAATATATGAAATATCGCGAATGAAAAAAATTATTAATTAAATAAATAAACCCGGCGAAACGTATTAATTTATTTAGCGCGAATAAAAAAATATGTTTGTATATATTTTGAAATAAATTTTTAGTTAAAAACCTCCTGAACTTAACCTGATTACGAGAAAAAAAAATACGTAATAAATCGATTATTTCACGAAACTTTTATATGAAGCTATAATTCTTTTAACAAAATTAACCAAGTCATTTCAATGATTACTATATAAGTTTTAAGTATTGATAAAATTCTTTTGAACACAATTTCTCCCCTTCCCCTATATTAATTAATTGCGATTATGGAAAATTTTCGCGCCATTTTCTTTTTTCGCTATTTTATTAGTACTTTCGCGATTATTTTTTCGCTATTTCGAATTTGACGCATAATCTGCAACGACGTATAAAATCGGTTATTATGATACATTTATCGTATATCGTGTAACGGATAACGTCTTTCAAACTCTCGAACAAGCAAAATCTCGAACGGCAATACGTTGAACGTTAGAATTTTAACCGTCAATTACGATTATTATCATGATTTTTACAAAAAATCCTTGCGTTAATCAATTGTTAAATACGAAACATATTTCGTAATGAGTAAATAGTGAATATACCAATACCACCTCTTTATACGTAGAGTTTCTTAAATTTATTTTCTCGATAGTTTTAAACACGAAAACGTGCATCGGAGATTGCAAACGTCCTAGCAATCAATGTTTTTCAATTGAATACTTCTTCTAATAACTTACTGATACAGTCATAAAGGGTAAACACAACCGTAACCATATGCATGTATGTTTGAAAAAGAAAAAAAGCAGCAAAAATAAGAGCGATCTTTTGAGATTGGAATCTTCCAAATCCCCTCCCCATAAACACACCGCACTTAAGACGGGAAATTTAAACAAAAATTAGTAATATAATCGTTTCGACGTAATACGCAACCTGCAGCTATCGCGTTGATCATAAATGTAATGATATTTATCGATGCCACTCTACAAAATTACGGTGTACACGCGGTAAATATACGTTGAAAACGTATATAACTTTGCATGATAATTTCGGTCGGATGGCTGCGAATCAATTCCATCTAAAAACGATTTTAAAATCGTCTAAATTAAGTAAATTATTTATATAGCTATTGTTTTATTAATTACAATTCATATATACGTGGATAAAATTATTTTGAGAGGCAGTAAATGTATGGAGTTGAATAAGAGATAATCATATCGTATATATTATATTTACACGAAGTGTATTATAATATCAAACTCTTTACGGTGTAATATATAGTTTTAAAAGTAAAAACGTATGCGCAAATATTAAATTATAAGTGAAAAAACGTTTTATTACGTAAAATAATAATAATAAAATACTAAACTCGTGATTTTTCTGTCGATTGTTGAGAAATAGTTTAAAAATGACTTAAAATTACAAAATATGGCATTACAAATATTGAAAAAATACCCCAAAAAAATAAAAATTAGTTATTTGGATTCGTATGTTATTGAATCATATTTTTAGCTAGGAAAGAATCACCGTACTTTCTAAAAGAAATAAAAATTCAAAAATCATGGACATCAGGAGTATAATTATTATTATATACGAATCGTCGACGTCCATCGAATGGAAATAACGATAATAATATCCGTAATTTCTTCTATTTTTTTATATTAAAGTAATAAGACTGAATACTCCTCTCCAGTACAAATATTTAGTTGAATGGATTTGAATTACGATTCACACAGAACGTACACGCGAAACTCGAATCTACGAACACAACGAATAAAAAAATAAAACAACGGTTGTCGGTTAATAAAGGGAATATATTGAAAACTCCAGACTTTCAGTGACAAAATATCCCTAAAATTCGAAGAACGAAACTTAAAAACTTTTACTATTTCGGATTTAGCTCACTGCGTATATTTAAATCCACAGATTAAAAAACAATTTTTTTTCTTACAATTTTCAACAAATCATTGAATATAATATAATGTCGTCGCTGTATTGCTATCGTATAGCGTATATCTTATTTATAAATAATACTCGAGAGAATCTGAAAATATCAACAAAACAAGGAAAAAAATTTATACTTAAAAATCGATAATAACGGCTAGACGAAAAGTCAATATAAACGGAAGTTGCGGATTGTTTTTCAAATTTTAATTAAAACTTTATTAATTTGTACGTTTTTAAATATTTGTCTTTAGGGGGAGGGGAAGAAAGTAATCGAAAATCGTAAGACTATATAATTATTTATAAGTAAATATAATATATATTTTAGTAATCGAGAGAATTTTAAAGACTGATTTATCAACTATATCAGTGGTGTCCTAACTGTGGTAAGCGAAGACAATTTTTTTTATACGATTTTCATTGTATTATTATTATTATTATTATTATTATTATTAAAGTTCAATATTATTTGGTTTGTTTATTTATTTTTGACGAAAAATAGCTACAGAAGTAAGCTCGATATTCAAAGTGATTTACGAGAAAAAATTAATTCCGATCGATTATCTTGTACAAAAAAAAAACCCCAACACCAAATTTAAGATGAAGATCGCGATTCAAATATTAATATTTACTTTAAAAAATAAGCTTTGTATTTACTTTGATGAATATCGTATAAAAAAAAAAAAATATTAACAAATATAAAAAAAAACGCATTTATTTAAAAAACCGAAAAACTCCTAATTTGGTTTTAACGGGTGCGCCGTATTTGATCATAAAATCGTCTTGTGGTACTGCGTAATAAAAACAAAAGGTTGGAAACCCCTGAACTATATGGTTTATTGAGGTTTTCGATTGGCCACCGTTTGAAAATAAACCAAAACCTAATAACCCGCCCAACCCAGCCAAATCTAACGGGATTTCGTCGTTTTACAGGCTTCAAAAGGGATCACGGTTTTCGCGTACCGTCGTCGTCAGTGATGGCGGACGATGGTCCATTGCAGTCTCCGTACAACATACCGGTGTTGGGCCAGGAGAAGACGGTCCGGTACGGCGGCGGATACAGATCGACGTACGGCGGCGCGGTCAAAGAGGATTACTTTGGCGGCGGCGACTCGGACGGACGTGGTCGCGGTGTCGCGGGCTTGTTGTCGGACAACTTCGGTAACGTCGGTAACTTCGGTGCCGCCGCCGCCGCCGATGACGACAACGACGGATTCGAATTCGGTCCCTCGCCGTTCAAGTACCATTACGACGTGTCGCTCAACGCGGCGGACGGCGACGAGGGCAACGGGTTCGACGATCAGGTTCGTAACCAGCGGTCGAATTTGAAGAGAAAAGAAAAAATAAGAATCGACTCTGCTGGACCCGATTAAAAAGTCAGCGTTACCAGCACGCGAATGGGAGACTTCGTCCCCATCTAATTATATCGTAAAATCGTACAATTCCAGCAAACTATCAAAATGTTCAAGCGTATGTCTCGAATTTTCTACGATGATAAGTCTTACGTATTTAATACGAATGTAAAAAAAAAAATATATATATATTTATAATATCATCACAATTCAAAACCAATTATTTATTAATCGTAAGTTTTAACGTACATATTGAATAACACATAATATTCTCATATACTTCCGAATTCTTAATTTATAACAACGGTGTGATTGACGTCAACAATCTAACTGTTACTCAAGGGGGACCCCGGAAGTAAGTATTTTTTTTTTTTTTGCTCCTTGTCTTGCACGTGCGAAACACAGAAAAATAACAAAAAATAAAAGTCGCGGATGAAAACGTCGTTTTCACACACACACACACTGCACACAATATATAAGCGCACGGTCCACATCGAATCCAAAGTTCTCTGGATTCTGATTTCTTGAACGTCTCGCCACACAAAATAGACAGTCTCGCTGGAACTCCTTGTCCAATTGTTTGTGATACGTATTACGATGGAGAATAGTCCGTTTCATATTACCACCCGACACCATTTTTCTAATCTATTCCAATAAATCGCAATTCATAAGATATGATTTTAAATAAATATCCCTGACATTTTTAAGTTTAATATTACCATCCGATACACTGATAATATTACATTTTATCCGCTAATATAAAAACGAAAAAAAAATAATAATATTTTGAATCTTATCTTACGAAAAGTTTTGATGGTTTGAAATCATCAATTTACGACCGCGTGCAACGACGTCATACTGACGCCTGGTTGGATGTCAAATCGTAAATGAATCATTATAGTCACGACAAGTAGCTGCATATGATTGGCAATTACTGTGCTGTTTCATATTACGACTCCGTTTCATCATACCACCTTCTCCCGTAATTCTTCGAAACAAGTTTTTCTCTTCGCCGCAATTTATTGTCATGATTAATAAATATGAAAATAAACAATTACGACTAATGCCGTTCGCTGGAAATACGCGGTTATCGTGTCGTCGCAACGTCCAGTAATCTGGCGGCGAATTTTGTTTTTTTTTTTTTTCTATACATATATCGTCGTTTACGTGATAAAACATCGATTTCCGTAATTTTTATTTTTGATTCGACATTAAAAAAAAATTCAATAAAAACGAAGACGGACGCTGATGAATAAAATAAACGAGTACGCTGTTATGTATGAAAAAAATGAAGAGTAGCTTCTTCTCAACAATACAACTACTGTTCGTAACAGTAATACAATAGTCACGACATAACACACGCGATATTTCGTATTATTTTTCTAAGCGAACCAAAGGCGACGAGTTAAAAGCAGTGCTCGGAAGGAACTCGTTCCTTTGATTCCGTTCAGTTTTCATGAACGTATCTGGAAAGGAGTTCCTCTTTTGCGTGAAGTAACGTATTGTGATTTCGTTCCTTTTTATGAGTAACGCGTCGCAAATAATTCCTTTTTAAAAGGAACTTTCCAAGCACTGCTTAAATGTCTGTCTGCTATTCCTTTTTTGCTTTTATGTGAAACGTCTTAAGACTTTTCCGCTTGAAGTGCAAAAATCTACTCGTCATCGGACATAAAAATTATTTTCTAAAATGTCGACACATATTTTTTTACAAATTTATACCGATATGAAAAGTATTTTATCGCAAAAATAAAAAACCGAATACTTATAAAATTATAAAACTTAAATATAATACTTTACAACCGTTGCCAATTTCATTTTGAGTAACAAAAAACTCATTGGACGAAACGGAGGGGGGGTGTCAGACCCCATTTTTTTTGATAACACTTTAGACTTAAAAGCTAAAATAAAAGTGGCCATTTATAAAGGATAACTCATTTAGTTATTCAGTTAACAGCTTTGAACTCATTAGCCCAGTGGCGCCCACACCATAAACCAGGATGGGCTCAAACGCTATTTATTTGTGAAACGACTCGTCGTAACTACGATCATTAATCCTGATAACGAATATAATTATTACGTATAATAATAATTTAATATAAATTGGTGAATGAATTAGTTTATGGGAAAAAAATTGCAGATCTATATTTCTTTTATAAACCTCTGGGTACCACTAGGATAATTCACAATACATTACAAAAGCTTCCCCAAAACGAATACGCATAGTTGTCAGCAAATATAACGCGTAATATTATTGTTATTGCTTCTTACAACAAGCGAAATAACCTAACCTAAACTAATCTTTTTTTTCGATGTCGCATAAGTCCGGGAAAATGCCTGTGTCGTAACAATTCGTCCGTACTTCTGCATCATTCATCGAACACCAATGTTATTACAATCCTTCTTAAACGCAACACATTAGGGGAACTTCCAACCAATTTAAACTTTGGCCTTCGGTCTACACTAAGTGAATGATTTATCTAATTAAATTATGTGTTTCTGCCTTTATCTTACGCGTTCAGCTTCCCCTATTCTCTTCAGTGCGGTCCTATAGAAATGCGTGCCATTGCCATCCATTCAACCCGGTCGTTGGTCATTCCTTCCACAAAACTTTAGTAAAACGTTCTTCTTAATTTCACTGCTACTCCCGCCCATTGAGCGCAGTAAAACAGCGTGTGAACCGCATTATCTTCGTTTTCGCCACAATGATCGCACGTTCCACGAAAGCGGACCAACGACAAAACCCTGCGGTACACCGCCAGAGACAAGTACATATTTCATTAACTGCTGTTGATGGTGAATCAATAACCATTATCCGACGAATGAAGTATACCCCAAGTATTTGGACACATCCCGCCTATCCACGGAGACCATTACTCGACTAGTTGAATGTGTTTTTAATGTTAACGCAATGCAATTACTTCTGATCATCGACAATCTCCGCCGTTTTATACTGTCCAACGACCTCACCATTGGAGAAGACCCTTTCTGCACGTATACTAACCTACGTATAAAAATGTCGTGTACTTGTTTTTTTTTTTTAATAACGTGAATATAAAAAAACATATAAGTACTCGAGTATTATCGAAATGAAATAGAAATCTGTGCTTACGGTGCGAATAGGATCTAATAAGATTGTATGAAATTTAATACGGGATGACAAGAATACGAAAATGATGGACGGACTAGAGATTTCGAAGCGAATAAATGAACGATTCGAAACCGCATTTATAACTTTTCACGCCGCGCATAACCTCGCGTCGCGCCAACAGTGCGGTTTGGAACAACGTAACGTTATGATTTACGATTTTAATTTTTTTTTTCTCACCCGTCATCGCATCGTATAATACACACACACACACACATTTTAACGCGTTTTCACTTTTATATATTCCATAAATTGTTGTTTTTCTCGTCCGGCCAAATTCCGGTGTTTCATATACGAGTATATATAGTTTTTTTCGCAAACGCTTTAGAACAAAAGTTTATATAAAACTACTACCCACAGGACGAGTGTATAAAGATAAACTTTTCGGTGTTAATTACTGTTCTTTTTCCACACATTTACTTTTATATCGTTTTTAAATATTTCGATTCGTATTCCGCATTGTGTAAAATTCTACACTAATCGTTTCGTACGGAACAATCGCATCGTTTTCCCGAAATTCGATAAAAAAATTTATAATAAAACAAATCGTACGCACATTAAAATACGTGCATTGTGTATAGCGCGCGTGATCGACGAATAAAATTCGACAATATGTTATACATACGCGGTAGTGTATTATCTAATATTTTTCGTATTTTCGATATTGAAGTTTTAATAAATCACAAGACAATTTGTCGATTTTGATAATATTATTCATTTCATCATTATCGAAAAATCCTTCACCGCTGTAAAAGTATTTATGAAAATATGCGACGCGCACCATCACTAAAACAAAAAAAATAATCTAAAAATCCGCAATTTCAAAACACTTTGAACGACTATTCTATACGTGTTATGTACGACCGCAATCGCGTTATTAATTTTTTTTTGTTTAACATTCTATACACCGCACTCTTCGTTCTGTACAAAAATTCGTGCGAATACCGACGTAATTTATGTTTGTACTTTTACGTGGTGCTGGAGAAGAACACTGAGAATTCTTTGGACGGAGAAAGTTAAAAACGAAGAAGTCTATTTAAAAATGAACTGTTAAAAAAAAAATATGGAAAACAATCAGGAAAAAAGAGGGGGAAATGAATCGGATATATATTGAGAAATAACGAATGGATAACGCGACAATAATAGAAGGAAAAATAGCGGGAAAAGCTGGAAAAGAACTCCATTTATGAAACGGATCATAGGAGACATAAGAAAAACTAAAGGACTAAAAGTAGCTGTGATGATTAGGAATCAATGGAGGACCACCAAAGTCATTCAATTACCAATCTATAAAGATTGATAGAAAAAAGACGCTTTATAAAATTCATGTACGTACTGAATTATAATCTACAAAGGAAATTCGTGACGGTTCATTTTATTTTTAAATGGAAATCGAAACGTTTTTTACTGCAATCTCCCGTGGAACATTGAATATGGTATCAACTCTAAAATCGCGTATACTATTATGCTCGGTTTGTACTTATAAGATTTATTCAATACATCTGTATGAGGGAGAGGGAAAAAATAAAAATGATTCAATACGCTGCAGCGTAGTAATATATATAGTTTTGTTAACGCGTTTTCAAAATGCTCGTGAAATTTTCAATTCGACGGTATCATTTCGATGCAAAATTCTATATTTTTATTTTTCAATTCAATTACAATACTATCTAGAGGTTTTTCTTTTAAGAAAAATTACAAAGTATTAAAAGGGATTTAGTAGATGTTATGTTGAGAATGAGGTTGCGGGGTAAAGATACGAAAACGTAAGTATACAGCCACGTCTCAACCGAATGATTAAACATTCGATATAAAGTGCATAATATTAAGACACACTCATTTCCCCTTTGAGTACATATATTATAAATAACTACATTACAATATGTGTTTAGAGAAAATTCGAAACATAACTTCGATTCCCCTTTGGAAGTACAAATTAACTTTTATTAATACTAACAAGTTACAAAGCAACTATATAGTACGCAGTATATAATATTATACCTACCACAATTTGACGATAGTTATTAATTCAAATTACTTCTATACAAACAATCGGTTCGCTGCAGTGCTCAAAATTCATAATTAAAACACTTGTGGAATTTAAAAGCGGCGTGTTTTGTTCGCGCGCGTTTCAGACGCGCGACACAATTATACGCGTATTTCCATTAGTCCAATTTGCGTTCTGAAAACTAATTTATTTCATTATTTCCCTATTCTTTGATATAAAATTATTTATTTATTAAAAAAAAATTTTATTCAAAGTAAAATCACAATGGAATTTACATTAAATAAATGTAAATAACGATCATTCATACGTCATACACAAAACGTGACGCTTACAGGTCCGAATAAATATTTAAAATCGAAATTGAACTACAAGAATAATTTTTTTTGTAATATGGAGAAAACGAGAAAACATGAATAGAGAAAACGATAGTATCATCAGCATCATTGCTATAGCGTGTGTATAAAATTGATTTAAAAATCTATTGGACAATTCAATATTATAATAAAAAAAAAATCGTTTGAATGATAAGTTTAAGTAATTGAAAAGTTGATTAATTCGAATTTTAACTCGTTTTCCTATAACGTCAAAGCACTCATATGTTAATACACTGCAGTGTTGTTCATATTGCAGTATGGGGGGTTTGAACGAAAATTGTGACGACTTCATATAAACGTGTTTTTTTTTTTTAACACATTTTTCTTATTTCGGAAATACTTTACGCAAAAAGTATACTCTTTACAACTCTATACAGGTGTAAGCATATTTTTTTTTTTTATAACTATTTAGATTTTACAATATACAGTCCACATTATATCACGTATATGTAAATTTCAACTTTTACTCTAAAGTCAAAAGTAATATAATCAAATAAATTTTTTTTCGCGTTTCTCACGTGAAATATATGAAAACTTTCCCTATGCGCATAATTCGAGTAAATATATATTCTATAAAGACGTTTTTGGATGAAATATTCGTGTTGTAAATACTTTTTTTCTCTCTCTATACACATATCGAATGCGTTTCAAGCGTGTAGGTATTGCACGTTGTTTGCAGTCGATCACAGCGCGCGCATTAATAATTTCGTCTAACGAATATACGCTTTTTGAATTTTTGAAAAATGTTTTGAAATTATATTTTAGATTCTGCAAGTGAAACGAGGAATGTCTTTTAATTTTATGTCCGTACCTAAAAATTGTACCAGAAAGAGTGCTCCGATCTTTAAAGTCATTATATTTTGTTTCCGATAGTGCGAATTGCATTTAATCGGTACTACAGAGAGAACATTTTTCGATTTACTCAATAATTTTTTTTTTCAAGCGTACGATAAAAATGTGGACGAAAAATTACATATAAAAACGCGATTTCGTCGAAAAATCGATTATCGTTATTTCTTATTCGTAATTTCGAAACTAATGGTTATAGAAACTTGAAATATTCGTCGTCAAATACGTAACTATTTATGTTGTGTTGTAGGAAAAACAAAAAAAAAAATTTCCGAAAACTTTCTCATAATTTTGGACTATTTATAGGTTTCGAGGTATTTAATTGATAAAAACGGTTGATTTTTTTTGTTATATATACAAAATATTACACACTGAATTTCCGCACAGAATCCGTTTATCGAATACGCAATAATTTATCTCGCATTGCTATCAAATCTGCATGGTGATACACAATACGCTCTGAAAACCTATTTATCCGAGCAATTCGCTTTACTATTTTTTCATATAAAAAAAAAAGAAATAAAATTTTTATCGTATTGAATAATATGTATTTTCTCGTAGAACTATTACGGGTCGCCGTACACGCACAACGAGTACAAGTCGCCGGGCAATAATTACCACTCGAAAACGGGCAGCGGCGGCGGCGGGTTGAAAAAAGCCGGGCACTACTTCACGCACGGTTCGTCGGCGGACGGCGGCTACAAGAACCGGCACGAGTTCGACAAGAACCACTCGGGCAAGTACGGCAAGGACGAACTGAAGGGACACTACAAGAAGACGGGCGGCTTAGCGGCCGGCCATTCGGACGCGGCGGACTATTACGGGTCGCACCACAGCGGCGGGCACGGGTCCAAGGGCCACAAGTTCGGCGAGTTCGAGAGCCACAAGAAGGGCCACAAGACGACCGGGTTCCACAACGTGTACCACAAGGACGAGTACAACAAACAGCAGATGTTCTACGACGACGCGCACAAGTACGGCAAGTACGACAAGTACGGCGGCAATCACAAGGAGTACGCGAACAAGGACGGCGGGCACCGGCACGGCGGCCACCGCGTGTCCGGGTACGACGAGACGCACAAGACGGGCGCGGGCCAGTTCACCAAGGGCGGTTACCACGACGGCCACCGCGGCCACAGCGACGAGTCCGGCCACAAGTCGCACCACGACCACAAGACCGATTACGACGCGCTGTCGGACAACAAAAAGTACGGCGAACACGAGTCCAGCGTCGGCGGCGGCGGCGGCGACGACTTCTACTAGACTATACTATAATGTTCGTCTCGTCTGCGTTATTGGTGTTATACAGGCCTCGTAATCAACCGGTCAATGAGTGGTGAAAAGTTAAATTGAAAAATTCTCAAAAAATCAACTTTCTATAACTCGACGGATACGATTTCTCGTTTCGCATTAAAATTCGCAGTGTATAAATACGTATATTGAAATACGATGATTGTCGATTGTTCGCAGAGAGTACACGAGTCCTGTGAGACTGGCTTAAAAAAATTATCAAAATATTTTTCCAACAAATTGGAGTATAAATATATAAATTATTTTTCTTGTTTTTCTAGTTAAGGCAATTTCAATAAATTTGTCGCTCCCCCTAATAGACTAAAAAATTGACGCGAATATATATGTTGCGGCGCGAAAAACCCCACGGCCGGACGGATAGTGTGCGCCGTTAAACGGCGGCAAACGCGTCCACACATACACACACACACATTTTCTGCCGCACAAATTTATGCAGAATACGACGCACAACGTAAATTTTTCCTAACGTAGACGCGGCTTATTTAATATTAACAAAATATTACGAAACACGACATTTATATTTTTTAAACTATAGAAATTCTAACCTTCAAATTGTTAGAATACAAATATAAATTTTAAGTAAAAATAACAATATTGCAATATATATATATATATTAATCCCGTATGAATTTATAATTTATTATAAATAAAACGTAAAAAAAATGTATAGATATCTTATAAATTATATATTTATATATATATTAAGTATGAAAAGCTGTGAGGCGATTGACGATTCCAATTTTTTTTCATAATAAAAATATTTTTAACTAATTAAATATATTCTTTACCAAAATCAATTAATTAATTAAAAAACATGAACGAATTTCGTTTAATACAACGTTTATCGTATAAAAATCGACTAACGAGAAAAAAAAATAAAATATTTAAAAATTTTATAATTTTATAATTTTTTTTTTCTTTTGTAAATCTGTAACTATTATTATATTAACTATAATATATTATATAATAAAATAAAATGAAAACGTATCGTAAATTTTTTTTTTAAATTTATTGTTGTAACATATTATATTTATATGTATTAAATGTGTATTTATTAATGTAATCGAAATTAATATAAACTTTTATATATATAGTTATTTTGTCATCGGTCAAATGAATTCTCGTCGTTCGCGCGTATTTGGTAATTAACAATAATTATTAACTGTTACGAATTTATTAATTCTCGTAAATAAAATCTAATTGTTGTAATTAGTTTTAAATAACTAATACTTTTTTTTTTTTACTACTTCCTATGTGAATAATATTGTCGTTAACTACAGAATTTAATAACGAGTAATATTATTTAAATAGAATATCGCATAAATTTTTGCAATAGATTTTTTTGCAATTTTTGTAAAAAAAAAAAAATTTTTGCCATTTTATTAGTAAAAACATACTTCTCAGCGATCAAATCATACACACACACAAAAGTACAATCATAGCTTTCTTTTACCGGACAATATGTATATAAAAGTATGATCCAAACACCGGTTAAGTTACTCAAACTCTCTTTCGCGACTCAACTGAAATAAACGAATTAGGAAATATAATTTATAAAACATTTAGTTTACATATAGTGCGAAAGAGTATAAAAAGTGGATTAATCGAAATGCACACTATAGGCTGCACAATATTCAAACTAGCAATAAACATATTTTTATTTCAATAATAAATCCCTATTATAAATAATTGTATATTTATTATTATTATTATTATTATTTAATAAATTTATTTTAGATAACACGATACTTGCTGTTAAAAGTAACTATTTATATACTCGTAAGAAAAAAATATATCATTTTGTCCTTTGATATTGTTATAATCAATTTTTATTTTTCGATATTGTTCATAACGAATCGAAAAACGCTGGTCGATCCTCGTGTTTATAAAAGTAAATGGAAGGAAAAAAAAAGTTGGTAGGTAGGGGAGGGGAAAAAATGTTTGATGGCCCATAATATATATATACCCTTTTTCCTAAAAATATTATTTTGAGCCAAGTGTAATAGAAAATAAATAGTGAATTCAAATGTATCAACGGGATGAGTTTATGTGCACTGTTATATGTACTCAAAAGTGTATAATACGAAAAATGATAAAAAAAAAAAAAAAGTGGGCACCGCTCCATTCATTAACACCGCTATACCGTACTTACGTTTTTCCATTTACTCAACATAAATTTTCTTAAGAGTATAAAGAAAAATATTATTATTTAATATTTCTAATAAACCGCCGTCCCGATCAATTTTCTCTGACTCTCCTGAAAGTGTTTTTATCCGGACTTAAATTATTTTGTAAAAAAAAAACAAAACGAACGTCGATTATTGACTAAAAATCTGATCGTTTTAAAATTGAAATTGTAAAATTTCTTAAAATATCTCCATAGTTACTCGGACTTTTTCAAATAGTAAAAATAATACAATTTGTTATAGAAAAGAAAAAAACGCAATTTAAAAATCCAATTACGAAAAAAATGTCGTTTGGTTTTAAGACTTATTATTTTATTATTTATCCTATTAATAAAAATAATATCGTTTTATGCGAGCAAAAAGTGTTAAAAAAAAAATTGATTTTTTTTATAAGTTAAATTTGTGAAAGAAAAACGTGAAAAAAAACTATGGCCCATGGGGGGATCGAACCCACGACCTTCGCGTTATTAGCACGACGCTCTAACCAACTGAGCTAATGGGCCAGATGTACGGGCGTTTTGTTCTTGTGTGGTATTTAACATAAATTGAAATAATAATATTTTTTCGTTTTAAATATAATATTTTGAAATTTAGACTATTGAACGACACGGAACCGAAGAGGTTAGCTGGAAACGGGAAATAGTGGAGAACGCATGGCCCCGACTGCAAAACCAACCTCGAGAGAGATTTCATTGAGAGAAATTAAACTGTATCATTATTTTTTATAAGAAAATTTTGAAAATCAGCCCGATTGATGAATGTAGGTATATCAATTCGTGTAATAATTGGGTATTATTATTTATGGAAATCGAAAGTGTTGATACGGGTACATTTAATTCTTGTATCTATTATATAAATGGACATAAATATTAATTTAAAAAAAAAAAAAAAATCAAATAATCATTTGTTTATTCGAAACAAACGGTGTTAATAAACATATGTACATATGAACTAGTAATATTACAAAAAATATATGTTAATGATATTAAATATAATATGAAAACGGAGTTCCAGAAATTATATTTCAATAACATAATCAAGACACGAAACAATGTATGCAATGTAAATGTATAATTGGCAAAGTTACTGTAAAATGACAATGAGACTTCGTGCGTGCTGCTATATCGACGTGCGCTTGTAAAATTTATTAGACTGCAAGAACTACAAAACCAAATTCACACCGTTCGTTTTACTGTATTCTACCGAGTCGAATTTCAACCGGAAAACATTTCAAAGTCGTTTTTCGTCAGAACGCTATTATATAGTTTTAAAGTGTACGTCTACAATTTTTTATTTACGAGCAAAACTGTACACAAGCGTGTATAAACGCGGTGTACTTAATCGCCTTATTACCTCCACGGAAAATCTCGTCCGTTTAATAATACCAAATTTTAGACTCGACGTTTATCCGCGGATTTAATTAATTCTATTATTTCTGCATGTTATCACGCGCATTATTATGTACTTACAGAGCATCCCTTACAAACGTGCTATTGCA
Organism: Chaetogeoica ovagalla; assembly: GCA_032441825.1. Taxonomy (NCBI): domain Eukaryota; kingdom Metazoa; phylum Arthropoda; class Insecta; order Hemiptera; family Aphididae; genus Chaetogeoica; species Chaetogeoica ovagalla. The sequence goes on along the minus strand of CM063732.1, from coordinate 3,290,194 downwards.
GGGTCGTACCACGCAGGGCTTTAACGAAAAGTTTTGGTTTTTTCTCTTACCCTTAAAATTTATAGCGTAAATATTGAAGTCTCGTTTTGTGACAATACTATATTTTTAGACATATATATTATATATATATTTAAATGCTACTCGAGGGCGCGTGTGCGATAACTATGAATTAAACACACTAAAAAGTGACTGAATTTAAATTTCTGAAAGTGTTTTTCTCGTACTTACAATTTTTGACATTAGATTTAGATAAACAAAATAATTATTAAAATTAATTTTCAACGTATCAATTATTGTATATTTTTGTAAACTGCAAATTAAATTTTTAACCTAAAAAAATTTCTTAAATTTAAAACTGTTATCGGCTAATTTTTAACTTACAGTTTTTACCCGTCAAATTTGCAAAAAGAAAAAAAAGACAATCTATCCGAATCCAGTGTCAGAAATAGATGTTACCGTTTTTTGGAAAAAAAAACGTAAGTTGTAACGCGCTCACGCGTAGGATTCTTATTAAATCTAAAACTATCCAATATTATCATAAAATGTAACTTTATTATGTTATATATACATAAGTTCTGAAAATAATAAAATGACTTTTTTTCGTATGATATTATATCTTTTAACGCGTTTAATCTCGTTGACGAATACTTGCAAGGTATGTATTATTATAACAGTTAACGTTGAAACACGCGATTCCGCCGCATCATATACAACAATCGCAGGCAGACGAGTCCGAATTCGCGAAAGAAATTAAATTAAACGCAAAAATTTTGGAAAAAAAAAAAGATGTAAATTTGTGTTTTCTAATATAGAAAAAAAAACCAACGAATATATCTTTCGTCTCCGAAAATTCCATTGATGTTTGAACCATATGTGGACTAACCTATTAATTTATTTTTTTTTTTTACTCGTGAGTTGCATCAAGTATTAAATGTTCTCTTAGTTTTATTATTATAAAATCTTCGATTCAATAAAAGTGTTAAAGTAAAAAAAAAAAATGATTTCCAGAAAAAAACAAAAAACATAAAAAAAAAAAAACGTGGACTTCACTGTTTGTTGCGGGGGGGGGGGGGTTGGAGCCTTTATAACGATAGTTCAAGCCTGCAATCGCAGACTCTTCGCATACGAGTACGTGTATACATATTTTCAAGCGCGATTTTAATTAAAAATTTAAGTTTTATATGGAAAAACGTGTTTTTTGTGTGTGTGTGTGTAAAATTCGCGAACAATATTGAAACTAAACGGGAATAATAAAATTGAAAGGAAAAAAAAGTACCGTGCTTATATGTACACACACACACACACATACTGGCCTGTTCCAAGGCCTTCGTGCGTAAATCCTCGATTCGATGTGCCATTTTAACGTTCGTTTTTCTTTTTTCATTTTTTGGTAGAAAACAAACGAAAACGAAACGAATTAACATATTCAATTTGTTTCGCGTATATACTCTTATATATATATATATATATATGACGGTAATTGGCAATAAAACATTCGAAAAAACGAATAAAAATAAATAAACGAACGGACGATTGCGCGCACGGGGTCGTTTCGCACGTATACACACCGCCCGGCCGTTGAATCGAGAATAATAGGTAAAAAAAAAAAAACAACGAAAAACAAAAAAACCTGCTCGGTCTGTTATTTTCTCTGCAATGCGCTTGCATATACGGCGAGTCCTATTCCCGTACGGGCCGGTCTCTCCCAGCCGTTCCCGCGGGACGAATTTATCGTCACTTTGGCCGATATATATTTTGTCGTTATAATACATAAGCCGAGAATTATTTTACACCTACTCGTATAACTGTGTGTGTGTTATTCGAATGTAAAACGCAATGCGAGTGTATAAAACATTTCGCGACCGTTTCTGTCGATCGATCCCCGCGACTGGATAAACGCGGCGACGAAATTTATTCCATTACTGTGTGGCTCAGGTGGATTCTCAGATTCTGCGCTCCCAAGGAAAGCGTTGCAGAATTTCGGAGGAGGCGTGAAAATTTTTATTTTTTTTTTAAAATCGCACAACTCTGCGGTGATTCGCAAAAAAAAAATCATTAGATAGAGATCTTTTTTTTTTTTTTTAAGAAAATTTCATCATGAGCTTCTCACTGGAATTTTCGAATTTCCTATAGGACCAATAGATGTGTCAAGAGATACGGCCGGTCAAAGAAGAAAACTTACGTTTGTTCGAGAAACAAAAAAAAATAAATTACACAATAATTGTAATTTCTACCTTATATACGACTTGAGAATCGGACATTTCAGGTCTCAAATGGAACTATTTTTGTTGTAACATTTGTAACGTAAAATAATCTCTTGAAATTCATTCACTTTATCAAAAGTCATTCTGTATACTACATATCTAATACACTAGTATAAAAGGGGGCGCGAACTTCGAAAGTTTGAGAATCCCTGCGTTTTCGAAACTCGGGGACGTTACGTGTCACGTCTTAATGAACTCGTATTACACGTATATGCGTCTTCCTGACGATATAGTACTTTATTGTCATTAGCTGGTCATTACTGCGTCTATACACGCGTGCGTATAATATTTAAATATCGAAAAGGAGGTTATTAGAAATTATCAATTGTTAATCTCTACTTACTTTGTTTGGATATGTCCTCATTAATAATTACACTATTTATTTTTTTAAGATGGCAAATTTGTTAAATCCTCGTTTAATCATATTTAAAACAAACGTGCCTACCGACAGACGTGAATGTCTCTTACAAATCGTAATAAATTCATCTCACATTTTATATACTCACTCACTCTCTCTCTCTCTATATATATATATATATATAATATATGTGTGTGTATTATTATAAGAAATCGACGAATCGATCACACATAAGGGATGAGAGACGAATAAATGATTTTCGAATCAAACAGACTACAAAGACGAGTGTTGCAGTAAAAACGGTATGCGTACCGCGAGAGAATTTGTACGGTAGCGCGCAAGCCGTTAAAAATTGCTATCTGCAGCGCTATAGAGCGTTGAATTGATTCGATCGGAGGTAATTCTTAATAAAAAAAAAATGAGGGGGGGGGAATAATCCTAAACAGACTAAATATATGTATACATGCAATCGCATATTATAAATATATAAACGATTTTATTACGATTGAAAAGGGGAGATTTTTGATTATATAATTATAATAATAATAATGGTATTTATATTGCGGCGTATATAATATACTTGAATGGTGTGTTTGACACGAGTTAATTTGGAACGACGAATATTTTTAGCGCGTGTGTGCAATGTACGACGACTAATCGACGGCACCCGTCGTGCGTATTACGCATATAATATTATTAAAATGAAAAGGAAAAAAAATCCGAACGAAAAAAAAAATGGACGTTTTACGGAAATCGATTTTGATGATAACATATTAGACGTGTGCAATCATATTGTTCATCGTGCAAGACACTCGTAATAATAACAAAGCGAGGGGAATCTCGGTTTCCCGAACGCATCGAAGATCGGTTTAAATTTTTTTTTTTCGAATATCGTTTACAAAATGTACACGTTTTTTGGAGGAAAGGGAAATTGAAATTGAGGCTATCCCCTTACTTACTTATGTGTACTCTTTCTATTCGACTTGTCGACTCGATGACCGGTAAAAAGAAAAAAGAAACGTACATAACGACGAAATATTATTAGAGAGTTCGGTGTTTCGTTTTCTCCTGTGGTCCGGACGACTGCACGAAAAATAATTGAAAACTCACGCAAACTGAATATTTTACTGCAAATTGCGATCCTAAGTTGGGAATTAAAGAATAATTAATTCAAGAGGACGTATCGCTTGTATGTGTACGTATACATCGAAAATGGCGAGACGGTGTGCGCTACCGAATTGAAATTACTTTTTAAACAACGTAAAAACATAAATAAAAAACTAAAACCTGGGCGCAAAAAAAAAAAAAATCAAATCAAATTTGGTATTATTATTAATTTTTTTTTCTTTTTTTAAAATATTCCGACGCTTTATATATATCTTATACGTTTCGCACGTACGCCTTACAAACTTTCTCCGGGTGTAATATTCGTTCAGTGTACGCTTACTATATATATATATATATATATATATATATATATATATATATATATATATATTTATATTTAATTCGCTTCAAATTTTTTTTTTTGCAATAAATGTGTTTAATTTGTTTTCGCACTGCGACGGCGCGGTGGTGCAAACTTATTACATTTCATACAACACACACAAACGATTTTTATGATTATTATTATTTTATTTTTTTTTTAATTAAATATATACGGTTTTCCGCGAGGTTTCCGCCACGCAAAACACTCGGTCGTAAAGACGCGTTATGGCGTAAAATCCGCGTAATAACACTAAAATTATTACGATATTCTTGCAGTTTTTTTTTTTTTTTAAACGTTTTATTAGTTTCGCGCTTATAATAATAATATATTATTATTATTCTTTTATTACGCAGACTCCGCGCCGTTCGCATAATATTAATTTGTTCACGACTTTCGTTATGTATTTATAGACACGTATACGAAACAGATGATTCTTTGTGAAATAATAACAATTTCTCTAAATTGTACGCCATGCAACAATTCAAAAATACATATTTTTATAACGGAGTTTTTTCGTGAAAACGAAAAAAAAAATAATTTTCCACTTTATTTTCGGGAAGCTAAAATGTAACAGTGAAATGTTTAGGGCACGTTTCGGTTAACGCGAAAATTACTTAATAGTGTAACAGTCGCTTCGATTAAAAGTAAAACGCAATGTCTCGTTACAGTTTTAATCGGGTAACGAGAGAAGAAACTTTTAGTGTAAGTGACGAGTAACAAAATAACAAGTGTACAAAGTAATACTCACCCAGCGCCGTATTATCGACTATAGCAATTTTTACAAAATTAGAGTATTTTTTTCTTTTCAAATATTTGTCGCATATAATCAATCATGAACGAAACAAAATAACATATTGTTGACGACACACGGTGTCATGTCGTACGCACAGAGTGTTGTTTCTAACGTAATAATAGCATTATATACATATACAGGCATAAAATTCGAATACTATAATATAATGTATTCTGCTTACAAATACACCGTCACAAGAAACGGTCCTATACGTTTCAAATTTACGGCGTGGTTTTTTTTTGCTCAATTCGTCCGAAACTATGTAATTCTACGGGAAGAATTATGAACTTGGTTAAAAAAAAAAATAATAATAAATCCGTTATTAGACCATCCCAATAAAATATTAAATATTTTCTCATCCATCCCATCTAACTGTATAAATATACTGTTATATAGAGAAAACTGTGGAGTTTCTATAAATTATATGTATATTGTATATATATATATATATATATACACTTAAGGGATCTACGGGGATTTGACACGAGGCAAGTACATTTCGAGGTGTACGCGCACTCGGGTTTTTAAAATTGGACGAAATTGAAACGGATGTCTTTTCGGTGCATGTTTGCGGCGCGCGCGCGCCCGAGTGATTTAACGTTTTGCTATAGCGCGCACCGCGGGCGGACACGCGAACGACACCCAAGAGGCTCGTGTTTTATATTCGTATGTAATGTATAACACATGCGCGTACTCGCCCGATCGGTTAATATTTTATTTATTATTATTTAATAATGATAATAATAATAATAATAATTAGAGAAATGCAGAAGGAGCCAACGGGTATAACAATAGGGGAGTGCAAAATGCATGTGCTTGGATTCGCAGACGATGATTTAAACATTTTCGGCAAGTTCGTCAAACGATAGAGAATTCAACAGGGGAAAAACGAAAATAATGAAATTAGTATTAGAGAATGAATTGTGGAAAAAAGTAAATGAGTTTCAATATCTGTAGGAAAATGTGTTGAGTGTCAAGAATGTGTTGGTCAGCGGAGTTTGGAACAAGAACGACAAAGGCCTGAAAAGGCAGCGTTCGCCCTAGACGAGTTTTTGAAATCAAAATGCTTTTCGAAGAGAGCAAACGCAAGACTGACAATGAGACCCACATCAATCTATGTATACGGACGCGGAGCGTGGACGACTATACGTGAGCAACACGGCGAGGTGACTATAAGAACGGTTGAGAAAAAAAAATACGGAGAAGAATTGGCCGTTTTATCGATGATAGCAGAACGGGCGCGTGGTGAAAAAACTGTTATCGTAAGTAAGTGTTTGAGAGGGATTGGCACCAGTCAGTGGGAAATTGCCAGCGAATACAATATGTGTGGCCAACGGGCGCCCGTTTAGAGCCGGTGCACACGACCGACATTTTATCGTACGATCTATATCATATATTATTTTAATATCATCCAAATTACATGTTCAGTTTTAAAACGATACATTGTCGTTCGTGTGTTCTAATCAGTTTATTCTTGTACATTTTGATTGAAATATTTTGGGTCGTACGATATTGTTGTCGTACAGAAGTTGAAAACAGTTTTCGAGGCGTCGAGTACGATTGATTATCTTATCGTACGACATTTTATCGTGATCGTGTGTACAGCTCAATTTATAACCATGGTATTTACAATATCGTACGATAAAATATCGGTCGTGTGTACCGGCTCTTATTCGTGTCAACGACGTGTTCACGCCGCCGTTTAACGTGTTAAAAAGTAAAATTTAACATTGTTTGATACACCGTATGTTTATTTACTCGTAAATAAATGTATTAATATTGTAATGTGTACAAATTCTGATACTAATTAATTGAAAAATTGTTTTATAATTTTTATTTTCCACGCGCAAAGTTTTTTCGGTTGTCTTATATGCATGCACCGGTTATTATTAATAAATTTATATTTTCGCATTCGCGTTTCACACGATATTTTTTCTCAAATGGAACCGAGCATTTTACTCGTAAATCCCGTAAACCGTTTTTTTTTTTTTTTTTTTTTACGATTTTTCACTTCAGAATCGAATCGGAAGTTTGTTAAATAATATAACATAACGATCAATCGATTTTTTTTTTTTTTTTTTTTTGTTTCAATTATTTGTCTAAAACAAATTGTGACATTGTTGTGCGTTACACACATACGTACATTAATAGAGGGCTGCACTTTTTCGCTAAAACATTGAAAATACGAAATATAACAAGCCTGAAAACTTACTCACACCGGAGCGATTCAAAACTGTAACTGACCTAGAACCTAAATCTGATTGAATTTAGTGCAGCTGTTTGGTCGCTCATAATTATATAAGGAACATATATAAATACACTCGTTTACTAGAAGATTTTTGTTGAAAACAGATGATGATGTTCATATATATATATATACATATTATTATATATAATATATTACCTGCAGAATATTATTATAATTATTCAATTTTCGAACAGCACATAATATTATATATATATATATATATATATATAATAAATATTTAATTTTAAGTACACTTATATATTAGCGTATATATAATTACAATTGTAATACTCCGTACATATAATGATAAAACGATAGAGTACATGTATATATATTATATATATAGGACTTAAAAGTAATCATCGTATAGTATAATATATATGTATTATAAATAAATTTCCGATTTAAGTTGTATCGATTATATGATATTACGCGAACATTTAATAACATAATATATACGTAATTTTTTCCCTTTCTTTAAAATACTGATCGTCGTAAGTATCTGTATTAAAAAAAAAAAAAAATCTAAACGTAAGAAATATTAACAATTTTCATATATGTATATATATCTAACAAGTATATGGTATATTATTATATCTTCTTTTTATTTGTTTTTTTTTCGTTCCTATAAATTTTTTTATTATTTATTATAATATGTGCGTGTAAATCGTAAATTATTATATATATTTGCAGCGATAGAAATGTTCGTATATGAATAGAAAATAAAAATAAAATGATCCGTTTGAATTTTTTTTTTTATATAATATATATATATATACATTTATATTAATATCTCTACCTATAACCGCGTTTCTATATACATATATATTATGTCGCCTGTTTCACAATTTTATCTCTATTCGTATACACATATAAATTATTAGAACCGTATATTATCGTATAGGTATATGTACGAAAAAAAAATTGCGGTTTCGCGATAGCTATTATGAGAATAGAATTCATTTTCAAACTTGATGTATAATAATATATATATATATATAGTTAGACGTTAATATAAAACTAAAATGATATATACGAGTATGTACGTAGGTATATTAATATTATTTTATATATTCGTAAATTTTTGACGAGAGAAAAAAAAAGTAAGGCCGAATATATATATATATATATATATATATATATATATATATTGTAACCGACGCGCGAAATATTTTAAGAAAATAAAATACGTATATTATTATATAGTTGGCAGTCGCGAAACGGAAACGAATTTATTTTACATATATATTATATTATAAGTACATAAATATATATATTTATATATTATAGAATAATTTTTTTTTTTTTTTTTTTTGAGGCACCGAAGACGCTATATTATTATAACTTATATATATATATGTATTTTGAGGCACGCGCGCTTGTAGCGATTGTGTATAATATTATTACGTATAGACTCCTGGAGTTAAAAAAGAAAAAATGTGAACATACTTAGATAAAAAATAAATAAAATAAAATTACATAAAAAAAAACAATGATAACGATTATATATATATATACACATAATAATATATGACTATACAAAAGTACATAATAATATATAATATACGAGACTATACACATATAGATTATATTACGTGATGATATAACGATGATATATCGGGAACACAATTGGAAATTTAGAAGAAAAAGAATTTTAATTTGTTTTCGAAATGATTTAGAAGAAAAAAAATAATAATAAGAAATTAAAGAAAATTCGAAAGAACGTTCACGGTTTTACGTATATGCGTAACAGGTTTCCCGCGGAATGGAGACTGGCACCGAAAACCATCGACGACGTTCGACGAATTAATCGAGAAAAACGACGAATTTCGCTTCTTTTTTTTTCACACACATTTATCGTTCGTTTTATAATAATAAACGTACGGTGGTTTTTTCGTTGTTTTTGTTTTATTCGAAACTCGTTAAAAAAAAACTTCGATCGCCCGACCGTGCAGGTCCGAAACGTTTTCGAAATTTGATGAGATAACGGAAAGAGAACAAACGTTCACCTTCTGAGAGACATTTCTGTTGAGTTAGACACGTCACAGTGTTTACACGAAACAAATGTTTAATTATATCCCGTGTGTGTATGTGTGTGAACTGTGTTTAAAAATATACTTTTCCATTAACATAAACCATAATATAATATACGAATTTATTTGAAACAAATAACGACTCGTAAGTACGCGCGTAACTATACACGCGTGCCAATCGAAAACGAAAATATGATTACACGTTATACAATATAATATTCGTTATGACTAAATGTACAAAAAAAAAAAAAAAAAATAAACATTTTTTTTTTTTTTTAACTAAAATTACGCGTTAAAATAAGTCGGATTAGAGACTAATAATAATAATAATAATAATATTTATAATTACACGGAAGTCAATGTACACTTATAATATAATAGTGGAAATAACTGCAGGCGCGCTCGCGGATAAAACGCGTCTCGATAAATTCGCCCACGAGTTGTTCAGGTGAATACGTTTTTTTCCCCCGTTTTTAATCGATAAAACTGATGGTTTTGTCGACGCGAGAGACGCGTTTTACCCGTCCGAGACCGTCGCGTTGGTACGTACGTACGTACAGAGTCCTGTTTTATTTATTTATTTATTTTTTTTTTTTGCTATTTGCGTTTACCGTGTCGAATGGTCGACGTGACGTTTCGGCGATTATTCAATTTCGACAGCTTTTTTTCATTTTTTTTTTTTTTTTTTTGTGAGAAAAAGTAAAAAAAAAATTGTTTCGCGCGAAAATCGTCCGCCGTCGTTTGGAATATAAAACGTTTGTAAGAGAGAAAAAAACGATACGTTTACAAAGCGTATAATACGCGTGCAAAAATATTATACCGAACGCGTTAATAGAAAAACGAAACCCAAAAACGTCGGCGTTCTATTTCGGAAACGTGTCGGAACGAAAGGAAATATTTTTTTTAAATTCTTTTGCTTTCGCCGTATTTTACGTGAGTTTAAGGGGACGCTGCTACACGGACAAACGCAAAAATACAAGAAACGTTTCTGCGTGCAAAACCGTATCACGAGAGAATAAACTCCGAAGTAAAGGCACGACGTTTTTACACAAAACGAATTACAAAATTAATTATGAATAACAGAGCTGTTTTTTTTTTTTTAATGTTTTTAATTTTTAACGAGTTTTGAGATTAAAAAAAAAAAGTTAAAAATTGTATTTTTTTTTTTTTTTTGCTAACTTTCGTGAATTTCTTGAGAATTAAAAATATTTTAAAAGACGACTACGTCATTGCGTGTCACTTTTTTTACGTAACGAAAAATCCCTTGTCCCCGTAGCCCCGAAAAAATATTTTCTCGAGCGAAACAGTAATTTTTAAAGAAAACCGTACAGGAGCGTATAAGATAACGTGGCCACGCGGAGAGGAGCTGAACACTTACCGGAACGGAGTCGGAGCGAAAGGAATAGCAAAACAATAATAATACCCACGGTCACGTCAACGCCGTAAACAGTCGCCGGTAAACATCATTTGCCCAGGCCGAATTTCATGAAAATCAGTTCTTTGCCCTTGGACAGTATGTTGTCCACGCCGGGCTGCTGTTGCTGTTGCTGTTGCTGTTGGTGTTGTTGTTGTTGTTGATGATGTTGTTGTTGGTGGAGATTGTTGTTGTTGTTGTTGTTGTTCGCGGGATTGTTGTGATGGTGTGTCAGGTCGTTGAGCTTTTGCATGAAACTCGACGTAGTAGTCGTCGTCGTCGTCGACGGCTGTTGTTGTTGTTGGTGCTGATCGTGTTGAGCCCTGCCGCCGCCCAGTCCGAAGTCGGGCACCACTTGCGCCAGACCTTTGAACAGTTTGCTCTGAACGCCGGCCGCCGACGACGACGACGACGACTGACCGACACCGACGCCGGTGTCTCTACCATCTCTCCGGTTCTCGTACGGGTCTCCTCTCTCCCTCGATGCCGCCACCGCCTCCGCCGCCGACATCTGAAAACGCCGAGACGACTCGCGTTAGAAATGAACAAAAAAAAAAAAGAAAACCATCAAAAACCGCCGTTTCTCGCCCGAATACCCACTTGCCGTTGTACTCGATTTATTGAAAATTTATACGTGTAACGACGCGTGCAGTACGCCCGTTTCGCCGCAAACGAATTAATAACGGGAGAATGCGATTTTATTAAAAAAAAAAAAAAAAACGGAGTGAAAAAAAACTAATTGTTTCCCGACCAATAATAACGCTCCGAAAATGTCCACCAAGAATTTTTTTTTTTCCCCCCCGTTCTACTACGCTCTTACCAGTTGTTCGTTGAACCGGTCCCGAACGCAGCATTCTCATTGAATTTTCAACGAAAATAACGATTTAAAAGTCATTTTTGAAAAATAGTCCCGTTTCGGTATCGCGTTTTGCGAAAAAACGAAAAAAAAAAAAAAAAAAAAAGAAAGAATTTTCTCCGTGTCTTATTATTATTTTGTTTTCTTCTTTTAATAACGCTGTACCGAATAACGTTTAACTGAAAAGCGAAAATCGAGAAAATATAACACAGGAATAACTTATTTAATTATTACAATTTAACGTGCTCATAAACGATACAGATAAAAATTTTTTTGCACAGTAATTTACGTCAAACCGAATTCGGTTGTGAACATTGTCGGGCGGAATTCATAAAATTATACGTCAATAATTCGTACTCGGTACGGTGAAACGAAAAACTCAAAATATAAATCGCGTCGTTTTAAAAAATACAATAACTAGTCGAATTAATCGGGTTTTATAAAATATATATATAATCAGATATAACCGTTAGATTTAGGAAAAATGAAATAATTGTTACGTTTGCGGCGAAATGTGCGATACGACGATACGCAAAACTTAAATTCTAAATACACACACATACACACACACATAAGCAAACACGGACAGAATTTACACAAAGATAACGCGGTAGGAAGAATCGCAGTTTTTCGCCAAAATTGTACTTTTTTCCCCTATTCCGCTAAAATAATTTTCGATTATTTCATTTTTTTTTTATATACATATTTTATTATTATTGTTCAGACGTTACCTAATTGTTTATAATTTTCAATTAACGCGTATCTCGTCGTATTGACAATGTTTTCGGAACATTTTATTACGTTGCATCAAAAGAAAAATAAACGCGAGAAAAATTGAACAGTAGTAGAGATTCGAAATCGAAAATTCGATTCAAATGTTTCGTTAAGCGCGGAGGAAAAAATAAAAAAAGGAATAACGTACAATTTCGGCGGAAAAAATGCTCGTCGTCGCCGTGATGGCGTGCAGAGTCGGCGGTAAATGTGAGTTTGGCCGTTCGTCGTGAAAAATCGCGTGTGCGCTGTTTTCGGATGACAAAAAAGAAAGAAAAGAAAGAAAAGAAAGAAAGAAAATATAGATTTTTTTTTTTGAATCTCGGTCTGAATATTTCGCGAGTTGAATGAAATGTGGATAAAAACGAAAGTCGTTTCGATCTTTCCGACAATTTACCTCGCCTGAAGTCCAAATTTAGATCCCGTTTTGTGTTCTAACACGTTTGATTTAAAAATCGATTGGTCGGAGTGTTTGAGAAAAATTTGTGGCTTCGCAGCTGCGATCCCACAACGAACGGCAAACTCTTGAATACATCAGCGCAAAACGCGCGCACACATCTCACACACGCACAGTCGAGGAACGTGTAGGAAACGCTATTGGCGTTGAATTTTTGGAAAACGGGGGAAATTTTTTTTATATCCATATTTTAATACCGTTCAATACACCCAACGTCGAAATACAACACGTGAACGTTCTGACGCGTTAAATACGCCCCACAATTATTATATTTCACTCCTGTTAAATTTCAAACACGTTTGGGCACCACTTAAATAACTCAAACGAATACTTTGCGTATATTTAAAAACGTGCGACGAACGTGGGGAGTTATTTTACACGGGAAATCATCGGAACCCCGTGTAATTGGCGTCGTCGTCGCCCACTCTTACAAAAGTAAGATGAAAATAAAAATGCAAAACATTGTGTTATACAGAGTTACAAAAACGAACCGCGATCGTCTATCCGTTCTTCGTTCGCGCCTGTCGGCACTCGAATCTGAAAAAAATGTCCTGCGATTATTTTTCGATCGAAAATCACAAATAAATAAATGGTTCGATCGAATAACACACGCACGGTGACGGGGAAACGGATGCGCGTATAACGAAAAATAATATTATAATTATACACAAATTAAATGATATAAATATATTTATAAATAAACATGTGTCATTGGGATAGTGGTGAAGTACACGCTCGGAAATGTACGTAATATATATATATGCCCAAACGTATTCATCCCAAAAACACAACGTTTTACTCGAATAATTTAATTTATATAATACACACATATTGTATTATATAGTCGTACGCGATTGTTATGAATTAGGGAACGGATTTCGATTTCGAATAGAAAAAAAAAAAAAAAGTAGACTATTCGAAAATTTTTGATTTTAACGTTTTCAAGTGTGGAAAGAAATGCGAAAAAAATAAGTTTCCTATCCAATATAACTTAATATTATCTACCAAATCCAAACGGGACCGCCTACGGTAAGGCGATTAGTTGAAATCGTTTCGAAATATTTTCTTCTGCGTAATTTTTACGTAATGGCACACTCGTCAAGAACTTTAGAGCATTTTTTTGCGAGAACTTTAAATGCGAAATATTTCAGTTATTAAAAGACGTATTCAACGCGTATTAGAGTGCCGCGGTACAAATCAGTGTTTTATACACCGACTTGTAGACGAAACAAAAAAGAAATTTTTGTTGAAATTTAACTCAATTCACCAATCGCTCCTAAAGGAGCCCTTTTGGAAATTCTCGTACATTGTGACACCGACTTTCGACGTTGTCTTACCACTCTTTATATAGGCGTTGTTTAAATAAATACTACACTTAATATAATGTCCGGCCGAAAATCAATGTATTAAAAATGTTCGGTATGGTCGCATTATGTGCTCGCGACATCAGTAGACGTCGATAGAAATCGGCGAAACGTTTACAGATATTTTTTCGTTACGCTGTAGTGTTTGGAATAAAATTTGCCGCGTTAATTTACTCGATATATTTTTATGGAAAAAAACTCTTTCGTCTCCTCTCGACAAATCCCGCCGGTATTGAAAACCACATAAACGAAATAAAAGTGTGTATCTGTTCGAATACAGAAATCCGTTCTCTAATTTTTCATATAAACGTGGGTACGTGTGCGATTTTCAAACAGATTTTACCGTGTAGCGCACAGAATTAAAAAAAAAAAATTTTTTTTTCTCGGTGTGTGTATGTGTGTATTTATATTTGTTTTCGTTTTCGTTTTTTTTTTTGGTGTTGTTGATGTTGTCTGGTCGACAAGGATGTGAGTGTATTTTGTTGTTGTTGTTGTTGTAAAATATACATGTTGCACTGCAGAAGAAGACACAGATATATGTATATATATATATATAGCTCACACGCACTCACCTGGTGATAATCGTATTGCGGAAGGCAGGCATCTATAGCGAACAGAACAAAGATAGAAAAACAAAAAGATAGAAAAACATACAGAAAACGTAATATAATTTGGTATGGATTGGTTTTTTTTTTTTTTTTTTTTTTTTTTTGATGACCACGACAAAAAAAATTATATCTAAAACGCAGAACATGCGATATCTGCGTTTTCGTATATTATATAATACACAACGTACTAAAGTGCTTGAAATCGGAGGAGAAATTAGTATCAGAACGAGTATACAAGTGACGAAAAAATATATAAATATAAATTTTCGTTCCAAAACACACGAAATATACTGTATTGTAAACTCGTGGGGAATGTTACGACGCGAATAGAAAAAAAAAAAATTCTCTTCCCCCCGTCCACCGCAATTTAAAAAATATATATTATATTCAAATGTTGTCCCGGTGCGATTCGCAAAGTCTCGATATATAATTTTACATCAAAACGGTTTACTTTGTCGTATAATACCCGATAATAAAACACATTTTCGCTAATCGTACGGAAAGTTCGAAAACACTGCTCGTCAGTGGCGCACCCAAGGGGATGGACTCCGGGTCCGGACCCCCCCCCTCCCCTTGACGAGTGCAATAGTATTACATTTATAGATGAAAATCCAAATTCTAATACGACTTTCATACATTTTTCTGTTAAAATTTCGCATACGATATAGATAACACCAGGTGTTAACAATTTATTGATTATATTATATTATTATAATATATAATCTATTTTTATTATCTATTAAAAGTTTTGTTTTTCATAATGTAGTTTTTTAGACCCCCCCCCCCCGATTGAAAAAATCCTGGGTGCGTTACTGCTGCTCGTCGAATGCCGTATTATACGACTACGGCGGTCAAGGAGTCGGACGAGCACTCGGTTTTCCGACCGATTAGAAAAACCATTTGTAAAATTTTTTCGCTCGGATAACGCGACGCGTAAAAATATAATAATAATAATAGAAAAATTAGCAATGGCGCTCTAGGAGATATTTATTTTTTTAAATAAAGACACCCCCCACACTCATCCTCCTCGTTCCAAGCACCGAATCATAATGTATTATATAAATATACAAATTGGATGAGAGTAATTCGGATGAGTTCACAAAAACAAAATCGTCGAAAACGAAAACGTGACGACGACGATTTTAACGCATAGAGAATGAAAAAAACAAAGAGTAACATTTAAAATATTACTCGGTTATTTTTGGACGGCGTTCGATGGTCAAGTTTTCGTTTTCGACGTGATTATAATATATATATATATATATATATATATATATATATATATATATATATGTATACTCGTAAATATTATATATTGGTATGTGCGGCGGGGAAAATCAATTTACATGCTTGGAACACATTGAAGGTGGGTCATATCGTTGATAGAATTTTACAAATTTATTCAGTTCAAAAATACAAACCGAATCAGCGTATAATCAGCGTTGATCGTTTTTTTTTTTTCATTAAAAAAAAAAAAAACAGCAACGGCAACACGGGGTGTGTACAGCTGACGAAGAGTATATTTGAATTGAACGAATTTTCGTAAAATAATAAATATGTTTATAATGTAAAGAACGTAAATAATAATAAAACGTTTTAAGCACACATAGAGATCAATATTGTTCAACATGCATTTTTATTAATGTTTCAACGAAAAACAACAACGGTATAACGATCGACAATTAATTAAACGTAGGTGGAGCGTTAGGAATAATTATTATAATTTCATATGGAATGAAAACGTTTATGATATGACGACGGCGTCACGTAAATCTCGTAGATTTTCAACGATTTCGGAATAGAAATAATATTTTTTCGATTTTTTCGATTTTTTTTTTTTTTTTTGTAAAATACGAATAACGAAACCGATTTAAATCGTTTGGATTTTTACGAAGAAGAAAAACCGCGCTTAGTTTTATATTTATAAAAAGTAACGATTTCACTCTAAATCGACGAACCCCATTTCTTTTTGAAAATATTGCGACCACCAATCGGCCGTTAAATGTTTGTTTTCTCTCTCTCTCTCTCTCTTCAATGTTCACTTCGGAACGGTATCGTCGAATAAGACGCAAGACGATAAAATTCGATTGACGACGCGTGATCGCGTTAAAACAATCGCGAGAAAACAACATTTGCTCCACCTATACTTGTGTCGTTCAATCGATTTCGTCAGGTAACATTTGGGAAATTTCGAATTACACATTCAGCTGCCGTTTCCATTGGCCTTTATATCGGACGTGTACGATTATCCACACGAATTAATCACATACGAGTATATATATTTCGTTTGATATTTTCGCGATATTATTACCGTGTACACACGCGCATAGGTTTTGATTGACGGCGAGAATTATTGATATTAACGATACACGAGTTTATTGTGTCGGCGTGATAAATTCGACGCGTAACGTTTTTTGACGGGTGCTGCTGCTCCGTTTCTACAACGCATAATAACGCATTATAGGTGTTTCCTTTTTCTGTTCTTCCCGCAGCTAACGATTTTGTGTTATTGTTGCACGTACGCGCCCCGTGTTGTCCGACAAGCCGGGAATATATATATATATATATTTTTTTTTTTTAAAACTTTAACGGAGAAAACAATAGATTTTTGTATTCCCTCCGGCTTTCAAAATAAAGCCGTCGTCGGAAATGAAAACGAAACGAAACAAACGAGACCGTTTGTCATTCTAATCGACCGTAATCGATTAAATAAGAATTTATCGTTGTTATTTTTTTTTTTTTTAACCGTTTCGGCTGCGGAGACGCATATCGATTATTTTTCGCTTGACGTCCGCGGGGGGACGTTTTAATCGAACGAATTATTTTGGTTTTTTTTTTTTCCAAACGACTTTGTGCCCGTCAACGCGTCGAGTGTATGTGTAAAGCGGTCTTTGGTCGATTGGAGAAACTATTTTGTTCGCGCTGTCGGTCGACTAGTTCGAATTCCCGCGGATTCGAATGAACGTTTGTGTACTATACTGGCACAAGAGTGTCTCGGAAGAAGAAGAAAATCGTTTACATCGAACGGGGTAGAGTTTATCGATTTTTCGTATGCACACATTGGTTTGGAGGAGGAGGGGAGGGGGGGGGAGAGAGAGAGAAATATAAGATTTATAACACCGGCCGAGTAAAGTCCGTTTGTACGATTTCACGTTTCCGTCTACCTCGGTCTAATCGTGTTATCCTGCGAATCACACACGATGCAAGTACGCTCTATAAACAAGTGGCTCGTACCGTGTCCGAACGCAAAATCGAATTCGCACAAAACTATATTCGCGTATTCGCGTACAGTGTTCAGTTAGAAATATGTACAGACACACACACGCACACGCGCGAGTAATAAAATCGATTTCAGACTCGATTTGCAGTAGTATTCGGAAAGTTTTTCAAGAATTTCGTTAAATTTTATTTCTTAAAGCGTTATCGTTATTTTTATTTTTTTTTTTAACAACGGTATTTCTCGAAAAATCAAACTGTACGTTATAAGTATTAGGTCATACTTTTTTTTTTTTCACACTAAACTCTCACGACGTACGAAACTTGGGGAAAAAAATTGTTTTGTTTTTCTCTTATCGCGAACGGGTTAATACTGTGAAAACGTATTCGTTCGATACTCGGAATATTATTTTTCCATAACTACTCGGTATTTGGTGTTTCGGACGAAAAAAATACTTAAAAAAAACAAAAAAACACGCCGTACCCGTACCCGGCTCTGGAAATCGCGCGCGCGCGTTTGTTGCGATTGCCGGTTAAACATTAATAATAAAAATAATATTTTTCAATAACAAGAGAAACGCCGCAACATTGAAATCAAACGTATTATTTTATACGACGACAACACAATAATTGCATTATAACATTGTTATATTATATATACATATAACATCGTCGTCGAGGTGTTTCCACAATAAAAACAAAATCAAAAACAATAACAATAATAAATGTTCAAAAGCCATTGCAACAGGGTAACAAATAAATTCCGTGACAAAAACCGGGCCGGAAAACATATAACAACATGACAAAACAAAAAAACAAGCTGCTGAAGTGATCAGGCACAAAAAAAAAAAATGAAAAAAAAAATCATACTCCGTTCCAAATAAGACGACGAACCGTGTGCGTTCGCGCGAAGAAATCCCCCCGCGTTCGTTTCGGATCGTCTACCGTCTACCGCGGCTAAGTACCACACGCCGCTGTGTGACCTGCAAACGCGCGCGCGCGGTCTCGGCCCGATGTATAAAACAACATAAACGTTGAAAACGATACGACGATTGTCGCCGCGCTTATTACTCTCTCTCTCTCTCCTCAAATAACACGTGTTTGACAATCGACTACGCTCGTGTAAATTAATACGAAATATGGTGGCGTTGATTTCACTTCCGCGTCCACGAGCTCGCGAAACGAGCTTAGCGAACGAGGACATTCGTTCATGCCGTGCACTCGGAACGAATGTATAAACAAAATCGGTAACGGGAGGAGTGGCCAGTAGTAGTAACACGCGCGTGCACCACAAAAACAAAAAAAGCCCGAATGTGTAATAACGCTTTTATCCGACCGATCGCGAAACGTCCGATTCGTACAGGTGTGCGTCACCGTGTACGTTTTAGTACGTAGCGACCGATTATTATTTGTCAGCCACCGACCGCCACATTCACCGCGCCGCTCGAACATCTTATTCGGAACAGAGTACAGATTATATATATTATACGTATAATAATAATAATATGTATATTTCGTCTCGTTGTGTAGGTGTATGCATGTTTTTCCCTAAAGATCTCGAGGTGTCTATAAATAATATATATATACATATATATTTCTTTAATATTATATTATATGTTTTTTAACGCTCGATAAAAAAAAAAAAAAAAAAATTTAATTTTTCGTCTTTTTCGTTTATTAATTTTTACAACGATACAATGAATAACCCACCGTCACGGCGTATTTTCAACAACATATCAGATATGGCATAAGATTCGACATCACAGGGACGGGGACACACATTATTATCATCTCGAAAAAAAAAACAGTAATAATAATAATAAGAACAACAATGTCTATGTTTTGCACACTCCGCGGGCCTATAGTAATATTATATTATATATATAATATGTGTGCGTATTGTTTACGGCTGTGGAGCGCGGTCGACATAATAACGTCGTGGTTACACGGATGATAACAAATATCTCGCGTATATATATTATATTTATCTCGTGGACTAAAAAATATTTGAGATAACGTGTCACGTGATGCGGTCAGAGGGACCGCGTGGTCACGAGAATTCGGGAGGGGATGGTGGTGATGTGGGAGTGATTAATAGGGGGGGGACGGTGTACCTTTACGTTTTGGCGGCTGATCGATGCCGCGAGGCGGAGGCGGTGGACCTCGAGCCCCCGGCCCGTGTCCCCTCATGTCCTGCTGTTGTTGTTGTTGTTGTTGTTGTTGGTGCTGTTGTTGCTGCTGCTGCTGCTGCTGCTGCTGCTGTTGGTGATGGTGGTGGTGCTGCTGCTGTTGCAGGGACTGTCGTTGACCCTTGATGGACTGCGGAGGCGGCCCGACACCGTCTTCGTACTCCGCGCCGCCGGCTTCCATCAAGAAGTTCGAAGGCACCAGACCTCGGACTCCGTTACACTCGCCCCTGTAAAATCCGTCGTCGTCCATCTCGCCGTATATGAAGATTGTCTGACCCATTTTGAAGTGCAATTCCACTTGCTGCGAAACGAAATCGAAAATAATAATAATAATAATAATAATAATAATAATAATAATAAAAAACCGCCTAGCTTACCGTTATTTATAGGTAAGGGTAGAGTAAATTTTTTTCATTTCATACCGAAAAATAATACGTTTTTTTTTTTATTCCAAATAAGTATATTATATGATGAAGTCCGCGAAACACTGAGGTAGAAGCGATTCGGTTAGACGTATATGGTCGTAGTTTTAAATTAAATTTTAATTTGAATAAAAAAACACAATCAAAAACCAGCTGCTTTCGTAACGAGTAAATTCCGGCATATTTCACATTCAAATCCAACGGGCAGTGGCGTATTTACGGTGAAGGAGATTGTACGGATTAACCTTGAAAATATTATTGTTTACTGGTCAATTTATATTTACACGTTTAACGCTATAGTCGACGAAAGTCATATTACTCCAATTCTCTATTTAAACAAAATACGGTTATGATGAAGATTTTAACAATGTAACAGATATCTCCGTGAAATTTGAAAGATTTGCTTGAAGAATTCTACATCAGATTTATTCGTATAATATATGTTTATTATTATTATTATTATTCATTTGTATTAAATAGAACTTTAATGTTTAAAATCGGTTATTGTGTCTAACAGTGAAGACTTAATGGTTTTCAAAAGACCATCGGTGCGGAAAGAACGCAATAACAGCCGAATAACTTCTCACACAAACTCTCCAATAAAAATAGACGTTTGGAATTTTTATTATGATTTTCTGTTTTCTAAATTCTAATAGACATATCGAAATAATCGAGTTCCGTTACTTAATGAGGAATTTATTACTATTTGATTTATACGATAATATAAGTATCTGTTTGATTTATTTTAATTCAAAATGTTATATGAAATCGTTTATAGCGAGGACAGAGTTATTATGTTCAATTTTAACCTCCGTCCCACTCGCCGAGAGAAATTAATTAAAAGTACGTCACCGCCTACGTGTTACGTTATTATTGAATTTAATTATAACACTACACTAGGTTCGACCAATAAATATATTCTTGTTATTATCATTATTATTATTATCCGTGATAAAAAAAAATATTCGAATCATTATTTGTACTTTATATTATATAGCATATTATATTTTATACTATATATTATTACTTACGTCTCCGTCGACATTCGGCGAATTTTCCGTCGGGTCATAATCGTACAACGCAATCATTTTTTTCACAGGACCCGAATACGGATCGATCCATCGATCGTCTTTTCTACCCCTGGGATCCTGACTCTGTAAATGAGTTGAAAATTATCATACGGCGCTCAATCGTTAATTCGATACGATTTTAAACGTATACAAAAATAATCGGATTGTTTTTTTTTTTTTTTTTTGACATGGAAATGTCTTCGTTCTGGGGATCGGTAAAAAATTTGCGTCACGCAAAACTGTTAGGAAAGTGACGTCATCAATCGCTTGACATTGCTAAGCGACGGTAAAGCAGGATTAATGCGAAAAACGCGTAAACGTCGTATACGTTCAATCCTATGACGACTGAGTTCAGTAACCACTAGACATATCCATGTGTACCGATTTATCTGCATAAAGTGCAGACGTATACTTTGATTTTTTTACAAATAAACTTTCTGTTATTTATTAAAATCTTTTGTCTCTTCTATCATTAATACTGATTTTATCTAAACAAATTAACCTACTATTTTATTGTGTACGGGGATATTCGACAAAACTTAACAATAACTCGCACGGCTTAAACTATTTGTGAATGTCGCGCGCGCAATATCGACGATAAATTATTACTCGAAATTATGAAGAAAAATCTCAAATCGCATATTGTCTATACTGAATATACTATTGACTGAAATAGATCAGAACAGAGCGAAGGGCAAAAAGCAAAAAAAATGTCTTGTGCAAGTAACAAGCCCTTAATTTTCGGATATTAATAGAAACGAATATATATAACACATGGGTTTTCATAAATAAAAGCGCACGACATATGTGGCGTTTTACCTTTTGCATGTCGGACAATTCCATGACCATGTTATGTGGAACGTAACCGAATCGTCCTCTGCTTTCACCCCAATAGAAACCGTCCGGATCTTTATCGCCGTAGATCTGAAACGATCGCGAAACAAATGTACGATAAAAATGTTATAATATTTCGCATGCCGAACAGCAAACCTTAATGTGTTCTCCTTCTTTAAACGGTAATTCTTCGTCACAGACGTCCGGGTTTGGCGACATCGTGGTAGGATCGTAGTCGTAAATAGCCACTACCCACCTAGACCGTTTGTCCCTGGGCGTTTTCTGATAAGCTGTTTGCCTGGGGTCCGCGCCTCGGCCCCTGTAAGCCCTCTGGTCCCCGGCGCCACTCGCGTGCTTCATCCGCGGTTCGATTTGCTTCTCGTTTTGGTAATACTGTTCTCTAATAAAACGCACGAAATACGAAACGTTCGTTACTATAGGGCTAGGGACTTATAGGAGTTTTTTCTACTTATAATCATTTAAAACATAGCTAAGTGATACAGAAATTTGTTTTATAATTTATAGAGAAAATTATTTTCTTTCGTATTTTGTGTGCTTAGTTCTTTTTCGCGCGTTAATACATATTTTATTTAAATATTAAGAGCGTATTTGACTAAATTAAATACTATTTTAAAAAAAAATTAGTAATTAATTTATCCTGAAAATTGCATCAAAAAAAAAAAAAAAAATATATATATATACAATTTATATTTGAAAATATGAATAATCGGCGAGTGTTTTAAGATTTTTTTAGGGCATCCCTCCTAATCATTACTAGTCGTCCCTAGTCATTATTAAGTAATCAGCACCGCGAGCCGTTTCCCCGAGTCCGCGAAAACGTACCTCTCGTCGTAATGGTGACGCACGTGATGCGGAGCTTTAGACCTCGGGGTGGGAGCCGCAGGCCTGTGAGGATGTACCGCAGACTGCGCACGCCTTGCCGCACCTCTCCCGTTCTCCATGAATTCCTCTTCGCTGTAGTTTCCCTCGCCGGCGAAATCTTTCGTCACTTCTGTCCAAACGTGCGCATTCCAAGTCAATGTGTGATTATTTTTATGTAACCGTCAAACCCGCCACACACGTACCTATCGATGGTATGCTGATCTGCCCCGGAAATATCTCTTTGTCGCTCAGGTTCTCGGTTTCCGTGTCCACGATCACCTGCCCGTAAGCGTTGCGCTGTGGTCTCATGTGACTCGGCACCGCCGACCCGTACTTCATCCGCTTGTCCTCTTCTTGTTGCTTAAACACGTTTTTTAACGTTTACATCAATACATAAATGTACTAAAAAAAACGTATTATCGAAATTTTTTTTTTTCCAAAAATCTCTCACTCAAAGTGAGGTACACGTTAGGTACCCTCGAGGACGACACTGCAGCGTTGTCATTGACACTTACTTTGTGATGATGGTGATGGTGATGATGAGGCGATTTGTTTTTCGCACCGGGTATCAAAACAGGATTACTGTCAGAAGACTGGTTGTCTCTAGATTTCGTGCGCACAGTCACTTGTCTAGGATTGAGACTGAGCAGCTGAGTGATATCTATTAACGCGTGATCTCCTGTAAACCGCAATGAACCGATTAATGAAATCGTATTTTCATTATTCCGCGATGTATTTTTTTGGATACGTTGTGACACGTTTTCGTATGAACATATAAAACGTCTCGTCTTTATACCAACAATATTCATATACTCGAAAATAATTCCCTATTCATTTTAAAACCTAAACAATTAGAAAAATTAAACCAAATTTTCAAAAACAAAAAATAAAAAGGAAACGAGTCCAAAAGTTTAAATTTAAATAAATTTAAGTGGAGAAAACGTTATAACAAATAAACGAATTACCGAAATATACGATTTATACAAAACACTCACTATATAATAGGTACTATAACGAACTACTGGTTAAGTAATATATATTTTTTAAAAAACTTTACTAATTACTACTGTGAAAGGATGTGTATGTTATTTTTAACTACATAGTACCTATTACAGATAGGTGCTGTTAAATACGTAATTTCAAAATGTGTCTGAACCTTCTCTATTACAATAATTTATTTATATACACATTATCCTTGACTAATATTATATTTTTGGCCTCATTCAATTCTCACAAATATAATAATGTTCGCCTATTCGAGCTGTTTTCATCTCGTGATATATAAAAAAAAAAAAAAATTATACCCTCTATTATATAATGCGCGCGCGTATGTGTGTATAAATACAAGTCAAGTAGGACTATATCGAACCGAAAATATTAAGAATATAAAATCTAACCAGTAGGACTATCAATATCCGACACTTTTTTGCCATCAGCATATACAGCGTAACCCGTTATGTGACCGCGGTTGGACGGGTCACTGAGAGTGGTAGTAACTGGAAGCCACGTTACCAATAAGGTTCCGTCTTGTGGTCCTGATTCCACTTGTACTTCTGAAGGTGGATCAGGAAGTCCTACAAAAATAATTGCTAGTGAGTGTATTACCACAAAGTAAACCCTAAGATAAAACATGAAAAAGATGTAAAGAAAAAAATGTTTTTATTTTTCGTGAAATATTTACATTCGGTATTTCCGAAATTGAATTTTATATATAATTTTTCTAAATTACGTATCGCCCACATTTTTAGATGAAAGACGTTTTAGTACGTTTTAGTACTATGATCAGTACTTTAAAGGATAAGAGTCAATAGATAGAAATTATACAATGCGGGTGTTACATTTTTTTCTTTAAATAAATCATTAATCTACATTATGTTTCATAATGTAAAAAATTATATTGTACGAAAATATAAAATGATGTATTATCTACCTTTGCAGCCTGTATGCAAACATGCAAGCACGATACAATAATGGAAAAAAAACAAGCAAAGAATTAAAATTATACAAATACGTAAGTATATTATTTAAACATATTATTATAACAATATTATATTGGAGTAGTATGGTAGTTTAAAAAACTGTAGTTCGCAATCGAACGAATTGATTTGATATCTGCGCCGATTCGGTCAGCTTTTAATTTCGCAAAGCCAACGAAATGGTTTTATCGATTGAGAAAAAAAACGAAAAAAAAAAAAAGTTCAAAAATTAAAACAACGTATATGAATAACGCGTAGCAGTGATCGTAAATCTCATGTCCGAACGTTAAATAGAATGTAGGAGAAAAAAATAATTGTTTACCTTTAGGCAGCGTTTTAAAATTTATGTGCGTTGAAAATTTTTCCATAGAGCTAGTAGTCCTTTTTTGATCGAACGTTGGTGCGCGTAACGTCTTAGCACTAACTGTTACCCTGTACAGAGTATTGGGCACCAAACCTATAGACAGAACCCACGAACCAATATATACTCAAAAATATATTTAATTATTATTTTTAGATACAATTCAAAAAAAAAAATCATAATTAATTATTTTACTAATCATATACAATTTTGAACACGCGTGATTTTTCTTCTTCAAAAAAAAAATAAAAATAAAAAGTCCATAAACAAACACCGCGTTTTATTTCTAATACATAAGGACAATGTTTTATAATTAATGCTATTACGAACACAAAAAAATTGTATAACGTAAATTTTAACTCATAACCACGACAATGTTTAGGAGCATTATTGCACCTAACAACCGACCTTCGCGTGAGAATAAATATCTGGTTGACCACATTAAACAGTAAATACCCGTTTCAAACCCATATTTATTTATTTTTCTTTTAAATTATTATTCTTCACTCAACTGGTTTACAGGTGTTTTATACGTGTTATAGATTCATACGGTCAAAAAAAAAAAAAAAAAAAAAAAATTATTAAATAAAAAATAAGTACTAGTCAAGAACAATACGTATACTGTATAGGTATATGTTTTACAAACATCACGTCTTGTGCAATTTTACCATTGCAGTGTTGAAAAACTCAAAAACGATCGGATTCGTTCTAAATTTCGGGGGTTTATAACTACTCGGAACACATTTCTAAATAATAAAAATATATTATTAAAAATACCACTATATCGTTACACTTGGATTGTTATGTACCGCACTGATGACATTTAATTCTCGTCTAAAATAATATTGTACCGATGTCTTTTTTGTATTATTATAAAAATCTATGTATATAAACGAACACATGCCGTTATATTATGTACTCATCTACAATGACAATATATATGCATATACGGATATATTATGTGCATATTGACACAATTCTCGGAACGGTAATCATTACAAATTAAATCGATTGGAATACACGTAAAATGTATTATTTTTTTTTTTTTTATACGGTCTCGAGTTTAAATAAGTTTAACTATATATATATACACATGTATAGAAAACAGATGCATATTGTTTCGAGAATGTCTACGTACTGATCGAAAAAAAGAAGAAAACTGTTGGACTCACCTGTTATCGTGTGTTTGTATACACCCGGTTTGACAGTTCTGAGTTCGACGTTGTTCACGCATACCACGTGTTGAAAATTGCTATTGCTCGGCAACCACGATATGACGGCGGACGTGGACGTCACTTGGCTGGCCTTTACGTGCGACGGTCGCAACGGCAACTCCTTCTCCTTGCCTATGACCATTGTACAAGCCGCGTCTCTTGACGTCCTCCTGTTGGCCGTTACCGATCTCACGCTGATCCTGTGCGGCTGTAAAAAAAAAATAACACGCTCAATTATGCGCATAATTCACAACGAAAAAGTCGTAGTAAAATGAAAAAACCGAATAATCTATAAAAAAAAAAAAAAAAAAATAGGACGATTTCATTGTCCTTAGAAAATCTCTTTCCTTTTCTAGTATTTTCCGAATTTTAAACAATATCGTTCAGTTGCGTTTACCGTATTGCAGTACTATGGTCTAAGCAAGTAGTGTTTATTATATATCCAAATTTATGTGAGTTATTTAAGATAGCAGTAATACTTTCAACGACATGTGAACGCAGCTTTTCCAGTCTAAAATCGAATGAGAATAAATAGGTATGCTTCCACAGAGATTCGGAGATTATATTTTCTCTCTCTCTATATATATATATAAATATATTTATATCGTAGGGAAAAATCGTACAGATACGAGTATAATACAAAAATGACCGATCAAATTTTTTACAAATTCTGTCTTTAAAAAAGAAAAATAATATAAAATAATTTTCAGATTCTTAACGTTATAAATATATAAAGAGTTGAGTAAAAAAAAAAATTACAAAAAGGATGGCGATTGAATTTTTCGGTACGGAAGATGAAGACACGGGTTATAAGTAGTTCAGGACAATTTTAACACGTTGAAAACTGTACAGATCTAACTGCATCTATCACGATTACACACTGCACAATATTAATTTTGTACAAGAAACACGATAAAAAAATCAATTAACTAGATTCGTACAGAGTTCAGAAAAAAAATATATACATATATATATGTTTATAGATCGAGTAAAAAGCCAAGAAATCGTCCCCATTGTATTTACGTACAACAGATCAATAATTATTTCCAGCATAATACTCTAAAATCCTATTTGCTTCGTCTCCGGAACGTCGGTGTTTCGTTACAAATCTATAATCCATTTGATCCGCTTTACAAAATTATCTTTGAAAAAAGAAAAATGTGCCGAGTACACCTACGTACATATTATTACAATCGTATCGAAGTTTAGGTCAACTTTCATGTTTTCTGTCGTTATCGATTTGTTCGACTACGAAATGATTACCAAAATGGACGTGATCGTGTAAAAAAAAAAAAAAAAAAACCAATTGTGGAGACCAGGGCAAAACAACGCATTGATTTAATAATTCCCATATAAAATAATAATTAAATACGCGTGTTTTTTATACGTTTTACCTTGTTCGAGTCGACTCCTTCGACTAAAGCTCTGGTCCGTTCCGTGGCCTTGATGGTCGTCTTTAAACTGCCGTCCACGTACACGTGATACGACTCCGGCAGACAACCTTCTTCTTGTGACGGCGCGTTCCATCCGATCAGCACGCTTTTGTTCAACTGTCTTTCCAACGTCAGCTGCTTCGGTGCCGGTACTAGCAGCGAGAAGAACATGTCTAACAGTGACGATGACCCGGAAAAATAATTTCCCCCCCAAAAACAAGACGCTATTACTCTACGCTAGCTCTACATGCACTAGTCTAGAATATTCAGCCGCCACCATGTACGAATATCGGTTTTTTTCTTTTTTTCTTTTTTTTTTTTTAATCGTAAAACGACTATTATAACCCATATCGTTTCTTTGTTGATTTTGTACATTATTATAATATATCTATACTATTATCATTTAAAAAAAACTATTTTACCAAATTAATTATCGTTATTCCATCATTACAAAATATCTATTTGTCGTTTATTCGAATGAATTAAACTTTCAGTTTCGACGATAATTCGATCACAAATTATATTATACGTAGTATTATTATTATTAGCTTTCAATGTTTCAACACGACAATATTACCGATCGAGTAAAATATATCACTCACACACCGTGTCTAATGATCTATAAAGCTCTAATCGTATCTAGTACACCCTTCTTCCAAAATTCGAATAAAAATTATAAACATCGAAAATCATAAACTTCTAAAAAAAAAAAAAAAATTAAATTAAAAAAAAAAAATACGTATAATTTGTATTTTAATATTTCACACGTTCCTATAGCAAGCAATTTACACCTATGCCTAATAACGGACTCACGGCTATCGGAAGTTATGTAATTTTTATTTAAAAAAATATATATATAAATATACGAACAAATAAGAAGCTGAGCAACTGAATTCAATTTATAAATCATTCGAATAATCTCACCATCGTCGTCGACGTTGTCGTCTTCTTGTAATTCTTCTAACATATTATTGTACTCTTGTTGGGCCAGTCTTTTCATCTGTTCGTCTGTTTACAATTCAAACGAACAACATGTAAATAATCAATTTTTAACACGAATCATAATCATTCGTCTTCACCTGGGAGCATGTATTCGATGTTTTGAGGAACTGTAGTCGTTGCGCTATCATCACATTCTCTAAGTCTGACCACCATAGATTGATAGAAGTCTTCGAGATCTCTACCGTATAGCTGTTGAACATAATTTGAAGGCACTAATCCTCGTCTTCCATCCAATAGCTCGCCGTCGAAAAATCCGTCCTATAAAAAATATCGAACATCTGATATAATAATTCTTAATCTTTAATTTAAAAAAATATACGGTATATTTAACGATAATTGTTTAAATATATTTTCACCAAAAGTAGTTTGTATATTTGTCAAAAAATCAACGAAGCGTGCAATTTATAAACAAAATTAGCACATAGTTATAGAAGAAAAACACTATAAAAATTACATAATACACGACATATTTATAATATCATTAAAACGTACCTCATCTTTATTTCCCCACACTAAAATATAATCTCCGGCGGTAATTGGAAGCTCTTCTTCGAAATTTTCATTAGGTGAACAATAGAACGGATCGTATGTATACCTGTAATCAAAATATATAACACGTGTTAATCAATGCGTAACATAATAATATGTTGTTCATTTGTGCATACCTCGCGCAATAAACATAACACTGTCCTTTTCCAGGAATATCCAGCATGTCTGGCATTCGTCTTTCCCCAATACGTTTCGTTGAATCCATACTCAATCCTAATGCGTCATTTATTATGTTATTTTGATCTAAAATACAAAAAATACATTATCGTCATTTTAAATATATTAATTTGTCATTATCGTCTTCTTTTTCTTCACTTTTATCCCACTCGAGCAGAGTCAGCTATTCTTATATTTACTCTCCAAATCTTCCTAGCCATTAACTACATCATAACTACTCTACACACCTCAATGATGATCTCTAACTAATTTTTTCATTGGACTACCTCTGCGTCTCGTCTTTCTTCTGCAAACAGTTACCATACCTTCTAAACTAAAACATTATCCTTCCTCATATCAACATACCCCTCAGCCTATTCCTTCTCTCGCTTTTCCAACAAAAGGTATACGTTCCAGAGTATCTCTTATATATTCATTCCAAATTCGATTTAATCTGATAACGTTACGCATCCGTCCTAGCTATTTTATTTCCGCTACTAGTATTTTCTTTTTATTATTTTTATTCAACGCCCAACACTCAGTTACATACATCATCGTAGCCCTATCTACAGTTTTATAAACATTTTCCTGTTTATAAAATTTTCCATTGTTACTGTTCCAACGAACATTTACTTTCACCGTGAACTACTCCGTTTTATCACAAATATTTTTTTATATTGGTTCTCGCTTCATCATTATTAGCTTCACATACTCCAATGGAACTACGTCCTACTTTAAAAAAAAAACAATAATCTCTCTTGAAGCCCCGTCATCATATATTTCTTTTAAATCAATGAAAACCATTGTCAAATCCCAAATAATTAAAAAAAAAAAAATTTGTATTTTTTGAACCACTCACAGTCGATATCTTGTTGAGCGTTGATCATACTGGGAATTGCCGGCATAATCCGTCCTTTGGCCTGAAGTCTAGATTGTTGTCCGGTAGCCAATAAGACTGTTTCTAGTGCTGGAGTCGTACTAGTCAGTGGTCCTACGGTGGGTAATACTGATGTTCCAATGGTTAAGGGTTGATATGTCTGTGTAAGATGACCAGGGGCCATGCGATAAAGCTTGACATAGTAAACAACGCGGTATTACAACAAACCAAAATATTTACAATAAGATCCATAGGACATACCTCTGTATACGGATAATTCATATGTTGTTGTGGTGCAGAATTCAATGCGTAATTCGGCTCTTGTATCGAACTAGAAGCAGACGTGAGTATACCAGCAGTCGGCAAACCTAAAACGTACACAAATAAATAATAATGGAAATTATTACGGATTGACGAAATTATATATTGTATTTGACGAGTGTATTTCACAAGTATTAGATACGGGAAAAAAATAAATACTAAATAATTGTTCGACTAGCAAATAAATTGGCCGAGACACGAACAGGAACTATATAATATTAATGTTAAATCCACCGTTGACCAAACTCATGCATATAATATGTTACATATGATTTAACAAAAGATATTTTAATATACGTACACTATACAGTATAATATTCGAGGCACCGTTTAACCCGCTATAGTTTGGTCGGAAATATGCAGTGCGCACAATGTGGAAAAATTAATTCTATTACAACAGAAACGGAGCAAAGCACACGGACCACATTTGTTTTATAAAAAAAAAAAAAAATTTTTTTTTTTTTTAACGTGTTCATTAAAATGCGTATGTATACAACCTACGTATTATAATATCCATAATGCACGCGTGATGCAAATAATATGCCGTAAATAATACTTCGATCTAATAATTATGTATGTTAATGTGCTATATTATATATGAATATGATTATATATAATATTTCAGTCTAGAGAATTATAATAAAATAAATATATTGTACGAAAAAGCGTATGTGCTAGTGAAAAAAAAAATAAATCAAACTAAATAATATATAATATATATGTATGTATATTGAATAATTATATGTATTTCGACAAATCGCCTATTACGCGTAATGCGCATTATGTCTAGGTTATGTTTTTTTTTTTATCGACGAATAATTGATTTTGAATTAAATTTGAATAATAAAAAATAATCTAAAAAAAAAAACTACTCGCTTTGAACTATATCATTATAATAATTATAATGAATTCGTGTTTATTCTGTGTCCATGACTTACTGCGTTTTTTCAAGCACGACCGAAGCGGTGCCGTGTTTGAATCCGTTTTATCACTTTTTATTTTGACTTTATGCAGCGGTGCTGTTTGCCCAGGACCCCCGGCAACTGTTTTTTTTTTATTTATTTATATATTTTTTTTATATACATATATGCATTCAGGTTGTTCAATATATACATGTAAATCTTATGCGAAATTCAATTTTTTTTTTTTTTTTTTTTTTTGGAAATTCGAGTTTTAAAAAGTTTACAATAATTTATATATATTAAACATCCCGTCATTTTTATATTTACATATTATTATGTTATTTGGAAAAAAAAATGAAAATAAAACGAACATTATTCTTACCTATAGTGGACCTCGTCTTATCGAGCTCAGCTAAAACCCGATTGTCTTGATCAATTTTTGCCATTATGCGATCGATTTCCGACGGTAATGTCGACGCTCTGGCGGCAATACTTGCAGTTCTGTTAGTGTTAGTCGTGTCCAATACGTCTCCTATTTTTGTTTCAAACGCGATTATTATTATAATTGTTACTGATGATTTTTTTTTTTTTTATAAATTGCGAACAAATAACAATTATTATAATGTACCTGCAGATTGTAATCTGTGTTGTCTTAATTTATCGCTGGAATATATGTGTTCGAAAGACACTGGTAAAGAAGAATGATTTAAAGAATTTGATCCTGTAAAATAATAAAACGTCAATTATTTGCGTACGTTTACGAGTTGTAACGATTTCAATTAGTATATTCAATAATTATATTTCGTTTAAAAATGTTTTAAAACGCGTGTCGATTTACTTAGATCTCCGCTAGACGTAGAAGATTCTGCCGGTGAATTTAACGCCAAATCTGTAGACATGTACGACGTTCTTAATGTGGACTTTTTTAAATGTTCTAATTCTAACTGTAACTCTTCCTGTTTGACATTCTCCAGTTCCATCTTCTTTTCCAGCTCTCGAATCTTAGACTATAGAATTAAAATCCAAAATATGACACACGCGAATACAATTATTTTTTTTAAAAACCAAAAAAAACCCCTCCATTCTATTTACTTGTAATGATTCAATGTGTTCACACAGTCTAGTTTTCTCCGCGTAATTGATACTTGACGGTTTATTCTGCAATTCGCGCTGTTTATCCTGAAGCTGAACAACGCATTCCTTGTGCTCTTTTTCCAACGCTCTTTTCTTGTCCGACGCATCTTGCATAAGCTACGGTTTTAAAAGAAAGAAAAAAACCGAATGTATTAAAAATGACAATTTCTTTTCGTTCGTATTAAAATTAGACCGGACGCTTATAATAATAACAGCACTCACTTTAAGGATTTCATCGATTTCTTGGTCGGCATTTGCCCGGGCTGATACAGAGTTCAGCCCGGAACCCTTTTTCACCTAAAAAATTATTATAATAAAATTAAATAATACCAATTAACGTGGCTATATATTTCTATAACGAAAACGTCCATAACATAACATATGTTATCTATATTCCGCATAAATATTGACAGTACGAGAGGACAACAACAACACCTGTACACATTTTTCAACGGGTATACAATAAACTGTGATTTCAGGAATTTCAAGTAATTCTCGAGACAATAATGTTTAGACGAATTATAAATAAACCCTTATACTATTTGAGTATTTTAATAATTAATATTATTTGATCAGGATGGATAATTTTATATGTGACACGTAACTATAATAGGAATTACGGTAAATGTGTTATGGATATTGTGTGAATCGATTATACTATGTATGTGTGTGTGTGTGTGCAATGTTGTGTAAGTTTGTTTTGTATACAGACCTCTTGTAAGGTTTTTGGAGCCTGCAAGATATCGCATAAGCCACATAATAGTTTTGAGATTTTTAACAAATTATTCTAACCAAAGAAAGTCTTTCAAAAAAAAATGTCTTATAAAAATATGTTACGTGTGTATATTATGTATATGTTTAAGTTGCTCACATGTTGGAGTTGCAATACTTGTTTGTGTAGATCTGTATTTTGGATGGTTAGCTCGGTATTTTTTTCTAACACTCTGACTAGTTGATCCTCCTGTAACACAATAATATCGTCACATTTGAAAATAACGAAAACCGTTTTGACTTTTGATATGTTATGTAAATCGAGTTGATAATAATACTCTTGGGAACCTTACTAAAACTGGGTCACCAACTACTTTTCACAAACCGTATTTTATATTATCGTATTCTACAGGCTACGGTCGCAAACGATATTTCCATAAATACTACTACAAACATGTTTTTGTAACTGATATTTGCGTTTGAATTTCATCATTTTAAAACTTACGAAATTTTCTATAATTTTATAATATACTTGCATATAGTTCGAATAGTTAAAGAAATATTTTCAACCTTAAACTTAAAAAAAAAATCTATTTCTTAACCTTGTATTTACTCGTATATTTTTTTATTTGATCCTATACGCGTTTATACATGCATATATATATATATATATATATAATATTATTTTGTATATAATTTTAAAAGTGTATCACATTTTAAAGTGTTAAAAACCCAATATAAATATAACATTTAGCCTGAATTTGGTTCAGAAACTTTATTTTATTATTTTAAATAACATAACACGGTTATTCGTAACGAAAATTATTTTATTACATATTTCTCATATATTGAGCTCATAAAACTTCATTCAGAACAAACATAAACCTATATTATTTGTATATATATTTATATGTACATGGTATGCGTAAACGTACTTCATTTCGTCACATCTAACCTAACCCACATAGAAAACATATTTAAATTGTCGTCTATGCGTATAGCGCACTAGCTTAATTACCTGGTTTCGTTCATGAACAGTTTTTCCAGGTATGAAATGAGGTGTAAAATGATAATATTATCAAATATATCTGTCATACACAACGTTGCCTGCGTTAGATTGTTCTGTTTTAAATATGTTTCTTTAAAAACTTTCCTGTATACAACATAACAATCCCGTGCAACCTACTTTGCCCCAGTGTTCAGAATTGAACATATCCTATTTGCATAATCCATTTTAATCGAATTATATTAAGACCGTTTAAAAAATATTTAATTACTCATTGAGTTAATTATTATTATATTAACTATAGCTTTCGCCCGCGGCCTCGTTTGCGCTAAGTTTTAGCTACAAAGGTTTAAAAAATATGTTACACTAATAGTTAGTAAAAACATTATCTACAAAGCTTCATTGTAGACAATATTTTTTACTAATCAATTATATTTGGTGCCAAAACCATCAAGCTACTGGACGAGCTTACGCGTGTTCGAGCTACGTAGAATCGCCCATGTGAAAAACAGTATTCTCTCACGTCTATTCTCGCAAATTTGAGAGTCTGCCCTTGAGACTTGTTTACAATCATTGCGAAGTAAATACTTCGAGGGGAAACCGTAATCGTTTAAAGTCGAACAGAAAATCAAGGAATTCAAGGTACAAATACGGTTTCCTCTTGCGCGCACCCAGTTAAAATTGTAATTACGATACGTAGCCACAAATGAAATGGTCACCGGCCCGTTTACGAAACACGGCCGCCGTCGAGATTATTCGTTATGTACACTTATATATTATCTAATTTGTGGTTCACGTTATTTTTCCCGTACAACCAGGTTTTTTACAAATTTCAAACTCGTATTTAATCACTTTAGGGATAGAATTTTCAAAAATCCTTTCTTAGCAGATGTCTACGTCATAATACAGCTATCTGTACGCCAAATTTCAGCCCAATCCGTCCAATGGCTTGAGTTGAACATTGATATATGTTCAATCAATCAGTCACGTTTTACTTTTACACGCCATTTTAAAAGTTCAACTCCACTTCTGATAAAATCTCATAACACTCATTTCATCAACACGTGGTGTAAAAATCAATAGCGTGCAGAGTAAATATTATAGAGTAAATAATATTTCGATAGTGAAATTTAGGTGAGTGCGAAACGGGACAATGCTATTTCTCTATTGATTTCCCAATCAACAGTTACTCGTATATTATATACATATACGTGCACCGTACGTATGTCGACTATGTTATACATACGCAAGTTGTTCGGCGATCATCAATTTTAAACTCGGTCAGTTGCGATTCGCTTAACGCATTTATCATTACTGTACGCCTACACACAGATTTTTGAATCATTTTTCGCGTCCGGTGGTATTGGAATTTTTTTCGAATTTCAATAAAATAAACTAAATAAAAACGTAGGAATTACTGTAAAAAAAATCGAAATACGCATAAAAAATTCAATACACTGCTCTACATACTATTGCCTTAAGCCAGTGGTACAGATGCCCGGAGGTTTTTAAAGAATTAGGGCGAACGTTTATTTTTTTCCTATTCAACTCAATCGATTAATTATATACTTTTTAATTTCTGAAACAAATAAAAACCAAATCGAACATCAAACAAATAATTTTTTTTTTTAAACGCCATATTATATCAATTATTATTATTAAAAAAAATTACATCGCTAAAGTGCCGTCCCTCGTTTTCCGAAAGGCGTACTGTTCGAGTTTTTCTCGATAGTTGTCTATTTGACCGTACGGGCGATTCTGAGTGGGATGGCAACGACTTCATCATCGACTTGTGAAGTTCGGGGACAATGTTGACAGTAGCGTAACGGACCGTGTTTTTGAGAAACAAACGTTTTTGGATTTTAGTTGGGTTGGTATTGGATGCTGAAACTTGTTGATAGATAATTACAATTTTTTTTTTTTTTTACAAATCGTTATTTTAGTCTCCTAAAAGTATTATGTGCCGAACGTTTACAAACCGCGAATAACCGAATAAAAATTGGAGCGCAATTTCTACCAAGAAAAAAAAAATTGTCTACAGGAAAAAATAACACATCAATGTCCAAAATCAAAATCGATAGAGCTGTACCGCTCAATAAACAATGTACCCTGTTTGCTTCTTTAATTTTTTTTTGAATTCGTGACGCCGCTGACAATATTATGTCCGTTATCAGAATTAATAATCGTACGGTTTTTATACTATATATACGAGTATATGCGTATCATGTGGCGAGACAACGAGAAATTCGAAAAACCGTCTATTTCGTTAATGAGAATGCGCGATAGTTCGCTCGGGACTTTTATAATAATATGTGACACGTGCGACGCGCATACGAGCAGACCTCTCGACTCAGCCCCATTCTCGTTTTTTTTTTTTTTTTTACGTACGTACTACACACGTACTGGCTTTTTACATTTTAACGTCGAAGTGTATTTGCAGACGACATAAAAAAAAGCCTCCCTAACTCCGAGTACTCGGGACGCGAATCAATATGAAATTGTGACTAAAAAAATAACTTACATTATATAATATTATATATATTATATAACCACTATACACGTTTGTGTGTACAATTGAAATTATCGAAAATAATAGTACGAGTCGCGGGTAGTGATATAAAATTATATTTCAGAATAATAATACGATTCGAATACCGAACCTAAAAAAATTCGTGACAAAATACAGAATAAAATGAGTGTACGTTTATTGAAATATTACATTGAGTTTAATAAAAAAAAATATATATATATTATGACGCAAATCTATGTGTAAAACAAATTAATAATACCCATATTATATTTTAAATATATACATTATCTACAGTAGTATATAGTTTATCATGTATATTAGAGCTAGTAATATAAATGATTGATGTAAGTGTTTTCTGTTTTTTTTTTTAATTGAATCCCGAAATAAAAATAAAATTTTCTATTTATGTTTTATTAAATAAACAAAATATGTGTTAATCGTTTGAAATATAACACAACCCGCCGAGTCGAACTGTTTAATAATCGTATTTAATTATTATTCTGACAATATAACATTTTACAATGCACTATCATTCTTCGCACAGTTGATATTACTAAAATAACCTTTTTTTTTTTTTTTACATTCGCTATGAATACATTTACAAAATGCGTAATAAGTACTACAGTGTTATATATTATTGTTCGTTATAATTAACTACCAAAACAACCGCGGAACAAATAATTTTCAAAATATTTACAGCGCGAATGAATACTTTTATAAATACTTATTGTACATTTCATTTTCAACACGACTTTAAAAACGGATTGTTTATGTGCTAAATGATTACGAATGCCCTCGAAAGGTCCCAAAGAATTCAAAGCCTTTTGAAAACAAAGTTTAAATAGCTATTATCGTAGTTATTTCATTGGGATTAAAAAGAAAAATTAACGTTAATTTATGTATATAAAAATAAATGTTCTCTCGCGACAAGCGCGTATTGATCTATATAATGTTGTTACGAAAAAAAAAACTGCCGAACGGCTATAATGATGGAAAATTGTCAGATGACGTGAGATAATACGTCCGCAGTCTTTTGGCGCACAACATTCGTACCAATATATACTCTCGCGAACAAGCAAGTGGATAAGCCGGGATTAAGGTCAACCACGGAATAATAATATATACATACACTTATGTATCTTTTGATATGAGTACAGTAGTGACTTTATTATAAAATACGCGGTTAAGGTTTTATGTACGATAATATTAAAGAAACACAAAATGTTCTCATTACTCTGTGGGAGAATGTTTATGTATTACGAATCAGCAAATAGAAAAAGCGCGACTGTTACATTAATGATGATCGGGCCGGATATTCTCACTGGAAATTAAATGCGGGATTGTGGAAAGCCATTCGGGTCAAAGTATCTTAAGAGCTCGAGTGTCACGAGATTTGTCACTCAATGCAAAAATAAAACAGACTGCTAACGTGTTAAATCAGAAACGTTAATGCGAAAACATCGAGCAGGAAATGCGATTGTTGTATCGTAGAATTCTCTAAATACCCCGTGGGAAGATCGTGTTTCCGATTTAAAATACACTGGAAAGGACGCGTGAGAAAAAAAGAATTGCCGATAAAATCACGTAAATTAGAATGTCTGGGACACACGAGAAGTAGCTAAAGATACGGTTTATTACGATTCAAGGGAAAAGTTTGCAAGAAAAATCGGATATCTTGAAAATCCCCGCGTTTGGTTTAATGCAACGTCGAGTGAATTATCTCATACGTCGAATGACAAAAAAAAAAAACAAATATATATGTTATGATTTCTAAACGGATAGGTACTCCAAGAAAAAGTAGAAGGTGTTTCGACGATATGATTACTACCAATCCGCGTGTACAATCGAACAATAATAATAATTGAACGTCCCGCAAAATAACAATATAATTTAGTGTACAACTTTGATATTTCAACACGTAATACCGTCGTGATGGGCAATAATCATTTTAGTTTTACAGCCTACGTTAAGGAATACAACGAGTAGTAGAAATTTCACTTATCGATCATTTTAAACCTTAATCGTACAATATTGTACGCAAAAGAAAAAACACAATAGAGTTTAACATTTTAAAAATTTAGCAAAAAAAAAAATCTCCGTTACTCTTTTATACGGACGTCATTTTTCAAGAAACGATTTAAACCGTGGTAAACCCGTTCTGAATGGCCCGTTCGAATTGTTTTCCCGTATTCCGTATTTAGAGTACATACGAGTATATATTATAATATGTAATCCGCCGGGATGGTATTATATCGTGTTATAACCTCATATTATAATACATGTGATTTAATGCTAATTCCAGTGTGAACCAACGAATTCAACAGCGGACACCAAAATTTGTCCAAAGACAACTACGATAAAAGTGTTCATCATATTATACTGTCCGAAACTCGTAGAAAAACAGACTTTGGAGTCTATTGGAAATAATTCGGATCTTGCGCGTTGTCGATAACAATGTTCAATGTGAAATGTAATGTTATACAATATAACGTTTATCCGCCTAATGTATTACGCATTCAGTAGAAAACAAAATTTTACAAACACGTGTATTTAATATTGATTTGATCGTAATATCTGAAGGAAAGAAAAACCTATCTCAAATAATATTCATTATCGAATAATCGATCTTTTATTTTTTTTATTTTTTTGTTACTTAGGTAACTGTTATCATTTGTATATCATAAAACTTTTTTTTTCTCTTTACTCATTCGTTACGCTACATCATGCAAATACATTTTACGAATAAAATTTCGAACGACTTACACACGCATAATATTCGTGTGTACATTTTTTTCAAGTCAAACGGAAAATGTCGTTGAATATATGTAGTAATTTCTGTTTCTCGTACGACGTTTAAAGTGGCAAAACTAACAATTGCAGTTCGTAGAATATATATTTACTTTACATTCGCGCACGACTGGAGAGAAAGGTCGACTTTGTATTAAAACGCTACAAGGGTTTGCTCTTTAAATGTTAAATATGGCGCTCTTCAATCTCACTTTACATTTTTTTTCTTTTGAACCTTTGATACGCCATTTTCGAAGGAAAAAAATCGTCTTAAAATACGTCATCGACCCTCGACGTTCGGACCGCACACTTATAAAACCGGACTTTCGTCTAGAATAATCACTAATAATAACCAAAGCACGTTGAAAACTAATTTAATCGAACCATCACCGTCGAATACTTGAAATGAGTGTTTTCGGTCCGCTATTGCATTTCGTGTTCGAGTCATTCAAGCACACGACGGTCCATCATTTAACGATGTGACAACGACCAAACGGCGAAAATATAATAACAATAATTAATTTGTACGGAATGCGGCAAAAGAAAACTCTCTGGTTTCGCGAGATGGTAGTTTGGCTGTAGGTACATTTAGTAGTATTTTATATGGACAGAAAGCTTTATCCATGCAACTGTTATAATCATGGCTTGGTCAATCTGGTCTCGTTGTCTGGGAGTTCCGCATTCGGTTCGCGCTCGGTCAACGTGATCCCGTTCTTCAAAGCAATTACTCCCGAACAATCTCCGCAGTGTGTTCTGCACCGTGGAAATACGTTGAAACGGCTTATCCGATCGCTATTCTTCTGCAGAGGTTATCTCAAAGCCCGAGTGTGCACCAACATCCAGTGGCGAAATTAAAAAAGTGAAACAGTGTACAAACTAATAACCCCCACCCTCACCGCAGATATTAGTTTTAAAATAATGTTTTTTTCCCCTGTAAACGATTTTTCGTGTAAAAAAAGTACTCCGATTTTTACAAGTATACCCATTTTCCGGTAGTAGCAAAATGTTCTACAGATACAACTTTAAGAAAACCAAAACAACAATTTTGTCAAAACTCCGTGCACAAAATTGAGAATAACTAGAAAAGTAGACGGAGAAAAG
The DNA here is from genome assembly GCA_032441825.1 of Chaetogeoica ovagalla. NCBI lineage: Eukaryota > Metazoa > Arthropoda > Insecta > Hemiptera > Aphididae > Chaetogeoica > Chaetogeoica ovagalla. The sequence goes on along the minus strand of CM063732.1, from coordinate 3,248,866 downwards.
AAACAAAATCGGGAAATTTATTTGACTGCAGTGTTTTTCATCATCAAACTAGGAATTTTTTTTTTTTTTTTTTTTTGCTACACAGCCTTAGGATCCACTCAAGTAAAGTCCAGGAGCAATTGCTTCTTAACTTCCGAACTTCAGAAGTCAATGACGAAGTCGTTGCCATCCCACTCAGAATCACCCGTACGGTGTCGGATGGATGACTATCGAGAAAGGCTCGAACAGTGCCTTTCAGAAAACGAGGGATATAATTTTTTTTTAATAATAATAATAATTAATAGCGTTTTGAATTAAAATCACTTTTTCGACATTCGACTTGGTTTGGTTTTTATTAGTTTCAGAAATTAAAGAATTTGTATATATATAAACAATGGAAACTGGTAATAAAAACTTACCAGTGCGAATGCCGTTGACGCGTCGTCGTCAGACAAATCGCTGTTTACACGGGTCGTAGTAGTAGTAGTAGTAGTATTAGTATTACTGTGTTCGCAATTTTGGCCGCACTGATGATGATCGGCATCCTAAAAATAAGAAAAAAAAATTAAATGTTTTGAGCTTAATCGTTTTTAATTCGGTCGCTAATGGTCGTTAAATAGCGCGTTTAATTATAATTATAAATTTTTATTTTTTTTTTTTTTATACAGCTTATACAAAAGAAGTGTATATTGCGGCGATGTTAAGACAAATAAAAATATAGAGAGAAGAAAATTCTATGTAGGTCAAGCTGAAAATATAATTTTTCAAGCGCCGTCATCGTCGTCGTCGCCGCCGCTCCGAGCGTATTCAGAAATATTGTTTCGCGAGAAATATTGTTTAAACGATCGTAGGAAAACGGGGATTTTTTTTTTTTTTAATCATAATATAATTATTATCATCGTGTGGAAACTTATCCGGATAAATTTACGAAAATGAATAGGAAAAAAAAATTTTCTTTTTGTTTTTCATCTTTTGTCGTCATCTAGAAACGATTCGTCCCAAGTAGTATCGTCTGAGATAAATTTAAGTTCTTTTTTTTCTCAATAAATTTATGTGTAGATAACACATACGTTTGTTTTTTTTTATTCTTCACCGAAATATTCGTTGGGATTTCGGTTTAATAAATAATTATTTTATCGTTCATTAGACCAATACGATGTACTCTTTATTTATTTATCTATTTTTTTTTTTTCGTAATATACTGAAAATTATTATTATTATTAATTTCTAACCAAACCGTTTTGCCGAGATAACATGATATTACACATTATTGATTCGCAGGGTGCCATAAGACGTACACGTTCGTTGTGCACACGCACGCACAACACATGCTCGCAGTATACCCACGCGTATATTATGTTGTCCGACCCATTTATTATTATTTTTTTTCCCCACCGACAAAACGCACGCTGCGTTTTGTCGTCTGCCAATTGGAGAACGACAAAAATCGAACGAAACCGATAGAAACCGCCGCGTACTCTTATATATATATATATGTGCCGGAGCTTATTAATAAAATATAGTCTTTATTGCGAAAAACAAATGACAATAATCCAATTCGAATTAATGGTCTTTAACGCGTTGGTATTCGCGTAGAGAGAGAGAGAGAGAGTACGATGATAAACGTTCCGAGGAAATTTCAGTTGCCCGATTAATAATAACTCGGTCGCAATAAAAACGTTTGTAATATCATGCTCAATAACGAGTAGTATATTATTCGTAAAGACGAAGAGCAAAACTCTTTGACAAATCTCGATTGAAAAAAAAAAAAATTCTAAAAATTACACGTGTTAAATTGTAGTATATAACGTTTGGTGACGTATTTCTTAACGAGACGTACTTCCCCACGAATAGTTGTTTAACACGCGCGTTCGAGATTAGAAAAAATGTATAACGACAAAACGCGGATACGAGAAATGTAACGACATAAGTTATATAGAGTTTTAGTAATGTTTTGAAGTCAACGTACAACTTGAATAAAAAAAAAAAAAAACGTGAATATTGTATTTGAATGATTAGGATAAACGTTGTAACACTAGAGGACGCATAATCTATGCGAATTCGGTTAACCTATCGAGCAATTATAATATAATCGATATTATAATAATTTAATTTCGTCAGTTTATTTGCGGATCAACACATCGATCGCGTGTGTGTAATGGAAGCAACTTGAGAATAAAATAAGCACTTGTTTCCAAAGCGTATTTGGTGAATCAATTTTGAAATTTCAACGACGATCGATATAATTATTGCGTAATTTAAATTTGTTTAAACAAAAAAAAATAAATATATTATATATTAAGCGATTTAAATCTTTTTTTTCCCCCCCGAAGAGTCGTTTACTACAAAATATACGTAAACATATTTACGACTTTCATGTCCTAGTTTGGGAGTGTATAATTGTCCTGCGTTTTTAGTTTTTTCAACGAAAGACAATTTAGTTATAATACGCAATATTACTCATAATATATTATTACTAATAATACTCAATGAGTCCATTAGTGATTATTTTGAGAAGAATTTTTTTCAATTAACCGAATTCGTTGGAATACAACAATTGTGCCTGTCGTATGTATATAATGTAGTCTCAAACGAATTCGAATAACTCGTTTATAATATTTTAGAAAGTACCAAAATTACGACGTAATTATAACTTTTTTTTACCTATGAAAAAAATTACGACGCGTTATTAATTATCCGTGCGAATTTAAAAAAAAAAAAGCAAAACTTAAATAATAACGTGAAGTTCGACAACTGCAAAACTTCGAAAAAAGGATTTATTACGTATAATTTTTTATTTTTATGTCAGGTCATCGATAATAATTATTACATACTGAAACGTATAACTAGTACAATACTTCGTTTTAATTCGGTTAAGTTATAACCGTCAAAAAATAAACCGTAATAAATTAATTTATTAACTAATTAGTAAACTTTTAAAAAAAAAAAAAACGTATAAGGCCGGAGTCGTTAAGCATTAATGGAAGAGGAAATCAGTTACAATATATAAGAAGAAAACGAGAAATCAATAAAACAATCTGCGATAATATCACGAAGCGTTAATATTAAAAAGCACTTAATTATTATTTTAGTGTAAATATTATGTTAGTTTTACATGGACTCGAGTCTCGAATAGGTTCCGAAGTGGAAGAAAACAGTAAAACTTTACTAAATACATACCGATTTAACGAATACCGAATTTTAAAAAAATATACGGAAATTATCAATAAAAAATAAAATTCAAACGTAACGAAAAAGCAAGGAAAATAACATGAAGGAAACTACATTTCCTTAACAAAGCACCGTATAAATCAAAACTCAATTTCAAATCGTCATCCGATAAAATAATTTAAAAACAATTATTAAACCTCCGCGTATACAGCGATTTAAATGGGCAGACAAATAAAACAGTATTCCCATGACTTCGTTTTGAATAATACAACCAAAAAACTGCTGATTCAATTCCGTACGTTTAATTACGAAAACTGTAATTAATTTTTCTGTTTTTCGTTGTAAACAAATAGGTTTTCAATATATATTTTGCGAGAATTTCGCGAATTCCAAAATTTAAGTGTGCGTCGTAGACTCCGGTTTCAAGTGGTGCTATTATTATTTTTATTTTTTTAACCCTCACAAAAATATAAATAAAAGTAAAATGAACGCACGGAACATAGGTAAGTATAGAAATAGAATATATTATTAAAACTCATACACGGTACAAACATTATGTGAAATATTACAATTATTTATGGTATTAATCTCCTACTATTAGAAATCTTGAACTATTCAAATACTTCATCAATAATAATATACAGGGGATAAACATCATAGAGTGACAACTGATTGACTGATAGTTTATCGTCCGGAGATAACGTGACAGCAAACCAATTTTTATGATAAAATTGACAAAAAAAAAAAAAATTCTGATTTTCCGAAAAAATTAGTTATTAACTTTTTTTACTTGAGTACTTAAGTACGGTAAGGTTTTATGTATTCAAGTTCGTTGTATTAAAAATAATTCAATTACAATTTACACACTGTTAAATGTTATGATATTTGATGTATAATGATAAAAAAAAGGGGACCTCGCGCAGTTATTATCAAATAATTTTCAAATACGCATTTTTAACACTTATTTATTCGTCACTTGTGAGTTTTAAAGGGAAACTTTTACTTCTCAAAAAAACAAAAAAAAATACTTATATAAATTGCTTTAACAATAGTTGTTCAAATATATATACACATATAATACAATTAAAACATATTAATTAGGATTAAGAATTCATAATTTGTGCAAAAATATTACGCAGATTATATTCTAAACTACGGAACTTTATTAAATGTATATTACGTAAGTTTTTAGGGTGGTAAATAATAAATGAGTTGCCGTTATTACACTTTTATGTTAAATAAGAATCCATAATTATTACGCCGCGAAGAAAATTATGCGTATACGCTCTTACATTACTATAGCGTCATATTAATCGTCGTGGAGTCGAATTACTCTTCGACTGTTCGAAATCCCGTAAGTTTTTCTCGTAATACATAATATTTCAATCGATTATTCGTATTAATTAAATCGCTCGTTTTAAACATAAAACAAAATATATTAACCAATCAAATATTGAATGCGTACATTTTATGCGCAAAAAATATGTACTACGAATAATTTTGTCAATCCTACAATCCTACCAAAACAAAACAAAAAAAAAAAACAATATTATAAAATATCGAGACATTTGTCAATAACAATTATTATTTATCGTAAATTATAACATATATACGTCTTGTATAGTTAGTCAGTATACACACCAACATCGTTTAATAATAACATTAACCTTAAATTCAAAATTCCGTAATAGAGTAAAAAAAAAAAAAAATATATATATATAATTATTTACCTTTTTCTTAAATTTAACATATTTTATACTATATAAAACAAAAAACCGTTCAGGTCGTTTTTTTTTTTTTTTGTTTAAATGTACTATTGATGTACATCAAACGAGTTTAAAATCAGCATTATTCCACATTATATAAATCACTCATTTTAATTATACATACGCCCGTACGATTGTTATAAAAACGTTTTACCGCCGAATATTAAACAAAATCCACTGACCACGATACGAAATGTAACTACCGTTACATATACACGTTTTTTTGTTCACCGAATAAAATATTTCGGATTTAATGAAACCTATAGATAGTCTATTATTATAGTTTATTAAAAAACGTAAACGGGCAAATGGTTCCTATTACGATTTATCAATATAGAAGAATCGATTGAGACCTAATCCTCTTTGACGTTTAAGGGCTATAATATAATACAGTTACGCCAATGTGGATTATGCGTTTCAGGCGTAATACCTCTCGTCTTTATAAACGAGGTGAAGGCGTTTTTCTCTCCGACCGTCGGTATCTTTCGTACAATAATATATTCTAAATGCGGGTGAAAACAAAACGAAAATATCTATCGAATAGATATTTTATTTCATATTGCAATATGAAATAATCACAAAGAAAATTTCCAGATAGAACCGACGGCACTCAAATCAATGGTCAAGACAGGTTGGAAAACGAATAACTAAACAAAAAAAATCAAATACGCGTGTCTGAAGTGAAGAAAAACAGAAAAAGAAAATAATTTTACCGAACGTACCTACAAAATATTGTAATGTTTTTTCATTGATTCACGTGAAACTGCTTGTTGGCAGTTATACCGTGTGAGTAGAAAAATACATTAAAAATTCAGTTTCTCTTTATATATATATATCATATTGTATATGTGTATGTGTAGAATCACTAACCTCAAACACAGCGTTAACGTATCGCTTAGAGCAGTGGTCTTCAAACCGTTATGCCGCGAACGTTTAAATTTTTTTTCTCTGATAATGAAATCCTTTAAATATATTAATTTGCAACTCGGTTGGTTTAATACTCGTCGAATAAAAGGGAATATTCGTTCGTTTAAAACCTAACCGAACGTTATAACTTATGAAATTCAACGAGACGATCTCAGTTCTGGATAAACGTTTCAGCAAAATGTCCAAAACCATCTATAAAAAAAAAAGCACAGCAGCGCCAACTATATTCTTTTATAATATCTTCTATCATGCCTCTGCAGTGATCAAATATATTTTCAGCTTGCCAAGCTTGCTTTTAAAAAAAAAAAAAAAACGAAAGATAACGACGTTATCGTTCTATACAATATATTACCAAATAAAATATAAACGTATTAATAAATACACATAAATGAATTTGACTTAAACTTGGTTTGTTATAATTTTTAATCTGTTGTTTTGCACGACCGCTCTGACAGCCTATTTTCAAAATAAGTAATAACTTTGTTATTAATATTTTTTTTAATGTTTAATCACGAAATAAAACATTTTTAAATCGTTTGTTGAATAAAAAAAAAATTTAAAAATCGATCAAATAAAATGAAATCTTTTTTTCTCACTAAAAACAATTGTAATATATATTGAATGAAATCGTAATGAAAGTAAAAAGAAAATTCTATTAATTATAATTTTTACTAAACGCTTAAAAACGTCTATTTTCTGCTTCGATGTATGCAGAATCGTGCACAATACTCGTAAAATCTAGTGTTTTGACTACTTCGCTTTCTCGTTCACTATCATACTTTATACCATTCTATAGTATGGATATACACATAATTCAGTTAGATGCAGCAATATAATATATTAGAACGGTAAATACACATTTTTTGATCATCGAAGAAGTTTCCGCTACAGTTTGTAACGATTACACAGCGGAAAATTAATACAGGCCTTGTTCAATGTTGGGATAACTTTTTATTGCATTTAACTTTCGATTACCATCACGTACGGTACATCGACAAGCAAAAATGTGTCTGCACTTTATGTTTAAAAACTACTGCAGTGTTCAAAGGTACATTCAAAGGCTAGCGGGTGTGCCCGTGATAACTTTATTGAAAATAAGGGACTGTTTTGTAGAACGTACGAGAATGTTGAAAACCACTGGTGTAAAGGGTCGCGCCTATACGGTGGGGCACGGAAGGGACACGTTTTACGTTATTGCCCGTGATAAACCATCACGTTTGTTCGCGCGCAATCAACGCCATAGCTGGTGGTTATTGCTGCAGTCGACGCCTAACTCCCCCACGTTCTGCAATCGTGCGCGTAAGACGATATACGCAGTCCCCAGAGTACTATTATTATTTCGCACACGAAATATATAATATATATAAGAAAAAAATGTTTATCAATTTTAAACGTTCGTGTCGAGTTAAACGACAGAGTTATACTAGCGCGCGTGTACCGCATTGCATAATATTATAAGATGCTGTGTGGATGGGCCGAGTGTACGCATTTTAATCGTTTCACGCAAATAATAAAGTATATAAACGTTTTGAGAAAATCCAAAAAAAAAACCCGCCCTTTTTTTTTTTGATTTTCATACGCCTAAAACCCTGTGTATAATAAATTCATCGTTACGTGAGACACTTAAACCGCTATTTTGATTTAATATGAATCGTGTTTGGAAAGAAAAAAAACTCTTTAAATTTTATCGGGACATTTTTTTTTTTTTGCATAAGAGAAGATTGAAAACCCATTATATATATATATATTTAAGCTTTTTAATATAGTCAAGTGCAGTGGCGGACTGACTCGGGATGCTAAAGTGCGATCGCAGTCTGGGTTACGGTCATACAATACGCGTGTTATATAAAATTAAAAAAAAAAAAAAATACAAAATATATTTTATATCGAATAACGATGGACGTGACGGGACGTGCGATCGAAATATTATGGATAAAATTGCTGAAAATTCATTTACTTTTGTAAAACTGTTTATTTTGCAAGACTAAAACACTAATATTGTTTCAAGTAAAAATATTGTACTTATTTAATAGTGTTGATCGTATTCCAATTTTCGTTATATTCTACCGTTAATAAACAATAATTTATAAAAGTTTCAGCGTCAGTTTTCGATACTCAAATAAACTTGTATAAAAAACTTTACCGCTTCCCCGAATACAACGATGTACGCGAACCGTTCTTCAAAATCAAATTTTACATATATATATATATTTTTTTTTTTTAATTTCAAGTGGGCAAGTGGACAAAGCAGAAATGTTCGAGACGATCTATGTCGCGTTACCGCTGATTAGAGTGATTACATATTTATAACGTATACAATGGCCATGCGAAGGCATCCGCACCAATTCGCCACTGCAGGTCAGGTGACGAGAAACGAGATTCGGCTCGGTGGTACTGTTCCGTTGTACAAAGAGTGGTCGACGTGGAGAGTTACGGGAAGGCATCGCACTTATTTTAGTCACACCGTATTCCATCGCTCGGCCCGCTTATTCCGTTCGAAATCACTCACCCTCTCGGATTTTTAAAAATCTATTTTACATATACTCGTACATATAATTCGTAGTTATAACGTTGCCCGAATTTCTTTTAAAAAAAATATCTTCGAATCGTTTTTCTTCTCTTTGTAAGAACTATTTCGTTTTCTAAAATTCTAACGTTCGGTACGTTTAAACGTCACTTAAACACGATGATAAAAAAAAAATATATATATACATATATATATAGTTCGCCATCGAGATCGATACAGGGCCGTTTTATTAAAAAAAAAAAAGACGGTATTATTTTTTTTCCAACAACGTCTGCCGACTTTGACTTTCGAAACTCGGAACGACGAGACACTGCATCCATCCCCCCTTCTCCAACCCCCTCCCTCCCGCAACGCACACTTCTTTTGACGGACAGGCGAAACCCGTTAGCGAAAAGTAAAAGACGAAAAAGGATGAAAAAAAACGTGACGTGACCGAACAACTCCCGTCTCGCACGGAAATATTCGGGTGTATCGCCAAAAATCGTTTCAAAAAAAAAAAAACAGAGAGGGATTTCTCGCGACGCGACCGCGTTAGTGCTCTACACACAACACCGCGGGTAGCGTACGGCTGCTGCTGCTGCTGCACTACGGTGTACGCGGCGGTGTAGTTTGTGACGGGGAACCCGCGGCCCGACAGCAATCGATAGCGTGCCCGTGGTGGCACACGCGGACCCACGCGAGTGGATACAACACCACCTAACCGCCTCTATTCCCGTTCGCGTGTTTCTCGCGATCGGAAATCGAGTGGCGTACACAAAACAAATTTTGTAAAGAGAAATAAAAAAAAAAAAAATCGAAAACACAAAACGAAAACCGTGCGAATTCCATCGAGCAGTGTTAGCGAATCGAATAAAATGAACTTACACTGGCCGCCGCGGCGTTGTTGTGACGATTGTCGCGCAGGACGGGCGGCGCGACCTGCGTCCGCCGTTCGTGGTGGTGGTCGATCGGATATTATTGTAAAATATCGCGCGCGCACTGCTCTGCCGTAGTACCCGTGTGTTCGATTGGAAAAACGTGAAAACCGGAGAAATCGATTTGCGAACGGAAATTTAACGACGCGCTCGTCTCGAAAATGCGCGGCGACTACCACGGTGTCTGTGTGTGTGTGTGTGTAAAAAAAAATTATTTTTTTTAATTTGAGGAAGAAAAATAATTCGAAATAATAATAATATATATATAGAAAAAATAAATAAAATCAGCGTATTACACGATTATGCGGAACGGCGCGCGCGGCTTGTTGCTCCGTGGCGAGCTTTATACTGACGACACTGGGCTCCGAGAGACTTTTCAGGGAAACACCTAACCGCTGTCATTGGCCGGTGCCACGGGCGGCGGCAGGGCCCGTACGCATGATAATGTGGCGGCGCGCGCGGTGAAAACCGTGTGCGTGTGTGTGTGTGTGTGTGTGGTACGGTTTTTCGCGGCGCGCGCGATTCCGGCCCCGGTGCAACACTGGCAGGGCGGGGACGAAATCGATTTTCCGGCGACGACGACGTTCCGTTTCGCCGACATCGCCGTCGTCGTCCGCCTCCTCCTCTTCTTCTTCTTCTTCTTTCCAATCGTGTCCCCAACGACGCGCGCACAGATAGCGTTACGGATACGCGTTCTCTTGAACGTCGACACTTATCGCGCGAGCGGACATCAGGAATTTTCAAAGGTGGTGGAGTAGATTTTCAATATTCGAGTAATGACGTAAGGGACATCTGCCGTTTTTTTTTTTTTTTTTTTTTTACATAAAAAATGTGATTTTTTTCCACAAAACAGAAGTTTTTTTAGAAAAAAAAACCGTTAAAAAGCTTATTAAAAAAGGAATTTTTCGTGAAACCTTGCGCACGCCTTAAAATAACAACAAGAACAAAAAATCGTTAAAAGTAAACATTTTTGTTAAATGTTGAAATGTTTGAATTTTTATATTTTATGATTCCGCTTATTCTCGTAGAAATAATATACTGGAACATTGTACGGTATTGAATTTCTTCGAGAGAATTTAATTATATTTTTAACGGGAATTTTCAAATTTACTGTACAACCAATACAGTTCGAGGAGAAATGAAAATAACACTAAAACCTAAATTTCTATCCAATACTTGAAAATCATGGATAATAAGAACTTATTTGTTACATTTTGTACATTTTTTACCAATCACCCTGTATATAAAATAGTGCCGAAAAAAATTTAGCCTGAAACAATAAATGATATAGCTCCCTGCGTGATTAAATATCAGTTATAATCTTACAAACGGCAGAGAAACGGCCGTTTAAAATTTTATTTTTTTTTGACGGAGGTTCAAACTCGATCGACCCCTCCCTCCCCCAAATAAATACGCCACGGCAACATCAACTCCCTCGCTTGTATATTTTACTATCGTCACAACGCAATCCAATTTAGTTGTTATCATACCTGAAAATTCACCATTCAAATGAAACGAGTAGAAAACATCTTGTTTTTTTTTTTCCAAAACGTCCGGTGTCGTATTTACAGAGAAAGAAGTTTCGAATGGTTAAACCCCGCCGTCAGGACCAAAAAAATCATTTTGAAATATTTACAAAATATGGTGTGGAAATATCGCGGTTCACGGACGTGGCTACTTTGACAAGTGTTAAAAGTAAATTAAAAGTTAATTAAATAGTAAAAATGTAAAATAAACGAATGTAACGTGTTAACGAACGTACAACGAGGAAAGATGAATCACTACGTTAATTTTAATTCGCAGAAATACGCGAAATAATAATATTATTCATAAGTATAGCGTACGATTCATCGCTCGATCAGCGTCAAACTAAACATCCGCGTAAACGACGCTACCGACATAGCGCGCCCCAGTCGACCGCGATAAAACAGGAAACGAAGGTAGTTACCAGATGGCGCTACGACACATCATACCCCTCTATGTAGCAGCAAGACGCATATAAATAGCGGTCCGAAACCGGCGAATCACTCAGTATAGCCGCTGCGGACATACGCGAACAACCTTGTTCGCCTCAGACCGCAGCAAAAACACCGAAACACCGTGTGTGTGTGTGTGTGTCAAACATATACACACGGTCATAGGCGTGTCTACGGGGGTGGCAGAGTGGGCACCGGCTTCCCCGGTGCCTTAATTCTTGGGCTCTTGGCTTATAATCTACGGTGGTTGAAACTATACGTTTTAAACAGCTATCAGTTTTTTTTTAATATTTTATTCACGATAATAGATATAATCGTGATACACAGGTATCTATACTATACAGCAGTATAAACAAGGGGGGTTTGGGAGGTCACCTGACCCACAGTTTTTTTTCTCGTCAAAATGTGGCCTCTCAAAATGTCAAATTACATAACATATTTTTATTTGAAAAAAATATGTAGAATACCATAACAATCAATAACAAAATAATATTAAATAATAATAATGTATAAAATATAATCTCTTCTTAAAATCTAAAATACTCAAAATTATTTAAATATTCCAGGTAAATTTTTTAATTTAAAATACATTTTAATATACAAATAAAAATAACAATTAATTAATAATACCTAAATATTGTAAGTAAGTTTTAAATTTTACTTAAAAAACAGTTTAAATAGTTATAACTTTTATTGAATGTTGGTATGAAAATGTGATAAAAATAAGGTAAAATTGCGAGCAACTATAATAGGTATATATGTAGTTGGATGTAGCTTCTACACAGTGGCTTCTCGTAGGTGAGGCAGACTCACAGTATGTACTAAAATCCTGAGTACGCCACTGAGTATAGATATCTGTGTCGTGATAACTAGTTTCAAAATGTTCATTATCAATATATTAAACATATCACAGATAACATAAAATCTGTGAAAATTTACATATTTATATAATTTGTGTAATAACTGTTTTATAAGATGTGTAGAGAAGTCTTATGCATAGTTGATAAAATATTTATGAAAAATAACTAAGTAGCACATTAGTCGATTGTCCTTATTTATTAGTTGTAATAGCATAGGAAACCAATTTTAAGATGAAGATAATCTTTAATTTTGCGTGGTGAAAAAATTCCAGGTGCTATACAATTGCCATACAAAAAAAAAAAAGTCACAAGTATAGGTATAGGATATAGATCGCTGTAGTAAGTAAAAAATTTTAATTTTATAAAACTGGCTTCTCCAGCCATGGAGGTCTGGATATGCATATGCACACGGTGTTTTTGCTGCGGTCAGAAGCTAACAACGTTGTTCGCGTTTACCCGCCATGAGGCGCAGCGCGTTGTGTGTATGTGTGTCAGGGGCGTATACAAAGAGGGCGATGGCCCCCCCCCTAGATACTTGTGTATGTACCTATATCTACTGACAACTGAAATCAATCGAGCTAAAACTAAAATGTAATAAAACATTTTTTTATTTAAAACTTATTATTTTCATATAATTTTTCGATAATTCTAAGTTGGCAACAGATTCGACGGGCCGTTTTTCTACTCGCCCCTCCCCCCTAGGGGATGAAGTAAATACGCCCCTGGTGTGTGTGTGTGTGTGTTCACGTTGACCACCGCGACTACACTGTACAATCCAATGGTTTCGGACTGCTATTTACAAAGCAACTACTTTCTTTTCCTTTTTCTACATCTGCATTTCGTCTTAATAGGTTCTCAAATAATTCTTTTTTGTTATTATTCTTCGATGTGGATATGTCGTTGACAGAGGAAGTTGATTCCATTTTCACCCCTCCCTGTAAACATCATGTATAATCGCCACTGCTCTGAACTGAACATAGTACTCAAACATGTCGTCTGAACCGTTTAATGTCGGTGCGATCACACGTTTTCAGCTCGGTTCAGTGTCGGAAGCTCTGACTTAGAACTATAAAATATTTATTTTTTTTAAATATTGAGTTAAAATTTGAACCGAAACGCTCAAATTAAACTTCACCGCATCTCAATTAACAATTCATAAACCGTGTATAAACTGTTAAACTGTCATGATTATTAATAAACTGACATTGAACGGCAAAAATGTTACCCGGATTAATGTATATGCGGGTTGTAAACGTAGTTTTTTCTCTCCCCTTTCGTTCCTTTTTCGATTGATACGAATATATTAAATGGGAACCAAGAACTTTAAGACACACGCAACAACGGAATCGAGTCGTTATAACACCGCACATTTCCGTAGATACTTTACCGATCGTCGATACTCGTATAGCGTAATACGACTGCGGTTAAGTCGAACAAAACAATATTTTGTTTTGTTTTTTACGTGTAGTAAAAAGAAGTTAATTTTACCTATACATTATGTTTTTGTCAAAACGCGGCAGTCCGTTTTTTTTTTTGATAAATGTTTACATATTTACTTTTAAGCATAAAAAACACTTGTTTCACATTGACGCAGCCATATTTCGAGTTAATGCATAATCTACACGAGTACCTCCTATTCGTTTTCTACATTATAATACGCGCATGTTACCTACTGCGTGTAACAATATTATACACAGAAAACCGAGAACAATTGTCACGCGACGGAACACACTTCTTATGCGTTGTGAATAAACGAATGGTTAAATCTTAACAAACCGTTTATAGGTGAAATAACTCAATGAAAGAAACAAGTAATACATACATAGTATATGTACATTTAATATAATTAATCGTCACGCATTCAATCACGAGAATTATTGGTCTATGGTGACTGAAATAAGACATATAGGTACACGTGTTTGCGACTGTATTTTGTGTTAATATATATATCTCGAGAAAAACGGCATCAATTAAGTCGTTATATCGATATAAGAAAAAAAAAAAAAAAAACATCAAAATTATCTCGCATTTATGATGTTTTATACGATAAAACGATTCGTCGTTATCGCGCACGAACAATAAAAATCGTACGAATGCGATAATTATCGTACGTCTGGCCACATTGCCTATCTAGGAGACAGTGAGAATAGTAAAAAGAGAGAGAGAGAGAGGAGAATGCGCGCACATGCTGCAGCACTCTCCTCTCCTTCATTGCAACAGTGAACGGTGTGTATACGTTACGCTTTTCCGCCGTTTGGTGCCCTCCGCAACCTCCGTAAAAAAGCATCGCTTTACAAAAAATTAATAATAGAAAAACCTCAACGGCCACAACGTTTTGCACCCGTATAAACGCTACACCGCGAAGACGACATTTCTCTGGAACCGGTTTCGCCGTTCCGGAAGGGGAAAGAGGAGAGAACGTTTTTAAGCCGTTCCTGTAACTGCATCGTTCCGTTCGAGTTCAATTCGGTCTCGCGTACAGCGAAATGTCGTTGGTGGTTGGTTGCGTATTATATTTTAACGAACGGCCTCCGGTCGACACCGGACGCGTTTCGATAACGGTGTTAAAAACCACCGCAGCCGCCGCCGCCGCAGTGTCTGTCGTCGACTGTAATAATAATGGCGCGACCGACGTGTATATTTATGCGTCATTCTGTCGAGAGAGAGAGAGAGAGAGAGAGTGAGTGAGAGAGAATGAGAGAACAACGCAAGCGCCCCGGCGACGCGCCATCGTTTCTGCCGGCGAACGCGCGACCGTCACCGCGTATCGTCCGCGCGCCCGGTCGATAACATTCCCCCGCCCCGAGGCAATAGCGCGCGCACGACCACAACAATAAAATATAATAACTCGCGATCGGCCCGCGGAATCCGCCGACTTACCTGTTTTTTTTTTTTCAATATTCCCGCGCGTTATCGTTTTCCAAAAAAAAAAAAAGGAAAAATTGGCCGACACAATCTATACTTACCTCGGAAATACTTTATACGATGTAATATTATGTTATAAACATAAGCAGTTTTGTACGTTATCCAGAATCCAAATAAATCTATCTACACGACTAATCTGTTGAGGTAATGACTCCGGAGACAACTCATTTTGAATTCGTCTACATGAGATAGAGGACGAAAGAAAAAAATTAATTTATTTCGTCTCGATTGCAAATGAAATACATTTAATAAGCGTTTGTTAATTATTATTTATCCAATCCAATGGCAGGTCGAGCAAAACACGATAACGGTTCCTACAGCAATAACAGTTCAAATCGAAACCAGCGAAAAGACGTCTAATTCTCTCTAATCCAGTGGTTCTCCGGTAATGTGCGGCGCGACACACTAGTGTATTATGTGTGTCGCAAAAGAAAAAAATTGTTTATCTATTGCAATTTATATGTCTCGAATCGATTCGTTTTGGATTTCTTTGCAAAACGAATACTCCGGAGTGAATGTCCTAAAAAATATTACGAATTTCACTTCCATTTTCAACTTCTTAATGTGCGAATCAGCATTTTGCGAAACAACAAAAACAAAAAAAAAAAAAAAAATCTACACTTAAAGATATATCGCCCACGAGTAAAATATCTACTGAACAGTTCACCAATCACAACTATCACGTCGATTTATTTTTATAAACTAATAATTTTATTATTATTATTATTATTATTATTATTATTATTATTATTATTATTATTATTATTATTATTATTATTATTATTATTATTATTATTATTATTATTATTTAAATACCTACTGTTTAAATTTTAATCATGTAAAAATTTATAATTTTTTTTTTTAATAATAATAAAATGGTCACGTATTAATAATTTATACATGTGTATATAATTGTTATTTTTTCAAATATCCATTAAACGTTTTAAGTGTGTCGCCATTTTTATGTATCTGAATTAGAGTGTCGTCATAAAAAAAAAAAGGTTAAGAACCACTGCTCAAATTAAACTCCCGTGTACGTACCCACGCAAAAGTGATAGCTACAATTCCCGTACAAAACACCACGAGATCAAACAAAGTGTGTGGATCCCTTAGAACTTCCAAGGAAATTGGAAATCATTTTGACTGGACTCCGCGTCGTCTGTCGTACGAAAAAAAATTATCCGCAGTCCGTTAATGGCTACGAAAAGATGGACACTGTCGACGAAGCGTTATAAAAATAAAACGATAAAAACACACAGGGGTAGTACACTGGGTGTATACGAGCGGAGAAATAAAGTGGACTTAAACGGGCTGTATACGGACTTTAGAAGATTTTCTAAGATCAAAAAGGTCAAAACGGACCGGACATGTATACGGCGTGCGGAAGGTATTAGGTTAATAAAACGAGTCAAACTCTAACAAGCCAAATAGAAAACGATCAGTACGTTATCCGTGTCCACGTCGAATGGACCGTATGAAAAAAAAACGACTTGAGAGGATTAAGAGATGTCGCGAGAATTGAAGATGCTGAAAATCGAGATTATAATAGAAACTGCAAAGGGATTGAATATAACTAGTGCTCGATGCATTCGCAGTTTTTTTTTTTTTTTTTTTTGTCGTTCTACTAAAACACTTTTTATTTTACGAAATAAAAATACAAAAACACGCTTGAGATTGAAAAATCAACATATAATTTGTCGCTAACATAACGTCGGGGTAATCTGATATTTATTGTAGAAAAAACAAAATTCTCAGTGCGCCTGCCTATATTAAACCGACCGACTACCGTTACATCTTTCATCGATTCCTTTTCATTTCCTATGACGACGTTGTTTCGACGATGCCCGTGGCTTACGTAAATCGTCAGAATAAAAATGTAATTATTTTAGGCGAATTTTTCTTTATTTCTAACACATTTTTCGCCGTGTTAATGGTCATAAACGAATATTTTTAAACGGCGTTTTTTTGTTATTTTTATGACAATAAAATCCAAGTAAATATTCATTGTAGCTCACGCAGTCATCTTATATCGTACGATAATGAAAATACATTTGTCGCGTTTAACATACCGCTAATGTCGTCATACGTTGTACCGAATTTTTTTTTTTGTATAATTTAAAAAAAAAATTCTCGAAAAAACGTGTTTCGCCTATTTTACTATATCGTAAAAAATTCACGGACTTTTTTAAACGCTTACACGCATTCACCACCACTCCATTACGACCTACATACGTCATATCGTAATAAATACGATATCATACACAATACATACATACCAGCTGAGGTGTATCACCACCACCTGCAGTTACCGTTATTATGTCGCGTAATAATATGTATACTTCAATACGGATATTCGGTTAATTATTATTATTATTATTTCTGGCAATTGTATACGAGTATATAATATTATTAAAATAATATAAGTTACAAGCCGTTTCAGCGGATTCAAAACGATCTTACTATTATTCGTGTTTATAACTCGTAAATTTCTTTTTTCTCTCGTTTTTTCGCGACACCGTTTAACCATCGAAACAGTAAATAAAATAAAAAAAATATCATATAAATACTCGTCACGGTCACGCCTTTATTTATCGTTTCGGTATAAAGTCATATTCAAAATTACACTCAAAAGTCATAGTATCAAAATATATATATATATATATATTATAAATTTAAATGCAAATTTCAATCGGAGGCCAATAAAATTGTTCTCTAAGATGAGACAAAAATAAATTTTACGCGCGTGGACACAGAAACGAACCAGTTCGTTTTTCCCTTTTCCAAATTAATTACTATATTGTTTATACATTTTTAATTGTTACACGATCAAGTATAATTTATTTATTTTTTTTTTTTTTACATATAATTTCGATACTTTTACGATTTATTATTATTACTCATACCGATGCCACAACCAGTCTTCATCGAATCCGTACGATATAAATTATCAAATTAAACGGAAAACGAGACTTTTTTTTGTATTT
Organism: Chaetogeoica ovagalla; assembly: GCA_032441825.1. Taxonomy (NCBI): domain Eukaryota; kingdom Metazoa; phylum Arthropoda; class Insecta; order Hemiptera; family Aphididae; genus Chaetogeoica; species Chaetogeoica ovagalla. Next base: position 3,230,837 of record CM063732.1, on the reverse strand, counting down.
TATATTGATATTGTATACTTTTTTTTGACCTCGTGTTCTTATTATTTTCTTTTTTAGTTTTTCGAGAAAATCAAATATACAATTGTGTCATATGTGTTCGATATAATTTATAGATTCGTGTTTTTTTTTTTTTAATATTATTTCAAATTTCGTTTTTTTAAATAAACAAGTACAAAAGTGATAATATCTGAGGGAGAAAGTGACGGCCCACCATTGCTCCACGTCGAATAATTAATAAAAAATAAAATAAATAAAAACTGGTATTACTGTATAAAAAAATTATTTTACATCGGAAACTCAAAACCCCCCTAGACGCGCCGCCCCTGATGGCCACAAATATTAATAATATGACGTGTATCAATCGACCAATGAAATCTACCGTTTTTACAAACACGAGGTGTATGTCAGAAGTGAGTGTATTAAATTTCCCCTCGAATGAAACGAAAACGTCACAACGTTATGTTTCATATAAGCGCATTCGAAAAATAGTTATCTACCGAGTACAAACAGAATTAAACCCGTTGAGTTCAATAATTACTTTGCTATGAGCGTTACTATATACAGCCACGTTTTCGTATTACGCGCGTTACGTTTTCAGTGAAACGGAAAATGTCGAAAAGCGATCGAATTTCGTGTGCAACTAAAACGTTTGAATGTTTAACAAAAGCACATGTGGAGAATTTACTTTATCCAGACATACGGTATTTAGATGGCACTAGTAAGCGTTCGAAGAACGTCTAACCAGTAACCGCGTCCGACGAAGGTGTGTGTGTGTAAATTAAATATAATTTAATTAAGTAAATTAACGATAAAAACGATGATCGCTATGGTTTTTTGACCGCCGTGGAATTGTGCGAAAAATTCAAATTTTACCTCGCGGACAGCCGATAAATCGGGATTTTTTTTTCTACAAAGACGTCCTGGAATGACTTTTGAAAACATGTGCGGCGACTCCGAAGTGACATTGTAAACGATTGATACCAATAGACTATAGCCCTGACCCCGGGGGTTCTTGTGATTTTTTTTCTCTTCCCCGAGTTAACGTCCGAGATACAATGACGACATCGCAACGGGTCTGTCGAAAATATCACATGAGTGGATCTAATAGACGAATAGTAAAGAACTTCGCGGCAAATGGCTTTAAAGATCAATATTAGGGGAGGGCGATGGGAAAGACGAAACGTGCATTTCTCACCAATCGTGATCCGAAGGAGATAACAATATTCGTCATTTAATATTTTTGAAATAGGCATTCCATCATTACCACCAACTCAAACGATGGGTCGTATAATATGCGTCAAACGTTTACCTCGTCGTCCACGAACAGGCTTTCCTCTTCGGAATACTCTTCTGTCCGCTTCACGGAACTGTCTATCCACGAGTTCACCTTGTCCGCCACGTCCTTCGGACACTTGGACTCAGCCGACGCGATCTCCTCCTCCTCCTCCTCCTCCTCCTCCTCCTGTTCGTCGTTCGGATCGCTTCGGGCCGCAATCGTTTGCGCTCCGGTCGCGTCCTCGTAAGCCCGTCTTTCCTCCTCGTCGTCGTCACGGGCCTCCTCTTGTTCCGCGATCGCGGCGTCGTCGTCCGCCGCCGCCGCCTGTACGGCCTGCGTTCCATCGTTGTTCCCGTTTTTCTGGCCGTCTATCAACATGGTGTTGGTCGCGACGAGCGTAAACCGCAATCCCGAGCTGACGTTGAACAGCCGCGGCGGTTTCTTCTTCTTCACCTTACACTTTTCGAACACGTTCCGGAACCCTTGGAACTTCTTCTCGATGTCTTCCACAGTGTCGTCTTCCAGTGACCGACCGTCGCCGGGATGTACGCCATCGACGTCGTCGTCGTCGCTGCCTAATCGAGCGCCCACTTGGTCCGCGTGCGTCGACGGCGCGTACGACTCCACTCTGCCGTGCCGGTGCACGTTTTGCTGGTGTTGCTGCTGGTGTTGATGCTTCCGATGGCGTTTGCCATTTGACCGGTAAAAGACGCGGAACAACCGGGATTTCTGCTCGCGTTCCCGCACGTTTCCGGACCGTACGTCGTACACGCAATTCGGTCTCGGCGGACTGATACCGAGCAACTTCGTCACGTAATACTTACAAGTGGCCGCCGTGTCCATTGCCAGCGTACCGCGGACACCGTCGCATTATCCTCGGAAATCGTCGAATTTCTTATTATTAACACACGGCCGTGTATAATGTACCACCGACGATAATTTATTATTACTACTGCCGTTGTGATCAGGCACCGTAACCGTGTAAAAACTAAACATCACACACGTGTATACATAGTGCACACACACGCACACACACATGAACACTATGTGTTGTGTATAATGTTGCGTGCGCGGATAAGGAGGCGTTCGCGCGAACATTTGTGCAAACAAATGTGTGTGTCGATGAAGGGGAGCACACATAAATAATAACGCTGCGGTATAGTGTAGGTACAATTGCGCCGCGGCGTACACTTTGTTGAAGGTTAAAAAGATATTTTTTTTATATATATATATATATGTAAATATATGTATAGATAGAGAGAAAGGCCCTTGTATCGTTTTCGTTATACGAGTAAACGCGTTAAATCACTTTCAAAAAGATCCACTGATAACATCGTAAAAAGTTTTAATTGTACACGCGATTGACCACTAAAACAGATCGAGACCAAATCGGGTTGTTTTTGGAAACTTCGGGGAAATTTTTGTGCAAAAAACAGTACGGAGGAGATGGATTTTGATGTCGGGACAAATGAAGAGTTAAGAAGATTATGATATGGAGAAACCAATACTGATAGCAATCATCATGAATAGTAACGGAATAAAGACGGACCGGTCGTGCATGGATAGATCTGTTAAGGAATACTATATAGGAAGCGTAACAAGACGGGGACCGAACATATAACGGCCCAGAGGACGACCTAAACAATACGTTGAGCCGATAGAATTAAAGAGAACCTCAGGATGATTTGGGTGGAGAACGCAGAAGAAGTGTCAACGGACGGGAAAAAGTGGAGAGACGTGATTGTTGTGACGATGGACTTTTAATATGTCTTTAAGACGCCCCAGAAGAAGAAGATACGAATAAACGCGCTACGTACCTATATTATACCGTAATATTTCGGGAGTATAAGTATTTTTATTTTTTTCAGATTCTGAACGGAGCGATGACGAATGCGTATTGGTTTTACACAATGTTGTGTTTCTTTTTATGTACCCAAAAATTCTATCAGAAAGAGCGCTTCGACCTCTACAGTCAGGGCCGGATTTAGGGGGGGGGCAGGGGGACCCCGGGCCCCGGGCCTTCACAAAATGAGGGCCTCCACTTAATGGGATTTTTTTGCAACCAAGTATAAAACACAATATAATATTTGCAAAATAAATTTAAATCACAAATTGAATAAAATTGTTCAATCATTTATGTATAGTAAAATTAAAGTAATTTAAAATCGATTATTATGACTTGTAGAGTAGGATAAGCGATAAGGCATGGTTTTCAATTTTGAGAAAAACAGTTATAAATAAACACATATAACTTGTATAGCAAGCCGCCTGACCGCTGTTGTAGATAAATACGTGCAAATGTTAATATATTATTAAATAAAATTAACTTATAATAATATATTAAATATATTATGTTATCGAAATATAATATATACTTTTAAGGTGTGCCCAGGGCCCCCACATTCCTAAATCCGGCCCTGTCTACAGTCGTACAATTGTTTCCGGTAGCAAATTGCATCTAGTCGGTACTTTAAAGAGGTCTTTTTTTTTCGATTTTCTCAATATTTTTTTCGGGAGTCGGTAAAAAAACTACTGAAAATTTCAAAAAAAAAACGATTATCGCTATTCCTTCGTAATTGATGTATATGTGAAAGTAGGAATCCGAACGTTTTTATTAACTATCGTATACAGAGCGTTTGAAATATTAATAATGCGTATACAGACTTTAGAAAACGATTTTTATAAAATCGAAAAGAAATTTTTCGCGTTTTACAGGGATTGTTATAATAACGGAGGAGTGTACTTACGGTGGAGCATTTGATTCGTAATATTTATATTATACGGATCTTTTTTATTCGCAAAATCAATAATTGAATCATTAAAATCTATTTTTTCGCGACAAATTTGATTCTGTACGCGTAATGAAAAGATTGCTTAATCTCGACTCGGTCACACAACTATATTGAAATCATTTTTTAAATATTTTTAGTAGTTACTATAAAATCGATGCTAAAGTGTTTTTGAAAAAATTCGGGATTTCACGTCTCCTTACACGGGTCTCGACTCGAAATAAGCACAGAGCCTCCATTCACCACAGCCCTTATCCCTGCAGCACACGCGATTATAGAGATTTTGAAAATCCTGCGAAAACCGTGCGTGACGTATGTTAAAATATTTAGCTTCACAATGATTCTGCAGTACACGTGTACCTATTATAATTTGATATAATGTTAAACCTCCTGTACTCAATTTTTGGGTAAAATAATAAAAAAATTGTAAATAAAATACGGTACGTTTTATGCGAATACGAGTCGTACCTATATTTTATAAATACTTCTTTTTGTTTAACGCTTTTTCATAAGTGCCTACATATGATATTACGCGCACGAATATAAGAAATTATTTCGACTCCCAATACGGTAAATATTTTATAGAAATACTGCAGATGACATTATCTATATTCGACTATATACCGAACATTAATTTTTTTTTCTTCGATTTTTCTATTTATACGATTTATATTTTATACACCGCTCGAGTTCGAAACCACCTGAAGTGTAGGGCGAAAAAGCTGATAATATTATTTTTAATATTACAAGAATAAAAATAATACTTTTTATTTTTACATAAATTTGTGCACCCTGTACGATGTTTACACTGATTAAACTCGATATACGCCGTTTTGTTGTTTCAAAAAAAAAAATTGAACCTTATAAAAAAATATATATACATAATATCTTATATATATTCTCTCCGTATCGTTCGGAAAATCGATTATTACACGCATGCACACCTATAACAATGTCCGCGTAAACACATATAACTGTATAACACCCATTTTTTTTTTCAAATTAAAAATTCAAATTTTAAACGCGTGTATCCTATACGATTTATAATATTTATATTTCACTTGCGTACATAAATGCAGGTATTTATAATTTACAAGAAATATCTGATACGACCGTACACATATTATAATATATAAGCGTGTGTGTCCGCTGTTCACTGCAGTTTATAGACGGCAAATTTATTGCGGATTTCAGTAAAGCTGAAAAACCTCGTTTATTTCTATGTAAATTTTACATTTTTGAAAAAATCGATATTTTACGATCAAACATAATTCATAATTCATCACGAACGATATGAAAACATGCTTTTAAGAATCAAATGATTTTTAATAAAATTACTTCCTTGACTACGGCTATTATAGGATACGAATGTGTGTATGTGTTGTTACCTTTCCATACACAAAAAACTACAGGCCTGACTTGAATGATCCGTTACTTCGACGGATTTTTCAGAATCCAAGGAGTGTTATATGGGCTCTATTTCATCGCGCTATGACAATAATTAAATCCGATCTATAACTGAAAATATGATCGAGTAAAACACCTGCCTGGGAACCGAGGCAATAAGCATCTTTTGAAAATCGGTATAGACCGTATGGCAATGATATTGGATACTATTACGGCGCATGATTACACACGTGTCAACTCTGGCGATTTCGTTCTTCATAGCATTATTATCAGTAAGGTTTATCCTGAACTCCGAACTAATAATGTGGGAGATGAGAAAAGGCGTTGTATGAAAGAACAATTTTGAAGTCACCGACTAATGAAACCACGTAGGACAGATGAATGGAAAAATCATGTCGCATGTGATATGAATGTAGAAACATTGTCGATAACGCTATCCACATTGAGCAAGTTATCTCATAACCCATCGATTTCCTTAACTATTTGGAATTGTTACGAATAGCTTCACATCATAAACTGCAGATGTTGAAAGTTGGTGTTCCGGTAAGAGTAGCTAATGTGCCAAGAACGAGCAATGGAACGCTATTACAAAATCACAGATCTGCACAAGGCAAAACATTGTAAGAACGATTATTACGACTGTGAGAAAATCAAAATGAGATGTTTTATTTCCACGCGTATCGATAATACCAACGATTCTGCTCTTTCAATTCAAAAGACTGCAATTCCCTATAAAAACATCATTTTTATGATGACGATCAATATATAAGTTCAAGGGCGGACACTTGGAAAGTTTTAGGCGTGCATTTGCAAAAAAAAACATTTTCTCACTTTTTTTTGAGTACAAAAATTAAAGTTTTCAGTAAAATAAAATAGCACGTGGATATACAACAAAATTATGAATAATACATGTACACGTTTTTAAAATCGTTTTTTAATGATTTCCAAATATGTTTGTGTGCAACATTTTATAGTATATGTACTTTATAGGTACATGAAAATAAAAACCTATTTGTTAGTGCGGTCAATAAAATGTATATTTAATAATTTATACATAACACGTTGTTTATCAAAGTATGGAAACTGTAATCGATGGCAAGTAAAATAAAATCACAAACTTAAGTTGAAGTCAAACTGTATCATAATGTGTCTGTACACAGTGTTCGATTACGGTAATTAGCTATTATAAATTTTGTTCACAGTACAAAAAGACAAAACACATTATTGGCCAATCGTAACACTTCATAATAAAATATATAAATCACGAATAGTTGATTTATATATTTGTAATAGCAAATATTCAATTAAAACAGTTATAATGCAAATGCTTAATTTTAAACCGTTTTCATCACTTTACTACAGGACAATATGTGGACATAATACTAAAACTACATAATTATTTAAACGCAGTATATGAAAAATATTTCTTCAATATTTATTTAACAATGTAAAAAAAATTTTTTTTAAATATACAAATATATAATATAAAAGACAACATACAAAATGGACGGACACTGGTTAACTTATGGAAAACAATTTTAAAACTAAATTTTATTCTATTACACATCTTGTCGTGAAGTAATAGACATCAAGACAAAATTATACAATGAATGGTGTTCAAAAGCGTATATAAGAAATTTCTTTTAAAACTGGTAAGTATTATTATACTTACCAGTATAGCTACAATAGATATTAACGATGCTCAGAACCTCCCTAATGATGCTAATGGTTTGGACAGATACAAAACTGATAGATTTGGTACTTTGCATCATTACACGAATAAATCTAATAAACGATATATATAAACCTATTTGGTATAAGTGCTATAATTAAAATAATAATATAAAACTATTAAACAATAATCTGTGTTCACCAATACTGTTTCTTCTGGCCATAATAATTATGTCTATTTTATGGTAAATGTATAAAAAAAATAAATATATATATATACTTAAATAAATTATTGTGAACACATAAAATATATATATATATATATATGAAATCGATACTAGCCTAAGTACCTGTATATTTTGTTTTTCTGATCAAATAATGTACATTAAAAATTGTTTAGTACATAAAATATATTAAAACATAATTAATCACTGATCAATATTTCGAACGAAAAAAAATATGCTTATTAAAACAATAAGCAAATTGGACGATTCGGACAAAGTAGCAGAGTTGCACCAGTAGTCGAAATAACATAAGCACCATGTAGTTGAATCATAATAGTCACTGAAAAATGTTTAAAATGATTAAAATCCAAAACATTTCAACAAAATAATTGTTAATTTTAAAAAAAGCATACCGCTTAATATCTAATTCGGGTATAGAATTGTTCACGTAGTTGCCAAGTTTAACATCCTGAGAACTTTTTCTACAACCCTCATACTTGTCAGCTGGAATGTCTGTCCGAAAACCTTTAAACGAACTCAGACAATCACGAGTAATACGTTCTTCGTCTAAAATTTAAAATTAAAAATATGTATTCTTAGTACAAATTAATCTTATATATTTTACTAAACATTTAACCGCGATAATTTAAGTCTTAAAGACAAACGCCTATATATAATACAAATAAAATATTTAATATAACTTTTTACACACGAGCATTACAAAATCAAAAATAACACAGCAGTATTGTTGTATTAAATATGTTTATTTATCAAACCGATTACAAACGAAAATCATTGTCGGATATAAAGTGAAAAGAAAAATAGACGATATTATTATTTCGTTATGATTTAAATATCCAAAAGAAACGACATCTGATGTTCTAATAACGGTTTACCCCAACGGCTAAACCAGTCTGCAATAATAATAATAATAATAATAATTAAAAATTACACGAAGACAATTATATTATAAATTATAAATCCTTCGTAACTTATGGAAATTCTTCATAAAAATTAATTAATAAATTCTTCATAAATAAAAAAAAAAAAAAAAAAAATGACCGCATTATTTTACCCAATAATTTAGCGTGAAAATCAATTATAATACTAATAAATAATTAAAATCGTTATTTGTAACGACGAAAATAATATTACCTCCGACTCTCTCGATGACTTTCACACATATATCGTCTTCTTCGGGACAAATAATAGTTTTGTACCATAACCACTTGAATTCTCTGCCACAACCCGGATGTGTTGAAACGCATTGGTAACACACCACGAGCGATTCGGCTATAAAAACAATCGGAAATAAAAAGTTTAATACAAAAAAAAATAATAATAATAAATAAATGAATCGAATTGGTTTTTTTTAACAGCGTATTATATTAGGTACACAACCATAACACCGTCGGGCCACTCCCGGGGCGGTTCGCTATACTCGCCTTGTGAGAATATCGTCGTTAACACTACTAACGAAAGCAAGACTTTCGTATTAGTCATTTTGGAATGCCCGTCGACGTTTTAAAAAATATAAACGACTTTTACCATTTAACGGTAAACAAAAAACCGCGAATCAAACGACGATAAACAAAAATCAAATTGCCTGAACGAAAACAATTCCGCAGACTACCGCCCGAACGTTTGACGGAAAAAAAAAAAATAATAATAAAATAGTAAGAAAACGGCGATTAAATGTAAACAAAACACTTGTTTGTGATAATTCGCAGTGTGACCACTAACACATAATTTTTTTCGTACGGTATACGGGGTGGTAATGAAATAAATTTTTAATCCGAGTAAGAAAAAATATTTGTTCTGTATCACTGCGCCAAAAACTTTACACGGTGCTTTAGTCTTCGCCCCAACCGTCCGCCGTTGTCTATAATATATTATGGGTTCGAGTCTATTATCACAGCATCTCTCTCAATATTCTCTCGATCATTCCCTCCGCGAAATCCTGCACGCAATTTTTATTACAACTCAGTCTGTACGCTGTCCTTCGTGACTTCCTGTTACTTCTCCGTACGTAGCGCGCGCAACTCTTTCCTAATTGTTCATTTGTCCTCGTGTTGTCTCGCATTCTCCCCGCGTCAATTTTCTTCGGAAACACATTCCCTCGACGCCTCCGACGGTCCAACTGGAACGTCGTACTCACAATATTGTCTTCGTTCTCCGTTACCCATACCTGACCGCGAAGTCTTTGACGTAAACAGCAGCAAACACTTCTCGGTGCGCCCTATTTAATTCGTGTCTAGTACCACTCGGTCGATCCTTGCAACAAACGCAATTTCTCGCACGGTGCACAGTGGGCCAGATAACACACATTTACGGCCAAAATTACGTATTAACAATTTAATTTAAAGTAGGAGCAGCCACTGGTCAGTAGGTATTGAAGCGTCTAAAAATCTCTGTTTACGCTAATAGGTAAAACAAAAATGTTACCTCCCCAAATATCCGCCTATAACGCCTGCTATATATTAATAATAATAATAATATGTAGATCGGAAAGCGTGAAAATGAGTTTCTAAAGAGGAGGAAAAATAAATAATTTTCTTTTTCCACAAAGCTCGTTGTAATGTTTGCCGACATACTAACCTGACCCCGGGGTGGCGATGAAAAAAACAAACTCAACCCTGCGCGTAGGTACTTTAGGCCAGTAGGGCGTGGCCGGCCGGACGCGCGAACCGTTCTGCTGCTGCACGGTGCAAGCGCGCGCACTCCTACTGTAGGGTTTTTAGTACACCAGCCTCAGTTCGCGCGCATACCGCTCCAACACTGCACACATCTGTCACTGGCGGTATTCGCGCGAGCGAGAAAAATCTGATAGTTTTTTTTTTTATGAGTCGCGCGCGCGGTATTCAAAACTGCGCGTAATAAAATTATTCCGGAAACTTTTAATAATAATAATGAATAAATTACGAAGAAAATCGCCGCCTGCCCGAGGCGAGTTCCCGAAAATCAAATAACGACCGTATCCGAAAAAACAAATAAAAGAAATCAAATGTACGCTACGGAGCGTGCGCGTGTACGCAACAGTCCGCCGGAGCCGCCGTCGTCTGCTGGCAGCACCGCGGCCAAAATCCTATAGACAGGACGTCGTATAAGGCGCGTGTGTATATTATGCCATTCGTACCCGAACGACATCGAATAGTCCCGGTGAGTATGGCTGCATGTGTTCGCGAAATAAAATAGTGTTGAAACAACGGAATTCCGTTTTTACCGCGGAAATCTCCCGGCCGCCGATAATATATAAAATAATATTATAACGAAACGGGGAAAAAAAATTTTTTTTTGTTTCTCTCCCGTTAAAACGAACCGAAATATTATTTATAGCGTTTTGACGTCTTATTATTTCGGCTATTTCTTCATGCACGTCTATATTATGTCCGTTGTCTGTAATGTCGTATTCGTTTCTTTTTTTATACACACATACATATTTTGAAATCCCTCTGCACGTCATTATCGGGTCACGTTACACGGTGTTTGAAAAAAAATAAATAAATAAAAACCATCCATTAATATGCTTACCACACTACCCATTGTTATATGTATAATTTTCTAAATAAAAAAATATTTCCAAATATTCGTATGTTATTAAAATTCTAACAAACACCTGCAGCTGCACAGTGCGTCGTATAATATTATACACTTTTATCGAGAATTTAACAGCAGTTTTCGTATGAAAAAAAAAACAATATTGTATTATCGCGTTCGTCAACGATTTTATTTTCTATACTTCCTAAAATTACTATACATATATATTTATAAGATTCGTGTGTTAACGATTATTATAATATTAATGATTGCAGAGAGTACTTTTCGTGGACATAAACAAAATTTGTCTATAAATGAGCTGGTAACGAATAGAAAAAAAAAAGTTGTTATACACGTGTTCGAAATAATACAACATATGCAATCTTATAGGTACTGTAAAAAATAAAAAATGAAAATAATTATTTTTGTTTTTTTAACAATTTGGAATTCCTACGAAATATCTACGAGCGTCAAATTGGTAAAGTTTCCATCAAAAAATGATAAATTACTATTATACTGCGGGATATTATTAAAAGAACATGTTGTTTCATACTTTGACGCGAGAATAATACTGCAAAGACTTTTACAATGACCGAGTTATTGCGACTATATTATTATAATATATTTGTATTTATCTCTTTGGTCGTAAAGTATCATGGTACAACTGTTTTCGAAATTTTTCATTTTATTATTTTTAAAGACGGGTAAAAATAAAATGTTTTGTTTTCGTTTATCGAATTTGAAAAGACAAAACACTATACTCTTTTTTAAAAAAAAAACTTTGATGTTAATTGTTAAAACATTATTATTAATAACTAACACTGACTACCTGACCTAACACAGAACCGTGTTATAATGATAAATGTCATCAAAGTACACATAATAATACTGTATAGGCGTCAATATTGTTCTATTATCGTATAACTACAATTATAATATATTACATAAAAATTATTCAAAATTAAAAGAGCTATATATATATATTTACTATAATATTTTTTTTCCGTTTTAATTTCCAGCAATATGTTCAAGATACAAAACTAAGAGAAGCGTTTCAATGGAAAGAAACGTGGAAATGTTTTATTCTAACAATAATTATTATCATATTCGTTACAGAAGTGTTTCGAAATTGGTCCAGTGTACGTAAATGAATATACAATCGCGGTATTACCGCAGCCAATAATACTGGTTTACATCAGAAACTATATAAATTACCCATATACCAATTGCATTTTTATCGTCAATATTTCAACATTGAATACGCGTGGTTTCTTTTCAGTTCGATCTGTCAACAAACAATTGGCTCGAATACGTTTATTTTCTTCTGGGATTCCTATTTCTGTACATATTTTACATCATAGAATGTCAGTACAACGACATTGTATGGGATCTGGCAGAAACGGATCTCATGCCGATCTCGGCCATTTCGGAGTACATCGTGCGACTCAAAAGAGCAGAACCGCGAGTATGGTACGGTATATAATATTAAAAAATCGAAACAATGTAGTAATAACTGTATCTATATATATATATATACACGGGACAGGGGCTTGTTTTACGTTTTTCTTTTTTTCTTGAACATTTTAGAATAACGGTAATTTTGATTTTGATTGCGTGTACTAAAGGTGGCAAGCGTCGTGCTACCATTTTACAGAGCCGAAATCACCGATACGAAATCCGAGACAAGTCACCAGGGTAAACATGCACGTGGCCCGGGCATCATTCGACCACCGGGAATTCGGGTACACTGACATATCCAATTGTCTCGTGTTTAGCCAAAAAAGTCCGTTGGTGAAAATCGAGTTCAACAAAGGTATACGCGCGTGTCGTTATTATAATATACATATATATTTTATAAAAAAAATTTTGTTTTATTTTCATAAGTGTTTCTATTTTCCGTTTGGCACGACATTTAATTGTAGATATTGCAACTATGGAATTTCGAATTCTAATATGTCTGAAAAATTCCCGAACTAAATTCCTGTAATCAATGTGTATAGCGCTATCGCTCATGAACAACGAGATCACCATGTAATACAATGTCTAACGATTATGTGTGCAAAATGATCACTATTCATTTTCGACTCTCGATTATATTTAACTCCATGCAGTGTGTCAATGCTATATATCTTGTACAAGATCGCGATATGGAACAGAGAACAATTTGTGTTCGATTTCAAAAATCTATTATAGAAACTGATATTATCTACGATACAATAACGAGCATTCGGTGATGAAGTTGCATCTCGTACCTACTACAACATATGCATGGTGGGAACGGTTGCGAGACGGTCGAGAATCGTTAGATGACGACACGAACGAAGTGAAAGGCCATCATCAATAGTTCTTCATGACGAAAATGTCGCGAAGGTGCGTGCGTTACTGCTTGAACCATACCTCATCCCAATACCTTTAGACCATAGCTTAAGACAATGGTTTTCAACCTTTTTAACAATGCGGCACACTTCATCACTTACAAAATTTTCACAGCACACAAATCCATATAATATATGAAACACATATATAAATGCGCACATAAAACTATTATCGATAGATTTAACGCGACACATCGGACGAAAACCACTGGCATAAGAGCTGAACATCGGTATAAAGACGCACTACGTACAATTATAACCGAAAAAATGAATTGTCGAAAGGTTTGTTCTCGTTTTATGCATTTCTTGATCGACGAACAAATACGATCCGAATTCTTTAAAAAAAAGTTTTAACGGGTGATGAAAATTGATGTTTCCCGTGGTATCGGCCTCAAACCAAACGGCGTCTTTTGACAAAACATTTTTAAAGTCGAACACCGTACACCGTACGCAATTGAATATTACTCGAAACTGAATAGTGACCGAACGTGTTGAAATTTTGTACGCATACTTTTTAGACTTTGTATATTACATATAGATGCTTTCGTTGTACGAGCGATAACGCTTTTTACACATATGTATATTGATTATAGAAATTTAGTTCGGGAACGTACCTACCGTGACTCTGGACAGGTAAAAACGGATTTAAAGAAATATCTTTCTATATAATATAATTCAACTTGTATCTATTGGCTATATAAATAATATATGCGCGGTTACTGCTGCTGCTGCTGCTGCTGCTGCTGCTGCTGCTGCTGCTGCTGCTGCTGCTGCTGCTACATATTTAAAACTTTTTTTTTATATACGTATTTTTATATCGAAAGCGCTGTAATATTTTATGCGGTACATTCAAAATTCAGACGTACAAGTTTTCCAACTATAGAGTAAGATTCTATTACGTTACAGCAGCAGCAGAATTGTATGCCTGCGAAATTTATTAACTAACCCGAAAAGTTTTAAAACGAAAAAAAACCAAATCGAAACATTATATATATGGTCTTTTAGGATTCGCTTTTGCCAGACCAAGACACGCCGCGGAATTCGAAAGCGTTCGCAACGAGTTCTTTTCGGCACACGAACCGGTGGACGACCACATGGAGAAAAAAGAAGGTATGGACTTGGCTGGCGTCGAGTTCAAAGATTACGTGTGCGCCGGCCGATTTCCGCGGTTCATAAATACCACGACTTACTGGATATGCTCGTTCGTGTTACTGTCGTGGCCCTACAGGGTTTATGTCAATTACAACACGTCGTACGCAAATTACACGGTATTTAATAATCGTGTATATATTATTATTATTATTATTATATAATCGTTGTGTTCATAATAATTCGACACGTACTGGACGCAAATATATCGTTGGCGTTTGGGTCTCTTGAGAGGCATTTATTTTCTTTTTAACGTTTCTCAAACGGTTCAATTCGTACACGGCTTTTACTCTTTCCCGGTTTAGCCAAAAGTTTACACACACAAACGAGGCACGCCTGCACCACCAAAACGAGACGGTTGGACACATCAGTTCCGTGTGAACTGGAGGTCGTGCAAAGTGCGCAAAACGATTAGTATTCTCGCCCAGTACGTGCGCGACTCTTGAGCTTTGTGCTCAGTGTCTCCCTCCTCTAAAAGAAATATATCTAAACACACCCCATGACACGCGATACGGTCATCAACAGATCACCAAACTTTTCGGACACGTGCGCATGATACCCAGCTATTCGGAGGCGATGCTCGTGGACATGGCGCCGCCCGTTTACGCGGTCGACTATTGCCGCCGTCCGCGGTCGCCGCCGTTCGACGTGGACTACGACGAGACGTCGCGGACCACGACGACCGTCTACCGGACGTGCTCGCCCGACTACGTGCCCGCCAACGTGACGCGGTACGTGCAAGAATCCTGCCCTAGCGCGTATCCGCCCACGTACGAGGAGGCGCTCGGTTATCCGCTGTTCGAGGTGCAATCCGTCGCGGACGATGTGCGGCGCACCGCGGTCGCCGTGACGTGCGCGGGCAACAACGGTACCGTCCGCAACTCTTCGGCCGTCACATTCGAGACCAGCTTGTAGTGACGCGCCATGACCGACATTTACGGTTACTAAAAAAAATTTGCGTTTTTATTTTATTTTTTTTTTTCAAATTCCTTTTTAGATTTTTACCCCGTGGCGTTAGCGTAAAACGGGATTATACATTCACTACAGAATTGGCATCTTCGTTGGTTAATGAAACCTGACCATATATTATGATCATGTAAAGATCCCCCAAAAAAAGTATAGGTTTAATTCATCATTTACCTTTTGCCCGCCCTAATAACAGAGCTACTTTTGTGGAATTCCTCCCAACGCTCGAAAACTACAACTCGTATCGTTGATGATCAATGATAGGTCTCTTTTACATTATTGAGAAAATTTTATCTGAGAATATTTTTTGTAAAAAGGCCTGGATTACACGGGAAATTGCATCAGGGAATTTTAATTAAATTAAAAACGGAACCGGAAGTGGAAATTCTCGTTTTTTCTGATTAAGAAATTAGTTACCTCAATTAGTTAAAATCTTTCTTTAGAAAATGTTATAATAATAATATGTTATGATACGTTTTTTTTGAGGTCGCTGTATAGCTTATTTTTATTCTCTTGTATTCGTTAACTATTTTCTTTGTAAATAAATTTGTTTATGCAATTAATAAATTTCTTTAAGAAATAGAGATGATCGTATTGATAAGATAATTATTTTTTAAATGCTTCAAGACATACGCGCCACGGGGTTTTTATCAGCGTCACTACAAAGTAGTCAACTGTATCGGATTTATTTTTGTCGTGCCTCGGAAAAACCTAACCGCGGCTATGCTGCAAACGATCGGTGTATTTTTGTATTGCGTTATCATCGTTGTAAAGGCGATATTTTTTTTTTCTGCTCTCGCAGTGTCCGCGCGAGTGATGTAATACAAAATCGATACCTAACTCGCGAAAAATTCACGGTTTAGCAAAATTCAAATATGATCTTGATCGTAACACCCGTCGTCGTTATTTTTATATTACCACTGTCGATTTTGGATAACCTTTATTGAGAAACAAACAACGTTGAAATAACGGTCGCCGAATGACGGGGATGCGACGACTGTCAAATCACAAGCGTGCGTTCGCGTATATAGTATAATATTATAATTAAATTACGCAATAATTAATTAACGAATATGTTCAATAATACGCGGTTGTTGTTGACTCGTTTATATTATAATACACATATTATATGTTCATTACATTTTTTATTTTTATCCGTTCTACCGTTAGGGATTCGAAAAAGATGGCGACGAACCACTGTATTAACCCTTTTTCTTCGGATTATTCAAACGAACCGTTAAAATCCTTCGCCGCTTCTACTATAAGTATTCTTTTCCACCGATCTCTCTGTTCGTTATCGTGTCGATATCGAAAGTGACATTTAACATACTTATCGTATCCATTTTCATCGTTTCGGATCCATCTCCGTCAAGGTCTCTTTTCACTTGACTTTGCTGCAATCATCACTTTCTTTATAAGATATCTTTGTGTCCACCCATTCCGATCTTTTACTTCTTGTATACTATTCTTGCAAGAACGGATGAGAAATTATGAAATATTTATTTATTTTAATCCAGCAATACAATAATAATAATAATAAAAGTAATTATACTGCGATTTAATGTAAACCTTGGGATTGTTTGACTTCATTCGATATTTTTTCTTTTTTAAATCTAGATCAACAGATGATAAATGAAGTGTTGCTTTTATAAAACTCTGCCGTTCAATGTACTTACCTATAATGTAATAAGTACAATATTGTAACCTATTGTAGGCGTCTAAATGATAGTTTTTAACATTATCGCAGATTGAAAACAATATTATTTTACCAGTAAACTATAAAGGAATCACATTAATCAATAGGTACAACAAAAAATATTCACAATATGTAATTATAATAGTATATTATGTACTTAAAAAACAAAATTAATTTGACTTGAACATCTGATCTAATCGAAAAAAACATTATTATTCAAATTAATAATAATATAACATAAATATCTAAAATTAACTATCAACATGTTTATTACATAAAGGAATGATTTTATAAAATATTTTTTTTTTAACAATAATCATTATTTGTTTATTACAAATTGGAACCAATTTATGGTGTACTCGCAAATACAGATTTTGATAAATACATTCTCAGCATAAGCATTTACAGAATAATTTGTTATAATCAATATTAATTTAAATGTAACAGAAACAAGTTCGATAAACATTTTACAAATCATATTAGTCCAATAGTTTTGTAACTTAATTTTATATGGAATTTAAATAAATAAAGTTTGATAATCAAAAAAAATTAGCACTTATTCATTCATTTCGTTTGCAGTACTTTTTTTTTATAAAACATATTTACAGATTTGTGTAATGATAGTTTGTTTTTTTTTTATGATAAATGTTTGCAAAAATATTTATTTATAATAAAATAAAAAAAAAATATATTTTCGTAAATATAATTATAAATATATATATATTTATACGAGACATTTATCGAAATGGTTAAGAAAATATCAAGGAAGTACATTCCTAGAAGCTGCTGTACAGAATATATCCCAGGAATGAAGAAAAATTTCACATACAAGTTGTACAAATATGAGGAGAGCTTTAAAAATCAACCTTTCGGACCAGAGACCAATGCTTTGGAAGAAAAACTAATGGAAAACATAGCGAACGAAAGAAAGAAAGAATGGCAGAAAACACTAGAAGGAATTGATATGAAACAAAATAGTAGCAAAGCATGGGGACTTATTCGTAAACTAAATGGTGAAAAACGATCGGAACATCAATACACAAACATAACTGCAGCCGAAGTAGCCCAACAAATCCTCTTAAATGGGAAAATAAAAAGGTTGAAAGGTAAACAGAATAACAAAATAACCCGTTGTACACAACAACAAGAAAACGACTACATGAAAGAAGTTTTCAACTTAGACGAGCTAGCCAATGCAATTAAAAAGATGAAATTGGGTAAAGCAGCAGGACCCGATGACATACGCATCAAATAGCTAAAAAAACTTTGGACCCGTAGCTTATGAGTGGCTCCTCCAGTTCTACAACGAGTGTACAAAACAGATGCGGATACTAAAGTTTTGGCACAATTCCCAAATAATTGCCGTCCTGAAACCGGGGAAAATACCCAATGAAGCAAAAAAATTACAGACCAGTCACATTGTTGTGCCACACCTATAAGGTTAGGCTATTTCTTTTGTAATCAACCCTAAGGTTGGTTTCGCAGTTTTCCATTTTCTCCACTCGTCTCTATTACTAGCTAATCTCTTCAATTCTTGTAATTTGTTATAC
Organism: Chaetogeoica ovagalla; assembly: GCA_032441825.1. Taxonomy (NCBI): domain Eukaryota; kingdom Metazoa; phylum Arthropoda; class Insecta; order Hemiptera; family Aphididae; genus Chaetogeoica; species Chaetogeoica ovagalla. The sequence goes on along the minus strand of CM063732.1, from coordinate 3,212,197 downwards.
CTGCATCGGGATATTATGTTTTTGATGTAAGATGTTCTTGGTCGTCCTCTACATCATAAGGTTTACGAACGACTTATATTGAACAGAATAACCGTAGAAATAGATAAAAAATTGATAAAAGAACAAGCATGTTTTAGACCAGGCAAATGCTGAACTGGTCAGATCCTCCATCTTTGTTTTGAAGATAAAAAAATAATGGGAGTTGATTTTGTGGATCTAAGTGCCGCTTACGATATGGTTAACCATAAACGACTAAAGAACAAAATTTATAACGTTACCAAGGATTACAAACTCGCAAGAATGTGGTAGAAATGCTTCTAAGCAACCAGACACTTTTATGTAAGCCTTCAGAAGAAACACAGCAGATGGAAAAACCAACGCAACAGATTATCCCAAGGAAGTGTTATTAGCCCCAACCCTTTTCAACATCTACACTAACGACCACCCAATAAGCCCTAACACCAAACACTTCCTATAAGCTGATGATGTAGCTATAACTGCACAATGTACAAGCTTTGAAAAAACCAAAGAATACCTCACAAAAGCCTTGGAAGATCTATTCATATACTACACAGAAAATCAGCTTAAACCCAATCCTAACAAAACACAATCATACGCGCTTTCCATCTAAAAAACTGGCTGGCAAAACATAAACTTCAAGTCAAATGTGAGGAGGTTACTTTAAACTACACCCCACACCCCAAATACCCTGGTGTCACCTACAGAGAACATTGCATAAACACAAAAGCAAAAGTAAATATTAGGAATAATTTACTTAAGAAACTATTCCATACAAATTGGGGTGCAGACCCCACAACCCTCAGAACAGCCCTAGCGCTCTGTTACTCAGCCGCGGAATATGCATGCTCTGTCTGAAGGTCATTGATCCATGCAAAGAAAGTAGATGTGGCAATCAATGAAACATGCAGAATAATTACTGGATGCCTGAAACTGACTAATACCAACAAACTATACACTTTCTATGGTATATCTCCACCAAAAATTAGACAACTAGTAATAGCAGAAGATGAAAGAAAGAAGTGCAATTCCAACAGAAAATACCCTTTATACAGATATATACCACAAAATAACAGATTAAAGTCGAGGCACAGTTTCTCACACAGCACCAATGGGACCTTACAATCGAAAACCGATGAATACATACAAAGATAAATATAAAGCAAACGAACAAATATGGACAAGAGACACAGAGAATCTCCCACCGAGAAGGAACCTGAAATATGGACTCGGGAAAACCTTAAATTGGCTAAGAGTAGAAGTAGGAAGAACAAAAAAAAAAACGTGCGGTGGAAAATAGGAGAAAATGCAGAATACGAATGAGTAGTACAAGACGACCAACACCTACTGCAGTGCGGTATGACTAACATGAACTGTGGTAGAGGTGACTTTTTAAAGAACCAGCTGACGAAGTAATAAAACTGATCCAATATTGACTCAGAAAAGGAATTTGAAATAGCTGACTGACACGAAGAAGACTATAAAAATGTATAGAAAAATACGACGATTCTATAGAAAAATACAGAAATCAAACTTTCCAGTGATGTATGGAAAAGTCAAATAAAACATGTTGTACACTGGAAAAAAATGTGGGAGTTATTTTACCGATACACCTTGTAGATTTTCATATTTTTGTCACAAACGTCTTTCCTCAAATGATTAATAATGTATTTAAGAAATATTATTTAATAGCGAATAATAAAATAATCTTTTATAAGTAATATAATATATTTAATTAATAATTTTATAAATTGTGTTGTATTCTCATGCTACCTATGCTGTAAATGTAGTCATCATTTTAATATGATTAAACAATGTTGGCAATGCATCGAGACCCAGGTGAATTATTAAAATCTCTCTGAATGAAATCTTCAATGAATTGTTATAAAGATAAATATAATAAACTCATCTGTACACAGTTTGATAATTATATATAAGACACATTTAATAAAATTACATAATATTAATTTAAATTTGAAAAAATAATTATGGTTACACTTTAAAATTGGCACAATTATTTTATAACATTAAAAATGTCATTGAAAATAGTTTAAATTTACAGAAATTTCATATAACAAAATGTATTTTTAAATAAAATATCCATACGATATTTAAAAAATCTTCATTTAGTTTTCAGATTAAATATGAAATTAAAAATGTTTAAAGCATACTTTTAACACACTGATCTCAACTGCAAATGCCTAATCTAAATATTATGAATAACAAAAATTTGTAACATATGCATATAAAAAATAAAATTAAAACAGATTATAAATATAATTGTCATTTAAGTCATTGTAATTATAAATAAAAACCACATACTTATTACATTATTATATATTTTGATACTTTAATCTGTCTAAATATGTTTGGAAATATTCTTCACAAGTGTAATCACATAGGTGTTTTTTGTTTATAATACAACAGGATCAACGCTTAATATAATTGGCAGACGACGATGTCTCTTTTTAATATATGGTTCAAGCACATCACCGGGAAAGGAAAATATATCTTTTTTTTGATTGTTGTTAGACATCTCGTGAATTTCTGAATATGGAAGAGTTAACGTTTCGTACATTAATTTTTGTGCCATATTACTTCGATCCTTGGACTGAGTTAACACTATTGTAAATTTGAATTGCTTTGCCTTTGCTGCTGACCCGATAAAATTTACCTGACTGAAGACACAATAAGAAACATTTTGTCAACAATATTTAGCTAAAAAATATTTGAAAAAAAAAAATAAAACTATTCAATGTAAGTACTGTTATAATATCAATTATAGTAATAAAAGTTCAATTTTAATTATTATTAATCACTTATGTTATATAATATAAATTGTAAATAAATGATAACCTTACATTTTGACACGTCTAGGTGGAACACAGGCATGAGCGATAACTGCAAAATATTCACCATGAGCCATTAAAAACCACTTGTATGTTTGGTTGTTATTAGGCAGAAAAATATCAAGGAACTAAAAAATTATAATGCATAAATTAAAATAAAATTTTCTTTTTGAATAATTCACTATGTTGTACCTGGTTTTCACCATTTAAAATAGAAATACTATGATTATTAAGCATATGGACAGATAGTTCAGGATAATATCCTTTCCAGACACAATTAGTGAAAAAACATTGGTAATGTCTGTAACAACATTCTTTTTCATGCAATTCTTTTTGACCAATAAACATTTGCTCTTTGCACCCCGTCAATGCATTTCTACAAGGAAACTTTACCAAATAACCAACCTAAAAAAATAATACATTCGTGTAATTAAAGACATACTTTCGTGAAAATCAATAAAATATTAAATACTTTTTCCATGTATAGATTGCGTTTGGAGTTGAAAGGATTTCTACATGTTGGACAAATTTCACACATTTGTACACATTTGTTACAAATTAAATGTCCGAGTAAGCATTGAAAAATGGGAGGAACAATGTGTTCAAAACACACTGGACACTCAAATAAACGAATTAATTGATCATTAAGTTCATCATATGTTTCTGGATGTTCATCACCTCGTACTAATACTGTTTCTTCAGGTGGTCTAGGTCTATAACAGGTAAAATAAAATATTAATTATAAATTTAAACAGTTATACCAAACAAAATAAATATGATTTCTCATTAAATTTAAAAATTTTAAATGTTAATTAAACTCAAATAATAGCAAACAGTGTCAAATCAGTATTTTGACTGTAGAACATATATCAGAGGGATTTAAGTCATGTTCAAAATTAGAAACCGATAGTCTATCATTCATTTTTCTTTGAAAAACGTACAAATGCGCGAAATATTGCCGAGTTCTATGTGGATACAGTAAGAAGAATAGCGCATTTTTTAAGTCTTTTAAATCTTTTGGATTTGTTAATGATACAAAATTGGTATTACGATATAAATCAAATGAACCGATCCAAAAGATCTCAACTATATTCAAGGAATGGTTTATTAAACAATTTAAAAAAACCTTGTGTTATTGTGAAGGATAATGCTTTGTACCATTCTAGTTAATACATTAATTATCTAAAAGTTACTGCCAATAAATCAATTATTCAACAACAGTTTAAAGAAAATAGAATAGCTTTTTCTCCATTGGAAATATTAGGCATATTATGGAAATGTGTTTAATTGTTATCGAAAGAAAAACTTTATGAAATTGTAGTCGACATAAAGTCGTGTGTCTACCATCAAACCATTGCCAATATAATCCTATCGAGCTCATATGAAACAAAGTAAAAAATAAAATTGGTTAAAATAACACTGTATTTAAATTTGACCATGTTGAAAAATTGTTACACAGTGTTTTAGATTCTATAACTGTTGACAACTGAACAAAATATACAGACTACTGTCATAAATTGCAAGACAATTTCATTAGATTTTATTAAAGAATGACTAAGTGACATTTTGGAGCCTATAATACTGATAATTAATCATGATAGCAATAGTAATAATGAGGACAACAGTGAAAATTTTTTTTATATAATTCATTTTAAAAATGTTTTATGCTCACTATTTTAATTTCTTAAAATGGTATATATTATTTGATTTAATTTAGTAATATTTAAAAATCAATAAACTACAAAACAAAAAAACATTCACAAGTCACTCTACAATCAAATGACTTGTGCAATATAATAAACAAGTTAATAAAACTGAACGTTTTAAAATATGCATTAATACAAGTTACTTACTCGTGAATCATGACAACCACATTATGACTGCTATCATCATCACCCAATGATGATACTGATGCTGGAGGTGCATTATTATTTGCACTTGTTGTTGGTGTATCTGCTGCTATATTTGGTGGAGAATCCATCCGTGGACTAAAAGGCATAGGTGACATAATAAATGGCACAACTCGTATTCTTGGCGTTTCATTTAATACATCTAAACCATCTCTGTTTTCTTCATCTACAACAGAGTTCTGGTTTTCAGAAATAGAAAAATTTGACCTATCATCACCAGAGTCAGTATCATTTTGAGATGACGATAAACTTGACATATTTTCCAAACGATGGCTGTATATAGAGGAAAACAAATTGAGTATTAATCAAATGTTATGAAAATTTCAAATTCATCTTTTAACTCACTAGGATTCATCAAAATCTGGAGTTTCGAATTCCATGTCTTGTTCAAGTATTTCAGGAAGTTCTTGTTCTGGAGTTAAAGATCTTTCAAGAGACTAAACAAAAAATAAATTAATATAAATAATCAAGAATTCATTATGCACATATTTATAATTTAGTTGGTTTTTAATTATATTTGCTAACAAGTTACAAAACAAAATGAACTAAGTACGCCCAGTAAAAACAAACCATGTAATTAAAATATTTATACATATTAAATGAACAAAACATTTTAATACTAAAGTTTTATAATCTAAATTTAATAAAACTAAAATACATGTATATTTTAAAACCCTTACAGAATCATTAAAATTGCGATTTGTTGAAGAAAAACGAACTCGTCTGTTATGTGTTCTGGTATTAGAAGGATTATGGTCTAAATTGTTTCTTATAAATAAAGGATATGATGGAAATCGTCTTGATCGTCTTCCAGATCTAGAGGTCCTTGGATGTACAAGCGTATTAAACTGGCCCATGAATCGTCTTTGATCAATGGTATTTCTGACGTTATAACTCAAAAAAGATTCATCATCACTTTCATCATCAATTGGTACACTAATTGGTAAGAGGTGAGTATTTGTACCTATTCAAATTAAATACAAAAATTAAAAAAACAAAATATATGAAAATAAATATATATATTTTTTTATTTTCTTATCATTCAGATATAATTACTAACAAGTTAAATTTAAATTGTAAAAAAGAAATTCTTATTGTATTTTTATATTTTTAAACATTACAATAAAACTACAAACTAATTTTCCTTTAGAATTGTACTAGGTATTTCATAATATAGTAAAAGCTATTTAACAGACTTTTGAAAAAACTAAAATCTATCAAATATAAAGTTTTACATTCACGTATACCAAATACAAATATATATAATGCTAAATCTTACTGTTTGTGAAAGTGTTTGTTTGACCAGTAGTTGGTGAACTATTTAATGGAATTTGTCCAGCTGCTGTTATTTGGTGAGTTTCTGGATCGGTAATAGTAAATCTAACAAATGGTGATCGATTTCTAACAGTATCTCCATTTAATACATCTAAAAACCATTGCTGTTTTAAATACTTTTTTCTTGTATATTGTTTATAAAATATATGTTTATCAGAAAAAAAATTACATGACCTAGTATTGGAAGGATTATCAAAACAATAGTTACATTTGCCAACGCCTAACATTCTACACATATTGAATCACAATGAAGTTTAAATTTATTAATTTTAATCTATCCACTGAATTAAAAATTTTAGTCATAATTCATTAATGAACAATTTAAAACAAACAAATCAAATAATTTGGAAATAACTTACTTCCTCCAGCTCGTGTTTCAATATAATTAGGATAATCCCTTGACCTACGAAATTGCTCATTTTGATCCATATTATTTGTATCTAAAATAAATTTAATAGGTACATCATTTGGCAAAAATTATAATTAAATTAAAATTATAAACAAGATGTACCTGTTAACATTGGAGGCATCACAATGGGATGATGAGTACTAAAAATCCGACTAGGTCTTTCCATACGGTTAATTTCTTCAAAATCAAGCTGAAATTAATGATAGGTTAGCTTATTCAAACAGTTTTTATGTTCTAAATATTATTTAACTTTCATAGAAATACAAATAATAACTTTTTTAATTAAAAAAAATAAAATAACTTGGTTAATAAAATAGTTTATAATTGAGTATATAATAATTACGACTATTTATAACTAGTAATAATTTTTTTTAAATAAATACGCATATAATTAAAATTTGATGTGGTAAATTTTGTAATTTCCATATTATACGCAATCCTATTATTATTATTTTAACTACTATGTGATATGGTTAAAGGGGTCTTTGCAATTAAGTTTGTAAGAGTGACAGTACACAAGCCAGTTGACAAACGTTTATAATAAATTATAATCAATTCGTGTGTGAATATATATTTTACTTTTAAATATATAACTTTTCTCATACAACTGCCAAGTATCACTCATTTTACATCGGTTAGACAATATTTTATAGCGCATGGAATTTTGAATCTATAATGTTTATTTAAAAAGAAAACGCAACTGCAAACGAGAGAAAATTTATAAGAGCAATTGTACAGATTTAATAAGATTATACGTTTGTATACAATATACATATATATATAAAGTAAAAATAATACACTAAGAAATGAACAATCGAAAATTACAAAACAATATTAGTTTATTTTAAACGGATATTGTACATAACACAACCGTGCAGGAAACGATGGAACGACAGTCAATTTGGTTCGTTTAAAATCATGATCGAAACAAACGCAACAGATGTTCACGATTTTAAAACGGTCATAGAGGGAGAGTACAAGTACCTTCAGCACCAGTGGCGTATACAGGGGGTGTCAAGAAGATATGAAACCCCTTTAAACAGTTTAAAATATCTTTTTAAATTATGAAACAATGATTAAAAAAAAAAAAAAAAAAAAAAAGGAAATTTTCCTGATAAATCATTATGGTTATCTTTTATTTTATTACATTTATTTTATTTTTATGGCTCATACTGTTATAACTTAGAAAGAGGAAAAGATATTTTTAGAGTGATGAGCATAAAAAAAAAAGGTCATCAATTCATGTATATTATGACGACCCCCGTGAAAAAGTCCTGCGTACGCCGCACTCGTCAAAAATACGCAATCACAATAACCAGACACGGAACGGCGGAAAAACGTAATAATATTTACCAAATTATTTAAACGATTCGAAAACAGCCGTAGATTCACCGATTCGTTTTCGTTGGCAGACATTTTCATACGACGATTTGCACGCCAAAACTACATCACACCGATGACACGCGACGTCGGTCCTGACGCTCGACTCCGTTACACACACGGGCTTATATACGTGCGCGTAAAACCTGGCGTAGTAACTCTCAAGATTTCCACATTTTTTTTCCTTAAATCCGTAAAACGAAACGCCGGGACGTACGGTGACGAAAAACAACCGCGCTGGACGCTATTCCCGGACGGTACGAAACAAACGACGTTTATTATCAAGTGTGTGTGTGTGTGTGTAAACGTACAAAAAAAGAAACAACACAACAACGTTATATTGCGGAACACAATAATGGCAACATGGAATGCCGCTACAGTGGGTAGTTCGAAACACGGTCATAGAACATGACAATATTGTAAACCATCTTAAACCGTGATTGAAGTTAGAGTCGGTAGAGTTATCAATGCGTGTTAATCGACCATTTATCGTTGCCGTATCTATCTTCACTCAATTACTTTTTGATTTCCTACAATGATTTTGTTATTGTGTAGCGAACGCAAAAATTAAATTTTTCCAATACACCTTTGTAGAAATATTTTTAAATCATTACAGTCGTACGGTATTTCAACTCACGTTCTCGATATATTTTACTAGTCTTGCAGGTGTGTATTTCGATTTACATTCATTAATTATTTCGATCGTCGGCACGAATAATTAGAAAACTTTTTTGCGTTTCAGTTATGGCCACTACAATTGAACCGGTCGCCGACGTCGAGATGACCGACGTGTCGGACTCGCAAGAGAAGAAAGACGCGGCGGTCATTCAGGAGATCAGGGACAACATTCGGCAGATAGAAAAAGCTGTACAAACAAAAGAAGCACGTTTCATGTTACGTGTTTTGCGGTCGTGGTCAGTAACACGACGCAAGCTTAACGCCGTGGTTCTGTGGTCTGTCATCAACGGCTTTTACACGCATTCTGCATCTGACAAAGACTTGTTGTTGACGTATGTTACCACACCGGCCGATATACCTGAAGCCATTAAAATGCGTACTGGCAAAAACGCTACTGGTGCTTTGTTACCTGAAATTGATGGATATATTCGCTTGTTAGTATTAGTACAACTGATCGATAAAGAAGATCATAAAAAGGCCGTAGAATTCTCCGACTTACTTATGGCCAAGTTAATCGACAAAAACAGACGTACTCTGGATTTGATTACCGCCAAAGCATATTTCTATCATATGAGGTGTTATGAACTAACAGACCAATTGCATAAAATTAAAGGATTTCTTTACAGCCGCCTGAGGACAGCTACACTTAAAAAAGATTATGAAGGACAAGCTGTGCTCATAAACTGTTTGTTACGCAATTATCTGCATTATAATTTATACGATCAAGCCGATAAATTGGTTCAAAAGTCCGTGTTCCCAGAACAAGCGAGTAATAATGAATGTGCTCGCTTTTTATATTACCAAGGTCGTATTAAAGCTGCCCGTCTTGAGTATTCAGTAGCGTACAAAAATTTGATTCAAGCTTTGCGCAAGGCACCTCAAAATTCAGCTATTGGCTTCAGACAGACTGTGCAGAAGTTGGCTGTCACAGTAGAATTATTATTGGGAGACATACCCGAGAGACATATATTCCGTCAAGCTAGTTTACGTAAGGCTTTAGTACCATACTTCCGACTTACACAATCTGTCCGTTTAGGAGACTTAACAATGTTCAGTGAAACTTTGGAGAACTTTAAGAAAAATTTTCTTAGTGACCACACTTATATGTTAATTGTGCGCTTGCGTCATAATGTCATTAAAACAGCCATTAGAGCTATTGGTGCGTCATACTCGCGTATTTCAGTCGATTATATTGCCAAAAAACTAGGATTGGACTCTCCTAAAGATGCTGAATTTATTATTTCAAAAGCCATTAGAGATGGTGTCATACAAGCAACTATCGACCCTGAACATGGATATGTGCAAAGCAAAGAACCTGTAGATATATATTGCACGCTAGAACCTCAAATGGCTTTCCATCAGCGAATATCTTTCTGTTTGAACTTGCACAATGATAGTGTAAAGGCCATGCGTTATCCTCCTAAATCATATGGCAAGGATTTAGAATCAGCTGAGGAGCGCCGTGAACGTGAACAACAGGACTTGGAATTGGCCAAAGAAATGGCAGAAGAAGACGATGATGGATTCCCTTAAATAGTTATTAATACATTAATACATTTTTTTTTTATATCGACATGAATATTTAATATATATATATAATATAGTACTATTAAATAATTCTAACATTAAAAGGTTTCTATATCAAATATATGTTTATTTCAATATGTATAAAAATTGAAAAATATACAATAATTCTGCATTAGCTTCATGAAAAATAATCATATCTATAACTATTCACCATTTAGCACGTTTAGACCAATCTTTAGGACTCCAATGTAAACATTTTGGATCGATTCGAATTTTTCTTTTTTGAAAGGATTCTATGTGCGAGGTAATTATATCCTTATTAATAGATATGATGTATTGCCCTTTGTAATAGTTGATCAGATTGAGTATTTGTAATGTAGACACAACGTCTTCTTTTTTTATACTAGTCAGCTCACAAATTTCACTAAAAATAAAACAAGGATAAACAAATTAAAATGACAACCTGAATTATTAGACTAAATACTTGATTGTGATTTGTGGTTTCTCATTATCCGGTGTTGGTTTTACTGTCAATAGGATATCTAAAATTGTTTGGCTCCAATAACTACGGTAAGACAGTAGGCCCAAATCGGACAAAGGCTTTTCAGGAGTGCCGGTCTTGCCTTCAAATTTTGATAACTCATAACCTAAATCATATATTAATTAACTGTTTATCTTTAAGAGCACATTTCAATTAATCGACGTACTGAATTCAATTAATAGTTTTCCATAACCCTTTCGCTGGTAAGGTGGTAATGTAAGAATGCAAGCCACATTGTAGTCTTCAGTGGACTCTTTTTCTTTAGAAAAATATCCTACTACATGAAATCCTTTTAGGTCATATTCGGTCATTACATAGAACAAGAATGGATCGGTGTCATAATACAATGTCTTGTGATCCAAAAACAATTTTGCCAGTAGACACAGATTTTGAGAGTATAATTTATTTTTGCGGCCGTCAATCTCGAAGAAAGATATTGAATCTTTTCTATAAATTTCTGTCCCAGGTGGATTTCTCAGATTACATTTTACCTGTAAATCATACATTTTTGTACATGAGACAATGTAACAATAATGTACAAAGAATACATATTTTGATACTTGCACTGTGTCGAAAAAGTGATGTTCTACTCTTCTTGAACTTTAAACAAAATTCACAAATAAATATACACCCTAAGTTAATCATTTCCTATAAATATAAAACACATCAATTATTAAAAAATGTAAATAGATTATTCATTTTATCAAGGGCACCAAAAGAAAACCTCGGTTTCAAAAGTGCGCCGCAAATCTAAAAAATTTGGGAACCGCTGATATAAATGTTAAATTTCTATAATTTTTATTATCAAGCAGTAAGTTTAATTATAATGTACAGCAATAAAAGATCAATAATTCTCAGTTGTTACAGTTTTACTTTTTTGGTATGGCAAAAAAAATAACACATATAAACATTCTCTTAACATAATACATAAGTTTTAGTTTTTTACTTGTGGATATGGAGAAAAATACCATGGGCTTATTTTATGTAAACCAAGTTCAATCATTTCTACATTTTTCATTCTAGTGACAACATCGTCATGTTGCATCACCATCGAACCTGTTTGACGTGGTGTTGGTGTAGGTAAATCCTGAGAATCCTGTACAATATAAACAAATTTATAACCTATACACGTATAACTAAAATTATGTTTAATGTACTTCATTATCGGCTATTTTTCTTTTTCTGGCAATTTTTTTTTGTAACGCTGCAGACAAAACTGTAGGATCATTACTTTGTACAGAGGATGGAATACTCAATGGAGAAGCTGGTCGACTCTGTGAAAGTATGGAATGATTTTCAGATTTGCGGTTTGGTGTACTAGCCCCAGTACCAGCTGTACCGGTCATCCCATCTTTTCTAGGATATTGAACTTTTCGTGTATCTAAACGGTCTTCTGTTACCCATTCATCTAATCTCTTGTTATCTATAATATTTAATAATCAGCAACTCGAAATAAATATTTCTAATTTCTATAACTAATCAATGTAACATAATTGTTACACATTAAATTTGATTCAATTTGGTTTGAATTATTTTACATAACTCAATGTTTCAATTTTTTTTTAATAAATAAATTTAAAACTAAAAAGACATTAAATACTTATAGTAGTTTAATATTTAAAAAAATAAATGTTATTTAAAATGGAATACGAGTATAGTTAATTAAAATTGTTTTTAATCAATTATAGAAAATTGTAGATACTTGGTTTGTAGACTTAATAATTCTAACAGTTAGGCATAAATACCAAACGTAAAATAATAATAAATAAAATATGTGACTTGGATTCAAGCTATTTTATATACTTTGTAAATTTATTATTATATATATATTCATTGTTAAATCATTAATACTTATCAATTACGTGATTATTATTGTAATCAACAATACATTTGTCTCGTGAATCAATTAAACTTACAGTCAATATAATGTACATAATAATATCGCATAGTCCCGACGTCTTTGATGCTTATTACTTCTGCTAACGCTAAAACAATTGAGATGAAATATTTAATACAATAATGTTATTAATAAGACGCGACCAATAATTTACTAACGCCAATCATCACTGCTATGCATCCTCACAGATAGACGACATCCTTCCGTTAACAAATTCTACAACAAACGCAAACATATAAATAAATTTTATACGAAATTCAATTCTTCCTTCGATTCATTCTCACCACCGAATCACATAAAAAATCTGGTTCTTCCTTCATGATGATGATGAACGTCCGGGAATAATTTCTATGGAACAATCGTATGACTATATTAATTTAATTAATTAAAACGTACGCCGAAAAATTCAAAACCATACATCCGTTTACATCATACCGAACCAGACAGAGTTTAAACAAATTCAACGCGTAATGTTGTTATCACATGTCAAAACGATAGGATGCTAGACGTCTAACGTGTGTGAAGTCCAGCAAGTAAAACGTATATTAAGTTGCCTATGTCCTACTCCTGACGCTTAAATTAACATTGATAAGAATATTGGGTAATTTTATAGAAATACAGTAGATTACACTGCATATATAAAACGAAAATTAACACTTGAGAACAACTATGACGAAGAATAATTTTATTAAAATATTTAACAGATTTTACTGCCAACTGCGTTATGGTTATTTTCATTATAGTAGCTGAAATAATATTCACTATTCGTTAATATTAATGTTAATTAGATATCATAATTCTAACTAATTTGTGTTAATTAAATTGAAATGTTTATCGAATTATTAAAGTTGTGTGTTTTCGGATATTCATATTTGATAAAAATGTACTTAAATTTTATTAAATATCAAATAATAATAATAATCCATTTAATTTGCTATAATTTAATTTTCACGACCCATATAACATATATTATTCTCTATTCCATTTTTTTTTTTTTTAAATTATGAAGCGTTGTTTACTGGGAAGTAACGTTTTCAATTAACCTATCTCATAGTAAATTTCACGGACTTTCGTTAAATGTATGCCTTTTGGCTTGGGACCGACCACACTCCGGAACACATCGAAAATAGTAAATTCGGGTGTGTTTGATTTTTAAATTATGTTTGTTTTTACTGTATATTTATGAAAATATTTGTGGCGCTATCTATTTTTTAAATTTTTTTGTATATTATGGTTCGAAGTGCTTATTAGTAGGCTCTTTATATAGGCAATTAAATATACGTTTTTTTATCACTTGCTGGGTACCTCTAGCTAACTTCCACACGTTCTTATATGTGGTATAACTATTATCTTATAGAATATAGAGGATAAATTACAAAAAACACTATTTAAGATATCTATAAGACTATTATAGAATGCCATCTACATATATAGACAAGGATATTGTTATATATAACTCAGTGAGTAGTACGTGTTATGTCTATGAACCACAGATTGAGAAAAAACTTCTAATCTGTGATAGAAATTAGAAATATTGAGAAATTATTTGTAATAATTTGATAAAGGATAATAAAACGATTTCGTGTGTAAAATCATTTTTATTAAAAAATTATATTACTATTTCAGTGGTTAAAACGTTGTTATTGCCAATAATAATATTATGTGCGTGTAATATGTGACTATTAGTAATTGGTGACAATATTTGATCGACTTTGATACACGTCCAATAATTCTGTATATATTATAGTATAAACATGGAACAGGAAGAACACTTACAAGTAAGTGTTCACAGTATATTGGTATATCAAATTTTCATCAGTATTTAGTTGTTTGATATTTATTTACCAATGTATTACGTACGTGTTGTTTTAAATAATGACTTAACAATTCAATTGACACTGTATGTTAAATAGACATTGAATAGTACTAATTGTGAAGTAAGTGACTAAATTACACAAAAGATGAAAATTCCGTAACATTATAAGTGGCCATTTGGCAAAACATCTGTTTAGATATTAACTAGAGAACTTTCTATGTCTTAAGCAAAAATATGTATTATAAAGATAATCGCTATAATAATTTATGAACAATCAGAATTGAAAATTTTTGACCAATCTAATATAGTTCACTGGTTGATTTTAGCTTTTCATATAATATACTCATAGTTACTATCTAATCGATGTAGTTCATTATAAGAAATACTATACAAAACAATAGGACATTTGAAAGTATTCAGAAAAAAATAACAGATGTTTAATTTTTTCCAATAAATATGTAAAAGTTAGGTAGATATAATAAAATTGTGAATAATAAACTTGATATTTTATGTTATTTTCCTCTCTTTTCCCACAATCACTAATCAATAGTGTTTGTATTTCTTTTATGATTGTCTATTATTGATAGATTTCACTATATTAATAGTGATTATATTTATTGACAAATGTCAAAGTGTAATAATTAAGATAATATCATAATTAATACATTTGTTCGAAAATAATTGTATAATGATTTAATATATGTTATGTATATTCTGTAGAGGGGACGCCAATTTATCACTCGACTAGAACAATTACAATACCAATACTTCAATGGTCGACCGAAATGGACAAACATAGAATTTAATAATCTTAAATTGTTCATGGCATATACATATTTTGGATCGCCATTTTCTGCTTCTGAAATATCGGAAATAACAAATAATGATATATTCGAATATTATAAAAGCGAAGAAAAGCTATGTATTTTAGACATGGTTAAAATTATAAAACAAAATATTTTTCAAAACAGTGTTTCTAACATTGATGTTGGATTTACTTTTACGTACAGTATTTGCAAAATGAATTGCGATATTTGTCATAATTTCCCAGATCAAGACGTACATGAATGGCGTTTACTTAGAGTAAAATTGGATTATACTAATGTTGTTTATATTGATTTACATCATAAAAGAACGTATAGAGATTGGAATGATTATAAGGATAATAATATACTACCAAAAGGATTTATGTTTTTCCCAGAGTTGGGATATTATGATGAATCAAAATATTTGCTACAAGATTTAACACCGCAATCAAGAAAGAATGAAACAATTTTAAGTTATATAGATTTAATAGGGCATGCAACTGGTTTTACTTCTGGTATATTAATAGCTGGTGGTATGTTGTTTCCAGTAATGGCACCTGTTTTGATACCAGCTTCTATAGCTGCGGGATCGTGTTCATTATGGGATATTGGACGACAGTTGAGGAACCTAGCAGATATTGTCCAACATAACCAATCATTATTTAGCATTGATACCACTGAACATTGGTGTAATTTAGCAATTGCTGCACTAGGTTTAATAACAGCTCCTATGAATGCAGGATTAAAAACAATAAAATCAAGCAAACCAGCATTTTTCACAACAAATATTGGAAAATCGTTGTGCCTAATACAAAGAGGTACTTGCATAGCACAGTGCTCATTTGAATTCCTTCGTTTTTTTATGAAAATCAATAGTGATAAATTTACATTGAAGGATGTGATGTTATTCCGTTTGGATTTGTTTGTGGTTTTAGGAGTTTTATTACCTATTATTGAAATTGAAGAAATTTTAAAGGTAAGTCAATCAAAATATGACAGCGTGTGTACAAAATTGATTAATAAATATTTTAAATATACTGCGATTACACTACTTTAGTATACGTAAACCCATTAGTATGGCAGTGTTACATACAAGTTATTATTAAAATATTTAAAAGCTCATAACTTTCAGAAAATAACAAAACATTTTTTGATTTGTATTATAGTTAATTTTTTTAAATTTGTATAAAATTATATTTCATTTTTAAAACAATTTGCCTAAAATAATAGTTTTAAAATACCTTACAAAGGTCCGTATTTCCTATTATTAACACGTTTTAGCCCGAAATAATAGAAATCATAAATATGTAAATTGAAATTGTATACATTTTGTAGAATGTATTATATTCAATTTCGATCCATTTTTTTGTTTATGAACACATCCAGTAAATCAGAATTAATTTTGTATCACTTTACAGTTTTCAATCCATAAATTGGTTTGTTACAATTATCCATACTTCTCTATTCTTAACATTCCTCTTCATTTTCGCATATGAATTGCACTTCTGATCTTCTATTATTTGTTTTATAATATATTGTAATTATCGTCTCCTGTAATCTTTTTCTTCTAACATCCCTTTTAGTATCATTCATATCAACCCTCTGTATTTGAAGGTATACCTTATACATTTATTTAATGTATACTTGCACATAATATGTTTGACATTCATTTGTATATTAATATTTTATATTAATTTTTGTTCTATTATCGGTAGTTTGCCATGTCAACATCTGCAACAATGGCAATGACAATATCCAGAAAGATTTTAGAAATTCCATACTGTGCTACTCAATACATCATCACAGCAATTTGTTTTGTCCAGAAGCATATTTACGTGTTTATGGAAAAGTTACAAAAGTGTTTGTCTGGCAAACTTACCCTGGACAAATGTTTGTGTGCCTGGAGTCATTTCAGAAAATACTTGAACACGTATAAAGAAAAAACATCAATGTTGACCTCTGAACAAATATTGAAACATATCGTTTATGATACGGACATTGTGTTTCGAGCATTACCAGATAAATTTGTAGGAGAACTGTCCAATATCAAAAGTGTGTTGTGTGGAATAGAGATGTGCGAATTGTTAAAACAACTAAACGCTGACCAAACAGCAATACGGTTTTATGTAGGACACATTCTAAACAAAGCAAGAGCCGTATATATGGATTACGAAGAATCAGTGTACAAATGTCTAAGCCATGGCAAGATGGATATCAATGAGATCGACACTGAATTCTGTAAAGTGTATCAACTGAAATCATGCCAGATGGTTGAGTATGTAAAGTTTATCATAAGAGAAACGGCCTTAGATGTAAGTGAGTATGCAAAAGCATTACAGGAACACCTCTTAAAACCTGAAAACAATTTTGATGAGCTAATGATAGCCAGCGGTTCTGTTGGTAGTCAATCCATCCACACATATAATGTTCATGCGCCATGTTCCAATTTAAATTCTGATATTTGCAAGAAGTTTGCTCAAACGCTCGATTCACAAAACAATGATTACAATACTTGTTACCAATATTCTGAACCTGAACCTAATGCTTCTATACTATTCTCGTTCATAGGCATCTCAGTTCGAATTGTGTTTTTCCACATTGACATGGTCAATGGGTTGCCAATTCTGAGCATTTCATTATACCGGGACTCACAATTATCTATGCCCAGAATGTTGTACCAGTGAACGACTGTTGGGAAATGCGGCACATACATGTCATGATCATTATTATTGTTACATGTAGCTATTACAATTTTATAATGTGATAAAGCTGCAGCGCTCGTGAAGTTCAATATTTTATTTTATTTTTTAAAAATTATTACGAAGAAAATGCTTTTTATTATTTTTTTAAATAATTGAATTTACAAGTTAGAACTGTTTAAAACTTAGTGCTGTTGTTGATTAGATAACTAATTCGAATATTGTTTTGTTATGATTCTTCTACATGTTGTGTTTTACACATATGTATACATTTTAAACAATCAACAAATATAGTTAGTATTCATCTCTAAAATTATGTAAAAACTATTTTTTTATGGCATAAATATTCAATTTAAATAATTTAAATTTTTTATACAGATTCTTTACTATATTAAATTTTTTTTTTTATCTAGTATTTATAACTTGTATACTTTATATTATATTCTGTACCATTAATATTGTATAACTATCCTGGTTGTATTTTTTCTAATTGTAATAATGAAAATTGTGGTGCTACACCTTTTATTTAGCTGCCTTTTTGTCCGTAAACAGACTACAACTGTCCAATTTATTTTTCCCTTAATGTTCCCTTCTTGGAATTAGGCCTTTTGTCCTCTAATCCAAGTATAATCAAAGCCGTCATTAATATGATCACTTCTGCAGGTTTGTGCATATGAATAACGTTGGGCTTGTCAGTATTTATTTAATTATATATGTATGTATAAATTAATTTTTTGCTTTTATTTATTTATTTTGTCACCTTATTATACATGTCATATACGGTTTATTTATAAATAATATTAAGAAATTATTCTCTTATACTTAAAAATAATTGTTGAGTTTTAATAACTACTGACTAATAACTATTAAAATAAATAAATAAATATATATATATATATATATTGTTGTAAGATATATCATGTAAATATGTAAAAATTTTAATTTTTAACTATTACTAAATTATTTTCTGTATTACAAAAATTAATTTTAATAAATCTTTTAAGGGTAGCATTATTTCTTTCTATTGTTCCTTGGCGTGCTATCCTATCACATTTACTACCAGATGTATAGCCAAATTTTGAACGATTTTCTGACCATTGACTATAAAATGTGACGCACCAAAATTAGCAAATATATCTACAGCAAAGTCAATGTTACTCCTTTTGTAAATAACATTTTATAGTTATTAGTTAAAGTAAAAAACGTTTAGGCGTTCCTGATAATATAAAATGTATTTTAAATTTATGTGGATAAAACTTAAGTCTACCGAATTATATTAATCATTGAATTCGTTGACTGTAATTATTGGTAACAAAAAACTGAACAAAATGTATCTTGAATTGTCTTTACGACTTATACAAGTTACAAATGGTTTTGTTATTATTATCGTTTTAATGAATCAACAGTATAGCATTATGCATAATCTAATATAATAATGTTGTTGATAGCTCATAAACTGAATGGTTTTTTTTTGTTGTATATCTACTTCTGAACTACACAAAAAATGTAAACATTTCACGGATTGGAACTACCATAACATATACACTTGAATCACATTATTTGTGTTCAAATGCGAAACGATTTCAGATGGTATAATTGGAAAAAAAAATTTTAAGTGGGTATCAGTTAAAAATTTAATTATAAATCAGAATTCTTCAAAAATTGTCATATTTTGTACACACGATGAAAACATACATTTTAAAATCGATTCAGTCAGCAGCAAAATTCTACGAAGGATGAACACCATCTCATGGAATTTGTAACGGGAAAATAAATCGACGAACCGTCACACTGCATGTCTGTTATCACGCACTAAATTATAATCACGAAAATGTGAAATTTCTCGTGTAAATAAAAGTTTTATCAAATTCGATTCCAAAAACGATTTTTGTAATACATAAATAATAAAAATGTTGAAATGCGGTGGGCTAAGGCGATTTATTAGAAAAAAGTAAAAAAGCGTGTTGGGAAAACGTCCGGACGACGCCTTTGTCGCGTGAACGATATTAAACGAAATGTTTTTTTTTTTAAATAATTAATTTACGCAGTGAACTTGTTCGTTTTGTGTCGCTTTACTTTTATGACGTGTGGACGGCGAGGAGGAAGAAAAAATAAGAATGTCAAAAATACTCTCGGAACCTGGTGGCAATGGCGGTGGTATTAAACAGAGGAAGATACACCGGCCGACCTTACTCCGTTCGCTGTATGACCGCGAGATAAACGGTATGAAAACGCGGATGAACTGCGTGCGTGCCACGTACAGGACGGTGTATCCCAACTGCACGATCATAAACGTGGAAAAACCACCGTGCTACTTGCGCAAGTTCACTCCGAACGGTCGTCAG
Organism: Chaetogeoica ovagalla; assembly: GCA_032441825.1. NCBI lineage: Eukaryota > Metazoa > Arthropoda > Insecta > Hemiptera > Aphididae > Chaetogeoica > Chaetogeoica ovagalla. The sequence continues at coordinate 3,191,987 of CM063732.1, read as the reverse complement.
TTTATCGCGTTTTCGCACGACCAGACGTCCGTCGAGGTGTACGATTATCTAGGCTGTTCGACTGTTGCCGGTCTGCTGCGCAACTACGAAGGCAACTGTGTCGGCCAGAACAACGACGGTGACGTGGTGCGCAAACGGATATTCGATCGACTTTTCCAACTGCGGTACCGCATACGTGTGTCACCCGATGGTGAGCAGCTGAACAGGGAGTGCAGCCTGTTCACCGACAATGGCCTGTACGCAGTTGTTGGATCTGCCGCGGTCATACCAGAAGACGTGCGGCCGCAGTTCTACGAGATATACACCAACAACGAAGCCGTTAGTCCCAATCCAATATTTCCACTGGAAGACTACACCATACACTTGGTTGACTTAAACCTTGGCGCCGTTAGCCACTGTTTACATTTCAAATCTGATAAGATATTCCTGTCGCACAACCAAGGTATCTACCTGCTCAATAACACCTTAGCTGTGCTGTCCGTCCAGCATCAGATTATTCATGTCTACAAAATCATTCGTAACCGTTTCTGTTTGCTGAGGAAAATCGGAAGATTTTGTTATGAGGACGATCACTTGTTGGTTACATCTGTGTACACGGTCATGAACCGTACGATGTATAGACCTTTTAGGGAAAACAGCATCAATGGATTGAAGCACAAGTTTATGGTGTTCCTGTACAAAAGAGCCGAATACGAAGCCAAGCGAACGGGATCACAATATCCTCTCAGAAAGTTCTATCAGTATTTTAATCAGGTTAACGATCTTGTACTTGATTGTTGTCAAACACCCTATTCCTCTCCCTATTGCCGATGGTCATATTGTTTATTATTATTATATTATTGTTTCGCAGTTTTTGTCATTGCGTATGTGGAAAATGCAGTTGTTGGATGAAAACCACATACTCATCAGATATGCGACAGAAGAAGTGGCCACAATTAAAATCCAGGATCCGAATACACAAGCATCATTCTTCATGGTTTATAATATGGCCACAACTACGGTGAATTTCTTTCAAAATTAAAAAAAAAAATTTGGATTGACACGAATACATATGATGATGATTACCACTACAATTCTTCTTCTTCATGTTCCTCTTCTATCGAAGGTTGGAAATCGTCATGGCTATAAGGTCTTTGTTTTTTGCTGCACTGAGTAGTTCCTTGGTGTTAATTTAGAACCATTCTCCTAAATTGCTGCTACAATATAATAATAATTAAAAATTATGAGACCAAATATATTGATAATATTTTATTGTGTTAACGTAATTATAATTTATATAATTTGTGCAATTGAATGAATACTAATACATAAATTAATGTTTTTATTGATCGTTCAAAATGTAGTCTACGGTCGCATTGACACATTATGGTTAGATATGCGTTTTGAACATACTGTATAATGAACTAATTACATTAGACATATTGTAATTACATTTTTGCATATGTTTTATAGGTTATAGATATTTTTGAAAATACGTCTGACGAATTATTGAAAATATATGAGAATTTCTGTGATAATTTCCGTAATTCCTATATTAACCCCGAAGGATTCATGCCATGTTCACCAGCGAATAATATTTATTCATGGTAAATTGAAATTTTATTAGTCAACTGTGTCGTATTTGAATGTATATTATTTTTTTTTTTGCAGGGAATCGCACCAAAAGTTTAAGAACACAATTATAAATGCCAAGTTTGGTGGTACAATGGAGGCAAACAAAAGGATATTGGGCCAGTTACCAGTTGCAGCCCAGTCATTCACCAGCTCTCCGTATTTAGACACTTCTCTCTATAGTTATGATGAAAAGTGGGTGTCTCCAATGGAAAGACCCAAGGTAGTTGGTGTATATCCAATAAGGTAAAGAAATTATCATAGTCATACACGTATGTTTAAATAATTTCATATTAAAGCAAAATATGTTTATTATTATTATTATTTATATGTTAATAATAGGTTTTATTCGAGAGAATCGGGTTTACTGAGTTTTTGTTTGTACACCAGTGAAGCAAAAGGGCCATCATTGGATCGCAGCAGGCGTTTGGTAGCATTTACATTCCATCCTACAGATCCTTTCGCCATAAGCGTACAGAGAGATAACTTTGAATATGTTGTCAATTTTCACATACGAAAGGTATACATGCCAGAGTAATTAAAAATGTTGAACAAAATTGAGTTGGTTAATGAAAACTGCTCCAATTGAATACGATCACAAGTCGAGATTGTTTGATCTCCCATCTACATGAGTGAAGGTGGTACATGCAGTGTAGACAAATCCTAGTCATTTTGTACTTAATTATTTTGTAATATATTTAACATTGTAATCATTAAAATTATTGTTATTATTTTTTAAAAAGTACAAATATAAAAGTGTTGAAATATTTTTTAAATATTATATGACACGGCAAAGTAAATTATATTTTCAGAACATACGATAGAACTATTCAAGTACAAAATGAAAAAAAGAAATATAGAAATATAAATATTATAAAACTTATTGAATAGTCTGTTCATTTCTTAATTGCAATTCTTTCAATTCAGTTTCGAGATCGGAATATTTTTGTTGCAATATTTTCTCCCGTTCTTTTTGTCTGTTTACATCATCAGTTAATGACTGAAATTAATTTTTTTTATTTATTATTTGATGATATAAAAAATATAATCATGACAATAATACATTACCTGTAGTCGTTTTGGTATAGCAGCTTCTTCCTGTCGTTGCAAAAACTGGAAAGTAGATAATTCTAAATGCCCTTGTTCAATCTCATCAATAAGAATCATAAATTGTTTAACAAGACCTTGAGAACGCGACTAAATAATAAATAAAATTACTTGTATTAAAAACTGAATAGACAAAATATTGTTAATATATCGCCATACTTGATATCCACCGAGGATGATTTTAATTTTTTTTTCCATTTTTCCAGCCTTCTTGGCTTCTTTAGTCATGTGTCCTCGATTCTGTTCCAGTTTTTTTTCCAAGGATTCAATCCTGTCCTTTTTACTGGCTAAATTTGCTCTAGTATAACGATTCTGGTTGGGTAAAAACAGTACTTGGCCCAAACATTCGCCCCATACTTGAGTGAAAGAATCTAATGACAGTTCACCGTGGTTCATTCCTTGTTTAACAATTTCCATTTCTTTCTTCAACAATTGTTTGGCCTAAAATTTTACATTGTCGCAAGAAAAAGAAAAAATGTTTTGTAATTTTTAAATTAAAAAATATATATTAAAGTTTACTACTTTAACTTAGTTACCCTTCAATTTTTAGACCCATTTCCCATTAAACTTAATGAATTTTATTATATCTTAAGATGAAAAAAGTATATTTTTTTTAAATTACATTTTCCATTTCATCTTCAGTAAAATGTTGGTATGGATGTGCTTGTAAATAAGCCAAATGCTGAGCTTCAGTCAATATTGGCTGTTTTTTGGGACCACTTTGAGTTAGGGTAGCAACTTCTGGGGGAAGAGGATTGCGAACAGCGTCATAATGAAGCATAGTGATCATTTCTTGTTTAATCAATTCTTCAGCCTACACATTAAATAAGAAAAAATAAAATTATATACAATTTTTGCTTTAACATATGTAAAATATATAAATCACCTTTTGAAGATCTGTAAGAGGTGGCTCTGAATTTAATGGTCTTAAAACAATATTGGTATCTGGTGGACGAGGCAAACATCGTTGAATTACTTGAGATCGTAACTTCATTTCCAATTTACCTGTAATTTGTTTACAGTATAAAACAAAAACAGTTATGTTATAAAATATTTTTAAAATTACATACGATGAGCAAGAAGTTCTTCAGCACTACGCATCTCTACATCAGATTGATCTTCTACAAAATCTTTTTGAATTTCAGTTTCATCATCTTCAGGATGGTCTTCAGGAACAACAATTTCAAAATCATTTTTTGGTTGTGGCAATGTGCTTAGACCGGCTTTCAATTGTTCTTTCACTTGATGTTGGTAGTTTTTCATAGCATGCGGTGTATTTATAATATCTACATCCATAGAATCTGTACGATTGATACTCAACTGATCTCTTAGAGGAGTGGGCGTAACCATACCAGGTTTTATTATTGATCGATCACTTTGAGGTGTTTGGAAACCATCATTATTATTAGTTAGAGCAAGCGGAGTGCCTAAAATTGTATTAGGCGTTGTAATAATTTGTCGTTGAGGGGTTATACCATTAAAATCAACATTTTGTAATTCAGTGTTAAGTCCTCCCTTAAGAGGAGTATCTACATGTGTTAATGCCATAATATTTTGGGCATCCTAGAAAAAAAAATATTAATAATTATGGTTGATTAATGTTAATTAGTTTTAGACACCAACTGAATATAATGAAATTACAAATTCACGCTTATAATTAAAAATATTTATAGAAGAATACATATATTTCAAGTTGCAAAAGTATAATACTTATTAGCTATTATGTATAATTTATATTTATCTAAAGATTCAAAACTCATTTATTATACTCTTTTGACAGCAAGACTTATTTCATTTTTGTATATAAAAGAGTTACTTGATTAAGTGCAACTTAAAAAATTATAAATTTGTCTTCTCAGAGATAGAAAGTCTCGCTAACAGTTTATAATGTATTACATAACAATTTCCAAAACATAAAAAATGTTATTATAAAAGTAAATAAATTCTTATAATATTACAGGGGAAAACACTGAAACATTTTGAAAAATGTATAGGTACAAAAATAATCATAATGGGTCTGAGCTTGAAGAGCAAATCAACATTATTATTTTTAATTAAATACAAATGTAGCTGACTAGAATAATTCTGAATACAAAATGGTCGTTTTCTTACAAAAGGTCGAAAATTGATAAAACTAAGTATTTATGTACTTTAATTTCAAAACTATAATATATACTAAAACCAGAAACAATAATTTTTACAGTAAAAATATTTTAATTCATGTACGATAAAATTAACAAAGAACAAGTAATGCTATGAAGGTTTCATAAAATCTAAAATGTATATCTCTGATATATCCATAACAATAAAGAAAAGTAAATATATTTTTAAAATATAATTTTAGGATGTAACTTTTTACAAATGGAAATGGTAGTAGCTACCCAGTATCCAAATAATTTAAGGTGTGGTAGGAAACCTATTATTTAAACCAGTATGTTATTAAAGTAAAAAAAAGCAAAAACAGAAATGCTTTAGGATAAGTATGTTAATTTTAAAGTACTTCCTACCAAATTCAATTAGTTTATAATTATATCCTCTATTTTGAATTCAAATTACTTGTAAAACTTTATCAGTAGATACTGAAGGAGTTCTTGGAGTACGACCAGGTATATTATTAATAGAAGGTGTATAATCCGACAATAATGCATCTGAAGCTTGTTGAGGACCATTTTCCATTGCAATTTCTCGAGCCATTTCACTAGCACGACCCAATTTAACCACTTGTTGTAATTCCTTAAAACAAATTATTATTAGGTTTTATTTAAAAAAAAAAAAAATTAAAAACAATACTTGGTCAGAAATTTGTGGTTCTGGTAGAACAAGTTTACTCATTTTTCTAATAGGTTCTTGATTATTTAACATAGCTAATGGAACTTCATTTTCTTTACGTTGTTTAAGCTTTGCTTTATCTTTCTTTCTTTCTCTCTGAAAATCAAATACATTTTAAAAATATTCTTAACATGTACAAATTAAATAACAAATACCTCTTCAATTTCTGAACGTAGTTCTCCATCTAAATTTTGCTGCCTTAATTTTCTAAAATCGGGTGCTAATGGATCGACTTCTTCATTAGCAGTATCATAAAAACCCAATGCCGGTTTTTTCTCAAATGGTATTTCAGCATTATAATCAATACCACGCTTCCGTTTATTACCTCTCCCAACACCTATACCAGCAGCACGCAATTCTCTTCGTTTCTATAAATAAGAATATAATGTATATATATATAATATATGTATACTATAAAATATAATAATTGTAATGAATTACTTGTAATGCTGCAAGTCTTCTAGCTTCTTCCAACTGTTTCTCACGAGCCTTCCGTTTTGCTTTTTTACCTTGAGTATTTGCTAAACGAGCTCTTGCTTCAGATAACATTTCCAGTTCTAGAAAATATTTAAATTAAAAAATATTTTTAATAACAAATTACAAAATATTCCTCTATATTTTTCATATCTACAACTATGCATAATTTTTGTAAATTTTACTATGAAAATAAGTATTATTTCAATGCATATACAATTTGGAGAAAATATAAATATTATACTTAACATAACTAAAAAAATAAGGGATTGAATAAGAATCTATAGATGCTATATTCTTAATTTGAATATTGCAAATAAATGATTAAAACAAATTTTAAGATTAATATTAATGAAAAATAATAAGACATATTTAATATAAATTTAAAATTACCATCTTCATCCATATCTTTAGGATCCGGACGAGCTGGCTTTGTTTCAGGATTGGGATCAATTTCTCCAGGTTTTAACTTCCTTGGATCATCTCCTACTTCTTCCCCATCTTCTTTCCTTTGTGCTTGATCCCTGAAAACATTTAAAAAAAATTATATTTCAATGGGCATAATATTTTTCACAATTTATAATTTTTCTTCTATACAAACAGCAAAATATACTACATAAAAGTTAAAGTAGGTTTATTTTCTTACAATAAATATTCATATCTTTCCAAACATTGTGAAGCTGTACGACCAACAATTGGAGCGATGGTACGCCATTGCGTTGGCATGAGTTTAGCTAGATGTAAAAGTTTTTCATCTTCCTCTCTGCTCCATTCGGTCTTCTTAATACTTGGATCAAGCCACTCAAACCACCGTGCCTTACACTGTTTAGCTGATTTACGATGTAATAATGATGCAATACGCGACCATTGATTTTTGCCATATTTCATAACAGCTGCTTTGAGAATCTCATCCTAAGAAGGGAAAAAACAAATATTTATAAATCATTGGCTAGCACTTATTATTTTTATAATAAATCAAATACATTAGTACAATATTTCATAAATAATAATGTATAGAAAATTAAACTAGAAAACAGTTTGATGTTGGATATCATTGTAGAAGTACGAAATTTCTAAAAAATACCTATTCACCTTATTTGATAACATAAAAATGTGCGTTAAATGAAATATTGCTATCTAAGTGTCATTGCTGTACATAATATATTCCAAAATACTTGTTTGTTTCATTACCCACGATCATAGATATGAGGATGTATAGTATAAAATATTCATAAAAGGAAACATAAACTGGGAATTTAGTAAGCTCATCCGATTCCAACGATATATTTACAATTATAATGAAGATAACACGAACCGACAAAAGTAAACCGGTTCAACAACCAACCCTTCATATCAAACTACCCAGTTGCCTATATTGGGAGCAATAATAGTCATTACCAGTTATGGGGAGTTAGACCAATGACGATCTAAAATGTCGATTCGGTTAATGATGAAATGAAAAAACCAAATACAACACAAATAACGAAGAAAAAATGTATCTTTCTCCGAATGAAAACTACGTAAATGGGTAGGTATGTAAAAAAATATTGTGATTTATAATAAATGGGAATTATGCGGAATGGCATTAATGTTTTCCACAGACGTCGATTACGGACGGATAAACGACTTCAGGAAAACGTCAACATATGATTTTCTGGTTTTCTTACTTCGGTGTTTCGCCAAACGCCGCCTTTGATCATAATTCGCGGCATCTTGGACGATGTTTTCTTGATCGGTCAAATTAGTTTTACGTAACGATAGCGAACCGTTTGGCTTGCGGCCGCGGGACTTTTATAACAGCTAAACACAAATCGCAAATTTCAAATAAAAAAAAAAACACGAACTACACGAAACCCTCGGCAATTTCAACAGCAAAACACTTAGCGAGTATGTGAATGGTGATAAATCCGGGAACAATGTCGAGTAGCTGATAAAACACGCATTGTTGGCATCCCGATGGTACACCGATCGTACAAATATTGTACCGACGTAAACAACTATATAATCGCAGTAATCGGTAATCCGACGAACAATTCGTTGGACGAGAATAAATTGAAATTCGTTTTATGTTGGCGGCACTTTCGTTCTATCTGGGTTTTTTTAAAACCTTATCACAATTGTCTTGATAAGCACCACATGGAATAACGACGTGAAAATATTTTATTTGGAAACATTAAACGAAACCAAATTGTTCGGTACGTCGATAATTCCGTACGTTTCTCCTCTGCGTTTTTGAAAATGTCGTCGAAGGAACCGACCACAGAAGTACGTGGCATGCCGAAATGCGGACGGTTTTGGAAGACTCCCAAGACAAAGTAATCAATTTTTGGTAATGTGTGATGTCTTCCGTATTGTTACATTTATTCATGTCGATTTGTCTGTTTTAGGTTTTCGACAATTAATAAAACAAAAGGATTAAAATTGTCGTTTGAACGTAAACAGAAACTGAGACAAGACATTAAAAAAGTCAAGGAGTTATCGAGAACCTTGATTAATGAAAGAAATGCTGAAAAAGAAGCTAGAAAAGAAAGGAGACGTGAAAATATTAAACGGCGTGCGGAAAATCAGAGGAGATCAGAAATTGTTCAAGTGGTAATAAATATTTATTTTTTTCATTCTTTTGTTTCATATATAATAAAAATAGTAGTTTATATGTACGTGCAACTTTATTAAAATTTTCACAGATTAAAAATCCTGCAAAAATCAAGAAGTTGAGGAAAAAAGCATTGAGACAAATTGAAAAAAGAGATACGTTAAATATGCAATAATGAGTCAATGTGTTCTGGATTTTTTATGTATAATAATATTATGAAATTGAAATATAACGATTTTTCCTATTTTATTAAGAATTAAAATTTTATTTTGTTAAGAATTCATAAAATGAACACATTTTTAAACCTACCTAATGGATGATTTTATTTTATTGTCTATATATATATATCATTTAGTTACAATTTTAATTTTTATTCAAATCGTAAGTTTACACTAACCAAATTTATTTTTGTGAAATCATTGATTATATAATAGTATAGATAGCCAACTGTTATAGGAAATATGTTAATTATATATAATTAATGGTGAAACTTCAAAATGAATAAACAAAACTTTTTATATAAAAAAAATATATGTATATACAGCAGCTCTACACAATACAATTTGCTGTTGACCAACAGTTTTAATAAAACTTCACAGTTGGTTTTATATTAATCAAATCATAATTGTCTATATATATGCATAACAAAAATGAAAACAATTTTATATTTATTGTCATGATTTTCTTATATTGTTCGGTAACATAATTATATGACAGACAAAATCGTCTTGAACATTAATAAATAATCTTATACTTAGACAATGAAACGACAACACAATATGTAAATATATAATAGTTGAAAAACTTTAGATTTTATCAATAATAGAAAATAGTTAATTTTTAATTGATTAACATATATTATTTGTTATTTCATGGTAAAAAGATAATTTAATGCTAGTGGGCAATAATGCAAATGTATATAATAACAAAGATTTATATCCTACGTAATATGAAATATTGTATTAATTGCAATAATATAAGAGATGAGGTTTAACTAATCATATAACAATTTTGATCTAGAAAATAAAATGAAAATACAGTAGTCTCGATATATTGTAAAGTCAATAACATTACATCTTGCACACATAAGCACTCCCATACTTTAATGGCTGAGGAGGCACAACAAATTTTTAAATCGCGTGACTTTTTTTTTAGACATGAAAAAAATATCTGTTTTTATTATGTATGACTAAAAACTGTAACTATTAGCGTATTAAAACACAGTTAAAACTATGTATAATAAAAAACATTTATGTTATTATAAATATTAAAAATTATATAATAAGGAATATTGTTGATAAATACAATCTGTATTTAATCGCGCGATTTTCTTTTTCGGCCATGATTTTTTTTGCAGGCACAGTCTGCCAGTGCCTACCAGCCCCCTCCCGCATTCTGTAAACACGCCTATGCTTTTCTGTTTTATGTTGTTAAGAACTATTGATGTTTTCAACCAATAGAGTATCGAAGAGTCTACATTATAACAAATAAAAATATTGGCAAGTTTATTTTTATCACTGTTAATTTAAAAATAAATAATGTAAAATAATTTTAATCAATAGTAAAAACTTCCTATCTAACTTGGTTAGGAAGGAATGTAGGATAGAATAATAGGGAGGAATGTATGTCTTGGGACAGATTTTCTTTGTCTAAAATTAACAATTGTGCAATATATAATTAATAACTAAAATTAATAATCACAAAGGTATAGGTGGTTACAATGATTAAACATAAATTTGTAAATCGATTAACATTACTAATGGTAAAGAGAAGTTTGGTTATGGCATTTTAATAATTTAATTAAAATCAAACGAATAAGCAATAGCTAAATATATATCAAACATACCACAAACTAAAAATTAATATGTATGCACATGCATAAATTTGACAAATTTTCATGAGTAATTAATTTAAAATATTCACATTAAGAAAGAACCTCGGTGGCTATCACATAATGCCCCATTTCCTTCATCAAATTCAACCATCTGTTCCGACTTCATACCAAATGCTTACATTATGCACATGGCTGTTACACTCCAATCACTGTATTTGAATTTAACAATGTATTTTAATTGTATACACATAAATTGTCGATATGTGTCCTTCCAGTGGGTGACGTTGTTAGTCCATGTATGTTAGTCTATGCCCACTGTACAAAAGTAGGCCGCCAAGGTTTCTTTTCAAAATGATATGTGAATAAAGTGTATATGATAATGATTTATGAATATCATTTAAAAATTAGAAATTAATTTTGATGCCATCAAACTCATATGATTAAAATTATTTAAATAATATAAATAATAATAACATTTATGCAGCTGTCATTTTAAAAATAGTAAAAAAAATCAAATTTTTAAACATAAAATAAAACACATTGAATCTACTTAATTTAAATAAGCTAAAATTATAATTTATATAGGAAGACAATAAATTATTAAGATCAATAATTAAAATACTGGTGGATATTACAGCATTGTTAACCATAATGCTAGATTAACTATTAATGGGATCAATGATGTTCCATAAACTAGCGTAAGATCCAAAACCAAATCCAAGGAAACCAATTATAATTATAATAATGTCCTTGACAAACATAAGCAAAAACTCTTTGCCAAAACATTGGTCCCAAAATGTCACGAGTTCAATGATCGGAGGAAAAATCAAAGCTAGCGCTGAACTACTAAAGGATCCCACTAAAGAAATGATTGCTGATAAGTTTGGAATGGCAGCTGCTAAAGCGACTGTGAAAATATAAATATTTTAAAATTCAGTTATTTTATAAAAATTATTAAATACGTATACACATATAATATATTTACATGTTAGTGTAACAAGAAACACCCTGACACTCAATTCTGCATTGCGTTGACTAGACTGTGAATGAAAGTATCCTTTTAAAGCAGGCCATATAATACCAATTGGAACATAAAATTGTAGACCATAAGATAAGAATATCGAGAACCCCATTGCTGCTCGAACACTTTGGGCTAACCTAAAAAAATAATGTTAAGTTTATAAAAATAATAAAAATATCCATTAAAATCGGTAAAACAATAAAGTAGAATTTTAATCTGATTTTGTAATCATTTCTACATATTCCATACACAACGCCTACTTAAACAAATCAAATATAATAATATTTATTATTTTCAATAATAAATATTATTAAATATTATAAACATTCAAAATGTTATTCCTATACCTCTATTTCCAATGAAAACACTCTATTTTATAGATTGAATTGGCCTTATAAAGTTTTCATATCATAAAAACACGGAAAAAGTATTAATTTAGATTAATATTTTGCTAAATAGTTTTTATTAGTTTAATCTTTTCATTAAAATTTTTTATCAATATTCAGTAATTAGCATAATGAGAAATAAATAAATAAATATATATATAATATATATATATATATAGATGAGTTTTTAGTAATAATAACTGAAGTATAATTAAACATTTACAGATAAAACATACTTATATGTGTCTTAAACATTATTAGAATCACTACATAGTAATTTTTTTTTTAAAGATTAGTTTCAACTTTTAACAGAATTTGTTGTACATGTAATCTGTGAATATAATTGAAAACATTTTACAAAAGATCAAATCATTTGATTAAAGGTTAACGGAGTGATTAAAAATACTCCAAAATATTTTAATTTTTACTTCATATAGTCAATATTTTTTATATATACAATTTTATATTTATAAAATTATAAATTTGTTGTTTACATAATGTTGTGCTGCTTCTCTTAGTATTTAATTTTCATACAAATTCAATCTTAAAATATTCAAAAATTAATATGAAATTACAAATGTATAACACAATAGCATAGTAAACTCAATGAATGTATAATATCAATGCATAATAATATTCATATATAATTTAACAAATAATAATAATGCAAATAAATAATTATTAAAATCCAGCATATTTTTGTATTATATCCTATATATGTTAACTTCAATTAATGTAAAACTGTTATAAATAAGAACAATTATTACTTACAAATCTTGGGCAGGAAGATTTAATGTAATACTTCCTAATTTAACAGCTTCACCATATCTCAAATAGCCAAAAAATCCAATAGACGTATAAAGACATGTTACAATAACCATTCCAGTATTTAAAACACCAGTCATTCCACCAAAAGCCTCTGGATTTTTCATATTATTTTCTAGTGGCAAGACCTACAAGTGAATGTGCATATAAAATAGATAGTTTTAATGAACTATGCTATTTATTATATGAATCAAACACAATATAATGTACCATTCCAATGCCCTCAAAAGCGTAAACAGCAGTTCCAAAATAAAGTGGTAATTGTTTCCAAGATGAAAAAGCTTTGACGGTTAATGTTTTTGGAAGTCCTTGAAGTAAATAGAAAAATGTTATTCCTAATCCAATTACTGTCAAAATAGTTGCCAAAAAAGATGCAGGAGTTAAGTACTTTAAACTCTTGACACAGTTCAAAAGTATCATAGGCACCAAAAGAATAACCAAATATGACTGAATAGACATATAAAAAAAGTAATGACTAATGACCTGGAAACATTATACTTGATTAATTAATGAATTTAAATATATTTTTGGTTGGATATAACCAAAATATATAAGTAATAAATTACTTCTTGTAAATTGGTGGCCACAAACAAAAAATACACACAGCAAAAGCCAAGCTGAGTAATTACTAGGAAAGTATTAATAAATTTACTAGCAACCGATGAATATTTTCGTAATTTGGGTGGTCCATGTTCAAAAGCCACTTCTGCAACATTTGGAAATGAAAGAGACGGACTTTGTGTTTTAATGCACAATTCATGAGAACACCGTACCTAGAAAAAAAATCTTGTAACTAAAATTTATACTTGATATTGATAAATATTAAAATAATATTTATTTTCATACCAACATATGCATACAATGTGTGCAAATGGCTCCTAAAAGTGCTGTACACACTAAACCAACGACCCAGCCAGAGTTTCTGAATGCATCAGGCATAGCTAAAATTCCAGTGCCAATATTTCCTTTTAATAAATGTACCATGGTATCAAAATTACTAAAAATAAAACAAAATTAAAACTAATTTTTATAAAAATATATAAATGTTGATCATACATATACATACATCTTCTACTTGATTTTAAAATTTAATGTAGTATAATTCTGAGTTGTAATTAAATAATATAAAATTTTAAAATATCATATATTAAAATGGATGTCATAAATTTTTTCATAATGTTAATTATAGGTCTTCATCATTTAATTTAAGACAGTAGACAGTAATCTTAAAGGAAAAAAACTAAATAATAATAATAATAGGTAAGTAAAAACATTAACAAATATTTAATTAACCCATTGAATGGTGAATATATATCCACTACGTGTGATTAATGATTAGTGATTACCTATGGAAATCTTTCCCCAATAAATAATTAACCTTTGTACATGCTGAGATAAGGAATATATATCAAAGAATAAACAAATTGTTCAAAATTATTAAATAACATGAGAATCACGTGCTCTAGTTCACGTGAATAAGTCTATTTTTTTTCATAAGAATTGACTGATTATTTAAAATAAAAAATATAGACTTAATACATCGTTTTTAATAGTAGAAATCCATACTTATTTTAAATAATTTAAATAAATATTAATAATTAAAATATAAATTTGAAATATCAAATAATTTTTATTAATACTTACGAAGTTGGATTATCTAATTGTCGGTTTAGTAATGGGTTGAAATCTGATGTTGATTCCTCAACACGGCTATGTTTTTCCAATGATTCGCCCATTGGACTATCATAATTTATAGTTGCATCAGGAGGTGTTCTAAATAATGGTGAAAGAATATTACTTCTGGAATATTAATAAAAACATTAGAAATAGTGTCCATAAAATATATTTCTATAAGTTAATTTAATTGTTGTATTTCTAATATTAACTACATAATGGAAAATATATTAAGATATTAATTTTTTTTCATAACATTTAATTTACATTTATAAATCAAATTCTTTTAAAATATTTATTTATTTAAAATGCAGTATACTTTTTTCGTGTTTTTTTAACCTAAACTTATATTCTTCCTTTACACATTGTACAATCAAATACATTTAAATTTTTTTACAATGTGAGAGGTTACTAAGTGGAAGTTATCTATAATTTTTTATATTTTAACAACTACATGAGTATTAAGAAATGTAAGTAATTATTAAAATGAATAAAAATTAACATTTCAATATGCAAAATAAACTTACCCATTTTGGTTGTACAATGTAGGTGTACCAGTCAAAAGTGGCTTGTCTTCATTCACTCTTGAAGTTTTAATAGTCATTTTATCACATTCAACCTAAAAAAAAAAAAAAATTAAACCATACTCAAATTTATGAAATTATATTAACATCAAATTATTAATAAATGGTCAATAATTATTTAGATAAATATTTTTAGTATTCATTATTTAATGAATTTTATACTTTGTTATATTGATTTCAATATATTGAATTCAATTAGGTATTCGTTCAATATTTACAAATTTATAAATATAAATACTAATTTATAAGCATAAAAAAAAAATATATATATATATATATAATTTAAAAAAATACATAGGTATTTACTTAAAGTTCTATTTACTTTTATATTTAAAAATGATTAAACCAAAAGAATTACGACAAATTATTAATAATAAATTGCCATTTCTAAATTAAGTAGTGTTTATAGTAAGACTGTTGTAATTCAAATAAGAATTTATAGCTATTATAAAAATGTTTGTATTTATATATACTCCTACTCTAAATCGTTATCATAATCACATATATTATGACGTACACAATGCAAAAAAAAAAACATTATTTAATAAATAATAATTAAATTAATAACGATTTATTAATATTGTAATAAAGAAAGATCAAGGTGATATATTGATATTTATTCAAATTTACTTAATTTATAAATATAAAAAAAATTATAATTAATTTTAAAGATAATTTGTATTTATACATATTAATTTTTATATCATTTAAACAATAATATTAATGAATATAAATTAGGTTAACTTATTTATCTCTACTAAATAAATATTAATATAAACAATAATAATTTTGTAATCATCTGAAAATAATATTAAATATCTTACAACACATAAGTTTTGAAATATTTATTAAAATATAAATTAAATTTAAAGTTAACTAAATGTACTATACAAATAATGATGAAATTCTTACAAATTTTTAAAATGTAAAAACATTTTACATTTCTCTTTTAAATGTATTCTTACTTTTATTAAAAATATTGTTATTTACTATCCAAAAAATAAAATTCATTATTAAGACAATTTTTCAATTTTAAGTATATATTTATAAAAATGTTCATTTTGTTAATTAAATTAAATAAATTGCAAAAATTAAAAATCTAAATTTTTTTAAAATTATTTAAAAAGTTTTATTATATAAATGATTTTTAACATAATTCCTCTACAAAATGAAATTAATAACTCCTTACTGAATGGACATTAATGAATGTCAATAAACACTTTTCTTCTTTCTCCACTACTCTTGTAACCACAATATAAACTTTATATATTTGTACAGTTTAAAGACAGTAAATATGTAAACAAAATTTAACAAAAATATTAATGAAATGATTAAATAACAATATAAATATTGTACTGATATAACTTTAATAGTGGCTATCAAAATTCTAATGAGCATAAATTAATAATAAAAATTGGGAGTATCCATCTTTTCCAGTAATTTTTAATATTACCCATGTGAATTGGTGAATACTGTATTTTCGTACCTACATAATTTTGTTTTTATTTATTTTTGTGAAATTTAAGAGATATAAAAATATATAATAATAAGTTACTATTATAGCAACAAATAATCAGGAGGAACAGATTATAAAACAGAAAAGACTTCAAATAGTTTCTATGATAAAAACTATTTTTAGTATTTTATTTTTAATATAAAACCTAATTAGTTTAACTATGTAAGTGCAATAATGATTTTAGAATTAATTATTCGTTTTAAAAATTATTAAATATTTGGGTACACATGCTCAAGGTAGTATATCATTTAAACATAGTATGGATAGTATATCATTTAAACATAGGTTTAAATTAGGTAGGTAGGTAGGTAAATAAATAAATTTAAATTTAATTAAACGTGTGTAAATAATATTAATATTATATTGTGAAAGAGATATCCAAACAAAAACAGTGGGATACTAGTATTCTTTTTAATAACAATCTTTGCAGAAAAAATAAATTAAAAAAAAAATAAAAATAATTCTTAGTTACTTTTAAGAATATTTACATAAAATAAATATATTCATAGACTTTTCCCATATAAATTGTACTGTAGTGTTTTATCTATTTATTTATAAAAATGTCTATAACAATTATCAGTAATAATACATTTAAAAAATCGATGGGTAAAATGCGAATAATAATTTTAAACATTGAATTCACGACAAAAAAAAATTAAACCATCACATTGTATTTATATTAAAATTACTTTTATTGTTTACATCTAAGGTACTTCGTAATAATTAAAGTTCACCAAGAAAAAAATTATTTATAACGATATGAATTTATTAAAATAATTTTCAATTTCATTTAGAATCGTTGGATTGACATTATTATTTCATAAAAAAATTCCATGATTGTTCATAATGGGAAATGAATAAATGTTTTTCGCTTAGTACAGAATAGATACAGTAAAATACAGTGATTACACATTAACACGTATATTATATTAAATATTAAACATAAGTATTTACATTGAATTATAAAAAATATAATTACTCTTAATTTAATCGTTAAAATTTGTTTTTATATTCTCTTTTATATTTTATATGTTATTGCACACGGCGGGTAATAAATTATTATTAACTAATAACCAAAACTAACTTTTATAATATTACTATTACGATAAGGAGCTTATCTATGCATGTGTTTAACAAATGTAAATTATTTGTTAATGTTGTGTACCTATGTAATCATTATGTATTGAAATCTTTAAAAAAAATATAATACCAAACTGATATGAAATTACACCATATACATAAACATTTAATGGTTATTCTATCAAAAATATTTATAAGATAAATAAATAACACCTACACTGTATAAATTATTTGCAATACCTCGATGATTTGAAAACAAAGTGTATCATAATATGTTATTGTACATTCCGTTGCGTTTTATACACGAAAAATATGTATAATACTCATTTACAATAAATATTAAACACTGCTTTTCGAGATTACAACGAGGAGAGTACAGGCCTACATAATTTAATTATAATTGATTTTAAATAATGTATTAGTAAGTAATTACTAAAATGTGTTTATTTATTTATCATAATTATCGCTGCACTCACATTACTGACTGGCGTGTCTGGCTTCATCGTTTGAACTCCGACTTTGTGATTATCATCGATACTGAAGTTCCCATTGTTTTCGGCCTAAAGGAATTAAAGGCAACCACTAATTAGTGACGAAAAACATATTATTTTAATCGTACCGCTATGTAACAATAACGGTCGGTACCATTATGTATAGCGGCCATAAAACGACGCATACTCACTGTCATAGCGGGGATTCGGATTTTCTGTCTTTAATTGTTTTTTCGTCTTCGGAATAAAAAAAAAAAAAAAAAAAACGATTAAAATTCTGTCGACGCGTAGTAAGCAATTCCCGTGTTACTGACGATTTCCGAATTCGCCGACCTCATTTCCAAATCGTTTTACCGCGAATAGCCCGGAATCGTCAAACAATTGTCGAACCGCGAAAAAAAGGGGTATCATCGACGTCAACCGTCTGGTCGACGACAATGGAAATCAATTTCCTTCTCGTATAATCTTCTCTCGGCCAATCCCGTTATCTCGCTTTCGCTTATCGTCGCACGCACACTTATCGTTGTTGAATAGCGACGGAATGTACCAAAAACAATAATAACAAAATATATTATACGTATATCTATTTCGGGGAACGCGTTCTGCTCGTCCCGCGAGATCTATAAAGATCTACGCGTGTGTGTGTGTTTTAATAACGGGTACCGGACGACGAACTGATTCTTTTACGTGTAAAAAAAGAAAAAAAGAAATGAGTAGGTACTGGAAAATCGGTATTGCGTTCGTCGAATGCAGAGAGAAAGATCTACGTACGTATATTATACGCATCGGTGTGTACCTACGAGTCCAACGGTCTTTGACTGAACTGATGACGAATTCTCGTACGTATAGGTCGTTCGCCCACAGATAAAAAAAAAAAAAACCAAACAAACAATAATAACTGAATTGCGACTTTTTCTTTTTTATTCGATATGCTTATGTAGGTCATGTCGTGATGTTATCGAACCGTGTGAAGTATAAAAATATTCGTTTGAGTCCCCGTATACATAAAGAAATTTTAAAACTTTTTAGAAATTATAAACTCGTGACCTAATTTGTCGTTGTTGTATTGGATTTAATTCACATATTACGCAAATAATATTAAAAAAAAAAAACCTAAATACACAATATATATATACAAGAGTAAACATATATGTAATGTAATATAATGTATATATAGATAATAATTTAAACGAGTATAACATCGATTTTTAAATACAATAAATTGATTAAATACTGTTCGCTAAGTTTATATATATATATATACGCAATACACGTTCGAGCGTAAAAAATATACAAAAATTCGTTTTATTTTCAGTTTCGTAACATATTTATATTTTATTGTTTGAAGTACGATTTTTTTTTTTTTTTTTTTTTTTTGTATCGAATAATTTGTTTGTATTGAAAAAAATAAAAATATAGATTCAAATGTATACGTTTAGAAGGAAAAAAATAATAAAAAATACAATGTTCTAATGTAGCACAGACCATAAAATATGATTTCATAATATATATTAATGTAATATACAGTTTAGAATAATACGTGTTATAATATAAAATAATTGTATTGCATTTGCGTATAATACACGCAAGAATTAGATTTAATCAATTGTGTTATATGCTATACAGCGTCATTCCCTCTTAAATATAATAAATATCCCTCCTACATAATATTGTATACATATTATAAATTATACGTATACGCAACTGCACGCGCACAATTTTGTCTAAACCGAAGGTGGGGAGTGCTCAATATATAAATAATTATTTTATACCTATTCTCCATACGGTTAAATAAATTATGATGAACAAATATGTAAGAAATGGATTTTAAAATTCAATTGAACATTTTAAATTACAAAAAAAAAAATTCGAAAACATTCGTAATATGAATGTTAATATTTGTGTGCATTCGAAAGTTTCAAATTAATTTTTTTTTTTTAACAAATACATAATATAATAATACATAATAATAATATAATATTACATAATAATATAATTTAAAATACATAATATTACGTTGACAGATTGTAAAATTCATATTCCCAAAATTCTATAAGGTGGTAAAAAAATATGTAACAGAAATTTATTTAATACGAGTAAAGAAAAACTATATTACCAAAAATATAATTTATTGACGATTCACGTTAATGGCGTATTTACGGGGGGGGGGAAGGGGATATAAGGGATAGATCCCCCCTTGAGTTTTTTTTTTTTGTTTAGTTTTTAACATTCTTATTTACAATAGCGCCAATACGTATGATTTTACACAGATAATCTCTAATAGAGGAAATACGTCAATAAGACGCTTTATTATAGTCATTAATATTTGTTTGGAAAAATTATGAGTTTAATCAATTTGTGTGTGTAATAATAACATTGACCGCCCCATATTTTTAAGAAATGTGACGATGGGAGGACAGGGCGAAGGAGCGAAGCCCTCTTCAGGTCAATAAAATATTTTGCAATACATATATACTCTCCCTTGAGAAAATCCTAAATACGCCACTGATTCACACATTATAATTTCATTTGTATTAGGTACTCTATAATAGGTAGGTACCTCATGTTGCGTAATAAAAACCATTTTGTTTCTATTGAATTTCAAAGGATACCACGTCCCAGCCGTTGATGATTGCTTCTTACAACATTTGACGCCTTTCGATATCACTACGACGTTATAATTATAAAATAAATAATTAATTATAGCTATTCATTTTCAAAATGACGAGAAAATTAAATATTAGCAACTGAATAATAAAAGAAATATAGTAAAATATACGTACATTGGTTTACAATTTTCTAAACAAACTATTCGTTGTTTTTGCTTTTGCACTGACCCAAAATTATCAATTATAAGTTTATGTTTTTATGATCAATACGTTTATATTATATATAAATTTCGCCTATGTGTATATTTTAAAAATGTATGGGAGTTTTTTCTTTTTAATATAAATATTCGGCGAATTCTGTTTGTAACGTTATAACAATACATAATATTAAAATTAAAAAAAATATATAATTATAGATTGTGTCACGAGTACAAATAATTATGTAAATTATTTGTTTATATTCTATTCGCATATATCACGTATTCGTGATTTCATCTATGGATTCATTCGTGAATTTATATATATATATATATATCGACTTTAGATCTCGATGTAAAAATTAAAAAATCATTTTCGGATTTCGATGATAGAATTCCGCAATGAAAACGATCACAGATTGCATACGGGGATACATTTATAATTTATACTCGCAGAATAATATATTATATAAATTATATCATATGATTTATACGGTGCGCCGCGTGTCGCGTCATCTAGCGGTGTTTATATTATCATGATCCGCGCAAGACCGCGACCAACATCCACACGCTATTCGTATTCGTCGTTATCCGTGTTGTATACTCGTATCTCACTTCATTTTTACGCTATACATTTCGTTGTTTTCATTACACACTGTAGTAAATCGCTATGTTACGCTGGTTGTCTGTACGCTGTTCGCGTTGAATTGCTGTTTACTTTAAGACTCCATTACGTTTGCTGTCGTCGTTTGAGTTTTTCATCCATTTCAATCCGTCGAGTTTCCCCGTCTCGTTTCGTCATGGTTACGTTTTCGGGATCCGGCGATTCGAAGCAGGTGGCAAATGCCTACAAGGACAAAAGCAAACCGGCCGAAATCAGAAAAAGCAACATTACCGCCGCTAAAGGTTTGTTAAAAAAAAAATTGTCTTTGAAATGGCTCTATTCGGTTACTATTTACCTCCCATTGTTTAACGTATCCCTTAGGCCTTCTACAAATTTCTGATGAATTATTTTCCTAAAATCCCTTTAGTATAGTCATCAACGGCTATTCCAGTTTTGTCTATATGATTTTTATTGTAGATATTTGATATATATATATATATATATATCTGTACCCCGAAGGTAAAGCACACCATGTCCATTTTTAATAAAATTTAGTTAGCTTCATGTCCTTGTTGTACATTTTACGCTCTAAAGAAAATGAACATGATTTGATGATTTTCCATCGCCTTATTTCCCTTGCTTTTAATAACTAGACATAATTCTCTATACGTTATTGTAGAGCTTAAAATGTACAACAAGGACATGAAGCTAACTAAATTTCATTAAAAATGGACATGGTGTCCTTTACCTTCGGGGTACAGATATATATATATAAATGTATCCAGTATAGCGCAAACTTATGTGTTTTTAACTTGAATAATCATCGAGTAAAATGCTTTTATCTGTTAAACATGTTTCGATTACAGTCAAATCAAATTAGACAATAACTGTTCTTGCCAAAATACACCGTGTTTATTAATTGTTAATTAAGCATTTTTTTTTCTAGCTGTTGCTAATGCTATCCGTACGAGTTTGGGTCCAAAAGGAATGGACAAAATGGTAATTATCTATTACATTTATATTAGATTATTGTCTATTACAGTGGTGTACACAGGATTTTTTCAAGGGGTGGGTATCATAATATACATTAATTAATGACCTTTTTCTTTTTTCTCATCACTCTAAAAAAATCTCCTCCCACTATGTTATAATTATATAATCAGTAAAAATAAAATAAATATAATAAAATAAAAGATAATGGTTAATCAGGAAAATTTAATTTTTTTTTTTAGCCATCCTTTTATAGTTTGAAAAGATACTTCAACTATTTAAGGGGTATGTCATCTCCCTGACACAATCTGTGTACGCCACTGGTACCTTACCTAACCTTGCCTATTTAAATTGGCTAGTATGTCAATAATTTATTTAGGTTATTGAAATTATAAGGTGTAAATTTGTGTAAAATAATTCATATTGTTTTTGTAGTTGAATTTTCAAATAAATCATGTTATCAATATGTGTTATGTGTAGTTGGTCATATTAAGGCATATAGAAGGCATATATATAAAGATATAAGCTTATCTTTAAATATATTTTTAATATATATTGAACAGAAATATGATTTTACAATTTATGTAATAATTTTTATTTTTTAGATTCAATCATCTAATGGTGAAGTAGCTATAACAAATGATGGTGCTACAATTTTGAAACAAATGAACGTTATTCATCCAGCTGCTAAAATGGTAATAATTATTTTTAAGTTTATTTACTTAAAATATTGTTCAATTATAAATTTTATTCTAGCCTTTCGTTCTTCCAAAAAACTAAAATATAGTTAAGAATAACTATTCCATAAAATATATCTTTGTTTCTATTTGATCTATTTTTTAAATTAAAATTGTACTTGTGTTAATATAATAATGGTGTATTTAGAATTTATGATTATATTTGTCTTCCCTTTTTTTTAATACATTTAGTTGGTTGAACTATCAAATGCTCAAGATGTTGAAGCAGGTGATGGTACAACAAGTGTAGTAGTTGTAGCTGGAGCATTATTAGAAGCTTCTGAAAAACTTTTGCAAAAAGGTATTCATCCTACTACAATTTCTGATGGATTCCAAAAAGCTGCAGCTAAGGCTATTGAGATTATTAAAAATATGGCTACTCCTATACAACTGACTGATCGTGAAAGTTTGGTGAAAAGTGCTTCAACTGCCTTAAATTCTAAGGTAGTCTCTCAACAATCATCATTATTGGCTCCTTTAGCGGTCGATGCAGTTCTTAAAGTTGTAGATCCTGCAAAAGATACTAATGTTGATCTTAAGGTATTTATATAGTTATTTCTTAAATCTACTTAATGGTGATCACTTAATGATATGTCATTTTTTAGGATATTAAAGTTATTATGAAACTCGGAGGAACTGTTGAAGATACCAGGTTAGTTGATGGTCTAGTGTTCACACAAAAATCTTCAAATGTCAATGGACCAAAAAAAATTGAGAAAGCTAAAATAGGACTTATTCAGTTTTGTATATCGCCTCCAAAAACTGATGTAAGTAATAAAATAAAATATTTCTTATATCTAATTATTCCGCTAATAGTATATTTAAATATAAAATAAAACCTAATGAAATATTTGGGGATTTAGTAAGTTATGTATGATGTTAAATCAATTAATTCAGAAATGGATTTACTTATTCAGTTTATACTTTATTTAATGTAAAATGAATTGAGGAATATCACAACATTTATGTATTTAAATGGGATTTAGGTAGTGATTGTTGTGAAATAAAACTGATTTAACAGATACAACAGAAAACGACTCACACAGTACACACATACACGTTAGCCTCTTTCTAGATATTTTGCTTGCATTTATCTCACCCTACTTTCTATAAAACTACTGAGACAGTTACACCTAACGGTCACCAATTCTCATGTATAATTATATTTTCAATTATAATTATTTGTAATATTTTTGGATTTCAATAATAATAACAGTTAAAATGCATTATGATTATGTGCTAATTAGATAGGGACATATGAAAATTATGATTTTATTGTTCATTTCATCTGATGTTTTTAAGTTTAACATTTTGTGAAAATTAGTCTATGTTGTGTGATTATCATTACAGTAACTTGAAATTAAATTTTGTTTCATATGAAATTGTTGTACATAAGCCTTATTATGGTAATTAAATACAATCTGTAACATATGATTGAATTTTGTTTATATATATTGAATGAAGAATTAGGATACCCATATGACATTTTTTTTAGATGATGGTCTCATTTTGTGCAAATTATAAAATATTTAGCATTTAGTACTATGATGACACATACACCTTAGGACACCTATTACAACAATGTTGCATGATTTTCATTTTGTTTCTAAGTATTATATTTGATTATTTAAAACCAATTATAAATTCAATAAACTTGTTATTGTAAAAAAGTTAATCAATAATTTAATATTTTAAATGTGTTATTTCAAATTATGTTATAGTTTTATTTAGTATACAATGATAATATAGTATAATATATGTATTTTGTATACACATTTGGATACTGAATTTATCACTAATGCGATGTGATTTGAATTTTATTTATAAGTAAAATCAATTAATTTTATTTTATAGTATATAAAATGATTGATGAATAAAATTTGGGATATGTAATTCTAGGCATCTGTAATAACAAATAATATGAATAGAAATTTGGTTTTGAGTAATATTGAGTACAATACATATATATTTTTTCATTTGATGAATAAAACTTAGGACACCTGTATGACATCAATTCAGGTGATTGAATACACACATTTAATTCTGACCATTTTATTTATAAACATTACTCTAATATAAAATATTAATTTAGAAAAAACAAACAATATTTAGCATTAATTCTATGATGACATACAAGCCTTAGGACACCTAATTACAACTAATGTTGAATGATTTGAATTTTGTTTCTGAGAAATGCTTTTATAATTGTTACTTTGTAGTGTTTTATTTATTTATAAAGAGGACATATGATGATTTTATGCTAGATAGATAGGGACATATGAAAACCTATGATTTTTATATTAATTTTTATCTGATGTCTTAAGTGATAAGTTGATTGTACTACACTTTACAATTTATTATAAGTGTGTAGAAATTATCATTATAAAATATATAATCGGTGTGAATTAATTTTTTTAATAGTTATTTAAATTGTTTTTTTGGTATATACATTGAAGACAAACCTAAGCCTAAGACGCATGTAATACAAAAAAAATGTTACGTGAATTAAAATTTGTTTTTATGTAATATTAAGTTTATTTTATGTTTGTTATAACATAACCATGATGAATAAAACTTAGGACACCTGTATGACACCAGTTTAGGTGATTGAGTACACATTTAATTCTGATCATTTTATTTATAAACATTTCTCTAATATAAAATATTAATTTAGAAAGAACAAACAATATTTAGCATTAATTCTATGATGACATACAAGCCTTAGGACACCTAATTACAACTAATGTTGAATGATTTGAATTTTGTTTCTGAGAAATGCTTTTATAATTGTTACTTTGTAGTGTTTTATTTATTTATAAAGAGGACATATGATGATTTTATGTTAGATAGATAGGGACATATGAAAACCTATGATTTTTATATTAATTTTTATCTGATGTCTTAAATGAAAAGTTGATTGTACTACACTTTACAATTTATTATAAGTGTGTAGAAATCATTATAAAATATATAATCGGTGTGAATTAATTTTTTTAATAATAGTTATTTAAATTGTTTTCTTTTTTTGCTATATACATTGAAGATACAAACCTAAGCCTAAGACACATGTAATACAAAAAATTTTACGTGAATTAAAATTTGTTTTTGTGTAATATTAAGTTTATTTTATGTTTGTTATAACATAACCATGATGAATAAAACTTAGGACACCTGTATGACACCAGTTTAGGTGATTGAGTACACATTTAATTCTGATCATTTTATTTATAAACATTTCTCTAATATAAAATATTAATTTAGAAAAAACAATATTTAGCATTAATTCTATGATGACATACAAGCCTTAGGACACCTAATTACAACTTATACGTTGAATGATTTGAATTTTGTTTCTGAGAAATGCTTTTATAATTGTTACTTTGTAGTGTTTTATTTATTTATAAAGAGGACATATGATGATTTTATGCTAGATAGATAGGGACATATGAAAACCTATGATTTTTATATTAATTTTTATCTGATGTCTTAAATGAAAAGTTGATTGTACTACACTTTACAATTTATTATAAGTGTGTAGAAATTATCATTATAAAATATATAATCGGTGTGAATTAATTTTTTTAATAATAGTTATTTAAATTGTTTTTTTGTTATATACATTGAAGACAAACTTAAGCCTAAGACGCATGTAATACAAAAAATGTTACGTAAATTAAAATTTGTTTTTGTATAATATTAAGTTTATTTTATGTTTGTTATAAAATAACCATGATGAATAAAACTTAGGACACCTGTATGACACCAGTTTAGGTGATTGAGTACACACATTTAATTCTGACCATTTTATTTATAAACATTTCTCTAATATAAAATATTAATTTAGAAAAAACAAACAATATTTAGCATTAATTCTATGATGACATACAAGCCTTAGGACACCTAATTACAACTTATACGTTGAATGATTTGAATTTTGTTTCTGAGAAATGCTTTTATAATTGTTACTTTGTAGTGTTTTATTTATTTATAAAGAGGACATATGATGATTTTATGCTAGATAGATAGGGACATATGAAAACCTATGATTTTTATATTAATTTTTATCTGATGTCTTAAGTGATAAGTTGATTGTACTACACTTTACAATTTATTATAAGTGTGTAGAAATTATCATAAAATATTTAATCGGTATGAATTAATTTTTTTAATAGTTATTTAAATTGTTTTTTTGGTATATACATTGAAGACAAACCTAAGCCTAAGACACATGTAATACAAAAAAAATGTTACGTGAATTAAAATTTGTTTTTATGTAATATTAAGTTTATTTTATGTTTGTTATAAAATAACCATGATGAATAAAACTTAGGACACCTGTATGACACCAGTTTAGGTGATTGAGTACACACATTTAATTCTGATCATTTTATTTATAAACATTTCTCTGATATAAAATATTAATTTAGAAAAAACAAAAAATATTTAGCATTAATTCTATGATGACATACAAGCCTTAGGACACCTAATTACAACTAATGTTGAATGATTTGAATTTTGTTTCTGAGAAATGCTTAAATAATTATTACTTATTATTATCTTTTTATTTATTTATAAATGGGACATGATTATTATATGCTAGATAGATAGGGACATATAAAGAACTATGATTTTAATGTTGAATGTAATTTGATGTTTTTTCATAATACCTTATTTTCAAATTAACAAATCTTTAAGGTCTTCATAGTGAATGTTATCAATAATATTTAATAATAATAACAATTTTTAAAAATGTTAAATTATAATTTTTGTGCATCATGAAGGCACAAGCCTTAAATAGGATATCATCTAATTATGATTATTCAGTTGTGGGATTTAAAGTTTGTTTCTGCATAATAGCCTATATTTTTAATATTTTATTTTCACATTTAATATTTTTATTTGTTTCTACCAATGATGTATAAGATATATAATTCAAGATTGATAGAACATAATTAGTAATATTTAATTTATGAAAAAAAATACATATTTTTTATTACTTGATTTTTTGATGTTATATCTAATCAATATTAATTATGTTATTGTTATTTGTGAAAAAGTTATTTTATTATAATTATACTGTGATGCTTCTACTTGCATGTGATTTTTATTTTATTATAGCTATAATTGTTGATGATTATAACATGATACTATTTTAGGTGGTTGAATCAATCTAATTATTTTTAATTTGAATTTTGTTAGGAGTGGTTAATTTAATAAAATATATTTATCAGTTATTATTGTAATGACGTATTAGCCTTAGAACACATAATTATGACTTGCGTCAATTAATTTGAATTTTATTTCTGAGGAAGAACAATTTCAACAGTTTTTTTTTTAAGAACAACTTAATTAATTAATGATCAAATGAATATTCATAGGATTTAAATGTTTACATGTAATAGTCCATAAGTACACAAAACCTTTATTTTACAATATAAATAAAAAGTAATCATCTGTTTTAAATTAGTTAATTGTATTGTAATGTTAATTATGTTATTCTGAATTGTAATGTATATTTTTATAATTTATGATTTTTCATATTTATAGATCATATAATATATTTGTGTGTGTATATATATATATATATATATATATATTAATGAATTTAAATATCTACAGTAATCTAGAGGTTAATTAAATTAGGTAGTTAATATATAATTTTATGACATGACTAATTCCACTAGATAGGTAGGGTTGTTATATATGAGTTGTTTGATTTTAACAAAAGTATTTTATTTGATGTCTACTTTAATGTATTTGTAGAGATAAATTTATATATATTTATATGAGTTACTAAGTGTAAATATATTTAAAGTAAAAATAAATATAATTTGTTTATTTGATTTAATTTTAAATTTTAATTAGTGTATCTAATGTTTATAGTGTATAAGATCTATGTATACCTTTACAGTATGAATGTTGACTGAAAATGTTGTTGTAATATATGTTTGATACCCTCTTTGACCTTAATGAGATCTCAGATGAAATCTTTTGTTAAAATTATTATTTAACATTGTTTAAAACTCAGTGCTAATCCATGTATAAGCAATCGTCATTGAGCCATAATGTTTATCAAGTCCAATGTCTATTATTTAACACGTAATAAATTTAAAAAAAAAAGTCTGATAAATGATAATCGACCACAGTATACATTTGTAATTGGTCGAAATATGACTACTGATATTGTTTTAAAGAAACAACGTTTCAATAAATATATTTTAATATTTTATAAATTAATTCCGTAATATTTTTGATATTTCGTGAGTGTTGTTATATGTACAGTGTCAGTTGAAATATAGGAAATAATCGGAAAAGTTCTAATTTAATTAAAATGTTGCCAACAACGTGTGACAAGTCAAACGATCTGAAAATGAATTCATCCAATGGATTGTCAGCAATCAAAATATTAGAGAAAATGAAATTTTGCAACTGTGGCATTATAAAAATTGGCAGTTTAGAACGTGGCCGTTCATTGACCAAAGAAAAGAAGCTCAGTGAAACAAATTGTATACCATCAGGATTGTTACTACTGGTAATATTAGTTGGTATTAGTGGAATATTGACTATTATCATGTGGTTTACGGAATTTTATATGTTCCAAATTTTACAATTTGTGACTATAACTCAAGGCAGTTCGTCTTACAATATGTGGCAAAATCCGCCTGTTCAGCCCTACATATCTATTTATCCATTTAACTATACTAATATTAAAAATGTAATAGAATATGGTGATACTCCAGTTGTTCAAGAGCTTGGGCCATTTGTTTACAGAGAAAAAGTGGAAAGAATTAATGTAGATTTCAATGAGAACGGTACAGTTACTTATCAAGAAAGAAGAAGTAATGAATTTGTACCAGAAATGTCCCAAGGTGATCCTGAACATTTAACCATAACTGTTCCAAACTTACCATTGATCAGTGCAATATCAATGAGTGCTGATGCATTTTATCTAACTCAAACGTTTATGTCCTTGTTTTTGGAAGGATTTTTAGTAAAACCATTTCTTCACTTAAAAATTAACGATTATTTTTGGGGTTATGAAGATAACATATATAGTTTGGCACAAGGTTTAGCTTCGACAGTACATAGAGATGCACGTTTATCAAAATTTGGTATAGTTACTTCACGTCGTGGTGTATCATCTGATAGGATTACAATTCATAGTGGAGTTGGAAATCTAGATGAACTTGGCATTATAACACGTTACAATGGACAAAAGACTTTAGATGTCTGGAAAACTGACGAGTGCAATCGTTTGGATGGTAGTGATGGATCCCAGTTTCCACCAACTATTTTAAACCGTAAATCAAAACTCTTTGTATTCCATAAAGATTTATGTCGTAGATTTCCATTGGTTTATAAAGAAGATATCGAAATTGTACCCGGAGTTACAGCATTTCGTTTCCAAGCACCTAGAAATGTGTTTGATACACCTATTACAAATCCAGATAACGACTGTTACTATATGAAACAGTGTCCACCTTCGGAAGATTTCAGTTCTTCACCAGAAATGTGTCCGCCATCAGGAGTTTTTAATTCATCGCCGTGCAATGGAGCTCCAGTCATGATGTCATTCCCACATTTTTATCTCGGTGACCCAGAGTTGAGAAAAGATGTTCTCGGGCTGTCCCCTGATCCTGAATTGCATGAAACCTTTGTTGATGTGCATTCTAAATTAGGAGTGTCTTTGGGCGGCCGATCTAGGTTTCAAGTTAACATTATGTTAAGAAAAGCCGACGGAATATCGCATTTTAAAAATTTTAAACAAGGAATAATATTACCAGTTGCATGGATTGAAGTAAAAGTTGACAAATTACCTGATGACATTAAGAGAATCCTTCAGCAAACATCGATCAGTATCAGCCTTGGAGAGATATTATTGAAGTGGATTTCACTTATAACATTTACATTGTCTATGATATTTTTAGTTAAGAAAATAATTTTAAAAGATTGTTTTATGTCAAACAATAAACAAACTATTCCTATGAATAAATTAGTTGTAAAATGATTCATATTAAAATAAAATATATAATTAATATACATATATTGTTTTTGGATGTAAATTGTGTTGAGCATTTTTTAATTAATTGTGTACACACATTTTGTGTACATTTCTAGTTATTAATTAATTATGTTTCTTTGTTAATGTTTAATCTGTCCACTATTTAGGATTTTCATTTAAAAATGTGATTCTTATGTAATTTTTATTTTATAATATTAAAAAAAAAGTTGTTTAATTAATATTTTTTTTTATTCCAATTTAATATACATAAAGAATATAAAATAATGGTTTCATTATTAAACTACAAATTAATACATGACAATATTGCTTGTAGTTTAAAATGAAGTAATTAAATTATCTGACAAATTCTGAGTGGTAGTAAGTTTGTTGAACTTTGAAATATTTGTTACAAAATGTATTTTTCTATTTAATACTTATACATTGGTTATTAATCAGTAAATAACATGAAATTATAATTGTCTAACCAATCCATTGTACATCATAAATCGTTATTCTATGAAACCAGAAAAAAAAATATTGGCAATAAATATAAATTTACAGATAATTATTGATAAGTGTATTTAACCTAGTTTTTTTTTAGAGAGAAAATAACAATATTCAGATATTAAAATGACTGGTTCTAAATGACCTTGTTTTTGTTTTAGATGGATTATAATGTGGTCGTTTCTGATTACACCGCAATGGACCGTGTACTGCGTGAAGAACGAGCTTATATTTTAAACATTGTTAAACAAATTAAAAAAGCCGGGTGCAACGTTTTGCTGATCCAAAAGTCAATATTGCGTGATTCGTTATCTGAATTGGCTATACATTTCTTAGATAAAATTAAATGTATGGTTATCAATGGTATAGAAAGAGAGGATATTGATTATGTTTGCAAAGTATGTTTTTATATATTACATATTATTTATAAATAAAATAATTGATTTCTTTGAATATAGAAGTAATCTGTAGAATTATTTTTTATGCAGACATTGAATTGTAGACCAATTGCAAGTCTGGATCACTTCGTTGCGGAAAACCTTGTATCGGCTGATCTGGTAGAAGACGTCATGACTGGAAACAGTCATTTTGTACAAATCACTGGTATCAACAATCCTGGTAGAACCGTCAGTGTCATTGTCAGAGGTTCTAATAAATTGGTCTTGGAAGAAGCTGAACGTTCACTTCATGACGCTTTGTGTGTTATTCGATGTTTAGTGAAACAAAGGTAAGTTCTTTTAAAACTATATTGTTGATTTTATTAAATTTACATTCATACAAATTTTTTTAGAGCATTATTGGCTGGTGGTGGAGCGCCTGAAATTGAAATCAGTTTGAAGTTAACTGAACTTGCAAGATTGGTAACCGGAGTTGATGCCTACTGTTACAGAGCATTTGCGCAAGCTCTAGAAGTTATTCCACTGACATTAGCTGAAAATGCTGGTCTTAATCCTATTACTACAGTTACAGAGTTGCGTAATAGACATTCACAAGGCGAAGTTACTGCGGGTATTAATGTCCGAAAGGTAATTATAAAAACAAAACATTTAAAATGTTAAATTAATCAACATTTTGCTTTTTAGGGTGCAATAACTAATATCCTCGAAGAAAATGTTGTACAACCGTTGTTAGTGTCTATTAGTGCTATAACTTTGGCTTCAGAAACTGTACGCAGTATTTTGAAAATTGATGATATTGTAAGTAAAATTTTATAAAACCATAATATATATATATATTTTGTCTAATAATTATTTATTTTAGGTAAATACTAGAGCATATTAAAAGTTTCTAAGTATTAACTTCTGTGGTAAGTTTGTGAATTTCTTTTAATAAACTTGGAAAGAAATTCTTATAGTTTATTATTGCTTATAGATTTTCGAACTGTTTCGGATCCAGAGGAGACTGCACATAATATAACTAACATCCTAATATTCTTAATGGATCAAAAGTGAAATCTTAAAGCATAAGCTTATATCAATTATTTAGTTTTGTTCAAATAATTTTTTTTTTTTTACTTATTAAAATAATAACAAAAATAGTAATACACAATTTTTACTTGTCTAAATATATTTGTATTTTCTGCCATCTTTCTGGTGTAACATCCTTGTAAATTATGGTCAAATATATATTTTATGTATTTTCATCACAATAGTACACAAATTAAAAAAAAAAAAAGAAGGAACACACTAATGATGAATTTGAAGTATTATTTAGTGTTTTTGATAGAAAATATCAAAATAAGTTTATAATAAGTAACCCTTTATTGTATATTAGTGATCAGACCCAGATTTCTGAGGTTGAACCAAACTCATTGAAATTATAACGAAACCGAATTAAACTTGCAATTTTTTATTTGAAATCGAACTGAAATATTCAATTTAAATATCAAACCAAACTTCAAAAAAAGTTCTAAAGGATTCGAATTTTAAATAAACTTAAAATATTAAAAACAACTTTTAGTTAGTTTTAGTAAAGTATTCAATAGATTTAAAAATAAATTAAAGTAAATTATTAATTCATATAATAAATAATATAGGTATTTAATTATAATAGACAAGCGATTAGTACCTTCTTCATTACATTATAAGAGTATATACAAAAGAAACTCATACCTTACATTAATATTCAAATTATTTTGTATTTAGTTCGCTTTGTATATTTCCAATTATAAATTCAATTTCTGAACTGTTAAAAAAACAATTTGCAATATCACCAGTATTTATTTATAAAATTAAAATTATTCTTGCTTGTATGAACAAATTGTAATATATTTATTAGTCATTATATGTTTTAACAAAACTTCAAAAGTAGCAAAAAGGGGTTTATAATAAATAAACCACAAGTGCACTGGTATTTATTGTCTCTATGTACTTTTAATTGAATCTATACATATAGGCAAGTAGCAAAGTATTAATATGAATCAGAACTAATTGAATACAATAATAGTTAAATCCATAAATGTATGTACACAGTACACACCACATTTTATAGTCATAAATATTGCAATGAAAAACAATAGTTAACATTCCAATACCATTTATATCAACAGTTTTTAGTTTATAAATTGATACGGATTTTCGAGGACTTTAAAAAGAGTTTTGTAGATGAATGTTATCATATCAATAGCAAAAAGGTAAGGAATTCTTCAGCATTTTCGAGATGGAATTTGCTGGTGGTCCGATTAAAAAAGTTTAACCCCTGTTCTATGCTATACGCTTGAATATTTGAACTCCTAAATAATTATTTTGTTGTCGAGATTGGATTGAATTATCATTCCAAAAAAGAAGCATTTGTCAGAAATTATTTTAAAATTAATAAAAATTTATAAAAAAAAAGGGAAACAAAGGTGTAATGAAAAAATAATAATTGTACAGATACGAATTTTAAACGATATTTAAAATTGTTTTATTGATTTACATTAATTCCACTTTTATATGTTTCAAATTAGCAGGATCTTAATATTTTGTTATAAATTAGTTTTGGAAGAAAACGAAATCATTTTTATAATACAAAATTATATTTTTTAAACATTTTCTTAAACATAAGAAGTTAAAATTTTATTTAACCGTTCAGTGTTACATTATAAATACACACATTTAAATCCTTAAACACATGTTATTTTTTAGGGGCTCCATAAGCATCTGGCATTCTTTCAATCGTAAATCTGAAAAAAATTAAAAAAAATCTATATGAAATAGTGTCTTTTATGAAAACCCTTATTTAATTAGTATATATACCGTCTCTGAGCAATATACATAATTGGCACACCAGGAATTTTTCTGATACGTCTCTTTAAATCCCTATCGCACGTAGCAACTATATAACATTTATGCTAAAAATAAAATAAAATGATTATCATATAATAAATTAATATATAAATATACAAAATATAATATATATTTTACCTTATAAATTAGTTACCTGTGTCACTCGTTGAACTAAACAATCGTCAGCATACGTGCCAGGATGCATACACTGTATTCTTTGGAAGCGAGGATCTTTCACGATTTTTAATGCTAATTTATATTTTTGGCCTAGTTTTTCCAATTCGCCAACAATACAATCCGTGACGTATGGTATACCTAGAACAAGAATACGCGTAAAAATAATCTTAAATAAAATACGATTATTTACTGCTTACACTTGGCGTACAGACAATCCATCATGTTTTGTACAATGTCCATTTTATATTTTATGGAAAAACTGATGAAATTAGTATCTACTAAAATGTGATACGGAGGTCCTAACTGTGTGTTGAACTCGAAGAATAATGCCGAACTCGTTTGAGCACTGAAAACAATAAGCCGTCAATTAATACTACAAAGTTATTAAATTATAAAGTCGTGTTAATTACACATGACGGACGGCGATAGTTTTTGTTTGATTTTTCTTTTTTTTTATTATAGTTCTTTTCTCTTCTTTTCTGTAAAAAAAATATACGCAAAATTAATTGTAATTATCAGTATTGTGTTAATAATAATAATAATAATATAAAATTCTATACATTCTCGAGTCTGTTGGTTTGATCGTTTTTTTCATAGCAGCAAATTGTTTGTTGAGAATTTTTTTATTCTTCTTGGTCTTAGTCTGTAAGCAGAATATCAAAATATTACGCTTTTTACTTACACATGACACTACGTTATTTCCGATCGGAAAACACGTTTCAGTTAATTAAATATTACGCTAATGTACATTAAACGCATTCCAACGTGTAAACAATAAGATATGTACCCAGGGGCGTACTTCATCCCTTAGGGGGGGGAGCGAATAGAAAAAAGGGCCCGTCGAATCTGTTGCCAACTTAGAATTATCGAAAAATTATATAAAAATAATAAGTTTTAAATAAAAAAATGTTTTATGACATTTTAGTTTTAGTTCGATTAATTTTAGTTGTCAGTAGATATAGGTACATACACAAGTATCTAGGGGGGCGGCGATCGCCCCATCGCCCCCCCCCCTTGTATACGCCCCTGTATGTACCGTACTTACCATTTTGAAATTCGGGTGCACGTCAAAACAGTAGTATAACAACAACAACAAAACGAACAGCGAAAGTCAATAGAAAAACGTAAGACCGCGTATTTCCGATCGAATAGTAGTGATCGTTATCGTTGTCATTATCACGTGCAGTCACGTGTGTTGTCGTATCAGTTCGAGAAGAAAACGAGTGTGCCAACGTAACACGATTAGACGGCGAGTACTGGAGAAAATTAATGAATGAACGTGACCGCAAGGCGGTTGAAATTGCGTCAATGACGACTGTATACGTTTTATAGTAACCAACGAACCCGGTTCCCTGTCGTGGTGGTGGTGGTGCCGTTGCTGAACTCATGCATTTCGCACACAGTCGTTACATTTTGTAATTTTGATATTAAATTTGTAAAATTGTGTCTATTCTGTAGTGATCGTAAACTATCGGTCACAGCTACTATACCCCCAGGCCCGCGAGAAAAATTGTAAAACATTCGTAATTCTGTATAAATAATTTTGTGTACAATGGTCGAAGTGGATCGAAAAAGTGTGGGGAGGGGATGAAAGAAGTGTCGTTATTTTAAGTTTTGAAAGAGAGGACAAAGTTATGAACTTATTGTCCATATTGTTGAAAAATATGCAAAAAAAAGTATTTTTTTTTTTTTAACAAAAGGCTCTAACACCGGTCCTATTGACCTTGATGATGGTAAACTATATATTTTATGATTGTGATTAAGTGACGTTTAGATCGAGAGAATGTTGCAATTTAAGGAAAACAAAATAGGAAAAAAATGATTTCAAAGATATTTTTCTAAATAAAAAAATAAATAAATAGGAATCATATCAACTCTATGAATTATATAAAAAAAATTGTTGAAAATCCAAGAGGGACGAATCATTTTAACACAAAATAAGTGGAGAGGATCGAATGTGCTAACTAAAAGAAGTGGACGAGAGATAACCATCCCCCTTACTATAACCACTGTAATTTTGTATATATATTAATAAAATAACTGAGGTATCAATATTATCGTTATTCTTCAATATCTATGTATTAACCTAATTCATAAAATATATAAATATTTACAACTTCTTTTTTAAATTGTTTTTTTTTTTGTTTCCCAACTGGAGAAACATTAAGAAGAAAAAAATTAGAAAAATGTCACCGATCCTTCGCTGTTTTTACATTTTTTAATAAACAAAAAAAATCAACATGAACGCATTGGTCTCATGCGAAATAAATAAAAATCAGAGAATCCCGTGATTTATAGCAATTAGTTTTAAAATTACGAAAATGTTCCAAAAGTTTTCACCTGTATTTTCTAATAACAAAAATTTGGAATGAATATTTTACACAAATCAATTAAAAATATGATATAAACAATCAGAATACTCAATTTCCTCATAATTTCTATAAAAATTTCGCCTATTTTTAAATAAAAACATTGCAGTCAAACAAGAGAAAACGGATTCGTGGAGTAACGTAAGCCGTGAAAATGTATATAAATAATAATAATAATAAATATATAAAACGATTTAAAAAAATATATAATTCATTACGTTTGATGAAAACATATTACATTTTTAAAAACCTGCACGGGACATATCGAGATTGGCTTTTTGATTAAATAATTTTTTTTTCTTAATTGCATGTTCAAAAAAAAAAAAAAAAAATTCACAAACGATATTTACTAATCGAAAACTAGAAATATTCGAAATGTATTCGTGCGATCATCACGTAGCAACAAAAATCATATAATATTATAAACAAACTTTGTTGAACGTTTCGTTAGTATTCATTCAGTAATGAAAATAATACACCGCGATTATCAGAAAACGTTTGCTTTTGACATTCATTGTGATCGAACTGTTAAAGACAAAAAGAGTTCAATATGAGCTATTCCAAATATACGTAAGTATATAATATATTATATTATATATAATATGTTAATGTAATACACTAATAGTATAATTTTTGTATAAGCCGCATCCATTCCTCGGTGAGTTGACTCTTTCTCTTTCTATGATTTCAATCCGTGGGATCGGTATGCAATCATCTTCCATTTTTCTGTATTATTTGTTTTCCTTTTTATTTCTACATATAAGTCACATCCTCGGTCGTTTATTGATTTATTGCACCTGTAATAATTATTGTGTTTCGATCGAATCGTTTTTAGTATAATACCGACTATGTCGAACAGACGTTTCCCGGCGTGGACGTGTAACCACGACGTGATCACGGCATCCAAGACTTTGGGCAAGTTGAAGGTCAAGTGCGAGGGATGCCGTAGTCCGAAGAAGTGGCCGTGGGTCACAATGATGAAGTGTGTCTGTAAGTACGCCTGCACTGCGATACATGGACTTTTATACATACACTTATAAATAAATAAATATATTTCAATAATTATTACAAAAACGTTTCACAGTGTGTAAGAAACTTTGGCACCGGGAGTGTCGTTTGCCGGCGCGTAATGCCGTGCCGAGGCCCGCGGCGGACACTGTTGCACAGCGCGGCGATCGGCTCGATTTGTACCCGGCCGTAACGCGATCGAAGGCAAAGCAGCCGCAGCCTGTAGAAGACGTGATCGGACCGACGGCCGTTGAGCCACGTTGCTGCGCCCATTGTCGACTTCGCACAAACGTCTCGATGTCATTGTTGCGTGACGGCAAATGGCGTTGCGCGCCGGCCGTTGTCGACCCTAGGCAAACACAGGTCATATTGTACAGGATCACAGTGGCGTAGATATAATTTTTTTCTGGGACGACGTGGAAGAGAGAGACGTTTGAAAGGAACTTTTAAAAATAAAAATTTCCTTGTTTTTGGCAAAAGCGATTGGCGAGATGAAGTTTCTTGTTTCATAATTATCTGTAAAATATAACTATATTTTACAGATAATTATGAAACAATATAATTATAATTATAGGTATTTAGTTATTGTGTATATTATATTATAAAAAAATTATTATTTCACCTATATAATGTATAATATAATATAATTATAATTATAGGTATTTAGTTATTGTGTATATTATATTATAAAAAGATTATTATTTCACCTATATAATGTATTAATATATATTAAACAATAACAATAATTTGGTCAAAGGGGGCACCTCCCCCCCCCCGGCAATGGTGGTTTCGCCCATTGCGCCAATACAAGAATCCCCGGCCCCTGTATGACATCTATATTTTTTATTTTTATATTGACTTTATACTACATACTCCACTAGGTTTCAGAGCACAATGGCCCAAGTAAATTCAACGGAATTCGGCGACACGTGAATGTAGATGAAGATAAAGTGCAATCCATATCATCGACTTTTAATCAAACCTCATCAACTGACGGAGTATCCCAAGCACGTTTATATAGATTAAATCATCCTCTTAGAGTTATTGAACCACGCGGACTATTTGTGCATAGTATTTTGTATGTAGCAAAAATTGGAATATTATTATTAGGAAACGTTGTAACAGATTATTTCATGGGTTTATTTAATAAATTATTAAATAAATAACTGACAAGACTATTAGTAAAAAAAAAAAAAAAAAAAAAAAGTTAACTACTATTAGTCAGTTGCATACTACTCATTTTATATAAATAATTATTTTTTCATTTTGAAAATATTTTTAAAAATTTATTAATAACATGTACAAAAACTTGTTTTATAAAATAAATTGTAGTCCAATTCGTATGATGTTGATTATTTTCAATAATATACTACATATATTATTGAACAAATGAGTATTTGATAATGAAATTAAATATTACGACGTTTACTAATTATATATTAATGTTAAAAATAAAATGTGTATTATGTGTCATTTTAAATGTATAATCAATAAGTATTAAGATTTTCAATCATTTATACTTACTTGAACATGCCGAACAGTAACAAATTCATACGGTCCTTTATGACTATTATTTTTAAATTATTGTTTCATTAACTTGTGGTACGTTAGAATCATGCGTTGTGTATTGCGATCTTTCTACTATGTCTACGTTTGCGTGAGACGCCTTTTTAATCACAAAACGTTTGGCGGTTAAAAAAACAATGATTATTCACAATTTATTATTTCTGCGACTCATCATCTATAGTGAACAAAGAACAATCGTTGATCTGAGTAATAGAAAACTTGAAAAATAATAATGATCAAAAACGATTGGAGATTAAAAACATCAAAAATGTTACTGGAACAATCACAGGTTGCTGAGTATACCGTGTATAAATAATTTTTTTTTTTAATGATAATAAAAATCCCATAAATATATATTATATTATTATACAATATATAGATTTATTTATTTATTCGTATGGCAAATATATAGATTAAAAGGGAATGGACGCGCGTCTTTATTGATGAGCCGTCGTCGAATACTTGACGTTTTACTAATGAAAAATGCCTAATTTTATAAATTATGATTCGCGCGATTCAGTGGTGAAATAATACGGATTTTAATTTTCACATAATAATATATAGTTCGCCTAAAATAATATCATTGCTGTATTACGACGTGTGTATTTATACCGAATCAATTTCGTACCCAATCGGTACATGAAATATATATTTTATAATTTATTTAGCCTATGGCGACGCATTATAATATAATATAATAAATTTGTATAAGGATTGTAGACAATAGTTAATATAACGGGTTAATAAAACGTTTTTTTTCCCCTCCCATTAATGATGTACCTATACACGCATAATGTATTAAATATCGTTTTATATTGTTATACAGCTCTCATATTATTATGGGCGCGACGTGTGAACGGTTTGTAAGTAAGAAACAAGTTTTAATTGTTAATAAATCAAGGTCGAGAACAAATGAATATTATTTCCCGGCCATCCATCCAAACGATGCATAATATTATATATAGTAAAAACGCTTTATAATAATAATAATAATAATAATAATAATAGTAATAATAATGGCTGTTAACGACATAGCGCTACACGTGGTCTCGGCCCGGAATCATCGAATTACCTATGTAAGTATATATACATACAGGGGCGTATTTACTTCATCCCTTAGGGGGGGCGAATAGAAAAAAGGGCCCGTCGAATCTGTTGCCAACTTAGAATTATCGAAAAATTATATAAAAATAATAAGTTTTAAATAAAAAAATGTTTTATGACATTTTAGTTTTAGTTCGATTAATTTTAGTTGTCAGTAGATATAGGTACATACACAAGTATCTAGGGGGGGCGTTCGCCCCATCGCCCCCCCCTTGTATACGCCCCTGTATACATACCGGTTTAATGCATAAAACGAACGCACCAATTAACGTATTATATTTATATACATTATGCATTATGAAGCCGCATGCGGTGTGGATATTATAATATACAGTAGAGTCTCGGCGATTCGCGCTTGATTGTACCTGACTTTATCCGGACAATCGAAAATCCGGATTGACCGGAATGACGTTGTTTAAAGTAGCTGTAAAACGAGGCGTTGGGTGAGTAAGGTAGATGATATATATTAAATCGTTTTTGTTGTAATAAAAATGACTATTTTAGTCTAAATATAGTACTATACATATTATTTGTCTAATTTGTCAACTTACGAATTAATATTTTATAAAAAATAACACCCATATTTGTAGAAATTGAAAATGTATTTATTTTACATTATACGCGTATATGTGTTATATAAATATTAAATAAAACTGTAAAGAAAACAAAAAATTTTAGTCTTTGACAACTCACTTGAAAAATAATAATAAATAATTGATTGTCCAGATGAACCGGATACAGAAAAGATAATTTTTCACGCGTGCGCAGGATGAATAATAGTAATAATAATAATAATAATAATAATTATTATTATTATTTAAGA
Source organism: Chaetogeoica ovagalla (assembly GCA_032441825.1). Taxonomy (NCBI): domain Eukaryota; kingdom Metazoa; phylum Arthropoda; class Insecta; order Hemiptera; family Aphididae; genus Chaetogeoica; species Chaetogeoica ovagalla. Next base: position 3,150,006 of record CM063732.1, on the reverse strand, counting down.
CATTATTCGTATACGTATACACAAATTACAGTCTCGAAACGATTACACAGAAATTACCTGTTGAGAATATTGACACAGTGTGTATTTTTATACGGGAGGAAATTCGATATAATTTCCTGAATTCTTCGTATATATTTAAGTTCTAAAAAAGATTATATATGTACATTTATGTATAATATCCGTACCAATATAAAATCGTCCGTTATTTTATATTTCAGATTTTTTTTTTTACAATACACGATTTATATTTTTTTTCTTCTAATTTTTAAACTCTTTTGTGCAGAACGAGCGCTCTGCAGACGATGATCTTATCCGATATAGTTTTTATGATTTTCAAAATTATTGCGAATACTTTAAATTTTTGTAACTTTTTAATAATCACAAATCTCTCCAATATTATGTTATTATATACACTTTGCGTCGAATTATATTCACGTTATTTTTTTATCGGTCGCTATCATCGATCGTGATATATTTTTTTTATACGATTGCGTGCGATAATGTGAAACTACATTGTGCGTAACTCGTAATCGATATTTCGTAGAACATTATTGATATAGAAAAATACGCAAAGAGTGTACTTTTCAAATTATTTTACTATATACGAAATGAAATGAATAAATAAAAATTAGGAGGTACGTTATAGAAAAAAAGTACTTTATCAGTTTCGAATAATAAAAAAAAAAAAAGTATTTAGAAAATACCGAACGAAGTACTTGACGCATGCTTGCAGGTACCTAAACAGTGCGCGCGCGCGCGCGCGCGTGAATCGACACCCGGACAAAGAAAACAAAGAGATCTTTGTAAATATAACGCGCGGGAGTTAGTTCGGAGAAAATAAAACGAATATGCACACACACACACACACGCCCACTCGTAATAATACGTTATAGTATAGTGAAGAGACGGCTAATTGAGATGCTGGTGTAAGTATATACACAACGATATAATATTATATGCATTTTAGGTATAGTACGCAGTATATGTCGTACAAACGATGAGAGCGCACGCGCCCTGTCCGTTTGTATTTATTCCCCCGACCTTCAGACGTGTCGCGGACAGTGGTGGCGAGAGAGGTCGTCCCTCGCGCTCTTCACTCCCTCCCGCCCCCCTCCAAACCTCGGTCCGACCGCTTATACGCGTCCGCATTCATTCACAAAACAACAACAACAACAACGACGACGACGACGCCGCCGCTGCGGTACTGGAACGAGTGGTGCAGTGGGGAAATGGGGTTCTTTGTGTGTGATCTTCGGCGGCGGTCGAAAACGTTTGCCGGTCGAGGGGTCGTGGTGGTGGTGGGTCGTCGCGGGACGGAGACACTCACGATGAAGACGGGTACGCGCGCGACGTTATCGTGTCGACTCAATGGGGACACGGGGGACGGAAAACGGACGAACGATTTCGCGCGCTCTGCCGCTCATCCTGGCGCCGCGCCAGGAGGTGAAGGTGGAGAGAGTCGGCTCACTGGATGGATCGGTGCGGACGTGCGCGCGCGCACACTGCACCGCGACGCCGAGCGTAATTATTATACGCGCGTTCGTGACCCGCGGTAGCGCGAGGCGACGGGGACGTGTGTGTATTAGTAGTAAAATGTATAATATACAACAACGGGATTTTACTATAAACGCGTTCACTGGTACGCGCGCGCGTCGCCCCCGCCCGTCGTTGTGTGGACGAAGAAGAGGTGTATAAGTGTAGTAATAAGTACGTTATGACGGTGTGTACGACTGCGCGAGTCCTTTGTAACGCGAGCGTCGTAGGCGGCCGGGCGGGCGGGAGGGTGAGCGAGCGGCGGCGGCGACGCGGTTTCGACCAGCTCCGCCGCCGCGGCTCACGATCTGCTACCGCCGCCGCTGGGTTTTTACACACATCAGCTCCCCGCGAGTGGCGGACTGTGCAGTACGAGCCGAACAGCGTTCGAATTGCGTCGTGCGACCGAGTATTTTTATTCCAATTATTATAATACATTGTTATATGTATACACACAGCGAGACACGGTCGTGTAAACGTTATTATAGTACCAATTAATTTTTTCCGTATATTAAATTATCGTCCCTGGACCACGCGATATACGAGCACGGTATTTCGTCTTTCTCCGTTTATGCGCTAATAAACGCGCGTTTTTTTTTTTCAACGCTCTCACGCGGTGCATATCAATTAATCCCGCGGTTATCTCCGGTGTATAATAGTTTTCTGTGTGAATAGCAACACGAACTGGAGATACGGTTGTCGTTATTGGGTCAACGGTGACGGCGGCGGTTGTGTGATGACTGTTGTCGTCGCCGCCGCGATTTCCGTCGCTGACGGACGGCGGTAAACCGTAGTGATCGTCGTTGTAGCAAAAAGAAGAAAAAGAAACCGGAAGTAACTTCCGGAGCGCACAGGGGTCGGTTGGTGGTTGTCGACCACCCGGAGACGTTGGAGGCGAATGATGCTGAAATTCGTTACGCACAAATTCAAGACGCACAGCCTCGAAGACCAACGAAGACCCGCGAAGGTAAACGACACTTCATAATAGTAGTAGTAGTAGTAGTATTAGTAGTAGTAGTAGTAGTAGTAGTAGTAGTAGTAGTAGTAGTAGTAGTAGTAGTAGTAGTAGTAGTAGTAGTAGTAGTAGTAGTAGTAGTAGTAGTAGTAGTAGTAGTAGTAGTAGTAGTAGTAGTAGTAGTAGTAGTAGTAGTAGTAGTAGTAATAGTAGTAAAGAAAATTATATAATTCAACTGTTATATATATATGTATGTATGATAACGTTACGATGTGTATACAATGCCGCCTCCTCAATAGCAGCGCGCCGTTATCCCCCTCCCGTCACACACACACACCTCTCGGCCATCCGTTGGCCGGTCTTAGGGCCGCCCCCACCCCTTCCGGAGAACAAAGGAACGAGCGCGCGCGCGCTTGTGCGCGTGACATTTTCCCCTCTGTCGCTTCTTCTTCTCTCTTTCACGTGCACTCGTGCTCGTCGTACGCGGCGCTCGGCTGTGTGCGTGTGTGTGTGTGTGTGTACGAATATTATTTCTACCGCGGCGCGTCAGCTGATCGCTACGCGCGTACACATCAACGGCGGCTGCCCGTATGGTGATTGTGTGATAGTACAATAATGATATCGTAACCGTGTTTTTCGGTATGTGACCGATTTCGTAACGGCTCGTCGGCGCGCAGACACACTCGGTCGGACGGCCGCGCACCGTCTATTTTTATCCACTCCGTAAAATATTATTACACATTGGGTATTTAACATTTTATCATTATTATTATTATTATTATTACAAGTAATAAAAACGCGCTTTTACGCGAGTAACCGGCCACCCGATTCCGTGATAACCGGATCCGTTTGGTTTTTTTTTTGAAATAATAAATATATTCGCCTGCGGTGTAGGTACCTAACCACGAGTACTGTGTGTGCGGTGTGGCCGGCGGGCCCCGTCGTCATGTAGTGTTATTATTATTATTATTATTATTATTACTATTTAATACCTGCTGTGGGATGACCTTTACATCCGCGTCGTCGCCGCCGGCCGCTTTGCGTGTGTTGTCGTCGTGTTGACTTCTGTTGTGTTCCGTCGGTGGTAGTGTGTCGGTTAAGTTGCTGTGCCGTTTGTCGTGCCCGTCGATTATTATTATTATTATTCGCCGTCGCACATCCTTCGAACGAGGTGAATTTTTTATTATTATTATTAATTGCTCGTCGAAATGCTATTACGTGTACTCGGTTTTCAGTTTTCACTACGACGATTCCAATTCAACGACGGTGTTGTTAAATAATTTTTGGCAAATGTTTTTTTGGGGGGGGGGGGAAATAAATAGAGATAGCAATATTCGAAAGTTGGAAAAAGCTCGTGACGTGGAACATCGTCGTTACTGTTCCCCCGATACTTCTATCTTACTTAATTATAAATATATATTTTTTTTTGTCGCAAACTTCGTATGTGTGTTGTGTCGTGTCCAAATTGGCTAATTTGCAAAATTCTCGCAATTTTTTTTTTTGTTTTTAGAACACTAATAAAGATTTCCAATATTGTTCGATTCGTGGAGATAGCCGTTTTGCTTTTCTGTTCACATTCCTCTATGGACACCGTGTATATTTGTTCAATCGACAAATATTTCTGTTTTTAATTAATTTATATCTTTACGGGCATGAGTGTCTAATATGGTTTTAGTGTATTTATGTTTTTGTGCATAGTGATATTTTATCTGTCATACTTCATCCACGGGTTTGTCTCATGCGTACGGCAAGTTCACTTTAAAGTGTATAATATTAAAATCGAAATAAATAAAACTATATTTATATTATTAACATGTCGAAACATTATATTACATTATAAACATTCTAGTAGCTGGCAGGTATGCTTGTAAGCACTACATTGAAAATTATAGTTAATTGTGCGTATATATATATATATATATATATATATTTAATAATGATGGAATTAATGTCGGCTATATAGTTCAATAAACTGAGTTTAATTGATAGTGTTATTAAATTTATTATAACTTTATTATACGTGTATCTCATTAATAATATTCAAGTAGACGATTGATAATACTATAGTTATCGCTGTAGAAATTTCTTATTGATTACATTCGATGTTACGAATTGTATTTCCTACATACGATATCGTAATGCATGATTGTTTAGTCACTAGTATTTCAATATTTCAGTCGGCATCTTTGGTTTTGAAGTACGTTTTTAATTATTTTTATAGTGTAGGTTTTTCATTATATTTTATAATTGTAATTTTTTTCTAATCCGGTCTAACAATTTGGCATATTTAAAATTATTTATACGATTAAGAATGTTTGTTAGTGACAAATAAGTATTGATTAAGAGGTACCACCTACCTAAGTGATAAAAACCATACAATACAACAATTGTAGATATAATTGCGATTTAATCTTATTTAGTATAATGTAAACATTGATTCATATTCTAATGTCTTTAGAAAATTAATAATTCAATATTCTGAAATATAATTTTGTCTTGTTAATTATTCTCAGTTCATTCTATAATTAGTTAGTTACATTTCAGTATAATTTTATTTCAATATAAATGTAACGTAGGTTAAGTACTTTTAATATTCATACATTGTTTTTAATAAAATTTTTATAAGCGTTTTTTCACTCAAATTTGTGTTTTTTTAGTTGGTTTTAGTCAGTGATCAATGGGTTTTCATTAAGCGTATACACACACTAATATTATATTTCTAACATCTCACCTAATATACGTAGTAAAAAAAAAACAAAAAAAAATTCTTGCGTTATATTCCTTCATAATACACTAATTATTATTTACTTTTTATTTGAAATATAAATCATAAGTGTGAAGATATTTTATATAAATAATAATGTTGATGTATTCTAAAAGAAAATTTTATAGAAGATTTTATATCATAATATATACAATTTATATATTTGGACAACCCTTATATTGAATTTAGTATATTACATTTTTTATAAGTATATAATTAATTAATTTTTTTATACATTAGGTTCACTGAGTATGAGTTAATAGTTATTTTTTTTATTAACGGATTAAACAATTTATACAATAATAATCATTCGCCTTTTGAATGCAATCAATAGTTTATGAATTTATAAATAAAATTTCACATACTTATTAAATATTTTTTGTAATTATAATTTGTATTTATTTGTTACAGTTAAAAACTGTTGACCACGATTCTGGTACAGAGTCTGACGACGAACATAGTCCAGATAGAGAATCAAAAAGTACAAAACAAAGTGTACCTGAACCTTCTCGATGTGAGTCTTAAACAAAATATATTTATTAGAATATAGTATACTAATTCTTAAAAAACAGTAATTAGAATTAAAATTAATTAGGTAAAATTTAAAAAAATCAATTAGTTTATTTTTTCTGAAATTTGCATAATATTGGCTGTTTGGTTGTGAATTTTAAAATGTTTGTTTCTATAAATTTCATTGACATTAATAAATTTGATTTTTTTTCGTGTACAAAAAAAAAAGAAAAACAAGGTTTTTTAAATATGTTTTGTGTGAAATAAGAAAAACACTTAAACACTATAATGTATGTATAAAAAAAAGGATTATACATTTTTAATTATTATGAGGAGTATTAAAGAAATAATCATGGTATGATATTAATACTTATAGAAATAAAAATTATTTTTGTTTTTGCTTTAAACCGTTTCTATTTAATTCAGAGCATAGAAAGAAATGTTTCTATTGGTGGGACCACAAACAATTTCGTGTTTTATTTTATTGAGAGAGTCCATTTTATATAGATTTTATCTTAATGTTTTTAAAATAATTATCTATTGATTATGGGTACAATTTTTATTTTTTCATTATTGAAGGCATCATATGTTCGTCTATTGTGTAAAAGTAAATTATCAATTATTAGTGGTTAATTCCTATTTAATAGATGTTTATATGTACACATTTCCTAACTAAATATCAAATTTATTAGATTAATTATTTTAATAACACGTTAAAATCGATAGGTGGTACCTATCTATAGGTAGGTAATACATACATAGGCAGTATATTAATATATTAATAATATGTCCAATATTAATTATTATTGGAAATATAACTATCAAATAGTAGATGCGTTGTTTAAATAAAAAGAGTATATTGTATTGTGATATTAAATTATTTGAATTTATAAATCTCATTAAGTAGCAGCAGTTATTTTTTATTAAATCGAATGTAATTTTATCAATTTGTTACATAATAATCATGATAATTATATAAGGGGATTGGAAGATGGTAATTTCTCTCTTCGTCTTTCACATACGAATTATAGTAAAATAAACGTTACATATTTTCAACGTACTAATCGACATAGTTATGCGATAAAGATTCTGAAAACAGATTTGAATCCATCGTGAATTTTACTATAGTATGACTTCCCTTTTTTTTTTGTTTTTTTTTTTATATTAAAATTTTCAAAAAGTGATTATTAGAAATTTTTTTTATTTCTATTTTGTTCAAGTAATTTTTTTAGGATGTATGAAAAAAAAGTTAAAAATATAGAAAAATCATTATGTAGTAAAATTCACAACGAAGTCAAATCTGTTTTCAAAATCTTTATCGTATCACTAGGTTGATCGGTGGTACGTCAGAAGTATGGAACGTTTATTTTACATTCGTGTGGGCAAGATAAAAGAGAGAAAATATTCGCTTCCAATCCTCAAAAATAAAATATTTAATCAATCCAATAAATTCTAATGTTGGTAATTATAAATTATAAACTAATTGGAAATTATAATATGATTAACATTCAACAGTTTTGTTTTTAAACATGTATCACCGATGAGATACGTTTTCTGTTAGTTTTGTACAATAATTATTATATTTTAAATTGGTTGTATTAAATTTCTATATAAATAGTATCTTGAATTAGAACAATTTTAAACAAATATTACATACTTGTTATATTAGAAATGAAGATAATTTAATTTTTAAAAACCTTTTTTCATATTTAATATGTGTATTCACACACTGTAGGAATACACATATTCTCTACCTCATATTTCAAAGACCGTTGAAGCACGATACGGTATTTTTTTAATATGTGTTTGCATATTTGCTGTGCTCTTATAGGAGTACCTTACCCGGACTCTTTGCAACACTTGACCTAACTGACACAAAAGAACTGTTCTGCATTTTCAATCGTCCCTCTATCATTATTCCACTTGACGCTATACACTTGGCTAACACCCCATTATTATTTTTCTCTTTAAAATTTAAATTTAAAAAAAAAAATTAAACTCTCAAGTAAGTATAACCTGTATATGCTTACTGTATTCAAATATAATGCCATGTAATATATACTTAGTATTTCATTATTCCTTTTTAGTTTTTCATTACAATTATTGTTAATGAGCAGAATAAAAAATATATATTTTTTATCGCACGATAAAAAATAGAAATAATACATTACATAATGAATAGTTTATTTGTTTTAAGAAAACAAGTATTTTTTAAATAAAAATATGTGATTATAATTTGTTATAATAATGAACGTAATAATGGAATTTAAAAAATAAAAAAAATTGTTTCTTAAATAATATATTTTAGATTAATTATAAATTAAATGTTTTCAAAGTTTTGATATAAAGTCTAGTTTAAATACGATTTAATATTGTATTTATAATCTGATGAGTACATTATGATAAAGTAGAAATATTTTTCGTTTTAGTAATGGAGAACATTGGTAGTGAAGATATGGTTGGTGATATGGAACCCACAAGGTCTTCAAGCAGTGGTCGTAGCAGTGTTGCCACGCCTGGTCCATCTCCATATTTCTTAGACTCTGCCTTACCTAGTGACTGTGACCAACACAGTTCTGAGGAAGAGTTAGAAGTTATAAATAGTAATCCTGACGCAGCATTATTACAAGTTGAACTACCAACACCTGATCCAGACGAAGCAAATTCCTGTAGTGTTCCCGAAAACTCGGCAGCGTCTTTAGCACGAAAACGTTGTCGATCCGCTAGCGAAGCGGGTTGTGGAAATGCAATAACTGTGAGTTGGTCAGGTTCGTCTGATGATGAGGTACAAGGACTTATGTCAACCAGACCAATGCCATTAAAATTTTGTGCATCACCACCATCACACGTCCACAAACCGGGACAGTGTACTGTGTCTTCATCACCGCCTTTAAAATTGGTACACTTGTCACCTAGGCAATCCGTATCCCTGCCAAATACTTCTCCACGTAAGCGTCACAGGCAAAGGCATCATCCTACTCGCAATGTCCAAAGGCCTTGCTTAGATTTCGAAAAAATGCAACAGGTACAAATATTATCATTAGTTTATTAATTGTTATATAAACAAAATATATAATATCTTGTTTATAATTATTTGATATTTATATTGACTTACAAGTTTTTACTGTAGACGAGAAACAATTAAGACAGTTTCAATTTATAACTGAATTCACTCAATTATCGAGGTACTCAGTAGTGCCATAGTAATTTATAAATGTGTCTAGGTGTACACACTTAATGGAAAATATATTTGAATTATTTTTTGTTCAGTTCACATAATGTATAAAAAAAATATAATTAAAACAATTGTTTCGCGGATTCAAATTGTTATTGTTACGTTTGTAATAATAATCGATAATGTTACGGTAACTATGTATATAAATGGTATATTAATGCCAAACACGTTAATCATTAACCGTTTTACAGTAAAACGAGTATATAACGACGTTATAATTGAATTTTCTCCTTTAAATTTTTATTCTTCAATTCCATTAGTACTGTATATTTCAAATAATCATTGTATAAATCTTCCGATTTATATAAATATTATTCGTTTTGTACTGATATCTCTGTACCCAATCTATTTAGTTTCAGAATTAATGTATGTGTGTTGTAACAATAACAACAGCTACAAAATATGTGTGTACACGTGTGTAATTTGACATATGTATTTTAGATTTTTGAAATTATCGTTGTTGTTGCTTCATTATTCGTCAAATGCTTTTCTCGTTGTTATTATTATTATTATTAATCTCGCTTTGTGTACCGTACCTATAAATGTAATAATATAATATATTATATGACGAGGACGAGGTGGTCCGTCATACGGTGGTATTTTGAATATTGTTTGTGTAATTTTTCCTCTTGTAGTAGTAAACATACGTATGTTCGTATAATATATGTAAAATATTTTCGACAATCCTTACCGGACGGAAAGTAATACTAATAAACGCTATAGCCAATTAAATAAAACCGGTAAAATGAAAATATGACCGCAATATGGGAATTCATTTTCTAACTACAAACAGGAAGACATTATTCTATATAATATTATATTATATACATAATGTATAGAGTCAATTGATTTCTAATAAATATTTCGATAAAATGTAATATTGAATTAAAAAAAAAAAAAAAAAACAACGCTCGTTCGAGATAATTTTAATTGATTCTATTTTATAAAGTTGTTTACGCGGAAAAATACGATTGAAAAATATAAATAATACGCGCGCATATATATATATATATTGTATTTCATTGTGCGTTGTTCGTGTCTACAATTATTTTTTATTATTATTATAAAATAGATGTTATGTTAAAATCACAATATTCGTCTTTTGTAGAACTTTTCGCGACCTTGGTGAGTTATGTAGTCGAGTGAGAGGTATCTCTCTTTTTATAGGCACTCTGCACGCGACCGGATTATTTTCCTAACGTTTAAAACGAAACAAATTGTTAACGTAATATCCCTTCTCTTCCCTCCCAATGATACTCGTTTCGTTTTTTTTTTTTTTTTTATGTTCATTGGAATATTCTCGTTTTAATTTTAATATTTACTGTTCGGTTTGAACAACGAGACGCCTATTTCGCGAATAAAAAAGAAAAAAAAAATATATATATATATAAATATATCGGTGTACCACTGAAGGGAGAGGGGAAAGAGAGGTTTGTTCAAAAGTTTCGCGTTACGTTAAAAGCTAAAAACGACGACAGGCACACGCCAGGTTTTTCGATTTATTAAACAAATATTACACCGCCACGAGTGCGTAGTATGATTCACGTGTTTTCACAATATATATTTTATTTTTTGTTTAAGTATATATATATATATATAACAGTAGATACTAAAATAGTAAAAACGTTTTTTTTTTTTTAAATTTTCGTAATGGCGTGTGACGCGTTATTATTGCGCGTGGACGTGGTTGGTGGTGGTGGTACTCTTGTTGTTTTTTACGACTGTTTTTTTAATATACTTAATTTCGCAATTTTGTATATTATTGACGATTCGTGTTCGCAACGCGTATTGCGTTGTAATATACTGTGTAAAAATCGGATTATCGTAATTTTTTTTTTTTTTTATTACATTTAGAGTGTAGAGTTTAGAACGAGATAATTTTTATAATATTCTCTTGCCGTTATTTATTTGTTTTTCGAAAACGAAAAATTTCTGTAAACCGCAATATGTCCGTCTATACGTTAAGACGGGTTTTTCTTCTTCTACTCCTCGCGGTTTTCTCCGGTAGAAAAATAAAAAAACGCGCGCGCTTGTTATTTATCGTTTTTGTGGATACCATATTTTCGTGATAAATACCGACAACTCTCGTGTCGACGAACAGCAGGGACGTTCTGCCGTTATATTAGCCGGTGGTGCGCGGTCGACCCCGGAAAAAGAGGGTTCACAGATTACAATGGTAAACGCGCGGTTAGGTTATTGGCGATCGTTTTCGTCCGACAGAATAAGTAAAAGCCGAAAAGAAAATCGCTTACGTTTTCGCGACAGTATCGTTTACTCGACCACACGTCGTTACACGCGTTGTTCGCTTGCACGTTGTCTTTATAGGGTGAGAAAAAAAAATCGATCGTTTTCGTATGCGAGCGCGCGCGCGCGCGCGTGTGTGTAAGAGGAAAACGGTTTTTTTTTTCTTTCTTTCTACGGACTACACCAGTCTTGTTGTCAGACTGTTCATTTCTATACATTCATTTCCTTTTAGACCGCGACCGGCGGCGGCGGTGGTGGTGGTGGTGGTGGTGATACATCCATCCGCCGTTCTTGCGTTAAAGTGAATTAGACCGGGCGCTCGTCGTTTATTAAACGTAAACAAGTATTTGAAGGTCACCTTTCCCGCTATTTTTATACACCCAGACGACGACCGATCTCCCTTCTCCTCTTCATTTTCCTGTCACACGCACACACACACATATTTTGGTGAGATACGTTATTATGTGTATTATTCGTAATGAGAATAAATAATAATAATAAAAAAAAAATTCCAAAGTATAGAGTACCCCACCTATACACATAATACGAGAAGGTACTATTATTATTATTATTTTGGTGGAACCTATTTCGTGTGTAAATGATGCGCGCGCGCGCGCGTGTGGTCTGAACGCCGAATTAATATTCCGTTGCCCGGTCAACAGGGCCGCCGTCGCCGCCGTTGTCCTCTTCTCGCCCTCCACTGACCGCGCCGCATCAGTCGTCCGCCCACTTAACACCCCGCCACCGCCGTTGTCGACGGTGTGGCGGCGGCGGCGGTCACACGCGCACACCCACCGGCCGCCGCCGCACATTCCATTCCCGTTCCTTTACTATGTACTATAATATTTTTACTATACGCCGCCGCACGCCTCCTCCGCCGTGACGAACACAACAACAACAACAACAACAACGTGCGTAAACGTCAGTGATATTCTCCTACCGCCTTCGTCTGCGGTGCATTCATGTAATGCACTCGGCCACGGTTGCCAACGGCGTCCCGTTCGACCGTACGCGTATTATTATTATTATTATTATTATATGTTTTTCCCGGCCGTTCGTTGGTTCGCCGCATTAGAAAATATTTCGTGGTTTGATCCGGTATAATAGGGGCGCCGCGCCGCGGTCGGGCCCACGGCGTTCGGCCCTAAATAATTATTGTTCGGACAACGGTGCGGGTGAAAATCGATAGGCGGCGGCGCGGAGGTGGCTGGTAAAATATAAAAACTCATCTGTATTTGTGGTATCGTCCGCGGTGCGAACGAAATTCCGCCCGTTGATGATGATACACGCCCCGCCGCGGACCGTATACGATCATAGACGTGCGCAGTCATTTTTGGGTGTGGGGTGTGTGCCATAAAGAAAACGGGCCTTACACGACCTTACGTGGCCCCCTCCCCCCCCACGGAAAAATTTGATGTAAAATATCGAATTATATTGTTTTGGCACTACTACACGTTTTTCATGACATTTCAATTTTTTACACGTCTCAACAAAATAGATGATCATTAAAAAAAATAATTAATAATTATAGACATCTTCTTTTTATGATAAAATATATATGTACATACGAGTAAACATATATAATGCGGTGTAATGTTTTTTGGATAGGAGTCAAATATCTATTACTTCAATAACTCTGTTAACTGATAATCATCAGTCATTTCCCGCTCAGTCGCTCAACCAGTGGCGTATTTGAGGGGGGGGGCAATTGCTCCTCCTCCCCCTTGAGGTGAAGTCTCAAATACGCCACTGCGCTGAACAAATATAAATAAAAGTTAAACTACTAATCGTTCTTGAGACATTGTTTATACGACAGTGATAAGCAATAATATCAAAGTTTTAATTGTGGTTGCGCCGGTCGGTCGGTTTATTTTATCGGATATACCTAAATTTTTCTCACGATAGTTTGTCAACGTGTTTTTTTTTTTTTTTTTTTTTTAGCTAAAACGGTTAAACGTAAAAATCGTGTAAAAAAAAAAAAAACACGGGCCATGGGATGTGCCATGGCACACCCCGTCTATATATATAATATAATTATAAAGATCGAATTTTTATATATATATATTATATATATAAATATTGTTTTTTTTTTTACATATTTTCACCGAGATCACGCGCAGTTTCAATTGGACGAGTAAACTCGACGATTCATTTTCCTATGAACAACTTGATAGGCATACAAACGTTTTAAGCCCATAAAAAGCGTATTTCAAAGTTAGAAAATATTTTGTACAAAATGTTATTATGTTCTAGTAATATATTCAGGTTTGATCCGAACGTTTCGCTAAAAAAAATTTAATGGTTTATAAAAAAAAAAAAAAAAAATTAAAAAATACAAAAAGAATTATGACTTCCGTCAGTTTCTACTCTATCTCTCTCTCCATGGACGTCATGATTGGATCGGGTTATGTTTACCGTTCGACTTGAACGCGATATTATCACCTATTTCACAAATGTATTCGGTAAATTAATATATTTTTTGAACATGTTATTATTATTATTATTATTTTCAGCTCGTAATACTGAATATTACTTTTATTGCATAATATATATATATATTTTTTTTTTTCCGAGTAAACTTAACAAAATGAAATATACCTAAACAATATACATTACATCAAGCATAGTTTAAGTAATTTTTTAAAGATTACGATTAATTTAACTATTTTATAATTAAAAAACAAAAAAAAAAATTGTTACTTTATATTAATAATTGATGAAACCTCACGTGGTATTTTCGAAATTAGAAGATTATTTTGATGAAATTATAGAGCATAAAAAAAAACATCATATTTTTTAGGAATTTTTTTTAAACGCACATAAATTCGGTTTTTAATTTTTTCGAAAACAAATTCCCCCCCTCCCTCGTCAGATTATAGAAATTTATGACACATAAATGGTTTATTTCAATAATCTTGTTTTATTTTATTATACAATATATAGCATAAGTCTCCGGTGGCGGCGGTCTACATTTCATTTGCCCCCGTTTAAAATAAACCGTCGTAAATTTACGTGGTAAATTTTTAAATACAATTTTACGTTATGAGCTGGATTTGGAGTGAACAAAAAAAAAAAAAAAAACCACGGCATTACACTGATCAAATACGCTTAGGTCCCCGAAACGATTGACCGTAAGATGGCAAATATTTTACACGAACATTACAAATTGTTCTCTATTTTATCTTTTATATTTTCGAAATACTCGTTGTAACAATTTATATCGCCGTATATTATAATAAAACGTTTAATTAATAGTCGATTTTCGTAAACGGTTTTCACCGCGGCTATTTGATATTCGTCGAAATTTCGCCTATCTAATCCCTGTGGAGCGCAATAGAATTATTCGCGTATAGATTCGTGTACAGGCGTCATTTTGATTTATTCGCAGCGCGTAAACTCGGAACACGAATCGCTTAACATCCACCCCGTACCACAACAGTACATTTCATATTAAATACCCCGCGTAAATCGATCGATAGGTTTTATTATTATTATTATTATTATTATTTACCATTTATATCGGGGGTTACGGGTATATCGGAATTGTAAAACGCGTAGTAATCGTTGTTTTTGTTTTTTTTGTTCCGTTTTACTCCGTCAGTGAAAACGATATAAAACTCTTTAGACGCCTGCAAGAGCGCGCGTCCAGGGGGGGGGAGGGAGGAGGAAAACGTGTACAAGGTGTTTTACAATGATTTTCCAATGGTTAATTCGTATTTTTCTGTACGGTTTTCGAACGGTGATTGGTATTTGGGAATAGTCTACTGGTGATGGACGACATGTGGTAAAAATAAGCGGCCCCGGGGTTCGTTGTTTTCGCGTCGATACGCGAACGTGTGTCGTCGGTTCGTTTTCTTTTTTATTATTATTATTATTTTTTTTTCACTCGGACGTTTCTTATTAATATTTCAATAGGCTGTCGACGCGGGTAATATAATAATAATAATAATAATAATAATAATAATAATAATAATAATAAGGCGAAACCATCGTATGTCCCGCGCGTAATATTCTTGTCACCGTCGGTCGGTGGCCGTAGGAGGTATACCCGCGCGCGCGCCTTCTGTCGACGCGCGTCGTATACGATGAAAAAAAAATCGTACGGTGGTGTGTCGCGTTAAAGATAGAAAAAAGACTGGGAATTTATTTTTATTTTTCATTATAACGTTTTAAATTTTTTATTTTCTATTTTCTATTTTTATTTTGTGTGTGTGTGTGTGTGTGTGTGTATAGAACGCTGCTTTTACCTCGGAGTCGTCGACCGCTTATCGATCATTATACCGCGCGCGCCCGACATATTGTTGTAATAATAACCACGCGACCTTATAAACAGAGATTTTTTTTTTCATTTTAAACAAGATATTGTTATTATTATTTTTATTTTTACGTTTTTCTTTTAAACACTTTGTCTCCGCGACACTTTGTTTTACGTTTTGATTACACTCGATTCACATTATAGAATATTATAATATTATAATATATTCTATATTATTATTATTATTATTATTATTATTATGTGTGCCATTAATGATTATTCGTTATACGTGTTTAGTAAAAACAATAATAATAAAAATGTTGTCCTTGGTAATACATATGATAAAAAAAAAAATAGTGTTAAAAAAAAATTCGTATACAATATACGTGTGTACGAACATCATCGTTTTATAAATTCGCATTTCCGATTTCGGCGTACAGTGAAAAATAAAAAAAGTTTTAATTAAACTAATATATATATATATATATATATTATTGATAGAGTGTGTAAATGTCTATAATTCAATATAATACTGTTAGAAAATCAAATGTCGATAATTATTCGCGCTTATAATCGAAATATATAATAATATATGTATTTTTTATTAATCGAGATGGACACATTAATATCCGAAATTTCGTCGATTTTATATGATACATAACATTTACAAATAACATATAAAAAGAAAATCATTTTATTTTAATTCGGTTATTAATATTTAAATATATTTCTACGTTTCGACAAATGTGTGTGTGTGTGTATTCGTATACGACGAAAAGGTCGCGGAATATTCAATTATTATTATAATTGTGCCGTGTGCAGGACGGAATCGATTTGAAAACATCAATATTTACATAGTAATAATTAGTAGTTTTTTCAATATTATACGATGGCATATAGTTAATACACAGTAGTTGTTCAATGAAATAGATTATAGTGTGTAGTAGTAATTTTCGCGTGGTTTTTTTTCCCTTCATTAATCATTTTTATGAGAACTCCTATAATTTTTGTCAAAATAATTGCTTCACGCTGTAAAGAACTCCGAAGGTTACATCATTCATACTTTTAGACACCGAATTTTTACGTAAAATAAATTATAATATTACCTATACAATAACACAGCCCATTTTTTTTTTTTAAATATCTTTAATTCTTAAAAAGTTATAAATATTTAAAAAAATATATATATACAATTTTCATTTTTTTTTATTTACTTAGAAATTAAAGATATTTAAAGAACAGCTCTGTGTTATTGTGTAGATAATATTGTAATTTATTTTGTATAAAAATTTAGTGTCTAAAGTCGAATTGTGGCTTTAGTGTTCTAGGGGGATAGCCATGAAACTGTTTTTCGTCTTAAACGTTTCAATTTTTGAACATTTTTTTTGTTCGCTTTTGTTCGCCATGAGGTATGTGTGTGTGTGTTATTATTATTATTATTATAATTAATTAATCCACTTAATCGCAACATTCCTTATTTATATTTCACATTTACATTGTTAGAGGAACCTCTATTCCAAATTTTAAGTTCATAGGTTATGTAGTTTTTGAGATATAGTGATCAGTGAGTGTGTAATATTTGGCTTTTATGTATAAAGATTGTTATTGTCGTATAATGTACGTGGAAGTAATTGCAACGCCAATTTCGGTTGAAATGTCGTATTGTATATTTTCAAAAAAAAATAAATAGAGATGCGCGTAACTGTACATAAAATTAGCCGAATACCATTATAAATTGTACAAATTTATTATAATTAAAAGGCGCGTGGTATTTTGCAAGTATAATTAGCAGCGAGTCGAAATCGACTATTTAATTTTATTGCATCCACCACGCGGTAGAACCCAAGTCGTTCTATGTATTATATAGTTGGACTCCGAAAACTGTGCCAATCGATTCATTGTAATTCACAAGTTCAGACTCTGTGATATTGTATAGGGTGTTCAGAAGAAGATAAAACAGTTCATGTTTTAAAACATTTTCTATATATATATATATTAGTCGCGATGTGGATATGACAACGTTTTTCACCATTTTTATATTACTCTTTTTATAAATTTTGAAAATTATAACAATTTGTATATATGTGTGAGTATAAAAATAATAATTTTTTAATAAAAATTTGGTTTAAATTATGATCTGCTTTTTTTTGGTGGGAGAAGGGGGGTTAATTCGTAATTAATTCGTGGTAGGTAGAAAAAATAAAATCACTCCACGTGAACGGGTGCAAAATTTTATTATCCGAATTTCATTATAAATATTGTGTCGGAATCGTTTTTCCCGATTTTGGCCAAAGATGTAATGTATAGTACACGGGTTTCTGAGTACAATTTGTCTCTTATTCACGTGCGGTGTTTCTTCGATTTTTCTGTAAGTTTAAAATCAAAAACAATAAACTTTGATAATATTATTAATTTATTTCGACAATAGTAAAAATCTATAATAGACGTTTTTATACGGATTCATTAAAAAAAAAAAAAAATCGAGAAACAGAATCTTTATTTTTATATCTTTATAAAAGGTCTTATAAAATACAATAAATTATAAATTTTTGTTTTTTAAACACCCCGTATTGTCATAGTTTATGGTATTTAATAATTATTTAATATAATAATATATTAATTCGTCGTCATCGGTAAAACTATATTTATGTGTGTGTATACATGCGCTAATAGAATGAAATAACTGACCTTCGGGCTTCGAGTAATGTGTATTTGGTTTCATAGGTTTTTTTTCAATAGTAATTTGATATATAATTGTTAAATTTATATATTTGTTGTGCACAAATTGAGTTCGTTTACAACGTCTAAACCGATTGAGATCTTAAAATAGTGATTAATAATTTCATTAATATAATATAAAAACAAGTCTATAATGCTGTCATGAAAATTTGTATTCATACTAGTATTATAACTATTTGCATAATGCCATATACGAATATATTCGGTTTTATTTTTTTATATATATATATTTAAAAATAATCTTCAAATGATATATTATTGAATGTATGTATATATTATATGTGCGTGTATAAATGGATGCATTGAACATTAATAGTGAACGCTTTACTATAATATTATATTTTGGCCTTGACGAAATTATTTTTTATTTTTCCTTTAAGTATACACATATATGTCATTGGAAATATCTAGTTTGTGTATTTTTATTAATTTTCTTTCACATATTATTATTATTATTATTATTATTATTATTATTATTATTATTATCATTATTATTATAATATTTATTCTGTCGAAGATTCTAGATTTCTATTTCGATAATAGTAATTATAGTACTTGCCTGCGTTTGTTTTTATTTTAACAAATCGCAGTACCTTTTTTCCTTATTGATTTAATAGGAAAAAAATTTATATTATTTTTTTTTATCATTAAAAGCATTTTTTTTTTTTTTTTTTTTTTGTTATATAAATAGTTTTTAACTGAAAATATAAATTTTATATTATATAGTATAAAAAAAAGTATTATATAATTGTAATAAATTATTTATTTATATATAGTGTATATTAATTTAAACTTGTTTTTAATCCTATTATGTTTTTTTCAATTCTGTGTTCACAGCTTAAATCGTTGTCAGCGACTTCGTGGAGGCATAACAGTAAAGATCACAGTGGTGAATTGTCCGTGTACTGTTGGTGATATTTAGATACATACACACATATATATTTCTATGTATATGTATACATGAGATAAAACTATATTACTGTATTGTTGTTAATATGTATTTTCCTTCTTTTTCGATTTTTATTTATATATAGAAAGGCTGTAATGATTTATATATATATATAAATTGTAATAATATGTATATTATATCAAGTTCGCCATAATTTAAACACTATTTTTTGGCTGATATTTAATATTTTGTTTGTTTTTTTTTCTGTGGTCCTGTACCGCATGTAAATATTTTGAACAGTATATATAACACAAACACACACACATACATACATTGCATTCAAAATGACACATGGTACAGTGTAATCCACTGTATATGTGTAGATACTTAAGGGCAGGATTTTGTCCTTGTCAACATTTTTTTTTTTTTTGGTTTTCTTTTAACAATAAAATAGCCAGTGTATTTTTTTTTAGTTTATATATATATATATATATTTGTATGTGTGTACCTATGTGTTTATTTTGTGTATTATTATTATTTACATAGCTTTGCGCTTCTACTAGTCTGTATAACATTCACACCTGTATATATTTATATACATATACATATATAAAAAAAAAGAATTTGTATAATTTATTTATATTCCTCAAATAGTCAAATTTGTCCTTGTGTGCATGTGTGTGTGTGTGTGTGTGTGTGTGCGTGTGAGAGAGTGTATATTCTTTAACTTTTTATTATTATTTAGTCATTTGGTGTACCTATATTCAATAAACATTAATACGGTGAAACTTCTTTATTAATAGACTTGTTATATTTCTAATACAATGTATAATTAAATTCCTCATGCAAGAATATATTGTTATGGTTAATAATGAATACTGTGTGTGTGTGTGTGTCGTATAACCTGTGAATAACGGGACATTAAAAGCACTGAGTCATTGAATCTGTGTGTAGTTATTTCTATAATAATTTATCTTTAATAAGTGGACAAAATTAGAAACATGTTAAAAGGATATTGTAAATGATATGTCATCCAAAAATCAAAAATCGTCTTTAGATTTTCATATTGACAAAATTATATAAATGTAACATGAATATACATATGTATATAACGGTTTTAAAAGTAAAAAATGTTGAAAATTTAACACAAATGAGTGAAGAAGAATTTTAATTATTGATACTATTCGAATATACAATTAAAACAATAATGAAATGTAGAAGTAAGTATTACGCGAATAATTGTGTTATTCATTGGCGCCAGTTTTGTGTTTAAACTTTTGGGATTTTAGAACCGCCAATTGGTGAAACCCGTACATCAGCTATACCATAGTACATATTATAAACATGCAATGTCTCTATACATTAAATTTATTGCTGAACATCTAATATTTTATGATATTCAAAATCTAATAACTATTTTAGATATATTGCTGGAGGTTTAAAAAAAATATATATATATTACCTTACATATTAATATGGTATCATTAAAAGAAAAGCGTTTGGAAGTAATGGATAATATTAATAATTAGATGGAATAATTAATAATTACAGCACATAGTTAATATAATATGTGAATAATTCTTATAATTTCCACTCCCTTTGCAATATTTAGTGAATGTTGCCTGCTTAATTCTTCATGGTTATCTTGCCCATTTGACAGTCCACTATTGAGAGGTTTCGTTACAAAATAGTAATAGTCTATCATAATAATTGTACCTATTCCCAATTAATTTATCGTGATTTTTTTTGTTTTTTTTTTTTCTAATAAAAATCGTGACGTGTACATTTGTTTTATTTTTTTCAAAAATAATGTTTAAGTAATGGTTAAATATTTTTTTAACTGCTCGTGACAAATTAAGAGTATAAATAATTTCGAGTTCTTATTGGAAAGTCGATTTTCAACAATACGTTCATCTGTGCTTTATAAACGAAAGTTGTAAGCACTTAGGTAGTTTTATTTATTTATTAGGTATTGTCTATAAATAATTATAATTAACATTTCTTCTTTTCTTTTTCGGCTGACTTCGGTGCATATAAATATTTATATATTTAGTATTATATTAATAATACAAAATAATATATGTATATCGATTATTTCTGCAATCATAGACCACATTTCACGTGTATGTGGCCAATGTTCGTAATATTATTTGGCGATTTCGAGATGTTCGGTCTCTTATACGCGACACATTTTTCACTTTAATATTTCAACCTACCCCCCTCCCCCTCATATCATTGCAAGCAATAATTGCCCACACAAACTGGTTGTAATATTATTTGACATTGGTAAACTTTATTAAAATCATTTAATAAAATAATAATAAATTATATAGTGCCATATAAATACGTTTAAAATTAATATTTCTACAGTCGCTGACTTGTTTCGAGTGTTTCAACATTAGGATGAGGCTTTATTGTCATGAGGAAAAAAAAAACTTCAACTACTTTGTAAAAATCAATAATACTGCTGCATACATATTTACACCAGTCGTTTGGCTAATAATATTAATTACAACGATCGTTGTAGAGAAATGTCAAATAAATTGATAATTCATAAGAATAAGAAAACCGTATACGCTTACTATACACTTATCGCGGGAATCCAAAAAATATTTTCGGATTATTTTTTTTTTTTGTCGAAACCCGTAGTAAATTTAAACAAATTCCCTATCATTTATATTTCTTATATTTTTCATAATACTATTTTTTTTTCGGTTTGATCGGACATTCGCATATATATATATATATATTATTTCTTTTACAAATTTATTATTATACATTTATGGTTATTATTTCGCGCATTCTTTTCGTTTAATTTAATTTTTCGTTTTTATTATTATTATAAACCGCCGTGTACGACGACTCGTATACACTCGCGCGATACTTTTTAGAAATATTTTACGAAAAAATACCTACCTAACTCCGTTGCACTTAACGCGTGTATCGCGCATATATTGATAATTTTTTTATTTTATTTCTCTTATTATAATAAGTTATACGCCACATGCAGGTTTTACAATATTTTATATTAGTATTTAAAAAATATAGACGTTCCGCTATTCGCGCTTATAATATTATTATTACTATATTACGCACGCGATAAACATAATATATCTTATAAATATTATATATATATATATACATAACAGATACGCGTTCATTATACGTAATAGGTAAAAGTGCATATACGTATAATATTTATACATTTCGTAACGTATTATCGATTCGTTTTGGCTTTAACGTGTCTGCTGCTCGGTCGCGCTTGTGTGGCATTTTTTTTTTCTCATAAAAATACGTATATAAGTATTGTGTACGTATACGTATCTATGTACACTTGTATACGCGTAAACATTGTTTAACGTCGTCGTACTTCGGTCCAAAATCGCTAAATCATCTAAAAAACCCGGCCGATTCTATTAAAATATCTTTCTATATTTATAATATATAATTAAACGAGTTCGGTTTATATATATATATATGTGCGCATTCGAAGATGTTTTATATAATATTGTATATTATCATATTCGACGGCTATGCGTATAAAAAAAATAGAACGAACGACGAAATTCCGGTTGGCGTGTCGTTGACGCGTTTTTTACGGGGTAAAAGAATCGTTGTTTATTCCGACAAGCGACACCGACATAGCTTTTGCAGAATGTCCCGTATAGGAGACGTCGTACAGCTTGAAGCATTGGGCGGATTTGACGAAGATGATTGTAGGATGGGGGACAAATGTTTAAAAATTCGTTTTTACTTTTATTTTTTTGATTTATCAAGACCGTATAAATATACTTTTAGTTATCGTTTGAATTACAATATACACCTTTTACACACGTGGCGTTTGTTTTTGTGTTTTCATCCGTTGGAATCGGTCGGGTAGGTGTAAACGGGACGTGAAATTCGAATGAACGGGCGACACGGGGACAGTTGTTACATTTGGATTACCAAAGATTATAGTTTTTAATAATAATTGAAATTGACCGTAGAAAACATCAGTCGGAAATACTTTTGTAATATGCGTTATAAATTAGCAGGCGATTGATAGTTTCATACGTTATAGTGTATAGATCCTATCTATGAAGTGTCGGTTAAAAAAAACCGTCATACATACATTTTGGATGGTTGCGCTCATATTATTATAGTCGAGAGATGATTTCAGATATCGTTGAAGTATAATAATAAAAATATTGCGTTGCAGTTAATTACCGGTTTATTATTCACAGTATAATACACCAATAATATAATAAAAACATTATTATTATTATTTTATACGCGTACCTACTTATGTGTAATGTTATATATGATTATTATCTTGTTCTCTCTCTTTCTCTCTATGGAAATACTCCAAGACCTAAGTGTAACCTAACATTTATATATATATAGTTTATTCAAAATTATATGAGACTTATTTTTTAAACAACCTTCTAAAATTTAAAAGTTACGTTTTAAAAGAAAACTTTTATACGTGTCTCCTCGTTTTAAATTTAATTGAAAAAAAAAAAGAAATGTTTGTTTTAGAACGATATATATATTAACAGAGATAATATTTAAAGCGTTGGCTCACTCTGTATACCTACAATAATGTATATGCATATTATAATATACCCGAATTTGTTTATTATATATTTATTCGTGACAACTGACACGTATAATTTGTGTCACTCTTGTCGTGCGTACGAATAGAGTGTATCGTACAGGCAAATTGCGGCATTATTGTGTCAGACACATACACTATAGGGTTGCATTCAAAATATTAGACAATGTTAGCGAGTTATACTGTTTTTCGACATTTTAAATAATGAAATGATACTTTGTTTGAAAATCGTTTTTATTTTACCAATATCTGTGCAATAATAACAATTTTGTTTTGTACATTATAATGTATTCGCGTTCGAGGTTTTATTTTTTATTATAATTAATAACACGCGTATAATATGTTTACCGTGTTGGGCCTCGAATTGAAATGGAAATCGTGTCTGTCGGCAATAATATAATATTAAATATTTATATTGTAAAAGCGAGAAACGAACCCAAAAACCTCGAAGAGGTCAATGACAGTGGCGCACAAATCTATAAATGTATACTACAATACGGATGATAGTTACGTACTACGTACGTATTATATTATTTAATACTACTTCGACAATGCAAGGCGGCTGACAATCGCGCTTTCTCTCGTCGTCGCACGTATTTTTATTATTATTATTATATGTATAAAAGGCTTTATTTTTATCGTTCGAAATCGCTTTTAAGTAAGCATAATACGTGTGCGAGTTCAAAATTTAAACAATATTAAAAAAAAAAAAAAAAAATGTATCGTACGAGATAAAATAAAAACGCGTGTAACCCGTTGATTGCGATTGATGAAGGAAAATATTTGCTTTCTATAAGCGATTTTGAATATTTATTTATTTTTTTTACAACAACATTCGAATTTTGATTATTTTTTTAAAAAAAAAAAAAAACAGGTTTCTAATGAAGGATGATGTAAACGAGTAAATGCGCGTATATTAGCATATGTATTTTCACAGTAAAATAATTCGTTTCTTTATTTTTTTCGTATTGAGCTCACTGCACGTTTTATATTCGCACGAGTACGTTGTATCGATGTGTCTCGGTCATTCAATAATTCATTATTATTATTATTATTATTTTTTTTTTGTCGACTGGTATCTGATTTCGAAAAATCCACGTCGACGACACGACTGGCTATGTAATACGACGTATATATTATTATACTTATGCGTACTTTTTTTTTTTTTGTTCACATTATAAACGATACGAGTTTTAATAATGAATTATTCACCGCGTGTATAAACGTAACGTTAATAATACATTAACATTATTTGTTAATACAAATCGTCGTGTTATTTATACACACGAACTACAGCCAATGAAATACCGAATTACGGTTTATTTAAACAGGCTATAATAACGTGTGTATAAACGCCGCGGTAATATGTGTGGTGTGTATATATATATATTATAGTCGTTGTACTTTGGTGTATACGTAGTGGGAGAAAATAGATTCTGTATTTTTTCTTCTATATACGAATAAAGATGTGTTACGTTTTAGAAAAGAAAAAAAAAATAAGTAAACATCGCTGTAATTTTGTAAACATTTAAATTTTGAGATCCCCCCGCCCTCGAATTTCGAAATGTTTTTGGTATTGGCGATGTCATAAATGTAAGTGATTTTATTGAGGTGGGGGGGGGGGCGGTTTATAAATTATTATTTTGGGAATGAAATAATAATTTATAAGGAGTCTCGTCGACCAATCATTTAACGGACGGTCTCGGTTTTTTTATCGGCGGTCATCCGCGAAAAAACTGTTGGTCCGGTTGAAATCACGCGGACGCGGAAACAACTGAAAACAAGAAAAAAAAAAAAAAAATAAATAAAACGAAAATACACCGACGGAGGTGTAGAGAGAAGAAGAAAAAAAGCGAAGTATTTGACTCACAATTGTCTTTTTATCCCGGAAACACTGTTTACGCGTTGTGTTGTACGAGCCCAAAACATAAAACCAATTTGCCGTCACGTTTTTTCCGACCTCCTCCCAATTTTATTCCCGGCACTTCCCGTACCGATCCCGCCGCGCAGACGAAATAACGTTTCGACAGTTCATACGCATTTACTAGGAGGAAGTATCTTAATAATAATCGTGTATACACACGATCGAACGACCGTTTTTAATGCGCGACCGAAGAGTTGTGGCTTATATAATATATGTACACGACGGCGGCAAGTTTCGTAAAGACTCCAAATGATAAACGCACACTGAAAACCTGTATAATTATTTTATTATTATTATTATTATTATTATTGATAATCGATAGGTTTATTGTAAAATAATAAGAACAAAGTATCCCGGTCGTTTCGGATTATCACGCGAAATATTATAATATAAATAAGCGACGGTTATCGCGTTGTATGAGCGAATAATAGACGAAAAATGTGATTATACGCAGAGGTTGTAAAAACATTTGAAATTCTAATAATAATAAAAAAAAAAAAAGTACTAAAAGCGTATTATAATATCTGTAATAAAAAAAAAAAAAAAGAGAAACTAACAATCGATATAAAATAATGTGTAGTTGTTGTTTTAATATAGAAATATAGTTACGACACAAATTTATACAAAGTATTTTCCTCGTCTGAAACAATCCTTCTCGCTCCTCCTCGCCTGTAATACTGTTTTTATCTAATTTAATCGTAAGTCATAACGATTTGTCAAGTATACACGAGTGAATACATTTATAGAGCGTATATAAATAACGGAAATCGATAAAAACAATAATTATTATAATGATGATGAACTCTTATATTAACTCAATTTATTAGTTGGTATTTAACTGTAATTTTGCACAAAAAAAGTAATTATAAATAATTGATTGTTTTTTAATTTATACACTTATATATTAATATTTTTTGTTTATGAAGAAAACGCTAAACGTCAATGACTAGCGATTACTGAAATAGTTTATTTATAATGCCGAAGAATTATCAACGCCGTGCAGCGTGTAAAAAAAGGCGAATAAAGATGTTTTATTATTATTATTTATTTCTGGACGAATCTCGCGGACAGAAACGTTTTTTTTTTTTAGATTAAACGAAATCCGGTAAAAAGGGACGACGTGAAAAATATGAATAATTACTTAATTATACGTTATTCGAATCATTATGACTCGTTAAATACAAATATTACACGAAATGATTACATAAAAAAAAAAAATTGAATTAATAATTATATATAATCAACACACGAAATGATATACGTACTTTATAAAAACGTGCGAAAAATGAAAAAATTAAATTTTTTTTTTATTATGAAAGTTAAAAAAAAAAAACCGTTCAACATAATTTTTTAATACGTTTTCAATGTTGTTTAATACCGAAAAACGTTCAGCCGCTACACGTGATTATCTCGTTCTTCAATCAAAAAAGTACTTCCGTTTTCATTACAGGCGTATTTTCGTACAGTTTTACAAGAATCCGTCTTTTTTTTTCCCCTCCTACTACACCCGGGGGACATTCTTATAGTCTTTTTTTTTTTACGACAACACGGACGGAATGAACGAATGCGCATGTGTCGGCTCTAATAGTATACAACTATGTTTGGTCAGAGTAATATTATGCGGCGTTCCGGATTGTCCGGAGTGGACGGATATTAAACGGCGAGTTGTTAGGAGAAGGAAAAAATTTCTTATAATCGATTATGCGTTGTTAACGTCGTGAATCGCATATAAAGACTTTTCGTTTAAACGTGTTTTCGTACACACACGCGCGCGCGCGAAGAAAACACGTTTTTTTTTTTTACGATTCGTATTATTGCACACACGCCCGTATATAAATATATTCTTTTTGATAAATATATTCATCTGTGCAATATTAACTTACTGTACAATTATCAAAAGAAAAACCATATTTTTAAACGACTCGTTCGCGATTTACAATAGCGTGTGTTGAATTTACGCGAAATCATCGCGTGTTCCGTCCCCCCGCGGTTACGTATACAGAGATTTTCTCATTTCACACATATTGTATTATTATTATACCAGTTTGTATAAATAATTTTTTTTTTTTTTTTGACAAATATGCACTCATATAATATTATTAGTTGTAAGGCAGTATTCAACAGTATTAACGGTTAGTCAATAAGAAGTATACACGTAATAATGTTACATTACGAGTACGGTAATAGACGAAATGTGCGGTCGACGGCGGGACCGAGTGTGTTTGTCGTGAGTTTTACAAATGTCGTTTGATATAGAATAAATTATACAATTATTGTTTCGACGACACGTAGTGTAATATTGTAATATAATTTAAAATAATTTTTTTCTTTTTGTTTTTGTTTTTGTGTATACACTTTATTGTGCGAATAGTATAATTTGTAATAGTAATGCATCATAGTACATAGTAGTGGTGACGCGAAATCGTTGTTATTTTCATCGGGATGATCCATGCCGGAATTATGCGCGGCCGGCGGCGAAACTCGTCTTCTCGTCATCGTCCGTCGTTTGCTGCGGGTTATTCGATATGGGTCTCGAGAATTGCTTCGCCTCATTTCTCTGATCCTCCGTGAAGAGGGTAACCATCGCTATCCTTTTCCAGTTGTCGCTCCCGTCGTTCAATACGATCGAATCCGGATCCAAGTGCTGCAACTCGACTTCATTCGTGTCCGTCACGCTGTACACCTGATCGTTGAACACGTGCTTTTGCGCGACCGACTGTACCTATACACACACACACACACACGCACGTTTATCTTCTCATACTCATTATCATTTATCACATATGAACACACAGGGCAATGCATCAGGCAAGGGCAGGAGGAAACCGCCCTTGCCTGTGAATTATCGGTTTATCGGCTTTTTTTTTTATTTTGTTTAGAAAATAATTCGAAATAATCGTAAGAAACAGGAGAAGGACGAAGGAGACGTTCCACGAATCCGTAAATAATTATGCGCATTTTTTCATTTGAAATATTTTCGACAATTTAATAACGTCGCATTACATTTTACTCCTCGTTGGACAATACAATCGTCTGTGACACACTGATAATGTGTAAGAATCGTGTGCGCTATCACGGAACGAAGCCGATTAATCATCGCGATTATATATCGATAAATAAGTATAATTCGCGATAATTCGATTGAAATGACCACATTGTCAAATGTCTATATGTATTCCGCGTGTGAAGAAAAAAAAAGTAACTAGCGGAATTAAAAATGACCGGGTTCTCCGTGACGCTTTCTGATACGTAATATTATTTTTCGATACCATATATATTTTGGTTCGTCAGTTTGTGATTGTAAAACTGAAGTCTGATTGTTTGAAACATCGAATACGAACATTCGAACATCGCATTGCAATTGGAATTTATATTTTTCGGGTTATATTTGCACGTGGAAGTTTTCGCCAAAAATTATTGCACGTTGTCGAGAAACAAGAAAATTTCAAAGCGGACATTTTGCAGAATATATTAATGTATACACAAAGTTAAATTAATTGCGAATAAACGCGTTGTGCAGTACGGAAAAATATTTGATTCCATAGAAATACAAAGAGAACATTTCCATCCAAACGTTATTAAACCTAAAACGAACGTTTTATTATTCGTAAGCGTGGGATAAAAACACGTAAATTACCCACCGTCAGTGCTAGAAAAATTAAAATTACATCACAAGTTACAACGGTTTCTGCTCGCGTGTTACAATATGGATTTTTCGTAACGAAAATATCAACTATTTAAACGCGTCAAAAATAAAATTATATTTTCTAATAATTGTAGAGTAATGGTTACTGGATATTTTTTCTAATCATGCGAATTCCACGTGCAAAACTATAATGTTCATCGAATTTACTTATTGTATTGTTAAATATAGATCGTAAATAAATTTAAAATAATATATACGAATGATATTGTCCAGTTAAATACGAACAGCAATAACAATTTATAGCGAGTTATTTACTGTAATGTGACAGAAATGGTACACGAGGAGGACTGCGCGTAAAAGCGAGCGGAACGAAAATGGAACGATTCGTTAAAATGTAATAAGTTAATCGTAATAGAAACCATATTGGATAAAAGTGATTTTTTTTGAAATTTTCGCACAATAATTTTTGCGTTAATTTAATGGATATAATATATTGTACCGCGCGCATCGAATTCGATTATACGCGCGCGTTTAGTCGAAAAGTAATTGCGAAAATCAAATTGTTTAAACTACGGAAATTCGCTAGAAAATTACAAAGGGAACTTTTTAACTCAATTTTCGCGTTTCCGACTGTATACAATGGCCGACTCTGAACGTTAGATATAAATACGAAATTCGCATTAATATGATTACGAGTATATATTATTTTACAAAACTGGTCGGTAGGCCAATTTCGTTTTAATCTTAAAGTGTGAAATTTAATATTCTCCGTTTTTCAACACATAATTTAATACGTGCAATGAGTCGTAGACTAAATTTTAAATAGTGTTTGAAACAATTCTATTATTATTCCGTATACAATCAGGTGCATTTACATGTTATATACTTACTTATTAGTGACAAGTTTCTCGAGACGACAACGCGTTTATATATTATAATATAACGCGTTGAAAACGGTTAATATTTATCTAGAAATTTCGCGCACAGCGCAGTGGTTTTTATGCATTTCGATTTCGTCGTCGTGCTATTACCAGGTTACGCGTTACAACATTATATATTTTGAATAACGATATTTATATGTTGTTCGAATAAAACGCGTATAAACAGTGTAAATATATTATGGCGAATGAGTACATATTAAAAATTATTATTTATAAATGGGGTACACAGCGATATAGGTATGTATATACGGTTTTTGTTAATGTTTTTTAGAATTTCGTTCGATAAGTCGTCATTAGTTTATTATAAATTGATTTTGGTAAGACGAATATTGTACGCGCAACCTAACCCACACGCTTTATTGGAAAATATTGTCAAAAAACAGAAAAAAAAAGCGATAGAAAATTATACATTTATCCGATGTGCAAAACAAATAAAATTCCGTTTTTCTCTTTCCCGAACAATCTCTTTGCAACAGATAAAAACGGGAGGAAGTTTACTCAACATTTTCGATGTTCTTGAGCTGTTCAATAATCCCTTCGTTGAGCATGACGTGTTTTTCTGGAATATCTTTTTTAGTCACCACGTGCAATTCTTCAATGTCCTTCACCTATAATAATAATTATTGTATATACATGTTATGTAGTACATAACTTCAGCAGTGGCGTATTTACTAGGTATAATCAATAGGGTACAGCAGCACATTATTCCGGGACACCTAATTCAACACAAAACCTATCATAATAAAATCTCCAATAAAATAATAATAACAATAATAATTTTATAAAAATAACGTATTTATATAATTTCAATAAAATATGTTACTTTTCTTTTATTTACAATTGAATATTTAAAATTTTCCTAATATCGATTCGATAGAATATACAAACAATCAGCGTAGCCAAGAATCTCGTACAAATGAAGGGGGCTGAGGCCTTATATATTGCGTACGTAGTAATCTCAGTGACGTAGATACGCTGGGGGAGGAGGAGGTTGCAAAAGGTTTCCTCCGAAATATAAAAAAAACCTTTGGAAAAAAGCTTGTCCTTGTCATTTAACATTTTATATCCGTTGATTGTGCACATGGAACTGAAATTTAATATTTACAAATTTATTGTAATCTACGAAAACAATGAAATTTCAGTAGAACAAAAATATTGTTATTTTTAAAAGTACTTTTCAAATTCCGTCCTCCTGTTTTTCTTACCGAGAAAAAAATCGTATCAACGTCATCGAATAATATGTTATAATAATTGTACGATATTTCGTAATAAGATCGTGTCAGGATATTATTTATTTTTTTTACACTTTAACCTCTATTAGAGTACGACTTGAATTTCAAAACAATATTCAAACTTTTTGTATACACGAATTGTATTTATCCGGGGCCCCTTTGATGCTATCCGAGTCCAGAGCCATTGCCCCGCCTAGTTATCCCGTAACATAACCCCCCTGAATCTATCCCCTGCCACTAAATACGCCACTGTAATTCAACAAATAAAAATCCAATACGCTTGTTATATATTAATAATAATAATAATAATAATAATAATAATAATAACGATGATGATGATAATAATAATAATAATAATAATAATAATAGGTTCGAGTTGGATTGACATGGAAAAATCGTTATACCGGTCCTTCGTAAATATAACCATTATTTTCCATCATTTGTTTGACTTTATCCATTGTCATTCCGGGTGCATAAATCGACCATTGGTTAGTGTAATGACCGTGTTTCGTTACGTCCGGATGAACGCAACCTTCTTCGTCGTAGTGACTACAAACGCCTTTGCCGTGCACTACGTTCTTCCAAACACTTAAGCTAGCCAACAATATAATTAATAATAACTTGGCCATTGTGAACTGAAAAAAAAAAAAACAAATAAAACCGTGTATTACGTAGAGCTTCGGTGTATAACAAAAACTAATCTTTATTATAAATTAAATATCTAAAAAATCTATAATTTCTATAAATAATCAAAAATTAAAAGAAAGATTTAGAAATTTTATAAATTAAAAATTAACGTATTTGATGAATATTTCAAATTTCTATACCAGTTTGTTTCAAAATTACGAAGAAATAACGTTATTATGTAATTTGTCGGTAGTTTGTGAGTTTTATTTTTAGGCGCTTTTGAGAAAATCGAAAAATGACCACTCTAAAATACCGATTAGATGCGATTTTCTACCGAAAACAAATCGTGACTGTAAAGATCGGAACACTCTTTCTGGAAGAATTTTCGGGTATAAACATAAAAAAAAAAAAAAAATAAAACACATCAATATAAAAGCAACAGATCCTTCGTTACGCTCAGAACCTAAAAGTTTATTTTTATTCGTTATAATATATTAATTTATGGGGAAAAAAAAAAGAAATTATCATTATATTTATGTAACAATAGTTAATTTTAGTAGTTAATGAAAAAAAAACCGTTCTACAATGACTTTATGATCACATATATAGTTATTGGCGTGAGATAACTCTATCTAATATAAGCGTGTATCATAATAACGTACATACTTAGTTTATAAATATTTTTTACACAATTTTATCGTTAATTTTCGCAATATTGTCGTTTTCGGACTTACTCTGTTCAGCGTGTGTATTTCAATCGCGGAGGCGAACATTTTTCTATTCGCGAGTAATAATCGAGTGAATTTTTATAAATATTACACCGTATCCTCCTATACATGTACTATACAACGAATTCCACTGCAGGATGGCATATATACGCTTGTACCGTACTTGCGTTTTTGTTGGTTCCTAATAATTTACTAATATATATATATATATTGCTTATATGTTATTATATAATATTCCTTTATAAAACGGACAAACGCGTATTATAATAAATAAATAATTATCGCGCAATTTGCAATGTGTTATTATTTATATACCATATACCTACCCATCGTAAAATAATTAATATTGTAATTAAAAAGAAAAAAAATTATAGAACATATTTTATTAGTTTTTAACACGTCAAATTTCGATACGCAATTGTGTGTCTTTAACTGTTTTGTTGTGCGCGTAGTGCAGTAAAATATATTATTCAATTTACACTGTATAATACTTATATTCATATAAATAAAAAAAACCCGTGTCTATAACATAGCGTATTATAACGTTAATAAGAGTACACAATAATATACGCGTGTAGACATTGTTACGAAGCATCTGTCAAAAACCATTGAAACAATCGTGTAACAAATGCGAAAATTCCTTTTGTTCCGACTCCCCGAATATGTTGTCGTCATATATATATATACGCGTATAAAAATGACAATAAAATAATAATAATAATAATACATTTTGTGTTAGGACGATTTCGCGTGTTTTTTTTTATAGGTTGCCCTATATTAGCTTCCATTATTATATGGAAATATGTTTCACGATTCTAATATAATATTCTGCAAAATATCGGAAATTCATTTCGAATATTTCTTCTTTCGATTTTTAATAATTATTGCGTATTTTTTCTTCTTCTGTTTCTAAACGCATATTTCACGATTTCCGATACAAAAGGCGAAAAATGTAATATTATATTTACGTTATTTTATATTTTATTAACTGAATCCAATCCGAGTTTGATTGTCATCTTTACTTATTTATAGTTAAAAATTCGACGGACTAAAGGTAGGTACTAAATAAATAAGATTTTCGATAAAGTTCGTCCAATGGCGTCCATTAGGAAGGGAGGCAAAAGGAGAACATGTCCTCATCTCTGGATTCTTCGTGATTATTATATATAAAATATTATAATTTGTATTTAATGACCATAATTAATAATTTTTGGAAAAATATTAAATGTCTATTTTATAACTTCATTTTATAATGGACGGAGCTAATATCATGTTAATAGAAAGGTAGTCAGTATAATTCAAAAGAACAGTGTCCTCTCCCCTTGGATTTTCAAAGATGGACAACGCTCTCGAGTCATCGATACCTTATTATTAAATCATTTAAAACAACAAATAATTCTCTTAGTCAAAATATTTATAATTTTTATATTTAATTTTAATTTACGTCTCATCTTTATATTTTATTTATAGGTTGGTTAGGTCTTTTTAAAATTGACTTTGTGTCTATATTTCTTTATTCTCTAACGTATATTTTTCTATTTTTTCATACATATTTAGTTGTTTTTTTAATGCATAAATGTATACATATTTGTACATTTTTATGAGTGTAAACATCCTAACCCTGTAGTAATAATATTTACACTCGTCACCCGATGACGATATCGAGTTGGACGGAGACGAGTTATAAATTTGAAAAATTCGTCGGAAATATTTAGATCCACAATGTTTATACTTCTGTAGATTCTTTTATTTACTTATTGATTGAACCTCCCTCCTTTTTTCTAACGTTTAAGTAAAATTTTACGTCCTACTAAAAAAGTGTTTTAAAAAATGATAAAAATTGACCGATACAAATCATTCAAATAATTTATTTTCACGATTTGTTTCTCGGTATATTATATGCATTGAATATGAACGAAATAAAAATAAAATTAGCGACTCGCTAAAAAGTAGAGTCGCTGATGTTTTGGATGTCGTTCAAGTGAATTACTCAGATAATACCTAATGATTTTAGTGTTCTGTTATTGCCGTAAATACTTGAAAGCACTGCGTTCAGTACAACTATCTTGAGTGGACCTTTGGTGTATAATATATTAATTATTAATATGTACCTACAATAATAATAAGTTTTGACAAAATCACGTTTTTGTCGTTTTCTAATCAAAATTTATACAGTAGTTAATAATTTATATAAATTCATAGTCTATAAATTTAGTTTACGAAATCTTAAAAATTGCTCATGTTTTGACCAAATAGGTGTACCAAATTGTAATTGGACAATCCTTATTTTATTAATTCTTTGTTATCATATATGAAAATATTTTTTTTATCTATTTTATCAATTAGTTATCACAAAACCATGTGCGGGGAATTATCAAGCCAATCAATCCGGCACATGTGATTTGTAATATTGTAAATATTTATTATTCCAGTCCGATATTACCGCTCTGCCAGCATACAGAGGGCACTCAGTACACGGCGTAATAAAAATACGAGTATACAATATTACGAAATTTAAAAAAAATGTTTAACCAAAATAATATTTAAACTTAAAATATTTTGAACTTTGTGTTTGAGATAAAAGGCCCCTTCGGGTCCTTCAATATTTCAGGGCCTGGAGCCCGGGCTCCTAGGCTCCGTGCTTAATCCGGCCCTGCCGGTGTGTGTAGTACAATTTTTTTTTCTCACATAACGCGCGACGGAAACAACATAAATCGGGTTTTAACATTATACGCAGACAGGACTTATAGCGCAATGGGTTGAAAGCTTTTAAAAATAAAAGGCCTATTTTTAAGACGAGTGTAATAACCACATTTTTTTTCACTGTTTAATAATAAAAACATATAGCCTATATGGGTACACCGTAACGTATCATACCACATAAAGTGAAATATTATTCATAATGCAGAATATAGATTTCCTTATATAAATCATTTATTGAATGTAAAATAAAAGTAATCAAATATAGAATAAGATCTTTTATTATTATTATTATTAAAAATAATTGTAAATTAAATTGTAATAAAAAATAATATAATATTAATTATAACGTATACGCTATAAAACATTTTTCTTTGATTTCGTCACAAAATATAGTATTTCGACTATTTCGCTTTCAATATTCAGTATGGTTAATTAAATAAGATGTTCTAGAGATATTCTCAAGCATAATAGTAAATTTTTTTGAATCTTTGTAGATGCAAAAACGATCATTTTCTGATACAATTTGTAATCATTAGAGTGAAACGGAGTCTTGAAGCCATTTCTAGTATATGGTACTTAAATCGACAAATATATTTTGGAGCCGAAAAAAAAGAATCAGTGACCTATTTAGTCCATAGATAACTTTTGATTGTACGCGTAAAAGACAAAAGCTTTTTGGCTCCAAAATGATGACGTGAACATTTAATATCCTTTTAAATTAAATAGCCTTTGGATGGTATTTAATTGTTTTTACTTTTTGCAATACTCGCAGGTAATATAGTAATTATATGCAAAGGTAAACACAAACCGAGATATTTTCTGTAATAGCGACTTGCGAAATTTTGAAAATACCTACAACGGTTAATTATTAAATTATTAAATAACAGTGTTTATAAATAATATATCAGTAACGCACCCAGGATTTTTTCAAGGGGGGGGGTCTAAAAAACTACATTATGAAAAACAAAACTTTTAATAGATAATAAAAATAGATTATATATTATAATATAATATAATCAATAAATTGTTAACACCTGGTGTTATCTATATCGTATGCGAAATTTTAACAGAAAAATATGAAAGTTGTATCAGAATTTGGATTTTCATCTATAAATGTAATACTATTGCACTAGTCAAGGGGGGGGTCCGGACCCGGAGTCCATCCCCTTGGGTGCGCCACTGTAATATATAAATATTATCTAAGAATAAATTTAATAAATATTATTTATAATTTAATAGTTGAAACAATTTGAACACTACCACAAATAGGAATTTTAATATTTTATAAATTTTTTAATTTATCAGCAACACTATCAGCAAATTCATTTTTTTCTAGCATATTCATATAGGTGTCCAATTCATCTTCTTCATCACTTTCTACAGGAGATATTTTTTTACTGTTCTTTTCTACGGTCACTATTTCTTCAACAGGACTTTCTGAATCAAAATATTTTTCTTCTTCATCAATGGCTTTAATGTGCAAATTATCATATTCTGGATTATTGTCTACATTGCTATGAAAACAAGAAAAATTAATGTTCTTTTTAAATACGATTAAAATTGATTGAAAAATATATCCTACTTGTAATCGAAATCCTCTTGACCATTTAAGAATTTTTGAATCATATGGGATTTGAATTCATTTAGTAAAAGGATCTTTTCATTTTCACCAAGTTCTTTGGTATTGCACTGTTCTAGATTAAGGATATGATCTTCTTTCCAACGACGTTTACCGATTTTCATTGTTTGATTTTTGGAATTGTTATATTCACCCCAAAATGCTAGAGGTTTAACTTCTACAATCATAGATGATTCGTTTGGACTATCATCATCGTCATCTTTATCTAGTTCATTAACCTCATTTTGTTGTTGTTTACGTTTTAATTCATCTCTATTGTCACGGTCGATTTGTTCAAATAAAACTTCAGTCAACCTAAAAAACAAAATTTATAATACACATAAAATTAAAACACTTTTGTTATTATTACGAGTTTTGAGGTAAATATTGATTGTCGTAGTTAAATTTTTCTTCTTCAGACAGATATTGTCCAACTAGATGTTCCCAAAGAAGAGGTTCTCTATTGCGCATTTCGTTATCACTAAAATAATCTCCTTTCAGGAGTTCTAACATAGCTTGATACCGTCGATTTTTACAAATTACCTAAATAAAATAAACGATTGGTATTTAATTAATTTTAATAAAACTAATAATTGAGGTTATGCAATTTACTTTTTTAGAATTTATTATACGACTCAATCTGTGTAGATGAAAATTAATTTCATAATTGTTAATATTCGTAGATTTGAAATATTTCAGGTGATCTTCTATTAAATATTCACCAAATAAATATAAAAACGTTAAGTGATTACTATTTAATGTGTTCTCTACTATTTCTCGTTTTTCGTCCGTTGTAAGTTTTTCCTGGTCTTTTTGTCGGCATTTAAAATCATTATCCACAGCTTTTATGACGACATAATCGATTATGTTTTGTCGCAGTGTTTTTGAGTCTTCGCCATTTGTTTGGACGCCTATGAATTCCGACTGTCCCTCTACCATCGCCTAAACAATTCGAACATACAAAATTAATAAGTAAACATAAATTGAACACACCTGTTTGAAATGCGCTAAGCTTTTTAAGTGCATTCATTAAAGCGAACAATAATACAGTGATGGTCTGCAACTACAACAGTAGTATCACTTTTGTGATACTTAAAAAAAAAAAAATTCTATATTATTATATTTTATATCGCAATACGTTTCTATTTGTAATTCATAATCACAGATATGTTATTAACTCACTGAAGGGTCCGTCATTGTTTTGTCAATACTCGATTTGAATGCAGTAAACAAACGTTTAACAATAAAAACCAATATTTATAATCATAATACAATGATTAACAATGTAGGAAATTATTTATGTTATTGGCATAATAATAAAAATATAATACTATAATACGGAATTACTCGAGAGAATTTTTAAACAACAAAATATTTATCTACAGGTCCACTAACAATTTTTGATAAGAGAATTTCAATGGTTTCCAACGCCGTGTGTATTACATTGCCTACCGAACTCCTTAAAATACATAATTCCATTGGTCGATTTGTTTATGTATTGCCTATCCGTCTCCCGAAAATGTTATTGTTCAGTTTACAATATTGTAAATTTCTAACTAGGATTGAGCACGAAAAACTGAAAGTGTACACATATTATATACTCGCTCACCCCCACACCATTAGACGAAATTCAAATCTACGAATCTATTAAAATGTAAATATCCATATTTCGTCCACAAAAAAAAAAAAAAAATCTTAATTAAAGTATAACCGATTTTAATTGTTACTTTAAACATTACGTATTTTTACGAAAATATGTCTTATCCTAATACACTCATACGATCCAACGATTTTCGTAAGACCGAACTCGCGTTATTCAACGTTTTAACTAAAATTATTTTCAGCATTGTGACTATTATTACCTAGTAACAGCCGTATGGCCAATAATTTCATTTCAACCAACACTAATGTGACCAAATTCCAACGTGGAATACATTTACCTATACATTATTTAATACACTCATTTTAAAATTGTATAATATTATAACGTGGCAACGGAATGAATTTCGTTGTTGTTAACGCACACACACACGCACAAGGAAAATAATGAATATGCCGAATTCGGTCCCCGCCGACCGTCGTCCACGTGTTTTTCGGTTTTCGACGACGAACTCGTTCC
Organism: Chaetogeoica ovagalla; assembly: GCA_032441825.1. NCBI lineage: Eukaryota > Metazoa > Arthropoda > Insecta > Hemiptera > Aphididae > Chaetogeoica > Chaetogeoica ovagalla. The sequence goes on along the minus strand of CM063732.1, from coordinate 3,110,750 downwards.
GTGTACATGCACACAATCCCCGTGTCCCATACCCGACGACGATATCCGTTAGACCTTTCCACGGTTACGTTTTCTTAATTTGTGGAATATGTTTTGGTTTAATATTTATCCCCTTGGACTCTCATATACGAACACGTTTTTTTTTTTGTTTTTTTTGTTTTTATAATATGATATATCCCTTCAGTGGCGTATTTTCATTCTTTTTCTGGGGGGGGGGAGGGGTCCAGTGCAGTATATACATGCTTAATAAATAAATTGTACTGAAATATTGAACACAAAATTCAACACGTATATATATATATATATATAAAGATATTATTATAATATATATATTAGGGTGTTCCTTAATTTTCAACTTTAAAATTTTTTCGCTCTCACCCCCTAAAAACGTGTGTATGTATATAAAAATGAACTAACAAAAGTTTTGAGTCAATCAGATAAAGTTAACCCGTGCCGAATTTAACTTGAAGTTTGAACTTTTTACATATTTCAATATTTTTGGAAATGATTGCCATTTTCATATATATCTCGTAAACTATTAAGAAAATCGAAATTTTTCATATTATTTATTTTAAAGTCTTTTAAATTGTCTATAACTTTTATAAATACATATATTACAATATCTCTTACCGTTTATAAGATATATTGACTTGACTGGAAAAAACACAATGATCTGTGTAATTTATTAATAATGAATGGCTAATTATAATTTATAAACAATAGTATAGGTACTTTTTATTAATATTCCTCATCAAAACAATTTTTGTAAATAAAACAATAAATATTATAATGTTTAATACTTATAATATACTATAAAAATTAATATTGCTTTAGTAGTGTACATTTTTTACAATCTGTGTAAATTTTTCGTTATTCTTGCACACATTGTAATATGAACTGTTTTTGATCTTCATCCAGTGTTAATGTTGCATTATAATTTTCCATCAATTTCATGGCCCTTTCTGCAGTATCATTGATTATTGTCCCTGTTGATCGCTCAAGTTGTGGAACGTCTAAAATTTGCTCTATATTTTAACTTGTTTTCACAATTGGTAGTCGTTCGATAGTTGTATATTTGACTTTAGTGTTTGGCGTTTGGCAATATTTTTTCGTCCCAATATACAACCGCGTAATTAGTTGGAGATTCTCGAAATACTAATTTTATTAGTTCACTGCGTTCGCGGCGATATATTTCTCGACATCTATGTATAGATGTTTGATTTATTATGTATTCATCAACATTATAATTTAATACTTATAAAGTAGCTAGTAGAACATATACAAAATCCCATATTACTTCACTGACACCTATCTAAAGCTCCTGCAAGTTTTGATATAATAAAATTAATTTTTCCTTGGCATTTTTTTTTTTGAGGGGATTCTATTTCTATTGGAGTGTTTGTATCTAATTTTGATAAATCGCTACTTTATAGACTCTCATTTTCTGAACTTTCATCAAATTGTATAAAGCTTAATGCCGAAGTTGAGGGACAATTCATATTATAACTATCTTTCCTTTTCATTCATTTAACTTCCGTTGAATATTTCTATTTTCTTTTATTGTACCTTTAATATCTATACCTCCAAGATATCCAGGATGCCCAGGCAAACGCTGATTTATTAAAACTGTCTATCAACATCGATTTTTATCAATTTTAACGCATCGGAATGAGCAATATCAAATAACAAATTTAATTTATTCTTAAAATCATTTTCTTTTAATCGATATGACTCATCTATTTTTTGAGCAATTTTTTGGAGATTGTGCTATTCATCATATAAATTAATTTATTTATTAATATAATGTTGAACAGCTCGAATAGGAATTCTAGCTTTTTCTCAATAGATGAAACACTCACGTACAGCTAATGCCGCACTTTCTCTAGTATTAAGATTAACGGTTCTCATATTATAGAAAAATACCGAAAGTACTTGCCCGTTTGATGGAAGTTTCGAGTCTTGAATTTGTGTTATTTCAGATCCAATTAAAAATATTTGATTTTCACTTCTCAATTTTTTTGAAATTTTTATTATTTAAATTAACAACAAATGCGAAAATTTTAATTCTTATGCACTACTTAAACAGATATCACAAACAAACTAAATTTACTAATAATTAAAACAAGACAAGCAGTGGACTTATACTGTTATCGAGTAAGGATATCCTCACGATACAACCACTTTAATATCTACATCTTATAATATGAATACTATCTTATTATTATATAATATATTACTATTTTTTCATGGTTATTATTTTTATGAAGAAAGGATTAAATAAAAGAGATTAGAATAATTATATTATTGTAAACATTATAATATATATATAGAAGATTATTATATTATCTACAGTACCTCCTATGTGAGCATTAAAAGTGAGTAGATAGGGAAAAATTATACAACAATTTGATGAAAATCATTATAGCCTAAACTATTATTAACAATTTTGGTGAAAACCGTGATTTCTTCCAGTCAAGTCAATATATCTTATGAACGGTAAGAGATATTGTAAAATATGTATTTATAAAAGTTATAGACAATTTAAAAGACTTTAAAATAAATAATATGAAAAATTTCGATTTTCCTAATAGTTTACGAGATATATATGAAAATGGCAAACATTTCCAAAAATATTGAAATATGTAAAAAGTTCAAACTTCAAGTTAAATTCGGCACGGGTTAACTTTATCTGATTGACTCAAAACTTTTTTTAGTTCATTTTTATATATATACACACGTTTTTAGGGGGTGAGACCCAAAAAAATTTTGATTTTTTTTTCCATCATATATAGCTAAGGAACACCCTAATATATATATATTTTATACTCTTATAGTATAAACTATAAAGTATTACGCACGTGAATGTTTTCATTTTATTATTTTTTATAACCTTTTTTTTTTTGGTTCTTGAGGGGGGGGGTGTCAAGTACCCCTGGACCCCCCCCCCCCCCGTAAATACGCCACTGTATCCCTTGTTTTGGTTATTGTTTTTATTTTATTACGCCGCGTTTAGTGGTGAACATTCGGACACGCGTGTGTGTGTGTGTGTATATATACAATATAGAAGGCGTCACGGGGTTCGTATTTCGTTTATTTAGAACGCATTCGGGTACCGCCGGGGATTCTCTTATCGAAAATTGCTATAGTGGAACCCACGTAAATACGTATTTATTTATTTATTTTTTCATTTCGTTTAACGCTTGCGCAGTGTGCAGTAAACACCGTGAAACATCCGGCTTATCATTTCGGTTTCTCACACTTTTCCTTATCACTACTACACCGCGCGCAATTCTATGAATACGGAAATAAAAACAGTGGGGGGGGGTCACCTATTTACTTGAATTTTTGTTTTAAATATGTCGTTTTTTTTTTTTTTCATTCGCCATTTTCTTTTTATAGTGTCATAAATTTTATAAATGAAAAAAAAAAAAAATCACCATCGTGTTGAACGCACGAAAAACAATTCGTTTCGGTCGCGTTATAACTCATGTCGTACGTTTGAACGTTTTACGTCAATTAATAATATTTATAATTTAAGTCTCAGATTTCTAATAGTTTCTTTTTAAAGTCGAAAATCGTACGAAACTATTATGTTGTGTTATTAATAATAATAATAATAATTATAAGCACGTTTCATTTTTTAATACCTATTACCTAATATTGCACTCGGTTCGTTTGCGTCTCGTCGATATTATAGTTTACACGGCCGTAATCAATACGCGAGCACGTTATAATATTGTAGTCCCAACACCGTAATATTCGAATTCCGAATACTTTGCAATATAGGTGTTTTTTTTTCAAATTTCAAACGATATTCATACCGGAATCTCGAACAATGATTTAAAATTGAATTGTAATGTTCTCTTTTACACGTTCTATATTGTCAATAGGTAATTCGTCTTTCTTTAGTCCGCGGGAAAGGAATCGGTCGAAGGAAATGTCAATCCGCGCCCCGGGACAGTGGATTGAATAATCGCTATCAATCGAATGTTTCGTAATTTTTTTTATTACGGTAAATCGAGTTATTAAAACTTTGAATTTTTCCGAGTTGACATCGTCTTCCCCTCTCTCCTCCGGAAGCTTTTGTTTTATGTTTAAAAACAGGACGAGTCCCCGGCGGCGGCGAGGAAAAAACAGGACTTTTGTATCGTTCTTATTTCTTAATAAAAAAAAAAAAAATCCATAAAATCACCGATTGAAATTCACTAATCCGAGTGCGTGTTGTCCGTCGAAAGCGTATAATAATAAACAACGACACTCGGCAATTTTCACGTCGTCTTCGTTATATATTAAATCGTTAACGAAATAACATATTTTTATTTATAGTTTTACTCGATAGCGTAGTACAGTGTGCAGTACGCGGAGACGGTTAGACGAAATATTTATGCTCTTTTGTGAACATCGAATAGCGCGGTTTTTTTTTTTTTCTGGACAATTTGTAGGAATCACGAAAAAGAATAGAAAAAAAAAAATTTTCTTGTTAAAAAACATAACGTAACGCGTGACGACGAGGGGCGCGTAATGGCGGCAATTTCCGATGAAATATTGTCGTTGTTGTTATAATAATTGTCCGTTGGTTCTCGTATCATTCGTACTAGTTGCCATGGCACCAGGTTTTAGTTTTATTTTGATAACGTGTTTACGGTGTTGTGTTGTATTTACAATTTGATGGACTATATTGCTGCGAACAAAGGAAATAATTCGCTTTTTGGCGTTTTCGTTTCTTTTGCCGATCATTTTTTTTACGCGCACGCTACGCGTTACGAGTCAAGGTCGACGTTAATTCTCGACGTTTTTGATTTCGACTTCATAACATCATCTCACACGCCTCGTTCTCGTCGTCGGTAAGCTCGTAAAAATTATTAATTATGAACATTATTCGACGAAACGTTTCTCTAACAATAAATGCCTAAAATATGATGCGTGTATAAATAGTTTTTTTTTTTTTTTTTTTTTTGTACATTAATCGTAAAAATTCAATTTATAATCGATTCAATTGCGCGTTTTTATTTTTTCAAAGCATTGCCGGACAAACAATTAATTATCAGCGAAAGCGTTGTTCTATACGAGCTCAGAATATTATTTATATATATATATATATAATGATCAGCTATTTAAATTACAGTGTTGACGATCGGACAGTTGAAAAATGTATCGTCGAGTAGGTAGTCATTTAGGTGTAATATTATACATCGGACAGAATTTGAGATTTTTTTTCCTTTTACCTTTTCAACGCTGCGCTATATTATATATTTTACTTTTACCGTGAGCGATTTGTTTAGTTTTAAGAGACGATTGAATAGTTTATAATGCCTCATTATGGTATACGCATTTAAATATTTTGAATCTGTATAGAAATATATTCCGTGCAATAATAAATATTTAAATATATATATATATACTGAATACTTTTAAATTAAATTATAAGTTATGAGTATGTGTCCTTTGGACTTTAATGAATTCTTGAGCTTTGGCATTATTTACCTTCATTGCTATTAGCGATACTTTTAATTTATATCGTAAGAATTACTTTTTGTAATTATCGAGTAGTTTCTAATAAACGTGTGTGTTTTGTACATTTGTGAAATTTCGATATGGATTTTTGTAAGTGATTAAATTGTTTAACTACTGACAAAAAAATGGCCTATAATGTTTAATATTATGATATAACGGATTACGCACTTACTTTTATTTTATTATGCATTACAAAATAATAGTTTTATATATTAATGTTTATATTTCAGTGCCATTGAATATTATAAATATGGTTTTAATTCACGTTAAACATGGTGATGAAAGCCAATTTTTATATGAAACGTCTTTAGAAACCCCTGTGGACGAATGTACATTGAATATTACAACAATCTATAATGGCCGCTTAAAAATATCCAGGATTTGTTGTGGTGATTATCGTTCATTATGTTTAGTTTATTAATACATGTTGTTTTTTTTTGGATTTGTTTACTTTATTAATTTTTTGTTTTTTAGAAATGGAAGAACTTAAAAAACACGGTACATTGTTACCGCCTGAAATAATGGGATTAACCGATGAACAAGTAATTGAACTTAAATTGGTCGATACATGGGGAGAAAAGTGTATTCCTAGTGGTGGTTACACGTTTCACAAAGACCCTGTTGGACGACGAAATGGAAAACAACCTAATGAAAAGATGCAAAAAATGCTGAGTAATACAATTGAAGAGGCCAAGGCTTGTGTGTCCAAAGTAAATGTTAAAATAAAATAATTCCGTTATCGACAGTATTATTAAATTCAACGCTTTTATTTTACAGAAATTGGTCCAGTCTCAGATTCCATTAACGCAAAAGAAAGTTCAAGAAGCGTTGGATATGCTTAGAGGGGCTATGATGATTGTTTATCCAATGAATTTACCTCCACACGATAACATACGGCTTGAGCTAGAAAATAATGAAGATCTTGCAGGAACACATGCATCATTAGAGGTATGACAGTAAATTCTAATAACCCAATTCTTGTTTCTGTTAACTCAGTTATTAAAATTTTGTTTTAACTGAATATTTGTGTGTTAAGCTCAAAGTCTGTAATTACCCAGTTCAAAACCTTTGTAGTTTTCAACTTTTTATGCTTATTTTATGAATTAGGAGCTAATGTGTAATGATTTTTTATATAATTTTTAAATATAATTGATACTATATTTAATTATTGATTTTATTCACTAAATATTAATAATTAATAGATATTATTATATGATCTGTAATACTTTTTAAAAGTAACCTGTGCAATTGCGCAATTAATTATATTTATATAATATGTGTTTGCAATAATGTTTTACTTTTTAAACATGTCAGTACTTTATTTATTAATATTTTATACTCGGAAATTCAAATATTTTTTTTCTAGAATTTAAATTGATTTATTACACTTATTTTAAAAATATAATATGTAAAGTGTACTTTCACTCTGTTATTGATATCAGTCTTAACTTATGATATTTCACTTAAAATATATAGAGAAACATAATAAACAGTTAAAATTGAATAATCTAATGTATATTTTAAAATTATTGCATATGTGTGGATTGAGAAATATTAAAAAAAATATGACATACAAAGTAAAAATTCTAAAATATATTAACAAGGTAGTTATGAGTTTGAGATGTAACATATATACATATTATAATAATACTATTCAATTACAATATATCTATAACTGTAATACTACTATGTTGTTTAGTTACATTTAGTTTATGTACGTTTATTTTTAATTCTATTAAAAACATAAAGAAAATTAAAAAAAAAATATTTTTCATCAATATTTTTTTATTTTGAAATTAAAAAAAAAATTATTGAATTTAATTAAGTAGGTAATTAAAGTGCACATATATTATTCTGTATAAATACAAACAAATACATTACATAATGTTTACATTTCATAGTACTTAATAATATGTAAGGTTATTAGTGCTGCAAGAAAATCCAAAAAGTATTATATTTATTTTTGTAGAAAGTGACTTTAAATTGCAGTGAGTCATAATGTTATAAGTTACATACAATAAGTTTAAATGTATGTAAAAATAAGCGTCAGCTGAGTCAGTATTATTAAATTAAAATTTATAAAATATTTCCTATTTATCTGTTTAAAAACTTAATTAATTTAAGTAGCATTTTTTCTGAAGATTTTTTTATTAATGTACCTATTGTATCTAATGAAATCTTAAGTTAAAAAAAAAAATTGTATCGAAATTTAGTGATAGTTATGTAATAGAATATTATGACAGTATTTAAACATTAGTTCTATAATTTTGTTTAGGTTATTGCACCAAATGCAGCCCAACTGTGGTTTTCCGGCCGTGAATTAGTACGAGAATCGAATAAAAAAATGAAAGACTATCTAGGTCGCAATGAAAAAACAAAAGTTGTGCTGAAGCTCACCAAAACGGGTTCTGGACCACCAGCTCGTGAACCGTTGATAAGCGAACAAGACCGCAAATTGTTGATGGCCGAGGCTTTTAAAAAACAAGAAGAATTAAAGGTAAGATAGTTTTATAAGTTTTTGTGTATACAGTCGATTCCGCTTTATTGGGACACATCGGTTGCGTGTTATTTTGTCCCAAGAAAGCGGTTGTCCCAATAATCCGAAATACAAAAACAAACATATAAATTTGTTGAAAAACTGATTTTTTTAATATATTTTTATTATTACAAATTACAAACTATTATAGAAATCATTTGATAGTACAAAAAGAAAAACATGATATTATAATCTATTTTTTTATTATGTATTTTATCTTATTTAAAAAACTATGAATATTACTTTGTTTCTTACGTATTATTGATTGTTGACGAATGTAGTCTGAACTAGCATCAAAAGCACTTATGGGGCTTCCCTCATTTTCTTGTTGAAGAAAAAATAATCTCAATGTTTCTAAACATTTCTTTGTCTCCCGTAGTCGAATTGGTGGATCTGGTTCCTCGTCTGTGCCTTCATCTGAATTATGTTTATCTTGTATGGATTGAATAATTGCATTATCAACGTTTTCGTTTTGGTCATAGAATTGCACATTTGAATCCAGATCTTCAAATTCTACGTTGTTCAGTACTCTTACGATATCATATTCTTCGGAATTCGGTTCTAATTGTTGATCAATGATATGACTTTCTTCCAAAAAACCACACTTGTGAAAACAATTTTTTATGGTCTGACTGCTTACATCACGCCCGCTGTCTGAAATGAATTGAATTGCTTGCAGGATATTAATTTTTTTACTAATATCTATTGCCGTTGATTGTGGTTGAAGTAAATTGTCTTCAATCTTTTCTAACCGGTGTCTCTATTAAGCGGAATCGACTGTATTGTAATTGTTTAGGTGTAGGTCTGTATTTACGAGTATAATTAAAATAGAGAGTAGGTATTAATATTTTGTTTAAGATTATATGCATAATATTATGTATAATGTGCATAATATATATATACGTGTATGTATATATACGTATATTATATTATTTTAAAGTTGTCATTTTATATTTTATACTTCAAATTGGCAAATTGAAGCACATTATTATATTTTATATTATTTATTGAAAATTTTATAATTATTTTTACATTAAAATTAAATTATGTGATGAGTGATTACTCGAATTTCCAAAAAACGAGTATTCCAGTATATTTTATATTTTTATATTGAAATATATTATATTTATATGTACATACATCTTCCGATTTATATTATTCGTTTGTTATTATTTATTTATTATTATTTTCCTCTGCAATCAAATGTAATCTCTAATCAATACGAAATTCTTTAAAAAGATTCATTAGGGTATAGTTCAGTTTGAAGGTAGGTATTATAATAAGCTTAGTTTTGTATTTTGTGCATTGAGTCGAGAAAAATTGAATATTTTTTTTCTCTTTATAATTGGGTTGGTAAATCTAACCTATATTATGTGGGTACGTCATGTATATGAAATTGAAATGTTCAATGGCATTACAGAAAATGAAAACCTAAACATCCAAATTTATTTTTAATGTCATTAATTAATGTTAGTGGCGTGGATGTATCAAAGAAGTTTGTTGCCGATTAGACCTAATCAATTAAATCACCCGTCCACCAACACCTACACGTTGCTAATATGAATGGTTATATAAATTATTTATTTGGTATCTGTATAATTTTACTTAACGCCTGTGCCACAACGAATGATATTAGCTACAGAGACTGGCGCCACTGATTGATGCAAAAAAATATTAATTGATTATCGGTTTTGAATCTCGGAAAAGTACGATAATTGAATTGCTGTCACTTTTTAACAGGTTTTTAAATCTCTATGTACCGAAAACATAATATTTTCTATTGCTCATAATATGTATTTAATTGCTGTAAATATTATGAAAATAGTACGGATATCGGATATCGTTTTGTCATCTTGTGATTTCTGCAATACAAATTTATACCTACGTGTTATTTTGTTCGTTTTAGTAGTAAAAATACTATAATTTTCACTTCTAGTAAATAAGTGGGTTAGTCTTGGTTATTCTTAGAATCAACATATTGATTCTCTAGTTCTTAAATTGTTTTTTTTTCCAACGGCATAACAGCAATTCAATATAATAAATATTTTAAAACGTATATATGTAATTATGAAAATATGGTTAGAAAAATAGAGACGAGACGCGAGAGACACACTGCGGTAGTAGTTACAAATCGTAAAACGTATAACCTACACTGTAGGTATACGCGAGGAATAGGTTTGTTGTAAATTATATTATAATATAATATGTGGTAAATAAAAACTCGTTTTATTATACCAAAATAGTAAAATAATTTATTATAGTAAAACGATGTTAGCGTTTACTCAGAAAAGTTTTGGTAAACAAAATGAATTTTTCATTCTGAACACACACGCAGTCGTTGAACACGCGACCGTATTGGTTTTATTTTTTTACGTTTACAACGTATTTTTGAAACGTACACACGACAGTGGTGCGCCGAACCATAAAAAAAAAAAAGAAGACGCGACAGGAGTTTTTCAAAACTAACACTCGCCCACCAAAATTTTAAATGAAACAGAGTTTAATAAACGCCAAATTTTATGGACGTTAAATACGTATTTTGAGGCAACCTATTCACATCTTAAAAAAAAAAATTGTTACTTCTCACACGTCTATTAAGACCGTATTCGGCGCCACTGCGTACACGCGCGCGCGCGCATATTTAATAGGAATAATGCGATTTGAATTTTTTGGCATTACAATTTAAAATTTAGAAGAATAAAAAAAAAAAAGACGAAACCATTCTCGTGAAAGTAATGAATATTAAAAAAAAAAAACGTAAATAAATTTCAATGATAAAAAAAAAAAACGAAAATACACTCGCGTCATGACGTGTCGTGCTGCATAATGTATGTTTTTCGATATTTATGTACAATTTCTACACGAACTGGATTGATATTCGTCGTAAATAATGTATAATATCATGTCCCTCGAGTAAACCGCGACGTATAAAAGAAATTAATTTCTGCGGCAAACTGTCATTATTGTGCAGAGCGTGCAGCAGCAGCAGCAGCAGCGCGTTCGTTTATTTTGTCTGTAGTATAAAAACTGAAATGTCGCGTGACGTTAATGCGCCGCCGCGTAATTTATTACCGTCGGGCACTCGGCGGCAAAGTTAAATAATTATTATATTGTCCGTTCCCGGGTTACAGGGCTAAAAGTTCGTTACATTTTCCTCTATTTCCGTGTACTCCGTGCACGAATTTCAATCCGTTTATGTCATATTATAATATATTCTTTCATTTTTTATTTATTGTAACGGACACCTCCTCTCCGCCGCGCTCTCAACGTTCCCAATGGACTGTCGATATTTATTTACCTATTCGTATATCCATCCACAGTTAGGGAGCAGTCGGGGCTGGCTATTATTACGGTATTTTGATTGTATAAGACGCGCGGGGGTTTTCACTTATGGTTTTTAATCAATACGCAAGAATATAAAATAACTATTATTGTTAAGAGACTATAGACACCGTTATCCTGGGACACATCGAATAAATTGAGAATCTCAATTTCTACATCCCGTTTCCGTCTCGTGTTCAAAACGTTTCGAAACGCGCTGCTCGACCATTAAAAACCTTCTCATCAAAAATCGGCTTTTAAACTTTTTATTCTATTATTTGAACAGCAATAAAATCCATCTTCAGTCTACTGTTCCTTAATTCGTCGGACCGACCATCCAGTCCTCCGTCAGAATCCATGCTCGATCCAGAGTACTTTATCCAAAGCAGGGGAGACTAGATGTTTCCGCTAGCTCTGTCAGACTCGAACTCCGTCTGGTCGATAAAAAAAAAAAAATATATATATATACGTACGGTCTCGTGCTTACGCCACTGTGTATATTTGTCTACGAATGTAAAATATGACGAAACAGTGAAATTGTATCGTTACAATATTATATATATATATATATCGGTTTAAAAAAAATACGCGTTTCGTATCGTTCGATCGGAAAAGTGCGTTATAAAAATATACCGACCGCTTAATCATTTCTGTTATAAAAAAAAAAAAAAAAAATTGTCGGTTTTATTGATTTTTTTCCTTGTCTTTTTTTCGCCTGTAAAAAAATATACGACGTTTTTTCTGCTAAAAAAAACCCCCATTAGGATGTGTCCGTTGATTTTGTATTCAACGAACAGCTACGCGGACGGTAAAAAAAAACCGCGTTAAACACGTCGACTCACTTCTTACTTGTCAATAATAATGGCGCGGCGCGTGTGAGGGTGTCGAAAAGACGATAAGTTCAGACGACAGGTCGGACGACGACAAGTTCTGTGGGTGCGGCGCCGAGTGCGCGTTTTATTATTATTATTATTATTATTATTATTATTATTATTATTATTATATAATGGGTGTTTGTATTGCAACTGACAGAACAATTATTAACTCTGCACACTATACACTCTTCTTCTTCTTCTATATCGTAATAATAAATATATTTATTTTTCCAAAATAATTTATTATTTTTATTTAAACGTGACGATAAAAAAAAAATCTATATATATAATTTATTATATATTTAGCGTTAAAAAAAAAAAAAAATAAGAAAAGAAAAAAAATATACATACGGGTGAATAATAATACGATATAAATATTTGTCAAAAAAAAAAAAAAAAAAATTACAAGTCTTTTTTTTTTCTTTTAAATATATTACACAATACACGTTGACCGATTCAATTTAAATAAATATATATATACATATATTTTTTATGGTCGGAATATTATTAATATAGTATCTAATAATATAATTACGTTTATTATTATTCGTGTATAATATTACACGTGTATATTGTTACGAAGTAGTGATATATTATTATTATACCGATATCATCGTGTGTATTGTATTCGTTATGCGTATATATGTTCTTTTCCCCATTATTTTGCAATTATATTAATTAAGTGTAACAAAAAAAAAAAGAAGAAAAAAAAATGGCCGCATTTACTCGTATGTATAAAAATGTGTGTACATCCGAATATAAGATTTCTGCAAAAGCTTTTCGCGTGAAAAATACGATATAATAATAATAATCGTATTACGATAACAATAATAATAATAATAATTACGCGTGTACAGTGGCGTGGCGGAGCAGTGAAACGTCCGATTTTTTTAACAGTAGTTTCGTTAGTGAAATCGTAAAAAAAACATTTCACACAATCGTCGTTACAAATGAAATTGTGCAGAAAACGTTTCGTATTTTGTTATTTCTTCAAATCATTTCTCGAACGTTCTCGTGTATAACAACAATAATAGTCTTTATTCGAATACATATGTTATATATTTCGGTTCAAAAAAAAAAAAAAATAAAAATATATAACACGTACCTACTCAAAACAGTGGGGGAGAGTGATTGACAAAAGTACTTATTATGAAAATACCCACGTCGATTTTGAGCAGTTTTCACGTTTTTGCAGATTTAATAAAAAGAAGAAAAAAAAAACGTTTTTATTTAAAAATATATATATTTTTTTTTAATTCCATCGAAATATATTGATGTACGCGCGTGTACAAAAAAAAAAAAACTGTTGTACGGGATACGTGTACGTACACAAAGCCCGAAAAGTCTAGTGGTGAATTTATAGAGGGAATATATTATCACCGCTGTACTTTTTCGTTTTTTTTTTTTTTGTTTTCATATAAAAAATATGCTCGTTTTCATACATATATTTTAATAACGTCTGCAATTTCACCGCCTCGTCCGTCCCTGCAGTTATCATTACATCCCGCGATGACACGTCCGTGTCAAGCGCCGCCGAGCTGGGCGTGCGGTAGCACCGGACTGGAAAAAAAAAAAAAAAAAAAAAACGTACGGCGCCCGCGGTGTGTTGTGTTAATATAATAATTAGTGATTTTAAAATTATTTTCATATTTCTCCTATATTACATTGCTGTTGTTGTACCGTTATACGTCCGGGCCGCCGTCCGTTACCGGATGTCTGCCGATGGCCATGTCCGCCGATCTGGCCACCAGCGTTTCGATCACGCTCAGCTCTTGTAACTCGGTGGCGGACGCGCGTTTCCGATGCTTCTTCTTGCCCCGTTCTTCTCTCATCGCGGCGGGTTTGACGAACGGCTCGCCGTCCGTCTCGTCGTTGTCGTCGTCCGCGCACCATTGGCACGTCATTCGGGCGTCATCGCCCACCTTGACCGTCTGATGGACGATCAGCAGCGTAAGAAACGACACGGCGAACAGTATGCCGGGTACGGTGACGCCGACCATCAGTTCCCACCACGTTTTGTTGAGATCGAAACGGGCCAGCGCGGAGAACGAATCGTTCTGCGCCGCACGCACAACGCGTGTAACATAACGCACATAATACGTGAATGTAACGATATTATTTATCATTATTGTGTTTGAGACTTTTGAGGTATTTATGTATTTTGGAAATTGTCGTCAAAGATGATTTCGCGTCGTCGTCGCTCGAAAATCTCGACGTACAATGTAGACACGCGTGTAAAATATATAGAAACGATAGACGGACGGAATAAGCAGATTTCGTAAAAAAAAAAAAAAAAAAAAAAAAAAAACAGTTATTTAGTAAACATAGCGAATTTTATTGAATTCGATAAAGAAATGTGATTTTAAGATAGAAACGCGAACGCCGAAGAAATATTGGAAACGGTGCAAGAGCACGTGTAAGTGAAATGAACAATGTTCGTACGACAAATTCGTACATTATTTACTTACGCATCGAAATTCCTCGGAAAAATATATGAACCTATATTAAATTCCAATACTGGTGTATACGAGCGGAGAGGAAAAACGTGGATTTAAACGGGCTGTAAAATGCGCCCAATTCACAAGATTTTCTGGGATCGAAAAAGTCAGAATAGACCGGACGCGTATGGAATAAAACGAGCGAAAAAAAACAATGACCAGTGGAAAAGACCACGTTAACGTTGGGTGGATCGGATAAGAAACAACTTGAAAGTATTAACAGATGGAGCGAGAATTGAAATGTAAAAAATCGAGATTATTATTATTATTAAGTACAGGATTATTATCAGGAGTTGTGTGGATCAAAGCGATCCGAGACTCGACTGGCCACACATCCATTATTGAATTTGATCGCAGCCGATTCAAGGACATCGGAAAACTAAATAAGACGACTGCCCTTTTGAAGAACGTCTGCAGCAGCACCCCGCCGGATTGTGCAGAGTAAACCGGCACAAGAACGCTTCGGAGAACAGACGAATTTAAATTCAAATAAGAAAAAGTCCCCGGGTAGAGAAAAAAATCCATGTCGACTTCTCATCGTATTCTAGAAGAAGCTGCAGCTCGATCCCGGGTATAAGCGGAGCGAAAAGAAAAGAAGAAAAAAAAAACAAACCGAACGACTCGGTCGTTGTTAATAATAAACAACGCTGCAGGAGGATGCAAAAGCCGTTTGCCGAAATACGCGCGGTGCTTTTATTCGAAACAAAACGATTTTAGTAGGACTCGGGTGAGGGGTTGTATATGCATGTGTACGTACTTTTGTGTAAAAACACGGGAAACGGCTTTGGGCCGTGTGGTTCTCGCCGGCTCTGCCGTGCGTGTACGCAAAGTCCCGGCACTCGTTGCGCAACGTGTTCACGCATCCTTGCTGATTGATGTACAACCGGCTCGAGTTGTACACCGTCAGCGAGTACTGAGCGGGCACGTACGTGTTGGTCTCGTCCAGCGGCCGGTCGCTCGATTCGTATATCGACCAGAACGTCGTGAAGTTAATGTACAGGTGCGGGATCATCGACTGATCGAGCACCGTACCGTTGATGCAGTCCAGCGCCCTCAGCGAGACGTTGCTGTCCTTCGTTATGCCGTTGCAGCTGGCCATGAATATGCCTCTGGTTGAGTTGTTGTTCGTCCAGATCTCCACGGGCGTCGCTAGCTGTTCGCCGTGCGCCTCGTTACCGTTGGACCGATCGTACGCGGTGACCCGCTGACAGGCGCCCGTGTGCACCGTGTCGCCCAGTTTCAGGAACACGTTCATGGCGGTCGTCGTGATCTTGTTACAGTACCGGTCGCAGGCGAACGGCCATTTGATCGTGTAGCAACTGCCGGGGGAAAACAAAACAAAGCCGCCTTTGAGGTTTCCGCGGATGTGAAAATTTCTCGTGGCTTTTTTTTTTTTTTTTCCCGGGATCTCTCCCGCGGAGAGGGAAAGAAGTCAATTTGTCTTTCGTTTTTTTTTTTTACCTCCCGTTGTCGCAGTGAAAGTAACCGTTGAGCTTCAGATTGTCTCGATCGCTGTCGATCGACGTCCCGCTGACGTTGTAGTAACACTGGTACAATTCCGACATGTTCGAACAGTGTCCCAGTCTACAGGCCATGATACCCGTGAGACCCAGACACTCCTTGTTGTTGTTACAGTTGTATCGTTTCAGAGTGTCCGGATTGGCCTGCAGGAAACGTCAACGCGCATTATACGTTATTCGTTAAACGAATTTGAAGTTTTTGACGACAAACGCGATTTTACCAGAAATTTCGTCAAATAGACAAACACCGTATAAGTAGTATAGAGTACCGAAAAAGGAAATTTTACGTTTTCAAATTCTTTACGCGTATTTTTTTCTTTTTTTTTTTTACTAAATACTTTGGTTGGGAATGTAACAACACGGTTGCGGTTTGGTACGTTATATTGATACGTTCAAGATTCGGATTCTTCTACTACACACACGATGTATTTATAACTAAATAAAATTGAGGTCCTTTAACGCACGATTTTCTCAGTAAAAAACATCGGACGGATTTTATTCCGATTTTCTCGCTATAACGGACAGAGAAATAGTACCGTGAAGAGTAGGGGTTTACGCGTGGCTCCTAATACGGACAGTTTTCCGAATCTAAATGTTAAACAGAGAGTAGTGATTTATGACCGGTTACCATAGTGACCGTTCGGATTTAAATTATCGTTTGTCGTAGATAATAAATAATACTCGAGTCTCTTCTACGATATTACTCCGGAACCTTCACCAACGGAAATCGGGAAACATTTTAATTTTAAACGTTTATAGTTGTGTTGTTAAAATTCTAAAATTCCCCACGAATATGCGATGAGTAATTTTAGGAAGGGACGACAACGCAGCCAGATTATCCGAATTTCTATTAAACACTGAGTAACGGAACACATCGAGAGAATAGAAATCTGTCCTCGACGTTTAATTAATTTTATTAATTAAGACGTATTAATTTCAAAAGTCTACTCGATAATTTCATAGATGGGGCTAGTCAACAACAGCGAGAACGCATGTTACTCCCAATTACGGGATGGCTCGGTTTTTAAACATGTTTGGAGTTGGGCAAGAAACTCGTTTTTCTGTAGATCGATTTTGCCGATTGTGATCAGTTGAATTTTCGTGTCCTCTCGACTTACCCCCTCACATACTTTGAAAATTCGTGTTTTTATTATTTTAATTAGTGATCGAATCGGAGGAATGCGATCTCTCCATTTCTTTTAGTTAGTACATTCCATTTATTTCGTTTAAAATTATTTATCTTTCTTGGATTTTTAAAAATGTATTTCTTTCATAATTTGTAGTCGTTATGTCGGCAAAAATTTTCTTCTTATTAATTATCTTTGAATCTTTTTTTTGTCATTATAAGAACTATTTCGTTTTCTAAAATGTTAACATTCAATAGATGTGAACGCAAATCGATCACAACCATAAAGAGATATAGTTCACCATCGGGTTAATAGAGCATTTTGTTAAAAAAAAAAAAAAGACTTTTTTTTGCTTATTTTTTCACAATATGGACCGTTCGCAACTTTGCTTCCCTCTCCCTCTCAAAACTCGTAATACTTCCATCGCTTTCCTCCATTTATTTCGATCTATTTCGACCACGGGAAATTCGAATGCGTCAAAATCGTTAAACATATAAAACACACCCTGCAGGCCCTGGCGATGCCGCCGCCGGGTCAATCAGGCGGTACCGATACGCATAACGAACGATGATATACCACCGTCGTGTCTGAAAACGATGTCCGTGTTCGGTAGGTACGTGACGTGTTTATTTTGTTGGACGCATTGCTTGGGGGTTATAATATGTCGCCTCCCGTGCACAAGGGGCGGCGGCGGCGGCTGACGGGGCGGTGGCTGTGTGTGTGTGGTATTGAACCACGCGATATTTCGACGGTTTTTATATTGTTTTCGTCGGAAGAATGAAAAGAAAACGAGAGAAAGAGAGAGAGAGAGAGAGAGAAATAATTCTCGTTTTCAGTCGTACAATATAATAATATAATATAATTGCGTCGTTACCAGTTATTATTATTATTATTTTTTTTTATTATTCCATCACGGAATGCGTGCTGAACCGGCGACGGCGTTATGTTTACCGTATATGATGTATTATTTTATATATATATATATATATTGCAAAGGTTTGTCTATTAAATGTAGTTGCTGGTTGGAAATTTTTTTACAAAGTACGATTTTCGCGTGACTGATTTTTTCTTTTTTCATTTTATGGGCGAAAAACACGATGTTTTAAATACGCGGTCGTTCGTTCGCTCACCTCGTTCCTATGCAGTTCTGAAATAAGCGCACGCGCGCGTATCGTTTTGTCGTCGCAGTGACCGCAAACCTGTCCGGTGGTTATTATTATTTTTTATCGATTTAATTGTTATTACATATTAAGGTTTTTTTCTTTTTTGAAATTTAACATGTCTGCAAATACATACACGTGTTAGAGGCGTATTTATGAGTGAGGGGAGGTGGGAGGCTGATGGAGCTCAAGCCCCACATTATACGATTTTAGGATATTTTTTTTTTTACGTATTCCTACGTATCCCCCCATAGGATGTTATATGTTTGTCATAGAAATTATTACAGCCAACAACGTTTACACGACGACGTAAAGGAAACACCGTCGAAATTTATATTAAATTCCTAACAGTCGTTTTTTTTTTTTTAATAGATTGAGAATTTTGTAGTAATTTTTTTCTAATTGTATGGTTTACTCTTGGATTAGAATTTGGAAATCACTCAACGATGATGTTACCTCAGCCTCCTAAAAGAATTTAAATACGTCCCTGATATGTGTATGTTTTTGTTAATATTTTTATATTGTTTTCCCTGTAAACCACGAGAAATAAAAATTAAAAAAAAAAAAAAACAACTTCACTATACGAATCGTTCAAATTGTTTTTTTAGTTTATGATTTTCAGTTGATTTACACGTACAATGGCGTTTACCGTGTGTTATACGATTTATACAAGACACGCGTGATTCCGGCGTATACTGATCAAACTATATTTAGTAAAATCGAATTTCGCAAAACTTTTTACTTGTGGTTATCGAGTTCGAAATTCCACACACACACACACAACCGTGGGGGCTCGGATTTACTAATTGTTTTACAGCGGTAAAAAAAAAACAAAAAAAAAAAAAAATTAATAAGTTTTATCGTTTTACTGTATATACAAAAAATATAGCTAAAACATTTTTTTTTTACGTTTTAAAACGTTCGTGTTTTCAATAATTAGTATTATTTCGATATTCGTATTTTTAGTATTTGTGATCGAAATTTGATCGAATTTTGTTTTATTCAGTAATCAATATTCCCGTTTTACTATATCGTTTTTAATAATAATTTATTTCATACGAGAGTTTTTTTTTTTTTTACGCGCTAAAAGTCCCGATAAGTCTTCGTGTGTGTGTGTGCGTTGAGATTTTGTGCAGAAATGCGATAGGGCGCGTACAACGACGAGGGCGACGTAGACTGCGCGGCAGGGGCGGCGGACTTGCCTGCGGACAGGAGACGCTTGTGAGCCTGGTGCAGTTCTCTACGCCGATTTCGGTGCCGTTCTGCCGGACGGTGACCAAGAACTGCGAACAGTTGCCCGACGCTTTGGTCAGACACCATTCGCCGCACGACGTCCACTCGCACGTGTTGGACACCGTCGAGTTGATGGTCTGGCACATGATCGGTACCGTCTCGATGGCCGCGTTGAACGCCCTGTATCCCGGCAGGTAGACGGCCACGGACAGGTAGACCAGCGACACGGAGCTCAACACGAACGTCAGTTGGCACACGCATATCAGGCCGCATATGTGCCTGTCCTGTTCGGGTATGGGCTTCGGCGGCGGTTCGTGTTTCTTCTTTTTGCTGCCGCCGCCACCGCCATTGTTACCTCCCCGGCGGTCCGTGGCAGCCATGGACTGCAGTCGTTGCTTTCCACCTGCAGTTCACAGAAAAAAAAATGTGTTGTTAATAACGTTCTTACTCACGGCAGTCCGCGTCCTCTTAAAAAAATTATTGTTACGACGCGATCATCATCAATGTTGTCATACCGGTCGCGATATTGCATAATCAATTTTAGATTCTCATCGAACATCGCGCGTGTAAGCCAATATGTATTTTTGCGCTTTTCTCGCCATTTTAAATTTGAAGACGTTTTTTTTTCTTTTGTATTTATTAGATTCGCGTATTTTGTACCGCTTACCACCCCCCCTCCCCCCGGTCCACCATTGAATGCGTGCTTTTCTTGTTATACTCGTTGTTCTTATCCAATTTTATGTAACGCGTATGGGAAACGCGTTATTTGGATTCCGTTTTTATTTGATTTTTGTTATTATTTTTTTTTTTTGCGGAGAAAAAGTTCCGATTGCTTTTTTCAGATTTGTACAATATATTTTTTTAAAGGTCTCACGGTTATCGTCCATATAAACATGCATTTTATTACTATACATCTGTGTATTGTATTGTATTAAATGTGGCGAGGACGTAGATGGTAAAAATGGGGTTGTATCAATCGCCTAGTCGAATATATTTCAATATTATTTATCGCGAGTAATTTGGCACCGAGCGTCTGTTGTAATACACAAGAAACTTGTTAAAAAAAAAATGAAATATTGAAATTACAAATAAAGAAAAATACGAGATCGAAAACCGTAAATATTTTATTATAGAAATTCGAATTGATTTACGTCGAATATATTTAGAAAAAAAAAAAAAATAAACGTTTTAAATATCGTTTTTTTTTTTTATCGATCGATAGAGTAAAATTACAGAGTGCTTTGATGAAAAATACATATAAAGTTGGGTTCGCACGTGCCAGTCAAAACGTTCATTATGACTGATTCGTCAAAACTGAACACGTTACGAACGTGTGAACATTATTGTTTCAGCCGGATTTAGTCCTGAAAATCGATCTTCGGTCGAGTAGAAACCATTTCTACTTTTAGTCATTTTTAATGATCAGTATATTGCGTCGTGAAAATGTGTCCACGTACGATGCCAATGTCATTTAAGAAGTATTTTCATGTTATTCATTTAAGAAGTTTTTTCATTGAACGCATTAGAGATTTTTGTGAATTCGCCATCGAAAAATATTTCAAATAGGTATTACAAAAAGAGATGATAACAACCGCGTGTAAAAAATGCCGTACGACGACTATGTTCATTAGAAATGTTTTGGTTTTTCATTGAACTGCGTGAACGATTTGGTCATTCTAAAGGATGGTCAAAAAAAAAATGAAAAAAGAAATGAATATACAGTCATAACGAACGTTTTAACCGGCATGTGTGAACACGCCTTAAAATTATACATATGTTTTTAAATGGCGCATTTTTTTTTTTTTTTTTGTTATAAACTCGCCCTTTTTATTCAACTCGTTTATATTTTCGTAGACGTTCGATAAAATCTCTCGCGTTGATTATATAATTTGATTATATTAATATTAATAACACGTCATGTCGGTAGAATCGAATTCTAGCGATTGGTGTGTATACCGGCGTACGGTTTAAAAATAGTACCGCGTAAAAGCCAAAAATCGATTATTCAATTTATTATTTTTTAACTGCTCGTGCACTTACGGTAAATAAATATACTAACGTCAAAAAGTGCGATATATACGTATATACTATTATTATTTACTCGGCTGTTGTCATAATAGAAACACGCGGTTAAACATTGCTCGTTATTGTTAAAAACTATTGTTTGTTTGAATTTATTAATATATTCGTTGTCCTTTCACGTCTATTACGCGCACATACCGTTATTATTATTATTATTATTATTTGTCGATTAAACGTTATAATTTTACGTTTTACCAAGTGTAAAAAAAAAAAAAACATTTTAGTTATTATACGAGTCACGGTTCGCGGTAAATATCTCGGCCAGTTTTTTGAGTTTATTACCCCTAAAATTCCTATTGTGATACGCGTGACCTTTGAAAATAAGTTGCACTTTTATGTAAATTAAATTTAAACGCTGCTAAGAAATACTCATGGAATATATATACATATAACGTCGAAATAACGATTTTGTATGGTTTTCGAATTTATAGTTCTTTTTGCAAAGTCATAATTTACACAGTAATAATAATAATACGTACGTAGGAGGCGTACGAACGAATGGAATAAATATTAAAATGTTCCGATTTCGCGTTGATATATTCGTATGGAGGTAAACGTGTATATTTAATTAATATTTTCGTAGTCTGTTGGGGAGGGAATAGTATATTTATTACTGATTAAAAACATTTTTTTTTTTTAAATTCTATTTATGCGTGTTATTTTTTTAAAAATCATAAAAAAAAAATCCATTTCGTTTTATTTAATCATAATGCATTTGAAAATTAAATTCTCGCTAGTCACATTTTAGTCATTATATAATAATTAATTGTAATATCGAAGTGCTTTACAACTAGCATACAACACACCTATATATTGCGATAAGTATAATACGCGTAACACGAACGATCGATTAATCGAGTTTTTTTTTTCAATTAAATTCGAAGTTCGTGACTATATTAATAATACCGTCATTGTAAAGTTAAGCTTTTTAATATACAACGATCTATTTTAATTATTGTTTATTAAATAGTGTGCGTATGTGTGTGTAGTAGTATCGAGCGCAAGTGCAATATGAATAAAGTCGTCGGTTATTTTTAAAAAATAATTTAATATAAATTTTTAAGTATTAAATTTTGTATGAGAAACGAGGAATGACAATTTACTTTTTAGGAGTCTCGTATTAATCGCGCGGCTACTGTAAACCCCGCAGTATTACGTGTGCATATGAACAAAAGAATTGTTTGCGTTTGAAAGACGCGTAACACAAAATTGATCGGTGACAGGCTTGTCATAACCGCGTTAGTATTACATAAACTTCTCCTTTCTCTGGTTTAATTAATAATATTATTTCCGATATTGATACGCGTAATGGAAACGACATCGTTTTAAAAAGTATACTTTCATACGATATAATACGTGTCAAGTGTATTGACAATATTTTTTTTTTTTTTTTTAAAGGATTCGAAAAAAATAATATTATTGTTTTTGGATAGATTTTTAATCGGTGCAGCAACGTAAAACGCGTAGACATTTTTTATTCGTCTCGGTTATTGGATTTATTATTATTATTATTATTATTATTAATTTATGTTCCTTTCGGTTCTATACGTTATTTCGTTTGTATCTTATCCATATTCGTATATCGATAATTTTTCACTTAACGTTAATGTGTATCGTACACTGTGAGTAAGCGCGCGTGTTGTGCCAGACCTTATAATGTTATCGTTTTAATAGTTTAGTAGTTTTATTGAAAAAAGTTTAAAAAAATGTTTTATAACACGAATGGTATACAATTAAAAATTTAGTCGAGTATTGGTCATCGAGTGTGTTGGAATTGAATTGAGAAAAGTGAATATATTATATAAAAAAAAAAAACGTCAATATTTTTTTTTTTTATAAATATACATTATTCGGACGGTGAAAGATAATAATTTTTTGATAACGCCGCACAATGGCCGCGGGGGGGGGGAGGATAGTGTAACATTTAACGCCGTATAGACGTCGTGTACAAAACAGTGTATGTTCGTATATTATTTAAAATGTATACTTACAGTTCCGTCGGGTTTTCGAGTGTTGGACAGCAGTAAATTTTGGAGCATAATATTAAAAATTAATTTTTTTTTTCACTTTTTCTTCCCTATCGAAAATTATTGTTGATTTTTTTCTCACTTTACAATTATTATTATTATTGTTATTATTATTATTTTTTTTTTGTTGAAAATATATTACCGGTCGACTAAGAAAGTTGTCGTATGTTAATATATACCGTAATTTGATTCCGTCGTACACTATTATTGTTACTATTAGTACGTGTACGTCGATGGACGTCTGGTCGAAAACTGTTGCATTACGAAAGCGTATATTTGAACGGAACACGGCGGTAATAATTCCGATAGAGTGACACTCCCCTGTTTTATATTATACACTCGGCGTGCAGCTGAGGGAAGGGTTCTACGAAAACTTCAACGAACTCTGGTGGAAGTTTTTCCCCTTTTACGTGTCAGCCGTTCTCTCTCTCTCTCTCTCGTATTAGGTCAAATCGATTGCGTTTAAGACGATCTCGTGGTCTGTGACCGAATGGATTTCTTATTGCCGTTGAGGGGGAGAGATGTCGTACAATATTATTATTATTATTATTATTATTATTATTATTATTATTATTATTATTATTATTATTATTATTATTATTATTATTATTATTATTATTATTATATATATATATATATATATATATATATATAATATATAGACATTTGGCGAATGGCCTAATCGACCGGGTATCGTCCGGAAACGTATCGAAATGACTATACCACGCGATTATTACAGACGAATTTTTCGCCGGACACTGCTGGCAGCCAGCAGCTATACGATGCTGCTGCTGCTGCTGATGATGAGTGCTCCGTCCGTTTGTTTACGCGCGATATTCGATACATTTTGTTTTGATATTTTCGGTTCGTTGTTTGACGAATATGAATAAGAGAGTTTTTTCTTATTATTACTACGAATGCGATAAAAATCATTCGACGAAAACGATTGTGAGCGGAGATTCGTCGGTGTTAATTATTATTAATAAATTAACAAACGTAATTTTCCACAGAAAAATAAAATAAAATTTGTCGAAAAAATGTAAATGTTTATAAACGAAAAAAATTGTGACCGACGGTTTTCAAGATTTTTTTGAATGTAATTGAAAGTAACGTGACATTGCATTAAATTTTAAATCAAAAATTACCTCTTTTACGAGTTGAAATACCTCAAAATCTATAATTTGCTATAGATAGATCAAAATCGAGAGTAATTTTTTTTTTTGAAAAATTGTTTTTCCTAATTTCAATAGTTACACATATTTGGTGGTGCGTATTTCAATTTTCTATAGTCATTGGTTGCAACGTGGCAATCGATTTCGATGAAATCGCGTTTTTTATATGTAATTTTTCGGGTAGTTTTTTTTGCCGTTTGAAAAAAATACTGAGGAAATCGAGAAATGACCTCTTTAAAATACCATCTGGATGCAATTTTTTTTACCGAAAACGAGGTATGACTGTGAAGAAAGAACGAAGCACTCCTTCTGGTAGTTCTATTTTTGGGTATAGACTCGACTTTGAATTTAAAATTTCTAATTATTAAATTATTTATTAAATCTAATCTTTCCGCTCAGAATGTAAAATTCATAAAAAGTGTATGTACACGTCGTTATTAGTAGTAACCGTTCATTTCGATGGCCGTGCTCGCCTCCCTCCTTTATGCAAGTGGCGAAATAGTGAGTTCATCACGCCGATTCGAACTATAATTACAGAGTCAAGATACAGTCTCGCGTTGTATTCGATCTATTATAAAATTACGAATTCGTTTGTGACACGTTCTCAAGATTTAGCCAAAAACGTTTAACGCCCGTAACTCGTATTTAAAATAATAATTTTACACAATGTTTTGTAGTAAGCGCGTTATTTTTATATTCAGGATTAGATAATTAATTATTTTTCTCACACTTTGTGCGACGGAATGCTTCTCGTCTGCTGTTGTCAACGTTTTAAAATCACGGTTTGTCCGTCCACATTTCCGTTTATTACAGAATTCTTTGTTTTATGTATGATTTGATATGAATAATCGTTATAGATATAATACGGATAGGAAGTAATTGTTATATGCGTAAACATTTTTCGATTTTTTTTTTAAATTTTTGTATAAAAAGAAATCTAAAAACGATCACTTGATTTTAGGTTGGTGTGCTTTTTTAAATCCGTGAGGCCTTTTTCATATTATCCTGCACTTGGAATGCGTTATATGACGTATACTTATTAAAAAAAAAAAAACAATATTTATTTACAAACAAGCAGTCTATAATTATATATTATATTATTATGTAATATGTCTACAATAATAATTGAAATATACGTGTATAATATATAATAAATAAAATAAAATATGTAAAAAAATAACCATACGCAATTCGTTTAGAACATTTAAACACGTTATTCACATTATTCTGTATACGGCTTAGTATGTAATAATAATAATAATAATTAATATTATTATTATTATATAAAAACATTTTTCGAATTTTTCGCGTCGAAATCGCAATTTAGCGTTTTGGTGAAATCAAAGCGGAATACAAAATATGTGTATAAAATTATTAAGATAAACGTAATTACGAAGCGAAATCGCTGGTGAACTGGAAATTTATAGTGTTCAACGCTTCGGCCTGGGCGTGGAAAAAATAAAATGTTTTCTTTTTGTAGCAAATAATTTGAAAGACTGTGATACGTGTTGATCAATAATCGGCGTCTTCTTCGTCTGTACTAAACGGCCGTTTGGACAATTTTCTTCTGTAAATTAAATCGTATTTATTTATTATTATTATTATATATTCAAAAAATTATTCGAACTTTTATTGTTTTATACGCGGTTTTCTCTTTGTTAATTGCTTACAGTTATATGTTTTTAAGAAAATAATAATAATTACAGATTATTTATTATGTTTAATCGAAATCAACAGAGCATTCTGGGGTTTGAAAGTTCTCATTTCATTATTAAATTTAATTTAAAAGTTGAACAATGTTTATCAAATATTTATATTCTTCAAATGTTTTCAATATTTTCAAAAATATCATAATCATATGTTTGTTTAAAAAAAGTACGCGACCTTATAATATCGTACTGAAAATTAAATTAAATATGGTGTGTAAGGATAGCATACGATGGTGAATTATCGGAATATTGTCGGGTAGCGAATCAAAGGAAATCGAATGTGTGCAGATAATTATAATTAGTGTAACTTAACGTTGTCGTCCAAATGTAAAGGAAAATCGTAATTTTCATTTTCAAATACGTTTCAATGGATTTCTGTTTTAAAAATCATTTAAATATTAATTTTTTTTTCAATCGACATTTTGCAGGGGCCGGATATTTTTTCCATTCCATCCGAGTAGTATTTTGAGACTTCGATCTCATGTTTTTAGGTCGTTTTAATTTTTTTTTATTATTTTTCAACGTGATTGTGATCAAGTCGATCGGTTCTGCGTGGAATTATAACGATTTTTCCATGACACGCGTATTTAATCGTCCAAGACCTAGTCCTTATTATTGCCGTGATCAAACACAATTTCCGTCTCGCGTTTAAATATTATCCTCTTGAGCTAACCCTATAAACACATTTGACGAAAACATATTATCCCTCCGTAACACCATATCCTTTTCGTTTCATCGCATCGCTTCGCCTCCTCCCCTAGTTTTAGTTTTACGCTTATCCTTATCGTTTAGGGGACGCTGCGAGTAATCTAATAGCTACGATATGAATCGTATTAAATTAATAATTTAATTTTCGTCTAAATCGTATTAAAAAAAAAAAAAAAAAAAATGTTCTTACCTAATGACGAGTTGCGGATTTTCGTTACTGACCGCCGCCGTTTTCCTCCTGTCTACCATGAATTCCCTTTTCAACGCGGGACAGTACCAATAGCACAGTACCGCGCACGACACGATGAACAGCGTCCAGGGTATTACCACAGCGGCCACCAGGGTCTTGATGGTGTGGTGCCAGTCGTAATCGGCCACCACTCTGTCCGGATATGCGCGACTGTAATAACACGGGAACACTTTCAGTTCGGTTTGTACCGGTATCGTAAGCACGGCCACCGTCCCGTCGGCGTCTGTTGGTGCAGCCGCCAACAGCAGCGGCGGTTCCACCGACCCCGTCGCCGCCGTTGCCATCGAGCCGTTACCGTGCCGGTACAGTTCTCTGGTCACCGGCTGGTTGATGTTGTCGAATTCGGTGATGTCTTCCGAGCCCACGTGACCGTATTTGAGGGCGAACAGCGTGCAGTTGACGAACGGTGGGTATCCACACCCTTCGGTGTTTACCAGGAACCGGACCGACGTGCCCGCCCATTCCAGTGACTCGGGAGCCATACGGTCCTGGGAAAAAATCACATAAATAAAACATTATCTTTACCCGTCATTGGTTCGTTTAGGTTAATCCGGTTACTCGGGGCTTTTGGGTATCAGTGAAATAAACGAATTATTGTCGTAGTCGGTAGATGTCCGAAAACAAATTAAAACATAATATTTACGAATTATACGTATGTATAGGAAGGCTCCGGATGATATTATTATAGTAGCGGAAAACGTTGTGCCCACGCGTAATTTGAAAACGGAGAAATTTTCCAAAAAGTATTCCGACACGAAAACAAAACGACCGATAAACGACGTTCATTCGGCGATTAAAATAATTATTTTAGTAGAGCTTCGCGGTAATCGTTCGGAACCGTAGGACGTTCGTGTATTGTGTATAATATATGGTCTGGGCCCTAGACCAGTGGTTCTCAATCTTTTTAGGACCGCGACCCCCATAGTTTTACATTTACAGAATCATAAAAGTAATTTCAAAAAAAAAATTTTTTTATTACTTATTTACTACTTTATAATGATAATAATAATATAATACTTAATTAATAATTAGGCGTATGTGATGAATGTGCTTGTTTCCTGCTATTGTTGATAAAGCACTAACATCGAAAATTTTACAGACAACTATTTGCCGAGGACCGACTTCATCGTCATATTTTATCGAAATATTTTTGCGATAACGGCATACCAAAAATACCCGTCGTAATAATAAATAAAAATTTTAAATTATTTATTTTTTATTTTATTTATTTTAAATTAAATAATCGAAAAAAAAATTTCTCGCGACCCCTCAAAAATTGACTCGCGACCCCCCAGGGGGTCGCGACCCACAGTTTGAGAAACGCTGCCCTAGACCATTTATTATACACAATACTCTATAGGGGCTATATACGGTCGTGCAGGGTGTTTGTTTCCCGGGATTGTATCGCGGTACGTGCCTGTTCGTATTGTTGGTACGGCGTCAACGAGTAGTTGACGGTGATCTGGTGGCACCGAGTGGTGGCCGATGTGCAACCCTCCCGGCACGACGACCACGTGCACTTGCTCAGCCCCGCGGCGAACACGTGCTCGTGCAGCGCGCACGTGCCCGGCTCGGGCGAGTACCGGGCGATCAGTCTGGACACGGCCGGGTCGACGACGAACGGGACGAGGAACAGGAACACCATGAACGACAACGCGGCGGTGGTGCCCAGGCAAAGGCTCACCTTGGGCTTGACGCGCTGACAGAAACCCTCGCCGCCGGCCGGTTCGCCGAGAAGCCTCGATCCTTCGTCCTGACTGGGCTGCCGGCTGCGTTGCACCATTTTTCTCTCGTCGTCCGTAGTGACTGTTTCTTCGGCCATGATGTCGTCTTCTACTCTTTTCTTGGGGGGGGGGGGGGTATTGGCTGTTTGGGCGGCGGATACGGGAGACAAAAAAAACACGTTACGCATTACTACTTAATCGTGTAATTTTTTTCCACTAGTCACGACGAGTTAAGAGACGTTTAAAAAAAAACGCGAATTTTACGTTTTCTACCCATTGTATTTCTCTTCGTTTAATCGTTTCGTCCGTCAGTTTTTTTTTTTTTTTTTTGATATTATTCTAAAACATTCTGAGGATTGATATTAAACTCAATTCATGAAATACACGCGAGTTTTAATTTGTATTAGTTAAAAAGTGTTCGACAAGAGGGGGAAAAAAATAATTTGCCCAACACACCGATTTGTAATAATGTTAATATTATTCCAAAAACAATACTCGTTTTGTTTCGTAAAACATTTTTTCATAAAATGACGTTTTTGCGTCGAAACCGGAGTAATTTTTTTCTACGTGCGTTATTTGTGGTGACCCCGTGGGAATTGTTTTATTAATTTATACACGCGTATGTTTATATATATATATATATAAATCGTTTACTGAATTTAGAGTAAAAATGAAAAAAAAAAACACCATCGATTAACAACGTATTAATTAGCCATATATATATTGTATAATTTACGTCGATATATGTAATTATTATTAGTATCGTTAAGCAGCAATACACATATTATCACCGTATATTAACACATTAATATTATTTATTGACTATACCTAAATATGTGTAAAACGTCCAAAAACCTTTAATATTATACTGCGGCGTATATTATAGCATAAAACGCACGAGCTTCTAAACATTTTTTTTTTTTTTTTTTGCGAACAAAATCGGTGCAAATCGTTATGTCGTATATGCGTATACATAAATATATATCGTAGGACGTGTAATTTACTGGAAGCACTGTGGAGTAGTGATGTGGTGTACGAGAGATTCTTTATATTTTTGTACAGATCAATAACAATAACGTGTTATACATACATGAATATAATATTGTTTTCAGAGGCGTCATTTCAGCGCAATTTTTTTTTTTTTTGAATGTATAACGAGACAACCGTTTAACAGCTATCTCCCCGACAACTTTCTCATTTTATTACGTACGGCTACGTAAAAATATTTTTCGAAAATGACTTTAAAGAAATTTACGGGTTCAAACGACAATACGGAAAAAGTAAATGTCTTCTCACTGTTTTTTTTTTTTTTTTACATTCGTCTAAAGATCGATGGTTTTTTCTTTTTTCGGTATTCCTATTCGCGATGTATGGGAAATTTCGTTTATATTTAAATTTTAAAAATACAATCGTATCAGTAATAAATATTACAGCAACAAAAATCTGGGGAGGCGAAATTTTTTTTGTTCCCTACTACTCCCCATTCAAACGACACCCCTGAATTCGATTTACATAATATTTCGCCCTTGGTCGTTTCTCTGCTATACAAACTACTTTCATACAAGAATCATTTCGAAACTACACCTATATTTTTTAATATACATATACTCGATATTACTATTTTTAATAAGCTACAACAAACGTTTGTATAATAATATACAATGTATATATATAATGGACGAACATACTGTTATATTATACACGAAAACATATACGAATCGCTAACTGCGGAAAACGGGCAAGTCCGTTTTTATCAATTTTGATTTCGTTGTCTTTGTGTATTAAACACGCGTAAATATACGAGTATACACCGTTTATTGCGAAAATCTTGTGACGGTAGTAACACGTCACCAGTAAACTTTTATTTTATAATTATTTATTTAATTAATTATATTTTTTTATTATATAATTAAGGGTTTAAATTATTATATTACGGTTCCATAAGTGTTCTGTTTGTATACGGTATTTCTGAGCGGTTATTATACGTTTTAAGAAACACAGATCGATTGTGTTTGTTATTAAGACACGAATAAGTATTACAATATTTTTTAAAAATTTCTTACATCTTTATTTTTTAATAGAGGAGTCATATTTACAACAATATTTGTTGCAGACAGGCGACATGTCTTTGATTCAAAATTATTAATTGCGAAGCTTTTTTTTTTCAATTTGGAATATTGTTAATTTTATTGATAAAAATCGAATAAATTATTTTCCAAAATTGTCTCTATACTATTTCTACGCGTTATTTAGTTTTTTGCCTCTCTTCGTAAGAAAAAAATAATTAGAAAAATTATAATTGTTCCCTTATGTGCAGTTAGCGATACATATATATATATATATATATATATAAATAAATAACAAAATTACAATGATAATGTGTATACAATAATTAATGGAACGAAATTCATTATATCAGAGTGGTAGATATCTTAAAAATAAAACACACACACACATACACAAATGTATTTATATAATAATAATATACGCCGTTTGTATTTATTATATTTTATTGGTGATTGTATTTTTTCTTTTTTGATGGTTTTTTTTACCGTTTGCGAATACAGCGAAAATATCGTGTCGTTTATGTACAATATTATTATATGTGTATGTATAAAAAAGCTCATATCGAGTATATATGTAAGTAAAAAAATATATATCTTTAACAATTTTTTTAGCGATGTTGTGGTGTGTTCGTAACCCGATCGATCACATAGCAGCTGCAGGTGTGATGCGCGTGGTGCTATAAGTATAATATATTATAGTTTAGTAATATTATTATATAATCGCAATGTAGAAAAACAAACGCTATTGAACACAAAAATAAGCGCAACATGTGGTTTATGTATATATAAAAAAAATTTATCTGTTTTTAAGTATAGTGTAAAAAAATTTGGGGACCATCCGCCACAGTTTACGTGCGTTTTCCACAAAGAAATGTAAAATTTAAAGTGTTTTTTTTTTTACTTTTGATTTCTCAACATTTTAGTATAAAAATCGTTAAATTGTTACACACACCCGTCGATGAAAATCATTGATTTCGTTTTTTTTTTTTTTATCGCGATTTCGATTTGTGATTCGGGGCGGGGGAGGGATAACTTCTTTTTATATTATAATATGTATGTTATTAGAATAGTTTATCCGACGTATAACGTTTTACTCTGTTTTTTTGCGCTCAATCGGTTTGTTAAAAATAATAGAAAATTTAAAAATTATAACATTATCCGAAATATAATGACGAGTAGTATAGTCACCGCCAGTCGCGTCACCGTTGCGCGTATTAATGTCGATGTACAGTGTGAAATTATATTTATAATATTACCCATTGAATTTTTAAACAAGTGTGTGTATGTAGGTGTATATGTGTGTGTGTGTGAATCCTTCATCCGTACTAAACGTAACGATTTTTTAATTTAATATTTTTATTATTAATAAGTAACGATATATGCATATATATATTTATAGATATAAATATTTTTGTTTTTATCACGCGTTCCCCTCATCGATCCGGATCCCGTTGTATGCGACGCGTCGTGTACGAAGCGTTTTATTATTATAATTTTTTTTTTTCTTCTTCGGTTTTTATATAATGAAATACGTTTTTTTTTTTTTTTTTACAATTCGTCCGGATCGTGTTCAAATGCGGCGGCAAGCTCTAGTAGTCCGGCAACGAATACATCTGTTGCTGACGCGTAGGGCTGTCTTGCAAGAGGGGAATGCCTGGAAAACATTTCATAGAAAATACGACGTCAGTCAATTGGCGGATAATAAATAACAAACTGCTGTCGCAGTCGATGATTATCATTATAATATATATATCTACGTCGGTTCAGTATACGACGACGATTTCGGACGTGATTATAGGGCCCGGATGTTGATGATGACTTTTACATTCTTTTTTCTTTTTTTTTAGGACGTCTTAGACGATGCTTTCCTAGCTAAAAGTACGAATCTAAAAAAAAACTAATTTTTATTTCGCATTTTTTAATATTTTAAGGTCATTTTTTTGATAACCAACAAAAAATTACGAGTTCACTATGTTTATTATTATTATTATTATTTCACGTATTTTTTTTTTTTATAATAATAATAATTGTAGTTAATAACGTAAAATAATAAGTGAAAAAAATGTATGTAATTTAAATAGTTTTAAAGGTTTTTTTTTATGTTTTTAAATTATAAATCGAATTTTTAGGCAATAAACGCATTTTTTTTTTTAAAGTATATTTTTATGGCATAAACATCCGGGTCAGTATAACGATATCATTTCGCATACTCACGTAGCGAATCTCAGAGGGACGTGTTGTCCAGTTCGTGCGCGGTGGACGGCCGGCGGCCGGCGGCGATACTGTCCAGCTCGCGGTCGTGCAGCGGCGGGAACAGCGTCTTGATGCTGCGGCGCTTGAACCGCATCTTGGTGTCGTCGCCCACCTCGACCGTGCGCTGGCACAGCAACAGCGTCAGGCACGACACGACCAGCATGACGACCGGTACGACGGACGCGACCAGGAACTCCTTGTACGTGCGTTCCAGGTCGAACCGGACCACGGCCAGCTCCGGTATGCCGGTCGCGTAGTGACACCGGAACCGAGCGCGCGCGTTGTGGTCCGACCCGTCCTTGCCGTATCTGCGTATGAACACGTCGCACTCGCCGCGCAGCGTGTTCACGCAGCCTTGCAGGTTGATGTGCAGGCGGCTGTCCTTGGCGATGAGCAGCTTGTGTTCGCGCGGCGCCACGCTGTCGTCCGCTGTGATCGGCCGGTCGCTGTGCGCGTTCAAATTGGTCAGGTGCGAGAAGTTGGCAAAATCGGCTAGCACGTCCTCGCGCAACAGCGACCCGTTCACGCAGTCCGTGGCCAGCAGCTCGTCCGGCCCGCTGAACATGATGTTCATGCACGACGCGATCAGTATGTCGCCCTGTTCCTCCGTCCACACCACCTGCTGCTGTTGCAGGCCGCCGCCCGGCGGGTCGCCATCGTCCACGTGGCCGGGAAGATACGCGGCCGTGTCGCATCGTGTTAGGTACGTTCGGTCGCCGCTCAGCACGATCACGTTCTTGTTCCGCGTCGGTATGTCCACGCACCGCCGGTCACAGTTGTACGGCTCCAGTATCCGGCTGCACTCGCCTCGCGCGCAACTGTTCAGCCCCGCCACGGACATGCACACCACCTTGCCCCGGTGCTGGTTGCATTTGAGCGGCGGCTCCGTGTTCCGGAACTCGCACCGGAACGCGTCCGTGATGTTTATGCACACGCCGTCCGTGCAATTGAACGTGCCGGTCAGCGTCTTGCACTCGTCCCGGATGCACGTGTACTTCTTCGCGTTCTCCGGGTCGAACCCGAAACACGTCTTGTTCACGACGTGCGAACAGTTGTGCAACAACAGCGCGGACCCGTTGCGCCGGATGTTCACGTAGATCTGCGCACAGCCGCCGGACGGTTTGCTCAGACACCATTCGCTGCACGAGCTCCAGTCGCACTTTTGCGACGACACGTTCCTCGTGGTCGTGCATATCACCGGCTGTTCCGATATGCCCGATTGGAACTCGCGCATGGTCGGCATGTATATAGCCACGGTCAGGTACACGATGGCCACGCTGCTCAACACGGCCGTCATCTGGCACACGCATATCGTGCCGCATATCCGGGTGTCCTGCGGCGGAACCACCAGCTCTTCGACCGGTATCGGTTTCTTTTTCGGCATTTTTCTTACGTCTAAAACGGTGGCGACGACGACGTGGAAAATTTTTTTATAACGGCGACGACGATGGTGTTGGGCCGTCTCTCTTTACCGACTCTTAGCTCCAACCCTTCAGCGTTTATGCCCCCGTGCGCCCGCGCGCGCGCGAGCGCGATCACTCGACGGCACCGTCGCCGGTCGGACAAAAGCGGAATAAACGTGCACCGCGCTTACGGCGGGGCACGACGAGTGGCGGCGGCCCCGCGAACGGACAGGCGCCTCGGAATCTAGACCGCCGTCACAAAATCAATAATTCTGGTGACCGGCGGCGGCGGCGGTGGTTTGTTACTACAAATACGATGTTTACACGGATAACTGTTGGCCTCGACGCTAGTCCCTCGCGTTATCTCGTTACGCATATTGATAACGATAAGGACGTGTTCCGCAGAGTTTTATGATAACGATTAACACCGTTAACTCAAAGCCAACGCGAGATGTTATTACTATAATACGATGTTCACTGCCGTACACGATGATAATCGACTTAAAAATAATTTTTTTTTTTTTTAAAAAATCGTTTTGTACCAATTTGTGCCGAACTCCTCGGCTCGTGCTTTTATTGTATTTAATAGCGGATTTGGAGAGGAATCGGACAACACGTATATTTGTGATAAATAGGGTTTGACGTCACTAAAATTATTATATTACGTTTTGCGTAAGTATACGGTTTATTATCACTCGCTGCGTTATTACGTAACACAACCCGTATTTTATAGATTTTTCTTTTGTAAACGTGACATTTTTATCGTAACGCCGCGCGAAGTATCGTTTCATTCTTCTTCCCTCTAAACGTGCGTTTCGCACGTACTGTCAGTTGACAGTGTTAGACGAGCTACATGGATATTACGAAAACTGGACTATGGGTGTGACCTTAAAAAAACACCTTCCAAAACATTCGATAATGTCGTGGTTTCGATCATTTTCGGTTAGATATATTAGTATTTTTTATAGAGAGAAAGCTTTATCGAAAGCCATTCATATTATCGTATTTCGGTCATCGTGCGTTTGTTGTCGAGGAAAATTTTTTTTTTTATGCGGTTCTCCGATAACGATCCAGCGTGTGTTTCGCGCTCGGTTGACGTTATTCCGATTCCTATATACATATAGCAAAACCATTGAAGTATCAAATTTCAAACAGACACGTTTTGAACTAAAAAGAATATCCGACCTCGATGCGCGCAAAACGTGTGGTTGCTGTGAAAGCTTCAGTATCCGCAGGGTGTTTTGCACGGATACACGTGGCTGCCCTTACGCTTATCCGTTCTGCACCAGGAGCTTAAAAATACTGTCGTACAATACTGCAGAACTAAGTGAAACATCAATCATTCCTAAACATTTGAAAGCCCTGAAGGAGGAGGAGGAGGAGGAGGAGGTAATAACCCAGGAAGTCGCTGACATCCCGTTCGAAGGGTTATGCACAAACAACATACGGTAGAGGCGCTCGATCATTGCATCAAAAATGAGGGTCCATAAGTGATAACATTTTTAAAAATAATCGATATAAAATTACGACTTGTAGTTATCAACTGGCACTCATATCTCATGTCGTTGTGGTGTTTTATAAATCTGTAATTAGCTATGACGTTCGTGCGCCAAGGAGAATTAAAAACGTAAAATATATAATATGTATATTGTGAAAAGGATAATTAACTATCGTCGTGTTCGCTATAGAAACGTATTGTCTTCTTCACTTATAGATTTCTACTCAAACATCAAAAGACTTTTAAAAATATTTGCTACAGTTCCTGTAACTACTTGTACGTTTGAAAGTTGTCGGTAAAAAAAAAAAAAAAAATGCAAATAAAACCTACTTAAGGCCAAGAACGCGAGAAGACCAACTGAACGACGCGGTTTAGCGGCACTCCATAAATAATTCATAAGTAAATCATTCATCACGAAACGATCATAAATCCCGAAGAAGTAATTAATGTCAAAAAAAAATCCAAAACGTCTTACAGTTGTTTCATATTGTTTAAAATCGATGTAGACTAATTTTCGAAGTCGAATAATATTACATTTCTATTTTATCGTTAATTTTTCGTTTTATCGAAACGTGATTATGAAAACGAAACCATTTAAAATTGTATTGGTGCCGCCGCCAATCACACGTTTCCAAATACGCGTCCCTGTTGCGATCAGCAATAATTGTAATATTGTTACGAATCAAATACAGTGAAAACTCTTTATAACGAATCTGAAGGGACCAAGAGATTTCGTTCGTTATAGAGAGTTTTCGTAATAGAGAGGGTTTAAAAAAAAACAAAATTGTAATTATTTATGAATAAAGGTATGTACCTATGTAATATTATATATCAAACACATCATTATTTTTATATTATATTATATTTAAGTATTATATTAAATTATTATTATACATACATATTAAATATATGTAATTCAATTTTTATATAATATTATATAGAAAATTAAATATTATTTAATAATATTTAATATAATAACGATATTCAAAGTAGATAATGAAAGAATGTAATCGTTCTTGGAAATTTTGGCATTATTGCCGATTATTTTTATAATTTATATATGTAATATGTACGATAACACGTAAATTGTATTATGAAACATAAAATATTGTTTCGTTATTGAGAGTGACTAATACGTTATAGAGAATGAATTGACTAATGCATGGTTATATAGCAAACCAACCATTATTATGTAATGTTTACGTTATATAGAGTTTTTCGTTGTAAAGAGTTTCGTTATAAAGAGTTTTCACCGTATTACCAAATCAATAGCGGATAACAATAATTACGACTGGTGAATGGGGGGGGGGGGGAGGAGGGTTTCAATATATCGTCAGATTCTATTTCGGAATTCGATATATTATCGTTGAACCGGCGTGTTCGTCCCTCCCAAACAGGCCAATATTTACAAAAATTGCCGCCAGGCAGGGGCAACATAAAATTTGCCGCCCCCTTATATAGTACATATATAATATACATTTTTATGACCTTTCAAAATGTCGCCGCCCCTAAATCTCTTGCTAATAATGCCGCTAGGGGCAATTGCTCCTCCGAGCCCCCCCCCCTATAAATACGGGCCTGTTCCCAAATTATAAACCGCCGCAGTGTGTTATGTGTGTATCGTTGTTTTCTCGTACGCGCGTGTTTTTAAAAATCTTACCGGAGTGGTGGTAAACGATGTGCCGGCGGTGGCGCGTGTGTATTGTTGTTGTCGCGTTCCGGTCGAGTCGACTGACGACGACGCTGACGACGGTTCTTTTTATTATTTTTTCTCCCCCGTCCTGTTTCTGTAAAGCCGTTCGATTTCACCGTCGGGCGACAGTGTTCGGGCGCTATCTGTAAACACACCCGTTGTTGTGAAAAACCGGACGCGCCCTGTTGACTCTCACGTTTTTCACACATTATGCACACGGCGACGTGTAGGTAGAGCCACCGGTTTTGCGTCATCCTCGTAAACACCCCCTCCCCCCCGGCCAATTCTCAATTTCGGAATCGATCGACGGCCGGGGCAGGGCGTTCGATTACCGCATTCACGCGTGCGACGATTTTCAAAACGTTTTCGTTTCGATTCGAATTTTTCGCATTTTCCGACGTTTTTTTTTTTTGGACAAGTGCGTTTGCTTGTATTGTTTTTATTTCCAATCAGTGACGTATTTTCGATTTTTATTTGCGGCAAGGATTTGGAATAAAACGTTAGACACTTTTCGTCCTCTACGCTATAAACGATTTCGCGTAATATTTCGTATTAACGTATTTATTTATTTATTTATTTTTTCACTAATAAAATCAGTAACAAATTATTTATCGAATAACAGAACTTTTGGTGTTATTTCGATGTATTTTTTTTTTTTAGAATTAACCAAACAAAAAATTATAATAATAAAAAAAAATTCCAAACGTCTATTTTTATTGGAGAATTCCGTGTCTCCGCGTCGTTTCCGTCAACAAATTGTGAACATAGCTAAACCATATATTGTCTATTCCTTGTTAAAAATATTAACCGATTTTCAATTAATATTTCATTTAATAAAAAAAAAATCGTACATTTCTCGATGATACCTCCGATGTAGAATTCCTCTAGCGAGCCTTTCCGATTTCTTGCGGCTCTTCACTGTTACGCAGTTCTGTGAATCTTCATCATAACCGCATTTTGCTTTAAATAAAATAGTTGGCGAAATATTTTTTTTACGTACGTGTAGCTCGCTTAGACGGATTATTATTGCACGCGGCATTAAATATTTTATGGCCGAGACCTCAGTCACACTGACGACGGTATTATTATCGGGTTCAAATCCGCCATAATCTTTTTGACACTTTTAGCTTTTCTTCTGGAATCGCTAATATTCTTTACACTCCTTCAGCGCCGGTTTTTAATTTGTTCCTTTTTTTTTCCCTGGAAATTGGCAGTTGTTCAATTTCGATAAATTACATTTTTGAGTTGTCGACAAAAATGAAATGGTAGGAGGTGTCATTCGTAATATGTACATCAGTAACGCACCCAGGGTTTTTTCAAGGGGGGGGGGTCTAAAAAACTACATTATGAAAAACAAAACTTTTAATAGATAATAAAAATAGATTATATATTATAATAATATAATATAATCAATAAATTGTTAACACCTGGTGTTATCTATATCGTATGCGAAATTTTAACAGAAAAATATGAAAGTTGTATCAGAATTTGGATTTTCATCTATAAATGTAATACTATTGCACTAGTCAAGGGGAGGGTCCGGACCCGGAGTCCATCCCCTTGGGTGCGCCACTGATGTACATTACTTATGAGCAGGGCTAAGAAATTAATGGTCTTAAAATGATTTACTGTGTGTGCAAGTGATTACACGCGTTCACAATATTTGAAATATGCTTAAAAAATATAAAAATTTACCACATGTTATATAGAAATTTAATAATAAAGAAAAAAACAATTTTTTTTCTTTAGTAATTATACACCTAAAAATCGTTTTAATACATAGGTATGTTATAATATATTTTGAGGATTAAATAACGTTTTCCTTGTCTATTCTAATTTTAAACACATGATTTTACGTAGAAATAAAATATAACTGTGTTTTCAATGCGTCTTCATATTTCTAATAATAAAACATAAATGCGGCTTCCGAATACGGCCTATATACGAGTACTTGAGTTTTGTTTTTTTAAATGTACGGGATTTTGACTTAAGCTCATATTGACATTTATAAATACTTTAATCGAATATAAAAACTTGCAATATAAGAAAATATATTATTAAAAACAAAAAAAATCTCAAAACATACGAAATATGCGAATATTTTATTCATAATGTTTAATAAAACGAATTCGTTGCTTCCTCGGCAATAAATCGTGTAAAACACGCAAATGCAACAACTGCTGAGCCCTAATTATGAGTTATATTTTGCTTATAGAAAGCTTTCATAATGTATCTAAAAAGTGTGATACTTGAATATATTGTTCAATTATTGAGTATAATTAATATAATTATCGATAAAAGTACATATTATTAGATTTTGGATTTTTATTGATTTTAAATATTTTTTTACTCGTCATGATAGAAAACTCGAATTAATTAAACGTCGTATTCGATAATTTTGACGAATATTGTTATAATAATAAGTTTGTATTAAAATTTGAGCACATAAAATACGAAAATCGTCCATGTTCAAAACGAATATGTCGATCATATTAATCGAAATAAGGTGTTGAATAAAGGAATAAAGAACCGAAAAAATATATTACGAAAAAAGGTTTACACACACGAAAAAAGGAAAGAAAAAGAAACCCACGTCATTGTAAAAACAAATTTTTCGCTTCGCTATCAGAATCGAGAATGGTACACCTAAAAGTTTGTAGTATTACGGTTAACGCCGTTAGTGTTTAGAAAATTTTACGTATCAGCGATTGATGAACGTGTCAGAAAGTTATTGGAAATTAGAACTTACTTAATATTAATTTTCCAATTATTTATATATATATAGTGCCTAGTTTTGATACGATTCATATACGAATGTGTATATATTTAAATCTTATATAAAGTGTCATAAATAACAGT
The DNA here is from genome assembly GCA_032441825.1 of Chaetogeoica ovagalla. Classification (NCBI taxonomy): domain Eukaryota; kingdom Metazoa; phylum Arthropoda; class Insecta; order Hemiptera; family Aphididae; genus Chaetogeoica; species Chaetogeoica ovagalla. The sequence continues at coordinate 3,069,522 of CM063732.1, read as the reverse complement.
TTACGCATTATAGTACATTAATACAGAGTCGCGATGATTAATGAGAATATGATTAATAATGAGAATGCATCCAATCGTTATGGCATGAATTCGGTGATCTATCGTCCGTGTACATTTTGTTTGTGCGTTTCAAAAGCTCTATATATGGATTGTCTATGATTTCGTCGCACGACCGTAGTCATGAGCATTAAATTTTTTGTATACTATTGCCATAAAAGCGTGAAATTCAATATTTTTTCTATTTGTGTGGATTTTAGTACCCTATATTTGTATACGAGTAGTATATTATGACGTTTTAAAATGTTTTAATATAATTAATATTATATACCATGTGTTATATATGATCGTATATGTTTGTAATAATATAATACGATACGTATAAACGCATAAAAGATACGTATTTAATGTTTACATAGCGTGACGAAATGTATTTAAACAAATAATTTTTAATGCTATTGTTATGTCGTTTTTACAATTTCGTTAAAAGTTGTTACCGCTTCACTGGAAATTTCACATATTTGTATTATGAAATATATTTTGAAACCTATTTAGGCCACAATAATAATAATAATAATAATGCGAATTGTAAATAGGATATAGTTTGATTTTGTCAACGAAAAAAAAGTGTAGTTTTCATGTCATAAACTATGGTAAATGAGAGTTCGTTTGGTGTTTTATAATATATAGTTTTAGTCCGACAAACATACAATATAAACTGAATTTTATTTGGTTTTTTTTATATATATAACTCAAGGAATTCGAGAGCAAAATAATATACTCCGATTTCTCTTCAAAATGAATATAATAATATATCTTGTTTTTCTACACCGTTTCAATTTCGTATTATTATATGTATTTTGTTGTTTTTTTTACTGAAAACTGCTATAAAAATAAATCGTTAAATTGAAAAAAACGATTATCGTAAATTCGAAATGAAGGTCCGATACACACCTATAAAAAATGGTGTTTAGTTGTTCGAAAAATTATTATTATTATTATTATTATTGTTTATTGATTTATAATCTCACAGATATGTACAGTGACGTAAAAAGTATATGAATAAATGTTGAGACACGAGAATTTTTACTTTCGAAGCCACTATCACCACCTATCTGTCAAAACAAATATTTATATTATTTTTTTTTTTCGAAGAAAATAAATTATAATTTTAAATGTTTTTATTTTGTTATAATTTAAATTAACAAAGATTTTTTTAGCACATCGGAAAGTCTTCCAAGGTAGGTTATTGTCTCTTCATAGCAAAATTTTGAATTCATTTTCACAACTCAAAAACATTTAGTTCGCCAAACGTTCTTGGTCCATTGCAGAACGTATACATATTTTTTTTAAGTTTAACCTGAAAATAGTACGTAAATCTTTAATGATTAATTATTTAATTGTATATAATTTTTAAAGATAAAATTAAATATTGAAGTCTCAAAAAAAAAAAAACTTAAACTCTATTAACAATTTGAAATTTTTACTCCGTACAAGTAAAAAGCAGATTTAGTATTCCAAACTTTTAAGACGCAAAGTAAGTAAAAGTAAATGTATAAGAAGTTAAGTTTAAAAGTCAGATTTGGATAGGTTAAATATGGCCATCATATTTATAAGGAGAAGAGTCAACAAGCAAACTTAGGTTGGAAAATGATCATTTTGCAGACGCTGAAGTATAACACGAATATTTCCAAACACTTCGTATGCCTATATATGCATTTTGAGAAACGCATCTGACCAATGATATTTGGATAATGTCATAATAATAATTATAACACACGTTTTTGTCTTATTGCTTTGTTAATTTTGAATTTTATCTCTATCTTTGGTCAATTAAAATTGGGTATATACAATATTTAATACTTTGTTTCTATGAATTAGGCCACAGGTTTGCTTATTACTTACGTACATTCGATTTATAAGAAAATACCTCCTCGAGGCACCCAATGCACTTATAAAGTTGAGGCACGCGTCTCGAATAAAATCTTTCGTCATGCCACTGGTCTCTGTCACTCGTCACTGTCGCTCGTCACGCATTATATGTGCGATTTTTCTGTTTGGATTATTTTATTATAAAATATATGATGTACTGTTGTAGTTTATCGCTGTTTTATATAACCGCCTATTTTTTTTTTTTTTTTTTTTTTTGACACATTTCAAAATCGAAAACACGCTGACATATCGATTATAGCGTTTTATTTTCGTTTTGATAGTCACATATGTATACGTTCTATTTGTACTTGCATAATATACATTGCTTTTTTTATTTCGGGGGCTGGGGGAAAGTCTGAAGTCATATTTTTTTGCGTATAACATTATGAAACCGTACGGATGATAATATATGATTATTTCGTGTGTAAACTTGAATTACGTATATATATACACACACGAGTATATTCACTTTTTTTTAGGTAGTTGATTTAATAGAAAACTCTCCCGCTTGATCGATTTTTATAACGATAAATCTGTAGCTGTGTGAGAGTGTGAGAGGCAAAGGTAGAGTGAGAACTAAATCCAAGCCGGGAGACTGTTGTTTATCCAAGCTATCCACCATACATTCACCAAAACAAAAAAAAAATATAAATTTATTTTTATTTTTGTTTCTTCTTTAATATCAATTCCATTTCAAACGATTTTTTTCTCATAGGTTTTTAAAACAATGTAGTTGTTAAATTCTTTAAGTACATCTCAATCGATATAAATTATAAATAAAAACAAAACGAGCTGGTTTGAAATAAATGTTTAATACTAGGCCATCTCCTATTTTTATTTAAAACTCCTATTTTTCAGACCGTTCACTCCGCATTTGATGAGAGAACACACTTACAACGACGAGTTCGTCTCAAATAATAAATGCTGATAGACAATTTTGAACAAAGTAGATATAAGTTAGGTAACTGAGTTTCGAAAATATAACCAATATGTACAAAATTTTTGTATTTTTCCTTTTTTTTTTTTATCTCTCGAATTTCGTGTCGTATAGATTGGGATTTTCTCTTTATATTTCCCCCGATGTCCGATCGGGCACAGTTACCACGGTTACCTGAAATTCCATTACGTGCGTATCAACTTTTTTATTTGACATCTTTTTATGTCGCACAACGCTTTTTTTTATCTTGGGTATTATTTTCACGTTCAAAGGAGATTTATTTTTTATTTTGCCTAGGCGTTTTTCGTAAAAAATAAAAATATATCCTGCGAAATTCTTTAATATTTGATAAGAGTTTATTAGGATAGAAATATATATCATATTAATATGTTCAGATGTCATTTGTGTCGTCGTTAATCGACGTTAAATATATACATGTATTTTTTTGTCTTTTTCTCTTCTTATAAAATACATACCAACTCGTTGAATAAAATAAAAATTGATACATGAACATTTTATACAAATTTTTATTTTTGAATTTCGTTGTGACTTACATGTGATTTCTTTAGCTTGCGTATGTGCCAAATGAAACATATTATTAGACAAATTGAATGATCTTGATAAACTATGAGGTTTTCTTCAAAATGAAAAAAAAATAATAATAATTATATTATCCATATTTTCGGTCGCATGCTATGGTTTCGAATCAATTGGAATATAACGTCGATATCATTAACAATAATATTATAGATAGACGCTAACACAATATAATCGTACATTCTACGATGGACTTACCGTCGGATTTTTGTTTGAAAAATTTTTTTTTTTCTGGAGATTAACCGAAGACGATAGTATAAATCCCAAGTAGTTTTTACCTATATACATATTTATGGATTTGGCGAATATATGGATTTAGACATCAGCCAAACTGCAGCTGTTACTACTCACTTTGTGGGTACGTAAAAAAAATACAAAAAAAAATGTAATAAATCACTTTAGTTTTGTAGAATCTATTTTTCCATCATTGGAATACAAAAACATTCGACGTTTATTTAATCTTTATAATATTTTATGTACCTACCTAATGAAATGTTTTTATACGTAACTTGTCTTCTGGTTTATATTGACTACACGCAGAAACACATTTTTACTCTAAAGGACGTTACTGTTTGTCAGTATTCAAACACACATTGTCAAATTGATGGAAAAAAAATTCGTCCATGTAGATAAATTTTATCTTTTTTTTTTGATGTGTTCACTCGGTTGATATTTTTATTTATTATTGTTTTCCAAAAATGACTGATACGTTCAGATTTTCAACGTTTATACTTATATTTATATATTAACGTTTGTATTTTGAAATGTTTATATTTTGGATCAGTACGATTTGAATAATAATAATAATAATAATAATAATATACACGTATACACTATATACAATATTGGCGTATACTTTTTGAACAGATAATCTGACTTAGATAAATGATGGCTGAATACATACGAATTATACTTTGAACGCATTATTTTTCCTAGATGTCGAATAGTTTTTGAGAAAATCGTAAAAAAGTATTATGTGGAAAGATGAAATGTTGAAAATCGGCCTTTGTTGAAAACTTTCGGTTTCGTGTACTCGGATATATACGTATTTATCGTTATATTCAAATTCGATTTTTAGTTTTTTTTTTTTAAATTTCATCTTTTTAAAATTAAATGAAAATATTAAATTTAAATATATTCGTATATTTTTTAAATAAATTACAATTTATCTTGTTGTAATATTGTCGTACGTAGAAAAAAAAGGACCTCCAACATTTGAATCGGAAGGTATATTATTTAACGTGTTATATATTTGCGTTATATCTCTTAAATACACAACTGGGGAGGATTAACGTATACATATCTACAGAATATATTGATCGGTATAAAGGATTATTTCGTTGTGCCAGCGGTAGGGGTTAGATTAGGTTTTCCTGGTATAAGTTGTAATGAATAATAATAATTAATTGGCATATGTTATATATTTATAGGAACGCGCGCGAATATCGCGCTATGTCGGTCGATGTTTCGTCCGTGTCCGCATTTATAATTTCGTATAAAATATACATTTTTCCTAAACAGAAAATTATCGATTTTAAGCACTCTCCGTGGTAGTACTCCGTCATATCGTTATGCAATCGGTCGGATTACAAAGAAAATACGAAATTGAATAATTTATATCGTAACCGTGATTTTGTTTTTATGTACAGAGTGTTTCAAAAGTCTTCGTCCTATTTAAAAAATGCGTATTTATTTTAAAAATATATCTACATATAAGTGGGATGACTCTCGCTCGCTAGCTGCTCATATCTTACACGATATTCGTTCCAAACCGATCATGTCTTGTGTCGTCACGACGTCTGTGATTTCGAGTTCGTGCAAATTTTTGGACGAGGATGGCGCGTAAATTAAATTTTTTTCCTAGCCCTCCAAAAAAAAAAAAAAATCAGACACCGGTGGTGTTCCGTCTTGTTGAAAAACATGTGGCGCGATGTTCGCAAACCCCGGAAAACAGTAGTGTGAGAAAGCCCGCATGACTTGTATATAGACACATTTGTGGACTGCGAATGAAACTTTATCGAACGGCGCTCTCGATGTTCTCGTTAGATGTGCGAAGTCGACCTGCGAGCGTTTTTGTGCGCTCAACGTTCCCGGAGCGTTTTGGACATTTGGGACTTCGGTTCAACAAGTACTTTGGAATTCGCGCCGAACGGTTATTGTTGACTGGTCGCTGATTGAAACCAAGGACGCATACTGTTTGTTACAATTTCGACTTGACGATATTATGATATTACCTTCCCTGCAGTGGTATGCGGATTGTTCACTTGCGATTCACGGTTAACTGAGCTACAACATCAGTTGGTAATTGGAACGAAGTCTTTTAAAACACCTCGTACGGCTTCGACGAATAATGTAAATAATACGTGTTAAAACGTCGCGTACCTATATAGAATAGAATAGAATAAAGAGTAGATGGTATTCAACGAGTTTAAACGTTTTTAATCATAGTTGAGTCGGTGTTGATGCAGTGGATACATTGCGCACTAGATGAGAATTGATATACCGTTTTACATAGAGCCAGTTCAAATACAAATACACGCGCTCGGTTCGTCGCTAATGTCCGTATATATTTAGTTTATTTGCGAGAAACGTTTTAGCTTAACGTCTCTAAAACCTGTTGGAAGGGAATAACTTTTTCTGGTACGCTAGGCCGGCGGTGAAATCGGTCGACGGGAAGATTTTTTCGAGAAAAACGACTTGTATTTGTTCGTTTTTTTTCGACTATATAGTATGATGTGCAGTGCACTGGCAATCATAAAGATTTATTCTAATGAAGTGACTGCGTAATGAGTAGTAGCTTTCTTCCTTTGTTGTTTTATTTGAACTCGACCGGAGTATAAATGCTATTCTAGAATATTTAAAATACGTTCGAGTTAATTATTTATATCTAATTAATTTTATAATAGCGCCTTAATTGTTTTTTTTTTTTATTATTATTTTATTAAAAATTATTAGTAGTCTGTTATTATTTTCGATATTTCAATAGGCGTTTGTACAAATATATATTTTGTTGTGTAAATTGATTTAAATCAATTGAAATATTTCTAATAACATTCATTTAAAATATGCAAATGTATATACGTCTTTGGTGGCTGGTGTTTGATAAGATTCAAAAACAATATTGGTCGGCAGGCGTATATTTGTATTCGTTACCGAATTCGATTTGATGTTTATTTTCTGAATACGGTACGTGCCATATTCGTTCAAAGAACAAAATATTCCGAGCGAGTTTTTTTTTACTTCATTTTGGAAAATCTTAAGTTTTAACAACGAGATATATTACACATTTATGCGATGCCATTTTATGGGGATATAAAAATATTGTGTATTCATATCGCATTGCAGATAAACTATATATATATACCTACTTACCTACATATATTGTACGTTGATTATTCGGATATGTTGGCTAAAAAAAAGAAAAAGAAATAGTGCACTATTTTCATCCAAATACTTTTTTTTTGTTTTTATATAAATATTGTGTAGTTATGATTTTTTTAATAAAACGTGTATAAAATAAAATTGAAAACAGAGGCTATTTCATGTCCAAATTGCGTTTTATTTGAATTTGAGTCTGCTAATAGATTTTGTCCTGATATGTGTGGGCAGTGGCAAAGTGGCAAGTTATTTTTCTCTAAAATATATTTTATGTTAAATTGACTTTTACAGTTAATAAAAGAAAAAAAAATACCAATACAACTACAAATACAAATTAGATTATCTAATATATATTTATGTATATCTACAATAAAAATTTAGTACTCATTATGTGTAGCAGAATTTTTTTTTTAGTTTTTCTAAATGTAGGGAAAATCGACTTTTAAAAAAAAATCTGGTGGAAAAATAAATCGGTGTCAATAAAAGAAAAATCAGTAAACGATTTTGATAGAAAATGGATCGTCTTTATTTTCTCGAGTCAAATGTACCACTTCCCTTCGTGTTCCTTGATGTGTGTGTGTGTGTATAAGATATACTTATATATATACAGCTCTGTTTGGGACGGAATTTTTTTTATTCAAAATACAAAGGATCCTAGGATCCTATATAAAGGAGTAATAGGATATGTATCCATTAATGTAAGTGCTTATATGTATGGTTGTATATATATATTTGGTGGTGACCGATGATAAAGTATGCGGTTTGTGCACGTACGAGTGTTGAATCATGGCAGACTGTTACTATTACTGCGGTGTACGTATACAGTATGTTTAGTTTATACGTTGCGCGCACCAGAAAGTTTCAATAAATATTCACTCTTGGATTTCACGATCCTAATATAATAGTCGATAGATCGACAACAACAATAAAAATAATAATAATAATAATATTGGGACGTTTATACTTAAAAAAAAATTCTTTTACGTTTACTTGACTTTCCATTTTTCAATACATTGACGACGGTCTTTAATTTATAATAATATATTATGTGTTTCAAAGCTGTTTGCCCATTGTCATTTTCCCACCCTCACATACACACAGTCAAACGCAAACTACGTTGTTTACGTTTGACCGTCGTGACTAAACTGAGCGGTCCGTTGGCTTCGGACCGCTAATCATATGTGTTTTTTTTGCGTGGCCACGCCCTCTATATTGTGTCGCTATCTGTTGACTACTTTCGTTTTCCGTTATATTATGGTCGGTGGACTGCGCACGTCGGTATATTCGGGTGTTGAGTTTGACGTTGATCGATCGATCAATCGTACGCGTGTAAGCAATATTTATTATTTATTTATTTTATTATTAATAATAATAATAATAATAATAATAATAATATTAATTTGCGTATTTCAATGAAATAAAATGAACGTGAGGATTCAGTGTTCCTCGTTGTATACTCGTTTGTTTTACTATTTATTTAACATTTACTGGTTTACTCACGTTTACACGTTTATATTGTACTACACGACCGACCGAGTTTATCGTCAAATCTTGTGATCGATAAAATTATATATAACAACTTGTGTACGGGTACGAGTATAAATATTACAAGTATAAATCATAGATTTAATTTGACGGAGATAGGGTTATGTATTGAAATAATCGATACATATATTTTAACACTTACATAATTCTTTTAGTTATATATTTTTAAAATATTTACGTTTTATATAACGTATCGACATTTAAAGGAGATTTTATACTTAATGTGGGGTGGAGGTTGAAAGAGGGATTATTTTATTTATTCTCGATTTCCTTCAGTTTTTGATTTGGATTTTTTTTTAGGTTTTCATAATTTTGAAACGATCGTTTAATGTCGGTAAAACGTTAATCGTTTCAATTTATATATATATTATATATATATATATATATATATATAATGATTTAAAAGTTAAATAAATCAAGTATATAGTATTAACGGGCATAACAATGGTTTATGCTGTTTCCATCGTTTTATTTTTTAAACTTTCTTCTAATACAATAGAAGTTTTTGTCTTTGATGTGCAATGACTTTGTATATGTGATTTAGGTTGTTTAGTTTGATTGACTATAAATTTTAAAGAATTGAAGCAAAAACATATTTTTAAAGACTTTTCGAAAAAAATTTATGATTGCAAAAGCAATAGCTGTCTTTTTTTTTTTTTTTTTTTGAGAATCTTAGCTATTGAATTTCTATACTATGGCCAAATATAATGTATTTAATACTTTGTGTGTGTGTATATATATATATATATATATATATATATATTTATATATATACAAAATAATTAATAAGTTTAAAAATAGAATTATCTCTAAAAGTTTATTTTGAATTTTTTTTGTAATTATGTTTATGTGATTTATTTTGTAAATTTACAAAATATGAACAGATGATTATTATTTTTAAATATATTATTTAAAGTGCACATTATAATATAATATTACATATTTCATAGAAAAATTAATTTGTTTTGTGTTTGATTTATAAATACTACGCAATGCAAAAATATTTCTGAAACTTTAAATAAACTGAACATTATAATTTGAGTTTTGAACATTTATATCGTAAATTATTAGCCTTTACGATCATTTTCGACATATCTTGGGAAGCAAAATAAATCTTGCAGAGGTGTGAATTATGACTTTATATATATATATATATATATATGACTTCAAGTTTTCAATTACTGTTCGATTTGATAAACGAGTTGTTGTGTACGTCAAAAAATGTCGAAGCAAGTAGCAAAGTATTCGTTTGATATATACGAGTATATATATATATAAAATAAAACGTGGAATTATTAAAGGAAATCGCGGTGATACAATATAAAAAATCCGCTTTATTTCTTTACGTTTGAATTCATCGACGATCGAATGAAAAGAGACGCGTTAATTAAGTAAAATAATGAGGCGGTGAACCGAGTGGTTTTTCAATAGCGGCGGCCAGAAGAAAGAATCGTTTTACATCTGTTTAAATCGAACAGATTTCGACGGCAGATGATGGCTATTTAACGGAGGAATATCAATCGTCTCGAGAGATTGCGAGTAATGATCACGCGTTTAACGCGATAATTAAGTCGGCGTAAGACTTTTGAAAGTGCAAAAATAATAAACGTGTCGAATGAATGGGGGAAAAAAAATATCGATATGCGCTTTTTTTTCTTCGTGTCGAAGACGAAAATCGACTAAACTTATGTATAATATTAGAAATATTAAAACGAAAGACGGAAAGGCGCGCGATTAAGTGTTTATTATTTGAGTAGTTTTCTTTTTAAATTTTTTTATTATACGGAATAAAACTCGTCGTTGCTATAAAAGGTAGTCGCGGAATTCGAGTTTTCTCGTTATTATAAAATATGAAAAACTTTGCGCGAGGCTCGTTAGAATAATAATTTTATTTTCTCGCCGGTGGAGTTGCTGTTGGTCGGGGGGGTGAGCAGTCGACTGATGACGGAAAGGCGCGCGGAGAGGAATATTATTGCTCCACGTGGGTATGATAATAAATTTATACTATGCTCCCGGTCGTTCTTTTTTTTTTTTTGCGGAGAGTTTCTAGTCTTTTTTTTTTTAGTTTGTGTTGTTGGGCGGTGCAGAGTATTTTTTCTAAAAATTATTCACGTAGACTATTGTCGTTTAAACGCGTGTATAATCTGACGGTAGGTGAGGACTAAATAACACAACTACGCGATTTATAGTAGATTGACTGCGTGTGGAATATTTCGGAGGAGTTGAGACGCGGCAATAAATCGAGAGAAAAAAAAACGCGTAGTCACGTAGAATTGTTTGTCGACATATTCTCTGAACCTCCGCATTCGCGTTTCCTGTGAAAACAAGTGAAGAACTACGTCACATCGTCGGGTTTTTATATGAATAAAATATAACTCGCGATTTTTCGGTGTTTATGATCGCTTCAATGTCAATGTATCGACGGCGTTAATCGGCTCCGGTCGGTTTTGTGATTAACAATGTGCGCATTAATGTAGGAGTCGGAGCAACTTTTTTAACCGTGCGGACCATATTTTTTTTTAACTTTTCTTCTAGTTTTAATAATAATAAAAAGAAAAAAAAAGAAATCTCTCGTGGTAGTCCGTTTGAAACTACTACTACAAAGAACGGGTACAATCAACGTTGAAAAATATCATGAAACAATATCGCTTCGCGGTCCGCTGGTCAGAGGTATTTTCATTTGCGAGATGGATCACAAGGTGTTAATGGACGTTAATGCGTGCGGTGCGTGTAAAATAAACGAATAAAATGTACACTTATACATAAAAATTATACAATGACAGCGAATTTGTTGTAATATTGTGGTGTTGGTCGACGAAATTAAATAGTGTATTTGTTTCGATGGCAATCCCATAATCGAATGTTTTCCTGGTTAATTAGAATTTTCACTGAAATATTGTACACTTTTATATTGTGAATCGTTGTTCCGCGTAAAAATGTTGTATATTTTCGAAATAAAAATCGTAGTGTTCCGAGTAGTTGTTGACTAATGCGTGCCGCCATGAATATCAATGCATCATAAAAAGATAATACTTGTATATAATGTAAGAAATAGCTCTAGGTATTCCGAAAAGTCACGCGCACCGATGATCAGTCACCGGGAGAGTAGCTCCACACACATCGCGCACGTGAAAATTCCTGTTTCAGAATAAAAATCGGAACGTTTCAAGGGTTCTTAGTTTTCCCAGGCTTTTTCAATGTAACTTTCGGTGTGATCGGTCTTAAAACAAAAAATAAAAATCGTCTCGCCCTCCGGTGGTAATATTTCCAAGTCCGCGTAACGCAGTTAATATACACCGATTATTATTAAACCTAACCTAACTAATTAATCTAACATAACTGACCTATATTATTCGCACGTACACGAAAAATAATAATTCCGAAATAGTTTCGCATACATTGCTACTATTAACGGTTGCAACATTGTACGAGTGGAAGTATTAACGGCGAACACCGTTCGTTTATTATGTAAATTTAAAAACGGCAATTTAATAATAATATTAGATCGCACGCGCAACTCCCGGTGGGATTGAAATTTACACGAGCTCGGGCTATCTTTCATTACAGACACAGAAACGCACACACTTCGGTAAGTTTGACGGTGGTGACGGGGAAGAGAGCTCTTTTTTTTTACAATAGAAAACAATGACATCCTAAGCAGTATTTGGAATTTTCGTTTCTCTCTCGGCTACTGTCCGCATTGTACTACTATAATCACCAATAGATATATAAGCATTTCCTACATAACAATATGAACTCGATATTCACGTTTACAAAGCCTACATAAGACCAGTCATGACCCACGCTTGCCCAGTTTGATCATCGAAATATACATCGAATTGTAGCTGGTCTAAACTGGAATTCATCCGAGCAAAAAGACCTTTCTTAGGTCTGTAACAATTATAAATACAGAAAAAATACCATCACTAAACGAGGGCATTACCACATCAACAGTCAAACAATAAACAAACATAGTCTCCTCCTGCTTTCCTCTCACTTCAGTCATATTTCAAGTATTGTCTAACGTCCTACAGTAAACTACTTAATCCAAAAAAAGGCCGATTAATTCTACCTATCACTGCAAAAACAAAATAAACTTCAATAAACCTCCAGAACAAACATCCAATGCTCTGCTAGAAAGCATAGTTTGGAACATAGTGTATTAACAAAGCAAAATGCTCATATAAAGTTTATTCGTGCGCTTATCGGTGGATTTGAATTGCCATTGAATTTCAATTTGTCAATTGAATGTAGAGACGGGTTGAGTTTTAAATAGTGATACTTGCGACGAATTGGGGGAAGGGTTGTTTTTGAAATGTATGTCAGAGCAATGCTCTGGACACGTTCAAGTTTGTTTCAGTTTGATGTTAAAATTGAACGTATAACTGCAGAGTTTTTGAATTATATAACGGTGTTAAATTCATCAATAGACTTTCAAATAAGCTTTATGTAGGCACCGAGCTGATATTATCTTTTTACGCGCAGGCCACCACGACTCTATTTAATAATACATTATAATGTGATATTATATATTATATTTTTGGTCGATTTTGCGTACATATTTACGTCAAATCATCGTTCAACCATCACCGCCTCCACATATACACAGTCGTGTCGCGTCCCATCCCCATGTCCTCCTACGCGTCACCGACCCCTTGTCTGTCACACACATACGCATATGTCTGTCATTATTTGTTATTATTTTTACTATGATTATTATATCGCGGTAACCTTTTATCGATTAGCTGAAAACGTCCCATAGAACGTCATCTCTCCCCTTTTTATATAATATAATTATTATATAGTAGCACGTGACCGCAAACGTTTGTCCTCTCCTCTCAAAAAAAAAAAAAAAAAGAAGAAAAATGAAAAGCCTTGTTCCGGTTCTTAGATACTTATATGGACATCATAACATTTGTGCCTACTATGTTCAATAATGGTACTTGATTTATGATTATTTTTGAGACATTATGTTCATTCTGTTGGAATACATGTTCCAATCTTAATAACACGCTACCACCATGTGAAGTTAAGACGTTTTTCACGATTTTGTGCAATGAATACTTTCTACTACTTTTAATTACTTATTTAGATTATGAAAACTTATAAAAAAAAAAATGTTTTATCACCAGCTACGTACTGAATTTAATGATATTTAATGATTTTTGTTGTTTTTGCGCATTTGACATTTTTTTTTTTCACGAGCATAGTAGCATGGTATCTGGATGCATAGCACTCGCCTACCCTGCAGGATCGGATTTATGTAAGTGGAGGAGGAGGGCTTTTGGGCAGAACATTTTGGTTGGGGCTTCAAATACATAAGCATGACGCATATAATATTTTTTTTATTCATAAACGAAACTGTAATATTGTCTATATTGTCTTTGGTACTTATTTAATTAACGTAATTATACAGTATTACAAATAACTTAAAACGAAAAAAAAGCAATATCAAAACGCTAATTATAATTACAAACCTGAAATTTATTTTTTTTGTTCAAAATCATCAATTACATTTTGAAAATCGAGTCTTTTTTTAAAACGTCACTCTTTGATGAGTTCGTTTTAACAAGTTGGTTAAGTCGGTCTTCTGCCATTGAAATAGGTTATCTGTTTTTAATGTGTTTAAAATAAAAAAAGATCTCTTACTGCTGTAGTATTTATTATTATTATTTTTTTTTTTTTGGTATTTACTGTTATAAAAAAAATTGTCTCTGCAGTCCACTTCCATGTTATACGCGAGTATCCGTGCAACTGAATTACTACTCATCGGTAAGCTGTGTGGTGTGTTACAAAGCGGACAGTCCATGTACATTATGTCTTTAAAACGATCCGGTTGAATTCCCACACAGGTTTTCGGAAATCGCGATTTGTTAGGTTTCGAAATCGTGAAGTTATTAAGAGCGCATATGAAGCGAGTTCGATTCGAAAAGTTCGTACGCCCTTATGCCATTACCCAGTGGCGGTTCTAACGGTATTTTTTTTTTGTCTTTTTGGTGAGGTGACTTGTGTACAAGTCAGTTTGCGATCGGTCTCCATCGGGATTCGATCCGAATGAGCGCCGTGTTTAACGATTCGGTATATAAAAAAGTGGGTCGTCGACGACCAACGGTCGAGGTCCGGGAATCGGAGCGCGAGGGATTTTTTTCTTTTTATATACGGTCGGAAAAAGAAAACGACTTATTATTGGAATTTAATTCGGAGTGGCGTAGCACATAAAAACTCTACTGAAAAGGGGAAAAAAAACGAAGAAGTATGATTTGATGGTGGCGGTGCAGGACAACGCACGACCTCGAGGATTTCTCGAAGACCGACGACGGAAACGGATCGGCAATAATAATCGTTGTTTTTCTTCGCGTCCGACAGTGAGGATAACGGGGTGTGTAAAGCTCCGGCGTTCGGTCAACTGTGGGACGTCGACGTCGTGTGGTGTTTTTTTTTTTTTTTACGCGTTATTTCTATTTCGGCACCGCCGCCGCCGCCGACGAACTCGCGCTGTGTGTGTGTGTGTGCGTGCGCGCGCGCGCGCCTCACGTCCCTGTCCACGGCCCTCGTTGTCGTCGTCGTAGCTGTGTGTGCGCGCGTATGTATTACATATAAAATAATATTATAACAACGTTGGCGGGGCGGCCGCCGCCGGGACACCGCTAGACGGCGCCCGGTCCCCGCCGTCGCCGCGGTATACACACACACGCGCGCGCGTTCACGCGCACACGCCGCCGTTTTCGTTTGGTGTACGCGCGCCGAGCGTACCACCACCGGCGACGTCGCTCCGCTCGATCTTTCGATCAATCCCCCGGGCCGTCGTAGGGCAGCTGCCGTATAGAGCCGCCGCCGCCGCGGTGCTTTCTCTCTCGGCCAGTCAGTAGCACGTTAACCGTCGTCGTTCGGTACGCGCGCGCGAAACGTTCGCCGTCATCGCGTCGCACGCCGCCGCCGGGCCGCGAGAAAACGACGTGACCGACCGACGTCGAAATTCGTATTTTATTTTGTTATTACTGCATTCGTCGTCCGTAAGTCTGTTTTTTTTTTAATTTTATAAAAAAAAATTTTTAATTCCAAAAAAAAAAAAAACGCTTTCTCGATCCGCGTCCGTGGTGCAGACCGCAACGGCGGGCCGGGTCCGATTGAAAAAATCTAATTGTTCGGCCGGCGACAGGGGTGGTGGTAGCCGGGATTATTTTGAAGGGCTAATAATAATTTAAGATTCCGAGCGGTGCGACTAGTGTATTGGTTTTACAACGATGTTTATTTATTATTATTTTTTTAAATGATTTACCATTACTTTCAAATTCGGTATACCAAATGTTTAGTAACCACTAGCCGCCATTATCCCAAAAACAGTGCAAAGCGTTTGCGTGAATTTTTTTTTGTCTTTTTTAAGCTTGTTAAATAATCAGTACGCTATGTGTCTCGTGAGAGAGGGGCACTTTTCTTTTCTTTTTTTTTTCAATACCTGATAAAATTCCAATCCTTCAAATTCACATGTTACGCTTTCTGTATTGTTTTCGAAAAAGTTTAACGTATCGGGGGAAGGAGGAGTGAGGATCCTTTAGTCTTTCCTAGCTACGGCCTCGGTTCTCGGTATATGTGTTCTGCTCGTGTATATGGACCAATATCGGGCGTTTTAAGAAGAGAAAAACGAAATGTAAATTTTTTTACACGCAAATATAATTGATACGACCCGCCGATTTTTTAAAATAATATTTCAATGTCGTTTCAACAAGAACCTGCAACGTGGCAAACGCGTATGAATAATATCAAAACTCGAAAGCCGATCGATTCAGTGTAGTGTGTTATTGTTTTGAACGTCGGTAGTCGAAATTTCGAATTTTACATTTTTCGTGCAAAGTATACTCTAATAGCTCCGTCGTCGGATTGTAAGCGGCGGGTATTTTCTTCCTGCTTCGTCTCGCGTACACGAAACATTGTATAATATAGTAAAACAGACGTTTTTTACTTCTTCCACCGTATACTCGAGTTTATGATTTTTTTTTTTTTTGTATTCATAAAACTCTCTAAAATTAATCGAATACGTGTGAAGTAAGAAAACATATCGTTAACACTCATTTTTTGAAGATCTTAAGATAAAAAGAAAAAAAAAATACTGGGAAGTAGCTGTATGTATAGCAGAAATCCAAAAGGAATTCAAATGTGTTTGCAAAATACCTCTATCACTATCGCGCGATATCTACCTACCTATGCGGCACAATAGTACGAAACACATTTAAATTTTATTGCGTTTCGTGCGTGTGTGTGTGTGTGGAAAACAAGACACAAACAGAAAGAAAACACCCGTTTCTTCTCAATCCCATTGAGAATGAAATCCAATTCCATACAGTCTACAAGTTTTAATCGAATCCTTCTCCTTTCTTCGTCGTCGCGTTTCCCCTCAATTTCCAAAATTGTTTTCCCTAATTTTTTAATATACCGGAAATCAAAATGTTCGCTTACCACCATCTAACTCGTTTGTATAATAAACGTGCATTTGTATTTGTAAATACACTTTTTTCTTCTTCCATATTTCACGCGCGGGCTTTATTTCAAAAGTATCAGCGCAATTTATTCGAAAACCAGCTCCGCGTTTATCCTTCTCTCGCACAAATTGATTGTCGGCCAAATGCGCGAGTGTTTTTATGTGTGTGTGTGTGTGTGTGGCAAAACACGAATTATTCGTTGTAGCTATTATTATCGATAGCGGAACCGATCGCGAAGCTTTTAAAATTGCTTTTTAATTTTTGTCCATCAGTTCTTGTACACGTCCAATACGTTCCTCCACCACCTGCCCATTAAAACGATATTACTTGTACACGGATAGCAGTAGTACTTTTGTGGATTACGACGAGCACGACGTTCAATAATAATACTATGAAAAAAAAAAAACCGCCCTCTTTTCCCGTCTTATTTTAAAATAATTGTCGGTAGCCCCGCCGTGGTAACGATGAACTGAAAAAATAATAAATAAAAAATAAACCGTTGATTTGGACAGGGATGGGTGAGGGTATTCTAGAGACACGCGTAATATTATTATTTGTCTATACGCGATGACACGCGTTCCGTTATACGACCGCCGTCGATTTTAAAACGTTTGAAAATTCTATGCGATGTAAAAACGAATATAGGAAAAAAAAATAGAGAGAGAGAAAGGAGTGTACTTTTGACACGACGAGACTTGCGCGCACGCGTTGTGTACAACAAATAAATACATAAATTACTACCCCGTGGTATATTTAATACGCGGATAATATATAGTGCGCGGTGTTTCGGTGTGTGCACACACCGTCCGGACAACGTTTTATATTTTTCGTATGAAAATGATACCCGTGGTGTTGTGTGTAACAAGAGAACGCCAATAAGATCGGAAGATAGATTTTTTTTTTTTTTTTTATTTTAAGACAATAAACGATGTTCGGAATGTGGGGCGGTAGACTGGAAAACGGTGTGGAGGATGAGCGTAACGGAGATGATGATGATGATGATGACGACGATCTCTTTATTTACGAAAATGAATCCCAGGAACGAGATAATTAAACGAACAAAGTTGAAAATATATAATAGAATATTATATAAAAGTAAAAATAACGTTAACTAGATAGAATATTTTGACAGATTAAGTAAAATATTGGTGGGCGAAATAAAAATTTACATTTTTAATTGATTTTCCTGAGGACGTTTGTAGAATGGACGGAGTTGGGGTGTACTACAATATTTCAAATTAACGAGACGAGAGGTAAAATACTGGATTCATCTGTAGAGTGCTAATTGGGAGTTATTATATAATCGTGTATCCCAAAATTAAAGACGCGTAATCAAAACGAGACGGAACTAATGAAAAACGTAGAATTTTAAAGGCTGTCAGCGTCGTTATAAATCTTTACGCGCGCGTTTTAATAATCTTAATTTCATAATACGATTTATTTCTATAATGCGATTGAGGTGATTATTACGGGAAAATTTGAAAAACACCCTAATACAATATCCTCGTGCGTTTCATGTCAATTATTCAATGTATTATCAAACAGTAACGAGAGGAGTGTTTGAAAGAAAAACGAGGTTAGAACACATTTATCGATATTTATGGATGTGTGGGAAGGACAGAATAAGGAATGAAATGTGTTGGAGTGGCGCACATCTATTGTGAAGAAAATAAGGGGGAATTGATTGAGACGGTCCGGCCGTGTTGTGCGTATCAGTGAGATGATTCAGAGGCTGTGGAATGGAGAAGGGAAATCGAGGGAGAGAAAGACGGAATAAAATAATTAGAGACCGGATTTATATGCGTTTAAAATCCTAAAAATAAGATGATTTTTATGTTCCATAATTTCGTCAAAATAATCTTTGTGAAATGTTTATTGAATATAGAAAAACAAAAAACAAATAAGAGTAACAATTTATACAAATAATTATATTAATCGTATTCATTAGACAATTACTTAAACAGCCATACTTTTGTACATCTTAATTTCTTTTTTTATTTCGCTTATATTTTAAAAATTAACGCGTATTTCGAATGCGCCTTTGTATAATGTGTGTGTGTATACTCGTATCTAATAATATATCGTTCTCGATATATCCATCAACCCTTCGTGTTCATTAACGGGACGTCGCGGTTAAACAAATTCCATTTACCGTTCCGTATACCCCCACGAGCGCGCACGCACAATACTCGCGGTACATATTATTACCGGCAAACAAAACGTGGGTGAAATATTGACCGTTTTATCCCTGCCAGTATAATATCCTCTCTCTCTCTCACACACCAATTCTTTTGGATCACATCCTGGTCAAATCGGATCGCGGCCGTGATCGAGAAAGCATCTCCATACACGTTAAAAAGTACGTATTTACGTTCCGCGTTCGCGTGTTTTTCTAGGACTGTCACAAATACGGGAATTATCTCCGGAAAAATGGATTCGACGACGACGACGACGACGACGACGAGACTGACGACGACGCGAACACGATCGTTTTATGTCGCGCGTGCGAAATAATTAAAAAATAATAATAATAAGCGTTTTCGTTTTTTTTTTCTTTTGGAACCGTTCTTTTGCGCGAAACGTGTTGTGTGCTCAACGGAAAAGAGAAAATCGTTAAACGTATTGAAAACGCTATGAAAACGAATTCGCCGTTGACGACGACGACGACGATGACAACGACGACGGCTGAAAAGAAGACAACCGTCGTCCCTCGTCCGGCCGGCGCTGCGTAGTAGCGCTGTGCGCTTAGAGATGAGTGGCTGATGGATGACGACGAGCCGGACGAGGAGGCGCCGACCGATGAGGAGGAGAAAAAAGAGACGGCGGAGAGGAAGCGGCTGGAAGAGCTGCGGGATAAGGCGCTGTTCTATCTTACCACGTTCTTCATACTGCTCGCCATCGTCAGCCTGTTCGTGTTCCTGTTCTTGGTGCCGTTCCTCATCGAGCCTGCCATCAGCACGATACTGATGGAGTTCGACGAGACGCCGACCACGTGCGTGACCGCGGTGTCGGAGATGCGCGAGGGCGCGTCCAATTGCTCGCAGCCGGGCGGCTGGGCGTCGTGCCGGGAAGGCTGCACCCGGGAGATCTACGAGTGCGCGCAGATATTCGTTAACTACACGGTGAGCGGAGACCGGGCTCGGGAGCTGAACGCCCGTCACCGGCGCCGCCGCCGCCGCCGCCGCCATCAGCCGGTTCGGGTGGGCTACCGTGGGCCGGAAACGGACGCGGACGCCGCGTGGGCCTACTCGTACGCGCGCGTCTACCCGAACGTCAAGGGTTGCGGTTATCCGCCACACCTCAACTGCACCGAGTTCCACGACCGGTATTTCGACGTAGGCGCCAGTTACCCGTGTTACTACAGCCGCGTCGAACCGTGGGTGGTCATCACCGAACTGGACCTGGCCAAGAGCACCAGACAGCTGGTGTACTCGATGGTGTTCCCCATACCGTGTTTCGTCGTGTCCGTCGTGTACGTGGCGCTCGCCTATTTTTGCGTGTACGCCGGCCGGAACAGCAAACCGAAAACGAAACGCCGCGTCGTCCGCCGCATGGTCGGCGGCGGCTCGGGAGCCGGTCAAGGCGGCTCGTGCGCTAGCCAAACGGCCGGTTCCAGCGGTTCCCGGACCGCGGCCTGTTCGAAAACGGCAGCGATTGTGGCCGCGGCGAGTTCGGAAGTCGCCGCGCCGTTGACGAATCGAAACGACGAGGCCATCGCACAACCATTGTTGTTGGACGACGGCGACGGCGACGGCCGCGACACCGGTCGACGGCAATACAGCGATGACGACGACGGTGGCGGTGCAGGCGGCACCGGGACGCCCGGTAGCGAACTCTTATACCGGGACGACGACGAGGACGACGACGACGACGACGACGACGCGTCCGGCACGTACTACGGCGAACAGCTCAGATCCACGTTGGCCGTGGACGATTCGTCTGCCGACTACGTGAAGACCCTCCGGCTGTCCGAACAGACGCTCAGACAATCGGACTCGAACGGGCCGTCCTGCAAAGACGAATGGTCGGACGACGATCGCGACGCGGTGAGCGCGTGTGAAAGCCTCGACCGGTCCGTCAGATCCGTCTCCGTCGCCGGCAGCGCACCGTCGTTCGCCGCCGCCGCCGCGAATTCTACAGGGTATGGACACGTTTTGTGATCGATTTTCACCGATCAAACCTCCCCCCACATCCCGCTTAACATCATTCGTCTCCGTATGAACACGCCGTGTTCCTAATCACGTTTTTTCGTATTTACGTTTGAAAAATTACGAAAATTAGCGATTTTATCATATTATCAAAGTAATCGGTTACATTTTAAAGTGCGCGCGTAATGCGTTCAGCAAATGTTTGTACACAATAATAATATTATTAATGGTCCAACGCTGGCAACTCCACCGTCACAAGACTCGTTTGAAATGTCGGACGGGTAGCAATAATAATCTGTCTTAAAATTGCTTAAGCCAACGTGTATGTTTTAACGCGGATCAATTTGTCACGGTGAGAGAGAAAGACGGTGTTTTTACACCATTAGCATTAAACACTAATATATGCGTACGTTCTGTATACACCAACTACTATTACTGACTGACTCTTCGTTATGCGTTTTCTACGCTTTAATTATTTATTATTGATTTTGATCATTAAACTATAAGGCGAATTCTCGGACGTTTTAGAGGAAAAAAAACGTTCCTCGAAATTATTTCACGTTTCAACGGTACGGGTTTGTGCCTTTCACGTTCATTTCATACCATTTTATGTTCAATACATTTATCGAGTAAAAAATGCAAGTTTTAACACTGCGTACGCTACTGCGAATCATCGTTGATTTAATTTTTTCCATCCCGACAAATATTATTTGAAAAGACGAAAATTGATAAAAATAAAAAAAAAATTCTATAAATGTGAAATTATAAGAGTTTCAAAATTGAATTATTTTCGAACTATATAAACGTACCGAGAACAGTAATGCTTTTGCTACGATTATTCACAGCCATAATTGTATTATGTACTTACGTACGTTTGTCGCGTTTCACGTTGTTATGTACAGTGGTCGATGTGAAGAAGGGTGGCAGGGATACTGAGAAATGCCATACACCAATTTCTTTAGTCAGCTATATTCCATTTTCTCCACACTTGTTTTGTTTAAAATCATTCAACATTCTTGGATTTCTAAAAATCTATTTTTTTGTTTTATATAATTTGTAGTCGTTATGTTACGTTATTCGAGGGGTACAGGATGAGTATTTGCCGTTGAGCGTTTTGTTGAAAGGAGATGTTTTTTTTTTTCAACACTATGAACCATTCACACTCTGTCCCTTCCCTTTCTCTCAGAAACTGAAATGACGAAACCATTTCCATCCCTTCGTTTGTTTCGATCCACTTCAAACCACTGGTTATGTGTGTGTGCGTAAACTGTTGTCGTACGAACAAGGAGGGGCGGCGAAATCGTCGGTTCGTGTTATCGCGTGTGTAATATATAAAGTTTTGAAGTTATCGCGACAATTACCGAAAATTTGTAATGCACGTAATAGTTTAGACGATCCGGTCACGACATTACCGGTATACGTATATGAACGGTCTAGGGGAATAAACAAGAGTAGTCCATATTTTCGATTTTTGTTTTTAACGTGTTTGCTTTTGGTCTGGACGAGCACTATAGAATATGATAATAATATCCAAATGCTAAACAAGTTCACATTAAAATCAAATTTTTTTTTTTTTTTTTGATATTTTTAACTATCCGAGTTCTCGCCTTGGACCCATCGTAAAATGATTAATAAGACAGCGAAAAGAAAAACCAAAGAAAAAATAAATAAATTTAAGGATAAAATTGACGGGCGAAAGGAACAGAAATAAAAAATAAAAACTATTAATTAATACAGATCGTAAATAATAAATTTGTAAAAATTATTCAATACGCGTTATATTTCCATTGTGGTACTCGAAAGATTAGGATTAATATTGAGGAAATGGGACGGGGTGGTTATGGTGAAATATTGCGTGTATAGGAGAAAACACTATTGAAACGCATGCAAAATTATGGAAAATAAAATTTCGTACCTATATTTTGTATTCTTTGTATTATGAAAAATGACAATGTGTTTTATTTACATCCAAGAAGATGATCGTGCAAACGTCGTATAAAATTGTCGTACGCCTCGCGAACCAGGCTGGGGGCTTCGGTTAAAAAATATTTTATTTTTCATCACACGTCTTCAAAAAATGTAGTATTTTTTTTTGTTTCTCAGTTTTATAATCCACTTGACTTCTTCAATCGTGGTGTCCCGTACACGTCACGAGACGTCTTTTCCAAGGATTCTGTAAAAGTGTTCCATATATAATACGTTGTATGTGTGTGTGTGTGTGTGTGTGTACAGTAAATAAAGTTTTACAACTAAATGAATTTCATTGAAAATTTTATTACAACTCCGTGTACGGTTTATGTAAACAGCGAGAACAAGAGTTTTACGTTCAACGGAATTTATACGGGCACGTTTATTATATGCTTCGAATTTGAATACGTTTTGGATTATACGGCGGGGAGAAGCTCGACGATTGTATACTCGTGTATGGAGAATCATTCGGATCTCGCGGTACATTACACGGCGGTTCTTCATGTGAATTATTATTTTTTACATCCTTATACGTTGTCGTGCGCAATACCGTTTTCAGTAATTTCTTTGCAATTTCGGACTTTCGTTTTGGCCAACTACAATTTTCGAATAATCGTTTTATTTTCTCAGCCGCGTGCGCATTTCGGTGATTAATAATAATAATATGTAACACATATCGAGTCCGATAGTCATCGGTAAAAATTCCATTAAATATTTGCGTTTATTGATAACCGTTTATAATGTATATATAGCCGTACAGAGTGTTTCGAAAAAAAAAGTACACGACTTGTGTATACGTAACACCACTGAAAATATTTATTCGAGACACAATAAAAACGAAAGGTTTTAAAAACACATATATTTTTTATTATTTTTTTTTTTTTTTTGACTTTACTTTTATTAAACAACAAGACGTAAAAATTATGCGCGTATTTTTTATGTTTTTACACACACACACATATTAGTTGTAACTAATTTTTTTTTTCGAAACGCCCTCTGTATAGTGTGTGAATATGACACGTTTTGAAACGATATTCGATTATCGTCGTCATCCCATTTATTTCTATCACTCGCTCATATAAATTATTTATACTTGTTTCGGCACAACGAGCGTACGTCTATATTTCATCGGCAGAACAGCGGGTTAAAGTGAAGGGAGATGACGTTCTTTTTAGTCGAAATTCCGGAGATCGGTTTAAATTTTTTTTTTTTAATTTTAACGATTTCCCCCCCCCCTCCCGTCCTCTTCTCCGTGAATACGTTAAAAGCTTAAATAAAATTCGAAAATTTCTTGAAAAATAATTGCGATAAACGAACGACAATATAGTACATAATTGATGTTATAACGATCAATAAATATCGAGTGATATCAATAAGCGGACTTTTCGCGAACGCGTTATTTTATCGATTTGAAAGCAATTCGTGTCTTTACCGTAAGTGTCGAAAGAGAATAAACGTGTAAAATATACGTTCGCTCGTATTTGTCCAATGTTTTACGAAACGAAGGAGAACGTATTTCAGTAAACCGCTCGGTACGAATTTATAGCGAAATGAATTAAAGCTAAATGGATAGGTTCAAATGTTCGGGGAAGTTTCTTTTCTTTTTTTTTTTTAAATCTATTCTCACCCGCAACAATCACTTTCCATTTACCACAGACTTAAAAACCACAATGCGGTGTTTTGCTCTCGCCCTACACACGCACACACAAAAAATCGATTTTCCCTTTTCCGAAAGTTCCCCTGAAGTCGACGGATTTTTTTCGCACTTTACTTATGCGGTGTACTTGTTGTTTTCAAATCGGACCCGATAAATATTGTCCCGTTAATTGTTGCCGTCTATATTTGTCCGCGTAAATCGTGCACGTCTCGCGTTTCTCTCATCTAATCCTCTCTTTTTGTAATTTAATACGTTTAACGTTTGAACCGCAAACGACCAATCAACGATTGCACCGTCGCATCGTACGGGAAAACGACATTGTAAATAATTCGTACGTTTCGGATTTTTACGACATTCCATGCCGTATAGACGTAAATTCGGATACAATATTACGTTGTCGTCTCGCTTTACGCGGCGAGATTTTATAATAGAAATTTCTGGTCGGATCAATGGATGGGGCTGCGGTTATAGGTTTGGTTAGGAGAAGAACGCGAAAGGGAGTGATGCTATTGAAAGCATTTGTATATATATTCGTATATGTTCCCAGCATCGCACGTAATAATCAGCCTTAATTATCAGTAATTTTTGTATACCACACACACTTGCACTTACGGTGTATGTATTTTATTAGTTGTAAGACATATCGGGTGTGATGCGCAGCTTTATTCGTCGGCAAATATAGATTTTTTTTTGATGGCAAACAAAGTTCCGAATCGTGGTTTCACGTGTGATCGATTTTTAAAAATGTTTGCATTTTGCGGTGGTAATTTTCGTCCTTTAAAAAAAAAAAAAAAGTGCTTTCGATTGAATTGAAAACGGTATATCATCCGTTTCGTAATCAATACTATTTAGTACATGTCGGTTTTCATATTTTTCGAAACGTAAAATATAAAATAAATAAATATTTTTTTTGTAAATTCAATATAAAATATGTTAAAACATCGGTTTTCAATTATATGACAACACATTTTGTTTAATATCCACGCGCTGCGTATTTTTAAGTGTAAGTTAAACTCGTAGTGTTTAATTCACCTCTAACAACATTATTGGATATAAAGGCGGAGCCCAAGCACTGAAATTATTGGGAAATTAAAAAGGAAAACGTGTATAATTTACGCATAACAAACGTAAAAATAAATAACATCGTAAATTATAAAATAAACAATTTATGGGATTATTTTTCGTTTTTTTTTTTTTTTTTGCTATATTTCCGTATACTGCAATACACACGCGTAATTATTTTACTATTCCCGAGTTTGAAATTTATTTTAAATAAAATTTGAAAAAAATTTACTAATCGAATAAAATAACGGAAATAAACGTATTAAGTTCACTTTTTATTTTTGAAAATCCTTTTTTTTTTTTATGTTTTTCTAATCCGAGACCAATCGATTCGAAAACTGAAAATCCGAACCCGAGACCATTGAATTATTATTATTATTATTATATATATAAACATACGGGTTTCTATTTTCGTACTATACATTTAACAATCTTCGTTGTTGCAACACAATTTTAGTTACTACAATTAGTCCAAACACAACTAACTATCTACGGAGAGTCTTTTGATTGCTCCGCAGACACTCGATTAAATCTTAAATTTTTTAATTAAAATTCTAAATTATTATAATAAATCGATTAATTATAATAATCGATTATTCCCCCCCCCCTCGCCCAGTATTGTTTCTCGCGCTCGACATTTTAACATTCCGTGTTCCTCCTTTAATCACTCGATCAAACCGTCCACACTAAATTAGCTGAATTTTTCGGTCGCTATTCATCATCTATTTAATAATAATAATAATAATAATAATAATAACGTAAATATTTTATTTAAAAAAAAAAAAAAATGTATAAAATTATTTATTATACACTACGTTGTTGCGACAGCAGCAGCAGCAGCAGCAGCAGTGAGTCGAATCGACCGCGGGAGATTCGTTATTTTCGGCGAGTAACAACGTATGCGTGTGTACCGACCGTGATTTGCAGAGGAAACGGCGAGAGGTTTCGGGTGTCTGCACGGGTAGGAGACAGCGCGCCCCGACGAGATAAATTCGTTGAATTTCTGGTGAAAATAAGCTGTAGTACAAGATTTGCCTTTCTATCCCACTCTCCTCACTCTCTTTCACCATCTCTCTTACTAGCTCTCATCCCCGTTTATCTGTATGTTATGCGTACGGAGGGCGCCGCTGAATACCTCGCCCCGATACACAGTTGACCCAATGACCCAATGACCGATCCCCCGTCCGATAATCAACTCGTGACTTCTGCGTTTTCGTATAAATACATAATTCGAGTGTTACCGGTATTATATTATGTCGTCTGGCCGCCGTGCTGCGGCTATACGACCGCCCAGAGCTTGCTCATCTTACTCATTCCGCCACACGTTTACATATATATATATATTTATTTATAAAAACAGAGTAATACGACGAGTGTGTTAATAACATTGTCGAACGACAAAGATTTTTGTGTAAAATAATAATTAGAAAAACAAATAAAAAATCACTCGTATCAATGGTATTATCGTTAATATATATATATATTAATACGAATTTTAACACAAGAAAATCAAATGAAAAAAAAAAAATTAATTTTAAATCGATTTTCACGTCGATTTACCCCCCCCTCCCCATATGTAGTTGTTAAACAATATTCGAAAAATTGTCTATGGTTTCCAAAACGGCGTTGAACATTTGTTTATTAAATATTCCGATCGAACGACAAACGCCTTATATTATACGTATATTTATATTATAATATAGTGTGCAAGGTCTTTGTTTCACTGGTTCAAAAGTAAAAGAAACAAAAAAAAATGTGAATTTTCGGGTACACGCGTATTTCTCGCAATTCCGTCTTTGCGTATTAACAATTTGATAACGGGCATTTAAAAATAAAACGTTTGTTTTTGTTTTTTTTTTTGTATTTATTCGCTTTTCCGGTTAAACGAAATTTAATTCGAATCGACGATAAATTAATAACCGGAATAGTCGAGCTTTTGGCTTTTCCGAGTAAAAAACAAAAATAAAACGTATTCGTCTGTCGTCACGCAACCATCCCTCGCCCCCTCCCTATACCGAAATTTCAAAAAAACTGCGTATTTTCTGCGAATTCCTCCTACACACATAGACCTCAGACGAAAAACACGCACGGTTTTATGTGTAGTTTTTCAATACGAAGACACGACACAGCAATAGACTGGTTTTTTTATCTAGCCCACAAAACGTAATATAATCGGCTGCGTAGCGCGAAGTATAGCG
The DNA here is from genome assembly GCA_032441825.1 of Chaetogeoica ovagalla. Lineage (NCBI taxonomy): Eukaryota > Metazoa > Arthropoda > Insecta > Hemiptera > Aphididae > Chaetogeoica > Chaetogeoica ovagalla. The sequence continues at coordinate 3,041,626 of CM063732.1, read as the reverse complement.
TAGCCAGAATCATATGCGCCGTCTCGTTAAATACGCGAATGTGCGCCTCATGACGGTTATTCCACGAAAGACGGTTATGTCACACCAGTGGCGTATTTATTTCATCCCCTAGGGGAGGGGGGGCGAGAGACGAATAGAGAAACGGCCCGTCGAATCTGTCGCCAACTCAGAATTATCGAAAAACTATATGAAAATAATAAGTTTTAAATAAAAAAATGTTTTATTACATTTTAGTTTTAGTTCGATTAATTTTAGTCGTCAGTAGATATACGAGGTACATACACGAGTATCTAGGAGGGGGGGGGAGCGAGCGATCGCCCCTTGTATAGCCCCTGTGTCACACACTCGTACAGCACGACACGACAATGCCAATGGACAATATTTTTGGGCAATTATTATTATTATTATTATTTTTTTTTTCGTTACTCGTTCAATAAATTTACATAACCGGTGTTTAATTTCTTTCCGAAAGTATTTATAATAATTTGAATATATATTGTTCCGTGTAAATAATTCGAAAAGTCGGACGACGACGACGACGACGACGGGGCAGAAAGAAAGAAAGAAAAGGAGGAAAGGCTTAACGATTTTCGCGCGTTCGTTCGAATTTCCGTATAAGAAATCGATTGTCTTCTATGTATTACTTTTTTTTTGTTTTCGTATACGTACAAAATCAATTCATCCCGTTTTTATCAGTTGTTTTTTTTTTTTTAAAAATTCGATTAATAACAGAGCAGGGGGAATCGGTCATTTTCATTACTCGCTCGTCCGTTCTCTTTCGGGGCGCCTTTTTCATCTCGTTTTATATCCCTTTTTTCACTTTTTTCATCTCGCGTATTATCGCCGTTCTATACACATATATTTCATATGGACCAATATTGATATATTTATGTACATAGTAAATTCTCGCACGCCTCGGTAGGGGGAAAAAAACAAAACTTTCCATTTTTCCGGAGCTGCCAAAAATGCCATTAAAAACCCGTCTTCTTAACAAATACGCGGCGCGCAAGCGTTTTTTTTTTTTTTTTTTTATCAATCGTATGTACGCGAGCTGAGCGGACACGAATTTCATTATACGCTACAAAAGTTGTTCGAAATGTTTAATGCATATTTCAATCGATATGGTTAGAGTTACGTGTTGTAGAAAAACAAAAAGCGTAATCAATTACCGGACATTGTCGATGTATATTGAATCGATCTATCTCATAAGATAATCCGAACTCGGACTTGTGTTTTTTTTTTTTTTTTTTTTGTAATCCGAATAAATACGACGAAATTTATTGTACGTTCAAAAATACATACACGAATCCGGTAATCAATTTTATAATCGGACGGATCGACAATTACATTAGTTTTTTATTTTTCGTGTCAAATAATAAAAATATTCGTGTACAGTCTGCGCACGATTTTCCATCAAGAAATTTGATGGCTTTTCTAAAAATTGTTCACGAGTAGCGAAAATAGTTTTATTTTCCGATTTTCGTCAATTTTAAACGAGCCTATTTTATACATTTTTTAATATTCCTATGCATACAGCTCCTCCCGGTCCGTTAATTGTTCTTTACAATAAAAGTGCATACGTGTTTTACGAATTCCTCTGCAGTAATTACTACAAATTATTATTATTATTATTATTAAATTATTCGTACGCCGCCGCACGAAAGCGAGTAATGTGCGCGCGTGTTATATGTTATTTGCACTCTAAGTAGTGTATGTTGTCGTAAAATAACGAATATTATATAATACACGTACACTTGTAATAATATATATATTACGTGCGCATAATCTTGTGGTTTAATATAATCCTTTGGCGAGGTGACACTGTATAACGATACTGCTCTGTATGTTACTTATATATATATATATATATTTGTTTGATATAATGTATAGTTGTCCATGTGTGTGTATACTGTGTAGGTATAGGTTTATCTCGTATATTTCGTCTTATAATTTTTATACGCAGAATGTTTCGTTCAAAACGTTCATTTTTTAATTTTTTTTTTTTTTGATTTACGTATTATTATAAATATATATTTACGACGGGCATCGACATCGATATTGTTATGAATTATTCAAACGACAGACAATTGATCGAAAAATAAATAAATACGTTTTAAATAATGGGAGACGACCGAAATATCCGTTTTGTCGTAACGTCGTTGTAAATGGAAAATAACGATCAGCGTGTGATCAAAAATAGAGAAATAAATATTTCTATAGTATGAAAACAAAAGAAGTTTATCCGCGATTGAGCAGCGAAAATATAAAAAAAAAAAATTCTAGTCATCACAAAACGTTGTAGAAACATTGAATTGATTTGATATTTTTGTATAATTTTCAGCGTCAAATTTTATTATTATTATTATTATTATTTTATCGACAAACTTGTATACGCACAAGCGGTATTAATTAGTTATTTTACTAATTATTGTACAAATACGCATTTTTTTTTTTATTTCAATTTATATTGACATATACCAATTATATTGAATATTTATTGACTGATTTATATTGACGTATAATATTGTCGATCAATTGCGGTTGTTTTTGTGCGATTTTTTCGACCAATATTGCGACACGTATCCATAAACTGCCGTTTATTTAATAAATAATAAATCGATACCCGTAAATATAATGTTGAACCGTAATGCTACGTTGGCGAATAGATCATTATTATAGACTAGTGGTATAATAATTGATATTTGATATTTTGTCGATCGGGTGAATATTTATGGGAATTAACGTTTAATCCGCGTTCGTACGCGTACGTTTGTCAACGATATTTGTATCGAAACATTACCATAAATCGGGAAATTATATTCGGCATAATCGAAACACGCATTATCGGATGATAATAATATTAATAAATTAATATTAAAATGTATTTGTATAACGCGTATATGTATAATGATACTTTTTCTTTATATCACGAATATCGGTGAAATTAATTCGGGGAAATAAAGACGGGTTTCAATTGATTGTCGTTCCCGAATTCACATAATAACGTCCGAATTACACGCGAAAAATATTTCCGAACACAAATCGAGCGCACGCGATTTCGTTTACCGGAGACAATAAATGCGTTTCCGACGTGTTACAGCATCGGGGAGAAAATTAGTAGTATTGTGTGGATGTTATCATTCATTCAGATACGTTGTTAACAAATATTTTTCTCTCGTGTTTCAGAAACTTGACCAAGACGATGACGACGTGTATCTTAACTCCCCCTGGGCCGACGGCGGAAGTCTGAAAAGAAATTTGCATCATATCGGCAACATTTCCTGGAAGCACAAATAACGCGCATACAATGTTTATAAATTAAAAAAAAAACGACTGCTAATCCATTTCCTCGTGGACGTATTCGTCTGTCGTTCACTCGAAATATTATTGTTTTACTTTATTATACGAATAAATACGTCATGCAATGTCTTTGAATTTCACGTCGTTGTGAACAAATCGTTTTGAAAAAAATTCTCGTTTTCACAAACGAAATTAGTAATATTGTAAATTTCCATTTTCACTGTACTTGACATAATATTATAAATACGGTGTTCGGTCCAATGTAACGTGTATAACGATAACAATATAATAATAGAACGTCGATTATCAACGGACATCCAATTATATCCGGAGGTCAAAAAAATTTGAGGAAAAAAAGAGAGATCTTTCGAAGAAGAACGATCCGATTAAAATAAAAAAAACATTTTTTTTTTTATAACTTAAAAAACATTTTGAAAATCTGTTACTTTTCTCAAATAATTGTCTTTTTTTTTTTATCATAATTCAAATAAATATAAACTTATAACATTAATAACGTAATACAAATATGCGTAATAAATACAATTTTAATAATAACGTAGGTACGAATAATGAGTTTGTATAACATTTGATGCGTTACGTTTAAACTATCCGGATTTTTGCGTATCCGCCGGGAGTAAGTCTGAAATTTTAATATCACTCTGGATAATAATCGACGTTCTACAGTACTTTCGTCACAATCGTAGGGCGAATGTTTCGAAGAAGAAAAATATTCTTGCAGTGATAACGTATTTGGACGAGACGACGTTGCTATATATTTTATTATAATATAGGTACGATTTCGAATTCTTATTTTTTACTATCTTTACTCACACTTTTTTTCATAGGTATATATATATATGATGGGTATTTTATTATATTTGGACGCATTTATCACGGTGAACATTTTTCTTTGCTGTCACGATTTTCTTCTTTATTGTTACTATACGCAATATAATTTATTGTGGACGGGTGTGCAGTGAATATTCGAATATAACACGACGGACACACGCGCCATATTTTTTATGGTTAATGTCGGGGTTTTTCATATGCACAACAGTTATGATCAATAATAATAAATAATTATAATAATAATAAAAATAACAATAACAATAAATAATAATCGTATAATGTGAATAATAATTAAACAATGAATAATAAGAATTGTATATGTTCAAGGACGTGGGCGAAGGTTCTTTTTCTCTCTATAAAACGTAAAATTTTATTATAATTTATTGCGCATTTTAGCGAAAAATTTTAGATTCTTCGTTATGTCGTTTAATGTTATTGCAGAGTACAATATGTACATAGGTAAGTATAATTATACGAGTATAGCAGTGGCGTATCCAGGGAGGGGGCTGAGGGGGCTGCAGCCCCCTCCGAAATTTCAGGAAATCTTAAATTATTATTTAATTAATTAAATAATATAATATACATAATATACCTAACCATACTGCAATACGACATAGTACGTTGTTTCCATTACCAAACTATAATATCACAAAGACAGAAAACATGTACAACATCATGCCTATCGGTATCAAAAGCTGTGGAAAAGCTAGACGACTAAAATTAACAATATGATGTAAATAATAATTTTTTGTTTAAAAATTTTAAATATAGTTTTTTTAATCACTTATTTTGCAGTTGTTATGTTTTTTTTTTGTAAATGATCAGCCCCCCCCCAAAAAAAATTCCTGGATACGCCACTGGAGTATAGGGTTTAAATTATTTTCCTAAACTTCTAGACAATTCGATGAATATCTAATATTAATAAGCGCATAAAATCACAAAATCTTTTTACGGATATTAATAAAAAAGAAAAAGTTGAAAATTTAGATCGTATATAGTGTGCACGCAGTATGTGTGTCGGAAGGAGGGGTTTTAGAAATACGTTTTTTTTTTCATCAAAATTATTGTCCTTGTAAAACGAAATAGATATTTGTATGAGTTTTCATCGGATTACGGATAAAAGAAAAAATCCACTCAAATAAATTAACGTCAGTTTTCTGAGTTCTTGTACAATTTAGAATATATGATATTACTCGTATATTGACCAAACTTATTATTATCGTACGATTTTTCCATTCTTCTTTTTAAATTATGTCTTACTACTTGTTATACTAATATTTACAAAATATCATTTCCTAAAAGACTGATGTGCTACGCGTTGTATAGATGAACTTAGTAATTTCATCGTATAATATAATTATTTATGACATTATAATTATCGCTATTATATTTATAGAAGTAGGCTTTATTAAATAATAACAATGAGTATGTAGTCTTGAGATCTCAAATTATTATTAATAAATGATAAAGTTAAGAATTTTTTTTAAACGCGTCTCTCATTTTTAATATTTATTACTTCTTATTAATTTATTATTATTTTTATTCATTTATATAATATCGACATTTTTGCAACTACAATCGAAATAATAATAATAATAATATAGTAATATAAATTTTGTTATCACGTGTAATAAGTACATATATAAATAAATAAATAAATAAATAAATATATATATATATATTTATTTATTTATTTGACCTGTGTATTTATGTAAACGATGTGCGAGACCGGAGTTCTTTATAATACGCGTGGTATTATAATAAACAGACTTTACTCGTATAATACTTAGGTGTATAATTCTTAATTATTATTATATTTATAGTAAATTATACAATGTTGTAACAGTACAGACTTCCTTATATAAACGTAGACATTCTTAATACGTAAGTTTTTCTTTATATACTGGACGTTTTAATTACAATAATATATTACACGTTTAAATATTATTATTATTAACGCGTTTTTTTATATATATATATATATAATAGGCCTAGGGGATTTTAGGCAATTTTTTCGAGAGCGTATTTTATTTTTTTATACTTATATACGTATAATATGATAATATTGTGTATAAATTTATTCCTATATAAAAACTTTTGTAAAAAAACAAAACCACAAGGACAACAAATTTTATAAATATATTTTTCATTGTATTTCTGATTTTAGACGTAATAATAATAATCTATTGTAATAGGGCGTTTCATTTTTTCGAGTCTATTTTTTTGCACTTTCATTGTTCACGTTTACTATATTATACATGAATATATATTTATTCGTAATTTATTTATTATATTATTACTTTGAATTTTCTTTTTCGCCTACATATATGCATAGAAATACTAAAAATAAAAAATAAAAAATATATATATATAATGTTACGAAATGTTATTATTATTATTATTATTATTATTGTAAAATTAGAGCACGCGAACGAGTGGTGATGATACCGGTCACTGACACTTTATGTTTGTGATATACTATTATTATTTAAATTGTACGTTTATTGTTCGACGATTTTATATTATTTAATTACTTGATAGTAATAATAATTATAACGATGGAATTATACGGAATAAAAGAAACGGCTTTATTTATTATATATATGTATATGTGTGTGTGCATATAGTCTTATGTTTATTATTATTTTTCAAAAATATATTAATTAATTCGCCTATATCTGTTATGTGTGTAGTGTTGTTCGTCGTATCAATAATAATTGATCGCTGACTCGTTTCCATATACTATTACGATTATAGTTCATTATCAAAATTATATCTCTATTACCGTCGTAGTTAAATAATTTGACATTGTGTATAAACCGTGCATTTTTTTTTTTTTTTTTTGTAATTTCCACAATCGATCGCGTACTTACTATTTATTGAAATTTAATGTACGCAAAAAACACACGTATAAATGTCAGTGATTTAAACATTCAATTTAAATAAGTTGGAAATGTGCAAAATGTTAAATCAACCGAAATATATTGAACTCAATTTAGAGTTTCAACTAATTAATTAATCGTACTTTTTAACGATTACTTATATTTCAATTATTCTAACGGTGTAATCTATAAATTGTATAAAACGGCTTTAGATTTTTTTGGCGGTATTGTTTGTGTCCTGCAAACCGGACGTATGTGTAACGAACGATCGTTTTTCATCGTTTCACTCTCGTATTTCAAATGGAAACGGCTTGATCAAATTTCTAGTGTCAACAAGCTTATTTCAACATTATTATTATTAGTAATATATGACAATCGTAATAATTTGAGAAATTAAGAAAGGATTGAAATTTAAAAAAATGTCACATTTAGCATAAGATCTGTGTAGGAAGAAAAAAAGAGTCATTTATGAATAGTTTATAGGGATTAATATTATTGTTGAGATTTAAATTATTGTACCCGTGGTTGGGAAGGGATAGATGGAGCAATGTTTCTAAATCCGATAGAGAAATTTGGTGGTAAATTTGTCAAATAAGTAGACCAAAGTTTATAGAGATGTATTTTTGAGAACAGGATGGAAATCGATTTAAGGAATAGAACGATGGCAGTGTAATGAGGGAGTTGATTTAGCTAACGAATTAGCAAATTCATTGCCGTAAATTCCATAAATACTGAATGTTAATACCGAATTGGGGGGAAGGAAATTTATTATTCATTAAGTGTACAATATTAAATCATGTCTGCAATAGCGTCGTGTCGCTCAGAATCATTTTTGCTCCGAATACATTGATTTCAAATTCGAGATAATTCTTTAACCGTTGTTCGAGTGTAATTCACTTGAGTCAACGTCTACAGCATCCTTGGTTCGCAAAATTTTTTAAATTTTAAATTAATTTTAACGCTACAAGCGAATTGACTCTTCGATATTGTTGTTTTACGAATTACGATTGTACTGGAAAGTTAGTTTTGCTTAAATTTTCAATATCACTCGAGCGTAATAAACGAAAAGCGTATATTTAAGAATATATGTATACGCATGTATACTTTACCTACTTAGAATAAAATCCTACTCGTACCTAGTACGAACTTTAGTGCTTCTTCTTTCTTTTCTTTTTTATCTAAAATAAATATTTATTGGTCGGACCATTTTTTTTTTTATACTCAGAACTTAATAGGTTTAAAAATAATAACGTTATAAAATTTACACAACGCCTCTATTATATTATATCGTAGTTATACTTATGTTTATTTTTGTCACATTTGACATTTAAAAGTATCTAGAAAAAAAATCGCCGATTTCATACATATAACATTTAAGCTCTTTTATTTTTTTTTTATGTACTCAAAATGACGTAATTTTTTATCCTTATAATATCGAATATCCTTCGGCTATTATATTTTCAATAAGTCACAAAATTATGTTCAAACGATATATTAATATCACGACACATATATCCACGTATAATTATAATATCATAAAATATTTAAACAAATTGTTTTTTCCATTCAAAAATCGAAAAGTTCTCGTTCGGTTTTCCAAAACGATAGCTGATATTAGACCACTATAAAATAGTGAACTAAAATAGATGTACCATCCTAATGGAATCTAATGTCCGTTTTGTACTGGGCCTTCAACTATTTTATTGATCATCTGCATTTAATCGATCGATAGAAACTATAGGCGATTTTTTTTTATATCAGCGTTGCCGTTTTAACAACTTCCCAGTCGTTTGCTCAAGTCCTTCTGTGTTTGACGTCATAAAAAAATAAAATGTTTTATACGGACTAGTTTTATGTATTAAAAAAAACACATGAATAGTTTATATTTTTGAAAAAAAAAATTTGTGTGTGTGTGTTTTTTTTTTAGTTTATAAAATATATTGAAATTTTTTTTTTCGGACAGTCGATTTGTGATATACAAATATTTTTTTTTCTATTAGATCGATCAAAAACACTATTTTCGTATTGGTCTTAGCCATTGGGTATATATTCGTAATATAAAAGTATTGTAAAAAAAAAATTGATACTTTTGAAGTTTTGAAAATTCTATTCATTTTTGGTTGTTCTGAATTATTCATAATTGACTCCCACAAAAAAAAATGATAATAAATAATTCATGAAATATTCAAAACGATTGGGTTTGGAGTGGAATGTTCAATTGTGCTTTACCGAATACCAGGTTACATAATAAATATTAATATAGATAAATGGAATTATATAATAATAATAATAATTAATATTATTATTATGGTAAATTGTAACAGAAGAAATTAAAGAAAATGGCATTTTTTTTAAAATATGCTTTGATGTTATTTTCTTACGACTATCTAAATACTAAAAGATAATATGCTTAATAAATTCAACATTTGATATTTATTCGGCAAATTGTTCAAAAAAAAAAAAAAAAAACACGTATGTTATTGACATTAAAAAAATTAATTAAAATAAATAAAACATAATAATTAAGTACATAAAAACGTAAAACTTAATTAGTGTAAAAATGATTACTTAAAATTAAACTTTGAAAAAAGTAAATAATTCGTAATAATTAATGTATGTGACGTTCAACATTATCGCTATTATTGTAATAATAATATGGTTATGGTGACTAATAACTACTATAAACGGGCCATTTTGTTAAAAATGCATAAAAATAATTTACGGACATATAATAGACATATTTAAATACGAAACACGTTCTTAACCCACCACCCTCCTCTCTTCTATTCCCACATCCCTTTGGGGAGCTTTTCTCCTCGTGTGAAATCCCTATAGTCTTGAATTCATTAATTTTAGTGCACGTGTTTAGTTCAATTTTCAAAAGTAGATATTTAAAAAAAAAACAGACTAAACCACTCACGCGATATTAACTAAAAAAAAAAAAAAAAAAAAAACAAATATGTAAGTTATATAATATTAATAATAATATATATATACCTAACTCGGTCTATCGCGAAGTTTCAAAAGAATTAAATTATAATAATTATAATTTCGATTTAAAATGTTAATTAAAAATTCATAGGATAGTAGATAATTAATTTAATTAATTACTATTTCTCCAGTAATTATTATTTTCAGAACAATTAAAACACTGTCTTGTCTTAGAAAGATAGAGTTTTCTTCTTTTTACATAAAATACAGCGGTCGTGCCTCAAATTAATTATTTAAATAAAATATATTTTTTTTAAATATAGGTATTGCGTTTGTAAAACAGCGAAAATGAATGAAATAATTTTTCCAAGCCCCCGCGTACAGATTTACGACGCGAATAGATTTCTAACGCGCCAAAATACAGCGAGTCTAGAAAATTTGTGTTGGTAGATTTTTTTTTTTGTTAACAACACAAATAACGAAAACAAAAGCAAAAGAAAATACGTATAACGTGAAAACCGACGAACGACTAAAAATTTAAATGATTAATATATAGATGATAAACATTAAAAACCGATGAGAATTCTGGGCATTATCATTAAGGCCGCATCAACAGTAGCTGTCGTTTTAATGATAACTTTAATAACATTGAAGAAACCTTAGAAAATATTGAAATATATTCGTTATAAAGGCTAAAGTTATTATTTTTTTTTGTGATATTAATTTAAATCCGACAGGGAAACTGAGGTTTTCGCCTAATTAGATACCACGTTTAATTACCGTTTTAATGCCAGGGTTCACGAATGTGGAAGCAGGCGAGTAGTACATGGAAAAAAAAAAATTAAGTTTTACAACATTTTATTATTTACAAATCGGATAAGATACGCGAATCGTACTTATTTCGAAATTCGTTTCTTTAAAATCATAGCTATTATAATTATATTTAAATCAGCGCTGATGATGGTGTTAAACGACATTTTTTTTCCCGCCAAATTCCTCGAAATCAAAACGGGGGGGGGGGGGTTTCTTATGAAAATATTCATTAATCGTAATCATAACGCGCATTTCAAAGACGGAACATTTATTTTTTTTTCTATATTTGAATAAGTGACTTTTTCGTACGACGCGTGCGGAAACACGAGTAAACACAATTTCGAATTACCAGAAAAAGAGCATTTTTCCCCGTATACAACGAGCGTGTTTACTCAAAATCAAATCGTTTGCGTTCACAAAATACACATATCCTCTCGTTTAAATATCCTTTAGAAGATTTATTCAAGGACTTGTGTACACACACACACACATATAAATACGGCTTTCTATTTTCCAAAAATATTCTCGGCGCTCGAAATAATCTCATCCGGAATACCTATCATTATTTGCTGATGCTCGGAGTTGGTTTTTTTTTTTTTTTTTACACGTGATTATAAAAACGGTCATTCCAACGACCCGGATTCAATAGATCGGTTTAGCGGAGCTGAGAGTAGAGCGTTCATTATATTTGGATAGGAATATATTTTAAATATCGACCGGCCTTTCGAAAGGATAGTGCGCTGAGGAGGAGGAGGAGGAGGTGCTTGTCATAAATAAAAGAGTTCAATTTCTCCATTCGAGGGGTTTCTATAGCCATCGATTGATTTTTATATTTTGTGGCGTTTTCGTCGGTGTGAAATCTTCGTGAAACAAAAATATGTAATGCTTAGAACGGTCGATTTTAGACTTTTGTTTTAACATAATAATAATAATCGTTTTTTTTTCTCATTTATACGGGTTTTCATAAAATTTCATAAATGAGTATACGAATGTTAGATAATGATATATTATTCGTCGCGACAACAAATAATATCAATTTTTTTTTTTTTTATGCTTTAACGCCCATTTTTGTTTAATCGATATTCAACCGTTTGAAATTTCCGTCGAATCCGAAGAGTTCCGATTGTTCGTTGCCGCCGCCGCCGCCGCCGCTGCACCAATCCGTCGGTCTTTTGTCCATGTCCGCTTTTAACGAGAGCAAACCGTCCGTGAACAGTTCTCTTTCCGCTACGATGTTCGCTCTGCACAATTCTGTGTGACAAAAAATTATGTGATTTACCGAAGTTTTATACCGCCGACAAAACATTCGAAAACGCATTGTTCATACCGCCTAGTTCACGAATGGATTTATCGCAGCCTCCCAGATCCGACGGGACGCATTCTTTGGGGATGTGTTGCAGCACTCCCGTCGGATCGCTGTGCACGAACATCTATAGAGAAAATTTAGAAAATCGGATATTTTTCCCAGCAAAATGTATGCGCATAACAATATAACGCGTACACAATTACAAATATTTTATAAATTACACGAATCGGGCACGTTCATCGATTTTCCCATTTCTAATACCGTCGCACGATGTTCGTTTACGTCCAAAACGTACAAAAGTAGGAATAACTCGATTGCGCATCAAAAAATATAAATATTTTCTTCGTTTTGTTTGGTGGTCCAATGAAAAACCAAATGCAATACGAAATAGCTGAAGCATTTCGCAATATAGCTTGATCGATTGTATTTCAAATATCATCCGATCGGAAAGCGAATTAAAGTCAAATTCAATTAAACGACAAAGGTAAGTAAATAATATACGAACGATCGATTACGCAGGTCGAGTTATAGACAAAATAACGTATACTAATTTATCATTATCCGTACGGTAAAGCATTAAAATATTACACTTACTTTTATTGAAAAATGTATGCATACACCGCGATTACTATATTATACGACGAGTACGCGTTAATAAGTTTCAAAAAAAAAAAAATTTATCTTTTCACCACACTTGTAAAATCACGACTACATAGAGTTACTATTATAGGTCTGAAGTAGAAAGGGAAGTACAGATTTAGATCGCTCACCCCTAATGTGTCATAATTAACGTATTTAGTGCTCGTATTCATGTCGAACCGTAATGAAATTTTCATTTTAAATACCCGTATTGGATTCATTTTTTTTTTAATTACTGTTAACGATTATATTTTTTCTTTATTTATTATATTTTAATAATCGTCCTGGAAGTATTGTCGTTATCGAATAAACGGAATTTATAATATTATTTGCCAGTATACCGTTAATATTTCACGTTTGTGTCTTGTCGGTTTTATATCCGAAGAAAATCGAAGCGAAAAGCGGAAATTCACGCGAAATTCATTTTTTATTTATATTATTCAACAATACATTTTGTACATCATACAATATTAACAATGTTGAAAGCTCAAAAAAAAAAAAAAAAAAAAAAAACGTTTCGAGTTGAGTTAAAAGGATTTCTTTTTAAAAACGGTCAGTGTGGACATCAGAATAATAAATTGTTTTTCACATTTTCGAAAATCTTCTGTTATTCTTACATATTTATGTATAAAAAGATAAAACGAAAATTTCTCGGTTTAAACCGAAAATGCTTCTACTTCTACATTTTGGTCTATTCCTCCGTAGTATTCAAAATTCAAAATACGTGCATTGTACTTACGCGCGATTGGATTTTTTTCGGAACCAAAGATCTTATAATGTTAAAAATGACGGTCGCGTACGACGGTACGTTAACGAAGTGGACCTGTATGAGTTTGTACGGGAAATATACCTACAAAAAAAAAAAAAAAACACGTTTTATTAACTATTTTATTTCCGTTTGATCCGGAATCCAAATTTTGAAATTAAAAAAAAAAAATTTGTTAATTAATCGAGTGGCCGTGTCATTTCGTATCTAAAACATGATGTGACAACGACGGTTTGTTTGACATTTACAATTAATTTCTACTAGTCATTTCCACTGTGTTTTGCTTTCTGAAAACCGATGGAGTCATATGTTATAATTGTACGTAGTGTTATGCTATTTACGACAAACTGTAGCGGCATTAATCAAATATATACATATAAATTAAAAATATATATTTTGATTTTTAATTGTAAATTTGATTGGGTTTTAGTTTGTTTAGAACGGACGTTAATCTATTCCTCACAGTTACATTATTACTGTGGGATTGTGACATCCCACACTTCTCAAATAACATATATTTCGTCGACAACATTATATTAATATTATTATTCGAGATATAATTTTAATACATCGTTTTCGATGTGGATATCGGTTCATGTGGATCGTTTGATCGAATGTTTTAATATTTGTACTATTATTATTATTATTATTATTAATATTATTATTGAAAACTATGTTAAACAGTCACTGAGAAACTATGGGAAAATCGATTAAGTATATTATTGATTAAACACAAGAATAACAATTCTTGAATTGATATTATTAATATCATCATGGCTGATGGGAGGAGATTTTTTTTATGAAATGTATGCATTTTGTTCTAAGCAACGGAAAATTATCGAAATGTCCAAAATGTCAAATATACTGAATTCAAAATCGATGGAAATATTTTGATTTTTTTTTCAAAAATATATTACATTAGGCGTACGTAATTGATAAAATGGAAATAAAATATAAATATTTCAGTTTGCAATTTCGGTGCACTCTTGGACGATTTAAAAAATTTTTTACACCGGCCCATGAATCCATGATCATTACGATCATTCATGTACATAATAGTAGTAATTATGGTTAGGAGTAAATAGAAACTATACGCTCACCGAACACCGTAATGATTTTCTAAGGAAGTTCGGAGTCATCTGAGTGAGCAGTTGGTTTTTGTTCGTCATAGCCATGTCGTAGACGACTATTACACCGTTGCTCGTTGTTCGTTTTAGATTCCAGTCAATGCACATATAATAGTACTTGGTCCATTTGTCCACATAATTGCTGGCGTCGTCCTCGTTGGTGGAGTTCCTCGTCACGATCACTCGGTAACCCTCCGGGGTCAGATTCGTCGAAAATCCAAACCACCTGCGTCATATTTATAATAAAATTATGATTCTGTACAAACAAGTGTATATGACATATAAAAAAAAAATATATTTTCCTTTCAAAAACCAAATACAGGAAAAATAATAATAATAATAAATATGACTGCTCAATACGTTTTTCTCATCACCGTCTGAACATCTTCGCCGAGCGGATCACGGACGCCGAAAAACTCTTCCACCGTCGCTCTACAGCAAAAATAGCCGTCCAGAGATTCTTTCGTCCGTTCCATTCGAAGTTTTCGTCCGATAAAACAGTTTCGTAACCATTCTCGGTCTGTATACAATACAACAAATGATTAATACGATTTGTCGTCGTCCGAATTATGTTAAACTATCGGAAAACGCCTAACGCAAATAATATCATTATTTGAACTGATGCGTCACTGTGTTAAATCGTAAATGACGATAAATCATGATGAATGCGATAAATCCGAACGTATCGTATTGGGCTTATACGGACCAAAAACGTATTAAGTTCAAAAAAATAAATAAAAAATATTTTCTAAAAAGAAAAAAAATGTGTATAATTATAATATTTTATTTTAAAACAATTGTTTTGACGTTGTTAAGCGATGATTCATTAAAAGCGTTTTAAAAATGTAAGACCACTTAAAATTAATAAATTAATATCAGAGATCATGTGTGTCCTTAACACTGACAATATACGACGGTATAATTAATAATTTATATATATATAAATATATATGTAAAAAACAAAAAAAAATCCATAAAAATAATAATTCATATATCGCGAACAATTGTTTTAAATCGTACGTTATTATTAAATGCCCGATGAGTCAAGTTTGAAAATTTTTTTTTGTCTGTTTAAAAGAGATTTAACATCTTTAAAAATATGCTTTCAAAAAAAAAAAAAAAAAACTCGAAAACTCTATAACTATAATATGTCAAAATATATACGAAATAAAGTTGTACGTACAGAATCATGAATAAGGAGTAAACTAGATATTTACTTTTGTCCGTACAACGAAAACATTCAAAATCGTGTAAGCTTCTCATTTATTATTACACTGCAGTGTATTGGACGCCAAAGGGTATTTTCAAAATGCCCGTCGTCGTATTTGAATTAAAAATGATTCGAACACGTATATAATAATACGTTTGCGCGTAATTCAATTTACAAAAAGGTTGAATTCACGTTATTTTATCCCTTATATAGGGTGAAGGCCACACGGTGCAGTTGTTTACATTTTCAGACAGTCTCCGGTCATCCATATGATGCTTTATATACGTATTATACATGCCAATCGATTTTCTCATAATTTATTCTCCGTCAATGGTACCGCATGTACGTTTTTTTTTTCTTGTGGTATTAAGAGCCTAAGAGAAAGTGATTCTGTTCAATCCAAGCGCATATCCGTTATATGCGTTCGTACGAAATGAAAAAAAAAACGATATGTTTTTACAACATTTTTTTATAAATATTATATACGATAAACAAAATCGCTTAAACTATTATTTCAAGAGTTAATTTCTTTCATAAAGCACATCAATATTGGTAAATAAAAAAAAATTCGCGTACTCAAAGGTCGTCGAGAAAAGAGAAAAAAAAAGTACCGGTAACGTTTGGCAGATGAGGCGCGTACCGTAACCATTCGATCAGTTTGTCCACTTCTTCGTCGTATCGATCATCGGGGTCGTGTTGCGACGTTCGTTCTTCATCCGCACAACCGCGGTTTTGCATTTTTACTCTAATTTTTTTGGAATTCTCAAAAAACGTAATTACTTATACGAAATCGGTATCGTATGGCGTCGTACGAGTCCGTCGTCTGGTCGAATCGCGTTTTATCGACTACAAAACCCGTACGCAACGCGATTTATATAAGATGAACGGAAAATATTAATTATACACACACGATTGGATTAACGGGTTATTTATGGATATACTGCGACGAACGATAATTATTTTTATAATAATTTGCATATTATATTAATTTATATATAATTTGCAAATGTATAATACGAACGTCAATGTTAATCGACGCATTTATCTCTCTGGCCTTACATAATATTATTATCGTCGCGAATCGATGCGCGTTGCACACGAGGCCGCGGCGACATTCGATTTTCCAGTGTAATAATAATAATAATTTATTTATTTAAAAGGCTACAACAACAACGGTTTTTAGCCTAATTCAACGTAATAATAAAAATGAATATTAATAAAGATTATAATATATAGTAACATAAATCAAAATAAGAAAAAAAATCCTATGGAATTTTCAAATATTTTCAAACGGCTATTTTCAACATCGTTTTGGTAATCAGGACGACGGCCGAATGCATTAAAATTTTTAAATCGATTAACTTATCTATATGTGCTCGTATATTAATCTTTCGCGACCGTTAGTGGATTTCAAAATAAATAAAATCCATGTTCAAGTATAAACGAAAATCATTATATCTTGTGTAGGTTTTGTTGTTTTTTTTTTTTAAATCAAGATTTTATATGCTATTAATACGAGTTTTAAGTGAACAGCTAACGAAACATAATATTTCCTTATAGCATTGTGTGTATGAGAGAGAGAGAATTGTATAATTCTAATTAATACGTACGGCGAAAAATGTAAATATATATATTTTCTTCTTCCATCCGTCTCTAACAGTTATTTAATTTTAATATTAATTACTCTCTTTTATTTATTTATTTTATCGTGTATTTACGAATCCTTGATAGTAATCAGATTTCACTAAACGGTTGCCAATACTATACGCGTATTATAAATTGCTTTTCAACGTTTTAATTTCAAAATTGTTTTTTTAATGATTTGTATTCTTTATTATGATTGTCGTTTAATCATATATATATTAACGCTCGTATATTTCCCGAGACTCGTGTTCAAGAGCTGCCACCGTGTGGTTAATATAAATTGCGAAATAAGAAAACTTTTATTATACCGCCTATAGTCGTAAAACGCATAATTCGTATTTACGCGTTTATAATCGCGTAAAAATAAACGTCGGCGAAAGTCGTATTTACGACCAGTTATATAACTAAATAAATATGTATTCTACGCTTTCGTATACATTAATAGAATACAAAATGGTAATATTTGAATATAGTTCAATAAAATTGCGGATTTTTTTTTTCACCTCACGGAAACGATCGGAAATAAAAGTTTCGAAAGAGTAAAAAAATGATCCGTTCCGGTAACACCGCTTTCGGTAAAACTCGAAAGATTTTAATTAAAAAAAAAAGAAGAAAAATTACAAAACGCTTAAGACCGAAAAATAAAATAAAAACGATTTAAAAACGTTTCCATTCTTTTTATGTTTTCAATTCATTCGCCTTACGCGTATATAATCGTTGTGATTGATATTTAAGCATTTGAAGATTGCGATTTCAATACTCGAGACGACATCTGTTCCTGTAGGACGTGTGCTCGCGAAAATTCGCATACATGTGTACATGTACAGTCTCTTCCGTTCCACCGAAGAACTGTTAAAACCTCGACCGGAAAACAGATAGCGTTGTCGTTACAAAATCGACGAGAAAACGTATTATTTTTGACGATATTCTACTGTTCAATATACTTACGAATCTTGTTGAATCGAAAATGTGAACGAGAATCGAACGTCCAAATACACGGAATTTCAGTTTTCGTTCTATCGGAATAAAAAAAAAAAAAAAAATTAATGACGCGATCCCGGGAGTAGCCAGGATTTTTATTTTGGGAGCTGGAACTGACAGTTAATACGTATAGACGGTACATAGTAAAAAAAACTAATTATTTATTCATTTCGGGGATGGGGACTGCGGCCCCATGAGCTCATCCCTCCTGGCAATGCGACTGATTATACATAAAGAAATTCAATATTTTTTGAAGTTCGAATTTTCAACGAATGGAATCGCTTTTAAAATTGTTCTTTTCAATTCAATAAACAGAACGCGTGCATTGGTTTTGAACCGAATGAATCGAAGAATTTATTGTTTTTCGTCAGTGAAGTGGTTTTTTTTTCGAACTATTTTGATTCTTCGCATGAACATGCGTTACGTTTCGATGTGTTGTCGGTACTGTATTCGCACAAGTTTTTCGATTTTTCCAATATGGTTTTCTTGACGCGTGTATAAATACAACACAGAAATAAAAAAAAAAAAAAAACCTGTAAAATTGTCGACAAATATTTATCCGTATAGGACACCGTCCGTGTATTTTTAAATTTTGTAAAAGCTCTAAATCCAATACTAGCTTTTATAACATATTACATAATCCATTACGTACATAATATTTTAATAATATCTATCTAGAAAACTTAATAGAGATTTATCGTATGATATTCTATAACAGATGTAAAAAGAAAAAAATGCCGATAATCAGAATTTTTTTTTTTTTATTTCTTTATTTTTTATATTTAATCCGAAAACTACAAACAAATTATCAATATATTCTTTTTGGTAAACGTCAAACGTCGTTGTACTTATAGAATGATAGAGATTTGTGTAGATAGCTAGTTTGTTGTTCTCGGAATAAACCTATGGATACGGTTGTACAGTGGAACGCTAGTAGTTATTTTTCTCGAAAAAATTCTTTCTATTTTTTCCCCTCGAATAATATTATCAAATATAGCATGAGAAAGCAAAAAAAAAAAAAAAAATTTTAATAATAATAAGTTTGGTTGCGTGTCCAATAAAAAAAGTTTCTGCAGTAAACGCGTATCGGTACAGGAGTTTGTTCAGAACTTTTTGATTAGTATGGTAGATTTGCATAAAATAATATATTATGTACACTACACACATACATATATATATATATATATATATATATATATAATATTTATATCGCAGACGATCGATTTCGTTACATACATTTCCTGTTCTCCCCGCATTCGAACAGTCAATAATATTATATACATTGTCATTGTACAAGACGGTGGTTATATAAACCGAGGAGATTTTTATACACTCTTTTTGTTCCCCTCGTTGAAAATTCACTCGGTTTTTAACATTATTATATTATAAATTTATCTACAACAATATTATGGATTTTCTTTGAATTCTTATTGATTAATTTCATGTATCCTCTAATTATTACTGATTTTGGTAAAATTTAAAAATGGTTTTTATAAAACGTATTCCAAAGCATTTATTATGCACATCGGTATAATACTCAGTGTATTTCATTTGAGTAGATATTTAATGTATTGATGGTGCATTATTTTTCGTAAATACAGGGACTATATTGACCGTTTTGTCAATATTTCTTCAACCTGATTACTCGGGAAATGTTTTCCACAAGCCGTTTGCGCGGTTTCCGACAATATCATTTTATTGAACACGAATTAATTTGAAATTCGTTTACCACGCGCCATTTAATAAACGGAGAGTTAATTTCCGCACTCGACCCGACGAGTATACATTGTATACGTTCCGATTTCCCATATTATAATCGAACTACTACATAAATATTATTATGCAAATAACACGTAAATGTAATATTCAACGGATCCGCTTGCCCGATAGAATTATAAAATTAATATATTTCCACAACACCGATAAACGTTGCAGTGGAACTATCGCGACAATTAATGTTAGGTATACCTATTTACACGCTTTAATATAATAGAATTTTTTACGTGTGCTCATTCAACACAAATCGTGTATATTATATATTTAAAGAGCGAACAATTCGATATAATATTTTACGGGGAAAAAATTTCTTTTTAATTTTTAAACACTCTACGTACAGGGCGAGTAGGTTTTTCACGGTAACCGCGTAATATAAATAATTTTTATTATATTTTGTTTTCACATTTTTCGCTCATTCCGTTCTGTGTTTCTTCGTAATTTCAATACTGTTTCGTCGTTTTTTTCTTTTTATTCATAAATATTAACATCTAATATATCTATGAAATATATCATTTATTATTATTAATAGAGGTATTTGGGTCCTTGGGCATTTTATTCATAAAAAAGAATATCGAAAATTAAAACCGACAAATAATTTTCTTTTATTAACTTTTTTAA
This sequence comes from Chaetogeoica ovagalla, assembly GCA_032441825.1. Taxonomy (NCBI): domain Eukaryota; kingdom Metazoa; phylum Arthropoda; class Insecta; order Hemiptera; family Aphididae; genus Chaetogeoica; species Chaetogeoica ovagalla. The sequence continues at coordinate 3,020,784 of CM063732.1, read as the reverse complement.
GATGGCATAAAGGGGAAATTCATACTGTTTGAAAATCAAAAAGTTTTTTTTAACTATATATTATGAATACGAATTCTGAACGATTTAATAATGAATAAAACATTTGGAAAAAAATTTATTAAACATTGGCTCGTGATGCAAAAAAAAAAAAAAAAAGAAAAAAAAAGTCACTCGGTTTATAATATAATCGATTTATGCGGAAATTGTCTGGCTCCGCGATTCCGTTAGTCACGGAAAACATCATTTTTGTCTATGAATAAGAACTTCCTTCTATAACGTTATTTATATTATTTTCGCGTATAATATGATTTATAATAAAAAGTTTCAATGTATAGATTTATTTATATAGTATATAAATGTTAATATATTTATTTATTTTTTTCCAATAAGTTCTTATACAAATCAATATGTACGCGTTTTATTGTTATCTCCTATAGTCCGTGTACGCAAAATATTAATTTTGCAAAACTATAATATGTATTCGTGCGCGTTTACGTGCCGGTTCACAAAATGACCAAAAGACAGGAAAATGCGTTTGGTCTTTATTTTTTTTTTAACACCGTTTTACTACAGAAATAATTTACATTCGAACGCTCTGAATAGCGTTGATCGTTCACGACAATCTGATATTTTCCACACGCAGCGGTATCAAGTTTTTAATTTGATTATACCGATTATAAAATTCAAATATTAGCCGCGTGTTTAACTTAATTCTTCAGTTCGGGTGATCGTCGGTAGATTAACGTGTTCGTTGTAACCATCCCTTACATCCCCCGTCGCAAAAAAAACTATTAAATAACATTATCTGCCTGAGCCAAACAAGAGCCAGGACATTTTCACCGTAAATTTAAACTGTACGAGTAGACATTTAGACACGTGAAGTTTTATTATATTTGTAATATGTAGACCGTAAATCGCTTTTCGTAAAAACCGAAAACTTATAAAAAAAAAAAAATATATATATATATGACGGTCCCTTAACGCTTATAAATTATGCTCGCGCAATGTTTCGTCTCCGACGACGTGCCATTTTTTATATCATATAACGCGCGTCCCCGTCGTGGTGAACCGTTATAATATTTATCTCGGTCTGGTCTGCGGAGATTATCGCGCGTCGTCGTGTATGCGGTCCATTTTTCTTTTTATATAAATTTATACGTTTTAATACTTTAAAACGTAATTAATATTGTACGCCCGCTTATGCGAGTATGATACGTTTCCCTAGTCCCGACGTTATTTATGTCGAGAATACCACAAAAACGATTGGACCTATTCGCTACTACGTTTCTCGCTTGGGGGGGAAAAAAAAATCACACGAATTCTACGATTTTTAATTTTTGACAATTCCGTATTTTCTTTTCGCTCGACTACGTATACACAAGTGCATGTTTAATTCTATGTTGTTTCTTCGTTTTACAGAACGCACTTTTTTCGATAGACAGCATAATAATTTTGTAGATATCAGACGATTTTAAAATGCCGAATTTCCATATTCGTCTAATTAAATTTCATTAAAATCCAAAAAAAAAAAAAAAGTATTTTTAAACTAATTTTTAAATTATTTCATCAGTAAAAATATCAAATAATAACTCCTGAACGGAACGTTCGAGTCGGTTTACAGTATTATTAGAGTATATTCAATGTTTTTATGTCACCACTCTTTCCGGCCGTACATATATACATTTAACATAATACTACATTCGTTAAAGTCAAAAATTACCATTTTTTTTTATATAAATTAAATACCTCAAAATTGCTATAAATAGCAAAAAATTAAATTAAATTTTTTTAAATTTTATTTTTTCTAATATAATAATTATAGTATTGTATACTTTTGCCTGTTGATAAATTTCGGGGGTTTTTTTTTTTATTATTTCCAAGTCAGTTATTTATTTCTGAATTAAGTTAAATTAACACAACATACGTAACGTCCTAACACCACATTACAGACTCTATATAAGACATCGATAGGTCTCATTTTATTTATTTTTATAACGCTAATTGGAAAATTTTATGTTTAACATGAGTGGAGTTACATTTTTATTTTTTTGAAATAAAGTCAACATTTTAAACTTTCAAAGTTGAAAAGAAAAACATTTAACTGAACTCGTTTCGTACTTTTTGTTGTTGTATTAACTGAATTTAACGAGTTAAAAAACATTAGTTAACTGGCCAAGTTCCGCGATTCTGTTTTATATTCCGTGATTACATTTGACCACGCCGCCGTAAACCCACTTGGCATTGTTGAACAACAATCGTTGGTACACGATCGATTATAAACAATATTCTACAAAACACTGATTTCGAAAATTCTCGGTAACACATTACATATATATATGTATATATATTATATTAATTGAACATCCGTGTGTGAGAGAAATAAATCACTAATTTACATAAAAAAAAATAAATAAATAATAAATCTGTGTCCGCGATATGTGAAAACGAGTCCCCGCGGGTGTTATTCTTGTCGTAAATTCGTCAATATTGAAATATTAGCTCGTATTATAATCGTTTTCGATAACGGAATGATTTATCAACGTTTTTGAATCCGGCGCAAAACATTTATATGAAGAAAAAAAAGCCCCTTGTAAAATCCGCGTTTATATAATATCGTGACCGTTCTAGAACCGACATCCACAGACCCTGATTTACATAAGAACGGGGATTTTTTAGACGCGTATTTTTTACTACACACTGAAGTGTGTTTTGCCACGCAACAAAGGGAGGAGAAAGATCGCCTTTCGATTCCCCTTTTAAATATTATAATAGAATATTTATTGGACTAAAACACTATTACTTCCTACAATATTTACAACATTCATCTAGTGAACTGTCGTCTGAAACGTCCTAGTTTATCGAACGAATGTGTTCAGTAATTTGTGATATTGTTTTCAATATAAAAAAAAAAAATCGAAATTTTCATTAAATATTCGAGCGGTTTATTTTTATACTTTTGATGTAACTAAAAAAAAAAAACAAACTTGAGTAATGAGTTATATCGTTAGCGCTCGGAAGACGATACATTTTTTTCAAACGTTTTAGCTCACGCTTTCCTAAATAAAACTATTTCACATCAGCATGCGATTCTAATAAACTAATTTTTATTTCGCATTTCTTTGTTTTTTAATTTTATGGTTTTTTTTAACGTCATTACATAGTTTTTCGACGTTCTTACTCATTTACTATTAGTTAAGAAGGGGAAAAAAAATAAATAAACAACGAGTTTATTATCATTTATTCTTAATATATTTTGCTGAAATGTCACCACGATCGAAACGATATTTAAAATCCTCGCTTTAAATGTAGCCGCTTGAATACGAACTTAATCCCTACGCTGCTTTTCGTTTCTTATCAGTGAGTCGTTAAGCCCTCTTATATAATTTTCATTTCGCGAATAAATGAAAAGAAAATTCGATTATACGTTTTTATTTATAAAGTGTTTTAACGAAAACAAAAAAAAAAAAAAAAAATAAGATTAAAATAAAATACAAGGATCAATATAAGTGTATTGAAATTGATTAGGAAAAAAGTCAACAAAAAAAATGTCAAATCGTATTCAATAGTCGGGGGTGGCGGAGTTTATTTTCCGCCTTTTTTCAAAATGTTACGTTTTTCCGTTATTCAACTACTAGTTTTAAGTTATTATTTTTTTTTTTTTTCTAAAAAAAGATTCTAATGTCGTCGGCTATCGACGAGCTCTGTAGTTATCCACATTAGAACTGTTCGCGTAACGTATTTATAAACGCGGCCAATGTGCGATATAACGCTAAAACGTTGTGCAGTGATGTGTGTGTGTGTGCGTTGTCCGTCAAAATGTTAGCGCGACATTTGAATTAAAAACAACGCGCACCGTGCAAAAGTTCTCCTCGGAAACGTCGTCCGGCCCGAAACATTCGCGCACGCCGCACTGTTGCAGACAGGGGACGAGCGTTACAGACAATTCCTACGCGATTTCCGATCACGCACAACAATGGTCGTATACGTCGTATTCCTGTGCGGTGGCGGTGTACGGTAATATAGTAACAGAGAAGCATTCCGTCACCGGCGGCGGCGACGGCGGCGTTGACGGTGTGTCGGAGCGTGCGTGTTGAGAACGCCCCTGGCTATGCGCGCGACCGACCGACGTGGAGCGCTTTACGGGAATTACACACACACACACACACTGCACACTGCACACTGCACACAACAGCCCCGTCAGTGTGTCGGCGTACGGCGGTCCGGGCACACGCGCCGTTGTTGCTGGCACCGCATCGCGTCGGAATCCCGCGCGCGCGCGCGCCCGCCCGCCCGCTCACCGCCCCCGGTCCGTTACACCGTTATTTTACAATACCGACGGCGGATGGTGGTGCGCACCGCCGGGGCGACCGTATAACGGCGATTACGAATAGTGGCGTGCCGGCGGCGACCGGTCGCGCCAGCACCCGCAGCACCGGCGCAGTGGCGTGGGCAGCGGCCGCGTGCGTGACCGCGCACCATGCGACGCGATGCGGTCCGCCAGCTCCGAACTGTTGCTGGACACCAAGCAGCAGCAACTCCGCAAGAAGAAGCTGCTGGAATTGGCGGCGGCCAAGAAGTCGCAAAAACGCGGGCGGACGCGCACGGTCCGCGAGAAGGTGTGGTTCTACGCGACGCTGTCGTTCGCCATGATCGCGGTCGGCTCGGGCTCCGCGCTGCTGTTCCTTGTGCCGCTGTACGTGGACCCGGCCGTGTCCACGTTGCTCGCCGACTTCGTGTCGGAACCGGTACAGTGCACGACGGTGCGACGCGAACAGCTCACCGGCCTTTACAACTGCACGTGGAGCTCGTGCCGGGAGGGTTGCACCAGCGACGTGTACAACTGCAGTCACATCTACGTGACGTATTGGACGGCCGGTGGAGACGACGACGGCGACGGCGACGAGGACGACAACGGTCCGCGAGGTGGACGTGGCGGCGGCGGCGGCGGCGGCGGTGGAGGCGGCGATGGCCGGAACCGCCGAAGCAACAGTCACCACCGACGCGTGCCCGAGGCCGTATTGCTGGTGAACATCAAAGGCTGCGGGTATCCGCCGGACGTGGCCTGTTCCAACTTCACCCGGTCGTACGGCGTTCCCGGCGCCACGTTCCCGTGCCACTATTCCCGGCAGAACCTCACGCTGGCCGTGGTCGGCTACGACAAACGTCAGCAGTACGCCGACATCGTTCACTACTTTGCCGTGCCGTTCACCGTCTGCGTGGTCACGTCCATCGTGCTTTGCGTCATGCACTGCGACTGTCAAACGATGGCGGCGGGACACCCGGAACCGTCGAACAGGAGTTCGGCCGGACACTCGCAAGCCGAAGCCTACAGGTACGGCCTATTACACTATATTATTTCGAAAATATATTTCAAACGTATTTCTTCGCTGTGTCTGACGAGAAACATACGTCCGTTATTGTAGCAATAACAGGGCCACATCGCATCTTCAATACGGAATATCGAAAAGAAAAAATATCCGAGACATTTTTAAATAAACGGCATTCGGTTTTTGACTTTCAACGTTATCGTCAATCTTTTTTCGCGTGATTTTGAAATTCCGAGGCTTATTCTCCGGTCATTTTATACTCGACTTTTAAATATGGCTCCAGTCGGACTTGGGTTCTTAAAAATATTCGAAATACATATTACGAACGTTTCGAAGAAAAGTATTTTAAATAATACGTATTCGAATATTTAACGGCAATAGTACTTCCACAAGTGTTTTGAATATTTCGCGAATTCATTGAAAATATTTTTTAGAATACTTTTTTTTATTGATTTTCAGTAATATGAATTGTTTTTTTTTTTAGTATTCAATCCGTAGATTGGTCTACAATAAATGTTCTCTCCACGATTCTCTCTGTCTTGTGCTTTATCTTTGAGTTGTTTGTACAAATCAAGTCTTGCATCTTTGATTACTTGACTTATATAACACGTTCTTGGCCTACCTCTTCCGCGTTTCCCTTCAATCATACCTTCCAATATGATGCTATGGAGTTCTTCGTTGTGCCTATGACCTATCATATTCCAACGCCTTGATCATAAATTATTTAGCAATGTTCTTTTCTTTTTGATTAAATATAGTACTTCTTCGTTTGTCTTCATTTCCGTCCATTTTATTTTCTCCATTTTACGCCAACACCACATTTCTGGAGTTTCTAGAGTAGTTTCCTCTTTTTTGTTCAACGTCCATGTTTCACTGCCATACAATACTGTATTCCAAATATATGTTTTAATTAATCGTTTTCTTGTTCTTAAATCTATATATTTTGACGTTAGTAGTTTACTCTTGAGTAAGAATGCCTTTTTTGCTTGCCCTATTCTATTTTTTATTTCCTTTTTTGATCTTCCATCATTATTTATTACGCTTCCCAAATATTTAAATTGATTTACTTGTTCTAGTAATATGAATATCATATTACGAGTATTAATATTATTAGTATTTAATCGAATATAAACACAGCCAATGATATGTTTTTGGGTGAGGAGAAGGCTGATTTAATATTTTTTTTTTTTTAATTTTATGTTTATAAATTAACACAATAATTAATAAGTTAATTAATAGTAACCCAATTAGTTATAAAATATAACACGATTATAGTAACATAATACTGTATATCGTATATTCGATTATTTGAATAAGGCTGGGTTCAAATGGTAAATATATTATATAACAAGATTATTGATAAAATTATTTGTTTTAAATATCTACTGCCGCTGCTAATAATCGCCACTTGTATTTTTTTCTGAAATAATGTTATTTTTTACATTCAAGTAATACACTAGTTATTACTTAAAGTAAGTATTGTATTTAAAATATTATTGAGCATTATTAAAAAGCATTCGGAACATTATACTTCTTTCGGTATTAAAATTCTGTCAAAATCGATTTTAAAACCTCTCCGTAGCAGAAATTAAAAGAATAGATTTTCTTTTTTCTTTTTAAAAATAATATAACGAATTATGAATAAATAAATTTATCGATTATGTCTAGATGTTAAAAAAAAATAATGTTTTAAATATAACATGTGAGTATGGAAATTTACCGTCGGCGTGGGTATAACCGTTTTACAAAGTTAATGCCGTTTTTTACGTGTTATTATTAATAGAAAAAAAAAACAAAAACATAAAAAAAATCGTTAACGGAAATTTTACTTTAGTAAAAAAAAAAAAACAGTATTATATGCATGTATATAGTAATAAATATTAATTCGAAACGTATCGCTCGCATTTACATATCACCACGGCCGCAGAGAAAATAATACTAATAATTTCAATGTCCCTGAATATTTTAAGATTTCTCGTAGTAGAACACACACACGTTATACTGTGTGTAAAGCGTACGAATACTTTTTTGTTTTCATATTATCTGATCCCGGGCAAATAGTGTAATAAATAAACCAAGAAAATTAACTCGCTTAATTCATAGTATTCTCTCTCACTCTCTTCGGTGCAAAGGATTTATAGGCATCATTTCGCGGCCGTTACAAACGAATAATTAAAGTGACGAATGCGACCCGATTCCACGCAAAACTTTATGTGCGCGGTAATTATTTTTCCCCGTCCTAACCAACGTAATGTGCACAACGCGTTTTAATTAATTAAAGAAAATAGAACACATACCATTTGTACACGGGTAACGCGATTTTCTTTAATGAAATGCGTGAAAACAATTTTTATTAATTACAAAAAAAAAAAAAAAGTATATCAAAAACGCATTAGGAAAAAAGTCCGATTCGTTTAAAGCAACAAAATTTCTGGCGTCTTCTGATCCTTTGCACCGGGGAATGTTCTTCGATTTTCTCCTGAAACACAACGATCCAATGACGAGAACCACTATTACGTCCTTTGATATCGTTGACACCGTTCTTCAGTTTGCCGGACCTTCGGTTAGGTCCATTTGTAACAAGTCTATCAGCTGGTCTTTTAGATGAGAAACCAAGTGCGACGGGAACCACACTACATTGATTACCGAGTTCCTCCCGACAAATTACCGGTCTCGTCAACATGTTTCCCGACAAGCCGATTTTCCGCCGTTATTTACTTGCGATTGTTTTATCACAGGCCAAAATTACGAACGTATAAACAAAATAATTAATTTTTTTTTTTTTTTTACATAAACGATTTTTTAACGTTTTATTATTACACGTCCGGAAAACTCGTGTTTAACATGAAAATCCAGGTTTTATACGCGTATATTGCGATTAATACACATCACGAATCAATGACATTTGAACACAATTATCGTTGTGTTTGCAAAATTTTTGAAAGAAATTCTATCTCTTTCTCATACTTATATAATACATGCTTTGTTTTATATATATATATAATATATGCGAAGTCGTATTGTACGGCACGTTCTCGTTTTCGCGAATTTCGTAAACGGAAACGGTATACGGCGCGTGTGAGAATTTGATTTTCGGCGACTCCACTTGAATATTCAGAATTTCCTCTGTCGATTTTCGCGTTTTAAACGATCGCACAATATGTCTTATTCATACACGGATTCACTTTTAATAAGTCGACGAGACTATTTACCGATTTCGATATAATATTATCGTATTAAAGACTATCAACGGTTATATTGTACCTACACAGAAAATTATTATCACCGTTTCGACATTTTATAAATGTTCGGTATTTTATATACATTTGACTTTTTCTAATAAAAAGCGTACAGAAATTGTCACGAAAAAAACAAGCAGTGTACATTCAATTAAAACAATTATACCGGATCGCAATAACAGAAAAAAGAAAAGAAAACTGCGTAAAAATCTATTCATTTTTTTTTCTTACGCCATAAACTCTATATGACTATATTAAAGCGTTTACATATATGTATAAAAATAATAATAAAAGGCCGTATAAACTATTTTATTTCTTCGTGCACACCGCACACGCGAGAAAAGATGATAAATCGCGTAAAATAATAATATAAACTCTACGTGTAAAGATAGAAAATTTTTTTATAAATTATTATTAGCGAAACATAATATTATTATACAAACGGTTTATACAGCCACTGGTCACCGATTTGTGTTGCATGAGCGACATTTTTCAAAAAAAAAAAAAAAAAAATACAACGAAAATTGGAATTCATTTACAGTAATACACGATAATATTACGATGTGCTGAGAACGATTTAATTGTAAAATAACGTTTTAAATCAATATCCGAGAGCGACGTATTTTTTTCTTTTTCCTTTTTTTGAAAAAAACCTTGTCCCACCTGTAGATCTCTTGTTATTTAAATTTTCTCCCATTTTTCCTTTCCATCCTCTTTTCCTTTAACACGTACATAAATAAATAAATGCTGTTTATTTTTTTTTGGCACAAGATTTTCTCGTGAATTTCCACACACACAAATCTCCTACACTTTTATATATACGCCGTAATATCATAGACGTTTGAAAAATTGCACGCATAATAAAATAACATCGATTATGGCCAAAACGACTATTAATATTATATATATATATATATATTATTATATATATATGTATATACGATTTTTTTATATAAATGTACAATTTTATCAATAAAACTAACGATATACGCGGTATCCAAAAGCGTTTAAATAATGTATGTATAACAATAATTTGTACTCGTGAAACGCATTTCAACGTCATGAAACGTAATTATGCAAATTATTTCGTAGATACGCATATATTTAAGTGTTGTATTATTTTTTTATTTCTTAAATAAAAAAAAACTTGAACATTTCGCAAACATTTTTAATTATATTGAACCTAACAGTATATATCGGCGGCAACCCTTTGAGCCAAAAGTTAAACAATTTACATAATGTTACAGTTTTTAAATGTTAAGTGCCACAAAAAATTTTCTTTTCGATATTATTATTTAGTTATATATATATATATATATTTGATTTTCGATTTAAAATAAACGATGTTAAACATGAAATAACATAGTTATTCGCATAAAAGCATAGAAATATTTGAAACACAAAACGTATTAAAGTATTTCAGTTATATTGCTAAAATAATAAAATAATTAATCCATTTATTATATTACGACTACAGTTATAACCAATATTGGGATATTCGCGAGATAATATTACGACCGCCGATCTTCCATTGCATGATTTTGTCCGCGCATCTTAGGCAACCGTTTACACGGTTCACTCTCGATAATCATTTAGGATGAATCATCCACAGTGAAACAATTAAAATTAAAACAAAATGTTTACATTGTTTACTATATAAATAATCACGAGTTATTATCATTATTCGTTATTGTATTATTCGGGGGTTTTTTTTTTATTTGAGTATTATTACATTATATTATTATAGTTAATTGACGGTATTTATTCAATTAAAATCGAGTCTAACGCAGTTGTAAGTGCAGGAATTGTAATTGTAAGTGATTACCTCGCAAGGGATTTAAATTGCTGAAATAAATAATTAATAATTATAATAATGTATTGGAAATTGTGTGAGAACCGTTTACCGTGATTTTCTTATCGGAGCAAGGTATCAATAATAAAAACGTGTGTTTGAACATTCACTTCATATTGAAGGTTAAAATAGTGTTCACACAAATCATTTTTAATGATTTTGACGTAGGAAATTCTATCAAAAAGCAGAAAAGTTGGACACGGCCCAACTTCGTTCATCGTTTCACGAGGACGATCACTTTTGATGATTAAGAGTTTATATTGTTCAGTATCTATTCACTTTGGATGATTCATCCAAAATGATTATCAAGAGTGAACCGTGTAAACGCGGTTTAATTCGTGTGAAATTCATCTTTTATTTATTTATTTTTTCTCCAAATTACCTGACTGATCTCTCCTGCGTCTCTTACGTATAACACAATTTTTTTTTTGTTTTAAATGAAATTATTAATTTTTGGAGAGCCGCAACTAATTTGCATCGAAAGAGCCGCAAAAACGACACAAATAAAAATCTATTACAAGCACTTACGCACAAATAATAATTTTAATTAGCCCTTTTGGATTAAAAATAATAATTATACGAATTTCGGCTGTTCTATTACAATTTTAATGGTGATTAGTGGCAATGATAATGTCGACTGTTAGTAGTATTCGCATGTTTACTAAATTATATAATAAACAAAATAATTCGCATGTAAAATTCACGAATGCGCAGACTGACCTAAACCCAAATAAAATTACACACGAAACACGCGAGAAAAAAAAACAGCACCTGAATATGAATATTGAACAACTGGGCTATTTGAACTCCGTATGAATAATTTACAAATTTAAAATTCGTATAGGAACAATTTTAATATTTTTCATCTACGCCTTATACTTCCTTAGTTCCTTATATTGGTCAACTACCCTACTGGTACTACACCTCTCTCACTTTTCGTACAATCAAAACGGCTGTCTGCTTATTGACTTCTTTATCGATCTCCGAATCATCTCTCCGCATAACGTGTTTCAAACCATCTCTTCATCAATACTCCCTCGTTTAGTCCACAATCTAGGTGCCATTCCTGTACTTTTTCTCGCGTATTTCATTTTTATTCTTATTTTTTCTGCACTTAATCCACACGTCCGTCTCCGCTACACTCATCCTCTATTCCCTTTATACGTCCGTTGCCCGACATTCCGACCCATACGACCATCACGACGGTCTTATAAAATCTACCTTTTAATTTTATTGTCATCATTATCACTGCATTCACGTTTTATCCTGTTTTTCGTGTCCACCTTGAAAACCGCCGTTCTTTTGCATTATTATACTCGGCCCTACGAATCCAGCTGATAATTGATGACCACCAAAATCACACACAGTTTTCACTGTTTTACTCCTAATGACCTTTTGAGTGCTTTAAATTTTTTCTCGTTTTTTTTTCCTTTGAGGAAACTGTTCAAGTATTTTTTTTCTCCCAAACGGTACGTAGGTTATTTTAAGTGAACGGAACTGCATTTTCCTGCTCGGCAAATGAATACATAATGATTTATATAATGAAATACCTAACAGTATTGGAAGAAGCAAAGAAAAAAAAAATCGTTATTCTCATTGAAATCGGTCTGCGAAGCTTGCGCGTGTAGATATCCCAAGAATTACACGTGGTATTTATTACGTTGTCGTTACTCGGCGTATGAAGAAACGACGTGTTTAAATCTGATCTCGTAGTCCGACTACAAGGCGTATTTCTAACTTGTGCTCACACACCGGCCTTCATCAAAAATTGTATACACTAACGCACACACATATACATTATAATATGTACGCGATTTGGGATTTAATTTAAAAAAAAAAAGAAGGGCACCCCGGCGACCTCCGCGAAATTAAAGTCCCTTTTCCTCGTTTCACTCGTCCGAGCCGTTTGACCTTGGAACCGTCAGTCGGAAAATTAGTCCGTTCGGGATTACACTCCCTTCACCGACCGCCCAAAAATTGCACACGAGAACGATACTTTGCGTGTTAGGAGGTGGTTTTATACGAATTCGCCAATCGATTAAACGGACTGTCTGTGTGTATAGACCATATAATATCGACAAATGCCCAAGATAAACACGCTTTTTTTTCTTTTCTTTTTTTTAGCTCAATTTCACAATACGCGATGTGTTTTATCAGTTTTGTAGAAAACTGTTTAAAATAAAAAAAAAAACCCCCCAAACACGCCATTAATATACGATTTGTGCGATGAAAAAAAGCCCCACGTTTTATTACGTTTTGGGATCTGGATTTTTTTTTTTTTTACTCCGTCACGCGCAAAACTACAGCGATACTTTCCGAATAATTCATCGTTGCCCACTCAAAGACGACCGTCTTGTAATATTAATGCTGTTAAACGTTTGTAAATCCGCCGTACCGACCATGCCACTTCTGCCCGTGATTGTTCGGATGCGTAACGCACTCATGCGAAGAAGATTCAAGGGATTGTGTTACGGAAATGACGGTAGAAGAGTAAAGAGAATACGAAAGTGGTTATATGAAATCGATAGGGCGATATGAAGACATAGCTGGTTTTGAGCGCACAAGAAGTGAAATGTGACGATGCAGCATTCCGAAAGTTGCCGAGGACTGCGGTTGCTGTATATTCGGGAGTGTGATGATGATGACGATAGGATTGTCACCTTGAGTTCAGGGTATTGGGCGTGTTTAACTAGACTAAAATCGATTGTCGCTGAGTACGTTTCCCGGCATCGAGAGCGGCCCAGAAAACGAGGATGTCTGGTCACATTGTGATCCACTCTCTCCGCGTCGTCGACCGAAACGCGTTTTCCACAAGCTGTGCACGCGATATTGTCGTCATTAACTATACACCACACGCACTTATGCGAATACGTAAATATGAACACACAAACACATCTCTAACGAACGCATACATATATATATATATATTGTCGCCGTTTTGCCTCACAAAGCGCGCTAAAACGAGATTAACGAATTTCCACCGCGCACGAAATCTCGCCACCGTTCCGTTTCCAGGACAACCGTCAGCCGTAGGAATATCAACTTGCAGTAGCACCGCGGCTAATAACTTTCCGACCGAATTCGTGGCCCAATCTTGTGTATATTATCATATACCTAGGTACAATATTGTATACATTTTATACAATTTTGTTTATTTTACATTTTCGTCGGAGATACATACGGTGTTTAAGTAATATCGTAGTAACGTTTCCATCGTGTGGGGAGGTTCCCAAAACTTTTTATAGGTGCGATTCGTTTTTCTTTTTTTTTTTTTAAATAATTTATCACGATTATTATTTATTATTGGACTATGCAGAAAGCGTTTTTTTTTTTTTGATTATTTTTGATAATGTTTATATCGATATTGGTTAATATGAAACATACGGTGTTGGACAGTTGAAATTTGTTCCAAAATTTAGTAATTATTGCAACCGCGTGACCGAAAATCGAATTTCAAATCATTGTAAGAATTAAATGTGAAGCGGTTAGTTTTTTATAGTTTTGATAGAAAGTAGTGTCGGTTTGATATTTTGAACAGACATCCAGAACTCGATTAAACATTTACGGTTGACACTCATTTGTAATGAGTCGATAGTTTTTCTTAATCCATCACTAACGTTATTGTGACTAAATTTTTTAGTCACAATTTGGGAACCTCTGTTATAGGATATGCCTCGTGTAGTCTCAAGTAAAAAAATTCTACGACTATTTACAATCTTGTTTTATTTGTGCAAATACAGAATAGAATAATCTAAACGCATAACTCACTTTCGAACTCTGGTACTTACTAATATAAAAATATTGTATGCGATGTTCTATTATGGTCACCTTTATTGAATCGAAGTTTTGTTTTTGAGTCCAATAAAAAGAATTAACGTAAAAACGTAATACGTCTTGAGAGATTGTTACACCGAAGTTGCGGTTCAGAATGGTTTTATCGAATGCAACAACGATATGTTATAATTTCCTTCAACCTTATAGTAATAAAAAAACTCTAAAAATCTTTATCCTAAGTAATTCGCTTAATTCGCGACATTCGCCACAACCTGCGATTTTTTATTTTTCTCTAACATTTCTATTTTTTAGTGATCCTAGTGTGTACGTATGGTCGGATAGCCTCCCACGAGTTAATAGTATAAATAATAATAATAATAAAAAAAAAAAACTGGAGCTCAATCATCCCCTTGACCAAACGTCCTATAAACCCAGACATATTTTCGAATAAGTAAATCGTCGATCTCGTGTTCCACGCGCACATAATAATTATTTTCTTTGGTTACGATATTTATATATTTATTACACACCACATATAATATTATTATGGCCCAAATAGTATTGCTTATGAATAGTATTTTTCGAGTAGGCGAACCGTGTTTTGTCGAATGACCTTACGTCGAAGTGCGTATCGCGTGTTTTTTGCGAGACCCCGCGATGGCACACAATAATTATTATTATTATTATTATTATTATTATACATTTCACCCTCCGTCATCATACCTACTCGTATTTTATATTCGATTTTTTTTCCGAATTTAAGAATCACTTTTAAACACATACCAACACTTGGTTAACATAATTTGCTGAGTTAACCGCCGCAGTCTGGCGCAAACCATCTCGCATACGTATTTTTTTGTTATTAAAAATACCAATTGGATTAAATAATTAAACGTATGAAATAAAACAATTTCCAAACGATAATTTTATAACAAACGTAATTTTTCCGGAATTTACAAACGTAAATATGGTTGGAATAAAACAATTTTATACTGTGACAAAATGATTAGAGATTTTAAAACAAGATGTTATAGAGAACACATCCCTAGAATATAATTGAATAATCACATTATTCATTTTAATATAAATAATGACTTAGAAATTGTGATTAAAGAACAAAATATTTATATGAAATTAGTTTTAGACGAATTACACACACACACACACATACACAAATAAATTAAACGTAATAAATTAGAAAATGTTTTAAACACCTACACAGTTTTAAAAAATTCTTTTTTTAATTTTCTATTAGTGTACGTTTCGTTTTTATTATTTTGCGATATAAACGCTCTTAACAGTCACTATATATATATATATATACTATACTCATGTTAATTGCCAATTATTGCGGAATATACACTTTGGTAATTCAAATGCATGATCATATTTATTATTATGTCCATTATTTAATTAACGTGGATTAATTTTGTGAAATTAAAAATATTAATTAACTACGACTTTAAACATACATGTATGTACGTAAATGCACGTATATAGTATGTACGTTACCAATTTCTAAACGGTAGTCGAATTTCTAATTATTTTAACTATCGCATTACTCGGCTTTGACTTTAGTGTTTGGAAATAAATCCAATTCCAACATTTATGTACACTGCGGGCTAATGGTATAAAAACGTTGTTTAGCCATTAAACGTTACATCATAGCTATTGGTCTCGAGTAAGTAAGAAAGGAATTTCAGATATTGCTGAGGTCCGTATAACGTACGTATGTGTATGTACACGAGTATTATAGTATAGCGTTGCTTGTATGAAAAAAGTTTCTTCGACAAACTCTATATATATATACAATTGTCATACAACAAATAATTAACAACAGTTGTTCTTTGTATTCTAATAATTATTACAATGCACAGTATATACGTACGTACGACCATTGACCCAAACTCAGAATATCTATACGTACTTTTTATTGCCGCATTTGAACAAGATTTTTAAAAAAAAAAAACTAGTAAAGTTAAATAAATAGGTTGATTCTTACAAGTTTCGTATAAGAATAATATATAATATATTACGTTTACAGTGGAACTTCGATAAGTCGAAATCTAAGGAGAATGCAATTTTTTGGACTCATCAGGTTTTTTTTTACTTACTAAGGTTTTCGAGTAAACGAGGATTTAAGAAAAAAATTTCGACCTATCGTGTTTTTAAAATGTATTATTAAAAAAAAAAAATCGTTTTACCATATGTTTAAGGAGAAACACTATATTATAGTTATTTTGATGTTTTTAGAGTTTTAAAATAAAAAAATTATTCGAATACGTTTTAAAATATTCCATTACACATTGTGAATATAAAATAAAAGTGACTATTAAAAACACATATCGCAAATTAAATATTCTAGTCATAATTTACTTCTTTTTTTTTTTTAACCGTATTACAATAATAATAATATTATTATTTTCAAATCGCGTCCGATGGACTTGGCTTGTCAAACCGAAGTAGATGATAATCGTTTCGGAATAAAATATAAACATGAGATTTTTTTTTTCTATCCGAAAACCGCTTGCTCGTATATAACACCTTAATAATCGACCTCGTGTACAAATGATAACGTTATTATAATAATTGTTTAGGGATTATTCGCTGACACGTCGTTCAAAGTTTCAAATCGAATTAACGCTATTCATAAACGCTGCGCGTATAGACAACATTACATCGTGTGTTAGTGTGTGCGAAATTACCGGTTTAATTTTATAAGTCCGCTGTGTAGTAATTTTAATACTATCGACATTGTTGTGTAAATTTGCTTCTCATCGCGGGACCATGTCTTATGTATGTGTGTGTGCGTGTATAACAAATACAGTAATTAATATTTAAACATCTGATTATGCGTCAGAAAACGACCGATCCCGTCGTCAGATATTTAAATCATTCATATTTCCGACGTCGCAAAAGGCAATATAATATTATAATGGAAAGCGTTGTTATTCC
Source organism: Chaetogeoica ovagalla (assembly GCA_032441825.1). NCBI lineage: Eukaryota > Metazoa > Arthropoda > Insecta > Hemiptera > Aphididae > Chaetogeoica > Chaetogeoica ovagalla. The sequence continues at coordinate 3,003,637 of CM063732.1, read as the reverse complement.
TCTAATAATTAAAAATTATATTATGAGTATGTAACAATTGTGTACACACTACTCGGCCATGGGCCGAATCAATGGATTGGATAAAAGAAAAACTTTAAACGTGTATTTTACGAAAATCGTAGAGACAATAATATTATTTGGTTATCAGAAATCGCGGAAACATTTAAAAAAAAATAAAAATATTTGGAATTCAACAATATTTGAATGCCTTTATTTATGTACTTATTGCGAAGTCACATCGACTTATCTTGTTCTCGTCAGAAATGTTTTCATTTCACCATAAATTCTGCGTTATAAATGGTTTTTTTTTTAATTTCGTCTTACCGATCGGTAAATTATTACTATATTACATTTTTCATCGTAATGAACCTATCACGAACAGTTTGACATATTTATAAATAATAACATATTTAAAAAGAAAAAAAAGGCAATTATAGTTGTCGCCGTAAGAAGTGAATTTTCGGAAAAGAATTGATTTTTCGTTTTATACTTTCAAAAAAGCTCGCTCTTTTTTTTTCACATATTATTATAACGAACCGTTAGTTATGTGTGAATTTTAAAAGCCATTACCACTTCAATTCCGAATGGTTAACAACTCGCGAAAATGCAAGTCCAAGTAATTCGAGTGCGTCGCGTTTAATTAAAAAATTCCCGCGTGTGAATACGGTACACTCACTACAAACGCATACACTGTAATTTGTAATATATTATTTCAGTATTCGTTTTAGAAACTGTATGTAAAAATACCGACCATTTGCGCGCAGTTTTAACAATAACGGATCCGAGTAATATTATATAATACACGTTAAGTAAATATAATATACACTATTCCTCTTTCACTGAAACCTAATTGAACCATATTCGAATAATTGATTAATGGATTTTTCCGTTTTGTTGCAATTGATGAACGTCCATTGAAATAAAAATAATCGAATAAATTACAAATATACAAATAATTATTATTGTTTTACATTCCGGACATGATTTTTAACTCGTTTTCCTCTCTAAACGTATATATCTAAAAGATAATTGCACATCATATCCAAAGCGAATCGCGTGAACTGTAAAAAAAAATATATATGTATATATATATATAAATATTCATTTATAAAAATTTTAAATAATACCGGAGCCAGGCGAATATTTACTACGGCACATATTATGCGCAACAATCGTTTGATCAGAATCACATTAACGTAAATTACAAATTTTTTCATTTTAAAATGTTTCTTTATTGCACAAAAATACACGTTGAATGGTCGCGTGATTTTTATACCCCGGACGTATATTTCCTCACGCGTCGGATCACCTATTTACACACAATACATTTAACTTTGGAGTTACGCCAGTACTCGAGAGTTTATTAAATATTTGTTAATATATAAAAAAAAAAAAATCATTCCCTTAAACACAATTAAATACGCGCTTTAAACGCATTGTAATGGTAAACGCGAAAAATAACTTCTACTTTTTCTCGTGATTGATTTTTGATTTTTCACTTAATCGCGTAATTTAAAGAAAACTATACATTATATATTGTATAATTCGGTTAGGTTCGATTACACGTGTTACGACATAATTTTATTTCACCCTGTTCAAGTTTCATCTTTCAAAAATCGTTTTGCACGAACCAAACCTAACCGACATTTATATATAAAAAACAAAACATTTGATGTTTAAAAACTTATAGAATCTCTTGATGACAATTAGATAGGTACGACTTACTATTTAAAAAAAATTATATTCTAATTACAGCAGAGTTTATTTTCTATATTTTTTGATGTGGGATTGTTAGTGTATTTTAGAAAATCAGCTACAAAAGTACACTATAATAATTTTAAAAGTACACGGGAATCTATACTTCGAGGTATTTCAAAACCATTATGAACAGACGGCTGACGTAAAGTTAGTATATGTTTAAAAATGCTCTGCAAATAAATCAAAAATTCACCGATAATATTAATAATTATTGTATATGCGTATTGTGAACAATGCATTTCATACGCGAGTATCGTCATAGCATATTTCACGATTTAAAGGAATAATTATGTCCATAATGATATTGCTGATATATTTGGATTTTTTTTTTACATTGACTACTCTCTTAAAGCTCAACGATGACAATATATAATGAAATCGTCGTATGGCTTCGTAATAAAGTATATAAAAAAATATTATATTAGTTCGAATTTTCCTCGTCAACGGTAGGTTTTGTGATATTTTAGCGCTACGTGATGCATGCGCGTCCATACAGTTGCGAACTGTAAATCAAAAGACGAGAGAATTTCTTTAAAGTAATTTAAAATACATTATGTATTCATCAATTATGACGTAATTGATTTGTTAAACTATAATAATAATAATAATAATAATAATTACTTAAATCGCGTTGTACAATTATTTGTTGACCATTATTTTTGTTTAAACTATAACAAAATATAATTTGAGATAAAATAAATATTTTATTTAAAATATAAACACGCATTGGTTTAATAATAAAATAAGATTTGTCTTAAATTAGAGACGACGGAAAATCTGCTGCATCCCGGTCTTTAATATATTGCAGGTGTCGCTTTATTCTTTCCAGAGAATTTGTTCGAATACTGCTTTATTAAAGACAGAGAGACAAAGTGTTACACAGTAATATAATATAATACTTACTATTGCGTATAATTTAACGTCTAGTCAAACAAAGTCCCGACTAAACTTATTTTCCACGTATATATTTTGTTATAAATTGTTATTCAGACTTTGGATCGATATCGTGAACTGTATAAATTCACACGCGTATTATTTATAATGCGATTCGAGAACGATTATTATTATTATTATTATTTTCGAATCGATATAATAAAAACCATCGGTTGTTTGTTTTCGTTATACATTACAATATATACCCACCTACTTACTAAATTAACGTAATATTATTTTGTCGACTGTTTAGAAACGTTTCAAAGACTACGACGACGTTATAATAATGCGTTTTATTACACGCAATTTCCGATATTTATTGTATATATATTTCAAGTATTCGACAGCTGTCAACATTTTCACTTGTATATATTACAAGTGTTTTTTTTCGATAACGTAAGTATCTTCCAGTAAGTAATTATTAAACAGAAATTGTCTGGCGCGAGAGGGTTTGATCGCCGATGTTTGATGTACGCTCCGCGGACAGGCAATTCCGGGGTACAGCTGTATGCTGTTGGCCCTGCAGTGGCCGACTTGTACAACATCCCGTGGGCATAGCGAATTTAATAAAATCCCTTTACGGATTACCAAAAAAAAAAACAACGAATTTTTTACTGATTTGTAACGTGATTTTCAGTCAATATTATTATTATTTTTTAATTCGGTAGAGAAAGGACCTCGTACACTATACAATGTCACCGTGTTACCTGCAGTTGAACGTTTTTAATTGTTTTAAACCGCAATGTAATTATTATTTCGTTATTATTGTATCTTTCGTTTTCAAATCGTCGACTTCTCCTCTGACACTACCGAAATGCGTGATGATTTAATTGCAAAAGAAAAAAGTATACATATACGATTAATATGTTTTCGAAAGTGCGACTTGATTATACACATCTCGAGAATCGAAAAAAATCATTAAAATTATTTTCTGCAAAATTCTGTTCTCAATCTGCAAGGCGTTTAAATGAAATGAGATTAAAATAAAAATTTGTCTAAAGTCGAATTTCGCGGAGGAAAAAAAATTGTTTTCTAAATGTATCGAACTAGAATTTAATAGGATTTCGTTTCTTTTTCTTCTCCATCGTACATTTACTAGAATATAGTTTTTCACATAAGTCATAATCTGATTCAAACGTTCTGAAATCAATTTTAAATTGTAAAACCTTTTTTTTTCTTTTTTAAACGTTTTAAGAATATCGAGTAATACGATTGTTTTGTTATATTTCTAAAAAACTAAATATGAAATAAATTTTCGATTTAGGTATATATATATATATATATTATTAACATAATTTATATAGTTTATATGTAATGTACGTTTTTTAACTTTTCTAAATAAATTAATAAAATGTAATCACGAACAAATAGAAAAAAAAGGCAAAACCGGGAGAAAAAATACGTTTATATTATACGTTTCTGTAAGACAGTTTTATCGGATTTCGCTTAAATGTATTAAAAAAAAAATGGTAGTTATTATATAATAATAATAATAATAATAATAATAATAATAATAATAATAATAATAATAATAATAATAATAATAATAATAACGACGACGGGTTGTTATAATACAATCGCAAATGATTATTTCGGCGACAAAATGTATCCATTTATACTCGTGTCTGTTACGGGTTCTCAGATACTTTGGGACACTCCGTGTCAAAATAATAACACGGCTATGGCTATTACTGAAATTGTATTTTATACTTAGTCTACAAATATTAATAATACGCGTTTCATTCTCGGTTCCGGGCTCATTTCAATATTGTAATTATATATATATATATATATATATATATATAAAGTACGTACCGTGGTCATTTCACATAGTTTTTCTTTTTCTTTTTTCTTTTTTTTTTTGTAACTTTTGTACTTCTCCGAAGTACTCGGAAGGCGAACACAAGAGCGATCGAGAATAAGGAAGTAAAAGAGGTAAAGAAATAAAAATAAAAAACAATATTCTACGCGCATACTCCTCTATTGTACTTGTATACATAAAGCGCGCACACGTGGCTGACACTTAATTTTAAATCCCACTCGTATATACGAAGTTCGTGTTTTTCGTGTCACCATACTCGTGTGTGTGTGTGTGTGTACGAGTACACTTCAAATTGTCGGGAAATGTCAAACGCTTTTAACATGGCCGATACACGAGAACACTGTATATCAACGCCCGTCTAGTCGCATTTTATTTTCTCTCGAGTGAACGCGCACGCACACTGCGCGTATTATACTAATATATGCTATTGTAAACGATAAATACTTACGCAAATCCCTTTTTTTACTTCTTAACACTCTAACGTAAGTTCTTATATGCAGAGGCGAAATTTCGACTTTTGACTTAAGAGCGCTAAATGACTTTGAGACAAAAAGAAAAACCCACGCGTCAACAATTTGGAAAGAGTTTTTTTCAAACAAAAAAAAAAAATCGACCAGTACATTATAACACATACGCGTCTATATGTTATACGGTGTACAGGCCACTGCTTAGTACTCTTACTCTGAGCACATAACAGCAATGAGCTTTTGAAAAGGTCTCGGTAAAATATAATATGTACTTTGATAATTTAGCTTTTATAGAATATTTTAGTCTATGTACTCAACAATGTTGCTTTCCACTTACGAAAACTGCTTAAAATATTAACGAGTTTAAAAATGCACATTTCAAATTGCTTTTTAAACTTTTCTCTTTTTTTTTTTTTATATTTGAAGTGCATTTTTTAATCTATTTTTAAGTTTCCAAGAATTTTAAGTAATTTCTTGTCATTAATTATTACAAAATAGATTTTTAATGAACAATTTTAACAAATTAAATTATACGAATACATAAAAAAAAGTGTTGTTTTCGAAGACATATAGCATAGGACTCCTGATCGTCAGGGTGGTAATCATGGAAGGAAGGACTTGGGCGTCGAATCCCTGTTCTCTTGGCCATTTTTTTTTTTTTTTTATTTGTAGGATGGAATTTCGAAACGGAATATAAGTGTTTCTGAATATGTAAAATCGCAGATGATCAAAATAATACAACACTGTAAAGAAATCCGGTCAAAGAAACGGACCGCGTTTGTATGTCAACACGTGGCGAGCCTTAATATTATGTTCACATGTTTAAAGTACGTTCGAGGAAGTACTTAACGAAATGGTTCTGGAGCCAAAAATAATAAATCCGAAATATTATGGAATATACGCTTTTTCCTATCTATCAATTGGTTTTATTTATTTGAACACAAATTTATTTTCGATAAAAAAAATTTTATATTTATTCTCGTGAAAACATATTGATTTTCACATCCAATTATAATATGTGTATAATACAAAATCATATTTATGTACTGCTGGGAAATAGGATATGAAAATGTAAAAAAAAAAAAAAAATCATTCGACCTTTTCATCGGGTTTGGAGAAGGTGCAAAGGTATGGGATTTGGCAAATGACCATCGTGACCTTTGTGCAAAGCCAATGCTTTATTATTCCGTCACGCGCGATGTCTGTGTGTACACCTACGGTTCGCGTGTTTCCATTATTATTTTATACAGAGCGATTATTTTGATAATTGTCAAAAACAAATATATATTTCTAATATTTTAGCAAATATGTTCCTATTGGAGAATTTTCTATTATTCTTTTTATATGAAAACGCTGTAATTTGTAACGATTATAACTGTATTATTATCTTGCTTTTTTTTTTATTTATACCAATACATATACTATGTATGAAAATCATATAAACGTAATCAAATCCGAATCTCTATTCTACAGGGCCCTGAACTTGGATTGTTTCAAATATAACAAAATTGACTAATCATCATCATCATCAATTAATAGTTGGAACGTTTTCCACATTTATTCACTTAATAATAAACATAGATTTTCACACGCGATATACATATATAAATAATAGTTGGATTTTTATGAAATATTCGTGTAAAAAAAAAAGCACAGGAACAACAATTATTGACAAAAAGTTAAATAATTTCTTTCTGGATTTGACGTGAACAAATTGGCTCGACGATATCATTCGACGAAAAGTTTATCCACGACTCGATACACAATATTGTCGAATCTACGAGTCATTCTTGGGACATTGTCGTTCGCAAATAGTTATTTATTCTCTTCAATTTCAAAAATGATCATTGACCCGAACGATTCGTTACACCATTAGAGAAAACGATACGGCACAAAATGGCTTCCACGTTCAGAAAAGTAGGTATCTTCGATTATGTGAACAATTGTCTAATATGATTCCTCAAACGTAACTTCTTCCAGCTCCGAAGCAGATTAAAATACAGATACAGAAAGGAGGTCGATAACACGAAAAGCATAACATTTCGTAAATTTTTTTGAAAACAAATGTTCCAATATTGCGAAACAAAAGTGTATAATAATAGCATTAAAATTTTCGCTGTTATTTATTATTTAACACTAATTCAATAATGATTTTGCTTAAATGTATATCCATTTCATGGACGTCATACGTTTACAAACGATATATATTATATACGAAAAATAAAATACAATATTCGTTTATTTTTACACCGTTAAATTTTTAATTTTTCAAATGATGCGAGTTGCTAATATTTAAGCGTTCGATACGAAACAATGACATGGTCATGTGAACGCCTCTTGGGACGTTATAATTGTAATAGGTACGAATCCGTTGGTTTTTTTTAATTATTCCATCGGAATTAAAACAATCGAATAGACTGAATTATTTCAAAACCATACGCAACGTCAGAAGGAATATTACTGCGAATACGGTCACAGTATGAAAAGAAATGAGAACGCGATGGTTAAAGAAAACGTATCGATTTTTAACGAGAAATCATTAAAAGAAATTAGATTTTTTCAAAATAAGAATAATTCTAAAATTACGCACCATTAACACAATTTTTGTAAAATATACTGTTTGGCCTAACGATAACCGCATGCACGAGTGTAGATAAACAAAACACTCGTTTATTTATACGTACCTATATAATTTATTTTGTATGCTCACGCCGAAATCCATTACCTAAATTGCACCATTGTCGGCGACGGACATGGGCTATATATAATATATATATATATATAATATTATATTCTCAATTCGCTTCTATCCAAGATAGCATGTGCATATTAATATATTATTATAATAAACGGTACGATATTTTTTTATAAGAACAAATACAAAAACATTTTCTTTTCAGTAAATTTGTAATGAATACAAAGTAAATTTGTGTTCATTTATACGATAGACAGATACGAAAAAATAACATTTCATAATATTAATTCACATCAATTATTATTTTTGGCTTCAGAACCACTTCTTTGAGTACTTTTTCGAAATGTATCGGCTGCAAGTTTTTAAGAACTGCCAGCACAGGCTTAATAGATTTTAATTTAAACGTAATATTTACAGTTTAATACTAATATTCACCATCTGTTGACTCACATTTGCTCGCGTCTTTTCCGCAGTTTGTTTTTTGACCAAATTGTTTACAGTGCTAAATGATTTTGATCATCTGTGATTGTACAATTATGATCAGAAACATTTATATTTTGTTTCACAATTTCATCCCACTAAAAATAAAAATCCAAGAGAAGATTCGTCACCCATATCTCGCCATGATTACACCAATATATATATATATATGTGTGTGTTGCCAGAAAAATGTTTAATATATAGGTATGCTATAGAAATCCGGGCATTCTATACAATCCTTTGTCCTATTTAACAATGTAATAAATATTAATGTTACTTTGAATTTTGCCTAAGCAATTTATACGATTCTTAGTGTTTCTATAGAATGTCAATGTAAAGTAAAGCATAAGAGTTTTAAACAGTGTTTAATCAAAACACATTTATTATTTTAATTTATTTTTAAATTTATATAATAGATATTACTCATTGTGGCATACAGTTGATGGCTGACATTTTGAATTGAACAAAATATTATTCGTTATATACAAACATTTGTTCTTTTTTTTTTATTTGGCTCGATGCTTTAACGACTTGCATATGCATTGAATAAAATGTCGTCCGGTTTCCGTTGGGTTGCTATTGTCCTTAAAGCAAATATAATTTTCATCGGAACTTCGTCATTCGTCATTCAAAATCGTTTGGCACATTGTGAATCGAGACTTTCGAGTATAATTTATTTTAAATACCTTTTTTACCTCCTTAATCGATAATACTCATTAACGTTTATCTGAAATATTAATATGATCATAAATAACAAAATACAAATGATTTATTTCACGTTTACAACTATAATGTCAGCTAAAATATTCCGAACATAATCAAGCTATATATTGATTACGACTAATATATTTAGTAAATGTACTTTTCAGTTTCCACTAGAGCACATTATTAAATAATAATATAACAATGTAGATTTTTATATTAGTTTTATACACTTATTACTTGAAGTTCTATAGAATACCTGGAGGTATTAAACAAATTAAATAGTTCTCTGCTTTATTTTGACATTGTACAAAAGGCCTAAGTATTTTATAGAAATACCGTATTCAATACTTTTCCAGTAATATATAATATTTTAACCCCATGAGTTATATCGCATTGATGCAGACTTGCGTTTGATAAACAATTCATAAACGATCAATTTGATCATACAAATCTTTCGGTTGTTCAAAATATCAGTATATATCACAACCAATTAAAACACCAAACACTCTACAGGTAAATGCCAAATACGAGTATATATATATAATAAATAACTTTCTTCTAATATAGTGTATAAGAAATTTCGAGTTTTGATGAGCACGAAATCTATCCGTCTGTTAATAATATGTTTACGAATTTGAATTTAAAAAAAAGTCCTATACAGTTTACTTGTTGAGCGTCAAGTAAATATCATGATATACGATATAGACTATATTAAAAAAAAACTGATTTAAAAAAATATTCTCGTTAGATAAATAATCGGGGAGAATCACGTACGATATACAAGCAATTCTGGTCGTTTTTATAACACGAATCCATGATAACGAGCTTATCATCTACTACACACAGTGTATTGAACGAGATACTGACAAGTCGGGTTGAGTTAATCCATCAGAACAATTCTCGACGGTCATATAACGATAATGGAAAGGAAGTGAAAAGAGAGAAAAAAAAATGATATAATAAGCCGCTTAAGTAAAATAGCGAGAAGATAAAAGGGGAGAATTCGTCATTGTAATGACCATCAGCTTTAGCCTGAGAAGAAAAAAATAAGACAAATGCTGATAGTATATTAAATATCCTAACCTAATCTAAATCGGATGTGTGAAAAACCGATTGATCAATATTTTGGCATATTTTAAAACAAACTCATAGCTAGTATAGTCACAGTCTACGAATATGTAAAACTAAAACTCTACTCTAACTTTACTAAATGTATTATAAACCTCAAATAAAACACGTAATATTATATTTTCTACATATTCATATTAGGGATATATTACTAATATATAGTCCTGCGGGATCTTTACATTACTCACAGAAAAATGTTTAACATATAGTCCAGTGGTTATAGTCTAAGTCCTTTAAGATTTATGAGTCTTATTTATCGTTATTAAAAAATATACTATTATAAACCATTCATTATATCCACAAAAACCCGTCGTCATGTGTAATTTATCTAAAATTGATTTTTTTTTTTATATATATATCTATTATGGCTAAAAAATAATTATTTTTCTTTTCTCTTTAAAAATTAATACGTGTTGTTTTATAGGGGTTTTCGTGAAAACTTTTTGAGTTACTTTTTTGAGTACGTCACGATCAAGCCTCTGTTTTCCGTAAAACTTTTATACTATTCTATAATGTGATTTACCATTGTGGATCGCGAAATTTTTTTGAAAAATATCGATTTTAGACGACAATATCGTTTTGGTCTAAAAATTAGGAAAGTTTTTTTAATTCAGTATACTAAATAATAGACGTTTCCAGAGTCGACTACCATATAATCTATTTCTGTATATTACATTGTTCGTGAACTTTGAAAACGTTTCGTTTCGTGACTCGAGACCTATTGCGGTATAGGATATATGTATATATATATATATATTCGGTTCACGTTATGAACCAATTGTATAATATGTCGAAAATAGTCCAAAAAATACGTATATTAAAATACTTCGGAAATAGTTTGCTAGTGGTTACTTACCTAGTCAATAACTCAATTTTCCATTCGTACTATTTCAATTTTCCATTGTCCTAAATATATAAAAATGAATTTCCGAGTGAAAAACTTTTCAAAGAAGTGCTATAACCGTACAAATATATATATATATATATATAATATTACAAACATGTACACGGAGCATCGCGTATTGTCTCTGAATGTCTTATTTTTTTTTTATTAGATAATGCTAATAATAATAATAATTGTCGACTTCGCAGTTTAAGTTCGTTCAAATGTTGTAAACACAGATTAGTTGAGAAAACGTTTAAGTGGATTAGTACAAATTTATTCGCGTATACTTTATGGAATTACGCGTTAGAGCCGTTTATTCGGAATAAATAAAGATACGTTATGTTTTATATAATATTCGTAATCGATCGATTCCAAACGGACGGACGGCGCGAGAGAAAGAGAACTGAGTTATTGATTTTTATTTTTTTTTTTTTTTTACTTTTCTACAGAACGTCTGTTGTCCGACATTCAATATTAATTTACATAATTTAAACCGCGCGACATAACAGACGACGTAGAATCGTTTTTTTTTTTTTATTCTTTTTAAACTCAGTCGGAAATGGACATCGACGACGTGACATACAAAATTGAAAATAATCACGTTTACACCCGATCGATCGGGTATGTCACCCTTATGTTTTCAGTTTCGCGTAACACGCATTTAAAAAAAAAAAACAAGAAAAGAAAAACTCTTAAATAGTCGAGATTGAAATAATAATATTCAGAATTTAATCTGTACATGTACACTTACATGTATAGTGAGTAATCGTTGAATATTTTGAAAACCGCGCATATTTTAAAACAATTGATTAAATGTAAATTAAATTAGATTGTCTCATGTATGCATCCTGCAATCTTAACTAGTTCAAAGACTAAAAAGTTAAATGGTGTAATTTTTTTTTTTTAATACACTGTACTCGCTATATAGATGAATATATACGTACACTTATTTGGAAAAGTCAAATACTATAAAAAATATATTTTGTCAAAAATCAAATTGATTTTTATCGTTATTATTGTAGTAATAATAATTGTATTTAAACTCTATATATTAACTTGATTAACGATAAATGTCATTTAATATGACATAAAAAAGTCTGCTGCCTATTTCCTGCTACACACACACTAAGCGGTCTGTAAGACAGATTCGTATTTATATAATTATCCAACTGCCTTATTTATATAGAATAAGTGCTGAAAATCCCGTACGAATTTTAACCCCAAATACGGTAGAAACACAATAATCGTAACAATTAAAGATTATTCGCAGATTATCGAATATAAAGATTGTCGTATAACGTACAATAATAATAATAATCCATAACATGTATTAGTAGTATACAAAATAGTATTAAAAACGATAACGTAAAGTACAGTTATTTGAAATCCACAAGTGAAGCCAAATGTATACGAGTTTAGGCGGCTAGAACGAACTATTTATAATTCAAGGTAATTCTCGAACATTAATAATAATAATTAATACACGGACGGTACAATAGAGTGGATTATTTTATCTCTTATACAACTCGTGCAGAATGATTATTATGAAACAGATACAGATAGTCTAAATCCGCGAATTAATTATTTAAATACACATTTGAAAATTTATTTTGATGCTTGACGAATAAAAAAGTAAAACATTTTTTTTTCAGCAATAAATATTGTTAAAAATTAATCCTATTGAAATCATATGCATTCATATATTTAAATCTTTTTCATTTTGGGCGTTTAATATTCCTGAAAATACAAACCGTTATAGAACAACAGCCGGTGTATTTGAAATAATGTTATACGATTAAAGAGGTCCCCGCAACGCATGGCTGTACTAGTATTAGGCTATATGGAGCGCCGCGTCGTGCGCCGAGTAATAATCGTAGGCCAATCATGATTTCCCATTCGTTTTTCGAGAGAGAAAAAAAAACGGCCATTATTGAAAAACCGTATAATAACGGAGAAAGTGTTCAGACAGGAAAAAAATATATAATTCTTTTTCTCGACTGTTACAGTTTGAATGACCTCTGCGACCTACAATTACTGATTAAATTACGAATGTATTAATGAAAGATTAAAACCCCACCCCCATGTTGTATGAAAGAAATTTCATATTTATTTTATAAAAGACCGTATTAGTGGTGGAGGTGTTCATAGAAATTCAAAAACAAAAAAAAATTACGCGCTGCAATGAAATCCAAACGACTGGGGAGCACGCGAATATTATAATAATCGGTTCGGGAGAAATAAGAATTACCGCAATATTGTCGATATCCATTTCGGGTGGCTACGATATGGACACTTGTGACAAGCCGTTTTTAAAATATAAATCGAAATCGGACGAGAATAACAAATGCCGACGACACTCAAAATATCGACAAATACGAAATATCCGTGTACACAGCATCGATGGTTGAAAATAATATAAAACTAGAATTGATTACAAGTAAAAAAGGTAAAAAATTCCATCGTTTTTTCTTTTCTGTATTAAAAGGAACTAATCATTATTTATTATTATTTTTTTTTTTTTGTTAGATGCCATACACGTAATTCCATTTGAACGAAACTCGACTATTATTATTATTGATAAGTTTTCGTAGCGCATTTTGGATTCGGTCCTCTGGTCGTTCATTTTTATTTTCCGTGCCCTAAACCTCGTAATCTACACGGATTATTGATTCGAACATTACTACTGCATTCTTTTATTCGGTGTACGTGCGATTCGTCGAAGATTCAACATTTATATTTTGCTCTCAGATAATCCCGATCGAAAATCGTTCACAATTCTGAATTAAGAAATTTCGCCGTTTCGTATAGTGTTTTCAAACTCGACCTGCAACAACGCGTTGATAATGAATATCGCCATATTATTTCGAAATTATACTAACGATAACAGTAATTTACATATTTATCGACTAAATGCTTAATTTGTCAACGTTTCGTATCAAAATTCGAATAAAACTCGTGGAATTATCACCCCGTTAATTATATATAAATATAGACGCGTATTATTATAATAACGTATAATATTATGTTATATCCCGCACCGACCGGTCTCGTGTTTCATTTAATTAACGATCAAAACGCCTATAAACCCAATACGATATATTATAATAATATTATTATCGAATGGTTTTACGGTCAGGGCGAGACTTTACGTGTGTTGCCCTGCGATATCGATCGAATTATTGCACAGTGGCCGTGCTAATCCGCCCGCGTAATTATTAATACGCTCTCTAACGCGTACAATATATTATATTCTATTAAATTGTGTACGACCAATGACGTATTTAGGACTTCTTTGATGGTAGAGATGACCAAACAAATCTCCCTCCCTCCACTCGAAATGCACATTTTATATTATATTATGTTTAAAATTTAATAAAGAATTTTTTTTTTAATTTAAGTCAATTTAAATGAGCAGTCGTAGGACAATGGATGAATCAGCCATAAGATGAATTTATAGAGTTCGATATTAAATAAAAAGTATAATGTAATACATAGGTAGTTAAATGGGTACTTATTATTCCTTATTTCTATGACTTGTTATGTGTTGAAGTAACTACGTTTCTTATGTTATGATACATTGTCACTGAAGGAAAATTCGTAAATACGCCTCAGATAAATTATAATAAGTACATTCTCTATAATAAAAGACAATGGGGGGGATTTACTTAGTAGTTAAAAAATAAAACTTTTCAAATATAAATCCATTTCGAAATGTATCCGGCTCTACAAAGGCGGCTTAATTGTGTGTGTGTACATATTTATTTACTGAGAGAAAACGTGAAACGTTCCAGAACGTTGCACTCAGAAAAATTACTAACGCGTACTCCACACCAAATATTTCAAACGGTATATACCACGTCTTATATCTGCATCGGTGTACGTATCCGCAAGCGTGCTTAATCAAAATAAAAGCAAAACGCCTTTCTTAAAACGGTATGACAATTTCAACAAATGTTCTGCAGGACACTACAAAATCGACGAAACAAAATAATTAATAAAATCGAATAATAATACGTAATCGATAAATCGAATACACGTATCTATTAAACGAATGGCAGACCCAACACTTGATATTCGGTTCATTATAACATTGAATTCGAGGAGGCGGAGAATTAAACGATTAAACGTCAAAAAAAAAAAAAATTAATAATAGATAGTTAATTAAAAGTTGAAATGCTAAGATATTAGACGATATTTTAAGTGAAATATTTCTTCTCCCCGCCCATTAAACTACAAACAAACTCGTGAACATATTAAAACGGCGTACGCGTGGTCGTTATAATTTAACGTCGAAAAAAAAGTTTTTTTTCAGGGAGGGGGGCAAAATAATAAAACTTTTGAAGAAAAGCAGAACTAGACCTTCCCCGGCGATTACTACCGCGGTTATGACACAAATGCACGAAAAGAAAAAATTTAAATCCAACGATAAACATTACACGCAGATGCATAAAACGATTTACTTCGTTGTACGAGTAAGGTGTAGTGAATTTTCAAGGGACATTGAACGATTTTTGAGAAAATGGTTTTCGTTTTATATATTTTTACATATAGATATTGATTTCTATTTATTGTTACAGGCGTTTACTTAGTTTGAAAAAATACTGTATATATATATAATAATATTCTTTAGTCACCAATATTTTATTACATCAACAACATTATAGTCGAAAACAATTTACCGGTTTAAAAATATATATATATATTGTTGTTATTTTCGTGAAATCGACACCTACGCCACAATAATTATATGAAAATAAAATCCCGAAATAGCGCCGCGGAATAACGTGAACGAAAACTTATTTATACAAAACGCGTTTTTAATGAGATCATGCAATAAGCGAATAATTTAATGTTTTTTTTTTTTTTTTTTAATTATAAAAATATTCATAGGTATTATTATGCAGGGATATAATAACATCGTATACGAAATGTTTAAGTGTGTGGAAAACTATAGTTAACAACGACGATAGGTGAAAACACCTCATTATATTAAATAAGTATTATAAAGCTTTTGTTACGAACACAGTCGTTAAAATTTGTCGCGGAAATAGCTGTTTTAGTTCTCGTTTTAGAAAAAAGTTCAAAAAAAAAATAGTTATTCCGCTTATTATAAACGATAAATATTGCAAATGCGCAATATATCTATTATCTCAAAACAGTGGTAGGTGTACTATAATTTCGAAACGTATCGAAAACGTCAAAATCCGATTTTATTCCGTTTTAACATAGCACGCCCCATATCGAAATAATTTACAATAATAATAATAATAATAATAATAATTGGTCGCGTCCATTGCGAGGTTATTAACGATTTCTAGTGAAATTTTTTCATCGCAGCCATCAAATTTCATACCAATAACGATTTTGCGGTCATTATAAAAAAAAAACCCTTTCCCCTCAAAAAAAAAAAAAATAATAATAATAATACCGTTCGTGAACACCAGGGACTTTTCGCGATTACACACACACACACGATAATCTATAAATTATACATTTATTATTTATATCGCGTAACGTACATGATAATAATTCGGTTTCGGCCCGTCAATTGTATTACACTCCAAAGTTCAAAATGGCCCGAGTTGGAAAAAATAAATAAAAGTATACGCATATAATATAATACTACTCGTAATACCGCCAAGTACAGTGAACGTGCAGCCGTCATTAATTTTTCATCGAGACACGTACGAAATCGTACGGAGGGGAAAAAAGAAAATATACACGCGTCGTTATCGAGGTTAAAACGATATGGAAGCAATCGAAAATTACAAATCGTTCACATATTATTGTGTAAGTCAGTGCATTTTTTTTTTTTTTTCTAAATCCGGACCATCCACATACGAGTACATCCAGTCCTATTGTAGACGGTTTTTTTTTTTTTTAAGGAAAATATTTATACGATACTGACGTGTACTCTCTAATATTCGCTAACGAAAACATGTAGTCGCGTTCAGACGTTTTATTCGCGTCTTATATCGTGTACGGAACAAAGTCGATGAAAGTGTGACGTTTGAATTAAAATGCACAGAATAGTAATACATAATACGCTCATAAAATATGAATTTCTCTTTTAGATCGGAATAAGTTAATCAGATTAATTTTTTCAGTCGTTTCTCAACGATATTACGTATATCCAAGTGGGGGGTTTTTTTTATACACGAAGAATAACGTCATTTTCTCGTATTACACGTTTTACCCAGATGAAGACCTCCCGGAAATCCATGGCTACTAAAAGAAATAGGTGAATTTCTTTTGGTGTGCTATAAAATACAAAAAGTAAAAATCTCATAATTACGAAACATAATAAGAAAACGTCCTTGAAATTTTTGCATAATATTTGAAATGTCTTTTCAAACAAACGTTTAAAGCACCGAAATACCCGAATATCGAATTATCATAACTTGAAAATTGAAGTACCGTTTTGAGAATAATGTTCTCATTTCAATTCTAAACACTAATCTTTCTTATAATAACGAATAAGAATAAGTTTCATTGACAGAAAACTACGTAAACGATTTAATAACTGTTTTCGACAGACAGTTTGTATTAAAAAATAATGTAATTATGAAATTCGTTTAAAATGTCGTTGATTAGCATTTTTATTATTCTACTACTTTTACGTGTTTTGCGTCTTAAAAGTTTTGGATTTTAAAACGGCTTTTCGCATTTACGGAATAAAATAGTATCAAATTGTTAATAGATTTTAAGAACTTTTTTTAAGGCATTTCAAGTATTCTAAAATGTCTTTCTTTAATTATCTTCAGAAATATGGGATTATATAAATCATTAAAGGTATTCGTATTATTCTTAGGCTAAACATTTATTGACACATTTACGTTTTGCAATTGACAAAAAACTTACAGAAAGTTAAATTTTTTGAGTTGCGAAAGGGATATCAAAACTGTTATCGAAGAAAAAACGATATAACCTATCTTGGAAAGTTTTATGATGTGCTACAAAAATGAGCCATGTCATTTAAATACATACAAAAGAAAAACATTTTAAATTACAATTTATTTATTTCGAATAACAAATTTTTGTTTTGAAGAATGCATGATAATAAAAAAAATACTCGCACTCCAATATTTTCTTTTTAGATTCACCACGCTACTAGCTCCTATCAGAGATTTTTGAATGCCCCAATTTGATATATCGATCGTCATCAATAGCGAGGTGCCCATAACATTAAAGAAAAAAATAATAATACCAATAGGTAGTAATCATGAAATTATGACGTGTTCAACGCATATTTCGAAAACCAAAGGATTTTCTTTTATACATAAAAGACAAATAATAATTATAATTATTAATTATTATTATCGTTTCATTAACCTATATATAGATCAATATTGCTTGACGCGGAGATGCAAAGATATAATAAGCCGCGAACAATATCATTTTTCAAAAAATATTGCCACATAGGGTGTCGCCATTTCAACGTTATAATTTTGTTTTACTTTCAAACAATACAAACCGACACAATGAGTTTTAGAAACTCGATGCATTACAAATACATGTAAAGTACACGTACAATCACCAAAATTTCAATAAATACGAATTTATATATTAAAAAAAAAAAAAGGGAAATTAAAGAAATATATAAATTCGTACTTTTCACCGAACTCCGACTTGAAAAGTTATAGCTAATGATAGTGTCCTTTAATTTGTTTATAATTCATGTGGATGATAACTTTTCAGCATTTATTTGACATACCCACGCAGCGGTGTTGTCCGCTTTTTAACCATTTTTCACAAATGGGCTATAGAAACTTTTCTCCAGCCAGTCCGACGGAACTCAAATAGATTAATTTAAGAATTTTTTTTTTTATTTTGTCTGCCAATAATACACATTTTATATAAGTGATATATGAGTGAAAATTCAAAACCACGCTAAAATCTATTTTTTGTAAACACGTCCTCGAAAACTGACATTACCATCATTTAATAATAAAATTATTATTATATATGCTAATATTAATAACATAATTTTTTTTTCTTTTTTCGACGTAATGACTTTTCGGAATGCTATTTGCAGATCAGTGCGTTATATCGTATTCGATATGTAATAATATGCCATGAATCATGATGAATATCATAAAATACGAAAATGAAAAGGTACAATCGAATTTCCAAACATTTTCGATTAATATTATTTCGCTATTAACCGTAACATTAGTTATAATACATGTTTTACTTGAGTATTACGAAGTTTTAGGTTTATCTTACCTAATACAATATATATATATAGCACATGAAACATATATTATAAAGTGTTCTTAAGCCGTTTTGTGTGTATAATTTACTTTGACTATATAAAATAGACACTATCTACGATATCCATTAGGGCATACATAAAGCTTAAGGGTGTTGAGATAAAATGGAACTGTGCCAGACCATCTCGAATTAGAACAATATTCCGGCTTTTCGGTCAATTTCCTTCCGCCATAAATATCGTTCGCGCTTTGGTATGCCAATACAATATACTCGTTCGTTTCATAATTTCATGAAGATCTAAACGCATTGCAAGAGTGTAATACTTAATGATGATAATGACAAAATATCTAATAAATTTAATAGCTGGAATTTTTTTGTTTTTATTGGATGAAAACGCTTTTGTACTTTACAAATAACTCTTTTTGTCAAAGGCAAGAGCGCGTAGTATTATAATATATAAATAAAAAAAATCATTTTATCGTTTAATTGACGTAGCTGCGAGTGTGTTATATTTTGTTTTCGCAAAAAAAAATTGTTTTGTCTTAAATGTTTCGTAATTTTAATAATAAACATATTTGTGGATTTAACTTAAAATTACCGCGACACTATATAATAATAATAATAATAATAATAATATGAATAATTAATTAAACCCGCAGTTAATTTTAAACCAAATTATTAATTTCCAAACAACTGCGTATTTATAAAACAATATTATTCAGTTTGTATTAATTATGTATTTTTATTTTAAATTATATATTCTCTTTTTCCGGACTCGTATACTGCAGTGAAATAATAACGCGTAATTTAATTCTTGTTCGTTATTCTTTGGAAACACAGTATATTTTAAAACATTTTTTCTTTATTGCGTACAAAAAGAAGAAGACAAGAACCCCGCTGCATCGTAATTAAAAATTTTGGGATGAAATTTCCATGCGGAAACTATAATAATTAAAGATACATTTCTATATTCCGCTCACGTTATCGCCCTGAATATTTAAAATATTACAAATTGTATTCGAAACAGTACTACATCTATCCGGTCTTGATGGAAATGATGTGCACGCGTATATACCACAATACATAGAAGATAATTGATCGCGGAATCATTTTCTGTTTGCGAAAATTGGTCAAAAAAAAAAAAGATATAAAAATATCGAAAAAACTAATTTTCTGTTGTAATTTTTAATATTAACTATATATAGAACGTAAAAAATAATCAATCGAATTAAAACAGTTAAGACGTATAAGAAGAATTTAAAAAAATAAATATTAAACTTTTAATTGAAAATTATGTGCAGTTCCGCGGAAATAGTCTTCAATTAGCCTATTTTCATAATCTAAACATACTTTTATTATCAATTATTCCGCTGTATATGTTCATATATGTATATTCTACAATCACGAGAAAATATTTGTTTTATTAGTTTGAATAAGTATTGAAAATAAAAACTTATTTAAAAAATATAATACGCTGATATATATATATAAAGAGAAAGAAAAATAGCTGTTACCACTACGCGAAAAGGGGTCAAGTCTGAAAGCTCGAGTAAATGAACTCGGAGAGTTAGAATTCTTGAATATTTTCGCGTGCGTTTTACATTATAATAATATAACCCGAATATAGGTACGTACGGAAATAATGAGTTTCAGCCGTACCTATATTTATGTTTATAAAATTACAAATCGATAGCAGTAGCAGTAGTACATGAATATAGACTACGACGACGAACGTCGCGAACTTGCGTGTAAATTTATGAATATAATATTGTTTTGTAAGAACCTATTATAATAATTTGTGTGGAAAAATTGAAAGAAAAAGTAATAAATGTAATATTATTAACAAGCGTTTAATTCCATTTACGTTTTCTTATAATTACTTACAATGTACGTGTATATGACCAAACATTTTTTTTTTTTTGTAATATTTCTATTTTTTTTTTTTTTTCAATAAATTCTATCTAAAATATCATTAAAACCAGTGAACGATAGTACACGATTATTTGTTATATTATATGGATGTATGGACGATAAAAAAACAATTAATTCGCCTGTATTTTTCCACGTATATGTTACGCTATGATGATACATTACGCGCGATTTATCAATCAACGCGATAAAATCGTACGCGAGTACGAAACCGTTGACGTTAAAAGGTTTATGACAGACACGACAGGACTACATTGCAAAACGCATTTAATCCTGTTTAATATTTAAAACAAAAAGGAAACCGATTACGATATATAAATGTATACTTACACATCACGGTTGTCTACTATAAGGCTACATTGGTACGTTTCCAAAGGGCAATCCTTGTAGGGGATACTTTTATATTGTATTCAAAATTGATATTCGAATACTTAAGAACAAATACGTTCAGAATATATTTATTTGAATTCTTTACAAAGTATTCCAATCGTTTTTACTTTATTGACAACTCTACGAGTTTATTCGTTTCACAAATACTCTCTCTATATGAATAGTTTGCATTGTTTAAACCATTGAAATATATCAGAGTTCAAGTCGATACGATTGTAACTACGATTATAATTATGCAAGTGTATCGACAAAATATATAAATTGCCACGCCTGCGAACTTTCGTTTATTGTCATTAATCGTGTACATCTATCAATATTATTTAATATACTCTGTGACGTAGTATTCTGTGACTATAATTACATTCGGTGGCGGTTAAAAGGGGGAAGGCGATAAGTGGATCGCCCCCCTTGGGATTTGATATTTTTAAATTTAGTATATCTATTATCCAACAGCACCGACTTGTAAGTTGGTCAAGTTATGCTCCATTTTCACACCCCCCCCCCCAATATTAACATCGTGTATAAAACTGGAATTAGTTCTCGACCAACGTTCCAACGGTATATGCTGATCATCGGTTGTGATCGAGCGTAGCTGATGTGCTTGACTGAAGGCAAACACGATCGATCGAGTAAACGTGTAAATGTGAGTAAACCAGTAAACGTTAAATAAATATTAGACGAGTGTACAACGAAAAAAGATGCATCCTTACGTTCATTTCGTTCCATTGAAATAGGCGAAATAATAAGTATAGCATAGGATTGATTGGTCGGTTAGCGTCAAACTAAACGCCCGCGTTTACCGACATAGCGCGTCAGTCAACTGCGATAAAACGGAAAGCGAAAGTAGTCACCAGATAGCATTACGACACAAAAAAAAAATGTCGCGGTCACGCAAAAAAAACACGTATAAATAGCGGTCCGCAACCAACGGACCGCTCTCAGTGTAGTCCCGGCGGGCAAACGCGAACAATCAAAATTGTTTGCCTCTGACCGCGGCAAACACACCATGTGTGTGTGCGTATATCACATATCACACACACGGTGTCTGAACGCGGTCAGAGGTGAACAACGTTGTTCGTGATTGCCGTGTGAGAAGGGGGGGGGCGACGAACGTGCGTTTCAAATAAAATTCGCTGCAAAAATGTCGCCAAAATACGTGTATTCGTCATTTTTTTTTTTTTTTTTTATATATATATATTATTAAAACGCTCTCAAATTTATAATTATCATGAGTTCGTACCTATACATTTCCCGGGAGTCAAGTTTTCATCGCGATAATGTATTCCGGTTTTTTTATCGGTCGATTTCAGAGCTGAAACAAAAAACACAAGTTCCCAAAACCATCCGTGAGTTTATGATAATATTATTACTGTAATATAATTAATTATTTTTTTTTATACTCGTCTAGTCTATACAGTCCGCGCATGTTGCGTCGGGTATTTAACTTCGACGAAAATATTTTTAATTTAATTTTTTTGTTTTTAAACGTTCGTATCTAACATTTGACTCGACTTTATTACAATAACGGAATAAATCGACTATAGTTTCGCGCCAACTTTGGTTATCGATACTTCAATTCTAAATTCGTCTGATTGGCTTATTCGAATTAGAAAATGTGTAATTTGAACGACGCGAATAAATATTCTTTTTGACGAAACGTACGAAATTATGTAACGCGTAGGTGAAAATTCGTACGTATTTTTCTCGAGATAGAAAAAGAAAAAGAAAATTCGTATACGGTTTTTCAGACCATAATAAATAAACTTAAAACACGTTTAAAAAACTCATTTTAACGTGCGATAAAATCGCATACGCAAAATTTGGCTTGACTCCATCGAATCACTTATTATATAAAACATTCGTATATTTTCATTTTGGCTCAACACGTTCTACGTATTATTATACTATTTTAAATAAATATGTATACGATATACGCGTATTGGCATAGGTGTGTATTCTACCGCAAAATAAATCGAATTTATAGTCGCTGTTTGCATTCCGAACGAAGCGTAGAACATTTTGGGCGAAGTTAAAATCTGCTACTTGTTGAAAACATCATCAGTGGCTTGTTCGAGGAGTATGATGATGCTATTTCGTTTGTCTGTTTATATCATGTGTTGATGTTAAAACAATATTTTTATTTATTTATTTTTTTTTTTTTTGTACCATATATAAGTTAGAGACGTCTGTTTACGAGACATCGGTAATTTTTCTCTCTCTCTCTCTCTGAATTTATACTAATCATATTTAGCCGCGATTTCTTCAAGTTTTCAAAGACGTGGAGACGACGTTTGAAAAATCGTATCATTAATTGACGATCCCAGCGAACGTTCGTATCAGGTATTGGGCGCCGGCCCACGATGACGTGTGTCCACCCCATCTGAGGAGGGACCTGTAACCGCGTAGGAAACATTTGTCTGGAAAAAGAGATTTTTCGAATTTCGAACTGTGCGAGTTGTACTGTGCACCGGACCGTGCGATTCCTTTCTCCTTTATGGGACCAATTAAAAAGTGATGTCTATAAACACCGGCCACGCACTTTGGACGAGCTGAAAATAGCGATTCGCGAAGGAATTGGCCAAACGTCACACGTGAGTGACAAAGGGGGACTTACGTATCCACATCACCGTATCCGGATGGATGTTCCATGCTTAAACTGCATTCCATTACAAATGCTAATATCGTAAATACGATATGAATTATTATTTAATTTGATCAATTTTTTTTTTTCGAGTACTTTTTCCTTCTTCGAACCCATTCGTTCCTATTGGCGCAAAATCGTATATTCCATTAGGTTAGTAGTGGGTTTGTGACGACGACGACCGGATCCATTCACTATGCACTACGGACGATTATTATTTACCGTTATCGTTGCTTTTCATCAACTCCGTCTCCCGTCGACACGACGACGATACGCTCGTCATACCCACTGCAGTCGATCAAAAGCGTATACGCCCCGCCGCGGTCGTCGTCATTTTTGAATATGAAATATATTTCCACTACGTACACAAGTCAACGGGTCACGGTTCGCCGGTTATTGTGATTATTATTATTATTATTGTGATTATTATTATTATTATTATTATTATTATTATTATTATTATTATTATTATTATTATTATTATTATTATTATTATTATTATTATTATTATTATTATTATTATTGTGATTATTATTATTATTATTATTATTATTATTATTATTATTATTATTATTATTATTATTATTATTATTATAAGAATCGCGAAATATAACGAGCGGACAAAAAACGGCCGTGTATTAATAATATATTATTAAATATTATACGTACAACACAACCCAACGACGGCGGCGATGGTACTTTCGGCGGCAAAACCACGCCCGCCGCACGACCATTTGTTTTCGAAAACACATTCTATCGACGCGTTTTTCTCATCGCGCCCTCCTGCCACGGGTGGCTGGAGGAAGCCGACGTTTTTTTTCTGCTTTTTTTATTTTTTTTGTTTAATACCGTTTTGTCACGAACGCGACGAGGCGCTCCCGGGCTCCCGCCGAGCCCAATAGTTTTTTTCCAGAACGTATCCCGTCCGTCCAACAATATCTTCCTTCTCCTCCTCTCCGTACGGTACAGGGTGTGTATTGTGTAAACCGTACATTTTCCGTTTACGGAAAGAATTTCGCACGACAATTACGGTAATTGACGACGGCGGACGTAAAACGGTGTTTTTTTTTTTTTTTTGTCCGCAATAAAACAACTCGTTCGACACTGTATTTATACGCGTCTATCGGGAGTGCAACAGAGAAATATAAGAGCTAATAGGCAAAATACAACAAGAACAAAAAAATAATACGCGATTCACAGACGAAGGGCTGAATCGGTTTGGAGAAAAAAGACCAGCTGTGACCCTTTCTTGACGTTTCGGAAACACGCGCGTGCCGTTTAAAAATTACATTTTCCTTTCGACGATCGACATCGATTTTCCGTACAATGTATTCTTGTGAATCTCTATATACCCGTACAGGTACACTATTATCGGATACCAGCGTCCGTCCGAGTCTGTCTTACGAAAATTTTCACACGACTGCTCTCACAACGTATAATAATCCGGGTTAAAAATACGCGTTAGGTAGAAACGAATCGCCGTTATGTGTACATATAGCATACACTCGCAAAACCGTAGCGGGTTTTGTCATAAGTCAGCGCGTTGTTCTATTTTTTTTTTTGTCGTCATTAAGTGAACGATTCGAATAAATACGATACGAAAGGATTTTGTGTGTAGCCGGAAAGAGGAACGAACGCGAACAATCTATATGGTATTTTAGAAATGCGAAAATTGTGCAAGAAACGACGGTAAAATAATAAAACGTACAATTTTACGGGGGAAAAAAAAAAGTATTGAATTGCCATAAACGATATCATTACAATCGTGCAGTTGACACGTTTTCGCAGACGAGTGAAAGAAAGGGCCAAGGAAAATTTTTTTCTTCTTCTCTGAAAACATTATATGCGTCGTATTAATTGTGAATTGCTTTGAATAATATAACGAAATTGTTGTCGGTAAACTTTGAATTACTTGCGCACATTTTGAGACTACAATTCGTCCGAGATTATTATAAAAGAGATATCGCGTACAGCACAATATAATATTCTTTTATCGATTATTATTATTGTTATTATCATCGTAAATGTCGAGAACGTTACCGGCGCGGACAAATAAAATATATTTTAATTTGTGTACGCAATCAAACGTAAATAATTACATGGATTTTTCTATACGATTCATCAATATACATTGGATTATGCGATAAATTCGACTTTGTTTTTGATTTCGTGTGATTCAATTTTTTTCTACTCATTCACCTACAATTCATTGTCAATAATTTCGGAGTGCTGAATTGATTTTACAACGAATGGTAAACGTATAATTTATTTATTTAAAACACACGAGTCGCGTCGAAAATCCGATCCGTAGAAAATCGTATTTGCGAAAAAAAAACAAATTGCATAGTAATAAAAGAGATGATTTTCGAAAAAAAAATTAAATATTACAAAAAACGGAACGGTGGAAATATAATAGAAATTGGTGTTTCTTAGAAAAAATACTCTTTCGGATATTATATAGCAGTTTGTACTCAACAATCATTCATATTTACTCGTATGAATATACTATTATTCTAAATATGAAATATTTCACTGGGATCGGTGCTTAAATTGCTTATGATTTTTAAAAAATATCTAACTAATTCGTCGGTAAACCTATTTTTGTTCAAATAAACGTTTACCGTATGCATTTATAATTACGGTTGCTTTTAAATACGTCACTGTTATTATTCGGATATTTTACTGACGAAATACAACGTTTTACCGTCATTTCTTTGTATGTTTCGCGAATAAATAATTGTATTTATCTTTCTTAATATACATATGTTCGGATAATTAACAAATTTGAAGAATGCGTATTATAACCATTAACGTCGTATTTAATGTTATATTTCGTTGCAAGTAATACATTTTTAAAATCGTGAATTCCAACGTCGTCATTATCTAAATCTTGAAATTTTAGGATTAGATTCTTCCTTTTTTTTTCTTTTTGAAAATGTAAAATAATAATTTACCGGGTAAAATAACGTTGTAAACATTTACGAACTTTTCCAATATTCGTACGTTATTATTATTTTTTTTAAATTACGTACATTCATTAAAACTCGGAGCATCTGTTACCAACAATCGTTGTTATATCTCTGCATGCCTTATATACATATATGTGTGTGTGTCATCCATAAACGTCAGCCATTTCGTTGAGAATTTGCGAGCGCGTTGCAATACTCGGGGACTCACACTCGGTAGCGTGTTACTTTTATTATTACAACTATAAAATATATTATAAAACATATAATATAAGCGTTCTATTCGATTTATGAACGAGTCCATTCTACGACTCAGCCATACACTAAAATATCAATATCAAATGACCGCCGTGTAAATAAACGGAATTTAACGATTTATTTTCTCGGCCGTTGTTTTTTTTGTTCGTCGTTACTCCCTTTCCTGAGATACCTGTCATTGTTTTCCTCCGCACTCTTACGATGAAAATAATAAAATCGTCAAAAAATGTTGAAAATATTTTTACCTCGCGCCAGATGTTAAATAATATAATAACTATTATCATTTATTATATTATCGATTGTATAATAAATAAACACCACGCGAATAATAATTAAATAAGACAATATTATCGCGATATGATATTATATTATATGTATATGGAATTTTCAAATTCCGATCATATTTTAATATGATGACTTTTTTCAAACTTATCACATATTGTTCTAGAAACATTGTCGATATCGTTATTAATACTATTTAAACACAATATAACGGATTATTCGTCTGTATACATCGTAATGTCGGATTTGTTTTCGCTCATAGAGAATTTTAGTAATATTAATGACACGCTGTACACTATAATCCCAAAATCACAAAAATAATACACTTTTATTGCGTATACGTATTTCAACAACTACGTTGTCATCTTCAGCGCAAACCAACTACTACTAGACCGTTGGACACTGTATTTTATACACGCAATTTATATCTCCGATGACGTCACCATAAAACGGCCGCGTCGGTTGGTCGTGTGTCAACGACCACGCCCACCGCAAGTCTATGCTGCTGCCATCTGGTTTACATTAAAATAATTTTAATAATGAATTTTGTAATGGACTCAAGCCCCAATTTAATAGGTTTTTATTATTTTTTGACATTTCTATTGCTTCTCGTTACGTTTAATTCTTTATAATTATTTATATTCATTTTAAAAGGTTTTGCTGATTTAATATTATGGTTAGTATTCAATAAATTTTCCGCAACAGATTTTTTGTCTTTTTGTTTTTCAATATTGCTCATATGTTCTGTGGGCCTCAAATATATATACTCGTATATTGATTTACATTATCCAGATTCGATAAATTTCGCAATTCCCGTTCAATATTTGTTTTCAAATAATTTGTCTTTATCGTGTTAGAATCTAACGGTTAGATTATTATAGGCTGTGTACATTTTTAATAATTATAATAATTATCCACATAGATATAGATGTTTTAAGTTTGAATTTTAGACCGATCCCGATATAACGTAATTGTATGTGTATTAAAGTATTACAAGCAGTGAATAGATGATATGAGCTTGAGTTAAACGAAAGTGTTAAAGTTGATGCGTGAAAAAAGATAAGATAAGAAATGAATATTTAACTAATGCTACTTTACGTGTGTTCCGAATAATAGAAAAAACTTATAATAAAGTGATATAGGCATAATACGAAGAAAGAAAGAAGAAAATGGTATTGTCTTGAGAATGATACGTATAAGAGAACGGAATATAACAATAAGATGGGGCATGAGGACTACCAAACATATTTTAAAAGATTTAAGGCAAATACGAAATAAATAACAAAATATTTTTTTTAAATATTCATTTTACCTCTCTCAAAATGGACACAAATACACTCTTAAAGTGCCAACGTTCTCGTAGAAAGGGTTTATTGAATTCTCGAAAAAAATTAAATCGTTATAATGGTACGAGAAAACTGTTTTACGAATTACATTAAAATATAACATCGTCGTGAGTAAATCGCATCCAAATTGATCGTGTCCGAGAATAGAAAAAAATTATATCGCATATAGATAATAATGATAAAAAGAGAAAAAAACAATTATTCAAACTCGTGTGAACTTCACTTGTATTGATTTTTTAACTTAAAAAATCAAAATTTCTCTCATAACGATTTTTATAACATACAGGTTATAACTCAAAGGTTCATGTAAAATATAATAAGGAAAAAGACACGTTTCACCGAAACTAAATTGTGTTCGAGAATAATTGAACCGTCGGAATTACAATATTAAATGTGAATTGAGAAACACGGCATTGTACTCGTGCAGAAAAAAAACTCATTTAGATTCCTCTAAATAGCTTTTTAACGATATGTTTTTTTTTTTATGAAAAAAAATGTATCACCGTACATTTATCTATTCGCGTATAAAGTACATCGACGACAATAATGATTATGTCGTTCCGAACGTATAGTCATTACATACGTACGCGTTATCTTCGTGACTTGGATATCACAACTATATATATCTATATTTGGATATAAAAATAAAAACGTTTTATAGGTATAAAATATATAATATTATATTATATAAATATGCGAAAAAAACATTAACGCGTTCGCGTGTCTCGTGAGTATTATAAGTTTATAAACGTCAAGTCTCCCTCCCCCTCGAGTCCTAGTATATATTTAGTACATATCCGTTCGCGTCTTATACGCAAAAAAAAATATTCGTAAACCGATACGGTGGTATTCATAATCGGTAGAAGTTCGATTTCGTTAAAAAATACTCAATAATATATTATTATAATGTATATATATGTATGCTTCCTTAATTACACGATATACGATGTATTTAATTTAGTAATAAAAATGAAGCAAGGTTACGAGTTGGAAACAAATATTATTTCGGACTAAACTCATCCGTTTTGAGATCTCGATCCCTTTCAAGAAATATAAAGAAACAATTATATTTATACATATACAACCTTGATACGACCTATTTCCACATAATAATATGATGCATAGACTTAGCCTGGAATTCAAAAACAAAAAACAACAGACAAAATCCAACTTCTCATCATTAAAAAGGAAAAAAAACGAGGGACTAGAATCAGTGTATCAGAATACGAACACCGTTGAAGCCTGTAGGAAAAAGAGAGACTATAACGGACAAGGCACAATTGAAGAGAAACCAAAACTAATTTTTTTGATTTCAGTGTTTGAAAGAACCCAGAAAAAAAAGACCCATTGAAAAATCGATAATGAGATGAAAATCAATAAAGATATGAAAGGACTAGGAAATGCATTAGATAAAGACGTATGAAACTTTGGATGGACGACGGCACAATCTTAGAGCTGCGTACTCCGAAAAAGAATAAAAAGAAATTTAGTCAGTTAATAAGTAAAAATAACGAGCCATAATGTATATGTGTATATATATCAATAGCGAAAAAAAAGGAACGATAATTCATTTGAGTCGCTTGGAAGAAACTCAACGCGTATACCTAATGCACAGTTGTGTTGTCCACACGAAATATCATAAATAATGAACCGTCTTAAGGAGGAAAAGTAGAAATTATTCGACTCCGAGGGGCGCGATTACGCGTTTTTCTATAAATAACTTATACGCCACACACGCGAGAATTTCGTTTTGTGTAAAATATTAATCGCGCACGGCCCAGCGGTATATTATTATTGTGTATAGTTACTACACTGCGTTTTATGGGACTGACGTCAAAACGGCTTTTGACCTAATATTGACGAGAAACGCCGCAGTCCATCGTGTAATGATGATGATGATGATTTGACGCTTTTTAAAGCACGGTGAAATTAGAATATTATACGATTTCGGCAATACATTTCCAAACAGTAATGATATAGCACCGTGGCGTTCGTGTCGGTTAGATCGGTTGGACCTACACCCGCAATAACAATTCGAAAATATGCGTAGCCTGACAGTAGAAATCCGACAAATTATTTTTTTCACATTTTATTGCACTTGATATAACTACAATAATTTTTTATTGTATAACTATAATTTTTTTTTATTTACATTACTTACAATGATGAATAAAAGACTGTGAGTTTTATTAGACAATAAAAGCTTTAAAAAAAAAAAATATATATATATACTGAAAACGTAAAAAAATGCGCAAAAATTATAAAGTTTAAAAAAAATGCCTCGTCGAATAAACAAAATTGTTGTCAAATACATTTGAAGTTCATAAACAAGTAATAGAACGTGTCTTAAGAAGACGGTAATTGAAAATAATATTAAAAAAAAAACACATGTAGAATATATGTGCTTTTATTACGTAATATGCGGATATTAATTGATGAATGGCTAAAATAAAAAACGGAAAAATTACTAAAAACAAAAAAAGCAGCGAACGAATGCGACCTATAACTCGAAAAATTAAATGCACACAAATTTGAACACGGATTCGAACTAATTAGATAACCTGCACGTTCGACTGTAACGAGCACTGAAAAACGAAGCGTTTGTTAAAAGTTCATAGTTCTAAAATAACAATTATATTGTCATATAATACGCGATTACAAACACACGTTTCACGAGAAGAATCAATATGATATGGTAAACGAGAATTTTTTAATTCATCACGACATTTTTCGTGTTTCGATTGGCTCGCGGAGGCACTTCTTGCTGGCCACCTCCGGCATTTATATGCAAGCGATTTGCTCCATACAGAACAGACGAAATTCCTTTAAAACGAAAAAAGAAGCCTAAAATCGTCAAGAACTTTGAAATATTTTTCTTTTCGTCTAACCAATCTAAACGCCGTTATTTCATAACGACTATTCGGCGACTGAGATCAGAAACAGGAGAATTCGCAGTCGTCGCACGTTAAATAATAATATTTCAATAAAATATATCCCGACGATACGTATACCACGTGGATCTCGCGACGTGGCCGACAACTCGAAATTCGAACTCGCGTAGCGTACCGGGAACGCTCAAAGTGTGTGTAATAAATAAACGCAGATAAAACGATTGTACGCGCCCCGGAAATCGTAACTTTACGTGTCAGAACACCGCGCGATCAAATATATTATATTATATACACGCGTACCGTTTAATGATAATAAATTTAGCGAATTGTCGGCCATCCTAAAGATATATTTTCGCTATAGTACGAGACGAGGGTTTGTCTTTAAGTAAGAGTACCCCGTTGTTTCGGTATTTAAAAAAAAGAAACTCCGGGTGTAATTTTTTTTTTGTAACGATTTTATTTGCGCACGAACGGCATTTGCGCCCCTCGATCTACTTTTCGACATAATCGCCATAAATATCGTACCGTGCGATCCTCTGAATTCTCCGTTCTCGTAGAAACGATTTACCGGTGGGCGCAAAAGAAAAACCCGAGGCGTGCTCGCAGCAAAGGGATTGTTATGATAACACTACGGTCCACACGTGACTCGACGAATCCGAAATCTCATCGCATCAAAATATGATTGAGAATAACTCGATCGCCCTTCCGCATATAGTCCTGATCAAGTGGCTACTGCAGCTTCCTGCGTGTATTACATTAAATCGCGCATTTGATGTGCAATTGATTCGCGGAGAGACGGATGTTATTAATTTGGAATTTTTAATACACCTAACACACAACGAATGATCGCAGTAAATCATTTCGCCAGTGATTATTCGCACTCATCCGCGTTCAAATCGCAACCGGTTATGATGACGTATATAACGCGCGAAAGTAGGAGTTCGAGTATAAAAATTAACACACGCGCGTATTGTACACATTGTATTTTTCAATAACGATTCGTTATGAAAAAAAAAAGGATTCCATTTACTTTTCGTATGGTAAATTTTATTTCGTTAATTAAATTAATTAAACGGCGTTTATTTATTTATTTATTTTTTGTCACCCGTTTTAACGATTAAACTAAAATTGCGATTCGGTAATCAATCATTCGCGCGCTCGATTATGCTTTCAGCGAGTCATCGTGGAAAAAAATGTCAAAAATATTTTCCCCGGAATATTTTCAAAGAGCTTATTCTTAGTATACGAGTATATATTGGCTATACGTAAACACGAATAATATACGTACAACTATTAAACTTTTAATAATTAGCGTTTTAATCGATTATTATACTCCATCCAGTTAATTATTCATTTATATATTGTATGGTTAATATAATTATTTTAGCATAGATAGATTTTTTAATTTTTACTAGTTATATTTTATTCAAACATTACAATCGGGTATTTTTTTTTTTTTTGAAAATATTCTGAATAAAAACGTTATTGGTATAAAAAAAATAAGTAAATGTTGTTCACAATAACGTCTTTTAAACGGAGGAATTCGGCTACTGCTCGAATTATTAAATTATTACTGTTCGTGCAATGTCGATTATTCCAAAAACATATTCCTTATGTCTTCACTCGTCACTATCTGCAAGTATCATTACATAACCGCACAGGTATACTTAATATTAAACGCGTGTAAATTTAGCAATAAATTTCGTTGCGACCGTCCTACGGTAGAAACCGCTTGAAAATGTCATTTTAAATATATATAATCATATATTTTAATAAATCGGGTTGTTTTTCAAATCTAATGATTGAATTTAAAAAAAAAACTCTCAATTAAAAGGTCGGGAAATTAATAATTAAATATAGTTTTTAAGTATTAAATATTTATTTGTTTTGGTTTTTAGTTTTTCGCTAAATATATAATTCGTACGGAAACCATGTGTATTGTCCGTCAACAATATATTTATTTTTTATACACTCACGTATATGGAGAAAAAAGCTCATACACCGTCGTCAATACAAACATTACTGACAGAAATAACAATGCGAGTACCACATGTGTGTGTGTGTGTGTGTTTACAACGAAAACCAATAAAACATTACACGACGTCATAATATATTCATAAAAATATACTACTGGGAAGGGGGAAATGACCTATAACAACGGTGAAGATTAAATCATATTTTAAATTCTTTCAATTTTGATTTTTTTTTTTTTTTTTTGTTTTATTGATATCATCATATGCCCCCTAAAGAATGTGAAAAGAAAAAGAAAACAAATACACAATCTTACATTTACAGTAATTATCGAACAGTACGGATATAATTTAAATATATTGCACAAGTATTTAATATTATATTACACACAAATATCAGTGACCGTGTGCGATACTCGTGTGCGGTAATAACGATTATCAAAACGTTAAAACAGTCGAATGCATTTCAATATTTCATATACGAATATAATCGTAATAAAAACTATATTTTCGCGATATTATTACATTCCTGACGTATTGCTCTTCCTCCTCCCCCCCCCATCAAAAAATAAAAAATAAAATAAAATCATTCTGCTTTTGTAACCGAAACACGCGAGATCAGCCATACAGTGTTATATATATATAAGCATACTCTTCGTATATAATAAACGATTTGGAATGATCACGCGCGCGCTTGTTAAATTATTACATACTCTCGTACACTTCGTTTTTCTACTCGGAGTGTTTTCATTCCGACCGAACACCGCCGTGTCGGGAGCGAAAGATTTTTTTTTTTTTTCATAGCATCAAAAAGCTGCCATCTACAAAACGCGAACCTAAATAATAAATATACGTAATACGAAAAAATATAATACGAACAGGCGCGTACTGTATCTGTCGAAAATAGTGACGTCTCTATATAATATTGTACATACATTAAGGTATTTTATATATGTATAGGTACGTTGTATTTTTTACCGATACCCGAGCCCGCAAACGAATTGAAATGTGCCAAATCGAATTTATTTTCCGTCGGTAGTCTCTCGGCGCGTACGTGACGTGTTTAGTTGTCGGTATATCCGAATTTATTTTTTTCGTTTCCTTTCTCGCGGAGATCTCTTGAAGTACATCTCGGCCCCTTCGCGCCGCACCTTCTCACGACACGAAAGAATAACACATATAACACCGGGCACGACGGTGATTTCGTAAAAAAAAAAAAAAAAAAAAAACACAAGAATAACATCGAAATTCAAACGTGTTTGAATTCAAAGGTACGAAAAAAAAAAAAAATAAAATTGTTTGTCTACCACGTTGGAGTGTAATATGTGGTTCAAGGAGTATTTTTTCTCTTATAAATAGAAACGTATCCGCCAATTTTTTATAAACTATTTCGGATAGCAGTTACACTTTCAACGATTTTAGCACGTGGTTAAAAATTGAGCTAGAACAAGTATAGCTGCTACACACTCGTACGATTTAACAAAGATTCGACGATTACGTTGTAATATTTATAGAAAAAAAAAAGTGTCACTTCAATGATACGATTGCCTAACCGGAGCGCTGCGTCCAACGAGCCGTAAACACTATTATCGGGAAAAATAGTTATTCGATTGTTGCGTTTTTAAGAAAATAAATAAATAAAATCCACGCGCGTAACAATATGACGTGAGAGATTTTCCGGGAAACATTATGTGTTCTTTCTTCCTTTGCGCCGAATAAGGAGAAGCTGGAGAATTAATCGAGTGTACACTGCAGTTTTTCATTTTTACATGTTCGGAATGAATTCCCATTCGTTTTTCGAAAACTTCTCGTAAACTTCTTCCATTTTCCGGAAAGGGTAATAGGAGGAAGAAAAATATATTAAATTTTCCATTCCAAAACGAAATCGGTTCTATTTTTCAAAAATAAATATAAATCGGCGTTACGAGTACGTGACGTGCACACGACGGACATTTATACAAACCTTCAAAAAAGAAATTAGTTTAATTTTTCCTCGTTAACTTGTGGTATATATTATAGGACGCGTGTACCGTCTAATTTTATTTTCCCCTCTTGTTTGACCGTAAACCGTGTTAAAGACTTGAGGGATAGCTTTCGCATTACTTCCACAAACTTTATATACATATATAACTTATCCTTACTAGTGACAGGGGTAATATTCTTTGGTTCAATCCAGTCTTACCTCAGAAATTCCTACGGTCACAGACCAATATATTACAAATGTGACTATAAACTATTATATTGCTAAAAAATATTGTTCCCCGTAATTGCAACATATTGAATAACACCAGTTCTAGTATTTTTAAAACAAATATGCCCATAACCATTATCCATAATGGGTTAGCATCGATAAACGTCTATGGACCAGAATCGATAATTTATTTTAACAAATTATTTATGGAATAAAAATATGAAAATGTTGTTATTGATTAGTTGAGCGATGGTGTGTATGGAGGGGGGGGTAGAGGAGAGGCGAAATATTTCACGGGTCTGTGAATAAAAATCTTACAAGGAAAACATTAACCGAACTCGAAATTCTACGTACGTTACCTCCTACTAATTCAATACGCAATGTATGAAACGCACGTCTACTTTTTTAATTTCCCCCCGAACAAAATTGCGCGTATCCATAAATCGTTGTGTTTCCAATAAATCGACCTAAATTTGGAAAACACGAAAACTTACGTGTTTTGAACGTGATTTTTTTTTTTCAATTTCGTTATTTTGTTGTTACAGCGATCATTCGATAAGCACTCGCGTGGAACGACTGGACGAAGCAATAATGGAAGCGTCCCGAGCACTGCGTGGCGAGCCGAGCGGATTATGACAATACTCGGAGACGAGCTGCTGAATGCGCGAGACTCGACGCGATAACTACATATTAAAATATACAATAATACATTATTATGAATTACGATTACGACTATTATTATTACTGTTATTATTTAATAATATAATATATGTACACGACGTGCAGTATATATGTGTATGCTCGAGACGAATCGAGACTTCCAATAATTTTGTATACGCACGCACTTGGCGGAGAACGAAAATCGTATATATCACAAGCTCGAATCACATATTCTTATATATTAATAACGTGTACGTTACATAATATTTTGTATTATATATATACATATATATATATAAATATAAGTATATTTCATACGGCGATGATAGAACGTCGGAATTGTTGAGTTTTCGTTTTGATTATTTTTTTGTTTTTTAATGCAGTTATTACATATTATTATTATAACAATTATTACATATTATATTATATACGATAAAAAATGTCGAGCATTGATATGTACGTAGATGAATATAAAATAACACACGACAATGATATTATTTATATAAATGTATATATACTAATATTATTATAATTATTAATGTGGGTTGAACCGTTCAGAGATTTGAAAAATCGAATCTAACTTCGGCAGGCGCCGCCGCGATTCGAATTTTCAAAAAAATCGTAGAAAACGGATCAAACCGAACTCGGAACGTTATTTGTAAAACTGCAAATCGATAAAAATCAAATTATGTTTATCCATTCGTTATAATTAATACTCGCTAATTATTGCTGTTTATATAAACACGAAATTAGGTATATATATACGAATATTGTTATATAATATAGAGAGATCACCTTATAAATAAATATATATATATATATATAATGAGAAATGATATAATAATTAATAATAATTGTACTTTTTTTTTTTAATGAAACTCGATATTCGAGTTCGGTTTGACAATTACATTTTCAATTCCATCCACTTCTAATACTATTATATTATGTATTGATAATGCATTGGTTAACGATTAATATAATAATATTGTCCGTATGTTTTCGTGGTGTAAACAAGTATATTATAAAATATGAGCTCTCAATATATTTTGTACAATAATCAGAGGCGAAAATATTGTAATAAAAACCTATAAACGCGCACATTTTAACGAATACAAAATTATATAATAAAGAACGCCCGTTGATAATAATAATAATAATAAAATACAAACAATTTGTTGGCAACTTTTATTTTTGTTTTTTATATTGCGTATATCTTAAAAAAGGTTTGTATTAATAATTGTACGTCTTAT
The DNA here is from genome assembly GCA_032441825.1 of Chaetogeoica ovagalla. Lineage (NCBI taxonomy): Eukaryota > Metazoa > Arthropoda > Insecta > Hemiptera > Aphididae > Chaetogeoica > Chaetogeoica ovagalla. The sequence continues at coordinate 2,965,775 of CM063732.1, read as the reverse complement.
ACAGTGTTGACTAGAAGTATAGATTTATACGTGCATTGAAAAATAAAATTGTTTAAATATACATCGTAAATTTGTCAAAAAAAAATAAGTGATTTGTAACAAAATTTGAAAAATTGAAAGTTTCTATCTAATTATAGAGAGTATATTGTAGTAAAACTAGAAAATAAGTCGAAATATATGCAAAAATATGATTAAAAAAAACCACGAGGAAATGGGAACTTAAATAACTGATGCAAACAATTTTTGACGTTGATGATTCGAATATATATATAACACAATTATATAAATTTCAAACATTTAGATATCCTTTAGTATAGTTTTTTGCTGTATTTCGAAAGTACGCTTTTTAAAGTAGGAGTGTAAACACTGCAGTTACACAAAATACTATCTATCCACTGTTCAATCCACAATCAATTACAGTCTCAAATAAACTCCCGCATAAAATATTCAAACATTTATTCAGATCAATGGTTGACGCACGTGATATTTAAAAAAGAAAAAGTATGGACTGATCTGTACAGTACGAAAATTTGCAGTCTTCCAGAGAATTTTACTGTTACCGGTCTATAACTTGTCCTATTAATTTACTGTAGTTTGCTCAAAAACGTTCACAAACAAGTTGAGCATAAGAAAGCTATTATTGTTTCGTTGTCGGTCCACATTTGTTCGATAATTCAAATAAATAAGTCTTAACAATTAAATTTATAATTGAAGTTATGTTATAAAAAAAAATAATAATAAGAAAAACCGATCTGACGTAGATGAAACAATAATTTTTATACCCGAATTTGTATGGCCATATACATTTGCATTATATAGTTAATCAAATTTCGAACAAATTCGTGAACTTGGCACTTTCGTCGCATAATAAAAATAGTACTATTATTAATTATGTTCGCAATAATAACTCTTGGAAACCTAAAAAATATAGAAGAAAACCTGCGTTATGTGTATAAACCAAAAAAGAAAAACCCCTCTTTAAATTGTGGCTTAACCTGTAAGAATCGCGAAAAATCGTATATTTTATACGTTAGCCGATATATACGAGCATATATATATATATCGAATAAATAATAATATAAACTACATATTATTTTATACGAAATTACGATGTAACGAGACGTCATTCCCAAATAGGGTGAATTCGAACGTGTATTTTATTTATTATTTTTATTATTACATTACGCTGTGGCTCTGGAACATTTTTTTTTTTTTTTACTATACGATGCGACACACCCCGATACGCCGTCGTTTAAAACGAACGGCAAAAAATGAAAGCGTACAAACAAAGAGAATAAATATATATATATATATATATAAACCACAATGAAAACAAAATGTGAAACTCGTCCGTTGGTAATTGCTTATGCGTAATTCATTTGCGCGTTCAAGTATTTTAGACAAAACATTCATACTTTTTTTTTATTTTTATTCGTTTGACGCGAACGAATAACGCCAACTCTCATATCATTACGGATACGCATATGGTTTACTATACCAGGTTGACATCTTTTCGAAAATCCTAACGACTTTCAACGCACGTTGAATTTTAAATTTTTTCCTAATTTTCTTACTCTCTCTCTCTCTCTCTTTCTGTCTCTATCTTTGAAAATAGTATTCTACTCCGGTAATCCGAAACAATAATATAAAATTACTGCGAAATATCGCGTTCAATTATCCGCATAAGAATATTATATGCAATTATTTATAATACATAAAAATGGATATGAGTTATTTTAGATTTTATGCCGTATACGAATAAAGTCGAGTGTTGCGGTATATATACATATTATGTAAAATCGTCAGATCGAATTTCACGCGCGTATATTTTATTATATTACATAAAACGAGTAGTCAAAAATCAATACCGCGGTAATAATAATATTTTATACACACGGTAGATGCTTATTCGACGGAACATTCGAATAAATGAAAATCAAACGTGTGCGTTTTGAAAAAACTTTTAAAATATTCACGTCAAAAAAAAAAAAAAAACTTTTAAAATATTGCGCGTTCTACCTATATATGCAATATACATATATATATATATATACATATGGTATCTGGAAAATGAAAGAAAACCGTGAATTGCTCGTACCACAAGTTTTCCATCTCTTTTCAATATTGAAATAAATAAGTTTAAAATAAATTTCTAAATATTAAATAAATAAGCCTAATATAATTATAGAAAACATTTTGAAACCCGACAAAAGCCCTCGATTGTCCGTCGTATACAGTCATTTTAAAACATAACTCTGCAACAGCTCCTTCGTATTATGTGTGCACAGAAAGAGACGTAGAGGTAAGTACTTACCAGCTACTTTAATTAGTGTCATACGAGTGACGCAGATTCCGAAATCCTACGTCTGTCCACACTTCTTCTTTCTCCTGTATCTCTCTCTCATCCGATTGATTGTGAAACTCCCGCATTTTTGCATTCTTTCTAAAACCGTTGGATTTGAAATTCTATCAATCCGCGTTATTATGGACAGTCCCCAACAATATTCGATAAAAGAAAAAAAGTAAGTGATTGAGCGAGACTCACAGTCGATGAAAATACACATATCGGATTATATATATATATGTATATCGTCAAAAAATCAAGTCCGTTCGACAAAATATCTAAAAAATTTTTTTTTTCTATTTCCTTTTAACTCCGTAATATCTCATTTGAATATATTATAAAATCCGTCCAAACTATACGGATGTGTCCGCAACGACGCGTATAATTTATTATAACATAATATACAACGTGCGCTGTACATGTACAAGGCGCGTTTTTTTTTAATATTATTATTATTATTATTTCAATCCGCGGTTTAACAAATTCTCGAGAAAACACGCACACGAAGTTATTTCAAAGTCGAATACTCATATCGAAAATTCCCCTGGCCGTTCGAGGAGAATTTCCCGTGTATTTTATAACACCATACGTGAAACGCACGACGTGTATCTGAAAACGAAAAACGAGAAATGAGAAAACGTATCATCGTGTCGTCAAGTATCGAGGGAATTTGACGACGACGACGACGACGCGAATCGCGCGTTTAATGGAAACTATTGATTTATTATTTATACACCACACCGCGCACGTGTATAAATAAACGTATACGTATAATAATAAATATGTATATTTATATAATATACGACGCGAGGAAGTGATACGAAAAAAAAAAAGAAAAAAAAGACAAAAGCCCTCCGAGACAACTCACAACAAGACGTTAAATTTCACGTGTATTATAATATACGCGTATTATACAATGACTGTATCGCACTTGGCAACGATTTGCGGAGATTGTTTTTAAATGGCGTTTAAAAAACGCGTTTTCATAAAACAAAATAATAACGACGGGCTATGGGGGTTTTTTTTTGTCGGCGTGCGGTGAAGTCGACGAGACGCCGAACGATCCAGCCGTTTCAGCGTCGTTATAACGCGTGTTATTTATCACCTAATAATCGTATATTCGTGCACGCGCGAAGATCGGCGGATTCCTTAACGTATTGACCGACACATCTGTTATTGGTATTCTTTCCTACATTTTTTCTTTTCGTTTTCGACTCGCGCCTGTGTTTCTACCATACACAAACGCTTAGTTTAAACAAATTAACACCTGTCTACCTAATTATTACGTAACCTCGAGCACTTTAAAAAAAGGAAAAATTCACAATCCTATAAAAATGAACGGTATCATTACAATTAATTACTATGAGTGTTGCTTTAAGCGTGTTTTGATGGAAAAAAAATAAATATTTTTGCTGCGTTGTATCTTCTAACATTAATCGGTCATTAATCAAAATCGATAAAAAAAAAAGGAAAAAAAACGTTCCTCAAATTATCTCGATCTCGACAACGCAGTTTTACAACGCGTTGGATGTCTACAGGTCATTGTATAATGTGTTCGAGGTTGAACTGCAGGGAAAATTAATATTGTTATAACTATAAACTATTGCCGTCTCATATGTATGTCATTATAAATCAGAAAAGACAAAAATACACCAATATCACGAACTGATGAAACTCGTTCGAATATACCTATATATTATTACCAAATAAAATAATGAAGCAGAAAGAGATACACACGCGCTTGGACACATATTTAATTCTAAACCATTTAGATTTAGACCGTTCTCAAAACGATCAAATGAACTCGAAAGAACTGCGGGGATTCATCATTATGGGTATTTAATAATAATAATAAAATATTTCGTCTATTTTCGGCTTTCGCCGTCGCGGTGGACGTTATTTTATCGGTCGTTACGCGAAACGATTGACCTTTGCAAGCGACCGACGCTATTTACTATAATAATATGCGTTACACGGAAGAAAATCTCTGCTCTCCATCATATATACGTTTCCCGTTAACCTTTATGCGACGTAGAGCCGTACACCGTAAAGAGAATATATTATTATTATTATTATTACTTCATGCACATCGAATCCTACAACCTTTACAAAGCCGATTTCGGAGACAAATCTTTTACCCACGCTCACGATATAATACATATAATCGCTGGTAAATAATATTATATATTATGCGAAATACGTATATATCGTCAATACGGATAATCCCGTATTTTTTTTTTTTTTTTGTATAACGCGTAAAATGTGTAAAACATAAAAAAAAAGTGTTTTAAATCAAATAAGTAATACATTGTGTATATAATGCCGAGTATAGGTAAAAATTAAACAATTTTATACGCTAAAAACTAAACATTTTATTTGAAATCATAGTCTTTTTACATCCATGGTGAGTACACTACACTACTATCTAATTTGTTATGTTTCTTATTATTTTTTTTTGTCTAGTTTGCTTCGTGAATGACGTGAAGTTCTGAAAGATTTTACCGAATTAATTTTTTTACACATACGGAAAACGCCGTCGGAACTACAGTACACTATATGAAATTGTTTTTAGTCGCTAGATCAACTATACTTAATCCACAATTTCCTTGCCCTTTATACTGATATGAGTGAATCCGTGTGAATCCGCTATATTCTTATGAGTAATTGTATACTCGGTTTGGCCTTTTTGAGTGATATAATATTCTGGCAGAAGATTTATAAGTATTAAAAGAAAACCGAGAGTCGAGAGAACAATTAATTACATATATTTAATAAAGATAATGACGGAAATTTTTTTTATACATATATACAACATAATATTTGTATTATAAATTCAGTTTTAGGCGAATTACATATATACGAGTAATCACAAAGAAAGTGGACATAATAAATTTGAAAATATTTTAACTACAAGAATTTAAAAACAATATTTCATTTCAATATATATATATATTAAATAATATTAATAATACGCCTTAACAATTTAATTCACTACATGTACACAATACATTTCTTCGTTGTTTTAATTTGGTTTTTTCCGTTAAACACCTATTATGTCTTTTTATAAAAATATTCATAATTTTCTCTATGTAATTCCGTCGATTTTATTTTTCCGTTCTGTTGTTGTACGTTCCTTTTTCGATTTATACCCGACGAGATATGACCGTTTTGTCGAAACCGATACAGTAAATAAACGAATTTAGTACAACAATAATATTCCTATATACATTTATCATATATTATAATACTCTTTGGGGCTCGAATTAACGTATAATTATATAAATTTTATACGTACAAATTTATTTTTTATTCCATTATACGTCTTTTTTTTTTATTCCTTTTATTTAAATTTCGTGTTTTTTGTTTTTACTATAATTCAACAATCTTCTGTTCGGAAATTTCTGGGCCTCGTCTTACCAGTTGTACACGCGTTATATATTATACGCGTAATAAATATCATTTTCTATATATATATACGTATGTACAATAACACTCGGGAATCGTACAACGAGAAAACGAAAAATAAGGCGCACATAATAATAATGTATTGGTGTATGAGTTCTCGGCGAGCCGTAAATTCAACTCTCCGTTAAACGCGCGAGTTTTTACGATTCCATTCCGGAAACGATAATAAACGAAATCGTTCGAAAAGCGTATCCCTCCGCCCGCTTTATTATGTTTATACAACAGTGCGATTTTTCGAATCGTCATTTCCGTCACGATTCGTCGTGTTATTACTACAACAACGCGGCATGCTATTGCGAAAAAATCGCGGATTTTTGAACTTTTTTTAACTTTTTTTTTTTTGGTCGAAATTCAATTATAACGATCTCGCCGCGATTGATAAAAACACGGTACCCGTTACGAATTATCGTTACAACTCGATCAATTCCTTTCACGCCGCGCACATACGTATTCCCTACTCTCTCGCATCCATCATCTTTCTCGCGAAAACCTCTTCGTTCTCAACAGTCAATCATGTGAATATTGTATTCACACGGTCCTTTACCACCACGACGTTCTCGCGTACATACTCTACCCCCGTAATCTGTGTTCTTCCACTATGATCCCGCATGGCCGTTTATTCGGCCATAATATCCTTATTACTCGAATTATTTCATCCGTCTGTCCTCCTACCATCTTGATGTGGACCCTTCCTTCTTCACGTCTCATATCAACGTCACCGTACGCGACGTCCTCAAATATCACTCTCACCGCAAATTACCGCTTTTTCTTTTATTTCTTCATTTACCGCGTACTTGTTCTTCTTTTTTCTTAAAAACACAATCGAATATACAAAGTATACGAATTTTTCGTTCGTCTAAATGTATCAATAAGTTAAAATATGTTTTATATATATATATTATATCGATCGTTCGCAATCGAATAGTACGTTAACGTATAGGATCGTATTGATGTCGAAAAATATACGATCCGAACGCACTATATGTCGGATCTCGTATTTTTACGTATTCGAATACGTGATGAAAACGTGAATTTTACACGGAGTACGGGAAATTAACTTTACGACACGCGCATGCGGCAACGCTCCGAGTACTTGTATCGTGTTCAAAATAATTATTTCAAAATTCTATCTCGACCAATTGTTTATGTGCCCCCAGTGTCCGGATAGTTTTTTTTTTTAGTTTGAAAACGAATAAACGCAATGGTTTGCGGATACATAGCGCTGAGAATTTTCAAATTTTGAATCTTCGAATTTTTCGAACATGTAACACGATCCACCGTGTAAAAGGCGCGTGAGCGCACGAAATTTTGTCCGGGACACGTGAAATAAATGTCAATGGCCGGCTCTGCTCGTTAGACGTGAATTTCCGAATTATAAATGACGACGAGCACTGTACTACGCACACGTATTTATATAGCCTTGTACGACTACACCATCGAACGAATGAGACAAAAAAGAAAAAACAAAAAACTTTAAAAACCTGTTTGATTTGTGTGTTTGAACGGCTCGACGTTATCCTCGGACGGGCCCGACGGCGATGTCGGAACGATCGCGTAAAGGTCGTTTGCCTGAATACGACGAGACGCTACGCACACAGACCGACGGGTATAGGGGGGAAATATAACATAGTCTCCTCCGTGTCGGGCTCCGGTCCAAAAACTTCTCGCGCGCACTAAATCTCCAAAAGAGAACGCTCGCCCTCCTCTCATCGCGACAAAAAGTACAAATCGAATTCTCGGCCCGTGGTGACCCCTTTATTTCGTCCCTCGCAATTTTGTTTGTATATGTGCGTGTGTGTGTGTGTGTGTACATAAGATCAACTGTTTTGTACGAGGTGTGGCGGAGAAGTAATGAGACTGATTTCTTTCTCTTTTTCTCCCCCCCCCCTCTTCAACAATTTTATTTTATTTTACAAATCAACGACATTCCCTTGAAAATAGTCCCCTTGCGGGCTGATATACGTCACGCACGTCACCCCAGCCCTCTACGATCAATTGATTTTTTTTTTCTCTCTTTTACAAATATTCAGTACGCGCGATCGGTATGGATTTGTATACTATTTAATTAGTAGAACGTACTCGTAAAATCTCTAAAAATTGTCGTAATATTATAATATCAATCATTAATCACATTGTAGTTAATTGCAGTTGACGAATTGTCAAAACTACAATTTCAACAGGGCTGTACACACAAGAGTTCCTCGTACGGAACACCTGATACTTTAATGGTAGTGTCGTCAACCTCCGTCATTACCACTTTAAAGAAAAAAAAATCAATCGAAGAGGGAGGGGGCTGGAGTGTCGTTCGTCTATACAACGGCTTAGGCGTTTATTCTCCGATGTTCGTAGCAGCAGTGCGCTAAAAGACTTCAACTGGATACACATTCTGCAGTTCCCTTTGGATGTTATCGACGGTGCCGAAATTACGTCCTTTCCAGTGGGTTTTGATATTGAGGAAGAGTAATTTACTGCACGGACTGAGATCGTGTGAATGCGAACCGCAGAAAATCCATTTTTTCGTCAAACACACACACAAATCATTGTCTTTCTGTTCAATGTAGAAAAAAACGTGTTTTTAGTCGACCAACACGTCGTCGATTGCAGAACGAATTCGTCCTTCCCAAGCGTCATTTTAAAAACAGCTCAAAAATCGGATAAAAAACCCCACCCACAGGGACTCATATTGTTCTGAAGCTGCTGTGGAAATGCCACTGGCGCTCCCGCCCGAAGGTTATAGATTTGTTACGTATATTGCAAAATGATAATAACGATTTTATTATACGATTCTTCAAGTTTAATATCATATGACATTTGTTGTAAACCGGGTTTTCTATTTCCGATTCACTATGTATATTTGTGTGGCGAGTCCAAACACGATTAAAGAATAACACGATAAACTGTATTAGAACAATATCGCACATTATTTGGATTGATGGGCTGTAGCTGGCAGAGAGACAGCACAATGAATCGACTGATTAGTTTTTTTGTAATACGTATTAAACGTAAATAATTATTACAATAATGTTATTGTTAATTAATGACAAATGGGTCAAATTATTACAAATAAGATTATTATAAGATAAATATGATTTAATATCTGAAATAACGATTATTATAATAATTAATTCTGTAGTGTGCAGTTACATGAATCGAGGTTAACGACGCATTAAACAAGTCCTAATTTTCGCTTGTTAAAAATTCTTTTCTTCTTCTTCTTCTATATTTGACTCGCATTTTTTCCAATCGAGAAAAATAATAAATGTTTAACTAACTATATATATATATTATGAAATGGAGAAAAAAAGCCTTATTCCGTTCGTTCGTTCATCGGAATTCAACACAATGGAATACGATTATTCAACGCAACGACGTTATTGATTATTATAATATGTGTTTTGTTGACGGTGATTTTTTTTCCTCTCGATAAAAATTTATGTAGTTGTGAAAAAAAAAGTAAATGTGCACACAAACGTACGATGTCTGCAATATCTACCGGTATCGTCGTCGTGTGCACAGGCGTACGAGAGGGAATTTTTCTGAACTTCTAAATAATAATAATTATTATTATTATCTATTTAAAAGGAACTTTCCAAACATTGTATATATATATATAATATTGAAAACGCTGGAAATTAATAAAATTTACAAAAGACGCGTCGAAAAACGGAAATATCCTGTAGGGTAACTGATCATTTAACTTCTTATTGCCGCCAAAAACGTATATAACATTGTATAAAATACAACAATCGCCCTTGGAGTCGCTCGTTTCGCGTTGGCGAATTTACGATCCGATTTCCGTTTTAATTTATATATAATTTATTAATGACTGTGCCACTGTAGTGTGTGTGTGCGCGCGCGCGCGTTATACGATTGGAAGGATTAATTTAATTTCCAAAACACGATACACGCACAAAAGGAGCGGAGTTATACTTTCCGAAACAATTAGTATTAATGTATTAAAAGCGCGTGAAAAGTACAGAAGGCGATAGGCCATAAGTATACCGTAATAGTAATGTCCGTGACATCGTTTTTTGTACAAAAATAAAAAAACATTCAATATAGATTTTTACTCTCACCGTTTATATATATATATATATATATATATATACACACGCGTAATATTACGTTTATATTTTATTAAAATTCATAACGATCACAATTTTCAAAACTAAATATTCAATAAGATTTTAAAAAAAAAAACCTAATTTTACGCAATAACATCACCCGGACAGCAGCGATAAGACGGTAGTATACCGAGAATTCTTTTCAAAACAAAATTAATAATTGACATTGAAAACGTATTATTTGTCTTGTGTGTGTGTGAAAATTCAATCCGTAGTGGAAAAAATTTAGTCGGGATTGAAGGGAAAGCCAAACCGGATAAACCAAAAGGCTTTGAAGGAGTTAATGAATTCGCCTGTGCCAAACCGCGGGACTACGATGATGACTCGTATTTTACGGGCGTATCAATCCAAGCTAAAGTGTCGTATACGACAAGCAATAGCTATAGTGCGTATATAGCTAACAAGCGCAATCCAGCGAAGGCTTGCACTGGTGCTTAGCATTCCCGGTTTTCAAATTAGCTCCCTCGAAATAAAGCGGTACGATAGAATTTTTTTTTTCTTATCTTACTGGCAATAATAATAACAGTTTTAGTGTTTCAGTAGCCCAAAATTCGTTTACCGAAATCGCGACCATGCGGCTAATAGGCACTATGTGGCACGTTACGCGCGCGATTTTAAATGTAGTTTTTATTAAAACGAAATTATGCCCTGTCCGCCTCTAAAAATTAGAATTCCGTTTAAACTTCAATTATCGTAATCGCGATTTGATACCGTCGAAAAATATTGAACAATAGGATATTTTTAATTTAAAAGAAAAAAGTCTACAATCGCAATTATATAATATAGGTACGACACAATTGATAATATTATATGATCTGATGGGGCTGTAGCCCGTCCTCTCCAAATGAATAAATCGTTAGTTTTTAGTAGGCACCGTCTATACATGTATTAATTATTAACGTATAAATTAATTAATTATCAGCTTCAGTCCGCCTCCCATCGCTCAAATAGAAATCCTGACTACGCAACATATATATACGAGTAAATACGTTTCGAAATCAATATAAACTAATTTTGAATTTCCTCTTCTTTTTATTTTATTTTTTGTTTTACGGCCGAACAAATAAATGTAACATTATATGAGAACGAGTGACACGTGTGACCTGTGATTAAGCGTGAGGTCGCTGTATCGTATTTAATTTTTATTTTGAAAATACCGTAAAAACGTAATATATTATGTATTATTTCATATATATATATATAATATGTAGCATAATAAATTCTTTTAAAATTTTATTATATTGTCGTTAAATTAAAATGTTAATCCGCATGAAAATACGTCAACCGTTCAAGCAAACAGTGCAAACATAAAATTGCTTTTTACGTTTTATGGTAATTTATTTCATTTTACTTCTTCTTTTATATATATATATATATATATACACACAATGTGTATATATGTAATACGCGTTCAAGCGTGACTAGATTCCGCCCATCATAGACGCAGCAAATTTAATGATGGACGAAAAATGTTATTGTTCCAAGACTTATTTCTCTAGTAAAAGGTAAAATAAATAAAGGACTCTTATTGTGGAGGCGGGTGTTTTAGATTTTTCGTTTCCACTTGGATAACACTAAATGTTTTCTGATCAATTATTTAGAGTAAAATGATTTGAATTAAATTATTTACTGAACACTAATGTATATTTAAAAAAAAAATCAAAATTTTAGTTAGAAAATGAAACACGATATCAAACCGTGTCCGGCAAGCGTTTATTTTAAACTGATTTTAACTATACTGCACGTGGCTGGATTTCCAGAGGAAATGATTAGAGAGTATCGTTATGGCCTATTATTTAATAACTACACAAAACGTTTTAAAAGCAATGTTTTATACTTTGAACGAAACATCACATAGGAAAACGATATTAATATTTCACGCAGTGTTTGAAAAATATATAGATCTTATATAAAAATATAGTTTTTGAAAAAAGATAATTGAACGAAAATTGTCCGGACCCCGTAGGTTTTTCAATTTGAATAGATAAAACAAAAAATTATTTGAAAAATTATAGTAGTTACGTGTGAAAGGAAAAAAAATTATGAACAATAAATGGATAACATAAAATTGATTTCTATCTTTGGTTATTAATCTGTAGGTATTTCTAGTCAAACGTATTGCCTAACTTTGACGTGCTCATTTCAATTAATTTATAAAATGCCAAAAACTTTCATATTATATGTATTTATGATATTTTACCAGCACTGTTAACATCCAGATTATTGTTTTCGTACAGAACATAAAGTATCATCCACGCGTTTCTTTTTTTTTTTTTTCTAAAAATTCGGATTGTATCGCGCGGCGGTGGAAAACTCGTATATTATTTTATAACGATTTTTATTTCTCAAGACGAGTGTTATATTTATCTTGGTGTGCTTCGATCGACTGAAACGTATTATATGTAATGATACCGTCTTCGGGACAATGTGTATATATATATTTTATAAATGGAGTAAAAAATAAAACAAAATAATAATAGAGTACATCGCGATAGCATTATTATTACTATCGGCATATATAATACATATATTCTACATCGCGGTTATATTTTATATACACAAAACAACGAACCGCGAGAACGTCGAGAGGGGAAAAAATATGAAAACGTTCAATCCGTTTTGTTTGGATTACAATATATATTACGCGCGTATACAGTGGATTATAAAATATATAATATTTGGATCCAACCAAGTATCTCGCATCCTAATATATTTACACAATATAAAACGTCCAAAAAAAAAAACTAAATATTATACCGTTGGCGAAAATCTATATATTTTTTATCGAAAAGACATAATATTATATATATATAACGTAATACTTTAATTCCAACCCTGAGGAAAATGATCAAGTCGTTCGCTTTCGAAAGTCCAAGCTTAAATATAATATATGAAAACCGTGCGATGATCATAAATATCGTCTTACGTGAAACCACACCCCGATTATATATTTAATTGCGTTTATATAACACAACGAACACTGAACTCGAAACTAAACGACACATATACCATACTTGTTCGCAAGTACAATAAAAATCACTGTTTTTGGAAAACCAAAGATACATCGTAATTAATTAATTTTTTTTTTCTTTTTACTTACTTATAAAACTCCGAAGGGAAATAAAATAATAATAAGGAATAATTTTTACGATTTTTGCGAATTTCCGCTTTTAGATTTTATTTTATTTGAAAATAAAAAAAGTCTGGAGACTTCCGAAATCTCAAAAAAAGAAAACAAATTGAAACTACACATCATTGGTTCTTGCTCCGAAAATATAATAATATGGAACAAAATCCGAAATATTTTAATGAAAAATAATGGATTCGAAATTATAAAAAATATTTTTGCTATTATCTAGATGCAGTGAAAAGAGTGGAAACGACGTTCCAGAAGATTTAACTTTAAATGACGTATTATTGATTTCAAATATACGACTGATATATGCATGTTGTACTTCGTATAAAAGCTTATTATCTGCCTTCTATTTAAAAATTTCAAGAATCGTCTAATTATTATGCAAAGCAATATATATATAAATGTGTGTGTGCACAGTTAAGAGAAAACCCATATACTTTTGTTATCGACTTTTTTAGAATAATAATACCCTCAGGAATGTGATATACACATGGAATTTATTTTTTCGTTTATTTACGTAGTTTGATTTGATTTTTTTTTTTTTTTTTTTGTCACTTTTTAGAATTTTCAAAACATTTTCGTCTGGTGCATGTAGACCATATTTTGATATCTTACGTCTAATCGGTCCACATTGCGTGAAATCGCTGGCCTGAAGCAAGCAAGCAGCTACGCTTGAATTGTCTGTTCAGAGCGCCGCGCCGTCGAAAAAGCCGCTGGAAATATTTCATAATACGCGCATTTGGATAGAGATATGATCGATATAATGACGGATAAGAAGTCACAGTGTTATGGAAACTTTATAATTATACATTTATATATTTATAATATTTTAACTAAATAGGTGAATTCGTCCGATAATTACAAATAATTAATACTTTTAAATGTAATTTCTTTGTAACGACTAACGAAAAATTGTTTTACCGAAGAAATTTATCTTGGAAATGGAATAGGAAAATAAATAAATAAATAATAGTGTTGAACATTTACCGTATATGTGCGTGTGTGTATAGCGCTTGAACGTTTCGAAAAAAGTAATCAAAATCTGTAGATATATTATTGTTATTATCCTCTCTATTTGGCCCATTTGTTCCACATACTCGCGATATACGTGTTTATAATTTATATATTGTGTTTGTGTTGTTAAAAGCCGCGCGCTACGTTCGGCAATTTAAAAGAAATAAATAAGGAAAAGAAAAATACCTCGTTTAAAGATTTATAGCTAAAAATATGCGAAAAATATCAAATGTAATAAACGATTTTGGATTCGGCTCTACGATTGTATAGTCGGTTAAGTGTAATTGAAAAAGTGTACTGTACACTTACACAATACTTTGTTTAAAATTATTTTACTTCTTTAATGTATAAAAACCGATGAACGAACGAATTGTAATAGCCTTTTATAAAGATAAAAAATAAATAAATAAATAATAGGAAATAAATGACTAAAATATCTTTAAAAAAAGTTTTTACAGTCAATTTTCCCCAAAATTTAAATGGTCATTTTAAATTATATATATAATATTTTGTTTTCAACGTATATCATCTTACTTTCAAAAAAGTTATCCTTATACATAAATATTCATTCATTCATTTCCCATAATACCTTAAGTTAAGCCAAACGGGAAAGAAGTATTTTTGAATAAGTTTTTTTTTTTTTTGGTGATACGTACATATATACATTTTTTTTATTTAGATGCATAACATTTTTAATTTTTTAATATAATCATTTTGTTAAGCTCATTCTTCAACTCAATCTAAAAAAGAAAAAAAATGATTGTATATGTTTAATCGCATAATTTATTTAAACATTGTAATAGGAGAACTATTATAGTATTCAAAAATTTAAATATTTATAATTAGCCCTTAAAACTATACACTAATACACTGTAGTAGATCTACGCTTATATGGATTATATGAATAATTGGGCGATTTGATTTAATTGTTTCTGTTGTTTGCTATAACATATAACGAAAATCGAAAACTTTACTTGTTCTATATTTAACTCTTGGGGTCAATTTTCATTCAATATTAATATTTTTATTTTTTAGCTACTTAAAAAAAAATTCAGAAATATAATATAAATACCGCATTTAAAAATATTTGTTTATTGCGGTTTGTTATGTTGCGCATAAACACATACACTTAGACGCAGAATATTTCCAAATATATTGTATTAGTTTATACATATTATAAAGAGTAAGGAGAAATAAATCGGAACAATGAAGTTTGGAAAGAATGAGACAATTGTTGCGTTACATTATTTTTATTAATAGATTCGTTGGAAACCGATAACATAATATTATTATAAAATGTCTCGATAGAGAAAAGAGAGAAAGATTTGTCGAGCTTTTTTACCGAAATGAAAATTATTTTAATAAGCTTACGACGATTTTATAACTATTTAAAATCGTCTTGTATATAATATACGTACGAAACAATTTGATATTAATTATTATTTTTAAATATATACAATTATTCGTGTACTATAAATACGCCGTTTTGTCATCTCTGAAAGACAACAACACTATGTATTAAACATATTAATAGAACAAATAGGAGTGTATTAAATCCATGCTGGTATTATAACACGTGTACGGTATTATACCTACACGCAGTATTTTAAAATAAAAGTAGACCGAAATTGCCATAATCGATAATGCGAAATTAAATTATAATTTAGCATAGTTAAGCGCATTCGATGTATATGATTTGAAAACGATAATAGAGTGTTTAAAACCTAAAAAGACAAAAATTTCAATCGAGACCCGTATACAATGATCTTATATATACGTGCCTGTTGTGTTATTTAACACTAAGCCGTATAGTGATTTACTAATTTATATATTATTCCAATTATTATAAACGACTGAAATCCAATACATCGCGTATTACATGATATTCATATTTGTACTTAAATCATTAGATATCGGGCGATAGATTATATAATAAGATATAATGAATTCTATATGATATTATCTACTTGTAGTATTTATTTTGTAAAAAAAAAAAATACGAAAAATTTGGTTCATAAATAATATGAAATGTATTTTCGTTCTTTACGTCTTTTTCAAAAACACGCGGTTTGATTCGTTCTTATATATATATATATATATATATAACATATTTATGTATGTATTCAAACAAGATTATTTTCCGTAATGGGATAAATGAATTTATTCGGTTGTTGTTTTTTTTTTTGGATTTTCATTATCAGCGATTAAAATATTATGATATACCTACGTTAAATGCGAAAAACGTTATTTTTTTTCGGTCGAGTAGTTTACAAGAGAGAAATATAATAAATTATATTCGTTAAAACGTAAAGAAATTCATTTCGAATGCATGCATACGTGTATGATATGATACATTATACCAAAACTAAAATCTATCGACAACGTTCTCAAGGCAATAAATTCACTTCGTATTTCTCAAGATAAACTAATTGCGAAACAAGATGGACTTGGCGAAGAGTTGAAAAGTTACGTCTTACATTCACTTTTATATACATCACGGATTGTCGATGAAATGACGGATAACAAATTAGAAATACATGATGATGGCCCCGTGTTTTCGTCCACAGCCATACGTGATTTCATTCGAGAATTCTTAGAACGTTTGCAGAAAACGTCAGACGAAAATCGGCAACATTTCCAAAAAGAAAAGAACAATGAAAAATGCTACGATAATTTTTTCAGTTTTAATAATTAATAAAAAAAAAAAACTTGTCATTTTTTTTCTTTTTTAATTTTACCCGAACGAATACATAACGAATTTTTTTTCTAATACCGAGTTATTGTACCAGACAAGGCAATATTATATATTAGCATACTGCTAACAGACAATTCGACTGTTGCGAATATTCGTTTTTCGTCTGGACGCGATCATTTTTTCACGTGATTTTTTTCTCGTAATAACAGGTGTGCGTGGGGGGCGTGTTGATGAAACAATATATTATCCAAATCAATATCAAAAAAAATTCCCTCCAAAATTTACACGGATACTAATTATACTTATTACATAACATACATGCGGTACCTACCACCTCAATTGTATCATTAATATAAATGTAAACGATATAATCGAGGTTTTCTATAATATATATATATAATAAATTCTAAAACTCCAACCGCGATTATATAATAAATAATAATAATATAAGTACACGTGCTCAGCCCACTGCACATACGAATAGTAATCGAAGTGGATTCAAATTAAGGGATGGAGGTTGGAAGCAGTGTCATTATTTCAAGTTTTGATAGGGGAAAGAGGCAAAGTCATAAACGGTCCATATATTGTTGAAAAATAAGCAAAAAAAAAAAAAGTAGTCTTTTTTTAACAAAAGGCTCTAACACTTGCCCTATTAAACTCGATGGTGAACTATATTTTTTCATGACTGTGATTAAGCGTGGCGTTTAGATCTGTTGAATGTTAAAATTTTTAAAAAACATAATAGTTCTTACGGATAAAAAAAAATGATTTAAAGATATTTTTCTTAAAAAAAAAAATTAAGCAACAAAAGAATTATATAAAAAAAAATTTTTTTGTTTGTTTTTAAACCCAAGATGAATGAATAATAATTTTAAACAAAACAAGTGGGGGGGGGGATGGAACATGATAACTAAAAAAAAAAAGTGAAGGGATGGCATCCCCTTCTCAATCCACTTCGCGGACCACTGCATATATATATATATATATATATATATATATATATATACGGATTAGGTGAAAACGGATTGAAGTACGACGGTACAAGACGCGCGAGAAAAACGACGAAAGGATACGCGGCGGAGGAGATGCGGGAGGAAAATAGCAACCGTCGTATGGTCGTCACTAAGACGTGGAAAAAAAAAGGGATTCGATCAATTGACTCAAGGACGTTTGCGGCTAGTTGTGACCCCTTTTTCCAGCCGGGCATTCGTTTCGGAGGGATCCGCGTATATAGACAGACGATCCCCGAGGCGTCTGTCGGGCGTGGAGGGCGGAGTTTTTGTCGTCGCGGGGATGCATGTGTGTGTGTGTGTGTGTTTATATAATATATAAACACGAAGTGGTCAATCTAAATTTCACCACCGAATACAAAATGCGTATATGCGATCCATAACAGTAATACGTACACCATTCTCGTTACCGTGCCTGAACAGAAGTAGCGCCGAAACCCTACGCCTAGGGCGGTTGCCCTACATCATGAAAAGAATGGTGGATGGAACGCATGGGTGGTAATATAATCATTTGGTAATTCGTAAAGAAAACTTGAAAAACTTACAATTGTACTGTAGGACGTCTGACGTGAATTAGAAAATATAACAAATTTTTACATGGGATGGTCTCGAAACGAAGTACAAGTTTTCCCGGCTGTCTTATAAACTCAAAGTCTCGGCGCCACTGCACCTAAACACTGATATGTTCTCACGAGTACTAATTGCGATATAATACGTACATGTCTACTTCCCAGCTATTATCGCATTGAACTGAGTTGACGAAACGGGCGCGACAATCTTCTAGATCCACACTGTTTAGTATATGTACAGACAGTATTGTAATAATGGACACGTGGTCGTTTTATGAACAACGAGCACATTTTTATCCGGTGCTTATTCTAAAACGCACATTGGACTTATATATTTCACGCTGTTATATAAGGTGTACAGCTGATGATGCACACTTAACCAACCGATTTTTACTTTATTAATCTCGTGTGCGATTGAATAATTATATATTTCGAACTTATTAAGTATATTAAAGTGTGTAAAGCGACGTAAGATTGTCCACCGATCGGTGACTGTATAAGGAGGGGCCGACAATAATTATGAAATTCTCAATTTCACTGAACCTCCAATATTTTTATTCGTCGAATTCATAATACTTATAAATAAATGTACGTACCTACATATATTTATATATAATTATACTATAACGATAAATGATGTATTAAATATTATAGAACATTAATTTAAAATTGTTATCCAATATCCAATATTGACAATCACGATTCATACAATACTTCGATTTTTTTTCTGAAAAAAGTATTCGAATTCTTCACAATACACGTGCATGTATGAACGAGGGAACTTTCGAGGCACATATTAAAAATTGTCGATTTTTATTAACTTAAAATTTTATAACATTCAAACGATAGTTATTAAAATATAAAATGACGGAAATCCAAAATATGGTTTATACGTTTTCTTGCACTTGTCGTGTAGAAATCGAATATTGTTTCAAAAACAAACACAAAAAATCGAAATAAGCGTTGTGATATATTTTTTGGAATTAAAATGAGTATTATTTGACTAGAAAAACGATGTTGAGGCCTCTTAATGAAAAATTATACAATAAAATAATTTTAATTTCAATTTATTACACTGTTATTGATGTGTCTAAAAAGGTTTTTAACACATTAATTATATATATAAGATGAAGCCTTTGTTTAAATGTCAGAATTCCCTCGGCATATTCAAACCCGGTGTGCTCTTTACAAACAATTATTACATAATATTCACAATTATTAGTTATTCAAAATATACAAAACTAGTCCGCCACATCTAATGAATGGTAGTATTCCTTTATTAACATTTTTTATTGAAACAGTGGAAATATTGTGTGTAAATTATTTCAATAATTTGTATGGATAATTTTGGAAGGATACAATACTTTTTTGCTGGAATAATAATTTTAGATAGCCCTATACAAGGATAAAGTATAAAAATCACCGCCCAAGTTATAGTCTATTGACTATTTTACCTAAAGCTGCACAAAAGAGCGTGCCAAAAAAAATCATTTTATTTCTGCCAAGAGGCCCAAATTTTTTATTTACACCATTAAAGTTCATGAAACTGTTGACACACAACTTTCCAAAACCATTCCCCTACAATGACCATCATATTTGGTTTTTATGTATATATACTATCCACGTTTTACATTTTCACGGCGATTGAACAGGTTTCATATGTGTTCGGAAGCACAGGCAAATAAATTTCTTCTGAGCCTTACGAAATAATATGTCTTCAATCACACAAATATAAAATTAATAATTAATTTTCAAAACATTTATTGAACAATTACTATGTATCGTGACGTCCAAAAATTATATTAATTTACACCACAGTCTGCAATACCTTTGGTGATATATGTTATACACATAACACCAATTTGACAATAATCAACTCAATGACATATTAAAAGTACGGAAAAAAAAATCCAATATTCGAATATTAATAGTCGTTTTTATTAAGAAAATACTATACAATCAAAGTAAATAGAAATTGCTCGATCGTGAAATAAACATACGTACAGATACATTGATAATTAACTTAGTTTATATTTTTTATCATTACTCGAATACGCTGAGCAAAGATTAGGATAGTCATTGAACTTTGGTCAGTCAAATGAGACGAAAAGGAAAAAATCTTTTATTCAAAATCTTTGCGAATAACTCGGACCTGGTCCGTTAGGATTGCCCTGCGAATACATCATTTGCTGCGCATGTTGAGGCACATGGTGGAAGTCTTGTTGGTGTTGTTGTTGCGGTTGTTGTTGCTGTTGCTGTTGTGGGTGCTGCGGTTGTTGATGTTGTTGTTGTTGCTGTGAGTGTTGGGGTTGTTGTTGCTGCTGCTGTTGCACCTGTTGCTGTACTTGTTGCTGCTGCTGTTGTACTTGTTGTTGCTGCTGTTGTTGTTGCTGCTGTTGTTGTTGTTGTTGTTGTTGAACGGTAGGTGGCATCACTGTTCCAGGGTTGACACTCGGATGCTGACCAAGCCCATTCATGCGCATACGTTTTTGATTAGCAGCATGTTGTTGCTGATGACTATGATGACTGCCCGCTTGATCAGAATGTGCACCCTATAGCCAACAAATATCAAACATTTACATTTGGTAAAAACAATTCGAACTTTGATTATTTAAAAAAGGAAAATTACCCAAGAACTAAACATAATATCTGACAATGTCGATCCTTTCAAATTTAGATAATCATGTATTTCATTATTGAAATCATATTATCATAATTATCACTAAAGAGAGTTATGTTATAATAAAAATCTTGATTAATTTGCATTATAAATTATAAATTTAATGAATAAAAACAAAATGTTAAATTCCATATGTGTGAAAGACAAATTAAAACATTATGTGTAGCCTTTTAGTGTGAAATTACTATTGTACATCAACACGCAAAAATCATAAATAAAACGTACATTTGTAGCTTGTTGACGTTTGTCTTTGTCGTCTTGATCATCGTCGGTTAAAAATTCTCTTTTTGGATATGGAATTGGACATCCAGCAAAAACACTAAAATAATAAGATATTTAGAATACACTTTAAATCAACATAATCCAAAAAATTACTCTGAAGTAGGAGTAGGATCTTCTTGAAAATACGAATCTTGTTTTGCCTGTTCTGAAGTGATCCTCTTGTTTGGGTCCATTAATAATAATTTTTGTAGCTAAAACAATAAAAAAACTCACTAAATTAATATTTCAACAAATTCTAAAGACATTTTTTTATTCATACCAGGTGGAACGCTTTGCTATCTGGTTTTATCTTATGTCGATCCATATACTTCACCAAAGAACAATTCGAATAACTAAAATATTTAAAAAAGAAAAAAAAGATATATATATATTATTTTCTTTAACATATCAAATTCAAATTATTATAATTTTAATATATAATTACTTTGATCGTTTGAAATCTTTCATAAGAGTCTGATGTTCTGGCATTTTTTTAATGTCTTCCCAGTCTTTCTCTTGAGGGAAACCCATTACATTAAATATTCTACAACACAACAAATTATCGACACATTTCGATTATACTATATTTTTTCAATAAGTCCGTACATAAATATTATAGAATTGCTTATAAACATTATCAGATGATTTGAAAAGTATACTTTAATGTAATTTTTAAAGTCACATGATAAAAATATATTGAACAACATAAATTACAAAGCAATTAAATTTAAAAGTTTCAATAACGTTACAAAAATACACGAAATTTGTATTGTTAAAGTTGACATTATCATTGCAAACTAAAATTAATTACCGCACTTATATTCCACAATAACAAGTACACTAAAAATCATTGCAATACTTGTTTTTCATTTTATATTTTTACTATTCACTTTATAATGAAGTAAAGGTCAAAATATATTCAGTAACTCACCTATCCAATTGATCATGATGGTATGGATTACTTGTTTTTATATCTTCTTGACGACAATGGAAAATTGGTTCGGAAGTTAATAATTCAGCAAATATACAACCGATTGCCCAAATATCTAAATTATATATTTAACACATAATTACTAAAGGACGAATTTGTATGTAAAAACCTAATTACAATTAGTAATAAATAATAATATCAGAAATACAATACTATACAACTATTATAATTCACATATACATATAAATATTTTATAAAATATAAGATATTTATGTAATATTTTCTAGACTGTATAATTTGTATATTAAAAGACTAAAGCGTCATTACTTATAATTAATTAACATCAAATAATAAAAAAGAACATCTTTTAGAATCTTTAATAGAAATTAAAATATATTTTATAAAAAAAAAATTGTATATCGTATTTATAAAAAATATATATGTACTACGTACTACAATCTATGTTTATTTCTTAAATAAATTGTATTTACCAATAGCTTTTGTGTAATGTCTAGCCCCTAATAAAAGTTCAGGAGCACGATACCAAAAAGTGACTACAACGGGATCGAGATCAGCAAGAGGTTTTAATGGAGCATTGAATAGTCTAGCAAACCCCATGTCAGCTATTTTAACACGTCCCCTTTCAGGACCTTCCCCCATCACTAGAATATTGGCTGGTTTCTAAAAATTAAAATCAAATTATTATTATTGTAAAAATTTAGAAAAAATTTAAAAATTTACCAAATCTCTATGTAAAACCCAATTAGAATGTAAATAGTGAATTCCATCAAGTATTTGAAACAGTAAAGACTTAACCATTCCTTTGGGAACCATTACTGGTTTCTTATTTGCTTTCGCTGCTCTATGAAACTTAATTATATGCTGAAACACATTTTAATGAACACTTCAATTACTATATTTATTCAGTTTTGATTTAATGCAATAGTTTGTGGATGAATTATTTTATTTTAATACTGCATATTACATAAACTATAAAACGGCATTGATTATATAATTTGATTAATACAATTCAAAATGGGTAAACAGTTATTTATTATTCAAGTAAAGTTATGTTCATATAAGTATTACATGAATTCATGTAACAATTAAAAAGTAAAATATTTCAAACCTATATTATATTAAATTATTATTTACTACAATATATCACTTTTTATATAAAATATACGAAATTGATTTAAACGTGAAAATAATTTAATAGTTAATAATTACATAATACATTATTCCCAGAATATTTTATCATTTTAAATTGTTTATAATTCTTACCCAAAGATCATGTTCCGCGTAATCAAAAAGCAACCACACTTTTCTATCATTGTGAGATAAAAACACTCGAATTAAATTTATCACATTTGGATGCTTCAACTCACGTAATAACTAGAACAAACAATAGAATAAATCACATTGAGTTATATAAGGTACATTAAGTTTGAATACATACAGCTATTTCACGACACGCTGACATTGACAAGCCAGTGCCTTCGATTTGTTTCAAAGCAAAATCTTTACTGTTGTCCCTAATAAACAATAACATATTCAATAACTTTAAAAATTATTTTAAGCTAACAGATAACAATCAATACCAATAGTATTGTACAACAGATTAATCTGTATTACGTTATAACATACTGTTTACGACAATATTTTTAAAAAAACATATAATATTTTACATTTTTTTCGATTATTTTTGAGAAATAACGAGTTGTTTTACTTCTCTAAACATACCCCTTGTACTTTGCGCACTTGGAGTTGGAATTATGTTAAAAAATTTTATTATTCAACAAATTATATTACAGATACAAAATATTGGAATTGTACACTTTTTTTCATGATCCAATAATCTAAAACCTGTGACAATTATATTATTATTTATTACTCCAATTGCAACTATCGTTTATTCAGGTGTCTTAAACGGTTACATACCCATCTTTTCTTCTCGCTTTATACACATGACCATAAGTGCCTCTTCCGACTTTGCATCCTTCGTAGTCAAACAGTTCTTCCACTTTGGCTCTTTCATTACCCGTCTTGATTTTGAATTCGTAATCCATCGAACCGCTACCTTACGATGAATAGGAACAAATTGGTTTTCGTACAAAATTATAAGGCACATGCGTAACACAAATCGATTGGAGATCATTCTGAAACGAATACGTCATTCTACAAACGTCTACAAAGTCGTTTTCGACGAGTATTATGCGCACGACAAAACTACCATGGTTCACCCAGTAATCGTACACTGACAGACATTATGTACTGAATACACTTCATTAATCTATTCCATGGACTTACCAACAACCACCTACATTTTCGAGATTTTCGGGACAAAACGATGGAATTTCGGGAATCAGAAAACCCGATAGGACTTATTCCACAATATTGGAGGCAATTACTAAATTAATATTTTTTAAATAAAATGATTTTTAACAACTGAAACGTAAACAAAAACTCGAGTTGATAAACGGAGGCCGGATCGGTGTGGCCAATACATAGACATATAATATCAGACACATATAAGACAGTTATTCCGATAAAAATAAAATTGATAACCCATTGATAAGACACATTCTGAGCACCAAGACATGTCTTGGTCCGTGTTTCTAAAGCGATAAAACATAATCATAGAATAAGCATAAAGTTGTATGCTAGTCTCAAGATGGATGTATTTAATTTCACTATCTTACATATTTTAAAATATGTATTTAATTAACAATTAGTTATTTGCAAAATTCTCATTTTCACTTTAACATTGCTTTGCGTTTAATATCTAAACACAGAAAATTTCTATTTTCAAGCACACGCAAAACAAAACAGTTAAAAATTTAAAACTATATATTATTCTCAAATTTTTAAATTACCGTTGTGTACTACTACACATACAGGGAGCCGAATGTTTTCTAACCTATTTATTTATTTTTCTTATTAAGTTGGATAAATACGCAAATTAGAAAATAACAAATATTCATAGAACATTAAGCTTAATTACATATACAATAAAGTTACATTTATAATATATTATACATTGTTGTAACAATTTTTTGTTATATAAATATTAATTAAAAACGTAAACATTATTAAAAATAATAAATAAACAACATTTATTTTATCACATTACACACATTATTAATATTGTATATTCGTACATACTTAAATAGATAATTAATAATTATTAACTAAATAGATACAACTGTTTGTTTTTATATTATACGTTTTTTTCAACATCACATTCATCACACTTTATCGGAACCTTCTTCTCCGGATTAGGAAACTCCAATTGTACAGTCACTGGCCCATCATTCACGATATTTACTTCCATTTTTTTTCCAAATGCTCCATCTAAAGTACATAAATATTATTTATTATTAATATCATATCTATATTGTATATAATAATGTCAGTATAGATATGATATATGTAAGTATATATCATATATTATATAAATAATTTTATATACGTAATAAGTTTTTTTCAATTAATTTATAAAGGAATTTATAGTGTATTTCTCATATATATTTTTTAATTAGATTATTATTTTGTTTTGTCGAGATATACACATTTTGATTTGTAAACAATTTCACAAACTTAAAATTTAATTTTAATTTTTTTACCTTTAACTTTACTTTCATTGTAATGTTTACGCAACGTGTCCAAAAAATATTCATAATTTTGCTGGGCCAGATGTCCAGGCATGGCCATTTGGAAATCTAATTTGTTACCTTTGAGTTTATAACACAGTGTAAACTGACTAATTGATAATATTTCATAGTTCATGTCGGTTACATTACAATGCCATTTCTTTTCATTATGATCAAAAAGACGCAACTTTAATATTTTTTGCACCCTATAATAATAATACATTACCTATATTTTAACAAGTAAAAACAATAATGTCTGAATAATTTTATATGTAAACCTTACAATACTATCAATTTTCCTTATTCAAGAAAACGCATGTTATTCAAGTTAAAATAAAAATTACAATTTTATATAAATAGAAAATAACATTTTTTTACCATAATGTGGAAAATGCTTTGTTAAATATTGCAACATTGGCGATAATTGAACATAATCAAATAAATAGAATATATTATGAATGTTATTAAATTTCGACAAACGAGAATATTGTTACAAAAAGAAATAATTACATATTTATAATAATTTCAAAAGAAAACACTAAGTATTTTGCATAAATTTTTAAATTATATATATATATATATACAATATACAAAATATTAAAATTATTTATTTTTTAATTATCTTACATAGCGTCAATGTCATTTTTCTCATCAGTTTTCTGTAAACCAACCAATAAACATAAGCCTTTAGTGATTGAATTTACTTCCAGTCCATCCACTATATTACGAAAAAAAACTATTAAATAATATAAATATAGGATTAAACGTTTATTATTAAAAAAACACACATTTTAATGTATCCAAAATTATATATGTTAATATAATTGTATACTGTACTTTGTAAAAAAAATTAATTCAAATCATTGTTTGAACAAACGCGTAATAAACATAAAATCAAAAACATATATCTAATATCATAAGTAAACTTTGGTTAGGTTAATACAAGTTTTAATTTTAAACTACACTATTATAAAATTAATGGAATATGATAGTAAGAAATAGTGCATGATACAACAAACTAAATTAAGTTTTGTACGAATACAATTAATCAATAATTAAATTGATAACCAACCATAAATTAATGAAATATAACACATAACAGGTGAAACAAATTATTGTTAAATCTGAGAATAGACAGAAACGAAACAACATCTACGCTTTATACACGTTCGAGGACCATGGGAATACACAAAATTAATTATTTTAACATAGCTCATAAAGTTAACGAAAGAATTACAAAAGAACAATTCACAAATAACAATTTATTTATTGAAGTAATCATTTTTACACTGACTATCTCAAATATCTCGGAAGTATTACCGTATTTTTTTGAACAGTTATTCTGTGTACATACAAATTAACATTTTCGAAAAATTATTTTGAAATTCTGGTCAGTGTATTCAAATACAATCCAAGGTAAGTAATATGTCGTATAGGATCTGTCAACTGTAATAACATGTATGTTAAAAAAACAAAAAAAAATTAAATTTACAGAAAAATAAAAAGCAAATACGTTATAAACATCTCATCTACCAAATGCTACAGAAAAATTGTTGAATAAAATATGTATTTTCGGTTAAACAATTATAAAAAAAAAAATATATCGTTTTTCTCCATCAACTGTTTATAATCAATATCTGATAAGTCGCATCTGTCCAAATTGCCACATTCTACGAAATCCATACGAAAAGTGAAGAGAAGCAGACGATATTAACAGTCTTATGGTGTAATTCTAGTGAACACCACACAATGGTAAATATTTATTATTGAAAAAAATAAAAAATTTTCAGTAAACATAAAAAATAACAGTCACCTACACATTTATATTATATCTAACACTAACTAAGAATTGAAAACAGTAAAATAATATATTACACACTGGATTCGACAAGAAGCGAATTGAAGAAGAAAAAAAAAACATTTTGCTTGCGATCGCATAAGATGGACGAGTACAAAATTTTAACACACCGTGAGTGCGTGTGTATAATACGTACGTACAGACATTTACCTGAAACTTTGGCTCTCAAAACGCGTTGCACGACTACCTTCATAGTATCGCGTTAAATAAAATGAGAAAAAGAAACGTTTGAATGCGAGTATTGGCATTCATAAAATTAAACGCGTCGGTAAAATTGTCGACTTTAACTTAAAGGCTAAAACGAGATTTCATATTACTACGAAAACGACATTAACATGGTATTTCATTTCAAATATTCCGTCGTACGAGGGAATCGTTTGCAGACAGTCGATTATAGAATGGTTATCACGTGATAACAATAATCATCAGCTGTACGTCTCTTATCAAAAATTGAAAAAAAAAATCAGCGGTACGTGATTTCAAACACGCAATTCCGTGTTTTCAATGCAAACTCCACTTGTTATCAGTGGCGCACCCGAGGGGATGGACTCCGGGTCCGGACCCCCCCCCTTGACTAGTGCAATAGTATTACATTTATAGATGAAAATCCAAATTCTGTGACAACTTTCATATTTTTCTGTTAAAATTTCGCATACGATATAGATAACACCAGGTGTTAACAATTTATTGATTATGTTATATTATTATAATATATAATCTATTTTTATTATCTATTAAAAGTTTTGTTTTTCATAATGTAGTTTTTTAGACCCCCCCACCCTTGAAAAAATCCTGGGTGCGTTACTGCTTGTTATCCATTAAAACACCGATTTTACCATTAAATCAAATAGTGAAACGAAACTGCGATTCTTCCTGCTAACCGCGTCCTTATGAAAAACGTTGAGATTTACTATAAAAAAAAAAGAAAAAAACCCTGAAAAGTTTGCATTACACAGATTTAGAAATTACTCAACGGTGATAATACTCAGTGTCGTCTTTCAAAAAAAAAAAATCTAAATACGACCCTGATCGGGCTAACCGACCGTTTTTACCTTTTTATCGCCGGCATATGCGGACCCAGAGTTTTTTTACATTTCAATGTGCCTTTTTTTCTATATAGTTATTTTTTTCATAATATTATAGAAGAGAGTAGACTATAATAACAAATCCACCCGCTTTATGCATTTTTTTTTTTATTTATAGCTCATAATTTTCTTCCATAAGACATAGTGCATAAATTAATACACTAAAGTCAAAATATTTCAAGTATCCAACACTTGTTTACTAACCACTACTATAACCTATTGTATAATATATTATTATTATTTTTTTTACGTTAAGACGTGTCTTAGCACACCCGTAGACCCGCGGCTATAGCCGACGGATAAATAAACCGGACGGTTATTATGTCGTACGTAACATTTTCGTCGTTGCTGTATTGTATAATTACTAAGGCCCGGAATGCATTGAAAACATTGACGGAAATCATGGGAGGGGGAGGGCTTAGAGGGATTCAGTTCCCTCAAAAATTAATTATAGTAAACTTAGCCCCCCTAAAAACAGAGGACTATACTTCATAAGTAAAATTATTGAATTTTAAAAATTTTTAAATGAATCATTGCTATTATAACTTGTTTTATAAGAAAAAGCAATTAAACATTAATAATAATAATAACAAGTTTCTGAAATTGGATATTGATAAATAAAATCGCCAAAATTATATATTTATAGAAATTAAAAAATTGTTTTTTTGAAAGAGATGCCGGCCCGTTTGAAAATTATTTTACCCAATCATAATCGGTCAGGCCGACAATGTTTCTAACGTTATCATAGCTACGCGTCTCGTGTCAACTGAATACATACAAAGTTTGCTTTTTTTCTTTTTAATGTAAAAGCATTATATTATAATGTACTCGTTCGTAATATATTTCTCGTCACGATATCGCGCCTCTGCATATTGAAACGACGTTTCGCAAATCGACGACTACGATGTATTCGGAGGACAGCGTTATATGTTGTCTGTTTCCGAACAAATGCAACATCTATTCCCAGACGCCCGTACTTGTCAAAACCGTGTTGTGGTACTTGAGCACGGCGATCGTCACGTGCTGTCTCGTCGAGATCGTTTGGCTCGGGTTGCGCATGGTCCATCGGTACACAACGGTAAAATTTCAATACGAACTACGTCTATATTACGTTTTATTTTATTATTATTATTATTATTATTATTATTATTATTATTATTATTATTATTATTATTATTATTATTATTATTATTATTATTTATTCTCTTTCCCCGTACACTTTCCTCCTCCCCTCTCCAATTTCCATTTAATTCCAATATGGTGGACATCGTCAATTGGTCGTCAATAGGTTAAAATTAGATTATAAAACGTAGTCGATATTGAACGGTAATTAGTTAATTCGGCGTGTATTTATAATACTTTTATTAATTAATTACGTATAGCGAACGGAGTTATTATGTTAATACATTGTCTGTTAGAAAGTTTGGGTTGCGTTTTAATTGGATCGCCCGTTACATTGTGGTACACGCAAAAAGGAGAAATACGTTAATGTAACCTATAAACCGTTTCAGAACGAAATCGTGTGCAAGTACGTCTGTGCCGAAAATCACGTCGACACGGTGACTGCGAATGAAAATGGCAAACCGTCGTCGCTGTTTCTGAGAGACGAGAAAACACTGAACGACGATTTGGGTTGAGTATATTTTACATAATATTATAGTGTTGTGGGAAACGACAAAATCGTTTTTCGCATTCTTAATTCTCTCTTTCCGGAAAAAAAAACCCCCGGAACGTTATTTATTAAATAATAATAATAATTAATCGTGTTTATTAAATGTTAACATAATATTGCATAACACTGTTCACTCTTAACGTCCGCTTATTACCACAACACGAGGTTTTTGAATTATATTAAAATTTTCCGCCATCGGGGTGTCGATGATTTTTATTGGAAAAAATCGAACAGCAATTGTCAAATCGTGCCTCCGAAATTCCGTTCTCAAAACGGTTGATTCGTTGAAAAAATCCGGTCACACGAACGACTCCTCGCATCATCACGGGGGGGAATTATTGTTGTTTAGCTTGATCTGACCTACCTACGAGTACATATAGTAGTATACGCAGCCGTTGCATAGCGGCGTTTATATAATATTTATATAAAATATAAAAATAAAATACCGCGGCTATGGCGTTGTAAACGATTCGTTGACCACGTTGTCGTCATTGTTTGTACTGAAGCCAATAGCGACGTAAGACAGTCCGTGAAAAACGACAGTAGCAACGAAATGTACAGCACCAGAATGACCGACACCGATGACGAATCGATGGTACCTAGCACAGACTCGGAACACAAAGGAGGATATGCTGATCACAAGATGAATCCGTACAGTTTCAAACAGGTCAGATATATATATATTATAATACTCCAGTGGCGTGACTTTAAACGTTGTATAAGCAGTAATGTTTCTTAAAATAAACACCTACAGTGACCACACAATGTGTTAATATTATTAATTAAGTAAAAACAAATTTTGCCCTTATAGTATTTTTAAAAATCCAACTTTTAATACATATAATATTATGACAATATAAAAAAAATCAGCTAAACACACAATATTATATTATTTATAAACATATTATAAATACAATATTGTATTTAAAACATAAATCTATTGTTGTTTTTATAATTTTCAATTACATCATCGTTATTAGAAAATAATAATAATTATATATAAATATATTGTAGTGACGACTGTCGATTTTATATATTATACGAGTATATTTTAATCACGTCGATTATTTATTGTAAATACCACGTCAACAATGTATTGGATATGCTCATCCCTACAGTTTTATTATACCCTGAAAACGGGACGATAATGCGCATTATTAAATATTCCATATCATTATTTAAGTCAGTTGATATTCAAATGCAAACCTAGAATCCATCCAATACTATTTGTTTCGGTTTTCTTATCCTTTAACTGTTAAATTCAAAGAACTAATCATTGTTACATTTTTTTTTTTTTTGTTAATGTCCTCGTTGAAAACCCACCGAAAATATCTTATCCTTTTCCTGTTTATTTACAAATTAGTATTAGAAATGCTTTTTTTTTAATGGTGGCGAACCGCTGATGCTGTAGATGTTGCTTAAGTGAATTACTTATGTAAATTTTTATACTAAAATATGCAATGCAAATTTACATATTCGGTATTAATTTCAAGACACTTGACCATTATTTTGGTAGTTTTTTTTTGTGCTACATTTAAAAATTATTGAAAAAACAGTTTTTCTTCAAATATTTGGGTTGTTTTGAATTACGCATAAAAAAACTACTGAGAGAATCGAAAAATGTTTCAAATAAAATACCGACCTAGGTACAATTTACTGCCGGAACGTAACGCGTAATGAGATCATCGGAGCATTTTTTCTAGTTAAAAATGTATGTATACAGAAAAAACATCATTGTAAAACCAACAGCTTCCTCGTTTCGTTGAGAATCTAAAACTCATAATTTATTTACAATTTGAGAGGCGTTTATGCGACCCAAACATTTTTTTTTTTTAATTTCTTTTCATTTATTAGCCTTTATTAGTAAAACATAATATGGTTCGAAAATTACTACAACGGTGGAGATTACATAATTATATTAATATAACATACGTAAAAAATAAGTGAAAGTAAAAAAACGTAGCGAAATGCGGGATGTTGTGGATGTCGCTTACTTGGATAAAGATTTTAGAGTTTTGTTATTAACATAAATTTGTAAGAAATTATAAATCGTTGCATACGATAAAAAAACGATTCTGAGCCACAAAACTTCGGTGTAATATTATTTATTATTAATAATGTAGTGTGTACTTACATAATTTCAGATTAACCTTACAGTACATCATTTAAATATAATTTCTTACAATAAACTTATGTAGGTAGCTATTATATCATAAATTAATTATTATTAATTAAATATTTCGTCATTTTCCTTTGTCCCCCCCCCCCATCACTGTCAATCGATTTTTCAATATACTAATAAATTTGATAATTTCAACGAATATTTGTATCGCATAGGATTTGGACGACGATTTGGGCATGCCATATTTATCGGTATTTAAACAATCGGAAGTCGACTACAAAGATTATTGGACTTTCGGCGATAGCAACAGAAGCTCCGAAAAACGAACCAACCAGAATTATTGCAACGACAACAAACAGTGTTGCGTTTTGATTTTGAATAAATGCGTAAGTAAATCGAATGAAGAACAATGTTGCAACAATAATGACGATATACAATTGTGTCAGCTGGCCAATGATACAATCATTCCGACTGTATTCGCAAAAGAACTGAAGCGAATAATCACCTACAAGTCGCCGGACAGTTTTAAATGTTATTTAAGAACGTCTCCTGATAAACAACAATAGTGCAAAGTGAGTAATCAAAATCTATAAAGACGATCGTTTTGTATTGTCTGTAAAACGGTATAAATTATACAACGGCGGCGAAACCGTAGGAGGATTATATTTGGACACGGTGAGGGAGTTTAGCCATACAAAAAATATGGCTTTAGTCCTTTACAAAACGACATCATTTTCACGATTTTCTTTACCCTTTAACTTCCCCCCCCTCCTCGATGTATCGGATAATTTATTTAATAAATTCGTTATTAGCGCGTTAAAAAAAAAAAGAAAACGTTAAAGAATTATCGGCGATGATCTTGACATATAAAATACATTAATGACCGGCATCAAATTAGCTCATTTATACGACGAGACGCTTTTTTCGTTTTTCCTGCAGTAGTTTTCAAAAACATATAGAGAAAAACAGCCCGAAATATTGCAAAATTTATTTCGAATATGTTCATTTTTTTGAGTTATTAAAAGTAAGGGGAAAATGCTTGAAAAATCACTCTGTATACATTTCACATAAAATAATGATAAACGGAACGTTTATAAAACTATATAGAGACATTATTAGTCCGCCCGAAAAATTTTTTCTACTTTAAACCCTGACAAAAGGAGTTGAATGATCAAAAAAAAAAAAAAAAAAAATAAAAACTATATTATATACTTTCACGTAAATATTTAAGTTAGATTAGGTTAGGTTAGTTTGATATATGCAGAGTAAAAGAAAACAACAGATTTAAAACTTTTCTCAAGAATATCGGAGGCGTGTTGCGGTAATTTAAACGACAATATTATTATTATTATTATTATTCCGAACTTGAGGATAAATTATAAGTTATATGAAAAAAACAAACTAAAACATTTTGGACCCCTTCAAAAATTTGTTTTTAGTTATGGCCATGCCCGCATTACACGTGAACAACGCATTACAATGACACATATAATGTCTTATAATCAACCGTTATTTTTTTATATCGACTGTAATGGTATATTATATATGGGCGTTATTGAAAATGGAAATATCAAAAAAAATAAATATTTTATTCGAAATGTTAACCAGCTTTCTTTTGGTAATTCAATCATATTACAAAATTATAATGACATTAAATTATTTTTGGATGGTTTTTTTTTTTGGCTTAACCATCAAAATAAAAAAATATATATATACATTGTTAAATAGTTAAAAGACACAATATAAGCTTTGATTATTGCCTATATACATATATATATATATATATATACAGTTTAAAAATACTCTGTACAAAAGCAGAGAACTGACGTAATCGATTCGCTCTACGCGAAAATTCCAATTTTTGACATTATCAAAAGAAAAATGTTGGAAAAAAAGTAATGTTATACGGAATATATTCACATGAAAGTATATTGTACACCGTTTCACGACTATAATATATAATTGCTCAATACAAATACCTACATAGGTACAGTTGAGCAGATGTATTTTAAACCCGATAGCAATTATATTTACGACTTTACTAATATATAGAATAAAACAACCTCTTTAACTTTTCCTTAAAATATATATATATATATGTATACGTTTTAAATGAATTAACTTTTAACTGAAAATAATATTTTTCTTTTTAAAGCGACACATTATTATTATTTTTATGCTTTTATAAAATATTTATATATATAAAACGTATCGAAATATTACTCTATATCGAAAAAAACAGAACGCTCATCAATATTACAAATATATAATTTATATAATTATAGTGTGTCGTTTAACGGTCCATTTATTTTATTATTTTTTTTCCCCCGGTTTAAATGTAATTCGAGATTTTATTTTTAAATAATAAAATATGCGCATAATACGCTTTTTAAACAACGTACACTAATATAATTTCCAATAACTAAAATCCTATACAATGGCGGCGGCTTAAAAACTTTGACGCGGACGTTATTATACCGTTTCGACGCGGTTCGAAAATTAATTTTCAAATACCCTATTTTCAAATGTACGTCGTTTATGCGCTTCAAGCATTGCCGCGCCGGAGAGCCGATGAATATATATCGAATTCACTCGAATTACAAGCTTTAATTATAATAATTGTTAAATTGTTATTAATTAAAAATCATACAGCACGTATACAATTGTTTATACTAAAATTGTTTTTGTTTTTCCTCCGCGTTATACGCGATATATTTATAATAAAATATTAAAAACACGACGACGATAAAAAAAAAAAATTTATATATAATATTATTCGGGGTCGTATTCACGTCTCCCCTCGAAATTTCAGGAAATTTTTTTTTTTTACATATATATTCCCGTATAAAAGCGATGCGATATTTATGTATGTGTATGAAAATTATTTTTTTATCGTTTACACGACGAAATACACGCTAAATTCCTAATAAAGTTGAGAATTTGGCAATTTTTTTTCCTAATTTTAAAGTTTTAGTCTAGGATTAGAACGCAACGATGTGTTAGCCCCAAAAAAAAAAAAAAAAAAAATGTTTACATATAACTGCAGTAAAATCGTCTTCGTATAGCAGGGGTCGGCGGCAATTAATTTCTATGGCGGCCCAGAAAATTTGAAAAAAAAATTTCGAGGCCCAGAAAAAACTTAAACTTTAGTTTATAATTAATGTATTTATTTTTGTATTAAAAACACATTTTAAGACCAATTATTTAATATTTAACTATTTATCAGATAATTATATATTCATACTAATAATAACACGATTTTATTCTTAAAAGTTTAATGAGAAAAATGACATTTCTTTTGGCGGTCCAGTTTTTCCTCTCCGCGGGCCGCCTATTGCGTATAGTATTTATAATAATTTGTTCACGGCGGGCGGCAGTTTTCCGCCACCGTCGGCCGCCGAGCGCGTTTCGGCGCGCGCGCGCGCGCACTCCGTTCTGACCATCCGCGCGGCGATCGCCCAAAAACTCTCCCAACGTCGTCGCGTACACTGCCACTAGCACCGCCGGCGGCCGTGCCTATTGATCCGCGGCGTCGCACACACGACTCGCCCCCGTCGACGCGTCGTCAGCTACCTGTGGAACCGAGTGGACATTTATGCGGGTCATATCGTTGAAAAAGGTAACGGAAACACGAGTGAAAAATATAAATCGAATGAATAATAATAATAATAATGAAATATTATTAAAAAAAAAAAAAAAAAAACCGAAACGTCCTCCTCGTCGCAATTCGATTAGATCGGTAAAACGACAACAGCTGCGCGGCGGTCGTCTTCTTCTTATAACGCGCCGCGAATTTCTTAAAATACATCTAAACCGTATTACGTTGTACGCCGTGTAGTATTATTATTTTTTTTTTTGCTATCCATAAAAATAAATTTATTTTTGGTAATAAATCGAAAACGTTTCG
The DNA here is from genome assembly GCA_032441825.1 of Chaetogeoica ovagalla. Taxonomy (NCBI): domain Eukaryota; kingdom Metazoa; phylum Arthropoda; class Insecta; order Hemiptera; family Aphididae; genus Chaetogeoica; species Chaetogeoica ovagalla. The sequence goes on along the minus strand of CM063732.1, from coordinate 2,929,249 downwards.
TAGCACGTTACCTATTTACTGCGACCTATGCGGTCTCCGTATACACACAAAAAAATACGCTAAAAAATCCGTCGTGAATGCGCAATACGTGTTGCGATAATATTATATTGTCGGCGTGCGCATCTGTTGTTTACGCACGTTTTCTCCTTCTCGCGTTTTCCAGGCATACGAAAAACTCCACCGTTATGGCGACCAACGTTATCGTTCTGTGCATTGCTTTGGTGCCCGCCTGCGTCATCGCGTTTGGAAAGTACTCGGCAGATATAAAAGTGAGTGTTACAGCTATACGTAAGCGCCGTGTCCGGGGATTAAATTCACTGTGTAACACATTCTGCAGGCACGCGTCTCTATTCGAAAAATCAATCCCACTTTTTCTCTCCTCGCCCTCAATAATTATAATTACAGGTTTTCTTCAATGTTATTATCGCTATTTTCACGTATAAACGGTACATTTCGAATTATCATTAATCGTACGCGCAGGGTTGAAAATTTAATTTCATATAACATCGATTATTATTTATAATATATTCGGAATCCAGGTTTTCCGCCAGCTGCTATACGGGATTTTGTGTCGGATATGTATTTGGCTGTTCCGTGAAACGACGCGTTGGTTTACCAATATTATTCGAGACCGTAAAAACTCTTCACGATTTCGACCTGTGTGGTTTATAACATTATGGTTGACGTATATTTGCTTTGGTCGACATTTGGTACGTATTGGGTATATTGTTTTAAACGCTGATTTACACGTTACCCGCGATGGCTGACACGGCAGCTGGTAAGTTGACTGGAAAAGGGTATTATTATAGCGTGTGATGAATGAAATTCCGATTTACTGGCGCTGTACCGTTAACATACAACGCCGTCTACAGTTATGGTGTAATGCACGAGGGAACAACAACACGTATGGTAATCTCCCCCCCCCACACACACACACACATACTGTCGATTTTAGATAGGGATATTATTATTATTAGAGCTAAGGATTTATAGGAGCTTAACACATTTTTCTATTTAATAATCATTCAAAACGTAGCTTAGTGATATAGAAATTTGTTTCGTAATACTAGGAATTTATATAGACATTTTTTTTCTGCGCATATTTCAAATCTGTTTAAAATTAGAAGGTGTGTGTTCAAATATTTTTAAAGAAAAAAAGAAGAGGTTAGGTTGAATCACTGATAATAATAGGAAATATTTCTGCTGTTTCGGAATATCGAAATACGGCGTCTACGTAATATTGTTCATGATAGAGTAGGGCGCGTGGACTGAACACGAACGTCTCTATAATACGCTTCATCGATCATCCCCGAACAGATAAATATTATTTGTTTTGCTATAAATATTATAGCAAAACAAAAAATAGCGTGCATGAAACATTAACAATGAAACGAGCAAAAAAAAGTAGTCACTAGAAACAAAACAACATAGAGGACGGGACAGAAACCCCTTTTACTATGTCGCTCTATGTGCACACTATGTGTGTGCCTCTCTTTATGTGTGTCTCTTTCTATGTGTGTCTCTCTCTATTTCATATTTGTGTCTCTATGTGTGTATCTCTCTATGCATTTTTCTCTCTATGTGTATATCTCTCTCTATGTATGTATCTCTCTCTATGTATGTATCTCTGTATGTGTGTCTCTGTCTATGTATGTTTCTCTCTATGCTCCTCTTTCTGTGTCTCGCTCTATGTGTGTGTGTGTCTTTCTCTCTGTGTCTCCCCATACAACAGTTATTAATCTTAACACTTTCAAAATATTTTATTAAATATTTCTTTTTAAATATTATAGATTTAAATATATTTGTTGATAAAATAGTTTTAACATAATAATTTTAAAATTTTTTCCAAAACATTTATTGTACAATATTTTATTACTATTTTTGGTATAATATTATGAAGATATGGGTTAAAACAATATTGTCAGGACCACATTTTTATAATGTTTTATAATATAATTATTAATATTTATTTTATATTAATAATAATATAATTTTTATTATTTATTTTATATATATCAGTGTTATCGGAATGGATACGCTGCGCCATATGTATAATGAATAATCTATGTGCGTGTTATCTACTATCGCACCTGTTAATAATAATAATTATAATAATAATAATAATAATAAAACCTTTCCTCTGTTATACACTTATACGTACAGTAGTCGCATGTATAAGTGTAGGTACATATTGTATACGAAAGTATAATATAATATACGCAAATATAATACACAGACCGTACTATTAATATTATAAATAATAATATTGCTACTTGCTCACGCATTCCACCTCCTGAACCTTAATGATTGCATCCATCACGATAAAAACATCTTATTATTATGTGACTTCAATCACATATCTTACTTTATGATTGCTCCGCTATTTCTCCACAAATAGTAGATCGTCTTTTCCTTACTTTCTACCAGAGTAAATTCAACGATTATCCTCAATAATTTTATTCTCGACCATCCATAAATATACGAGTTATAATACTATTATTAGTGTTACCCTCTATTTCTTTCACAAATCGGGTTACTCAATTTAAGTTTTATTCTTACTTATATATTATTACGTTAATTTTTATTTATTTATTACGGTTTTTTTCTTTTTATCCGATGTTATTGGTTTTATAAATTAATTGTTAATCTTTGATGTACTTTGTATACAATACCTTATAAATACAATTTAAAAAATATATAAATATATTTTAATATATACCTATATATATATGTGTGTGTGTGTATTTTGAAGACTGACTGATTTTGGTAGCTAATGGCCGTAGGCTATTCTTATTTCTTATTTTTAGTATATTATATTTAATATCGGTTAGCGCGAGCACCTCGTACCTTTTGGATAGTGGTTTTGATGTAATTATTAAAATTAAGACGACAATTTAGTGTGATCAATTTGCATTTCCTGATCATTTGATTACTTCAAATTGTTGTTGTTCGATAATATTTTATTATTAATTTAAATATGTGTCGTTCAGACATCGTGAACGGTGCATATAAATGACTCACGAATTTTATTTTACGTGTCTTTTCAGCTCGGTATAGCTATTATATATTATTTAATTTAAATATTTTTACACGCACAATAATACGTACATTATTGTATGAGGCGTAGTAATCATTATTGTATTAATGTGAGTGTTATATAAGGTAACACTGACAGTGTTATCATTTTCTTTTCTTATCTTTTTCACTTATGTAAAATTAAAAATATAAAACGTGTTCACTGTAATTCTGTTAAAATCACCTCTGCACACTATTTTAATAAACTCTAAATTATATATTATTAATCTGTTTTAATCCTAATAAAAATAAGTCATACATAATATAACATGGTGTCAGGTGTTATCGAAGTCCGCGTTTTTTTAATTTCAAGTCAAATAATTATGTCTACAAGTCGACAAATATAATTGTACGATCATGCCGCCCAAGGATAAGAAAAACTCGCAAGACAGTCACATGGTCGAAGAAGTAGTAATGTCAACGATATCAACTGGATTAACAGGAAATATTTCACCTCTGTCACTAGATGGTAACTTGTCTCTTAATTGGACGGAATGGGTCCAAGAATTTAACATATATCTCATTGCCAGTGGTTATGACGCGCTAAGTGAATACAGAAAAGTTTCTATTTTTCTGCATTTCATTGGGAAACCTTCCCTTAAAATTTTCAATTCGTTCAATGTTGACATCAATAAAACAGGTTTAGAAGAAGTCATATCTTTATTTGCTGCTTATTTTATTCCAAAAAAAAATGTCACCGTAGAGCGACATAAATTTTTTACTCGTCTACAGTCAGCTGAGGAAAGCATTAGTGAGTATGTTGCTGATCTTAAAAATAAGAGCATGTCATGCGAATTCGATGATCTCCGTGAAAGTTTAATCAAAGATGTATTAATTTTTGGTCTGCACAACAAGTGGCAGCATATCAAACAAAGTCTTATGAGAGAAGATAAATTGACACTGGATAAAGCACTGGAAATTTGTTCTTCAATGGAGTTATGTAAACAACGTACTGAAGAGTTGGATGCCAATCCCAAAGAAAATATCTTAGCCATTCAGTCGAGGAGAGAGTCAAACGTACAACAGTCAAAAAGAGGTTCATATAGGAAAAGGTCAGATCAAAGAAGTTCAAGTCATAGAAGAGAGTCGTCACATTCAAGGTACAATAGTAATTATAAAGGTACTTCTAATTTTAATAATGATAATGTTTATAATAACAATAATTGTATGCGTTGTGGTCAGAAGCACAAATATAAATGTCCTGCCATAGGTGTTCAGTGTAAAAATTGTAATCGTTTTAATCATTTTGCAAAATTTTGTAAGTCAAAGGCTGTTAAATCTGTCATGAGTAATGAAATTAATGAGTCCCCTATAGATAGTTACTTTGTTGGTACTATTAGTATTACTGTTGGTACTGTTAGTAATAATAATAATAATAATAATAATAATAATAATAATAATAATAATAATAATAATAATAATAATAATAATAATAGTAATAATAATAATAATAATAATAATAATAATAGTAATAATAATAATGGTAATAGTAATAATAATGGTGAAAATAATTTAATTTGGTTAGTTGATCTGTCTATCAATAACAATAATATTAAATGTCAATTAGATACGGGTGCACAGGTCAACATTATGTCTAAAAACAATTTTTTAAATCTTAATTTAAAAGAATCACTGATTAATAAACAAATAACAGTTAAACTTATGTCTATTCACACAAAGGTAATACCAGCTATTGGTACTTGTAATATAAAATGTTTTTATAAAAATAATCATGAGTATTTAGTATTTTATATTGTGGACTTTGATTGTACCACCATTTTAGGTCTACCAACATGTAGTAAATTAAATTTAATTAAAAGAATTAATTATTTAAATAATAATGATAAATTTACATTAAAAAATTATAATGATGTTTTTGAAGGTTTGGGTAGTCTTCCTATTAATTGTCATTTCCATGTAGATCCTAATATTCAACCAATAATAGATGCTCCTCGGAAAGTTCCTTTCTCTTTATACAATCAACTCAGAGAAGAATTAGAGAATATGTGTAAAAATAAAGTCATTGAAAAAGTTACAGTTCCTACTTCCTGGGTAAGCTCTATTGTCTTAGTAATTAAAAGAATAAAAAATTAAGAGTATGTCTTGATCCCAGAAATCTCAATAAAGCAATAAAAAGATCACATTATCCACTTCCCACTTTTGAAGTAATTAAAACTCAACTTTCTAATGCAAAGTATTTCTCTACACTTGATGCAAATTCTGGTTTTTGGATGATTCCTTTAGACAAAGAAAGTTCAAATCTTTGTACATTTAATACTCCATTTGGTCGTTACAAATTTTGTCGATTACCCTATGGTTTAAACTGTGCCCCTGAGATTTTTCACAGAACAATGACTGAAATGTTTTCTGATATAGAGGGTACTCTTATTTATATTGATGATATTATTATTATGGGATCTACCAAAGAGGAACATGATGATCGCCTCAAAAAAGTATTTGATAGGGCTAGAAAAATTAATCTGAAGTTTAATAAAAGTAAGTGTAAAGTTGGAGTAACTGAAGTCAAATTCTTAGGTCATGTGTTTAATTCCCAAGGTGTTAAACCTGATCCTGATAAAGTTAAAGCTATTATCAATATGCCGAGTCCCAAATCTGTAAAAGATCTTCAGCGATTTCTTGGAATGTTGAATTATCTAAGTTCTTATATCCCTAATCTAGCAGATGAAACAGTTAATTTACGCTCTTTACTTAAAAAAGATACATCCTGGTTGTGGGATGAAAACTATGAATCTATTTTCAATAAAATTAAACAGTGCATTACTACAGCACCTGTGTTAGCCTATTTCAACCCATTATTGCCAATTACACTTTCAGTTGATTCGTCACAATTTGCCGTTGGAGCAGTTATAATGCAAAATAATAAGCCTTGTGCTTATGCATCACAGTCCCTTACTACTACTCAACAGAACTATGCACAAATAGAAAAGGAGTTGTATGCAATTGTCTTTGGGTGTCAGCGATTTCATCAATATGTTTATGGCCAAGTTGTTAATGTCCAGACTGATCACAAGCCATTGGTTTCACTTTTTAAAAAACCCTTACATTCAGTTCCAGTTCGTCTACAAAGAATGATGCTAAAAATACAATCCTATGATTTGAAGGTTGACTATGTTCCTGGAAAACTTCTAGTATTAGCTGATACTCTGTCAAGAGCACCATTACTTGATGTAAATACTGAAAATTTTGATGAAGAATTAGTGTTGCATGTTCAATCCTTTAAAGAAAATCTTGCAATTGAAAAAAAACAGTTAGAGAAAATTATCAAAGAAACTGCTAATGATCCTGTTTTAAAAAAGATTGCTCAAATAAACGTAACCGGATGGCCTACTAATAAAAAGTTACTTGAGGATTGTCTTAAACCATATTGGTGTTACAGGGATGAAATTAATGTCATTGATAACTTAGTCTTTAAAGGTAATTGTCTCATTATCCCACTTAGTCTAAGATCTCAAATGTTAAACTTAATCCATGAAGGACATATGGGCATTGCAAGATGCAGAAATCAAATTAAAGATATTTTATTTTGGCCAAACATAACGAACGACATAAAAAATATTGTGGAGAACTGTGAAGTGTGTATGAAGTATCACAAAAGTAACACTAGAGAACCGATGATAAGTCATTCTATTCCTGACTTACCTTGGCAAAAGTTAGGTATAGATTTCTTCTATCATGATAATAAAACATACTTATTAGTGGCTGATTATTTTTCCAAATATGTAGAAGTAACTTTGCTTTCCAATGGGTTTAATGCTAAATTAGTCATTAACCAATTAAAAACTATTTTTGCAAGATTTGGTATTCCATTAAAACTAGTCTCAGACAATGGACCACCTTTTAATTCCCAAGAGTTCAAACTTTTTACTGAAGACTGGGGAATTGAGCATATATTATCTAGTCCCAATTACTCACAGTCAAACGGTTTAGCCGAAAGAAGTGTACAAACAGTAAAGAAATTGCTTAAAAAAGCAATGGATTCTGGTAAAGATCCTTATATTGCTTTAATGCAATACAGAAATACACCTAAAGGAAAATTATGCTCTCCTGCTCAATTGTTAATGTCCAGGAATTTAAGAACTAAAATTCCTGTTACAACTTTCTTCCTAAAACCTAAACTAGTCAATATTGATGAATATAAAAATGTAATCTTGTCCAATAATAGTAAATCTGAATTTTACTATAATAAAAGCTCTAAACCATTAACTGATTTACAAGTTAATGATAATGTATTATTTAAAATAAAACCTGATAGTATATGGACACCAGGTAAAATAATAGAAATTTGTAAAGAACCTAGGTCATATATTATTCAAAATGAAAAAGGTCAAAAATATAGGAGAAATAGAAAACACATAATTAAGTCTGTTTTAAAAAAAAATAATGATGTGTTATATGATAATTCTAATGATGTTGATAATAATAATATTAGTAATGATTTTAATAATGATCTTAATACTCCCAAAGTCAGTGAACAGCCTGAGACTAATAGGTATGGTAGAAAAATATGTAAACCAAAGAGATACTTGTGATATTTGTTTTAATTATATTAATTCATACTGTTCAATATTTTTTATATATATTTATTTGTATTCAATAACTTATTTTGAGTCTTATATTATATTTGTACTTGTTGTTTATCATTTAAATATTTAAACATTTTTATATATTAAAAAAAAAAAAAAAGGCATGTTATATAAGGTAACACTGACAGTGTTATCATTTTCTTTTCTTATCTTTTTCACTTATGTAAAATTAAAAATATAAAACGTGTTCACTGTAATTCTGTTAAAATCACCTCTGCACACTATTTTAATAAACTCTAAATTATATATTATTAATCTGTTTTAATCCTAATAAAAATAAGTCATACATAATATAACAGTGAGGTGAGTATATATATTTATAGCGACCATATTATTGTTTTAAGTCTTTAAGACACAAGACACTAAGCGATTAGGTAAACTTCTTATTTATTTATTAAACCTATTATAGATATTATGCAAAGCTATTCGCATAATTTGCGACTTTTGACATGACGATTTCATTAAATCAGTCGAGTATAGAAAAAACATCGTACGTCTTTGAATTTTCCGAATAATTCCGATATTAAAATGTAACATATATATTTACTTGTAACAAAATCTTATTGTCTCAAACTAATAAATTACAAATACCAGAATAGTATTTCTAAAGTGATCAGTGTAAGGTATTTCAAATAATCAGGCTAGATTCATGTCAGCAACTCGTCCATACCCCAGTAATCGCTAATCTTCTATTACTCATTTTAAAGCGTACTTGTACCTACTGGTAACATATGAATTTCGCAAACTAATAGTTTATTTATTTACTTCAAGAATAATGTCTGGAGGAGTAAAAAAAGTACAGTAATAATATTAATAGGTATAGGTACTTAAAAACTAAGTGAACATTATATATATATATATATATATATATATATATATATATATACACAATTTATATAACGTAACCTATGCTACATATACAAAAATATTATAATATGCAGAAATACATATAGCGATGAAAATATAACAATAATAACAAAAATAAATTATAATATTATATAATTAAGTAATTATTACACGAAAAAAAACCGTTGTTTTCTGTAAAATTGTACATCAAAAATTTAATTTTGCACATTTCGATATTGTACGTTTTTCACATGTGTTTGCTGTACAAAAATCCGATTTTTAATAATTATAATAAGAAAAAGAAAATCGTACCTACACGCACCTATTACTTATATAATATTATAATAATTTTTCAATTTAATAATAATGTGCGCAAAGGACTCTGAGTACATGCGTACTAAACTCCTGGAGAACGTCATCAGCCAATTACAAAAGGACATAGTCAAGTCGGAGATGGACGGAAAGTACGCGCAACAATTCGGCCGGATGAAGACGACCGAGCAACAATTGCAAGAGCCGCCAGCGGACTACGAGGACGGCGCGGACGAGATAAACATTATGCCGTCCATCAGGGACAACGAGTACATGCAGCACAGCACGCTGTGGGGATCGCAGTACATGAGCGGTTGAGTTGAATTTTCAAAAAATAATAATAATAAAACCGGGAGGGTTTTTTTAAGCATATAAAACCGAACACTAAATACGATTTTATACACATACTTGAATATTTTTTGAGTATTACTATTGATCACATACATTGTGTACAGTATATATTACATAATCTCAATGGCATTATAATTCATTTCAACAATAGTCAAAACCTAAGGGATATGCTACTGCGCAGGCTTTTGAGTATGTGACCACTTAGTACTTACCGATAAAACGTGCTATTGAATGTTTTTTCGGGATGACTTTTCCCTTTTCCCCTCAAAATACTTCGCATCGATTATATCGACACTGACGTGGGAGGGAACCTTTGAAGAATCCGTGTGTCGAAGAAAAAGGAAACGTTTAATTTTTAATTCGATATTTTATTGACGCGAGTACTCATGTACGTATTTAGTAGCGCCATTAACGCAGGAATATTTCAGACACTTGGACAGTACCTATCATCAATATTATAAAATATAATAAAACAATTTTATTATATACAAATAACAAATCCATGAGGATATATTATGATATAAATACCACTATAGAGCGATTTAAAGACAAGCGGATTGAAAGCGTGTATTTTTTTTCTTTGTACACACGAAACACAATGGAATTTATGTGGGATGTACTTACCATACTTTCAACGTATCGCCCATCGATGTAGTGATGCGAATCTAAAAGATTCTGACAACATAATATTGAATTCGTCATAAATTTTACTATATATTGACTTTCCTACTTTTAAAATTTTCCTTTTTTTTATCTTGAGATCTTAAAAAATGGAGTGCCTATCATAACTTTTTTTTAGTTTAATTAATTTTGGCGGGTTTTATGAACAAAAAAATTGTGAAATGTCAAACGTAGGAAAATCGATCTCAAGTAGACTTCACGACAATTCAAATTTCGTATCGCACCACCAGATCGATTGATACATTTGAAGTGCGAAACGTCTATTTTACTATGTACCTATATTTCGTGTGTACAAAACAGTCGAAGAAAGAAAGTTATCGATCCCTTAATACATTTTTATTCCCAAAAATATGTTATTAAAAGTTACAAATTTAACATATTTATACAACTGGATGGGAGGACGGTTTCAATTGAATTATAAAATGTTCATGAAAAATATAATACGGAAATTACATTTTCATAGATACGTAATTATACAATTATTTGACCTCGAATGAGACAACACAAATTCGTTCACTGAATAATCGGCGCAATACCGAAAATCGTAATTCCACGACTGGAAAAGACGTGTAGAAGAGTGGATAAACATTATGGAAAAGGGAAAAGATAAATATTTATATATATATTTTATATAATTCAGGCGGCGCTGGCGAAGGAGTTCAGACCTTAAATCCGGAAAATCCAGTGAGAAACAAAAACGAAGTAAAGACGGATGCTACACTGCCGGCTTATTGCAATCCGCCTAATCCTTGTCCAGTGGGATATACAGGTATGTTGTGTATGGGTTATTATTATAACATAATATTATTATAATGTTTGTAGTAGTATGGTACTACGACTTATAGATTCCTGTAGATCCATAATTTATTTAAATTTATGATGGTACATACAAATAAAATAAATACAAATATTTTTCAAAAATATACAAGTATAAATATTTATGTTTCAGATGAGGACGGTTGCATAACGGATTTCGAAAACACTGCAGCATTCAGTCGAGAGTATCAGGAATCGCAAGAATGTATGTGTGACTCCGAACACATGTTCGACTGCGGACGATCAAATACTGGTACCAAACATAGCGTTGACGTAGACGAACTCGTAAGAAAACTTCAGGTAATTTATATATATATATTATAAAATTTGATTTGAGTTATTGTAGAAATAATATATATATATTTTTATTACTATAGGTTGAGGACGAGCACAAAAATTTGGTTGCAAAAAAATTCCATATTAAAAAAGTGAGTGCCAATCAATTAATCATGTGAATAAATATAGAAGATTATGATTAACACTAGTTAATATTAATTATATCAAAAAAAGAAAGTGTAAAGTATAATTCATGTTTCTTTTTAGTCTTTCAATCCATACTTACAAGGCGAATTTCTACCAATAGCTGCAAAAAAAGGAATCAACATTGGATTTTAACATATCTTATTTCAAATGACCAATTATTATTTATTTATTCTACATTAGACAATTCCAATGAAAATGTCACAATGATGAAAACACATATAGTTATTCCAACCAATTTGGCTAAAAGTAAAAACAAAAAAATGTTACCAGATAGATAATATTTATTTAACAATTGATCCTTACTTACTAACAATTTAAAGATATGACCAAGAGATTAAGTATAAAGCTATACAACTAATTAATAAATTATAGAATTAATAAATTTCAAAGACTAGAAAAATATTTTTTTAATTCGTTTAAAATATTTCTAGAATTGTAATGATTAGGATATATTGCCAATGACTTCTTTACCATAGTATAACTTGTTTGGTGATCACCTTCCTGAATAATAATAATAAAAAAAAAAATATATATATATATGTATTAATGGTTCGGTTAATATATAATATTGTTATAAGTTGGACGGTTTTTATGAGAAGGGTCATAAGTTGAAAACACCTACTTTATTGAAGAAACAAAATGTATAATTTTTGAAAATTTTATTTCCATATTTATACTATACAAATTGTTTTGATTTATATAAAAAAAAATTATCTTTATAGATGACATACGGTATGTAACATTTATGATTTGTACTCTTTGTCATAATAAAACGTGATTATTGTTAAACACCAAATACATTTGATAATATATTGAAAACATTAAATAACCTATACCAATATTCAAAACAGATTGAAATTTTAAAGAGAATTGATACATAAACTGGCCTTTTCTCATAAAAACCATCTATTTACATAACATTTTAAATGATTTAAATATTTCTTTGGTAAAAAGCAAACAATATATTTTGTTTTGTATATAATACTACATATATATAAGAGCTTTTTGTCTAAGAAAAGTTCAATATTCAAATTTATTTTAGATTTAATACTTCATTTATTTTATTGAATTAATTTATTATCTTTAAATATTAATGAAAAAACTAATGAAGTCAAAATAATATTACTCAAATATGTTTTTTGTGTTATACGATTATATATATTATATACAAAAATGTTATTTGCTCCAATATAATTTCATCTAGAAATTAGGTTGTTCAATTTTTAGTGGAAGCCTTATTGAGTTTTTAAAACTTAAACATTTAATTTTCATAGTTAAAGTATGAATTATTATATATAATTTATTTTTACCTCTTGAGCTAATAAAGCTCTGTTATAACGTGGTTCATAAAGATGATCTTCAGCAGCTATTGAAGAATTCAATAAAGATTCAGCATTGAATATGTCGTTTTTGCGCCACTGCAATACAGCCAGGTTATTTAGAGCAGCACCATGAGAACTATTTAAGGACAATGTTAAATGCAAACAGTGTTCAGCTATATCCAAATCTCCAAAACCCTGTAAAGTTCATCAAGTTAAATTAATCAGAAGCAAAAGATAAAAAAACTCGACACATACTATTGCTACATGACTGATGTTATACCAGACATCTGCTGCATTATCATCCAATGCTAATCGTAAAGCATTTTCAAAACAAACTGTGACAACATCAAATTGTTGAGCATAGAATGAACATAACCCTAGGTTATTAAGAAGTTCAGCATTGTATAGGCCCATTTGTAATAATCTCCTACACAAAACAACAATATTAGTAACATTCTCATCAAATACAAAATAGCAAAAACCTAATGAGTACCTATAATATCTCAAGGCAACTTCGGGTTGATCGGAATAAAAATGATGTAATCCAATGCACGCAATTGATTCCATATCTGTTGCGTCCAATTCAAGTATATCTCTGTAGTACTTTACTGACATTGGTATATTATTTAAACCTTCAAATATTCTATAATAAAATTATAATTTTTAAAATAGAAGTAATTGTAATGTAATTTATTCCACACAACTACATAGATACAGTGTAATGGAAAATGATGATTTGTGTATAATAATTTACTATTTTTAAATACATGTACACCATAATATTACTAGTATATGAATTAAAAAGTAAGCCATTTTAAAGTGTATGTAAGTACAATAATATACAAATATGATGAAACACTGAAATGATTTATAATATTAAATAACATTATACTTCATGTATTCTTTATATGAATAATATTTTATAAAGTGCAATCAATAAATGCATGAAAATTGATGTGAAAATAATAAGTGTCCGGTGAAATGATAAAAACTAAACTACAACTGTTGGATGTACCGAGCCATTTCTGTGAGTAACGTAACTTCATGTGGAAACCACGATAATGCTTGCTGACATATATCTAATGAACTTAATGGCTGATCGAGACGTGTAAATAATCGCGAAAGACGCAAAAATACTTCGATATTAGGTCCATTTTGTAAAGCAGAACGGAATTGTGCTTCCCCTTCTCGTAGTAAGCCTAACATCACATAACATTTTCCCACCTGTACTTTCCACCAAGGATCTTCAAAGCTACAACATTTAGTTGCTTCTACAGCAAAGTCTAATGCCTAAATTGAGGGTTCAAAGTATATATAAATAATAATAATAATAATAATAATAATAATAACAAAAATAATAATAAAATTAAACAAGTATTAATGTCCTTACGTTTCTAATGTCGTTTTGTTGATAGTATATGTAATTAAACAACAACTTTGAAAGCTGTTTATCAGATGCATATTTTGGAAAATTTAAACGAGATATATTAACAAAAGGACCATCCATTTGAGAAACCATTGATGCTGTGCCAAGACGTATATTTCTCGCTGCTTGAGATGTTAGTGGTCTTGTAGAACCAACGGTATGTGGTGTTTTTAAAGCCTTTTGCAAATTATTCTCACCAGTGGATGAAGTTGAAGGGCGAACAATACCGCTTAAGGGCCGCCCACTGACTGTTCGAGGCCTACAAACATCATACAAAATTTATTCAATACTGAATTAAATTAAATAAAATAATAAGTAAGCTAAATAAAAATGACACAATATGTCTTACCTTTGATTATTAGTGTTTGCAGCCGTTTTCAATGACGTACCCACTCTAGCATTTTCAGCTATTGCATTCGAATTAAAGTAAGAATCAATAATACCTTCTTCTTCAGCTTCAATATCATCAATGGATAATTGTTCAGTCAATGCACGCATTTTTAGAGCCCAAGTGGCCTTAAAAGTTACAACAAAATATTATATTCAATACATATCACAAATAAATTTGCATCAACAGAAGTTTATAAAAATAAAAATTAAGAACACATGGATTAAGAATTTAAAAGTAATAAATTGTAATGAGAAGTTTAAAATTGCAAAAGAAAAAAATGATTCTGAACAAAGTTAAGTTTTAAAAAAAAAATTACAATAAAACAAGTTATAACAGATTCATTTTTGGAAATGACCTATTGTCTATAATACAATAAATGATTAATTTCTGATCTGTAAAACCACAAGAAATCTGTATATTTTGAAAAACTACCCAAGAGTGTTTATCGAAATATTTATTGATACACTGTCACAATATGTAATATACATAATGAAATAGCAAAAATGTAAACGTGTATAATTTGTAATAATTGATAAATTAATAAACAATACCATGAGAAACAAATCTCTAATAACTTTCAATTAGATCAGAAGACGATCAAACAATAATCGAAACACTGTAATTAAATTGATTCGTTATCTTTCTCTTAATCCATTTGGAGATTGCAAGAGATGCATGTACACTACCAAAAATAACCAATGAACATTAAAATTAAAAATGCTTAAAATAGTAACATATAAAATATGAATAAAACCATAATAATTGATGAGTAAAATAAATAAAACAATTGATAAATACTTGTATACGGTGATCATTTATCACTACACAGTATACATTATAATATTTAATGAGCAACAACTAGGGTGTAACATATCAGGAGTCTGTGAGTTAAATGATAGGTACATATTTCATAGCAAGTACATAATAATCTAATAACAGTAATAATCAAATAAATATTATTGGGGGGAATTAAATGATTGAGACTACAAACAACTTATTCTAGAATCTAAACTATCACAACTTTTGTCAAAGTTGAACAATATTAATAAACCCTATGTAAACATCTCAAACTAGCTAAAGACTGCAACTGAGGTATGTACACGAGTGTAAAATAATAATGTAAGTAACAAATACATTGTCATATTTCTATTAGCCGTTTAATTCTCTTTCAATTTATCAGTATTTATTTTAGGTAGGTATAACAAATTTTTCTACACTTTGGTATTCGCACAAATATCAAAAAAAATCATATATATTGAATGATAAAAACATAAATGCACGTCCCGTGAGTACTGGTTAAATGTCAATTATTTTTATTATTTTACCTGATCATATGGGTTTTTCGACAAAATGACCGTACAACTTTCTATACACTTGTCATAGTTATGTTTGCGCAAATCCATACATGCTGCGTAAAAAGGATCTAAGGAGACGATTACATCGTTGTCGTCTGTCGCCATCGCCATTTCGTTGTAAATTCAATGTCTAAAGACGTACTGGATTTTGTATTTTTTTTTTTTTTTTGAAAATCCAACGACTTCAATTGTCCACTAAAGAGGACGTCGTTCAGAAAACGTACAAAACATCCGAGACCTTTCAGATGTCATTTAATCATGACATAAACACGGCAAAAACATCTCACGGCTAACAACAACAATATTATTTTACGTTTTTTATTTGTTGGTCTTTAGTATCTCTGTTATAAAATCCGGTTTGTGCAGAACGTTTTTGCTATGGATTTGCGAAGAATTGATTACAGTGGCTCTGGCATCACGATTTACGATATAATCACAAATCTAATCTGTGTTATAATCACGGACCAAGATATCTGAAGCCCGTGGATATATTCACGGTTAAAAGATAATTTATAAACCGTGGTACACGATCGACCACTGATAAATCTGTGATAATGCGGTGCGCTGTACCAAAGACGCTACAAAACTTCCTACACAGGACATCGTAACATCTGTGATAGATAACGAGATTTTAAAATTCAAAATGGCGACCGAAAATCCGTATTAAATATTTTTACTTTTTTAATATTTTTATTATTATAAATTGTTATATAATAAGATTTTAATTGTTGTAATCGTTTCAATTCATTTTCGGATTTTATATTTTATTCAGTTTATATTATTATATATTATACGACGTGGTGTGTGCGTTTGCGCGTGTACGTGTGGTCACAACGAAAACGTTGTCGTGCAATCGTTATCATTGTTTTTGAAGACCTTTGCTTTCTCACAGGTCCTTTTCGAACAGGCGTGAAAACCTTTTAAACCTGTGTGGAACTGCGTCGTCGTTATCCGCCATCACGATACATTATTACGAATAGATCGACGTGTGAATGTGGTTTTGTTCGTCATAATTTAATAAGTTTTACACCTGCACGGGTCACTGATAAGCCGTCGTGTAAAACGTAATGACGTACCGTTGTCGTCCGCGCTGTTGACCGCCGGCGGAGAACGGTTGCGCCACGCATTTGAAGACTGAAGGACGAAATGATAGTGGTGGTCCTGCTGCCGCACGGACAGAGTGGCCCGGGAATCGTGGTCAGGTAGCGGTCGTAACCGAATGCCTCCGGCGTCGGTGTCCATGGAACACATCGGTCCAGGTTTCAGCGGCCCGACACAGAACCTGCAGCGCGGCGACCCGCCGTCGTACTTGACGTCGTCGCCGCGCCCGAGGTTCCACGTCGTGAACAGTCCGCGGCACAAAAACGATCGCCGCGAGCAACGGCGTCCGCCGGACGCTGAACCATCTAGTTTGCCACTGTGGACGGCCAAATTTAGGTACGACGCGCAGGGTGAGGATGAGCTTAGTCTGAAGCGCGGCGACATTGTTGAGGTGCTGTCCACCGACGCTAAGATATCTGGCGACGAGGGTTGGTGGACTGGCAAGCTCGGCGACAAGGTGGGCATATTTCCGGCAAATTTCGTTGTAGACACGGCTGTTGGCAACGATCATATCACCGAAATTGAATTCAAGGAACTCGAGTTGGAAGAGGTGATCGGAGTCGGCGGTTTCGGCAAAGTTTATCGCGGCTATTGGAATAACAAAGAGGTGGCTGTCAAGGCAGCGCGCCAAGACCCAGATGAGGACATCAGTGAGACCCTCAAGAATGTTCAACAGGAGGCCAACTTGTTTTGGCTGCTGGACAATGAAAACATTGTGTCAATGTTGGGTGTTTGTTTGCAAGCGCCAAACTTATGCTTGATTATGGAATATGCTCGCGGCGGCTCGCTGAACCAGGTGCTCAAGGGAAGAAAGATACGTCCAGATATATTAGTCGATTGGGCCATTCAGATTGCTAGAGGCATGAATTATTTGCATAATGGAGCCCCCATATCTCTGATACATCGAGATTTGAAGTCATCAAACGGTCAGTTGACAATGTAATTTATTTTTATCTCATTTGATCAGTTGTATGAAAAATATATATTTCATTTTTGATAACATCTCATATAAACCGACAAATACAGTATTGATATAAAAGTAAAATAATAAAATAAGCAAAAGAATAAAAAGAATATGCGAAAGAAATAAGAATAAAAATTATAAAAAATAATACTTGTAAATAATACATTTGTGTGTGAATATAAAATTAGGCCAACGAGTAATGTGAAATAAAGCAATTTATAGAAGTTGTTGTATTAAATTTGTTTATTTACGATAGGGTAGTCGGATTATAAATATAAAAATACAGGATGAATATGTAAAAAATGCAATTATTTCATCGTAAATAAAAAGGGTGACTTCGCTTGTCTAACCTAACTTAACGACTCACACAAAAAATGCCAAACACAGAACCTCTTATACCTACCAGATACCTACACACATTTAAAATGTTGGTCATAGACAATGATGAAGCAACCACATTAAAAATATAAAAATGCAGATATAAAATCATGGGAGAGGAACTTTGTTTTGTTTTTTATTACAAATATAAATTATTCATTGTTTTATGTGAAAGGCTTTACATTTAAATAATTGTTAATAATATCAGTTGTTTTTATTTTCTGTTACTGTACCTATAATCACGATGAAATTGTACAGATAATAAATAATTCAGTCTCCAGAGAAAAGTTTGATATTAGACAAATTTTAAAAGATTGTTGATTATTAATTGTTTTATTGAAATATATTAAACATTGTTTGGAAATACTGTTAATAAAAAATTTAGCTGTTGCATTATTAGGTTCCCAGTATCTGTGTAAGTCGATACTACCCGAATGTTATTTCATTACCTCAGAATACTATGTAAATCAAATATTAATAATGTATTTTTTAATGTGCAGTGCTTTTATATGAACCAATCGAAAAAGATGATCTTCAATTCAAAACATTAAAAATCACAGACTTTGGCCTGGCTAGAGAAGTATACAACACAACTAGAATGTCAGCGGCTGGAACATATGCTTGGATGGCACCTGAAGTCATAAAAAAATCGACATTCTCAAAAGCAAGTGATGTCTGGAGGTATAAATAAATTATAATTAAAAAACATTCATTTAAAACCCATAGAATTCAGTCCAAAATTTGTTGATAATTTATTTGTTATATCCTTTTAAGATATATTGATTACGCTTTCACGTTTTAAAAATATTTTATAGGATATTTTTAAGTGTAAAGAGATTTATGTATTGTTTAATGTTGTTATTATGAGATTTGAATTTTTTGTAACAGTCACATAATCTATTTGTTTGATATTTTAGTTATGGTGTATTACTCTGGGAGTTACTTACTGGTGAAACACCGTACAAAGGAATCGATGCATTGGCTATTGCTTATGGAGTCGCAGTGAACAAACTCACCTTACCTATACCTTCGACCTGTCCACAACTGTTCAGGGAACTCATGGAAGGTATTTAAAATGATTTATTAATTTTTCACCAACAACATATTGTGATATTTTTATATTTTTTCTTTAGCTTGTTGGCATTCTGATTCCCACATGAGGCCAAGTTTTGAAGATATTCTGGCATCATTAGATGCAATCGTGCATTCTGCTTTTACTCAAACACCACATGAATCTTTCCACACTCTACAAGATGTATGGAAAGTTGAAATCGAACATGTACTTGATGGATTGAAAATGAAAGAAAAAGTAAGTAGTTTCTTCTAGTATACAAAATAAACACTGCCTATGCCAAATTTTTATTTAATTTTTAATTTTCAATTTAAATTTGTTATTACTTTTTCAATGCTTTCTTAAGGTTTTTAGATCTCAAGAAGAAGTAAGTTTGTGTTGTGTGTACTCGAATTTCAATATTATTTATATAATGATTGATATTGTGTTGTACTTAGGAATTAAGGTGTCGAGAAGAAGAATTAAGTCGAGCTCAGGTACAACAACAAATTGCTGAAGAATATTTAAAACAAAGAGAACTTGACTTAAAAGCACGCGAGATAGATCTGATCAAACGGGAGCTGAACATTATATTACAACAGCAACAACATCTACCACCAGCAGTACCAACTCCTAATAAACGACGTGGACATTTCAAAAAATCTAACATTTTAAAGATGTTAAAAAAAGACCAGTTGCCTATCAGTCCTCCATCTGGTAAACATTATTATTGTACTAAATGTTTAAAATTAGATTAATAATTAATTATTTTATTTGCACCCAATAGATTTTCGACACACAATAACTGTTCAACATACCGGCGACAGAAAAAATCGAGATACATCCGGCTCAAACAGCCCACCTGGTTCCCCAAATATTCCTAGACTGAGAGCTTTTGCATGTGAGTATTAAAACAGCCTATTTTAATGCCGATGTTTCTTTGTTTAGAAAGGAGGAATATAGTTAGTATAGTTTTAAATTTATTTGATTATGTGAAGTTTAGTATAGATATTTTTGCGCCTGTAAACATTTTTAAATATTAGATTTTGCTGGGAAAAACTTGGAATTTTAGTAGTCATAGTTGCATAATTTGGTTGTAGGTAAAATATTTTGTGATCTATATTAGATATTTGATTTTTCATTTTTAAATGTGTATTTACATATTGCACATACAATTTTTATAATTACAGCTCAACTGTTCGTTCTCCAATACAAAGTATTTATTTTTTTTTTTTTAAATATTTAAAAAAATATAAGTTCATAAGCATACATATAATATATGCACACATTTTAAGTATATCTTGAGTTTACAGAAACCCATGTACATGATGACCTCAAGATCCTAAAAATATGCAAGACTTCATTAAAAATAAAAAGTAAACATTTATGTAGACCAACATCAAAAAGTGTATTAAGAGTCATTTACTCATTAAGCTTCTTTAAGAAATGATTAATACATAAAAATGATAAATATGAAATATATTGATATACTTAATATTATTCTCTATTCTTAGTTATTATTGTTGTGGCCGGTTGCATGAAAACAATTTAATAAATCTTATGAATTAAATAGTTTATTGGTTCTGTATGTACAAGTTATATAACAAACTGTGTTTCATCATGTTATAATCACTACACAATAAATTTATTCAAACTTCATTGACAAAATTATTAAAATTACATCATCATATATTTGATAGTAATTTGTGTATATATTTTATTCTTATGATAATATATTTTTTAAGTTAAAATGTTATAATTTAATATGGAAATTATAAAATATAATAAAAAAAGAATTAAATATAAAAATTAATTTTAGTGATTGAATTATAAATTGTTTATTTTTTTTTGTGATAACAAAACTATAATTAAATGAGAAAGCAATTGATAAACAAAGCTGCAAATTATATAGGACAAAAATCAGACTAACAACTTATCGGCTCAGTATCTTTATATTTGATAGAATCTATTTTTATTGTACAGAACAGTTATTGACTTAGCATTATTAAATTAAAAACCAAAACTATATAAAAATTGAAATAATTTTGTAAATTACTTATTAAAACCACCATAACTTTCAACACTGATTTGATGTACAAAAAACTAAAAAGATTAATATTGATTTAATTAGTTAATATAATATAAATTACTGATTAATTTTGAATTGTTATTCGACTTCACCAAGGAATATTATATTTAAATATTATGCTATTGCAGGGAAGCTGAAATTGTGCAAATAAAAGTGTCATGAGTTATTTGCATTAAATATTTGAAAACTTGGTTTGACAACAGATAATATGAGTACTACGAGTGCCCTTTCTACAATTGATAATTGGTCCAAATAGATTTTTTTTTATTTTGGAGAACAATATAAGAGTAGAAGTGGTAAAAAATTAATATTCTGCTGAATTCCATAACAAGGTACTCGTGTTAATAACATCATATTAATGTTTATTAGTGTTTTTGTTTGCTTTGTGAATATATATTTAAATACAAAGTTATAATATCAAATCAATAAATTTGATTTATACATGGTGACAATTTGTTTTATCTGTAATATTAGACAAAATTTATTTGTTTAATATCTGTCTCTGCGTATAATTTGATATGAAGGATATTTTCTCCAGATTTGTATTTGTGCTTTTCAAATAAATATTCTGAATAAAATTTATTTTATTGTCCTATGCGTGAAAGATTAATTTGAATTTTTTTTGTTCATGACAAAAACTTGTTAAACTATATGCACTTTACTAACAAATAGTATATAATATACAATGTTTATTTTTGTTTTTTACAAGTATAATTAAATATATTTAAAAAAAAAAGTGAGCCGCATGTGTCGTGAAAGTGGGTCATTTAAATAAATTATATAGACAAAAATTTTGAAGTTTTAATATTACCTTGAAAAAAAAATTCTAAGCAAAATTTCAGTGTAATTTACAAAACTGTTGGCTGTAAGTTTTATATAATAGCAGCTCAGTGGTATTATATATTACTGTCAGTTATATTTAGTATATTTGATCTTAAATTTATTTTAAGAAATATTGCATTGAAAACTCTAGTACTGTTGGTTTTTCTTCAAAATTATGAGGATTGTAATTATATTTGTTGAAATAATGGTTTTACTTAAAATAATTTTGTACGAATGTTTTTGGAAAATGTGTATGTGCTTACATAAGTACATACAGTGAGGAATATTTTTCTATGTATTGAATCGTATGTGAATCATTTATGCATTGAAGTGTTTTTTTTAAATTAAATATATCTCAAGAATAAAACTGGACATTCATATGGCCAATGCTTGTATTCCTCTATATAAATGATTTCAGTGCCATCAGATGGAGTGAAGGGCAAAACATGGGGCCCGAGCACATTCCATCAACGCGAGCGTGTTCAGATCATTTGCGGAAGTCCATCGTATCCATCATCGCCGGCCACAACCTCCTTTGGAGGATGGTCTCAATCGGCTCCCAACTTGGAAAAACATCAGTCGTCTGTTCGCTCAAATTTTGCGGCTTTACAAGAAATAGGTACCCGTGACCAGGACAATGATGAAGCTGAGACCATAAGTCTATAATTTTTATTTTTGCATCCCATATATACTATAATAACCATTTAACCCTTTACACAAATTATTTCTCGGTGGTGGAATACAATAAAACATATAAATGATCAAAACTTAATAGCTCTGGTTCTATGGTCTTTTTTTTATTATTATTATTATTTTAAATAAGAATTGTTGTTAATTTGTTACAAATTTCATTATTTATTTATTATTATTATAATTATTTTTATTTCAAATTGGAGCTTACAATATTTTTGTGTTTAAGCACTGCTTGACTGTTGAATTGTTTATTTTTATTATTTTCAATTTTATAATACCTTTTGAAGTTGAATAAATATATATATATATACATATATATATATAGAAAAAACCTCACATTCCAGTTTGCACATCACAAAAATGTAATCATTAGACTTAAGCCAATGGCTGTTAATATTATTTATTATTATTATTTTAATTTGTACCTATTGCCCAATATTTTAGGTGCGAACGCGAAAGTAAATGCACATTTTGCTCCCAATCACTTAGAGAGTTGTTATTTTAATCGTTTAATCATAGTGATTTTTTTTTTTAATTTTAAGAGAAAATAAATTTTTTGACTTATTTTCAAATTTAATCATAAGTATTTTTATAATAATTATTGAAATTACTATTGTGTATAATATTTATACTAGGATATGCAAAATGAATAAATAAACAAATTGTATAGTAAATAACAAGTTTTAAAAATGATTATTTGAAATTTTCACTAAAAAAAAGAAAAAAAATTATCGATTTTTATTTAATTTGGTACAAAGTGTATGGGGTAAGTATTATAAATAATTAATTATTGCAAATTTCATTATTTAGCTTTATTCTATTGCTATATTAATTGTAATTGGATTGATTTGTTTTTTGTGCGGCAATATTTATAATAATACCTATTGTGTTATCTGTAGATTTTTGTGCATGTGTTTCTTCTCCGTTGATATTATAATTAGTTGCTACAATTTGGTAAGCATGTGACTAGAGTATTTTATAATAAATTTAATTTTTAACAAATACTTATGTAACGAAATTAAAGAATATTAATTTTCCGCGGAATGCGAGCATTAAATCAGAAAAATAAACATTAAAATCTACAACATTTATCCTATTTATGATTAATATTTTCGATTGCTTTTATTACAAGTTTACAATAAATCACATGGTCACGTTTATTTCGTTTTCATAAAGTGATTTTAATTGAATGCTAATGCAGTCGATATCTACTTGAGAATATATTCATGACCCGCAGTGATTTCTTGTGTTTTCATATTTGTCATACGCGAACTCAATTTAAAAAATTGCGATCTTTCTGCAGACTACATGTTCTAGGGGGACCGAGTCCTCCTAATACTGAAATACAAAAACGTATTTTAAACAATTACCGTGTATGTATATAAATCTGCAGTGCTATAGAGATGTGGTTTTTGATATTTACTGTTCCCCATCCATTATAGGTACTCAATATAATATAATATTCGGAAAATATCCCATAACCGATTTTCACCGATTTTGAGCGGAATACAAACTCGTATGTATTCTCTAATAGTCTAATCGGGACCGACAGTAAACCTTAAAATTGCGCTCTTTCGGTTTGAACGCAGAACTAATAGAGTATTAATTTTATAAATATCTTTTTTAATTTGAATGAATAATCGTTAAAAATAATATTATATTATATTTGTATACTGTTATTACATTAATTTTTAATTTCTTAAATTTCGCGCTCGAGGCACCTTTCGCCTTTTTCTTGCTCTGTGTCTAATACATGTGTTTCAAAAATTAAAAAAACTGACTGTTATGATGTTGTAAAGACGTTGTAGTTTACGCTCGTCCTCCTTGTACTTTAATAATAATAATAATAATAATAATAATAATAAAAATAATAATCTACTAATTTCTCGGCTTGTAACGATAATATAAAATATACCGACGATTTAAGTATATAAGTTTTAGGTAAATTACAACAAATACGATATAAATAATGTGTGAGATTATCGTTTAATTTTCTTCTTACCATGTTTCTTTCGGTTTTTTGTTTTTTATCTTTTAAACTTGTTTTAGTGTTTATTTTGTTTGTTTGTTTGATTTTTTGGTCGACCGTATACAGACTACGGCGGTCCTCCGGTCGTGTCCGCTGACCGATGTTTCTGGCCGAACGACGATGACAACGATGTAGACGACGACGACGAATGCGGAGGCGGGCGACCGCATTCAAGACAATCGGATCATCGCGGAGGCAGTTCCGCGATCAACGACGGTTTGTTGGCGGCGAGCGTTTCATCGAAATCGTCGTCTTCCACAATGATGATCACAGGGCCTGCGAAGTCGGCCACGCTGGTCGAGAGCGTTTTACGCGTGGCCGCTTCGATGTTGGCCGGTTTTGCTTTGGGCGCGGACATCTTAGTCGGAGGTGGTGGCAACACGTCGTGGTAAGAAAATGGATGAATGTTGGAGGGACTTTTTAAATGATTGAACCAAAATCGGTATTCTTTTTCGAAAATTTTATTTCCCGCAGTTGTAACGAACGGCGGCAATCGTCCGATGGATTACTAGGAGAAGGTTCGTCGTCTTCGCCATCGTCCCGCAACAATCGTCTTCACATCCCTTCAACCGGTGGTGATGGTAATTATCAATATTTCTCCGCGAGTCATCACTGTGAGTACCTACCTGTATACAAATATAATAGATATTATGTATGTGAGACAAATACAGATGCTGATGTAGGTACTAAAAAAACAAAGAATATGTATATTATTAAAACACATAGTTTTTTTTTCAGCTCACAAACACAATACGTACCACGGCCCGTCAAAGCATTTCCGATCACCGCTGTCGCAAAATTTAGATGCAAAACCATTGCGATTCACTGACAGTCCGCAGCACCGATTGAGTCGTTCTCGGAGAAAAACTAAACCTTCGCCTAGGAAGAAGTCGAATAGCACTTATGATGGCAACGATAAGACAAGCAGCGGTGATGGTGACGTGAGTTTTGTACTCATTATCATTAGTTAAGGATTGTAAAATTAATTCCTCCCCTAAAAAAAAAAATGTATTGAGTCGATTAAGTGAATTTAAAAGCAATGATTTATATTGCATTAAATAAAACGATTCTGAGTGGAGCTTCAAAATAATATTATTTATTATTTATATACATTAATTCATTTTGATAAAATCGCGTTCTCGCCATTTTTCATATAATTTTTTTTGTTGTTTTTGTGTCGCATTTAAAAACTATTGAGAAAATCAAAAAATTACCTCCCTAAAGTATCATTTTGGTAAAATTTGCTACTGGAAAATGGACTCGAGTGTAATATAGGAGCACTCCTAATCGAAAAGTTATACACAGAAAAAGTAAAAAATAAAAATAGTATATAAACATCATTGTAAAACCAATAGATTTCTCCTTTCGCTCAGGATCTAAAATGTATTTCAAATGTGAAAAACGTCTAAAATTATACCTAGAAAAAATTATATGTAGTTAGGTGCCTAGAAAATATATCTTCTAATTTTTTTGAAATAATTTTTAATTAATCTCATTATAGCGTATATTATGAGAAACGTCATAAACTGAAAAGGTTGAGGTAAAGAGATTGGAGTTTCAAAATCATGTACATGATTTGAACTTTTTTTGTACTAAAAGAATTACTAAGTATTACAAGAACTGAACAAAAAATACATTAATTACAAATTTACAACCTTAATTAATATTAGTGTATATTGTTTAAACAGACATTTATTTTAATTCCTAATTAAAAAAAACTACTGTTTAATGATATTTTTCATTTTTTTGTTTTTTGTTTTTTTTGAAGAATCATTTTTTCGACACGTACAGCACATCTAGCGATTATTACCACAAACAAATGGACTTTGCGTCTTACAACAGTAAGTATGAAATGCAACGATCAAAATGTACAATTATACAAGAATTAACTGGAGTTCTCAGTTTGACAAATTTAATTAATTCTTTTTTTTTTCTATAGAATACCGGCAGTTATCCAGTGAGCGGGGATACCGTCAATTATCTAGCGATCGAGTATACCGACAATTGTCTAGCGATCGAGGGTATCGACAGTTATCCAATGATCGAGGAAGTGCCGTCAGTAGCAGGTACGAGTACAACAACGGTGCCACCTCGTTGTACGCGTATGATAATCCCAGTGCTAACAATGATATAAGTTGTCCGTCTTCGTTCAGCCGCTGCCATTATCAGTGCGGAAGTGGGAATCCTACTTTCACATTAGAACCCACAGAAACATTGTTATTGTCGTCATCGTATTATCAGCAGCAGCAACAGACATTGACTTCGTTGTCACTCCCATACCTGAGACGTGCCGGCGACTATTCCAATTACTTCTCGGTGCAAGATGAAGATGACCATCATCAACATTGTTCTACGGAAATTCCAATTCGACCTACCACTTTGGAGGTATAAAATGAATCACAAACAGTTAATGAAATGTACTTTCTTCTTCTGTTATTACTAAATTTGATTCATATTTTACAGCCGGGTACTCCTTCTAGACTGCGGTCCAGCTTAAAGAAATCTTCTGGATATAACAGTCGTCAAATAACTATTGGCTCAACAAGCCCTGGTGGTAAGTTATTATTCAAATCATTATCCAACCAGAGTTGTAATAAATTATTATTATTATTTTTTTTTTCGCTTTTAATTGTTGTGTACTTTTGTTGTAAATGTAAATGAAGTAGAAAAATAATATAGTTTTTTACTTTAAATTCAAATTTAAAATTGTACAAACTATATATTTTTCCAAGCTATATGACTATATGTTTTTTCGATATGTAAAATATTTTAAAATTTTAATAATTATTTATATATAATATTTGTTTTTCGATATATTTTTATGCTCAGTTTTTAAAATAATTGAAGTATTTCAATACAGCTCTGTTTTAGTAATATATTATTAATTGTACATGTTTAGTGGAAATATAACTAATACATTTATAATTTTTCAGCGTCATCACCAACAAATCCAACACCACCAGATAGTATTACTAGTGACGACAGTAGCTATATGTCGGCCAGGGATAGCTCAGCAACATCCATGTCCACTGCTCGTGTTCGGTTCTCACCTGTGACGCTGCTTGACTTACCCACCCAAGGCCAACACCAAGACTCAACTATACCCTTGCAAGCGTCATCACCTTCTTCCAGACGATCATCGTCTGTTTCTGAATTCATTACGTGACACTGTGCCATGTAAGCACATGTATAACGTAATATTGTGCAACAATAACAATCCATTCAGTATTTATTAAGTGTTATACATAATAATATAATATAATATATATATTGCATTCATGTGACCATTATAATGATACATGTCAAAATGTAATTTTTGTGTACACCTAACAAATTTATAAATTGAACCATAGGCATATGCAGAATTAATTGTTTTTTATATGAATACTAATTGCCAATTATTAGAAAAATGTATTTACTTAAAAGTTAAAAAATAGTTAATAATAGTGGACGGTGTGAGAAAGCTTGTTATACATAACATGTTTTTTCTTTAAAAAAACAATTGTACAACAACTTGAATACACATCAAATAAAAACCTAAATATCATTGCCAAGTTTTATTAATTTATAATAGATTGTAATGAATTTTCATTTTTTTTATGGAACTGTTAATGAGAGTTTAAATATTTAGTATTGTGTCATTATATGTATAGTCAATGTGCAATATAAAACATATGGCTCACTCACCAAACAATTGTCTTGAGTTTTTATATTTATCATAATTATTTTTATCATTAAAAATTTATTATTATTATTATTAAGTTTTTAATACATAGACAATGTGTTTCAAATATAATATTGTATGATTGAGCGCAAACTCATTTTCCATGTGATAACAAATTTAGCTAATAATTGATTTATGTTAAAAAAAAAAATAACCAAATTGGTATTATTTTTATCTATTATATATATATATATATATATATATATATATATATAATTTAAATACACCAGTAGTATAGCTTATATAATATTTTATACATACGAGATTCTTATGTGACATTTTTCAGTCATATTTTTTTTGTATGATAAGCAAAAAAAAAAAAAATAAAATAACAGTCGTTTTGGTTCTAGTCTTTACTTGTTGAACTTTATCAAAATTAAATCCGCATTGGATACCCAGCTATATTTGTGTTTATTGTACATTTTAATTTATTTTAGTTGGCATAAAATTGTGTGTATATTTACATTATTTTTTTAATTATCTCCATGCTATTGGACTAAATTTTTGTTAAATATTAATAAATAGTTTTGTATTTTTGAAAAACGTTCAATATTCATTATTGTTGTGTAATGCTACAAAAAAAAAAAAAAAAATGTTATGTTTATTATTCACAATGAAATATAAATAAATATATAGTATTTTTTAAAAAAATAATTGTGAATTTTGTTAAATAAAATTAATATAAAAAAAAAAAATTGTTTTCCTTATTCTTATTCGAAATTTCTACAGTAATTTTTATTAGTATTATTTAATTAAAAACAAAGACTTTTTCAGCAATAAAATTGACCACAAAAAATCTTAATATATAACATATTCTATAAGCATTAAAAACCGCCGCTTGTGTATGTGTATAAGAACACATATCTGAACAATCTGCTCAATAATAAATAAATTAGTTATTTCTGATATTTTTGCTCTTACATTTACTCAACAATAATATTGTTGACAACCCATGGATAAATGTTACACCATATCATTGTAATCAGAGAGCATAGTATGACTAAATAGGCTTATATTAAATAAGCGTTTGATTTTTTTTATCTTTTGGAGCCCCAAAATGTCTGTAGAATAAATATTGAAAATTTAATATATTTATATTTATTATATTAAATATATAATATTCGGTAAATATGTAATTTTTAGAATGTGCATAACCTTACTGGCGCTCGACCGTCTTGAAACGCCGTGTTTTGACTTCATCATAAAAAATGTCTATCATAAAAAAATACTCTAAAAATATTATTATTCGATGACTACTCGTAACTGTACGATATACTATACTGTAAATTTTGTTAAAAGATTTTCCGAAAGTGCTAGAAATGGGTTGATGATTTTTTTTAAGGGTACCCGGCACTCCCTGCCTCCACCCCGAGTTACGTGGCTGATTCCTACAAAAATATATGATTAACAGATTATTGCAGAAACGTACCGTGACGTTTAGAAAAATATTTTAATTATGAATACAAATACCAAAACAAAGTATTTAAAATACTTTAGGTCATTTGTGGAGTACACATATTTTGGAATAAAAATAATATATAATATTTTAAATAATAATAAATTTTAAAAACTTTTTAAAATAATTTTGAATACTATTTTAATGTTTAAAACGCCGAGAAAAATTATTCGAATACTATAAACATGTTTAATAATACCATCTATAGTAACAAAGTAGTGATAACAAAGAGGAATTTACAAAATTAAAAATTAAAATCAAAAGGATATGTAAAAATAAATAATCAAAGAGATAGAAATAAAAAATTATAAGTCAATACTCGTGATAATAAATAAAAAATATATATAAAATAAATAAATATACACATATATACATATATATCAAAATGTATATTTAAATATAAAAAATAAAATAAAAAAAAATACAACAACATTTTTGTTGTATTTTTTTTTATTTACCTGATGATGACTTTTTGTCGAAACCGGTAGTAATAAATAACTTATACAACAACATTCTTTTATTTTATTTAATACTCATTGGCTTTTTTTTCTATATTTAAATATACATTTTAATATATATATATATGTGTGTGTATATTTATTTATTTTATATATATTTTTTATTTACCATCTACAGTGTTTAAAACGAGAATACGCAAATACATTTATATATTATATGTAATAAACAAAATTTCAAAGAAAAAAAAATCCTCATCTTTATCGAAAATATTAAATTACCGAAGTAATAACGAACAATATCCATTTTTCTAATGAAATAATTTATCGGATTATAGTAAAATTTGTAATACAATGTACTATAGAGCTCTCAACTTTCTTAAGTTTTTTTCTTTTTTAATTGTACACGTGTATGAAATTTTATAAGAATTGTTCGTGAAAACACCAATTTTTTTTTTGTATATATATATAATAAACAAAATACGTGTATTTTTTTTGTTGGATTTTAATACGACAAGTTATCATGACCGTACAAATCATCATAATATATACGGCTATACGTAAAGCTCGAAATTTATAACGTTTACATAGTCGTATCAGAGTATTCACATTTGTGTGTTGTCTCCGTCAATCGAATATAATAAGTAAATAAAAATAATTTTTAAGTATCGTATAAAAAAAAAAAAAATTAAAAGGCTTTTAAATGTCTCATTTACATTAACAATGTTCATTTATGTGACGTTGCCTACTATTGAAATGTTCAAATACAAAATATGCTAACATCGAAAATTAATTATCGTCTTTTTTGATGTAGGAAAAGAAAACCATATTTCAGATAATTTACGCTGATGACATAATTAATAAATTGTGTAATAAGTCAGCTATCGACTATTACTCAAAACTGCATACATATTATTTGTTTTGAATTTTTTGCTATAGATAAACCTAGGAAATTCGATATACTTCGGAGAGAAAAAAATTTTATTATTATTATTATTAGGTACTCATTATTATTGTATAATTTTTATTTTTTACACGGGGATACTAATATTAATTCCATAAAACCCGGTTTTTAAATCTAATTTATTCGACAGATAACACGAGTTATTCGATCGCAGATCAAGAAAAATAAACAATCATCGGTTTTTCAATATAGCGCATATAATACAGGCAATGTGGTTTTCGTGGGTGTATTTTATCCGTGGGAGGTTTATACCTAGTGCTAGGAGTTGTCACACGGATATCTGGTGGGCGATTTCGAGTTCTTTAAATTAATAAATAAAACGTTCAATACATTCAAATTATAAATTAACAAATTAAAATGTACATAGATCAAACAATTAATGTGTGTTTGTGACTTTGTAAAAAACACGTGTTTAAATATATGCCTAAATTTTTATTTCGTTCTCGACTAGAATTGTTTTTCGTTTTATAGTCTCATTAGAATTCAACGTTTCTTGATATTCGGTTTTTCAACAGAGTTGAAATTTTCCGCATATAAATTGTTATTATTCTACATTGAAATAGTACTAACATGGTATCATTTAAACGTGGATCGTGCAGATCGTACGTAACGGCTTTGTCCGTTTATTTAGTTTTAAACGCCATTGTTCCAAGTGAGAATAATATTTATTTTATGTCATATACATTCGAAGGAATTAGCTTGTCACGGATTTTTCTGTATAGATGTATTTTCACTTTTTACATTAGAATCGGAACAAAGTGACGGAGTGTATTTGTATTGACCTTTACAATTAATGAGATGAATGTTTTTTTTTTTTTTACCAGGAATTATTATTATCTGCATATATATATATATCATTTATTGATTTAATTTTTTCAGTTAGAATTTCCAAGCACAGGACCAGTTAATCTTGGTATACGTTAGGAAAAGCTCCCGTCGACTTCGTGTTCTCTAAATGCGATCGTCCACTCCCCCGGCTTCATCACGACTCTGTGATTATTTCCATATACCTATATCATAATGTATGCGAAAAAAAAAGGTTGGTCTATCGCGGATTTTTTTTGTAGCGCAATGCATTAGTAGTAAACCACGATCAACGACGTGTGTATATATAGTATATTTTCGATATTTTCAGTAATTTTTAGAGGACATTGTAATACAAACAGTCTTGTCGTGTATTTAATAAATCGTGTGTATTATAAAATCTACGACAAAGTGTTACTTCTTTCAGGATTTTGTGTTTTCTATCGTGGCGGTTTATTGCGAATTTTAAATTAAAAAAAAAAAAAAAATCAATACAATATTTATTTAAAATATGGGAGAGACTACTCCTAATGTGATAGGAGGTGCTAACGTCCACCAATTGTTATGTCCTGACATTTTTTTTTTTTTTTTTTTTTTAGACAAAAAAATATAAAAATTTCAAATCCGAAATAAAAACTTATTTAGGTATAATACGAGTATAATATGGTAGTGTATTGTCTACTTCGTTCTAAAAATGAATATTTTTAGAACATGAAATAAATAATTGGGTTGTAATTTCGTTACTTACGGCCCAGTAGTTTTTAAGTTTCTCGTTCTTGTCTTATCAATATCAGTGTGTTGGGTTTTCAATAAAAGTTTTTCTTTCTAATTCTTGTGTAATTTAATTCGTTTCCCGCACCGGTAACGACGATTGAGTCCGGACTACTTGCGCGCGTGAGACTGTGTATACAAATCGGGAAGGAGTACACGTAAAATATTGGTTACGAAATTTTAAGTAACAAATATTTGGTTGAAAAAAATTGTAAAATGATTATATTAATGTACAGAGAATTCCAAATTATTGTTACTTGTTACAAAAGAAAAAAGTTCGAACGAATTAAGCTTAGCTTATAAATAGGACACTCGCTATGAATGCAATATTTTAATTTGAGTAAAAAATTGTCGAGTATTTTAATTTAGCATTACGTATACTTATGTGATTAATATTGTATTATTATTTTCATTTCAACTATATTTCATATCTTATAATAAAATTTAATAATTGCATGTAAATTTATTTCAGGTGGCTACGCAATCCCTCAACAAGGTATATGCATATAAATATTTTTTAAATTAAATAAAAAATTATCAAATAACGATTCAAATGTAAGCGACTCATTAAAGTTATAAGCATATATATATATATATTAATTCAGTAATAAAGTATAAAAATAATAAATTTGATTTCAATGAATACAAAATATGTTAATAAATATTACATTTATAATATTAATATAGTCTTGTGTATTAATTATTTTAGATCCCAACGATGCTACTATACGAGGTAAATGTTTTTAAATTTAGTAAATAATTGTCAAATAACGATTGAAATCTAATAAATAAATCTTTCATTGATTATAAATACGTTATCTATATCGGAACATATTGAATTTTTATTTAACGCAAATACAATAGAAGTTAATTCGACGTAATTGTAAAATTTTCTTATTTAGTTTTTCACTTATTTATTAAAAAATATTGTTGAGTAGTGTGTTCATGTATCAAAAACGCTATGACACAGATAAAATTCGAATATTTCGTTCATATCAGGTCAAATATTAAACAGGAAAAAAAGAGATTTATGAAATAATAATTATATGATATAAATTATTATTGAACATTTCTACAGAAAATCGATTCCAAATTTTTTATAATAATGCACATGGAAACTAAATATTTACATAATTCTATAGAGTTAAATATGTTTAAAATGATTAATGGGCTATTTAATTTCACGTACGTCTTAAAATTTCGTCACCTCTTATATCATCATTGAAAAATTATATCTGTTATATATTTATTGTAATGATATTAGTGTTGTGATGTAATAATGTAGTCTAGATATATATTTTTGACTGTTTTCCAAATTTAAATTTAACTACACTGTTCTCTCAATATATACATAAGATTTCATAAAACAATATTAATACTTTTTTTTTGTAATTCTTTAAATTGTTACCTCAGCTTATTAAACTGTACGTTTTTAATTATAAATATTTTTATTATTTTTTCAAGCTTTAAATAATATTCGAAATGGTAAGTTTTATTTATATTGTATCATAAAACTAATAACAAAATTATTACAAATATATTTTATATGAATATTGTTCTCAAAAATTTCAAATTCTATTAAACGTTTCGAAAGCCAATGTCCTTATTAAACTATTAAAAAAAAAATATAATTTCTATTTTACTACTTTTCATCTAAATGTTTATATTTTTAAAAAGAAAATACCGTCATAAGCATAAATTGTGTGCCATCGATTTAATATAAGTGAAATATAACGAAACTAATAAATTACCTTAATTTGTTTGATGTTCTAATTATATTTTTGATATAAGTAGTATAGAAAAGCTGATTCAGAAACATAATGTCTTTAAACGTTTGCGAAACAAACGCTATGTCTATGAACCTTACATTACGATAATTATATCTGCCGTCAATATTTTTAAAAATAATTCATACAAATAGTAATAATAGTTACCCACAATCCACATACATATTGCGATAACAATATGGATTATAAATGGTCAGAGACCATTCGATTTGACAATACTATTTAATTTTTTTAGACATATCTTTATTTATTTATCTTTTAGACAATTTATTTGTCTTTAGATTTGGTTAATCGACGCCTTTAAAAAATTGCAGAGGCAGCTCAGGTGCACTTATGGGTGAAAACTGGAGAATAGGTCGTGGTGGAATACGTTGGTGGTTCTGGCTCAGCCATTAATTTCAGTGTTAGCTTTTCTATAAACTACTGACGTAGAAATTATTAAATTAATTTCTAAGTTATATAGAAGTTATTTTTTATTTGTTAAGTAAAGTACTCTGTTGTCTCATACAGATATAATTAAACGATATCAAGACTAATACATTTTTAAAAAATTTTCCAATTTGTCATCTATTCGTTTTTATCGGCACATTTAAAATGTAGAATATTTAAAATATTTTTTAAGAATCGATTGATAAAATGTTCAGTAAGTTTTTATTCATTTAATATCTTAATACTATAAAAATTACGAATTCTATTGTAAATAGCTATAATTAATACTATTATAAACCCTGAAAGGGTAGTCTTAAGAGTTATGGTCATAACGATCCCGCGGTTACCCTCTTGGTGCTGTATAAATGGGAGTTATTGTAAGGTTAGCAACCCATCATGTAAAACAATCGGTTACAAATTAACCTAATATACTTTGGAATTTAATGATTTTATAACTGGAACCTGGAATGTGTTCGTTGTATACGGTTGGACATTTGAGGACAGTGCTATCGGATTTTGAACGTTATTGACTGGACATTGTGGCAAGAGAATGCAGCATATGCAGATGATATAATAATTATGGGCGAAACAAAAGATGAAAAAATAAAATAAATATATAAAGCAAACAACCTAATAGAGACAGGAAAAATTATCGGAAAAAACATTAATGAAGAAAATATCAAATACCCGATTATATCACGGAGGCAAAATCAACAAAATTTAATTTTAGTGAGAGATATGATATTCGAAAAAGTAGCTATAACTATTTTTAACTTTAAATATCTTGAAGTAGATGTGAATAAAAAGCCAAATAGTCACGCAGAAATCAACCGTAGAGTAATAACAGGAAATAAGTGCTATTTCCAATGGTACCATTGTATAAATAAATTTATTATTAAGAACAAAAATTAAGCTATATAAAGTCTTAGTCAGGTTTATTTTACTGTATGAATGTAGAGCGTGTGCATCAATGAAAACAGACGAGAAAAGACTATTAATATTTAAGAGAAAAATATTCCAAAGGATATTCGGCTTTAAAAGAAACACTGAAAATAATGAATATTCAATACGCACGAAGGATTACAACAAAACTAAGGGAAATATTTAAAAAAACCAATGTATAAGGCAAAAAGATGAATACTTCTTAGCTGGGCAGGACGTGTGAAGAGCGTAGGGAATGATAGTTAACATGGTTGTGAAAACCAGATGGAAAAAGGCTAATAATAGGACGCTTAAAAAGAACGGTAGAACGATAGTCAGACAAGTAAAGTCAAAACTAAATACGTATATGTGATCACGTAATATTAAATCATATATATTTTTTAAGCTTTTTAATTGACAATTCATCGTATTAAACTGCACTTTTGAAATTTTAATAATATAATTATTTTTTAAGATGTGGGTGAGCAATTACACCGTGAGTTCTTATTTAATTTATATCCTAATATTAACACAATTATAATACATTTAAATGTGATTTATTGTTAACAAAAATTATAAATCCTTTTTAAGATATCTTAGTTTTATATCGATATAAGATATTGAAATATGTGTAATGAAAATATTCCCACTAATATATCGGAATTATACCAGATATTTTTAAAACAATTCCACAATAATTTACATAGGTAGTTTATAATAATTATAAAATCAAAACACATTTTCATGTTTATGTTCTTGAAATTCAAATCTGAAATAAATCATAATTAGTTGTACGTTTGAATCTAATTATTGAGGGAAAGAAAATAATAAATGATCGTAACTATCAAAATGTTCTAATTGCAATTGATATATAGTAAATGTTATTAAAATTATTTGTTAAGTAACCTGACCTATTATTGTCTGATACAGATATTATCAAACAACACTAAGTTTTACATTTTTCTAAATTTTCAACTCTCCTTATTATTACATTTTTTGTTTGAAATTTTAATTACTTTTTTAAGGTATACATGTTAATCAAAACAGTAAGTTTTTATTCATTTTCGATCGTATAATTAAATAATCGTCACACATAACTTTGATATGTCGCTTTCAAAAATTATAAATTTTTTTAATGGTTTCTGAAACCCATATAAAACACAAAACTTTGAAAAAAAATCTATAATTAATATTTTATCAATTATATTGACATTCTGCGATGTCTTCTAAAAAAGATTCAGATGGATTATATAACTATTATGAAATTAAAATATTTTTAAAATAAAAATATCAAATAAATGTTCTGAAATGTATGTCAATGATTTATTCTGAGTAGAAAGAAACAAAATCAATAAGTTATCTTAGCTTCTATAATATTCTAATTATATTTGATATAAAAGTTTTTAAATTCATTTCTTTGTTATAAAATTTATTTGTTATTCATTAATTTATTATGAAAGCTGTCTTCTTGTCTTGTACAGATCAAATTTAACAATATTAATAATACATTTTCCAAATTGTCAACTCTCTTATATTTAACTCAGTGTTTGTAATTTTAAATATGTTAAAGATGTGTCTTATCAAACAAGCTGTAAGTTTTATTAATTTTATATATTAATACTAACAAAATTATTACATTGAAATGTGATATATTGTTATCAAAAATTACAAATTTTTAGAACTTGAAAAGTTCCTTTAATAAAGAATCTAGTTCATGTTCACGTTCATTGTGTGTTTTCCCATAGGACGTGCCTGACCAGTGTCATTGTATACTTTTAAAAATAAATAATTACAATTTTACCAATTCTATCAATATTCTTCAGAATCTTTTTTAAAAAGTTTTACGTTCATCAATGTTGTTTTGAATCATAAAAAGTGAAATGAATCTAAAAGTTAAATATTTTTTAAATGAAAATGTCAAAAATAGGTTATATAAAATGAATGCTATTTCTTCAATCTACTCGTAATTATAATGAAATAAAACTAATGAAATATATTATTGACATCTTCAATTTTCAATGTATATTTAATATAAAAACTATTAAAGTTTTTCATTAGATCTTAAATAATTTTTTTAATTTTCCAAATTTTAAACTCTTCCTACTTAATATAACATTTGGAATTTTAAATATTTTAATTACTTTTTAAGGTATACATGGTTATACGAGAGGTAATATTTTATTCACCTTATATTTAATATTAACAAAATCAGTCTTGTAATATATTCAAATACAAGTATTTTGAAATTAGTATCTAAATACTTCTTGAAGTATTTTTATGATATTTCAAACACAATTTTTTAAAAGTTTGTTTAAGTATTCCGAATAGTTTGTAGAAGTATTGTTAATAAAATTTAAATAATTGTATTTAAATACTATTGAGAAATTCATTTATCAATTTTTCACAAAAACTAAAATCAATAAAAAAAATATTTGTTTTAAAGACGATAATACGATATCGTCAGTATAATTATAATTCTCAATAAATATCCGTAGTTGGTATTGGTGTTATAAAGAATAATTAATTGCACAGTTTAATTTCTTGTGAAATAACTAAATACGTTATAACTAATAATATACCCGTGTAGTGTACTATTGTCACTGGATATATAAATTGTGTAGGTACACCTAGGAACTCGATATTATAGTAATTCATATTGTTATCGTTTATATTTTTTCATTTTACCTAGTAATATACTTATTGGACTTCATGCTATAATCGTTGTTTCCTCTTTACGCCGATACTAATATAAATTAAAGGTAAAATATCGTATATAGATGTAGTGAGTTTGCGCCAAAGTGCTTTTGAGAGTATTGCGCAACACATAAAATTTGGGTAGCAACGAAGTATCTATACTAACTAACTAACTCTATGAATATTTATTGGGAATTATGATTATACTGACGATACCATCGTCTTTAAGACAAAGAACATTATTTTTATTGATTTTTATTTTTGTGAAAAATTGAAGATGAAACGAATTTCTCCATAGCATTTAAATACATATACAAGTATTTATATTTTGTTAAAAGTACTTCAAAAAGTATTTAAATGCTTGTAATTGAATATTTTACAAGACTCGTGACGGGCTGTCGTTGCCGATTAGCAAATTGAGTGTACTAGGCCTTGTTAGTGGGTAGGGGTGTTTGGAGAAAATGATGGAATATTCTTGAATCGTGCGGGTACAGAATCAAAATTATAGTCTTAAGTAAACACTTTTATTATTTTTATAAATTTTTCATAGTGTCATCACTCCTCCAATTCAACTTTTGGAATTTGATATATTTTAATTATTTTTTTAAGATGTACGTAATATTAAACGCCGTAAGTCTTAATTCATTTTATATCCTTACAGTATCAAAATTATAAAATTGAATGTGATACATTGCTAACAAAATATATAAATTACAATAAAAATGTTTAAAAACTACATTAAAGTAAAATATTAAAAATCTATAACTGCAATTTTACCAATTATATGAACATTCTACGAGGTCATTAAAAAAGTTGTTGACAATGACTTTTATAGTTATTGAAAAAAAAATTGTTGATGATTTTTATAGTTTATAATTTTAAAATCGAAATGTATTCATGTTTCGAAATGAGAATGTCAATTATACATTTATGTTACAATTTGTATGGCATTAGTAGTATAAATAAGTGACCATGTATAGAATGAAATTAAACCAAACTACTATCTTAACTTTTAAAATGCTCTAATATTCTATTTGTCATAAAAAAAAGTAATTAAGTTATTTTTAAGTTATCATAGTTATTTGTTAAGTAAACTGCAATTGTTAATGAAACTCTTGTTTCATATATGGGTATTATTGAATGATATATATTTTTAATTTTACAAATTGTAAAACTCTTCGTATTAAACTGTAAGTTTGGAATTTAAAATATTAAAATTTTTTTTTAAAGATATAGTGTCAGCTGAAAACCGTACGTTTTTACTCATTTAATATCCTAAATTCCTAATAAAGGCAAAATTATTACATTAAAATATGATATATTATATTATCAAAAGTTACATTATTCTATAATAAATATCTAAAACCAATTTTGAAAACGAAAATGACAAATAAATGTTATAAATAGAAAATCTAATAAAATATATAAATTGTACATTATATATATATATATATATATATATATTATTACTATTAATGTTATTTTTAAGCTATTCAAGTTATAAGAGTGTCTTTATGTTTGTTAAGTTAATTGCACCCTTGTCTTATTCATATTTGACAAAACGACATAAAGTTTATTTTCAAATTTTCCTAACTGTAAACTCCATGTATGAAATTACTTTTTTTTTTGAAATTTTTAAAATATTTTATTTTTTAAGGTATAAATCTTCTCGGTGATTGTAAGTTCTTATTCATTTTATATCTCTACATTAACAAAATATTATAAAGCCGGGTTTACAAGATGTAGAATTTAATGCGTGAGGTAGGTTCCGACATGATTCAACCAGTGTGAATGGAGTGTGCTACGTCTCCTCGCGTGATTCGCGAATCATCAACACGAGGCAGTCTCGTGACGAGCGATAACTCGTCGGTTTTTGGACGCGCATCAAAGGGCAGATTTAGTTGTTTGTTTCTCACCATGTGAACGCGTTCGTACTAACCTAACCTAACGCCTCGCGTATACTGACGGTTCGCTTTGTTTCGCATGGCTTCACGCATCAGATGCGGATCATTGTAAACAGTTGAGTGAATCAGCTGTTTGATGAGACAACCTCGCGCATCAGATTCGCATTGTGTAAACCAGGCATATATTATTATATATATTCAAATTTGTCATATCATTGTTAAAAAATTGGAAATTATGGCACTCGTCAAATATGATACCTACAGTAAAATTATGGGTCTATAATATATCGTTATA
Source organism: Chaetogeoica ovagalla (assembly GCA_032441825.1). NCBI lineage: Eukaryota > Metazoa > Arthropoda > Insecta > Hemiptera > Aphididae > Chaetogeoica > Chaetogeoica ovagalla. Next base: position 2,888,256 of record CM063732.1, on the reverse strand, counting down.
TATTGTATAACGATTGTGTTCGTTTATATTCTTATGGCAAACAATTCTTATTAGACTTGTTAAACCCTGCGAGTAAACGTCAATAAATAATTTTACAATGTTATTAATATCGATAACGTTTGTTTATCGAGTTGTCTTCTTTACATATGTCTCAGCTTATTCTGTGGTGGTGTATTTGAAGATATTTATCTATTATTAGTATATATCTGTGGCATATGCGGAGATTTGTTATCAATTATAATATTTTGTATTACCATTTGACTGATACTTGGTTGATTTTTTTTTATAGACTATATATTATAATAGGCATTTTAAAACTAAAATCAGAAATAAAATGTTAGGCGAATTCAATACATCAAAATTATAGTCTAGTGTGTGTGTATATATATATATATAGCTTTATAGATATCTACTAACAAATATTCTTTTTTTATTTATCTTGTGTCGACTATATAATAGTCTGATTTCTTATTATCTTCCTCGAATAGAGGATGCGTAATAAAATTGGTTATCTATCTCAGTGATAAGGAGATGGAAATTGTGAATTCTTCAAACTGCAGACAAATGTGTCACGGAGTGTTGTTATTACTTATCGTCGGGCCGTTGTCTTTTTTCAAAAAATAAACGTAAAACTGATTTTATTATATAATTAAAATTGTACTTATTCATTATTAGTATTAGAATTATTAATAATTACCTATATAATTTAATTTATTTTTAACTATCATAATTTTCAAGTTATAATGTAAAATATTTCTATAATATTGAAACATAAATAAAGATTTAACTTTAAAGGTTGTTACGATACTAACAATTAAAGTCGTTTGCCGTAAATTGAAAGTATTTATTTTAAAAGAGCTATATGTACAATGAATATTTACAATATTAAGTTCGCCGTAGGGTGAGAGCATACAATCGTATTGCTTATGTAATCCCCACTACGATACACTTATACCATCGCTCCTTAACTGCCCGTCACATTTATAACGAGGCGACCCAGCCTAGCCCCAGAAAGTGAAGTAGTGTCTTATGGCTGGATCGCTCCGCATCGGTAGAACTGCAGTGGACGGTGGTTGGATTGGCAACGATTCGCGGAATCGCCCGTGATTCGGTCGTTGACGTAGTTGTCTGTGATGCGTTCGTTCGTTGATTAGATGGTCGATAGTGCTTTGGGGGTTGAGGGTTGTTGGATGTTCGGTCGACGGTAGACCGGCTAACCACCACAATCTCTTTCGTTGTTCCCGTGGTCACCGAGGCTTGAGTGTAGCGGAAAGAATGCGTCTGTTATTCTGCTTATCGTTGGTAGCATACCCGACGTCGTGATTGGCTGGAACACTTTGGTATATCTTCCTTTCAACTTGTTTACAGTATTATTATACTCAAAGAAGTGAAAGGAAGGAAAAGTGAAGTTCGTCAAAAGTGCGCCTGTATTCATGTGGTTTTGTACTTTTGTGGTCCGTTTTCCATTAGTTTGCGATTTCGAGCGTTGTGATCGGTTGAAATCGCTTTTCGTGTGTTATTTGATTAGTGACGTTATGGCCTAGACAAGGGCCGTTTTAGTTTAAAAAGTACGCTTTAATTAACGCGCTAAGTAGTTCACCTGTAAGTGTGTTTTTGTATCTGTTACAAGGTATATATGTATGACAATGATGAAATAAATGCACAAATATTAAAAAATTGTTACAAAATTAGTGCACACCGGACCTATTGTTTTCTTTGCCTCGTCACAAAAAATGTATTACAAATGATTTGCTTTGAAATGGTTATAATTTTTACTTTATCGGATTAAATCGTCATGCAATGTGAATTTGGCACACCCGAACTCATTTTTTTTTATATCGCCATAAATTGAACAGAGTCCGGGTGATTGCCAAATTTACGGACGTAAAATTTATGATTAGACAATATAAAGTCATATAATTTTTTCAAATTTTGCAAATTGTCAACTCTTCGTATGATACTGCACATTTAAAATTAAAATATTGTTATTATTTTATATTAATAGCAGATGAAACTGATGTTGAAAGAGGTAAGTTGTAAATATTATATTAAAAAATATTAAATAATCTATAAATTCATATTTATCTATTATGTCAGAATACTTAGAGAAAAATATTTAACAATAATTTAAGTAGTTTAACATTATAATATAATCAAAATAGTCACGTTTTCGAAATGAAAATATAAAATACACGTTATAAATTGTATATCATTTTTTTTTTATCTAATTAAAATGAAATAAAATAATAATATTGAATATATATATATATATATATATATATATATATATATATATATACGTATATATCCTAAATTTATATATAAGTTAATATGACTAATATATAAATCAGCATTGATAATTTATATTTTAATACAATTTATTTTTATAAAACTTTTTATAGTTTTTGGTTGCGTTATAAAAATTAAGTTTAACAAGCATTCGTGTCTCATACGCACTTGATAAATCAGTATCAAGTCATATATTTATTTCAAATTTTCTAAATTGTCGTTATTTAGTATTAAACTGAATTTTAAAATATTTTTTAAGTTTTAAATAGCATAAGACTGAGTAAGTTTTATTTATTTGTATCCCAATACAAACAAAATTATTGTAATTCAAATCTGATATATTGTGATATAAAATTAGAAATTATATTAAAAATATCATCAATAAATATTATTAGAAGTTGCTTCCTCGTAGTATACTCTGGGTTTACCATTTTAAGTCTTAGACGGCAAAAGATTTACTACCACCGACTGCTGTACAGCCATCCTGATCTCACAGCAATTACGAGCACCATACATCTTGAAAACAGTTCTTTTGACTCGAGATATTGGCTCTCAACTAATTATCTTCCAACTCAATGTCCAAAGCTTAAGCATAGGTTAATGTAGATATTTGGGTCGATTATTCAAAGAACTTAAAGTAGATGCTGCCCTATTACAGGAAGACCATGTTCCAGACAAAGAACATATACATTGCCATGGCTACATTGTTGGTTATAAACTAATTTTTGCTACGTATTATAATACACTATTAAACTGCTACTTATGTACGTCACGATATCTCCAATTCGAGCTACTTATATACAAGAATGGACAATATATCATGTATCTATTATAGCTGTCAGAGTGGATGATATAGCTACATTAAATATCTATGAGCAACCAAATGAAAAATGGCCCCTCTCAAATCTACCACATTCTCCACACCAATACATACTAGCTGGTAATTTCAATAGTCATCATACTGATTAAAGGATACGATGCTAATGATGAAAATGAAGAGGTGTTAAGTAAATGGATCGAAATGGAAAATATACAGCTGATATTCTGGGGAAAAGATAGATATAAATTATACTTCGGAAGATTGTAATCTAGGATATAATCTAGACTTTTGCATTCTTTCAAATGATAATAATAGAGTAGAGCTATAAACTGGTACATTTGTTGTAAATAATTTCCTAAGAGCTAACACAGACTAATATTTAAACAGATCGGAATTTAAATTCCTCTAATAAAAACAATACTAAAGTCAAGATGGAACTTTAGGAAAGCTAAATGGAATGCCTTCTCAAAATCCTTAGATGATAATATTAGATGGATTGATCTAACAGTAAACAACTATAAACGCTTCAGTTGTATGATTAAAGGAATAGTAAGTTCTATAACTTACAATATAATTACTAATTAGAACCTACTACAATTAGAAATTGGCTATGACAAGAATAAGAAAACTGCAGTGACATTTACTGGCCCATCATCTGCTGAAGGAAAAGGCTTTTATCAAAATTCCGGGATGTAATCCCATGTAAAACGCTATTAACACTTTTTAACAATATACATAACAATGGATTCTTTATAGTTTATTTTATATATTGAAGAGTTATTTTTAAAGCATTTTTACAATTATTCTGTAGTTTAACATTATAATGTTGAAATTAAACTAAATGTTGAGGTTTTCGAAATAAATATTTAAATCTGTGGTATAAATTATATGCTATAATATTAATTCAGGTAGTGTGAAATGAAACCAAAAAAATTATCTTAATTTTAAAAATGTTCAAATTATATTTGTTAAAAAGTTACAAAAACTTTGTAATTTTAAAAATATAATTTTTAATTTAGGACTGGCTGAACTAAAGATTGGTTAGTAAATTTTTATTTTACATCCTATTATTCTAATAATAACAAAATAATTAGAATTTAATTTGATATATTGTTTTAAAATTAAAGACTTCTAAAACGGTTTAGAATTATATAATATTAAAATTTATAATTATAATTTCATTCACTTACATCAACCATTTTCTTAGGTTTTTTAAAAAAAAGTTAGTTCCATAATTCAACGTTATAATATAAAAACATATCTAAATGTTTATGTTTTGGAAATGAAAATATAAAATAAAATATGTTATAAATTGAATTACAAAGCTTTAATACAATTTAGTGAAATTAAACCCATAAATTACCTAAACTTTTAAAATGTTCTTATTATATTTAAATTTTATTTTAATTCGATTAGTTTACTGCATGACTACGCAATATTAAGTCTTTTTTTTTAAATTTTCCAAGTTGTCATAGCTTTATATTTAAACTTAGCTTTAGTATTTTTAATATATGTATTATTTTTTTAAGATGTGAATAATGAAGAGACAAGTACAATTTTATTTTTTTAATATCCTAATACTAAAATATATTTTATATTAAAAATCTTTATGGTGTTATCAAGAAATAAAAATTATATTAGATATCTAAAACCACTATAAATTATTAAAAATTATCTATAACTACATTTTTAAAGATTATATCAACGTTTTCCAATGTATTTTTAAAAGATTTTAGACAATAATTTCTGTAGTTTAACATTTATAATAACAAAATAAATCTAAAAGTTCATGTTTTCAAAATAAAATATTTTTATAAATTGTATGCCATTTTTTTTCATGTTAAAGTGTAATGAAATCAATAAATTAGCTTAACTTTTAAAACGCTTAAATTATAATATTTATTTTAAAATGTATAAAAGTTACTTGTCATTAATTGTGAATTAAACTGTATTCGTTTATTATATATTTAAACAATATCAAGTATAATTTTTATTTGAATTTTCCAAATTGTCAACACTTCGTAATAAACTGGAAATGTCAATATTATTTTTTAAGTTTTGGAAAATTATCTAAACAGTAAGTTTTTATTTATCATATATAGTACTACTAACAAAATTATTACATTCATATTTGATATATTATTATACAAACTAAAAAAAAAAATATTAAAAATACCTAAAATCTGTGACATTACAAAATATTTAATAATTTATAGTCTATAATACTAAACTTACTAATTGTATCGGAATTCAGAATATCAGAATTTTTCATCAAATTAAAAATATATTTGATAATGATTTATTTTGCTTATAATTCTAAATGTAAAATAAAATTCAAAGCTCATATTTTTGAATTTCAAAATGAAATAAATGTTGGGTATAAATTGTACGTTTTAATAAAATCAATAACTTATCGTGACAATTAAAATTCCTTTATTAATTTATTAATATAAAACGTTAATATGTTTAATCATTTACTAATTATTAATATAAATTTTAAAATTGATTAGTTATATTAACTAATCAACTAGTTAAGTTATAAAATTTATTATGTTTATTATAATTTTTTTTTATTATTATCCGCATAATATATAATTAAACTTATTTATTATTTTTGAGTTGTAACGGATGAAATGGGAGGTAAGTTTTATTTAGTTCTTATACTAATACTAACAAAACAATATTACCCAAATTTAATTACAAATTATATTTAAAGTAACTGAAATTAATAATATTATAAAATATTTAATAATCTACCATTACAAATTTAACGATTATATTGATATTCTCTGAGATTTATTAAAAATTTTTTTTTTTTGATAATAATCTATGTAATTTAAAATTTGAGTAAATTTAAAGTGAATCTAAATATTCATGTCTTCGATATGAAAGTGTCAAATAAATGTATACTAATATCCCAATTTTATTAACATGAAATAAGACCAACACATTTTTGTAAATTTTTAAAATGTTCTACTTTATGTTTATTTTAAAAGTGATTTATTATACTTTTATATTTAATTTTGTAAAAATAAGAGCACTATTGTTTTATACATATTCGATTAAAGAGTATTAAGTCTAGTATTTTTATTTCAAATCTTCCCGTTGTCTACACATTCTATAAAACTACGTATTTGAAATTATCTATACTTTAATTATCTTTTTAAGCTTTGAATAATCTAACAACAAGTAAGTTTTTAATTATTAATATACTACTACTAACATAATTCTTACATTGAAATTTTATAGATTATTAATTTTCATTAAAAATTAAAAATTCTTTTTATAATATAACTAAACCCGGTGTTATTATAAAATATTAAAAAAATCTATTATAATTATTACTATTTTATCTATTATTCTGACACTTTTTGGTGCTAACTTAAAATGTTGTTGATCATGACTTTTGTAAATGGTAAAATCAAAATAAGTCTTAAAGTGTTTAAATTCTCGAAATTAAAATTTCACATAAATGTTATAAATTGTATACACTTGCTTTAAAACAATAAAAAAGTTATATATATATATAAACATAAATTGTTCTAATTACATTTTATATAAAAGTTATAGTAGTTATTTGTAAGCTAAAGAAGTTATTTGTTATATATAATGTAAACCATATTCTTGTCATTAGGAATTAGATAGTATTAAAATTTTCTATTTAATTTTACAAATTATTTAAAAAAACTTCATATCAATCTGCACTTACGAAATTTTATATAATATAATTATTTCTTAAAGATTTGGAAGCAATAAGTTACGGTAATTTTATATAATCATTTTTGATTCTAATACTTAGAAAATTATTATATTAAAATTTTATATATCATTATTATTATTATTATTATTATTATTATTATTATTATTATTATTATTATTATTATTATTATTATTATTACTATTGTTATTAAAATTCAGAAAAATTCTATTGATAATTTTTAAAAGTAATGTCATAAATTATTAAATAATTTAAAATTACAATTTTTTCAATTATATCGGCATTCTCCGAAGTGGATAATTACATAATCAATATAAATCTAAGTCTTTATGGTTATATATCATTTATATGAAATACATGGTGTAAGTTATATGCCGTTTTTATAATTTAATTATAATGAATTAAAACCAACAAAGAAATATCACAATTTTAAATGTTCAAATTATATATTAAACAAAGTTATTTAACATTAAGCTATTTGTAAACTACAAAAGTTATTTGTTAACTGCACTATTATGATGAAACAATATTAAGTCTTTTATTTTTTTTCAAATATTCTAAATTATCTACTCTTTATGCTATGCTGAACGTTTGGAATTTTATATATATTTTTATGTTTTTTAAGCATTAATTGATATAGGAAACCGTAAGTTCTTATTCATTTTATATCCTAATGTTAACAAAATTATTAATTTAATAATTGATATTGTTTTTTGTAGCATAAAATTAGAAATAGTATTAAAAATATTTCAAACCAATGGCATTATAAAATATAAAATAATCTGTAAATACATTTATATATATAAACTATATCGATATTGTTCGAGATTTTAAAATAATGTTGACAATAATTCGCATAATTTATAGCAATAAAATTAAGACAAATCTTTATCTTTATATTTTTGAAATGTCAAATAAATGCACAGTGGGCCAGATAATTACATTTATGTAAAATTACTAAAATGGCCAAAATTATATATTGATTACATCAATCGAATTTAAAAGTGGATTTTAATATTTAATATACATTTTTAGGCATTATAATTATATTTATTACTATTATAATACACAGTCACATTAACTGAATATTCATTCATTTTTTACAATAATAACAGACAAATTTTCAAACCTCAATTAAGTTGTTTTACACGTATTGAATTTTTGAACTATTGTCACCTTCAACTGTTTGCATAAATTCTAAAAAATCGCGACGAATTGCCATAATTCGAATATACCAATAAAATATACACTACGACTTAAAAAAATGTATAATATATAAAAAAGCAGTTATAGGCAAAAAAAATTTGTACCATATTTTAAATTTTCAATCTTAAAATAAATAAATGAAAATTTAGTGACAAGAGCTGTTCAGACTAAAAATATAAACGCAATTAAATAAAGTATACTGCATTGTAAGGGTATAAAATTCAATAATATAGATTTTAATAGCCTAATTACAAAATAAATGTTTTGTCACAGAATTATTCTAAATAGTAAAAGTTACAAGTAAACTTCTAAGGAATCCGTGATTAAAAATTAATAAATTATGTTCGTTTTAAGTAAATATTTAACAGCCGAATACCTGATAAATATCAAAGTGTAGTGTCAAATGGACAGTTAAATAGGTTTTAATAATCATAAAATATACTTTATACTTCGATGATAAATATATCAACGTGGCGTGGTGGGTTTCATAATCTATAAATAGTAGTGAAATATGTGTTAAATGAATAACATATAGCGATTAATTACAAATGATAGTTTTTTTTTTGATATTTGTCAACTTTTATTATATTCTGACCCAATGTGAAATGATATAAATTTTATAAATTTGTGTGTGTGTGTATATATATATATATACAAAAATTATTGTTTGTAATTTATTTATAATTTTAAGTTATATATTTTTAAAAATTTTTCTGTCAACTCATGATATTGTTGTTACATATTATGAACACTCTGAAATAATTATAAATATTGTTATTATTTTGCAAGGTGTAAATAATTTTCAACAACGTAAGTTTCTTTTGATTTAGTTTCAAAACACTAACAAATTTGATACTTTGTTATCATAAATTACAAATTTTACAAAATAATATTTAAAACAAATATCGTTATAAAATATTAAAATATCTACAATTATATAAAATTTCTTGGAGGTCGTTTTTATAATTATTTTATTATTTATAAAAGTTTCTGACAATAAAACGAATAAATTTTAGTGTTCATGTCCAAAAAATTCAAATTCCAAATAAATATTATAAATTGTATGCGCTTGTGTTAACTTAATTGTAGTAAAATAAACTTTATAAAATACTTAAAAATAATTAATGTTTAATTTGTATTTAATATGAAAATTATAAAAATTATTTGTAATTTATAAAATTAACTGCACTCCTATTTCAGAGATATTCTGTTATACAATATCGATTTCTATATTTTTCTTTCAATGTTGCCAACATTTAATAATTAAAATATAATTAATTTATTATTATTAATAATATTTAAATTATTCTTTAAGGTCTAAATGAAACAGAAGTTGGTTAGTGTAATTCATTTTATACTCTAATACTAACAAAATATTTACATTATAATTTAATATATTGTTATTGTTGGCAACAGAGGCTAAGAAATCTTAGCTAGCTTACTTGTATTTAGTGAATTGTATGTATTTGTATAGAAAAAATAAAAATACGCTAATATAACTTTGAAATTTCGCTGGTTTAATTAATAATAAATAAATAATTTTGACAAAATAATATATAAAGGATAACACAGAGCAAACTAAATTGTTTTACATATAATATTTAGGCTCGTTAATAAAATAAATATAATAAATTTAATACTCATAATTATTATAACGTGTATAGGGAATTACACAAATTCAAAAAACTATTGAATAATTTGTTACGAATATAATATAAATATTTGATTATTAGAGCCGATAACAATCTACATATAAGGGGAAATTATTTGAGCTTCTAAAATACAATTTAAGTGGAAGACTATTAGAGTGAACAAAATATTACAATATAATAATTCGTAAGGGTGTGGATATCCGTACAAGAAAAACAACAACAATTATAATTTTTAATAATTCCGCGACGAACAATTTACTTACAACGATCAATTAATATCTACAACTACATTACAAAAATATTAACGTAAGTATTAAGGCTGTTAAGACATCAAACGACATTTAAAACAATAAAATATCGTACAAATATAAAAATTACTACAAAAAATATTATACACGACGCGTATACTGACGACGACGACTACTTTCGCACACACGAATAAATAACATTTACGTTTCAATAGTTATAAAAAATTATAAATCCTATTAAATATCTGAAACTATTATTATTATTATTATTATTAAAAATATAAAATAGTATTATATAATTACAATATCACTTTCGAAAGTGCCGCTCTAAGCGGTACCTATAGCGGTAGTCTATATCTTAACTCGGCCCTGATCATACTAAAGATGTCATATAATAGTTATAAACACTTTTCTTGTGCTTTTCTAAATTGTATGTATATATGCGAGTGAATGTTTTCAGATATATCTCGTAAATAAATTTTCGAGTTTCGTGTAAAGTCTAAAATTGTACCGTCATGCTATGCTTTACCATGAACACTTTTTTACAAAGTTTCAAAAGCCTTTTTGTCGATGTCAAAAGAAAAAAAAACAATTTCACCAGTGAATTGCAAAATCGAAATACACGGAAAATAACAATTATTTGCGATAAAAAATAAGCAATACGAATGAAGGAAATAAAGTGCATGTACTACTGTTGGAAAATAGTACAATGCTGTTGAGCGAGGACGCTTTTGTCGAGTGAATTTTATAGAATCGAGTGAAATAAATGTTGATCTAACGGGAGTGTATAGGGATGCTTGCATTTTACAAATATTTGTATTTTGTGATCTTCTGTGGTCGGTGGATAATGGTGTTAAATGTGGGTGAGTGGAAGATTTAAAACGATATTGTTATTTGCGGAAAATTAAATTGTTTATGTGTGAATGTACACTAATATATATGTAAATTTTAATAGGTTATGCTAATTTATTCAAATACAGGGTGGGCTATTTAAACCTTTGAGATGGTTTTTGGTAATAATTAAAAAAAGAAAACAAATTACTTGATATGAATTATTTTTCGTTTATTTTGAACTTTGAAAATTAATCACTTTTTGACTATGACATTGCGTTAATGGTCACTTTCAGAACGAATGGCGCAATGTGTTTGTTTTTCGGCATTTTTCATCACTTTTTGAAGTGTTTCGGGCTGAACAGCAGTCATTTCGTGTCATATATTTTTTTTCGACGTTTTTAGGGTCCATTGCTTATCGATATAAACGTTGAACTTCAAATAACCCCGCAGGAAAAAGTCTGGAGGCGTTAAGTCAAGTGATCGTGGAGGTCAATCTAATTACCATTTTTTCGATATTAGGCGCTCGCGATCAACGGTCTCAATATAGCGATCATGGCTCGAGCTGTATGAGCTGTGGCGCCGTCATACTGAAACCAATAATTGTGTAGATATGCCGTTATATCAGTTATGGTATCAAAAAATCCGTTATCATGGCCCGACAACGCTCTCCATTGATAGTTACAGCTGATCCAGTATCATTTTCGAAAAATAACGGTCTAATGATTCGTTCTGCACAAATTCCAGCACAAACAGTCACGCGTTAGCTGTGGAGAGGCTGTTTGTGAATGAATTGAGGGTTTTTATTGGCGTAGAATTGTCAGTTTTGTTAATTTAGGTTCTATTCAAAGAAAAATAAGTCTCATCGCATATGATAATTTTTTGCCAAAAATTGGGTTTAAGTCACGTTCACCACAACGGCGTTTCCGTACTTTGCTCTGATCTGATCCATTTTTGAGTATAGTGTCATTGTTTGGCACCCTTTTCTGGCGAATGATTAACTTCACCTTGAACGAGTGCAAAATAAATTTTTATTTTATACTTCCTTCATTCTTAATATGACTATTACTCATTACGATTACGTACTTATCCGCGAACTCTTCTCCAACCAAACTCTCTCCTTAGGATTCCTCGAAGACGACCAACGGTTTATCAAGTCCCTTCTAAATTGGTCTTTGGATGTCGCTGACCTTTTTGTAAGAGATTTTTTTTAGAATTTCCTCTTATTATTAATATTCTCTATTCTTAGTTATACCACATCTTAAGGCCATAACTACTTCTTTACCGCATGCTCAGATCCTATACTCCGTGAATCCTATGTTTTAAACTTTGATGTATTCTTTACTATTATTTTCTTATATAATTTCTAGAGTTGTATTTCTCTTTCTTAATAATCGTTTCGTCAAGATTTCAATTCTTTCTTTCATTTTATCTCATTGTAATTGCTGTTTGGCGTCTATATTAAATATAATATTTTTGAATTTTAAAAATATAATTTGTATATAAGTTAAGTAATTATTTGTAGGCTATAAAAATATTATTTGTTACCTGTAATGTAGACTTCATTCATGATTCACACACATATATCATTATGTAATATAAAGTTTTACATATGAAAATTTGTATATCCTTACTAATATTATAAAGGCGAAAGTTTGTTTGGATGGATGTATGGATGTTTGTTCCTCTTTCACGCAAAAACTACTAAACGGATTTTAATGAAACTTTACAGTAATGTAGCTTATAGATCAGAATAACACATAGGCTATAATTTATAAAGATATTGTGTGAATTGTCCAAAATATAACGATGAATGGATGAAACGGATGGATGTATGGATGTTTGTTCCTCTTTCACGCAAAAACTACTAAACGGATTTTAATGAAACTTTACAGTAATGTAGCTTATAGATCAGAATAACACATAGGCTATAATTTATAAAGATATTGTGTGAATTGTCCAAAATATAACGATAAATGTCATTTAAGTCTGAAAAAATTAAGTATAAAACTGCGTTATCAGAGGATATCTTGCACAGATTTGAAAGGATGAATCAAGTCAACGATGATCTATGTTTGAATGAAGCACTGACACTTATAGAGGACAAAATAATAACGATTTCCGGAAAGAAATTATCCGATTTCGGTATGCCCACACCACAGCGACGAGGAGAGCTGTCGACCGATTTGATTAAAGAACTAAGCTACAATACCGCTTTATTAGATGCCCAGGTCAGCGAAACTGAGCCACGCCTGCTGCCAGAGCAAAAAGAAATTTATGACAAAATATCACAACGAGTTGAGCTTGGTGAAGGCGGCCTTTTTTTTCTTGATGCTCCGGGCGGTACAGGTAAAACTTTTTTGCTTAATTTGCTTCTAGCGAAAATTCGTAAGGACCGTAATGTGGCATTAGCTGTGGCATCCTCTGGGATCGCTGCAACATTACTAAGTGGTGGAAGGACGGCACACTCGGTTTTTAAATTACCTCTTAATCTGGCAAGTGAAGAAACCCCAATGTGCAACATCAGTAAGAGCAGTGCCCGCGGTGCCCTGTTGCAACAATGTAAGCTAATCGTGTGGGACGAGTGCACTATGTCACACAAACGCGCCATCGAGGCGCTTGATCGCTGTCTACAAGACATTCAAAGCAATCGAAAGTTGATGGGTGGTATGGTAGTTTTATTGGCAGGGATTTTAGACAGACTTTACCTGTTATCGAGAGAGGCACTGCAGCAGACGAAATTAGCGCATGTCTAAAAACATCATATCTGTGGACCAAAGTTGAAAAGCTTTATCTTACCACTAACATGCGAGTTCAATTATTCCACGATGTCGAGTCAGGAGCATATGCTCAAAAACTCCTAGAAATTGGTGAAGGCCGCCTGGACACCGACCCAGAAGGTATGGTTCTTTTCACACACCAATTTTGTCATGTTGTGGAGTCGGAAGACGAACTAATTGATCAAATTTTTCCGAATCTGCAACAATTTTATAACGAAAATTGGTTGTGTGAAAGAACCATACTGGCTCCAAAAATGAGACTGTTTCGAAAGTAAATAAAAATCTTGGACAAAATAACTAGCGAAATATTCGTGTATAACTCCATCGACACAGTTATGTCATCCGATGACACTACAAGTTATCCGTAGAGTTCCTAAACTCTTTAGAGTTGTCCGGGTGCCATCACACAAGTTGGAATTAAAGGTAGGTGTACCTGTTTTGTTAATGCGTAACCTGGACGCGCCAAGATTATGCAACGGCACTCGGTTGCAAGTTAACGAACTAGGGAGGCACATTGTGAAGGCCACAATTTTAACTGGAGAAGCCAAGGGAGACAATGTTCTTATACCGCGCATCCCAATCATACCCAACAACTTGCCATTCAATTTTAAACGCCTGCAGTTCCCATTGAAAGTCGCATTTTCAATGACGATCAACAAATCGCAGGGTCAAACCTTAAAGGTAGCAGGCATACATTTGGGCACGCCATGTTTTCTCACGGTCAGCTCTATGTGGCTTGCTCACGTGTTTCCAAAGCGAAAAATCTGCATGTTTATGCTGAAGGAAAAAATCGCTAAATATAGTTTATAGAAGCATACTGCAGTAGCTACCTATAGGCCTATGATTAGGGTTTGCAGTGCTTAATTACTGTATTCTTATGTTGACAATATTGTTACGTTATTACAGTGCGAATGTAACATCTCAATATTGTCAGACTGTTATATTTTTCAAATACGACCCAAAAATTATGTATGTTATAATTTTAATGTCATAATGTTAGTTCTTTTCACGCTAATATAAGCTACTCGAAATACTAATACTGCGCACACGAAGTCGCGGGCACCAGTTATTGATACATAAAGACCTTGCTTTTATTCGAATTACACGCAGACGAAGTCGCGGGCAAAAGCCGTAATCAAACAAAAAACAAAAAACAAAGCACTACAATGATAATAATAATAATTATGATTCACATGATTAACAATAAAGCGATTACTTACTTTTAAATCATTATATATGTTTTTTATTCACAACGCCCTATCACCAGGTTGACGGTTCTGTTCAGGAGAATATTTTTAAAATACGTAGGCACAAAAACTGCCACATTACAAATCTTTTTGACAGGACGAAGTCTGTCGGGTCAGCTATTTTAGGCGGAATTAAAAATATATATTTTTTATATAATAGTTATAGATAATGTAAATTACTAGACCCCCGAGAAAAAATTTGAAAATACGCTACTGGCTGGGTTAGAGGCGAGGGAGAAGAAGAGCATGTGTATTGAATTAAAATTTTAAAGTTTAATAAATGATGCAAGTTCGTTCAAAACTGTACACGGGCGAAGCCGGGTAATTCAGCTGTAATAAAAAATACAAATCTTTGGCACGGGCAACGCCGGGCAGGACAGCTAGTATTATATAATCTTGGCCTTGGAGTAAAATTTGTTAGTTTGTGTTCTACTTATATCTTAATACTAACAAAATTGTAATATTGAAAATATTTTTTTATGGCCATATAATCGTAATTTTATTTATAAATTTGTTATTTTTGAGTTTTAATTCATAATTTATATTTTTATTTCTTTCTCATATAATTTCTATACTTTTTACTTAATTTGTTGTTTTTATATTCACTATTTACTATTTCTTTAATTTTTCCATTTGTCATCTCTTCATATGTATTAATCTGTATTTTTGGAATTTAATATTTTTAAAGGTCCTGGAGAAAAACCTATTGGTTAGTTTTGTGTTCATTTTATATTTTAATAATATTATCATCATAATTATAACATTTAAATTTAATTTTTATTATCAAAAATGATGAATATATTTATAAGAAAAAAAATTAATATCTTCATATAATATTAAATATAGTCTTAAATATTAACTATAGTCTCTAAATTCAAACATTATACAATTGTTATAAATTGTACCAGTATACCAATAATTCAACTACTCGTATAATTAAATAAAACAGTTTCAAAATTCTAATTATTTAGGCTATATTTGTATAATAACTATTTGTTATTAGAATGTTATTTGTAAGCTACGAAAGTTATTTATTACATTACTTCTAAAACCATAACTGTACACTTAGTTCATACATATTTGATAAAATAATACTAAGTCTTCCATTTTTTTTTATCACATTGCGCAAATTATCTACTCTTAATATTTAATTGCACGTTCTGAATTTTAATATTAATATTATTTTTTAAGTTGTACGTGATTTAAGAAACTGTAAGTTTTTATTAATTTTATGTCCTAATATTAGTAAAATTAATGCATTTAAATTTGATATATTATTGTATAAAAGTAAACAATATATTAATTTAATTTAATATTTAAATGAATTATAATTTTACAAATTATATTGAAATAATGATATAATCTGAGATTTATTTTAAATTTTTGACAATGATCTAAATCAAAGTACCTGATATTCATATTTTTGAAATAAAAATTTAAAACAAATGTTTGAAATTCTAGCTATTTTGTTACCCAATCTAATTACAATGATATAAAATGAATACAACATGTTATCATTTTAATTTTTTAAACTATATTTTATAAAAAATGTATTGAAATTATTTTTTGTTAAAATATAAGAGTTATGAATATATAACAAAAGATAATACGATTATTAAATATGTTTATAGATATTGTCAATAAATACTGAGTCTTAAATTTTTCTAAAAATTTGCTAAAATGTCAATTCTTCGTATTAAACTTCACGTTTGGAATTTTAAATATTTTTTAAGGTCTAACTAGTGCTAAAAGAAGTATGTATTTATTTATTTTACATCTAGATACTAGAAATATTATTATATTTAATTAATTGTAACTGAAAATTACAAATTCTATTAATAATTTTTAAAACCAATGTTGTTATAAAATGTGAACGAATTAATATAATTACAAATTTACTATTTATATGAACATTACGAAGTGTTTTTAAAAAACGTTTGCAATTATTTTCGTAGTTTATTGTTTTAAAATGAAAATTTACAAAATTCTTATAATTTTTTTGTTATTTAATTACTTATACAAAAGTGAAATAAATGGTTTAATTTGTTTACCAAATTCTTTTAATACAATAAAAACGGTCTAATTATATTTATTATAAAAGTTATTTGCTCTTTTAATGTATTCTGTGCTCTTGTTACATACATATAAACGTATTTGATTGGAAAACATCAAGTCTACATTTTTTTTCATATATACTAAATTGTCAACTCTTCGTGTGTAAATGCACATTTGGATTTATACATATTTTTATTATACTATAAGATTTTAATGATTTAAATAGAAGTAAGTTATTTTTCTTTTTTTATTATAGTACTATTCATTTCATTATAGTGAAACATAACCAATAATTTATCTTAATCATTGAATGTTCTATTTATATTTATTATAAGAGATGAACTAAAGATAAAATATTTGTAAGAGATAAAACTCTTATTTTTAGTTATAAAAGTTATTATTATTCTTTATTTTTGCTGCATATGAGTTCCGTTTTGATAATCTTTTTTTTTATGTTGATTCCGTTTGGCAAAATTGATTATTACTTTTCATGTATAACGTTATAAAACTGAGAGACGGAATCGGTGTATTCTGTTTTTTTACCGAGACGAAACTATTAAACTTTATATTTCATCGTTTATGTTTGGCACGGAATTTGTATGTAGCCCTTACTTTTATTTTAACTACACTTTTGTCACATGCATACACGATAAAACAATATCAAGTGTCATTTTTTTCGGGTTGTCAACTCTTCATATGTAACTTTATGTTTGGAATTATAAATATTGTAAGGTATTACTGAACGAGAAAGTAGTAAGTTTTTGTTCATTATTTCCTTAATACTAAAAAAAAAATTAATTGCATTCAAATTTAATACATTGTTATTCAAAATTGGAAATCATTTGAAACGTTTTTAAAACTAATCGTATTTATTACGATATTAAATAATCAACAAATAGGCATATATTTTCCAATTCTATCAGCATTCATAGATGACTTAAAAAAAAAAATTGGCACAACAATTTGTGTAGTTTAGCATTATAAAGTCAAAACAAATTTAAATGTCCATGTTATTGCAATGAAAATGTCAAATAAATGTCATTTCTATAATCTAATCACAATGAAACAAAAGTAAAAAAATCTATAAACGTTTTAATTTATCAACTACTCTTATGAAACTACATGTTATGAAATATAATAATAATAATTATTATTATTATTTTATAAGGCATAGAAAATATTGTAACGCGTAAGTTTTTATTCGTTTTATAACTTAATATTAACAAACCTATGGCATTTAAATTTGATATTATATTGTGCTCAACAATTATAAATTTTATATTTTTATTGAACATTTCTAATACCAATATCATTATGAAATACTAAAAAGTCTATAATTATGATTATTTCAATAATGTCGACATTCTCCGGGGTTAAAAAGAAATAATATTTTTTTAGTCAGTAGTTTACATAGTATTAAATTATCAAATCATAATACATTTAAGTGATAAAAAATTATTTAAAAATTAACTCTGTAAAATACCATATAAACAAAATTTGCTAACGGACTTTAATGAAGTACCTAACGGCCAAAGCGTTCCTTCTAGTCAAAATGTTCTACACAAAAAAATAAATGCTTGTGTAAAATTACTAGCTTCTTTGTTAAAATATATATTTACATTACAATTTTTCAAATTATAATATAAAATAGTGATTACAGTTTTTGTTAAGTTGAAAAAAAATTATTGGAATATTATATGTTATTTATTAAAAGTAATAATAATTGTACATTTGTCTTGGACATATATGAAAAAAACGATATTAAGTATTAATAACTTTATGTAATTTTTCAAATTGTGAACACTTCGTATGAATCTGCACGTTTGGAATTATATATATTTTTATATATTTTATAATAATAGAAATAAATAATTTTGAATACAGTAAGTTTTTTTTTTAATTTTATACCATGACGTTAACAAAATTATTACTTTTAAATTTTGATAAGCTTTTCTCAAAATTTACAAATTTTTTTTTAATTTCTTAAACGATTGCCATTATAGAAGTGTTAATTTATCTATAAAATATAAATACATCATTTATTAATTTTAACGGTATTCTTTCAGACAAAAATATTGACAACGGCTTTATGTAGTTTAACATTATAGAATCAAAATAAATCATAATGTTCACATTTTCGAAATGAAAATGTCAAATAAACGTTATAAATTATATGCAATTTCTTTTATCGAATTATAATGAAATAAAAAAATAATAGATTAACTCAGAGAATATTTTAAAATTGCATAAGTGTATTTTATATAAAACTTTTTAAAAATTTTTGTTGAATTTATAAGACTTTTTGGTTAAGTCAACTGCACTATTGCCTGAGGCATTTCATGCATTAATATCAATTCTTATTTTCATTTTCAAAATTTCCAACTTGCCAACTCTTCGTATAAAACTGTACCATTGGAATTATAAATATTGTTATTATTTTATAAGGAATAAATAATTATACAGAACGTAAGTAATGGTTTTATATCATTATTTAAAAAAATTTATTATATTTAATTTTGAATAATAATAGTAAAAATTATAATTTTTTTTTAAAACGATGTAAAAACTAATATTATTATAAAATATATAATTTAACTTGGTATTTTCAATATTTATTTTATTTTTTTAAGGAATAAATTATATAAAATCAAGTTAGTCTTTATTTATTTTATATCCGCGCACTAACAAAATTATTATATAATTGAATTTGATATGTTATTTTTCACAATTATATTTCTACTAAAACACATATAAGTAATGTTTTTGATGCTTATTGATATTTATATTGTATTTATAGTTATACAATAAGGTCACGTATCAGTGCTGTTTTGACGTCGAAAGCAAGATTTTCTCACTACAACGCTCACTACAAAAATGAATTTTTTTTTGAAATGTTACCTTTATTCAATAAAAATTATGTGTTATGATTTTTCGTTTGTTTAATTAAAATTATTGTTAGATTATTTATTAATAAAAAAAAAAGAAAAAGCACAATGTTTTGTCACTGATTGACTGTTTATTACGGATGCACACGCATAAAAAGAGAATAACACATCATTCATCATACCGAACAGCGACCACTCTGACCGACAGCCACTCACTCGTAAAATAGTATAACAGCAGTTGGTGACAACAACTCGATAACCAACTATTTCATCACGATGAATAATATCAATAATATAAGAAGTTAACATTATGTGTTATAGTTTCTATAATAAATAAAGTAATTTTGCAACAAATTTCTTTTAAAAATAAATAGATAGTATATTGATAAATTCCTGCTTATTTCCCAACATGGCCTATTCAAACAGCATGTACAGTGTCGCGTAATGCGCGAATATTGCCCGTAGTATTTACCATGCTTTTCAATGAAATCGGGAAGTTTTTCTACGTTTTATAATAATACTGGGTCAATAATACCTTGCAGCAGTGCATAAAACAAAATGTATAGGAATCATATATTATCAATAATATTACGTATTATTACTTTTTTTTTATCATGGGTCATCAAATTCCGGTCAAGCCACGGATTATATATCTGAGAGTCCACTTGAACACTGTAGCTTTGCTTCATAGCTCACGTGAATATGACGGACGTGACAGTTGCGTTTGGTAATTTCATGCTGAAAGTTAGCAGGCTGTCTCAATGCAAGAAATCTCTGTTGATCTCCGTAGTCATTTACGTGTCACTAGTCTGGGCGGAAGCGGCCATAATGGATAAGCCACATTAGGATCAGTGAGAGTGAGACTATTATTAGTCATATTCAGTCGGCGATGGAGGGATCTTCCAAGGTGATATGGACATGTGGAATGATCTTGGATCTGCGAAGGTGGATACTTGAGTAGCGACAGAAAGGAGTCAGCTTTCGCGTGGTACAAATCCTTATAGGTCATCGTTCATTCCGATGCGTTACCTAACAGTGTCGCGTACTAACAGTATTCAGGGCATTGAACATAATTTTTGTTTCGATAAATAGCTGGATTAAAGTATACGTATATAAAGAAAGTAGCTACAGAATTTATAGAAATTATTTCGAATATTATATTCAATAGGATATATTTCATAATATTATTATAACATTAATATTAGACACCCAATCAGTGTCGGTGTGGCCTATGATTGGGCCCCTCCGTCCCGGGTAAACATTTTGCGGTAATGTGTGTTGTTAAAGAAATAATTTCGTTAGACTGGTGTTGTACTGAGGAGTTTGTATGTGAATAATTTTTGATAATATACAATATTTTTTGCTAAATTGGTTGTAGATGTATAAGATACCACTTAACACATTTAAGTGATTAACTATCGAAACTTTAAATAAGTGAAATTACATTTAAAAAAAAATTATAATCATTTTAATTTGTATAAAACTTGTATACCCTTACATTATACTTGAACTATAAACTATAGTACGCTGTAGTCCGTCATCAGCACATTTTCCGATATACGCGATTTTTTTTATTTATTATAAGAACCATAATTATTATTATTATTATTATTCGTAGTTAATAATTTATTCGAAAATTTCAGTAGTAATCAACGTCACATAAATGAATAGATAAATGTGAATAAGAGATGTAAAAGAAATATTTATTTATTTTTTTATGGTGCTTCCAAATTGATTTTATTTACTTTTAATATGTTGGCAACTAGATAGACAACATATTACAGTTTTCTCAACGATTGTGTAAACGCTATACATTTCGAGTTTTACACGTACGTGCTGTGTACATGAAGATTTGTACGGACACGAAAACTTGTCTTATTGAAATCCAATAACAAAAAAACATGTATTCTGTTTTGTTAATAAAAAAAATATTTCATATTTTCACCAATAATCCTTATAGCTCATACTACACATTTGTAATTAATTAAAAAGAAAATAACCGTAACATATCAGCTAGGAGTTTTTGTATTGTATTATGAATTTAAATATAATAGATGAATTATTTCATTAGAAAAATGGACAGTGTTTATTATTATTATTTCGGTAATTTAATATGCAATAGTCTGTTAGTCATCATTTCGATAATATAAAATATATTTTCCGAAATAACAATAATAATAGTTTCATATCGTTGTGCTTAGATTTATAAATTATTACGGTCTTTAAAATTTTTGGCTACTATCAATGCTAGCAATTTCGACGTTATTATCGTCGTGCTTGGTATCTTTGTATAACTCAATTGCCTGTGTATCCATTTTTTTGGTCATAAATTATTTCATTGTTATGTGGAATTTTATTATTATATTATCAATGAATAATAATAATAATAATAATAATAATAATAATTATTATTATTATTATTATTATTATTATTATTATTATTATTATTATTATTATTATTATTGTAATCGCCTACCTCCCCTCAATGCTAGATGAATAGTTTTTCGGACTCGGAGTGTTACAAAATTGTTAGTTTTATTTGTTTTATACGTTTATACGCTTTTATATATTAAGTTTATGTAGATTTAATTACAACAATTGAACAAATATAATTTTCATATTTTTTTAAAAAAAATAAATGCAAAATTTCATTTTAAGGTAGTTTAAAAAAAGTTCTCTTATCGCCATATCCATAACACTTCATTTCTTATAATATATACATACATAAGTGTATTATTTATTATTATTGATGATGTTTTATTTCATTGACTGTTTTGGAAGAAAAAAGTATTAAAAAAGAAAGTTATATGTGTTGATAATTAAATTGACGCAATAAAAATTATTAAAAATATAAAAATTGCGAAACTTAAAAGTATTCGGAGTGCTTTTGAAAAGTATTTCTATTTAAAACATATTTAAGAAAAAGTATTCGAATACAATTCAACTGAAGTATTCGAAATACAAAAAAGTACTCTTAACATGGATATTATACAAATAAATTTATTTATTTATAATACACGTGTCAAATAAAACCAAGTATATGATTTATTTAAAATACGAAGAGTTTTACTAAATACATTTTCCTTACATTAAAAAAGGCAATCAATTTTATTACACCAACTCTAACGCAAAGGTCGTTGTATGTTTTTAAATTTTACGTATGCATATTTTGTATATGTAAACAATGTACAATATACATTTGTTAAGAACACGTGTTCAAATATAAAATATAGTAATTTATTTATTGGTTTTTTAATTATTAAGTACCATACGAATTTAATGTATCTTGTCATTCGGCTTTTAGTCTTTAACGTCGTATAAATTACTGCACCACATATATCGTGATAACTTCTGTATTGCAAGACGACGATCATGGCATTATTTAAGTGTGGAACGTTCGCAACGGGTTTGGCCGTTTATTTCATGTTAAACGCCATTGTTCCAAGTAAAAATACAATTTAGTAGTCATATGGACGCATGTTAACCGACGTGTATTTTCGACGTAAAATTTCAATGTACATTATTGATATTTTCAGTGATTTAAAATGAACGAACGGACTTAAAATGAATTTAATTAATTGTGTGTTTTATACATTTTACGGCAATGCGTTACTTCTCTAAGGATTTTTTTTTCTAACGTGACGATTTGTTGCGAATTTCAAATTAAAAAAAAAAAAAAAACAATGTCTTTTTTTAAAATATGGGAAAGACTAATAATTATTATTCGTGATAGATGCCAAAACCCACCAATTATTATATCCAAATATTTTTTTTTCCCAAAGACACAAAAATTAAAATATATTGACTCGGAAATGAAAATGTATACAGGTATATTATACGAGTATAATATTATAATGCGTCATCTACTTCGTTCTAGAAACAAATATTTTTAGGACATGACATAAATAATTGAATTGTAATTTCTTTAATTACTGATCAGTTTTTAAGTTACTCGTTCTTGTCCTATCACTGTCGGTGTGTTGGTTTTTCAATAAATGTTTTTCTTTCTAATTCTTGTGTAATTTAATTCGTTTCCCGCACCGGTAACGACGATTGAGTCGGACTACTTGCGTGCGTGAGACTGTGTATACAAATTGGGAAGGAGTACACGTAAAATATTGGTTACGAGATTTTAAGCAACAAATATTTGGTTGAAAAAATTGTAAAATGATTATATTAATGAACAGAGAATTCCAAATTATTGTTACTTGTTACAAAAGAAAAAAAATATTAAACGAATTAAGCTTAGCTTATAAATTGGACACTCGCCATGAATGCAATATTTTAATTTCAGTAAAAAATTGTCAAGTATTTTATATTTAGCATGAAGTATACTTATGCGATTAATATTGTATTATTATTTTCATTTCAACTATATTTCATATCGTATAATAATATTTAATAATTGCATGTAAATTTATTACAGGTGGCTACGCCATCCCTCAACAAGGTATAAATATATATATATATATATATATATATATATAAATATTTTTTAAATTTAATAAAATATTATCAAATAACGGTTCAAATGCAAGCGACTCATCAAAGTTATATATATATATATATATATATATATATATATATATATATATATTTCAGTAATAAAATATAAAAATAATAAATTCGATTTCAATGAATACAAAATATGTAAATAAATATTACATTTATAATATTAATATAGTCTTGTGTGTATTTTTAACGGGAGCAGTTGTACAGTGGTTAAAATCTTCGCATTATCTTAATTGTGTCATTTAATAAGAGTTCATTTAATTATTTAAGCGCGTATTACGTAATATTCAAACGTATAATTGTGTTGCTTTACGTCCGTATGTGAAAACCATTCGAGAATTCAAAATTATTGTTACTTGTTACATAAGGAAAAAAGATTAAATGCATTAAGCTTAGTTTATAAATAGAACACTCGTTATTAATGCAATATTTTGATTTGAGTAAAAAATTGTCAAATATTTTTTATTTAGCATAACGTATAATTATGTGATTATTATATTATCATTTTTATTTCAACTATATTTTATATCGTATAAAAATATTTAATAATTGCTTGTAAATTTATTTCAGATGGCCACGCAGTCCCTCAACAAAGTATATATATATATTTAAATTAAAAAAAATTACCAAATAACCGATTCAAATCTAAGCCACTCATTAAAGTTATACGAATTTTTAAAAAATACATTCAGAAGAAAAAAAAGAAGAAAAAGTAGATAAAGTGAAAAATAATAATTATGTAACAATGAATCTTAATCTTTGACGTCCATTCCATGTCATCATTTCACATATCGCCAAAATATCTATTTTAAGTCGTTGTATCTGCAGCTCATCATTTTCTAATTTCCCTGTTTACAATGCACAATTATGTGTTATTGTTATATTATCATTTTTATTTAAATTGTTAGTGTATTTTATATTGAATATATTTAATAATTTTACATTTTATTTCAGATCCCAACGAAGATATTTTACATAGTAAATGTTTTAAAATTTAGTAAATAATCACCGAATAACGATTAAAATATAATGAATAAATAAAATCTTTCAATGAATTTATTCATAAATGTATCATTTATAAATCGGAACATATTTAATTCTTATCTGACGCAATTACAATAGAAGTTATTCCGACGTAAATGTTAAATTTTATTTGGTTTTTCACTTAATTATTAAAATAACATTGTTTAATAATATTTTCAACAAATAAAACGTTACGATACAGATGAAATTTAGTTATCTCTTTCATATTAGATCAAATATTAATCAGGAAAAAAAAGAGATTTATGAAATAATAATTATATGATATAAATTATTGAACATTTCTACAGAAAATCGATTCTAAATGTTTTATAATATTACACATGTAAATAAACATATTACACACTAAATATTTACACAATTCTATAGAGTTTAATATGTTTAAAACGATTAATGAGTTATTCAATATTTCATGTACTGATTTCGTCACCTTTTATGTCGTCATTAAAAAATTATTTCAGTGATGAATTTATTGGAATGATCTTAGTGCAGTGATATAATACTACAGTCTAGATATATATTTTTAACTCTTTTCTATATTTAAATTTAACTGCACTGTTGTTTCCATACATATATATAATATTTCATAATATGACAAAACAATATTAATACTTTTTTTTTTAATTCTCTAAATTGTCACCTCAGCTTATTAAACTGTATGGTTCTAATTATAAATATTTTTATTATAATTTTTTTAAGCTTTAAATGATATTCGAAATAGTAAGTTTTATTTATATTGTATCATAAAACTAATAACAAAATTATTACAAATAAATTTTATATGAATATTGTTCTCAAAAATTTCAAATTTTACTAAACGTTTCGAAAACCAATATCTTTATAAAAATATTAAAAATTCTTTTGTAATTTTTATATTATTATTTTAAATCTAAATGTTTATATTTTTGGTAAAAAATATCATAAACATGTTTATAAGTTGTATGCCATCGGTTTAATCTAAGCGGAATGAAATAAAACCAACTTTTGTTAACTTTTCAAATGTTTTAATTATATTTAATATGAAAGTTATTAAATTTATTTCTAAGGTACAAAAGTTATTCTTTTATTTGTTAAGTAAACTTTTGTCTAGTCTCACACATTTGCTATTTAACAGTATAAAGCCATATATATATATATAGCTTCATCCGTAAACAGTTAAAATTGTATTGCTTTGCTTCGTACAGAAATCGAATATCAAAAGAATAATATTTCAATAATATTGAATAAACTTTCAATTAATTTTTTTTTCTTTTATCAATAAAATTCAGACAATTCAATTATTTGTTTTTATTTTGTTTATTATATTTTTGAAGTGCTTTGGGATACACAATATTTTTTGTTTTTCTTTCTGGTGCGTAGACGAATAAATTTGAAGATTTACCGATGCTTTAGCATGCCACACATAGAACTATTCCCATGCAAAAAGCATAGATTTTTCAAATTTAGTCTACGGACTTATAATAATTGTCCCAGGGCTATGTTAATGGTCATTGTAAAGGTGAGCCGCATCGGAAACTGAAAGTGTCTGAAGTCGAAAGGCAAATATGTTTTCTTATCGGAATCTTTGGAATTCTTAGTAACAGTACACCTTCTCCTTTAAAACTTCCTTTTAGGATTGTTGCCTTGATTATATTGTTCATCACCTTTTTCACTGTAAGTCTGGTTTCGTTGCAAAGTCGTGAGGGATTGATGTTCCGGAGAAGAATGTTAGGCAATCCAATTTTCAATATCAAAATGTGCGGTGGTATCACTGGCAAATCAATCGAATTCAAAAGTTCATTTGAATAATTAATTACTTCATCTTGATACATTACAGTATTGATTGACGTTATAGCTCCGTCTGGTATTGCATCTCCAATGCAGAACTCGATCACGTTTACATCGTTATTCTTGATTGCTAATATAGTACGTACACTGATGAGCCATTCATGATTTTTGTAGTTTTGTGCAATATTTGAGAAAAATTGGTTAGTTAATTCGTCTTTGAATGCTGGTTATTTTACAAGCGCTTGTTAGCAAAGTAGTTATACATTATCACTTTCTAATTCGCAATATATCTAACAATCGTTTGGCGAAACGTTTAGCTAATACAACATGTTGTAGTTGTACATGCATATTGGTCATCAAAGTCAATTTCCTCATATGTTGTAGTAAACATGATGATTTAAGAGATACATTAAATGTATCAACGGGCGTTGAATACGGGTTTATTTGGAGAGTTTGTTTGGTCAAATTTCAAATTTTATATTACAGAAACTTTTATAAGGTATAGTTGTATGCATAACAACTCACCAAAATTTCATTACAATTAGATTAACAGTTTAGGAACGCATGCGTCACATACAGACTGACTTATATATATATTTAATATTTCTAAATTGTAAACTCTTTACATTTGACTGCATGTTTCAAATTTAAAATTTTTTTAAATATTTTGTAAGGTACGACTGAACAATTAATCAGTACGTTTTATATTCATATTATACCATAGTACTATAGCACAATTATTACAATTAATTATTGCTTTATAATATATTTTTATCAATAATTAAACATTTTATTATATAGATAGCTATTATTAATTTTATTAAAAATTGTATAAATGTTTAATTACAATTTTGACAGATTATCTTTATAAGCGTATATACATAAATTTTCGTATTTTATAATAAAATAACAAATAAACATATATATATATATATATATATGTTCATTATCAAAACGAAAATATCAAATAAACGTTACAAATTGTACGCCATTAAATTAATCTAGCTACAGTAATATAAAACCAATTAATCATTTAAAAACATTGTTTTCTAAGTTTTGGAAAATAAATTAAACCGTGAGTTTTATTCATTTTATATCCTGATATAGTAATATCAATACAATTACTGTAAAATTAAAATTTGATATATTTTTATCAAAAATCATAAATTCTTTAAAGAATACCTTGACCTATTATCATTATAATATACATACTCAATTAACTATAATTAAAATTTTACTATTTATATTGATTTTCTACGAGATGAAAAAAATTCATAATAATTTACATTTTACAATTTTAGGTAGTTTATAATTACAAATTAAAAAAATGTCTAAATGTGTATGACTCGTTTTTTTTTTTAAATTCAAATCTGAAATAAATGTTATTAAATTTAGTTATATTTTAACATAATTATTGAGAGAAAACCAATAAATTATCATAACTATTAAAATGTTCTAATTACAATTATACAAACGTTATTAAAGTAATTTGTTATTTGTATTATGTAAACAGACCTATTATCTTATGCAGATTTCTGTTTTTATTTTTCCAAATTATTAACTCTTATTATATAATGTGCATGTAATTTTAAATATTTTAATTAATTTTTTAAGAATTAAATATTATTAACACTAGTAAGTGTTTGTATTCATTTTTTATCCTAACACTAACAAAATCGTTATATATTAGTTTGTTATGATGTTCACAAATATTATAATTTTTTCTTTAAAAATGTCTTAAAACTGATGTTATTATAAAATATTGAAAACCTATAGTTATAAATTTAACAATTATATTGAGATTAGTCGAGGCCATTTCAAAAACATCTTGACAGAGATTTACATTTTTTATAATTATTATAAAATAAAAAAAGGTCTACCACTGGTTTAAGTAGAAAAAAACAAAACCAATAAATTATCTTAACTTTTTAAATGTTCGAAATATAATTGATAAAAGTTATAAAATTAATTTCTAAGTTATAAGAGTTATTTGTTATGTAAACTGTAATCTTAAATATTTTACAGTTATAATTAAAAAATATTAAGATGTATATAAATTTTTAAAATTTTCCAAATTTTTAACTCTTCATTGAATATTGGGTAATCTAAATATTTTTAAAGATAGGACTTATCAATTAATACGTAAGTTTTTAATTCATTATATTATATCCTAATTCATAATATTAGTAATATTGAAATGAGATATATGGTAATATATTATTTTTAAAAATTAGAAATTTTATTATTAAAGTTTAAAACCGGCGTAATTAATAAATTAAAAAAAAATTATAATACTGATCTATTTTGTATAAAATTATGAAAATAAAATAAATCTAAATGTTCATTTTTTAGAAATAAAAATATCAAATAACCGTTATAGAATATAATTAAATAAAACTAAGAACTATAAACGTTTTTAATTTTCAATTGATATTTTATATAATAGCTAATAAAGTTATTTGTTATGTTGTAATAATTCATTTTTTAAGTTAATTGAACCTTCGTTCCACACATAAATGATTAGGTACACATTATTAAGTCTCATATATCGTTTAAATTTTTCAAATTTTTAATCTTCCTACTAAACATTACATTTAGAATTTGAAGTACTTTTTATTTTTATTTAAGATATAAATGGTTATCTGGGACGTGAGTTTTTATTCGTGTTTTATCTTAATATAAATAAAATTATTATATTATATTTAAACGTGATATGTTATTATAAATTGTCAAATTCTATGCAAAATATCGTAATCGATCTTATTTTTCTTAGTTTGAACCGTGACCACAGTGATAATCTCATTATTGCTGCCTCCCTTTTCGCAACGTTTATTTCCATTTAATACAAGATCACAATTACATGACAATTCAATTACGTTATATATATATATATATATATATATATATATATATATATAGATATAATTGACAATTACGTGAAGGCTTTATTCTTCAAATTTTTACATTCGTCGCACATTCTAAAACTCAACTAAATGCTATATTTATAACTTTTCACGGGCATCAAGCTTGTTCTACCTCTCCTCATTTGGATGTATGGCTTCTATTGGTAAAATAAATTTATTACAGTCCACAATAAAATACGAATTGGTTATTTCATAATATAATTCCGTGAGCGATTGTAGTCCCTTTCCTTACTCGTAAAAATAATAAATAATTATAACTATTAAAATGTTGTTAAAATGTTTACTAAATTATAAGTTACATATTTATTTGTTATTTCTTGTAACTTGATTTATTTTTTCATACAGAGATTTTCAAATAATACATATATATTTATTCGTATATTATTTTTCTAAAATTTTCCGAATTGTCTACTCTTCAATTAAACTTCATATTTGGATTTTTTAAATATTTTCATTCATTTTTAAGGTGGAAATAATATTAACATCCGTAAGTTTTTATTCATTTTCATATACTTGTATTAGCAAAATTACAACATTTTATCGCAATATACTGTTAACAAAAACTTCGAATACCAATAGAAATATTTAAAGTATACATCAAAATAAAGTATAAAAATCTATTATTATACAGACATTTTCCAAAGTCTTTTTACAAACATTATGACATCGATTTTTGTAGTTAAATGATCGAAATGTATCTAATAATATCTCATTATATGACATGGTATTAATCTAAGTTTAATAAAATTCAATCAAAAAAACTAGTTTAATTTTTAAAATACTCGAATTATACTTTATACAACAATAGGTAGTTAAAGATATTTTTTTGTTAACAATGTTATTTGTTATTCGTGATATAAACTGTTAAAGTGGGCAGTTTACTATCTATATATGAATAAAGTGAATTCATACAAAGATAATATTATAAATTAGGGATATTTTTTTTTACAATTTTACAAATAATCAATTCCTTGTATAAATAAGTACGTTTTTTTTTTTTTTTTTTTAGGTATAAATGGTATTGAAAGTGGTAAGTTTTTATTCATTTTTAATACTGCATTCCTAATATTAACAAAATTATAGAATTGAAATAAGATATTAAATTGTTATCCAATATACATTCTATTGAAAATTATCTGAAAACAATTTTCGAGATAAAAATATCAAATGAATATTTTAAAAATTGGAAAACTAATAAAACATATCAACATTTTAAACTGTCATCTTATATTTTAACATGCATGCCATTAAAGTTATAAAAGTTATTTGTTATTTTTTAAGTAAATTATTTTCTTGTTTTATATAGATATTATTAAAAATAATAATTAAGTTATATATAGTTTTTTAATTATCCAAATTTTTTACTCATCGTATTTGATTGCACGTTTAAACCTTTAAATATTTTTTAAGTTGTGGAAAATAGTAAGTTTTATTTATTTTATATCTCAATACTATAACAATTATGACAATGAATAATAATATTAAACATATATTCGAGGTCATTTCAATAAAATCTATCGTAGTTTAAAATTATAAAATAAAAAAAAATGTAGCGAGCCACGGGGTATTGTAAATGTCACTTAAATGAATTATTTTGAAAAAGATTTTAGTGTGTATTGTTATCACGATAAATTTGAAAGCAATAATAGTTCATTACATTCGATGAAACGATTCTGAGCGTGGCTTTGGTATAACATTTTGAGTATATAACACAAATTAACCATTTTTATATGAATTAAATATCTTAAAACCTATAATTGCTATAAATAGTCCAAAATTATTTTAATAAATAACGTGAATTTGGCACACGCGTAATCATTTCTTTATATATATAAAACTGGACATACGATATAAGGATTCCAACTTTACGTACTTTATGATTGAACTAGTGTATCCCAAAGGATGTGCCGCGATAATTTTATTTAAAAAACCAAAATATTTGAAAGTAGACAACATTCATCCAAAGTCTACCGTGACTTATAATAACTAATAATAATGTGTTACGATGGAAAAAGTTTGGGAACCACTGTATTAGATAATATCAAGTCATTGACTTATTTTTCAAATTTTCCAAATTGTTTACACTTTGTATTAAATTGCATTTATTATTATGTTTTAAGTTCCAAATAATATAAAATGCCGTAAGTTTTTATTCATTTTATATCCCAATAATTAAGAAATTATTAGATTTCAAATCTGATATATTATTATACAAAACTAAAAGTTACATACAAATATTTAAAATCAATGTTATTGAGAAATATAAAAAAATAACTTATAAATAAAATTATACCAATAATTATAACGATAATTTTCAAGATCTTAAAAAAAAAAAATTAAAATAATTTCCGTAGTTTAACTTAGTATTATAAAAGTTTAAAATAAATATTATACATTTTGTATGCCATTGTTTTAATATAGTTGAAGGGGAATAAAATCAATAAATTATCATAATTTTCATTATGTTCTGTTTATATTTTTTATAAAAGGTATATAAACCTTTCTACCTTATAACTTTAAAAACTTACTATTTTTAAAGGTCTGGATTCACTAAAAATTGGTTAGTAAATTTATATTTTAAATTTTGTTAGTAATAATGTTCTTACATTTAAAATTAATAAATTGTCCAAAAAATTAAAAAATTAAAACTAATATATTATATATATAAAACTAATTATAATATTTTACTCATTACATTAACATTTTTTTAGTTCTTTATAAAAAACGTTTAGGAATTACTTCTGTAATTTAACACTATGTTATCAAAATATATTACATTTTTATGTTTTCGATATGCAAATATATAATACAATTCTTATAAATTAAATTTTAAAACATTAATACTATTAAATAAAATAAAACCAATAAATTATCATAACTTTTATAATAATTTAATAATATTAGTTTTAAAAGTTTTTTGCCATTTGTGAAATTAACTGCATACTCATTTCACATATTATATACATATACCAACAAACGATTGGTCACGTGAAATAAGTGTGAGGATATGAAAAGCAGAAAGAGCCCCTTTTGCAAAGTTCTCTTCAAGAAAAAAAGTTCATGTATGGCAGTAATTAGACCTAATTTCTTTTAATGATTGTGAAGTATGGATAACAATGAATGTAACAATAAGAATTCTTAGACCTTTCGAACATAAAATGTGGAGAATGATATGCGAATCAGTTCGTTATATAAGGACAAAGGAATGGAGAAAAAAGTTTAACAAGGAACAGGAGGAACTAGGTTTAGCATCAGTCACTAGTTACATAAGGGGATAAAGAATACAGTGGTTGGGTCATGTCATGGGAAGAATTGAGGAACAAAACTACAAGAGTAGTTATGAAATGGAAACCGAAAGCGAAAAAACCTAGAGATAATTGAGTAAGGGGTGGCTAGGGCTAGACCTAGTAGAAAAGAATATTAAAACTCTGGAAGTGCAAGATTGGAAGGAAATTGTTTGACATCAAGAAGGACAAGGATGTAGTGATGGTGACAGAGACTTTAATGTAGTTATAAATGCTATTAATGGTGATGATTGTCATCATACATATAAATGATTACGTAGTGTCGTCTTCAATTTTTTTTTTTAATTTTCCAATTTTCCAAAGCTTCATATTAAACTTTTAGTATTTTAAATATGTGTATTATATTTTAAAGAATTAAAATTTCAAATAATGAGTAAGAATACATTTTTCTACTATCTTATTACTAAAAATGTATTACAATGAAAATTTTTATATCGTAAAAATTATTATTAAAAAATAATTACAATTATAAAAATATTCTCTGATATTTCTTTTTTAAGATCATAAAAATTATTTTTGTAGTTTAAAATTTATAAAACAAAATGAATCTAAAATTTCTGTTTCGAAATTAAATGCTAATGTCTTCATCTCCTCAAGTGTAATAATGAAATAAGTAAATTTTTTAAATTTTTAGTTATATTAATTGTTTTAAAAGTTATAAATATTATTTGTGAAGTAAACTGCAACCTCATCTTATATATTTTACATAATTATACTATATCAAGTCTAATTTTTATTCGAACTGTCATCACTCTATAATAAACTGAACATTTGAAATTTTTAATATTATTTTTTAAGCTATGCGTAATTATATAGACGGTAAGTCCTTATCATACAACATACTATTAAACAGATTATTATATTGAAAATTAATAGATAGTTATACAAACTAGAATATAGGTATATTAATAATATCTAAAACCAATGCCAATACAAAATACTCGAGACTCTACACTTCCAAATTTATCAACTGTATTAGAATTCACTGAGGATTTTAAAAAAAATATTTGACAATGATTTATTTTATATATAATATTGTTAATGCAAAATAAATTTAAACGTTCGTGTTTCTGAATTTCAAAAGTTAAATAAATGTTATAAATTGTATGTTAAATCAAATTAATAAAATCAATAAATTATCGTATCGATTAAATAATTTCTTTATTATAATTACATAAATTATTAATATATTATAGTAATTAATTAATTATGAATATAAATTCTAAAATCGATTAGTTATTTGTTAAGTTATAAAATGTATTAGTTTTTTTTTTTTATTAAATGTACATATGAATAAATTTAATTATTATTTTTAGCTTTGGCAGAACAAACGCCAAGTAAGTTTTATTCAATTTTTATACTAATAAAATTATCTAACAAAACAATAACCTACATTTTATTAACATGAATAAAATCAATAATTTTATTTTATTATTTTAAAAGTTCGAATTATATTTACTATTGGTATAGTAATTTTTATTCAAGTCTTTATAATTCTTATGTTTGATATTTGATATATTAAAATTTTTTTTTTAAGTTGTGAATAATCTATTAACCAGTAAGCTTTTAATTATTGATACCCTACTACTAACATAACTATTACTTTGAAATTTGATATATTATTAATAATTATCAAAAATTACAAGTTTTTTTCATTATACCTATTGTCAATCTAGTATTTATTACTGGCATCATAAATTGAGTATTATTACTAGATTGAGAGCATTTCCATTGAAGACCAAAACCCAATGAATATTTAGTAAAATTAATGATGGAACATTATTAATTTATTTTATTTTTAAAATATAAAAATATTGATACATTTTTATTTGATACAATTATTAATTGGGTTTAAAATATTTAATTATAACTTTAATTTCAAGTTATATTAAACCATATTTATTTATTTTTTGTAAAATAGAGATATTGTAGAAAATACAAATATTTAAATAAAAATTTTAATTCTGTTATTATTATTAGTATTATATTATTATTTCTTTTTATAAGAATATTCAAAAATAATAACTGATGGCATTTGAAAATCAAAAGCGAAAGTTGTTACAATTATCTTGAAAACTAAGTATCTATGGGAACATTTTTAATATGCGAAAACCAGAATTCAAAAATATTAATTGAGAGTCGAGAAAAGTTCGTCTAGACGCAAACTTATTAAATATTTTCTATATATTTTTTTTGGTTTTGTGCATAGTCATTTCTTCATGTTAAATTGTTCCTATAGAAATTTATATATTTTAATTACATTTAAAGATATAGGAGATACAAGCAACGGTACGTTTGTAATCATTTTGTATTTTATTACTTATAAATTAATAACATTGAAATTTGATATTTTATTATCGACAATTACAAATCTTATTGATAATTTCTAAAAATGTCATCACGAAATATTAAAAAATAACTAGTTACATTACCCGGCTTCATCCGGAATATTTCGAAACCGGAAATCCCATTGATGGTCTAGGACTTTTGGGACATTATCAAACATAGTGGATAAATATATAATATTCAGGAACATTCTAGTACGTTCTCGAACATTCCGGAAGATGTGAAGTGTTTATTTTTTGGTCCTGTACAAGAATATTAATTATAGTGCGGACATCAATTAATATAGTACTGAACCCAAGTCTTATATTTTTTTTTTCCGAATATTTCAACTAGTATACTCTTCGTACTAAACTGCACGTTTGGTATTTGAATAATTTTTTATTATTTTTTTTAAGATTTTAATAATATAAAAGACCGTGAGTTCTTATCAATTATAAATCCTAATATTAACAAAATTTAATAAATCCATATTTGATATATTTTTATTTGTTATATAAAATTAGACATTGGTACTAAAATATTGTTGACAACGATTTACATTTAGTTTATACGATCAAAACAAATCTAAATGTTCATAATTTCGAAA
Organism: Chaetogeoica ovagalla; assembly: GCA_032441825.1. Classification (NCBI taxonomy): domain Eukaryota; kingdom Metazoa; phylum Arthropoda; class Insecta; order Hemiptera; family Aphididae; genus Chaetogeoica; species Chaetogeoica ovagalla. Next base: position 2,852,044 of record CM063732.1, on the reverse strand, counting down.
TTCAAATGTCAAATAAATGACAGTGAATCGTTTAAGTTTTATACAAATTTATATCATTTAATATAGAGTGATATAAGTAATAAAGAAATATATTGTAATTATTGTCATAAATTAAATTTATTAACGGGTTCGACCACAAGTCAATATCATTTATCATATAATTAAGGGATTTCTATACTACCATTTTTATAATAATAAAAATATTTTTCTTTTTCAAGACATATTTGTTATTAAATTATAGTTTTTATTTCTATTTTTTCCACATATCATTTTTAATCTTTTACTTATTTGACTATTTGTGGTTTTCACGAAAATGTTTTAATAAATTATACGCTATTGCTTTAATACATTTATAGTGAAATGAATCCGATAAATTATTTCTGATTTTAGTAATTTTTTATATACATTGTTACGTGTACAAATACAGCGGGATTAAAAATGTTATTGTTTTGTAAGGTACAAATAATTTTGAACGTAAGTTTCTATTAATGTAGTATGTTATAAAACTAACAAAATGGTAACGAGCCGCGCGTGTTGTGTGAATGTCGTTTAAGTGAATTATTCAAATAATGATTTTAGAGTCCTGTTATTATTAGAAATATTTTAAAAGCGATGATAAATCGTTGTATTCAATAAAAGGACGTTGAGTAATATTATTTATTATTAATATACAATAATGAATTTTGAAAAAATCGCATTTTTGCTGTTTATAGCAAAAATTTATAGTAGTTTTTAGACAGCGTTTAAAAACTATTGAGAAATTATCACGCCAGCAATGGGAAACGGTTACGAGTGTAATGATTAGAGTAAAAAGTCAACAATTTGTGCACAGAAAAAAATATATCGTTGTAAAATAAATGGTTTCATCGTTTTACTCAAAATCGAAATTGTCATATTTTGCTATCAAAAATTACAAATTATCCAAATCTATAGCCATTAGAAAATATTAAATTATCTACAGTTGCAATTTTATCAATTATATCAACATTCTCTGAAGTCCCTTTAAAATTATTTTATAACAGAAATAAATATAAATATTCGTGTTCACGAAATCCAAATTCTAAATATATATATATACCTATTATAAAATGTATGTTCATGTTATAATTTAATTGTTGTGAAATAAAACCAATAAAATATTTTTAAAATTTTTTTTAAAATTATATTTAATACAAAAATTATAAAAATTAATTGTTATTTACAATTTTCGATGCTACTAATTGCACTCTAATCTCATAGATAATTTTCTTTTAATTTTTGTCATATTGTTTACAATACTTCATATTAAACCGCATGTTTGGAATTTAATACATTAAATTATTCTTTAAGATCAATGTTCAACAGGCATCGGTTAGTTTATATTTATTTTATTACTCTATTACTAACAAAATAATTGAATTGAAATTGTATATATGTTAATTGTCATTACAAATTACAAATGTTATTAAAAATATTTAAAACTAATGTCATAAAATATTAAACAATCGTTTATATTTTATAATTTATAAAATAAATGATATGCAGTAGCGTTAATCTAATTATATCGAAATAAAACCAAAAACATATTATCTAAAAATTTTAAATTATCAAATTATAACTTATATAAAAAAATTATTGTAGTTATTTGTAACCTATAAAATGTATTTGTTATTTGCAATATAAACTGAAATCCGGTCTCATACATATATAATTATACAAAATATACAATATTAAATCTTACATATTACTCTTACTTTTAAAACTCGTATCTTCTTCATATGTATTAATTTGTATATTTGAAATTTAATATTTTTTTTAAGTTCTTGGAGTACGACATATTCTTGGTTAGTTTGAGTTCATTTTATATTTTAAGAATATACTACACTCGCATTTGTTGTCTCTGTCTGTCTTATGCAATTCAAATGCTTGTGTAATTTAAAAAAAAATGTAGGAATAAAATCGTACTACTGTTTGAAAGACGAGAAATTAAGATATGTTTTGTTGGGAACTGATTTTTGAAAATTGTATTGATAAATTAATAATATGGTATAGAAAAACAGTGCAAATATTCAATCGCATAAAATAAAAATATAAATAAATAAAACATAATTTTGAAAATCTAATTCGAACAAAACATTGGAAACGTGCTCATCTTTTTAAATGGTATATAGTTTATGTTTTAACGCTTATTGTAGACGTCGGAGCATTTGAATTACGAAAGAACTATTTCACTGCGGAAATTTATTAGTGTAGCGTCCTAATTTTCCAAATACACTGGTTTTCTATGACATATTATTAATTTTTCAATAGCTTAAATTCTCATCTTTCAAACGGTAGTACAATTTTCTTTCTACATTTTTTTGTTTTAAAAATTACACAATTTGGATTGCGGAATGATATTTTGCTATATTGCCCGTAAGACAAATAGAGACAACACTTAATGTGAGTGTGACGTCCTTATAATAATACAATTATGACTTTGAAATTGAATATTATCAAAAATTATAAATTCTATTTATAATATCTAAGTACTAATGTCCTAACTATTAAAAAGTATTAATTATACAATCATTTATAAAATCGAAATTAATATAATTATAGTGAAATGAAACAAAATGTAGCTAGCCCCGCACAATAATATGAATGTTGCTTAAGTGATAACTTGGATAACGATTTTAGAGTATATTGTTATCATTATAAATTTAAAAGCAACGGTAATTCATTGCGTTCGATAAAACGATTCTGAGCGGAGCTTCGGTGTAATACAATTTGTCGAAAAATTTGAAATGGTTATGAAAAGAAATTGTGACTTAACGATATTTATATTTTAGTTATAAGTTAGGTGAAAATTTCCGGTTTCTTCTATGATTATTAGTTTCAAAATTACTAAGAAATAACTATAATCGAATTTGACGAAATTGCGTTTTTTCCGTTTTTAATGTAATTTTCGATAGTTTTTTCTGACGTTTAAAAATGTATTGAGAAAATCGAAAAATCACTGCTTTAAAGTATCAACTAGATTCAATTCATTACAGGAGATTCAAACTGTGACTGTAAAGATCAGAACACTCCTTTTAGTAGAATTTTCGAGTAAAAAAAAAAAACACAGTTTTATAAAATCAATATATTTTTCTCTCCACTCAGAATCTAAAATATCTCATAATTTTTAATTTTTATAAAACTAATTAAAGCCATTTTTAAGCTACAACTATGTATTATTTCTCTTCTATTTCTGAAGTTATCACTGTACACTTATTCCACTTGTATGTGATAAAATAATACTAGGTCTAATAATTTTTCAACTTTTTTTTTTATACTAATATTTAATTGCACTTGTGAAATTTTAATTTTTTTTAAATTATATTATTATAGTTATACGTAACCTAAGACACCGTAAGTTTTAATTAATAATGTATCTTAATACTAATAAAATAATTACATTTAAATTTGATATATTGTTATATTGAATTAGAAATTATATTAATATAATTCATCGATCTATAACAACAATTTTATAAATTATAGACATAATGACATTATCAGAGATTTATTAAATATTTTTAACAATAAATAACATTATAAATTCGAAATAATTATAAATGTTTATGTTTTCAAAATGGAAATATAAGACAAATGTTAGAAATTATATGCTATTTCATTAATCTAATTATAGTAACATAAAAAACTAAAAGATTTTATTATTTTAATTTTCTAAACTATATTTAATATACAAATAATTATAATTTTTTGTATATATGCATTATGTATGTTATTGTTTATTTGCAAAATTAACTGCTTCTCTTTTCTTATTTATAAATGATTATTCAATATCAAGTGTACAGATATTATCAATAAATATTGGTTCTTAAATTTTTTTTAAAAAAATTCCAAAATGTCAACTCTTATTATTCTTATAAGATAATAAGATTATTCAAGTCTACAGTTATTAACAATAGATATTAAGTCTTACATTTCTCTTAAAAAGTTTCTAAAATGTTAACTCATCGTATTAAACTCCATGTTTGGAATTTTAAATATTTTTAAGGTCTAGAAAATGCTACAAACAGTATGTAATTATTTATTTTAATTTTACATCTAAAAGCTAACAATATTATTACGTTTATTAATTGTAGTCGAAAACTATAAATTCTATTAAACATTTCTAAAAAATAATGTCGTTATAAAATAGGAACCGAGAAATATAATTACAAATTAATTATATCAGATTTTTACTAGATTTAAAAAAAAGTGTTTACAATTTGTTGTTATAAAATCAAAGTTAATCAAATTCTTATAACTTTTTTATTTAAATGTTTATACAAATATGAAATAAATGATATAAATTTTTACCGTTCTTTTTAAAATAAAATAATATCAATGAATCATATTAACTTTTAGAATATTCTAATTATATTTATTATACAAATTATTTACACTTTAAATGTTTACTGCACTCTTGTTACATGCATATAAACAAATTTGATAAAACAATATCAAGTCTTACATTTTTTTTTTTTTTTTATATAATCCAAATTTTCAACTTTTCGTTTCTATTCCACGTTTGTAATTATACATACATATTCTTTATTATGTTATAAGATATTTCTCTAATAAGTAGAAGTAAGTGTTAATTCATGTTTTAACTTGTTATTAAAAAAAAATATTGCATTTAAATTTGATATCTACTTTTTCACTTAAAATTAAGAATTATTTTATATGTTTCTAAAACCAATGACATTATAAAAATAAAATTACAAAATTTCAGTACTAGGAGAATGGGATTAATATTATGCATAAAATTTGTAATAAAATATGGACATCTAGCCAGTGACTTCAGACTTCAGGCGTAAATTAGTACATTATGTGCTTATACAAAACAAAGGAGATATAGAGAATTGATAATCCGATGAATTGGAATGGCGAAAACAGTGATAGCAATACTTTGAAAATTCTGAAAAAACCATAACATCAAAGATAAAACTAAAGTTAACTTAATGAAGACTTATGTATTTAAGTTAACTTATGAACTTATATTTTCAATTGCTACCTATGATTCGGAGTCATGGACTTTAACCAAACAACTGTGTTAAAGAATAAAAGCCCATGCATATGTTCTTTATAAAATATGTATGCTTAGAAATCCCACGGACAGAATATAGGAAAACCAATTCGATTTTTACAGAATTGGGTATGGAAGAAAAAAGGAAACTACTGCTCGTCATTCAATGACAGAATTTGAAATTTGTTTGTAATATGAGAAGATATAGTACAGAAAAAATATTTTTTCAATACAAAGTAAGTGGCAAAAAGTCATCTACCTACCGGTTTCATAGACCAAACCAAGTCACTAACCGGTTAGAACCAACTACGAAATATTGAGGATAATAAAAGATCAAATCAATTGGGAAACTTTCACACAGTTACCACATACATATGGGTCACGACACTTGGAACCGATAATAACAATTGAGGGAAAAAAGGAGATATAATATGATAAAACAATATAAAATCTCATTTTTTTCTTTTTATATATTTTCCAAATTGTTAACACGTCGAATGTAATTGTACATTTGAAATTAAAAAGATTTGGAATTATGTTATAAGGTATCGTTATACTAGAAAACAGTAAGTTTTATTTATTTTTTATCATAATAATAAAAAAAATATTGCATTCAAATTTAATATATTATTATTCAAAATTAGAAATTATATAAAACATTTCTAAAACTAATTATATGTATATAATATTTAATAATTTATACATTATTATACTTATACTTGCACTTATATTCAAATTATATAATGCAAAATAAATCTAAAAATTTAAATAAATAGAAATGTCAAATAAATGTTATAAATTGTATACTATTTATTTTATTTAATTGTAATGAAATATAACTTATAAAATATTGGTATTATTTTTAAATGTCAACTATTTTTACAATACTGTGTGTTATAAATTATAATAATTATTATTATTTTATAAGGCGTATTAAATATTCAAACGGGTAACTAATTATTAATTTTATATTTTAATACTAACAAACATTTAAATTTGATATATATTATTTTCAAAAACGACAATTTCAGTTAAAAATTTCTTATACCAATATTATTATAAAATATTAAATGTTTATAATTCCAATTTAATCAATTATGTGGACATCTTCCAAAGTTAATAAAAATAAGTTTTTTTAACGATTTACGTAAATTTCAATTATAAAATCAAAATAAATCTGCATGTAAAAAAAAAACAATGAAAAATGAATTCCGTAAAGTAGCAACTAAACAAAATTTGCTACTGTACTTTTACTATGTATCCATCAATCTAAATGTTCTTCTTAGTCAAAATATTGTACACATAAAAAACAATATAAATAATAAATATAATAATAAAATCATTAGCATCTTTGTTCTACTCAAGATTTAAAATAGTATAATATATTTGCCTCATCAATTTTTAAATTATACCATCAAAGTGATTATAGTTTTTAATTTCAAAATTTTTTTTAGAATTATTTGTTACTTTTAAATAGTAAACTTTTTTTTTGTCTTAGATATATTTTATAAAATAATAAAAATTTAGTGTTATTTTCCAAATTGTCAACACTTTTTATGAATCTATACGTTTGGAATTATAAATATTTTTATTATTTTATAATAATAGATGTACAGAATTTTGAAAACAGTAAGTTTTTATTCATTTGACATCATAATATTAACAAAAATTTTAAATAAAAAAATTGATTTTTTTCTCAAAATTTTGAATTTTTTTTTTATTTTTAAAACTATTATAAAATATTAATCTACAAATACATATTTACTAATTATATTGGCATTTCTTTAGCAAAAGAATTTGATATTGTTTTACGTAGTTTAACATTAAAAAATCAAAATTATTTGAAATGTTTACGTTTTCGAAATTAAAAATTGAAATAAACGTTATAAATTGTGTCATTTTTTAAAATATAATTTTAACGAAATAAAACTAATAGACTACATTGATAATGCCAAATTATTTTTTATATAAGGGTCTTTAAAAGTTTCTATTGAGTTAAAAAAACTTTTTAGATTTTTTTTTAAGTAAACAGAACTCTTGTTTTATACGTACATATTTGATATTTCAATATCAAGTCTTGTATCCGTTTTTAACATTTCCAAATTGTCAATCTTTTATATAAAACTGCATGTTTAGAAATATAAATATTGTTATTATTCTATATAAGATATAAGAAATTTTGAACATCGTAAGTATTTATTCGTTTAATTTCATAATACTAACAAAATTATTATATTTAATTTTGATAATTTGAATTAAAAAATTACGAATTCTACTAAAAATGTCTCAAGACTATTATTATTATTATTATTATTATTATACAATATATAATTAAAGTGTTATCGATTGTGTCGACATTCTCCGAGATATTTAAAAAAAAAAACTATCATTAATGATATTTGTAGTTTTAACCTATAAACACAAAATAAATCTAAATGGACATGTTTTCAAAACGGTAATGTTAAAATATTGTAGGCCATTGCTTTAATTAACGTATAATATAATATGTTTGATGCAATATATATTTAAACATTCTAAATGTACTAATTATATTTTATAAAAATGTTATTTTAATTATAAGATTATTAATGTTATTTTCCATTTGTTATGTCAAATGCTATTTTATCCCATATGAATAATATTATTACATATTAATGTCTTATTTTTATATTATTTTTTAAGAAATACAAGATATAGAAACAAGTTAGTTATAATTCATTTCATATTATTATTATTATTATTATACATTTAAATCTATGTATAAAAATGAATGTTTGTTCGTGACTTATGGATTCCACAACCACTGAACGGATTTCTCCATACCGTGCAAACAACTAACTTAGTAAAAAAAAAAGTATCAGCGATAAATTATTATTAATCATATCACATAGGTAATGATATGTCAAAATAGAACATATCATAGGTATTCTATGATGTTCTAGTATTTAATAGATATTCTACAATGCCGTCGTCAAGTATTTCACCAAAATGTGGTTGAAACGGAACGCCAATTATTCTTTTGCGCAACATTAATCCACCTCGATTGTGCCGTGGAATTATTAGACTTGCTATCGAGAAATTGTTTTGATTTCAAACGATTGCAGTTCCCATACGTCTTGCTTTCTCAATGACCATCGGATAATGCACAAGACCATCACATCAAGTGTGTGTGTGGTAGGACGAAGGACGGGTAAAGAGGGGGTGCGTACAAAGGGAATGGTACGACTAGTTTGACATATTATTTTCAAAAATTACAAATTCTACATCGGGAAAAAAAACCATGTTGTTGGTATCTAATCATAATGTTGTTTTGGGGCTTATCGAGTACTTACAGTTACATACGATAATATTAATGTAATATATTTATTGTATTTAGAAATGACGAGGATTCAGCCGAACGTTAACACACCGGTATTTCCTCATTGAAACTCGAAAGCAAGATTTGATCGCTACGACGCATTATTTTAATTTTTAATATTATGTCTCATGTAATTAAAATCACGTGTTAAAATTGTTCAATAAATAAAATGATAATTTACAGCGATTGCGATTTCGCGCGTACAAATCCATTTTAATAACAGAGATAATAAGTTGATGAATTCACCTCACTCATCCGCAGGATCGTGTCCGTATTCAAACGGGATGTACTACAGCAACATTGCCCGTATAAGTAAAATCCGGGACTTTTTCAGCGTTTTTATAAAAAATTACGTCATCATGCACGAATTGTATCGGATAATAGGAGAAATTAACGACAATCACCGAAATTACGTGAATTATTTAACGACGTACGTACGTACAACGATTGATGTCTAACCAATCACGTTCAGGTTTAGAGATACGCGTGGCGAATAGTATTCCTTATTTAAACGTAATTTTCACACATTTTTTCCTAAGCGAACAATACACGGAGTGCAGGTGCAATATCTGAAGTCCAGTATTGCAAAACAAAAAAAAAAAACGAAAATGGGAATAAAAGCAATACGGATAAGCGAGGTAAAATTGTTTCATTTAAAAGTCGACGTACAAATGTGAAACGTACACACGCACAAGTGAAATTTCATTGTACGATTTGTTTTACATTCAATACAGCCGTTTACACGTTCACGATTAAAATGACAAAGTAGAAAATTTCCGGATGTACCCGCGTACCTATGTAACGAAAACAAATATATATAAAAAAAAGGCATTTTCATACGTCTAAATATAGTTTTAATACGTTTTAATAATTACACACGAGTAGTATAAATATCGTATATTGTATAATGGTAAGTGGCGAGGGGACGACACTGTCGCCGGCCCAGTCGTCACCACAACACCGCGGCACCACGCGCTTTCCGACGACAACGACGACGACGACGACGACGATTCGTCTGAATACGAAACCGTGTTCGTTTGTCGAAAACCGGAACGTTTTGACTTTATCGCACGAGAACGCACAGCGGAGAAATACCGTCGTATTCCGTGTGACGACGTATTTTTATATGAAACGTTCGTGATACACAAAATCCGAGGACAGCGTGGTGTTTCTCTACGGTGAAAATTCAATTCGTAACAGAGATTTATTTGTTTTTAACACGTTGAGAACGCCGGTGTTCACCCGTGGTTGACACGAATATAAACAGGCGCCCGTGGCCGATGACGACACGTCGTTGACATGCCGTCGACCCGTCTCCTATTGCGGCTCTACGAAGGCGGCCATATACAGTCGTACACATTTGAAATTTTTGTCGGCCATTCATTAACGCATTGTCTATTACGTGGCGTAGTTGGTTTTAATTGTTTGTGATTTTTATTTTCAATTTCTATTGTTTTATGAAATAAAAGGTTAGGTTTTACTAAACGTCTGTTCCCAAATTAGGCAAATAATAAATTAATTGAAATGTTTTAAAGGTTTGTACACTTTTTCATTATAAATCGGCAATACGCCCACTGCCTGGATAGCCGTTAAGCAGTACTTCGGGCAAGGTTTGTACACTTGTACGTAAGTGCACACATTATCGGTTCCCTACTTGATCACCACGGGGAAAAAAAGATTGAAATTTTATTAGAATTATTTTATAATTTATAGGTTACGCCTTTTGTCTTAACATTTACGCAGATCAAACAGCAAATAAGCATTTTTTTTTTTTTAAAAAACCACACTTGTTTAAATATATAATTGTTTAGTTTATTTCGTTCTTGACTAAAATTTTTTTTTCATTTAAGTCTCATTGGGAATTCAACGTTTTTGTCATTCGGCTTATAGTGTTCAACAAAGTATCTAAACACATAAATATAGTTATAACTTTTAAATAGAAATAAAACGATCATGGCATCATATAAATGTAGAACGTTCGTAATAGTTTTGACTACTTATTTTGTTTTAAACGCTATTGTTCCAAGTGAGAATAATAATATTTATTTTATATAACCTATCAAACCAGCTAAAATCGAAAAACTAGATCTTTCACGGATACTTCTACTATACTTCCTATTGTATGGATTTAATAATTGCTTATAAATTTATTTCAGATTGCCACACATTTCCTCCACAAGGTACACATACGTTTTTAAATTTGTTAAATAATTACGAAATAACGATTCTCAAATCTAAGTAATCTATCAAAATTATATATATATATATATGTATAAATATATTGTGACGTTAAGATAATATTCGGTTGGGAGGTATCCCTTACTTGTTAGATGTAATCGATATACAATATATATATATATATATATATATAATAAATTAATACGTATATAATATATATACATGTTACAATATATATTTTAGTACCTAGTAAATAGCAAAACAACATATAATAATATACGCTTTTCATAAATATAAAATATATAAATCAATATTGTATTTATAATTTTAATAATTTTTGATAGTTCTTGTCGCCATTAGACTTCCAAAAATTTGCTTTCACACGTGCTGAACGCAAGGAATTTTATGCATTGTATTCCATTTATCTACTACTTAATGTATTTCATTTAAAACATTATAATTTATTATATTCGCATGTTTAAGAATTCTGTTCAAAGACACCAAATATTCATTATTGATGTTTTTGTTGTTATTTATTATATGTAACAGTTTGTGATAAAAGATGAATATGTATAAAATATTCTGGATAGAATTTCGAATCGTGCTATTGGCCTCCTTGGTTTGAAATAGTTCGTCTATTGTTTTTGGGTTGTTCGAGCTAAGGGGTTTGAACCGTTTTTTAATGGCTGTAACGAAGATTTTTGCTTTTTTTACCAATGTTATAATATATTTGTTCAACTGTGTCTGTTAAGAGATGTCTTAACAGACATCTTTATCGATTTAGAGTAAACATTTTTTGACAATTTAGTTTGGCCATGAGCTATTGTGCTTAGGAAGCTTTTTTTTTAATAAAAAAATAAATCCGTATTTTAAAACTATTGTTTTTTGTAGTTTACACGATAAAAAATCTACAAAAAATGAAGTAAAGCCTATTACTTATAGGCAAGACACTCGCTGTGAACGCAATATTTCGCTTTGGATAAAAAAATATTGTGTATTTAATAATTGATTGTAAATCTATTTCAGATCCCAATGAACCTACTCAAAATGGTGAACACTTGTAAATTTAATAAATAATTATCAAATAGCGATTAAAATCTAAGCAACTTAGGTCAAATTCAGCGCGACGGTAGTGGCGCGAAGCTAAGTAAAAAAAAAAAAGCGTAGCGGTAACGACCGTAGTTTATTACACTAGTCAGAGTTGTTTACCCATTGAATTACTTGTAAATTTACACATTTTCTTTAGCCAGGCCTACAGAGCTAGTAAATGAACAGTTTGGTTCGTATTCGTAGTATCAATGAATCGAACATCATATGCGGATTACACTTCTGTAATTTTTGAAAACATTCGTTGAATAATGACGAATATATTAAATAAAAACGTTCAATATGTTTGAGGCAAAACGATATTGTATTCGACACTTTTAGTTATTCGTTTCACATGTCTATATGTCGGTGGCAGCGCTAAAGACCGTATTACCTCTTCTATGCCGGTCACCGTCATTGCTATCATAACTAAATACCAAGTAAATTAAATGAATACATTTTATTCTATTTAAATAATTAATTTACTTAGCGGGACCATATTCTGACAAAAACATGTCGGGCTTTAATAAATATTGATTGGAAATCAACTGAAATTTGAAATTCTAATTAATAATGAAGTCCAAATACTAAATTAAAAGTATTAGAATGGTCCATATTATAATACAATGTTAGTATAATGTTAGAATGGACCATTATAATAAAACATATTAGGAATACTTGAAATGCCTTAATACGTGCCATTCTGAATGCACGTGTTTATACGTCGTAGATTTTATTTCAAAATAAGGTCTCGCTAAATACATTTTATGTATTTAATTATTTAGCATTTATTTATGACATCACACCTTTATAGTGTTTTCTTTTAAGTTGTTTTTCACTTAGTTAATTTTTTTTACAAATAGTTCGACGAAGTGTTTTTCGTTGGGATTTATATATCCGTTACTAAAGAAAAAAAAAACTTTCATCGAATATAAATATGTTATTTTTATAGAAACATATTTAATTTTCATCTAACATAAATCCAATAGAATTCATTTCTATGTAAATGTTAAAGTTTATTAAGGTTTCGCTTATTTATTACAAAACACAGTAGAGTAGTGTCATCAAGAAACAAAAAACGCCGCTACGCATATCAAATTCGATTGTCTCGTTCATGTCAGATAAAATATTTATTAGGAAAAAATAAGAAATTATGAAATAATAATTATATAATTTAAATTATTTGAAACTTCTATAGGAAATCGATTCCAAATGCTTTATTATAATATTACACGTCATGTAAACTTAATAATCACATAATTCTATAGAATTTAATGTTTTTAAAACGCTTAATGGGTTTGTTAATTACTCGTATATCTCATGATTGTGAAATACTTAATAATATTTAACAGAACAATGTTAATGCTTACATATTTTATTTTTCAAATTCTCTAAATTGTTACCTCTATTTATTAAACTGTACCTTTGTAATTACAAATATTCTTAATATTTTTTTAAGCTATAAATAATATTAACAACTGTAAGTTTTTTCATTTCGTATCAAAAAACTAACAAAATTATTGCATTTTAATTTTATATATCGTTCTCATAAAAGACATATTCTCATAAATATTTCATTTTAAACAGCGAATGTCATTATACAATATTATATAATTACCATTTTAGCATTTTACATTTAATTTTGATATTTTTTAAACGAAAATGTGAAATACACGTTATGAATTGTATGCCATTAGTTTAATATAAGTAGAATGAAATGAAACTAAATTACTTTACTTTTTTAAATGTACTAATTATACTTGATAAAAAGTTATAAATATTATTTTTAAGTTATAAGCTATTTGATATTTGTAGCATACAGATGTCATTAAACAATATTAAGTCATATAAATATATATATATTATTTTAAATGTTCAGTTCTTAACAGATATTTATCTACACGTTTCGAATTTTAAATATTTTTTAAGCTGTGACTATACAATTGAACAGTAAGTTTTTATGTATTTAATATATTAATACCAGCAAAATTATTACATAATAAAATATTAAAACAAAAAAAAAAAATAATAAAAAGGATATATGAAAAGAATAAAAATAAAAAATATATTTGCCTTTATTTTACACAATACTTCTTTTTGCTTTAATTACATATTCACATATATATAATATACGGGTATAGACATTTAAAATTATTACATTGAAATGTACATTCAAAATGTTTCATTGTACATGAAATATTATTATTAAAATTTACAATTTTTATTATTATAATTATATTATTATTATTATCTGAAATAATATGTTGTAATTAATTAAGAAAATTTGGCGTCAAGAGAATATACTAAAAAAAGTGGAAGGTAGTAATAATATACAAGACATGTAAAAAAAAGTGATCAAAAGGAATGTTATAATTTTATAGGGGTTATTGTTAATGCAGCATTAATAACGTATTATCGAATATAATTTTAAGTAAATGAAAATCGTATATGAGAGAAATAGTGTGTGAATACTACCAGTACGGCTTCAAATCAAGGAAATTCACAATTGATTATGTGTTTATGTTAAGAAAATTAATAGAGTACAATAAGCCAGCCATTTGCACTTACTTATTCATTGTGAAGAATCATGGGAAAGTTCGATACACCATCAAAATTAATCAGAATAGTAATAACATGCATTGATGGATCAAAGTGTAAAATCAAATTCAGAACACATCAAGATTACAGTAGTTAGACTAAAGCAAGGATATTATTCCTTGATAACCACATTACATAATATTGGTCTAGAGAAGGTTGTCAGAAAATAATAACACAATATTAAGTATTATATATTTTTTACATTTTCCAAATGTTCAATACTTTCTACTAAACATTATCATTTGGAATTTTAAATATTACTTTTAAAGGTTTAAATAACCTATTACTCCGTAAGTTTTTATTCACGTTACACTTAGTATTAACAAAGTTATTATATATTTAAATGTGTATTAAAAAATACAAAATTCATTTAAAAATATCTTAACCTAATATCATTATAAACTATTGAATCCATACATAATAATTACAATTTTATCATTTACATCGGTATTCTACGAGATCTTTTTACAAAATATTTCACAATAATTCACATAGACAGTTTATGATTATGAAACCGATAATATCTATATATTTGTGATTTTATATTCTCGAAATTCAAATATAAAATAAATGTTATTAATTATACGTTTTAATGTAATTATTGAGAAAACAAAACCAATAAATCATCGTAACTGTCATAATGTTATAATTACAATAATTGATATAGCCGTTATTATTTGTTATGCAATCTAATCTATTGTCTGATACAGATATTATCGAACAAAATTAAGTCTTATATTTTTGTTTTTTCTATTTTCTAAATTTTATACTCATTTCATTAAACTTTACGTTTAAAATTTTAAATATTTCAATTACTTTTTTTTAAGATGTAAATATTAATCGAGACCGTAAGTTTTTATTCGTTTTGTTCTTAATACTAACTTAATTATTTGATATGGTGTTATAAATTCTTTTAAACCTTTTTGAAACCAATGCTATTATAAAAAATTGAAATATATAATTACAATTTGATCAATTATTATGTAGACATTACCTGATGTGTATTCAAAAACATTTTCACAAAGATCTAATTTTTTATCATAATTATAAAATTAAAATAAATTAAAATATTATTTTTCTTAATAAAAGACCCAAGACTTAAGTAGAAAGGAATAAAACCAATAAATGATCTCAACTTTTAATATGTCCTAGACGTTCTAGTTATATACTTGATAATATAAACGTTGTCAAATTAATTTCTAAGTTATAAGAGTTATTTGTTATGTAAACTGTTATCTTTTCTAAACAATATATACGTATATTTTAATTTTCAAAATGAACAACTCTTCGTTAGGAAATTTAAATACTTATTTTAAATATTTTAAGATTTGATTTATCAGTCAACCCGTGAGTATTAATTCATTTTATATCGAAATACGTACTAGCAAAATTATTACATTAAAATGTAATATATTTTTATCAAGAAATACATGTTCTATTATTAATATCTAAAACCAATGCCATTATAAAAGTTTAAAAATTATATAATTTTAATTTTATCAATTACAACGACATACACACAGGATCATAAAAAAAAATGGAAAAAATTGTCACTGATCTACGTTGTTATAATTTTAAACTTAGAAGTAATCTAAATGTTAATCTATTCGAAACGAAAATGTCAAATATACGTTGTAATAAACGAATGTATGTCCTTTCTTTAAACTAACTGTAATGAAATGAAAGGCTTAAATGTTTAATTTATATTTTATATACATATACATATATATCGAAATGCTGTGGATGGATGGATTATTACTGAAATTGTCATGTCTAATTATTATATAGTAACAATGTGTCTTAAATTAAGACTATTATTTGCTATGTGTTTTTGCTTATTATACCATTAATGTACAGATTGAAAAATTGTTAGAATAAATGATTAAAAAATATATCGATTTTCCTTTAGATCTTTTAAAAAAATATATTGATATAGATTTAAATAGTTTAAAATAGTAAAATCAAAATTTATTTGTATTTTTATCATTTCAAAATGAAAATATAAATATGAAAAAAAATAAACGTTATAAATTGTATGCAATTAGATTAATCCAATTAAAATGAAATAAATCAACAAAGTATCTTAAAACTTACAATTTAAAAATATGTATATTTTATATAAAGCTACTATAGATTTATGTTAGATCCAATATATAAATGGTTTTTGAATGAAATAAGAACTAGTTTTAGATATATACCTATTATATTTATATTTATTTTATAAAACTTTTCAAATTATTTATGTTTATTAAATTTCGAAATTTGTCAATCCTTTCTACTTAACATTACATTTGGCAATTTAAATATTTGAATTACTTTTTAAGGTATAATTGAATATCTAGAAAGTAAGTTTTTATTTACGTTACATCCTAATATTAACAGAATTAATCTTAAATGTAATAATATGTTATATCAAAAAAATACAGATTCATTTAAAACTATTTTAATCTATTATTATTGTAATTACAATTTTACTACATGCATCAGCATTTTACGAGATTTTTTTAAACATTTTTAAAAATAACTCATTTATGTAGTTTTCAATTATAAAATAAAAATAAATTTAATTGTTAAATAAATATTATTGTTTAATGTAATCAGTTATAATAAAACTATAACTATTCAAATATTCTAAATATATTTTATGTAAGACATTATACAGATATTATCAATTTAGTTCTTAGATTATTTTTAAATAATTTTCCAAATTAAACTGTTCGTTTGGAATTTTAAATGTTTTAATTACATTTTAGATGATGTACGGAACATTGAACTCTGTGAGTCTAGTTTATTCATATTATATACTTTATTAAATTGAAATTTTATACATTGTTAATAAAAATTACAAATTTACATACATAAAAAGCGAATTGAAATAAAATATTAAAAATCTATAATTAAAATATTGTCAATTACACAGACATTCTACGGTATTTAAAGAAAAAGAGAAAAATTATTATTTTATAACCTATGAAAAATAAAATGAAAAAAAATCGATCCTATTCGTTTAAAATGCTCTGTTTGTATTTAATTTAAGTTATCAGAAATATTTTTAAATAATTTAAATATTTATTAAAGGTATAGATTTTATTGAAACAGGTACGTTTTGATTCATTTCATAATGTAAATTCCTAATACTAACAATATCATTTTATTAATAAACAATATATATATGTATATATATTTTTTTTTTTGTAATATATTATATCGTAATAATATGTGTGAATATCATTACAACAAAAAAAGAAATCTAAAATTATGAATACAAATATTTTGAAATTGTGTATGAATTGACACTGTGTATATTTATTTTTATTTATGAGCTAACCATGAGTTGATTTAGTTAATAGTGCCATAAATTTCAATTTCGGCAATGACTTCGCGAAAAATTTGAAAAAATGTATTTAGTATTTCTAATATAGAGTAAATCGGTATACATAATATTAGTTTATATTTATTATTGAAATATGAAATATATAGTGTCCAACACAATTTTGAATTAAATTATATTGAAATACCAAAAAATTTGTAATATCAATGAATAATAACGGTTGGAAATTGTGAGCAGAATTGTTATTACTATTTTTAAGTGTAAGTATCCAAAATTTCAAGTAGGCAGAAAACATAATGGCAGACTCGCGTACTCGTATCGAACATATTTTAACACCGAATTTAATGAAAGTACATATTATTGTAGAGTGAATAACGTATTATCTTTTTTTTTTTTAAACATTTTAACGATATGTAACACAAAATCAGTGAATTATAAGTTATTCGAAATATTTTTTTTTTTAATTGAAATGCAATTAAAAAATACGATTTGAAAAAAATGCTAAAAATTGTTACAAAATTGGTGTATTTTGGACTCATCATTGTTTCGTCACGTCATAAAAAAAGGTGTGTTGCAAATTTGTTTAATAGTATTATAAATTGTCGCATCAAATGTTTATAAGTTTATAACTTGATAAACTAAAAATCGCATTGTAATGTGAATTTGACTCCCTCCAACTCGTTTTCTTTTTACACCACTGTAAATTGATCAGACAATGTTGGACACCAGTTTCACAGACGTATTATTTATAATTAGACTTATATTTTTTCAAATTTCCATAAAGTCTCACATTCGTATTGAAATGTACATTTGAAATTTAAAATTATTTAATTACTTTTTAAGTTTCGAATGGTATAGAAGAACAATACAGTAAGTTTTTATTTATTTTCTATACCAAAACTAAAAAAAAAAAATATTGGATTTAAAATCTAATATATATTATTGTTATAAAAAATTAAAAATCGTATTAAAAATTTCTCAAATCAATTTCATTAAAAAAATATTAAATAACTTATAAATAAAATTATACCAGTAATTATAATGACATTCTTCGAGGTTTTCTAAAAAGAAATCTTCAAATATTTTTTGTAATTTAACATTATATTATCAAAATAATTCGTCTTAATTCTTCGAGATTATTTAAAACGAAAAAGTTTACAAAAATTTCTGAAGTTTAACACATGTATTATAAATATCAACGAAAAAAGGGTAGTGAGCCACCCGAGCAAAATTTGTTTCAGTGATCGGAAAATTTTTTCTAGACACGTAGTCGAAAAGTCGTACACAGAAAAAATAACCGATATCGATTGTGTGCATCAATTTTATCGCCATTTCCATCAAAACAATACACATTGTCCAAAAATTTTAAATTGTAATAAAAAAAAAATTATGACCAAGGATTTTTAAATTTTTATTTGATATAATTAATGTAATGTGGGCCTATGTTGTATGAAATGTTCAGCCTTTTAAACTAAAAATTTTTTTTTATGTAACATAAATATGCCAATATTTAATAATTGCTACAAATAGCCTAAAAATAGAACGAAATATATTGGTTTAGTTATATAAGTTACTTGTTTTACATTGTAATCTGCACTCTCGTCTCATAAATATATGATGAAATAATATTAAGTCTTACTTTTTTTCAACTTTCCAAATCATCTGCTTCCATATTAAAGGGTGCATTTAGAATTTTAAATATTTTATTTATTATTTTAAGTTCCAGATAATTTTAATGATTGTAAGTATTGTTACAAAAAATTAGAAATCAAAAATTTCTCAAACAAATGTTATTAAAAAAATATTAAATAAATTATAAATAAAATTATACCTGTAATTATAACGGCATTGTTTGAGGTAATTTAAAACAAAAATTTACAATAATTTCTAAAGTGTATTATAATATTATCAAAATAAAAGGCTTCTAGTGTTTTGGATGTCGTTAAGTGATTCATTTAGATAAAGTTTTGTAAATTTGAAAGCAATGATAAAACATAATATAAATTCAATTAAACGATACAACGTTCGGGCTTCGGTGTAATATTTTATGTTATTGGTATACGAGAAAATGATTTTTGACAAAATCGCATATTTAACAACAAATTTACTTCGTATTGAACTGCACATTTAGAATTGTATATGTATATAATTTTTTTTTTAAGCTCTGACTACATTTAAGGACGGTTAGTAAATTTTTATTTTGTATTCAGTTCATAACAAAATTATTACATTTGAATTTGGTACACTGTTGTAAAAAATTAAAAACTTAACCTTAACCGTGCCATGAAAATGTTATTTTCGATTCAAATACAGTAGTACTGTTCAATATTTAGGCACACGAATTAGTGTGCGTTTACAGTACAATTATCAGTTAAATATCGACTTGTAAATTGGTTCAATTATGTTTTGGTTATGTTCCGTTTTCACAGCACCCCATCCCTTTGAACATCGTGTAAAAGGCTGGAATAAGTGCTTGACCGACGACCAACGTAATGGTATGCGCTGATCGTCGGTCATGATCGAGCGTTTAGTGTTTAGCTGGCGGTAAACTAGGTCAGTCCAGGAAACGTGTGAATGTGATTAAAAGTTAATAAAATAATAAAAAGTGTTAAATAAACGAGTAAACGTACAATCTAATGAGGAAAGATGAATCATTACGTTAATTTTATTTCATTAAAATACGCAAGATAACAATATTATTATTAATAATAATAAAAAGAATAAATATAACACAAACGCCGCGTACGATTGAACAGACATAGCGCGTCGGTCGACCGCGATAAAACCGGAAAAGAAAGTAGTCACTAGATAGCGATACGACAAAGAAAAGAGGGCGTAGCTATGCAGACGTATAAATAGCGGTTCGAAACCGACCGATCGCTAACCGTGTGTGTATGTGTGATATGCACACACGGTGTTCTTGTCGCGTTCAGAGGTGAACAACGTTGTTTGTTCGCCATGAAGCCTGTGTATGTGTGTGTGTGTGTGTGTGTGGACGAAGTTAACCGCCGCGTCTACCTGTACAATCCAATGCTGTTGAACCGCTATTCATAAGCGACTGATTTCTTTTCCTTTTTCCACATCTGCATTTCGTCTTAATAGATTCTCAAACAGTTTTTTTTTTTTTTTGTTATTATTATTCTTCGATGTGGATATTTCATTGGCAGAGGAAGTTGACTCCATTTTGGCCCCCTCTTTAACATCATGCATAATCGCCATTGCGATGTTATTATATCAAAATACATTTTAATGTTTATGTTTTCCAAATGAAAAATAAAATAAATTTTGTAAATTCAGTTTCAAAGCTTTAATACGTTTAAAGTGAAAACCCCAATAAATTACATTAACATCAATAATGTTCTACTTATATCTGTTTCAAAATGCCAACAAAATTTGTAAAATTAGCTGAACGCTCGTCACATATATATGATAACACAGTGTTAACAAATCTCTTCAATTTTTTTTTTATTTTCTAAATTGTCAAAGCTTCGTATTTTACTCTAGTTCTAGTATTTTTAATATTCGTAATATTTTTTTAAGAACTTAAAGTTCATAAAACAAGTAAGATTTATTCTTCTTAAAAATTATAAACTAATTTATAATTATTATTTTAATAATTATTATTTAGACATCTTCCGATGTCTTTTTTTAAAGTGCATATACAATAATTTCTGTAATTTAGCATTCATAATATCAAAATAACTTTTTCACATTAAAATGTAATAAAATTAATAAATTAACATACATTTTGATATGTTTAAAAGTTATCAAAAGGTTAATTGTCATTTATTTATAACAAACCGTACTCTTGTATCATCCAATTGGACATTATCAAGTATAATTTTTTTTTCAAATCTTCCTAATTGTCAACACTTCGTAATATTTTTTAAGCTATGATTAATTATCAAAGAAGTAAGTTTTTATCCATTACGTTTCATACTATTAAAAATAATTTTATTCTAATTCGATACATTGATATACAAACTAGGAAATATAATATTAAAAATATTTAAAACTAGCAACGACATTATAAAATATTTTTACTCTGTAATTCCAAATTTACCAACTGCATCAGGATTCAACGATGTCTTTTTAAAAAAATATTCGGTACAATGATTGATTTTGTTTATAATTGAAAATGCAAAATAAATTTAAATTTTAAATTATGTGATTTGTATGCTCCAATAGAATATAAAAAAAATCAATTAATTATTATAACTATAAAAATATAAAAAATCCTTACTATAAATGTATTAATTATCAATATTAAATCAATACTAATGTTATATATTTATAATTTATCTATTAATAATATGAATTCTAAAATCGATGAGTTTTTTGTTGAGTATAAGATGTAATAATTATTATCATTACCTTTTTTATTATTATTATTATTATCTATATCATTAAATATAGTTATTATTTTTAAGATGTGAAAAATCAACTGACCGGTAAGATGTATCCTATTACTAGCATAATGAAAATACTCAGTTTTATAAATCTAAATGATGTAAAATAATTCTAAACATTCATGTCCTCGATATAAATATATCCATGATATGATATAAATTGTTTACTAATATCCCAAGTTTATTAAAACTAAATATTTAATTTTAAGTTTTTGAATGTTCTAATTATATTTGTTTTAAAAGTTATTCGTAAAGTTAAGAAACATTTTGTATTATATATATATATATATATATTTACGATTAAAGAGCATTAAGTCTCGTTCTTTTTTCTAAAAATTCTCATTGTCAACACATTACACATTCCATAATATTATATATTCAAATTTTTATATAATTTAATGAATTTTGTAGTTCTTAACAATATAATCAACAGTGAGTTTTTAATCATTTATTTTTACTACTAAAATATTTATTACATTAATACGTTGTTAATTCTTTTCATAATACCTAAAACTGATGTTATTATAAAATATTAAATAAACTATAGTTATAACAATGCTATATATTATATATATACATTATCTATTAATAATATATTAGTTATCTATTATCTATAATTATTTAAAATAATCATAACAATGATTTACATAGTTGATAATTGTAAAATCAAAATCAAAAATAGTACTCATGTCGCAAACATACTCGTATATAAAAATAATTTTACAAATCGCTATCACTTCATATTAAATTGCATCTATGGAAATTATAATATATTTTAATTATGTTTAAAGGTATAGAAGAAATAAGCGACAGTAAGTTTATGATCATTTTCTATTATAATACTTGAAAATGTACAACTATTATTATTATTATAATTATTGTATTAAACACAAAAAATTATTTGAAAGAAAATAATATATATATATACATATATATATATATACAAAAACTGAGAGAAATTAGATGTGTGATACATAAAAATCTGCATCGTCAATATTCTTAATATAAAAATTAATAAAAAAAATATTAGATTACCGTATTTAACAAAAAAAAAAAAAAACGTTTCTTTTGGGTTTTATTTTTAGCACATTTACGGAGTAAATCTTTTTTTTCTTTTACATTTTACTGCGCTACTATCGAAATGTCGTTACGTCGACATAATAATGTAATAACGTAATATATATATATTATATTTTAAATAGTCAAAAACAAACTTTAATAACAACAGTAATTTTTCACAAGTAGTCTGTAGATTTTACCGACTACTGTGAAAACGTGATTACATACAAGGTACACTTGGACCCTATCAATTTCCTACAATAAATAATAATAATTTATCAACAACGCACGTTTAAAAATAATGAGTACATAAAATTTACAAAATTTTAATAGAAATAGTTCTAAAAATAGATAAATTACAACAAATGATATTTACAAATTATTTGTTATAAATATGATGTTAACTGCATTCTTATACATATAATATGATAAAACGATAAATCATAATTTTTTCAAATTTTCTGAACTACACGTTTGAAATTTTTAATATTTTTTTTTTAAGTTTTATCTAACATAGGAAACGGTAAGTTTTTAGTAATTATTTGATGTCTTAATACGAAATTGTTAAACTCATACCTAATTTGTATATTGTTCTTTGCCATATAAAATATTATAATTTGTATTCAACTAATGTTAACAATGATTCTCATAGTTTATAATCATAAAATTAAAACATACCTGCCATATGTTCATATTTTCGAAATTCAAATTTCAAATAAGTAATACAAATAATTTTATAATCGTGTGTGTCACTGCCGGCGCAACAACATTGGCTCCAACTCCTTTGATGTTTCGTCAAAAAAAAATAAATAATAACGAATAGCGACGGCTAAGTTCCAATATTTGATTCCAATGCTATTTTCTCAATACACACATTGGACGAACAATGTTGGTGCCAACGTTTGCACCAATGTGTGGACCTGAGGAGATGTAAAGCCTATCACCAATGTTAAACGTAACTTTGAGCAGTTTTCGTGACTTCATTATTAAACAAAATATGATTTATAGAAAAGAATACGAAAGATAAGTGTTGAACATCACAATTCTTTCTTCATTTCTAATATAGTTATTTATAATAGTGTTTTTTTTCAATGTATTTAAAAAAAATCATAATTTTCAAGGTACGAACTGTCTTATTTATTTATGTTTCGGATAAAATTTCTTGTATGCACCTAAACACTATTTCAAAGGAGTATTCTCGTTATTTGTGATCTTATTAAATGGATAAATAAATAAAGATGATAAAAGAAAAAATACATCTATTAACTGATATATTAAATAGTCTTTTACCCAATGTTGGCCGTTAATAGGTTTTTCAGTTTTTATTTTTATTTATTTTAGATATCATTTTTATTCTTCTATATAATTGACGTTTTATTTTTTTTTTATTATAAGTTGTACGTTATTTCATTAATTTAATTTTAGTGAAATTGAACTAAAGAAATAAAAATGTTCAAATTATATTTTATATATCTGTAAAAATTGTAAATGTTATAAGAATTGTTATTTTAATCTATGATTTACCCATTATGCATTTTTATATTTTTAAATTATTTATCTGATTGTATGTCAACTCAAAACATTGTTAAATATGAAAACTTTGGAATTATAAATATTGTTGTTATTTTGTAAGATGTGGATAGTCTTGATCAACGTAAGTTTTTATTCATTGAGTATGTAAAAAGTAACACACAATTTTATATTTTGTTATCGAAAATTACAAATTCTATAATATATAATAATATCTAAAATTAGTATCATTACAAAATGCTAAATTATCTACAGTTATAATTTTAAGTAGCCGCGGTAAAAAGTAACCGCGCGACATGTTTCGGTAACTCGCGATGGTAATAGCGGTAGAACGCGGTGAAAACGCCCAAATGCGACGCGGTCCATAAATAAATATGTGTTTATGTTTAACCGTAGCACCGCGCAGTGTTACCGCTGCAGTGTGGCCAGGTTCTTAATATAAATTAAATTGGAAAAAACCTCAAAAAAAAAAAATATATATATGCATAATATTATTTATATTTAAGAATTTAAAGTTTTTAAATTATAGTTTTTACATAAAAATTATTATTGTAGTTTCTTTTGCAAAATACAAAAGTTATTTGTTATTCGTAATGTAAACTACACACTTGTCTCATACCGATAAAATTACAAAATATTGGGTCTTTGTTGTATTACACTTATTTTTCAAACTCATCTCTTCATTCGTATTAATCTGCACATTTGGAATTTTATATTTTTTAAGATCCTGAAGTACGGCCAGTTGGTTAGTTTGCGTTCATTTTATATCTTAATAATAATATTTTTTCAGAGATCACAAATTTTATTTAGAATATCCAAAAATAGTGTCCTCGTAAAATATTAAAACACCTATGTTCTACAATCTATTGTATAATCTCGAAATTCAAATATCAAATAAATGTTATACATTTATGTTTTTGATTAAATTTAACAAAATAATAAAATGAAACAAAATGTCTCAAAAAATTTAAATGTTCAAGTAAAATTCTTATAAAAGTAATTAAAATTATTTGTTATTTTATTTCTAAAGTCATAATTGTAGTCTTATATGTATATTCAAAATTTGCAAATTATCTACTCTTAATATTTAATACGTTGGTTACCAATCAAAATTTTCAAAAATTGTCCTAAAATACCTCGAGAGTACTCAAGTTCTATAAGTATTCGTTCATTCTGTACCACGAGTAAACTCGGGTATTCTCAATAAAATTTGATGAAGGAACTCAAAAGTTTAAACAAAAATTCAAACAAAAAATTATGTCACTTGTGTACCGTGAAAGAATTTGAGTTTTCTTACATAAATTATTATATATTTGCAAAACTTATGTAGTACTCTCGTACTACTCCCTAATATTCTCATGGTAGTCAATGTGTTAACTACACGTTTGGAATTTTAATATTTATTTATTTCTTAAGAAATACGTGATATTAAAAAGAGTAAGTTTTATATTTTAACACTAACAAAATTATTACACTCAAATTTGATATAGTGTTAAACAAAATCAGAAATTATATGAAGATGATACAATGTCTGTAATTTCTATTTTACAAATCATATCGACATGACGACATAATCACAGATATATTTAAGGTTTTTAATAATGATTCATATTGTTTATTTATAAAATAATAGTAATTCTAAATATTTATTAAAAATTTAAGAAATATACTATAAATTCTACGCTGTTTCTAATTAAAGTGAAATAAAATGACAAAATATTTGTGTAAACTGTATTTAATATAATAATATTA
The DNA here is from genome assembly GCA_032441825.1 of Chaetogeoica ovagalla. NCBI lineage: Eukaryota > Metazoa > Arthropoda > Insecta > Hemiptera > Aphididae > Chaetogeoica > Chaetogeoica ovagalla. The sequence continues at coordinate 2,825,705 of CM063732.1, read as the reverse complement.
TTATATTTATTCATGTTTATGTGTTATGAAAATTATTGTTTATTTGTAAAATGTACTTCTTCTCTCCATAAACGATTAATTAATATTAAGTCTACAAATATTAAAACATTACGTTTTCTATAAAAATTTCCAAAACGTAAACTCTTTGTATTAAATTCTACATTTAGAATTTTCAATAATTTTAAGGTCTAGAAATTTCTGCATACAGTATGTATTTATTTACTTTACATCTAGATACTAACAATATTGTTACATTAAATTAATTGTAATATTAAACTCAAATTATAATAAAAATATCTAAAACCAATATCATTAATTTATATTAGTATTTTACGAGGTATTTTTAAAAAATATTTACAATAATTTTCGTTGTTTTTTGTCATAAAATCGAAATTATCAAATTCTTAATACATTCTTTTTTTATATATATAATTTAACTAATTGTACAAATGTGAAATAAATGGAATGGTTTAAATTATTTACCTTTTTTTAATATTATTATAAAATATGGCTATAGAAAATAATATTAATAAACCATCTAAACTTTTAAAATATTCTAATTATATTTATTATAAAAATTATTTGCACCATGTTAACTGTTTTTTTGTTACCTACATATGAATATATTTAATTAAACAATGTAAAGTCTTACATATCTTTTCGTATTTTCTAAATTTTCTAATTTTCGTACTTAACCGTACGTTTGTAAATATACATATTCTTATTGTTATTAGGGATCAATGGTTTAAATAACAGTAAGTAATTATTTATTTTATTATCATAATATTAAAAAAAATATATTATATTCAAATTTGATATAGGATTGTTATTCAATATGAGAAATTCTTTTTTAACTTTACAAAACCAATGATATTATTATACATATATTAAATTATAATGTTAATACAAATTGGAATTCTACGAAAAAGTTCTTAAGAACATTTTTTCTATTATTTAAATAGTTCCACTTTACGAAATAAAAATAAATATTATTGTTATCTAAATTAAAATGTAAAATAAATTTTAGAAATTGTACGTTCTATTGATTTAATCTCATTAAAAGGAAACTTAACTAATAATTCATCTTAATTATATTAAATGTCCTAATTATATTTTTTAAATTAATTATAAAGATTATCTTTATAGTTACTAAAGTTAGTTTTATTAGTTTTGTTAATTGCATTTCTATCATATACATATACGATAAAACAATATCAAATCTCATTTTTTTTTTTTGAATTTTCAACTCTTCATATGTAACTTCACGTTTGGAATTTTAATTATTGTAATTAAATTTTAAGGTGTAATTGAACTAGGAAGCAGTAAGTTTTTGTTCATTTTTTTCTTAATTCTAAAAAAAAATATTGCATTTAAATTTAATACATCGTTATTCAAAATTAGAAATTATTTTGAAACATTTTTAAAATCAATCTTATTTATACAATAATTAACAATCAACAAATTGGCACATATTTTCCAATGCTATTGTATTCTTAGATGTCTATATATATATATATTTTTTTTTAATTTGACAATGGTGTGTATCATTATGAATTAAAAAAAAAAATTCTAAATGTTCATGTTGTTGAAATAAAAATGTTATAAATTGTATGTCACTTTTCGATGTAATTATAATAAATAAAAACTAATATCAACATTTTAAATTGTTAACTATACCTATGTAACTGCAAATCATGCATATAATAATAATAATAATTATTATTATTATTTTATAAGATACTAATAACGCTGCAATGGGTAAGTTTTTGTTAGTTTTATGTCTTCACACTAACTTGTTAGTTATTACATTTAAATTTGATATATTGTTTTAAAATTACAAATTCTATTAAAAAGTACTAAAACTAATGTCATTCTTAAGTATTAAAGATATATAATTACAATTATGAAGACATTTTTCGAGGTGCTTATACAGAAAAACTTTAATAAATGATTTAAATAGATTAAAAACATAAATCCAAAACCATATACATTTAAAAAAAAAAAAATTGAAAATTGAATTCTCTATCGTAGGTATCATCTAGACAACATTTTCTATTGGATTTTAACTAAATATCTAACGATCAAAGCACTTCTTTTGTTTGAAAAGTTGTACCACAAAAAAATAATAATAATAAAAAAAACACAAATGTAAAAGCATCATCTCTCCAATCAGAATCTAGAATAATAAAATGTATTTACATTTTAAATTTTCAAACAGTAATACAAAAGTTATTGCTTTTTTTAAAAAGTTATTAAAGTTAGATCATATCTAAATAAAACAATATGAAGTCCTAATTTTGTTATGATATTTTCCAAATTATCAATTTTTTATATGAACCTACACGTTTGGGATAATAAATATTATTTTCCGTTATGTAATAGATGTACATGATTTTGAAAACCGTAAGTTTTTATTCATTGTCTATCCTAATACATACTAAACGAAATTGAAATATTTAAAATTATAATATTGTTCTAAAAAATTACATTTTTATTTAAATTTATTATAAAATATAAAGTAATCTATAAATACATATTTACCATTTATCAACTATATCAACATTCAATTAAGAAAGCATATAAATATCCTTTACATAGTTTTTATACAATATAAAATGTTATAAAATTTTTATACAATATAATACAATGTATTATAAAATCAAATTGCTCTACACGTTTTCCAAATAAAAATGTTTTAAATAAACTGTTATAAATTGTATGACATTTCTTTTATTTAGTATAATAAATAAAACTAATAGAATACAATATTTACATTGTCAAATCATGTTATATTATATAAAAGTTTTTAATGGTTTTTTATTGAGTTATATTAATTATGAGTTATAAAATATTTATTAAGTAAACTGCGTAATTGTCTCATACGTATTTGATATATCAATGTCGAATTTTTTTTTTAATATCCAAATTGTAAACAATTTGTATAAAATTACAAGTTTGGAATTATGAATATTGTTATTATTTTGTAAGGTACAATTGCTCTTAGAAATCGTAAGTTTTTATTCGTTTAATTCCAGTAATACTAACAAAATTATTATATTTAATTGAACAAAAAAATTACAAATCCTATTATAAATGTGTCAAAATGAATGCCATAATATAGATAGTTGTAATTTTATCAATTATGTCGACATTCTCCGAGTTCTTTTTTAAATAAATTATCATTAATGATTAATGTAGGTTTTAAATTATTAAATCAATTCTAAATGATCATGTTTTTCGAAATGGATAAATGTTATAAATTATTGAATTCCATTGTTTTTTCTTTTTTTTTTTTTGCGAGTATCTATAGTGAAATAAAACTAATGAATTATATTAAAATTATAAAAGTTCTAAGTATATTTAATATATTAGTTATTGAAGTTTTCAGTTATAAAATTTATTTTTAATTGTCATTGTTAACTGCAGTCTATTTATCTATGAACATATATACGATTACACGATAATAAGTCTTTTATTTTCTAATTTTTCAACTTTTCGTATTAAAAACATTAAATATTTTTATTATTTGTTAAGAAATGCAAACAATAGTATCAAGTTAGTTATTATTTCTTTTATATTATATTCATCATTATTCTGAAAAAATTATTACACATTTAAATTTGATATATTATTTTCAAATATTTACAAATTCTACTTTGAAAAAAAGTCAAATGTGGATATTTGATATTCGTGTTGTTGTGACTCGCCGATATTTATTGTACCTACATTATATATTAAATAATATTTATTTTATAGGTATATGGAGAAACCCATAAGGTTACGCACCAACGTTGCTTTATTATTGAAAATCGAAAGCAAGATTTCATCGCTGTCATGCAACAAGAATTTTTTTAAATTTTATTCCCTTATATTTTATGAACATTTTGTGTTACGATTTTTTTTTTTTAATAATAATAAATAAATTAATAATTTATATTGATCGTGATTTTGCGTTTCAATATATCTTAATATTGTGGATATAATAGATTAACAGATTCTCCCGCTCACCTACCAACTTGAATACGTTATACAGTACCGTAATATATGTATATTGCCTTAATACCGGTAGTCCAAAATATTGAAAAAAATTAACGAATTACCAAATCACAGATTTGATTATTGAACGTGGTATAATGGATATTGAATCAATCCAAGTAACTCAAGTACGAGATTTCGAAGTAAAAGAGAAAATACTAGTTTTTATACAAATGTAATTCTCACTTTCCACATTTTTTTCCTAAACGAGCAATATCAAGTTATCATACCATGTGTCCAGTTTTGCAAATCAATCAGTGTAGTTATAAAAGCAATAAACCAATGCGAATAATGAGGTAAATTGTATAATCTAAAATATATCGTAGAGTCCGGTATTCATGGCCGATATTTCATTGTACGCAAGAGCGGATCCAGAACCTATTTACGAGGGGGGAAGGGAAAGAGCACATAAATTAGGCAGTATATTAAATACATATATAATAAAATTACCAAAAAAAAAAAATATATATATATATATATATTTACACATACAGATATTAAAATTTATATTAGGTATATTATATTTTAAATTCATAGAATCAAATCCAGTTTCCTATTTTTTTTTTTTTTTTTTTTTTTTTAATTTGAATCTATCGAATACTGAATCGATGCCTATGTGATAGATTTTATGTACATGAATATGGTCCAAATCTACATTCCACAGCGTATCCATGTTTTAATTCTTCTTAATGATGAGAAATTTTTCTCCGCAGAGACTGACACGGTGAAAATATAAAACTGCAAGAAGTATGTTTATAAATGGAGAAATATTTCTTTATCGTATTGTAATAGAGCTCCCCTAAAGAATAATCTGTAAAATCGAATATATTTTATTTGTCTATTTTTGTCTCCGCCTTTATATAATAAGTGGATAAATGTAGATTTACATATTATCAAGCTGTCTGTGATCGATAAGGTTTGTAAATTCGGCACAAGTAGATCGAGAAGTTAATTACGCCTTCGATGAAGATCGATGGTGGCAATATTACTTTCGTCTGTGTAGGTGTAACGGGTATTGAAAGGCTCCTGACTAGAAAACTCGAGTTTGTCGTGATATCGCGGTCAGAAAAATCTTCGACATTAATTATCGTTGAGAATGTGGCAAATCACAACGGTAATTAATTTTGATTTCTTGTTATGGTGTCGACTGAGACCACATAGTCAGCTACAAGGGTAAAAATCAGTTAATCCATTTGCTCCTTTCTAGCGTTGATTTCTTACGAAACACTGTTTTAATTAAAAATACTAAAACGTATTGTTTAAAATTATCAAAATTAACAGCAAATAGGTTAGGTTTAATTAGTAGGTACCTTTTTTTTTTCATATTTTTAACAAACGTAAATATTATTTTTACAACGACAACATCCAAAACATTTTGTTGATGTTTAAAATCATTTGAGGACAAATAATATAGCTTGTCGATGGGATATCTAATATATATTCTTTAATTTGTATTACTGGAAGAAAATTATATAATATACTGATATTCTTGTTTTATTTATATTTTCAGGAAATTATTTATTTTGATTTAGTAACTATTAGTAACGACAAAAAAAAATGTATTCAACCATTTTGAAAATAGATGATATAAGATCAAAATTTATCAACTATTTCACAATTAACTGAGTTTTAGTTAAAAGTAACTCGTTATTTAAAATTTATGCATAAAATGAATAAATAATTAAGTTAATATAAAAAAAAAAATAAAATATAATAAGTTAAGTTAAGAGTTAAAATTAACTTGACTATTAATCTATTAACTCGTTAATGTCCAGTATTGGTTAAAACTCAATTAAACCAAATGTTACACCTGAAGAATTCGGTTGTGTTGTTTTGCCATGTTGACCGTTAGATAGGCGAAGACAAAAAATACGAGTATTGAATTTTCTCAGCGACCGTGTAAACATCATTAATTAATACGTACAGCTGTAAAAGCGACTGAACAGCGTAAATTCATCGCATTGAATTCGAATAACAATTAAAACACGTATTGTTTTGTTTTTGGAAAAATATCAAGGGATTATATTTTCACAAAAAAATTTTCAAGTTTCATACACAATTTTGATTTGAAAAAAAAATTAGAATACCTGGTCGTTTAAGAATTATGTTTTTAATTTAAATATAATGATAAATTATTATATTGGAAAAATGGACACTTGTTATTGTACAATAATTTGTTAGTTATATTAATCTCTGTAAAAATATTGAATCTTTTTCTTTTAAATTGCGTATAATAAATAAAATTATGTTTTTTTAAACATTCTGGTTTTTCGTATTGTTTTAGTCTTAGCTATACAGTCAAAATAAGCGTTTATCTAATTACCTAGGCATTTTACTTTATGTCTATTCCGAGTTAGGCAAATAAATTAATTATGACGTTTTAAAGGTTGGGCAGCTCTATGTGACATGCTCACACGTTGGTAAACCTTTAAATCTGTTTGTTCGTCTACGCACCAAAAGTAAAAATAAAAAATATTATGTATCTTAAAGCACTTCAATAATAGAATAAACAAATAAGTAGTTAGTTGAATCGCGTGACTTTTTTCAGTATTAATAAAGGAAAAAAATTATTTGGAAGATTATTCAATACTATTGTAATGAATTCTTATGATATTTGATTTATTTTGTAAGTGAAACAATACAATTTTAACTGTTCGCGGGCTAAGCCGGGTAATTCAACCAATAGAAAAGTTTAATGTTACGAATCGAAAAATAATAATAATATTCCGAATTAATTCGTGGAAGAAAAAATATATTTATTTTTGTGAATACGTCAACATATTTCGACACGGGTAAAAATAATAATAATAATAATAAGAATAATTAAAAAGGTGCTGTTGAAAACAATTATAAATTATTGTGTTCGAAAAACGATTAGGAGCGACGCTCTTTACACATACAGTTTCACATTGTCGCATTTCTAGCTGACCATGAAAAAAAAAATTAAAATTTTATTACAGTTAAACTATAACTTATGGGTTATGTCTCAGCATTTACGTAGATCAAATAACATATATGTATTTGCAACATTTGTTAAAAACACGTGTTTAAATATATAATTGTTTAGTTTATTTCGTTCTTGACTAGAATTTTTTTTTCGTTTTTGTCTCATTAGAATTCAAGGTTTTTGTCATTTGGCTTTTAGTGTTCATCAAAGTATCTATACATAAATACTTATAACTTTTTAATTGAAAGAAAACGATCATGGCGTCATTTAAACGTAGAACGTTTGTAATAGTCTTGATCATTTATTTCGTTTTAAACGTCATTGTTCCAAGTGAGAATAATATTTATTTTATACATATAACCTATCAAACCAGCTACAATCGAAAAACTTGATTTTCGCAGATACTTCTGTATAGATGCATAAGTAGTTTTTGTAATTTATGATCGGAACACAGTGAGGAGGAATGAATTGATTTTACAAACGATACGAGTATTTTTTTTTTTTAATCAATAATTATTACATTTTTTTCTTCTTCTTGAAATTCAATATGTCTTCAAAGTAATCCATTACTCATGTTTTCGGTTAATATTTGAATTCATGTTTTCGAAATTTTCTGTCATTGTAGAGAACATTGTAACAAACGGACATAAATTGGGTTTTATTAATTGTGTGTTTTATAACGTTTTAAGAAAAAAACTATATTTGTTTGAGAATTTTCTTCTTTAATGTGACGGTTTATTGCTAATTTCAAATTAATAATTATTTATTTTGTATTAATGCATTACGTATGATTGTGTTATGTGACATGTGTATAATATTATATTATGTTTTTTAAATTTATTATATTATATACCATATGAATTTAATAATTATTGCTTGTAAATTTATTTCAGATGGCCACGCCTTACCCCCAAAACCCCGAAAAGGTACATGCATGGTTATAAATTTGATAAATAATTACGAAATAACGTTTCAAATTTAAGCAACCTACATATATCAGTATTAAATATACTTTTTAATGAATATAAACTATACAAATAAATATAGCATTTATAATATTTGACAATTTTTGATATTGAAAAAGTGCAATTGTAGTTCCTATTTAAATTTTCTCACAATTTTGTTAGTTCTATGGCACCTTTAGAGATGATTTCGATAAAATAATTCTGGAGGACCAACGTTAAATGTCCAATGCAACAACAGTTGCTAATTATTAAACATTAGAATAAAAACAAAAATACGAAAAGATTAAAAAAGTCAATTTAAACCAAATAGTATGATTATTTTCGGAATTATGTTTCAAAAAAATTTGAACGCGGATCAGTGTTTTTTAAAATTTGATTTTAGAAATAGGTATTATTTATATCGAGTATTGAAATCCCTTGTAAATAATAATCACGTTTAATTTTTTTTTTTAAAACTTCGATTATATATCTCATATATTATTGAATAGAATATTCAAAATTATTATTTAAATTATATAATATTAGGAATTCATCTATACGGATAAAACAATAACAATTATAATTATTGTAGAACCATTACGATTCAAATACAATTTGCCCAGTATTGGACGAAAAATGACTGATATTCACGAGTATTGAGTTTGCCATTTTCTTATTATTATCATCGAGACGCTCTAGGTGATTCGTTATAATGGTATAAAAAAAAATATATATATAAAAATTCTCTATCAGAATACAGTCGTAACTTAAAAACGACAAAAATGGAGTTCCGGACCTTTTTCGATTCGAAGGTAAGCGTACGTGCAATGGTGACCGGTTTATTTAATATTGATTTCGATGATATCGATGAATTCGAAATGAACACGCGAAACACGTAATATCAATAATTGTATTTCGAAAGTATCGTTTGTCTTGTGGTTTACGCGAAAAAGAGTTCAAAATGTATTATGCGCGTGTGTGAATGCTGCGAATACGATAATTTTAAATAAAAATAATTGTAGTGTATTTTATATGCGTGTATAACATACGTGTTTATGTGTTACACTAATATTATTGTCATTATTATTTAAATTAAATTTTATGACGTGTACATTTAACAATCGATTGTAAATTTATTTCAGATAACAACACCGCCTTTAAAGAAGGTATACATACGTTTCTAAATTTAATAAATATAAATAATTGCCAATAACGACTCAAATCTAAAAGCGACTTATTAATGTTGTATATGTATATTTAAATACACTTATATAAATTTTTATTATCTATCACTTGTATAGCGAAAAATTGATTCCAAAGATTTTTTTATTGCATTACGCTTACATATAAACTAATAATTCACACCAATTAGTGTTTTTAAAACGATTAACGGGTTTGTTAATTACGCGTACGTCGTATCGCACGGTGATTGAAATACAATTTCTTTGTTGTATTTATCAAAATGATTTTTGTATTGTAATATAATAGTGTAATCTTATAAGACTTTTTTATTTTTATGACTGTTTCGAAAATTGAAGTCAAATGCGCTCTTGTCTCAATACATATTATGTGACAAAAAAATATTAACGCTTTAATTTTTTTTTTCAAATTCTTTAAATCGTCACCTCTACTCATTGAAACGTGCGACTGTCATTATATTTATCTTATTCTTTTAAGCTTTACTTAATATTCGTATCAGTAAGTATTATTCATTTTCGTATGGTAAAATTAACAATATTGTTAGATTTATATTTTATACATTGTTCTCAAAAACTATAAATTCTATTAAACAACGTTATTATAAAATATTTAAAACATATAATTATCATTTTAGTCTCTGAGCGGGGCACGGAATCTATTGGTTTTTTACAATGATGTGTGTGTTTTTTTTTATATCCGTACCCAAAAATTCTACTTGAAAGAGTGCACTGACCGATCTTTACAGATTCGGTTCCGGTTAGTCATCTAATTGGTACTCATTATAGATGTCATTTTTCGATTTTCTCAAAAATATAACTCAAAAACTAAAGATAAATTACACAAAAACTGTAAGAACGCGATTTCGTCGAAATCGATTATCGTTATATCTTCGTGATATTGAAACTAATGAGTACAAAAACATGAAATATTCATCAAATGTGCAACATTATATTGTGTTAAGGAAAAAAATGTTCAATAACTTTCTTTTAATTTTGGACCGTTTAAAGCGTTTATAGGTTTTAAGGTATTTAATACATAAAAAGGATTAGTTGTTGTTATTAAAAATATAACATGGAAGTTTCACTCAGAATCGTTTTAACGAATGCAATGGTTTTATAATCGTATTCAAATTAATAGTGATAAAAATACACTTTAAAATCGTTATCCAAGTAATACGCATAAGCAACACAATACCCCACGGCTCACTATCTTTTTATCATTTTACATCTAAATATTGTTATTTCTTATATGAAAATATCATATACATTTCATAAATCGTATGCCATTTGTTTAATATTAGTAAAATGTAATGAAACCGATTATTTTAATTGTCGAGGTGTTCTAATTGTATTTGATGTAAATGTTATTGAATGTATTTCTTAGTTATAAGAGTTATTTTTTTTTTATTTGTTAAGTAAACTACCCTCTTGTCTCATAGAGAAAGTATCAAACAATAAATATGTTTTTTTTAATTTTACAAATTATCAATTCTTTTTATTTGACTTCACATTTGGAATTTTAAATATTTTTAATAAATGTTAAGGTTCCAGTGAACAATTCAACTGTAAGTTTTTATTCATTTTATATCCTAATAATAGGTAAATTATAACATTGAAATATGATATGTTTATATTCGTATTATATAAAAATTCATTCTATGTATGAGTATGCATGCGTTCGCAAAACTCGGAAAGTATTAGTCCGTTGATTGCTTTGATATTTTGACACAAGGTTGCGTGTTTTTGTACACCTGTAATTATGTGGATGCCGTACTTGTGACGGCGCTGGATACACACGTATTATTAGAAATGTGCGTTTTCTGTTTTCTTTAAATTCATGTAAATGGGTGTTAAGTTTGGTTACGATCGGTTGAACGTCTCTAGACTATTTTGAAGGGGAGGCGAGCCTATTTCAACTCAATAATTACTATCTATAAAATGTTTGTATGAACTTAAGTCAATTTTACTTGATAATGAAAGACCATATTAAACTGAAACGTAAAAATTTTACAAATTTGTTAGGGGAGATTTTTGAGATACAGTTACGGTTCAACTCTTCAGGCCTCCTAGCCCTTACCTACGCCTATGGTCATTATTAGACTTAAGTTGTTATTAGAAATTTATAACTTTAAAAGACATCCAAATATGAAAGAAAAAAACAGCTAAATATGCATTAAAAACGATTTTTTTTTATATATATATATATCATTAATGAATATTTGAACGTGGCATTATAGTTATTTATGTTGGTATTCCTACTCCCGCGAAAATCGATTACCAACACGAACTAAGATATCTTATTAAATTAGAGATTAGATCTTACTACCAGATTTTATCTTAGTCCGTGGTTATCAATTTTTCCTTTAAACAAAAATGGGAAGAACTGCTGTGAGCCTGTCATGGGCTGTTATGAAAAAGAAAGAAGTAGCTGTTAGGAAATTATTACTTTTTTTTAAATAGCAAACCACAGCGATAGTGGTTGAGTTTAGCTAGTATTGTTATATAATATTAAAAATACCTAAAGGTCATATCAGTATAAAATAATCTAGAATCTATAATTACAATATTGTACCAATTATATTGGCATTAATTGAGGTCTTTAAAAAATATATATATTAACAAAGATTTACCTAGTTAAATATTTAAAAGATTAAAATAACCCATGTTAATTTTTTCAAAACAAAAATATCATATGAACATTATGAATTGTATGTTATAACATTAAAATAATAAAATATTTCAAAATTTTAAAATTATATTTTATTTAAAAGCTACTAAAGATATATTTTGTTAAGTTATAATTAATATTTTAAATCAAATTCATCATTATTTTGATATATATGTACAAATTATTTTACAGTATTAAATCTAATTTTTTTTTTATTTTCAAATCATCAATTCATTATATTAAACTCCACGTTTGGGATTTTAAATATACATATATATTTTTTTTTTTAAGATATACAGAATCTGTTAGCTAGTAAGTACTTGATCAAACTTTATATCATAGCACTACTAGAATAATTACTAATTTTTTTTTAAATTTCTAATCCTGGTGTAATTATAGTGTATTAAATGATCTATAATTACAATTTCATTAATTATGTCGGCATTCTATGAGGTCTTTCTAAAACATTTTCACAATAACTGACGTAGGTAGTACATAATTATAAAATCGAAAACACTTTATGCAGATACATCGGTACATGGATGTGTCTTGTGGTTAGGACTGAACTCAGTCGTCATAGGATTAAACGTTTATTAATTCTGCTTTAACGTTGCTTAGCAACATTCCGTGATTGATGACGTTACTTTCGTAACAGTTCTACGCGACACAAATTTTTTACTGACCTTCAAGAGCTAAGACATTTCCATGTCAAAATATTTAAATATTTGGATTCATAAAATTCAAATATAGAATAGATGTTAATTAATTGTATATTTTAATTTAATTATTGGGATAATAAACAAATAAATAATAATCGTAACTATAAAAATGACCGAATTACATATTTCGTATTATAGGTACATATATCTTAGAGTCGCATAAACGTTATTAAAGTTATTTGTTACTTTTTAAGTAAACAAACATTGTCTGATATAAATATAATTAAAAAAATATTAAGCCGTATCCTTTTTGTTTCATAAGTTTTCCAAATTTTCAACTGTTCACATTTAAATATACCTTTGTAATTATAAATATTTCATTTACTTTTTTAAGATATAAATAATAATCAAATGCGTAAGTTTTATTTATTTTGTATCCAGATATTAACAATATTATTACATGTAATTAATTTAATATGTTGTTTTCAAAAATTACAAATTTTTTTAAAAAATTTTTGAAACCAATATGAAACATAGAAATCTATAATTACAATTTTACCAATAACATCGTTACTTTCCGAGGTGCCTTTAAAAACATTTTCGACAAAGATCTACGTTGTTTTTAATTATTTTTTATAATTAAAATAAATCTAAATGTTAATATTTTTGGCATAAAAATCTCAAATAAACGTAATAAAATGTATGCCGTTGTTTTAGTCCAAGTAGAAAAAAACGAATATCAAAGATAAATATTAAGAAGTTAAGATTGTCTTAACTTTTAAAGTATTCTAATATTATATTTGTTAATAATACGAGGGTGGTTCAAATATAAACTAGACTTTTCGTATATGTACACGGGAAAAAAGTGAAGGTACTGGGCGGGAGAGCGACGCGTTAGCAACCGCCCTGGGTATGGGAACCGGCGCGGAGAACACGTGTTTGGTGCCTCCGTGAAAACGAGCGAGAATAAAGTGCCGACCGCGGTCGCGCAACGTGTAGTCATTCGGCTTTTGATCAAAGGAAACGTAAAACCGGCCGAGATCTATTGGAGACTGCCCGGTGGTAGAGGAGTGATCGCCATCGACTTCGATAATCCGATCCGTAATGCCCACCTCCTCCACGATAACGTCTGACCGCATGTGGCACAGTTGACGAGCGATGTTTTGTCCGAACTTGGCTGGGAAACACTTGAACACCCTCAGTTAAAGAGTACGGTAATAATTGTTGAATAAAATATTTGTTCCAAATTTGGAACATCTTGCCGGTTCGAACAAATGTTTTTTTGTAACATGTGTCCCTCGGAAGAGATAATTTTGTGACAAACGCTCTTCGGATTACATGTTTTTTGAAATATGATGGAATAATTGTTTTTTTTTTCGTTTTTTTTTTTTTTTTTGATAATAATTGGAATAAATGTGCATTGGAACAAAAATGTCGATAAAATGACTCCCGTGGCCCGCCAAACGTACGCGCCAATAATGTTAACACAGAATAATTTGTTATGAATTTGTAGGTTCATCGTCAATGAAATAAACATTGTAACGTTTTTCTCATGGATTCGCCGGTGGTTTTTTCTTTTTTTTTAAAGTAGTTATTCGTCAATCGTCATCAACGATTTAGTAAATACTATAAAAACCAACTCCATTGTGAATGACAATGAAGTATAATTCAATGTTTCAACCGACAACAAATCAAAAAACGTATTGTATAACACACTAGTTGTTACCTGGTTAACTTGTATTCCGTTAACCACGATCACGGACATAAAATATTATATAACGGAATACATTTTAACACCGTGATTGGAACAAAGGTCGATTTGAACAAATAAGCTGGCTTGTCGGTCAGCGATTTTCGTCGAACGCTAAGCTAAGGTGGAAGACTTCGTGCCGGGACTCGGCCGAATGACTACTCGGGAAACCGCGCTCTTTTTACGCTGCCGGGATCGCCAAGATTCCCGAGCGATGGCAAAAGTGTGTTGAAGGAAACTACGTGGAAAAGCTGTAATTTGTTTCAGATTTTTTTGACGAATGGTATACTTGCTGCAGTCAAAAAAATCTCGTTTATATTTGAACCACCCTCGTAGTTATTTCTTATGTAAACTACCCATTTTTCTTGAAACCGATATTATTAATCAATAATTAGGCCATACATATTCATATTAAATTTTCCAAATTTAATATTTTTGAAGGTTCCGCGAACCAATTGAAAAGTAAGTTATTATTCAGTTAATATTTTAATATTAGCAAAATTATTTTAATTGAAATGTGATAACATGTTGCTATAGAAAATTACAAAAATCCTATTACTTATAAATAATTAAAACCGATGTCGTGAACCTCTGTCGCGTGACACACCAGAATTATAATTGTTATACTCGTTATGTTAATTGTTATTTTACATTTAATATTTTATATTTACCTTATAATCATTAAAATAATCCTATTTATAGATATGACTCATTTATAATTAATTAAGAATAATATTTATAAACCTAATATGTATAACAAAAACGTGTCAATCGATTTTTGGCGCTGGGCTTAGTTGTCTCTCTGCCGGCAACAGCCGATTATTAATGTCCAAATTTGGAAACTCGACTTAACACACATAAGAATATTCTAAAACGGCTCAGAAAACCCAGTTTACAATACCAATGTCGTTACAATATTTTAAAATAGTATAATTTCAATTACATCGACATTCTCCGTAATCGTTTTTGAACAATTTTCACTCTGATTTACACTGTTTAAAATTATAATATAAAAAAAATGGATCTAAATGTTATTTTTTCAAAATGTAAATGTGACATAAACGTTATATAGTGTAGGCCACTTATTTAATCTAATTATAATGAAATTAAACTAATAAAAATTTACATCGACATTTTAAATGTTCAATTTATATTTTATATAAATGTTATTAAATTTTTTGTCGAGTTAAAAAAATTGAAAGTAATTCAATGCTATTGTTAATTTGTTATGTTAATTTCACAACTGTCTCATACATATACGATTACACGATATTTTCTTATAGAATTTTTCAATTTTGTAAATTGTGTCAACTCTTCACACTCTATTTATTACAAGTGAAATTTTAAATATTTTAATTATTCCTTTAGGTATAATGGATTACCTAGAACGTAAGGTTTTATTCACTTTGTATCTTAATATTAATAAAATTATAATACATTTAAATGAGATATCAAACGTTGCAAATTTTATTATTAATATTTTAATCTAATATCATTATAAAATACTGAATTTATATCTATAATTATAATTTTACCGCTTTTATAGGCATTCCACAAGATGTTTTTATTTTTTAAGTCGTTATTTAAATAATTCGCTAAAGTTTCATCTACAACGCCTGTGATTACTTATCCTTTATTTTTTTTTTAATTTTCTATTATCTTTTCCTATTAAACTGCAAATATTTTCATTTATTATTAATTCTTTTCATTAATTTTTAAGGTATAAATGTTGTTGATACCAGTAAGTTTTTATTCTTTTTTTATTCTTATCACTAAAAAAAAAATCATAAAATTGAAATGAGTTACATTAGTCACAAAAATTATGAATTCCAATAAAAATATATACTAATATCTACATCAAAATAAAATAATAAAAATTTATAATTACGATTCCACTAATTATATAAACATTGTCCGTGGTCTTTTTCAAAACATTTTGACAATAATTATATGTATATATAAATATTATATTAGGTTTTTTTAAAGTATACAATTTTTTAACTCATCGTATTAAATTGTACATTTAGAATTTAAAATTTTTTTTTATTCTTTAATAAGGTATAGGTTCCATTAAAAAAAGTAAGTTTTAAGAAATAAAATTCATTGAAAATTTTAAATTATCAAAATATTATTTATATAAAAGTTATTAAAGGTTTTTTTTTAAGTCATTATATTTATAAAATTATATTGTTTTCTGTTAAGTTAAGTAAAGTTAAGTTAAGCACTCTTATTCCATACATATTAAACAAAACAATATTATTTTCACATTTTCCAAATTGTCAACCCTTTTTGTGAAACTGCACTTTGGAATTCTAAATATTGTTTATTATTTTTTTAGTGATATACGGTTACCAAAATAGTAAGTTTTTACCCACATTATATCCCAACACTAATAAAATAAATACATACATTTAAATTGGTCATTTTACAAAATTTCAAATTGCAATAAATATATCTAAAACGTATGTCATTATAATGTTTACTTATAGTATAATTACAATTTTATTAATTATATATAAAAGGTCTTTTAAAAAAAACGCTGATGATGATTTACTATAGCTTAAAATTATAAAATCTAAATAAATCTTAGTGAGTCTAAATATTGATGTTTTGGAAATGAAAGTGTCAAATAAATGATAAATTATAACCTTATATTTTCATCTCATTCAGGTGAAATAAAACCAACAAATTAACTTAACTTTTTTTAAAAAATATTCTAATTATATTTGTTGTAATAATTTATATAACCTATTTGCATAGTTATAAAAGTTATTTGTCATTTGTAATTAGTTATACGTCGTATATATGTTGTAGTTATACGTCGTGTCATATTTTCTAAATTTTCTAGTTTTCATATTAATAATTAATTTGGAATTTTAAATATTTTTATTAATTTTTTAAGTTCTGGTTGCAAATGACCGTAAGTTTTTATTCATTTTATACCTGATAAAATGTTATTAAACAAAATTATAAACATCTATACTCAATGTTATTAAAAAATCTATAAATAAAATTATACTATTAATTATAACGAATAAAAAAAAAAATTTACAATAATTTTCGTAGTTCAACATTATATTATCAAAAATAATCTAAATATTCAGTTTTTCGAAATAAAAATTAAAATAAATGTTATAAATATTGTATGCCATAACTTTAATTCAATTAAAATGTAAAACAAAAATCTATCTTGACTTTAAAAATATTTTAACTTTATTTATTATAAAACATGCAAGAACCTTATATCTGATAACCTTAGACTTTTTTTTTAAGCTCTGGATGCATTAAAGGCCGGTTAGTAAATTTATTACTAATGATATATTTACATTTAAATTTAGTATATTGCTTAAAGAAATTTAAATGTCTAAAGATATGTCATTATAAAACATCTATAATTATAATTTTATCCATTACATTGACATTTTTCATTGTAATTTAAAAAAAAAGTTTGATAATAACGTTCTTAGTTCAACACTATTATATTAAAATGAATATAAACGTTCATGTTTCCGAAATTAAAATGTAAAATAAATTTTATAAATTAAATTTTATAGTTTTAATGCAATAATATGAGATAAAACCAATATAGTACCTTAAATTTTAGAATGTTCGGATTATGTTTGTTTTGAAAGTTATTTGTGAAATTAATTGCACAATCGTCACACATACACACAATAAATATAATTATGTATTATTTACATAGCATTAAGTATTTAAATTTTTTTTTTGATTTTTCAAATTATCAACTCTTCGTATGTAGTATTTTTAATATATTTATAATTTTTTTAGCAATAGACTTTCAAACAATAAGTAAGATTTTTCTCTTTGACCATTTAGAATATAAATATGTGAAGCAATAAAACGAAAATGGGAAATTACTCTAAGTTTAGGATTATTTATAAGCATGTTCACGTATTTTACATTTTCACAAAACTGAAGAGGATAGATGTTTAAGAAATCACATGTAATGTATTTGTATCTTTTATAAGTAAAAGATTTTTCTTATTGAAATTAAAAGCATCTGAATTAATTAAGCTATCTGATAACGAAGTATTATTATTCACAGTCAGGTTAAAAGATTCATAGTCAATGATAATAGAAAAATAATCACTACAACGGCACTCTTCTAATATATACACCAAAATAGAGACCAGGATAAAGAATAACTGGAAAAAAATAAAATCTAAAACCGAATCATTAAATGAAAACTAATTATTCCTTGTAACCAGTATTCAATATACAAATATTAGAGGAGACAGAAATTGAGTAAATTCAATTGTTTCTAAAGTCACTGTAGGGATATCCCGAGTGCATTCCAAAATAATCTTTTTTTTAATGTCCTGAGCGCGTCCGCAAAAAGGTATCGTTCGAATGCGTCTCAAGAAATAATGATGTAGTTTTTGACTCGAGAAATTGTACTATGAAATCACGGTCACTGTTGCTTGACTCTCAAGATAAATGATGGGCATTAAAGTCGCGAGTTAAAATATCACGTGGAGACATAGTCAATTAAAAATATTTGAGATGATACCTTCAAAGGGACTAGCCAATGGAGGGTATAATTAGACCAAATCCGTATTGGTTTATTGATATTAGAAAATAATTATATACCTAAGAGGTCGATTAAATGAGTTGTTAAAAGATCTTCAACATTACCAGAAATTTTAGTTTGATTCACTTGTGATGAAAAGCAATGACAACTTTACCGAATTACCTGATCTAACAGACAAATAAACGAGGTAAATGGATAAACATTTGAAACATAAGCCAAGTTTCAAATAAAATTGCTATAGAATATATAATGTTTCATTGTCCTCTACTATAGAGGATCATTTATTAATAAACGTAGACTCAATTAATGAATTAAGAGCAAAGGAGAGAATATTTTATTCATTGAGTTTGAGACTGAGAAAGTGAATAAGCTAAGGAATAAATAAAAACTTGAGTCTAAATTCTTAGCGTTAAAGGAGAGTATTATAAATAGCTGACATGAAGAAGAGAAATATTTTTATTTAATAGAAGCGAGAAGAAAAGAAATTGAGAATTTAAAGAATGAGTTGAATTATGTTTTTTTCAGAAGGCTTAAACGAAAAGAAAATGGAATCAAAACCGCCATAGACTGAGGCAGGTTGGATTCTCTTACAACATTTCTGGTACTGATGTTAAATAGGTTGTCAGCAAACGAAAAAGTGGAGTTGATTGTAGCAGATTTTTAATTCGAACTGCTTCTTTAAAGGAAACGTCTTCACATGCCTCTTTTAATTTCTTTTCGAGTTTCGAAAGTTATCGAAGTTATTTAATATTCGTGAAGTAAACTGTACACTTGTATTATACAATTAAACAATATCAAGTATAAAATTATTTTTTCAATTTTCCAAAGTATCAACACTTCATAATAAATTGAACGCTTGAAATTTTTAATATATATTTTTTTAAGGTATCCATCGTTATCTGAGCAGTGAGTTGTTATTCGTCATATATCGCACTACTAATAAAATTATTGTATTCAAATTTGACATATTGTTATACAAACTAAAATATATATTAAAAATATCTAAAACCAATGACATTATAAAATTTTTAACAAAAGATTTATTTAGTTTATAATTGTAAATGCAAAAATTGTTTTTCGAATTTCAATAGTGAAAAAAAAAATGTTAAAAATTATATTTTTCAATCAAATTAACAAAACCAATGAATTACCATAATTATTCAAAATGCTCTTATTATAAATATACGTTTTAATTTTATTAATTTCTTAATTAATATAAATCAAAAATCCATAAGTTGTATGTCAATTTATACAAATTGTATTTTATTGTTATCTTCACATATGATTAAAAATGGTTATTATTTTTAAGGTGTAACCAATGAAATAAACGGTAAGTCGTATTTAGTTTATTCTATAAAACAAAATATTTTAAACTTTATACGTATTTTAATTATTTGTTTCAGTTGTGTGTAGTCTAATCGCCAGTAAGTTTTCAATCATTTGTATCCTACTACTAACATAAATATATGTTTTCTTTGATTATTTTTAATAAGAAATTATACAATCCGTACAATTATAGCACACTAGGTATATATGATAATAGAATAATTGTGATACATTTAATAAAGATATTACCATTAGTGACAACATAAATATTAGCACAAAAATATGTATTATTTAGTGTAAATATGTATATTTAGTTGTCGTTAAAAATTATTAAATTTTGCGTGATAAACCCCCCCTCCCCGTTGTTATTATAAGAATTGAATAAAATATAATTAAATCTTTTTTATCGATTATACAGACACCTCCCGAGGTCAATTTAAAATGTTTTTGACAATTGTTAACATAACTGACAATATTGTAAAGTCAAAATAAATCCAAAGAATTATATATTCTCCTAATTCAAACGTCAAATAAATATTATAAATTATTTGCCAATGCTTAAATCTAAGCATATTGAAATCGAATTAATAAAATACGTCAACATTTCAACTTTTCCAGTTATATTTTATATAAAAGTTATTAAAAATATTTATTTGCAATTTATGTAGTTTATATTAACATATATATATATATTACATTTTACAAACTGTTATCTCTTTAATTATTAAACTGCATTGATGGAATTTTATGAAATTTAAATTATGTTTAAAGATTTGGGACAAATTAGCAACGGTAAATTTATAATTATTTTATATTCAAATACTTACAAAATTATAACATCAAAATTTTATACATTATTATCAAAATATACAAACTTTATTGATAATATCTAAGATCAATATCATCGTAAAATATTAAATAGTTTATAATATTACAATTTGCCAATTATATCAGCAATCTTCGAGGTCCATTCAATATTGTTTTACAATGATTTATATAGTTGATAATTATAGAATTAAAATAATAAATCTAAGTATTTATGTTCTCAAAATTCAAATGTAAAATAAATGTTATAAATTTGTATGCTATTATTTTAATCTAATACATAATAGTGAAATAAAACCGATACATTTTTTTTCTTCTAATTTTAAGTGTTCGAGTTATATTTTGTACATACATTTAATTACAGTCCTATATCATACATCTATGATATAACAACGCGAATTCTTTGTTTTCAAATTTGCCAAATTGTCAGTGCACTTCGTAATGAACTACACGTTTGGAATTTTAAATATTTTTAGATTCTGAGCGAAGCGAGAAAGTTATTGGTTTAACAATGATGTTAAGTTATTTTTTGTGTGTACAAATTTTTTTTTACTTTAAAATAGAAATTATGTTCAAATGATCTCGTCGTTTATTACGTTCCTGTAGTAAATAGTATCTACTTGGTAATTTGCTTGAAACGTCTTTCGATTTTCTCAGTAGTTTCCTGAGGCGTGATTCAAAATACTCAAAAATTTCGAAAAACAAAACTATTTTCTCAATAGTATTTGTATGCGACTAAAAAAAACTAAAATAAGATTCTTGAAATTTACACTGAACGTGTAATTTTTCATTATATATTTACGTAAAGAATTTTCAATAATTTGTATACGTCGTAGGTTCAAGTCATCTTCATTAAAAAAAAAACTTGGCAATCCTAAGTCATGACTTCTTTTATTATCATTTTAAATTTTTTGATAAAGTCTATTACATCAAAGCTCCACTTAAAATAGTTTTTATATTTTTTTTTAAGGTTTAACCGAAGTAGGAGAGAGTAAGTTTTTATTAATTTCATATCTTATAGTAATATTACATGTATATTTGATGTACTTATCGTTTTTTGTTATATACAATTTGAAATTTTAATAGGAATATCTTAAACCATATTATAAAATATTTATTATTGTATGAATACATTAATTATAAACAATTATTTCTTCGAGGTATTTTTAAGATAATGTTTTCAATGTTCCACATATATTTTTTTGTAATACTAAATTTAAATATAATTTACACGTTTATATTCTTGAAATTCAAATTCCGAACATATGATATGAAGAATTGAATGCAAATACTTTAATCTAATCGTAATAAAATTATACCAATGAAATAATTCGAAATTTTAAATGTACGAATTATATTTTATATAAAAGTTATTAAAGTCATAAAAGACATTATTTTTTATGATGTTATCTGCACTCTTATCTCATACCTATGAGATATATATATTGTATATCATATTCAACATATCACTTTATATTTACAAATTATTAGATTAAATTTTTAACATTTTCCTAATTGTCACCTAATGGACATTGTACATACATGAACATCTTGATATTATAAATGTTATTATATTGTAAGGTATAACTGGTACTGAAAAGAGTAAGTTTCTATTTATTGAGTATTATAATACTAACAAAATTTGATATATTGTTATCAAAATTTACCAATTCTATATAGTGTACACTAGGTATCTAAAACTAATATTACTCGTATTACAAAATATTAAAATATCTACAATTACAAATTTTACCAATTTCATTGACATTTTACATGGTCTTTTTAAAATTAATTTGACAACGATTTATAAAATTATAATGTTATACACAAAACTCCATATTAAACCACATGTTTGAAATTAAATATAATTTAATTATTTTTCTAGAACTAACTGAAGAAATCATTGGTTAGTTAATATTAATTTTATACTCCAATACTAACAAAATTATAACATTAAAATATGTTATAAATGTTCATATTCCCGAAATTTAAATCCCAAATAAATTATTTAAATATTTTACTTATGCGCCATTTTTTAAATCTTATATTGAAATAAAACCAAAAAATATATCAATATTTTAATTTTTCAAATTATAATTTATTTATAAGCGTTAGTGTAATTATTTTTAAGCTATACAATTAGTTCATAGTTTCTATTGTAAACTACGTTCTTATCTCATTCATATTTAGTTACACAATATTAAGCCTTATATATATATATATTTTAATTTTTCAAACTGATTATTTTCATATTAATCGATGCAATTTGAAATTAAATGCTTTTTTAAGATACTGAAGAGAAAACAAATGGTTAGTTTGTGCTGATTTCATACCTTACGTATTAATACTAACACAATTATAATATTGAAATTTAATAAATAATTATCAGAAATTACAAATTTCACTTATAATATCTAAAAATGATGTCCTAAAATATTAAATAATAATAATCTATAATCTTGAAATTCAAATATGATACAAATGTTGAATTTGTTTGCTGTTGATTCGTCTAATTACAGTAAAATAAAACAATATATTTCGAAATATTTAATAACCAAATTATGTTTCTTATAAATATAATTAACATTATTTTAAGCTTTAAAAGTTATTTATTTTATTTCTAAAGTCATAAGTGTACTCACATTCATACGTATATGATAAAACAATATATTGTCATATACTTTTTTTCGAATACATCAAAATTGTCTACTCTTTGTTCTGAACTGTAAGTTTGGAATTCTAAACATTTTTATTACTTTTTAAGTTTTATATTCTTTAAACAACAGTAAGTTTTTATTTAATTAAAATATTAACACTATCGAAATCATGACATTCAATTTAATATATCGTTATAGAAAATTAGATACATAAGAATTTCTAAAACTATTTTCGCCATTAAATATTAAATGATTAAATAATGATAAATACAATTTTACCATTTTTATCGACATTAAAAAAAGTCTAGTTGTTCGTGTTTTCGAAGTAAAAATGTATAATAAACAAATTGTATGCTATTTCTATAATCTATTTATAATAAAATAAAACTAGTAATATATATTATCATTTTAACTGTTCAAGCTTTATTTAATACACAAACTATCATAGTTATTTGTTAAATATAAGAGTTATGAAAATTAATAGTTGGGTTATTAACTGCACTCATTTCTCATTCATAAATGATTATTATTCAATATTAGGGCAACACATATTATCAATCAATTTTCCGTCTTATATTTTAAATTTCCAAAAAAATGTCAATATTTTATGTTAAATTCCACCTTTTGCATTTTAAATATTTTATTAGGTCTATTTAATATTCAAACCAGTATGTATTCATTTATTTTATATCATAATACTAACCAGATTATTAAATTATAATATTAATAAAAACGTCTAAAACTAATGTCAATAATTTTAAACTTAATTATGATTAAAATTTTACCATTTATATCACGAATATTAATAAGGCTTTTGAAAAAAAATCAATAATTTACGTAGGTACTAACTTTTTATAACTATAAAATCAAAATTTATCGATTTTTATAATTTTTTTGTTATTTAACTATTCGTAAAAATGTGAAATAAATGGTATAAATATTATATACCATTCTTTAAATGTATATAATATGTGTACATGTGTTACAAAAGTTGTTTGTTCATTTTAGTGTAATCTGTGTTTTTTTTTCTTGTCCGAAGTCTTATATGTACATTTTTCATATTTTCTAAATTGTCTAATCTTCATATATAACTGCACGTTCAGATTTACAAATATTCTAATTTTGTTATAAGGTATTAATAATTTAGAGAACAGTAAGTTTTTACTACTGATATATTATTAGATTTACTATCACATTCGATATATATATATATATATATATATATATGCAGTTAATAAAAATTAGAATTTTTTTTTATACATTTCCAAAATCAAAGCAATTATTAAATATAAAATTACAATTCTGACACTAAAGTGGATACTCTATAAAGTTTTTTTTTTAAAGAATATTTTCAAAATCATTTATTTATGTAGTTTAAGTAGTTACAAAACCAAAATAAATATAAATGTTCAATGTTCATATTTTCTAAATGAAAATGTCAAATGTATATTTTGTTAGTAATTGTACGCTTTATTGATTTGACTTTATTAAAATGAATTATAACCAATAATTTATCTTAACTATTGTCTTATGCAATAACATTTGTTATGAGAGTTATAAAACTTAGCTGATTATTTATAAAAATTATTTGTTATGTTAACTGCGTTTATGCCACATACGTATCATATACAAAAACAATATCAAGTCCATTTTTTTTTTTTTGTCAAATCGTTGTCACTTCGTATGTAACTTCACGTTTGGAATAATAAACATTGTAATTGTACAATAAGGTGTTGTTGAACTACAAGACAGTAAGTTTTTGTTTATCTTTTTATTAAAAATTAAATATCCTTTTAAAAACTTCTAAAACTAATCGTTTTTATATAATATTAAATAACCAATAAGCAGACACATATCTATTAATTATATCAGCATTCTTAGAGGTTCTAGAACAAAAAAAAAAAAAAAACGGTTCAAGTAGTTTATCATTATAAATACAAAATAAATATTAATGTTCAATTTTTTTTTAAATGAGAATGTCAAATTAGTGATATTAATTAAATGCCATTTCGATTTCTTTAATCTAATTAAATGAAATTAAACTAATAAAATATAACAATATTTAAAATTGGTTCCTATGAAACCACACGTCTTGAATTATAATTATTATTTCATAAGGAATAAATGTTACTGAAAATGGTAAGTATTTATTCGTTTTACTTCATATTACTAACAAAATTTTACATTTGAATTTAATACACTGTTCCGTGTTCTCAAAAATTAAAAATTCATAACATAAATTATTATAATGTATTAAAAAGTCTATGATTAATTTTATCAATTAAGTCAGTATTCTCTCGGAGATTTTTCGGATTCTTTAGCGTAGCGAGGAATGTTTTGGTTTCACAATGATGTGTTACCAAAAATTTTATCAGAAGAAATGCTCCGATCTTTGCAATCACTGTTTATTTCCGGAAGCGAATTGCGTCCAGTTGGTACTGTAAAGAGGTCATTTTTCGATTTTCTCAAAAGCGCCTAAAAATATCGACCAATTATATAAAAACCGTTAAGACGCGATTATCGTTATTTCTTCGTGATATTGAAACTAAACTGGGTGTGGAAACTTGAAATATTCATCAAATATGTAACTTTATATTATATTGAGGAAAAACAATTTCCAAAACGTTCCTTTAATTTTGGACTATTTATAACAATTATTGGTATTGGGGAATTTATTTCATAAAAAGGGTTAGTTATTGTTATATACACGCAAAATACTACACGGAAGTTCCGCTCAGAATCGTTTTATCGAATGCAATAATTTATCATTGTTTTCAAATTTATATTGTTAATAATACACTCCAAAATCTTTATTCAAGTAATTCACTCAAGCGACATTCACAATACCTCGCGGCTTAGTACCTCTTTAGAAACACATTTTGATTAGGTAGCTTTAAATAATAAAAAAATATATAAATTTAAATGCTTATGTGATTGAAATTGAATATGTCAAATAAACGTTATACGTTGTTGCTTTAATATGATTGTAGTGAAATAAAATGTTAACGATCCGCGCGATTGCCGTGGATGTATCTTAAATGAATTACGTAGTCGCATATAATATAGATATTAAGATTAGATGCATAATCACTATACATTTGAAACCAATGATTGTATTCGAAAAACAATTCATTGCGGAGCTTCAGAGTAATTATTTACAAGACCATTGCCATCAGTTTTATTATAATACATCGGCGGAATTTTTATGCATTAAGTATATTTCGATCACTTGTATCCTTTTTCGTCTATATAATTGATATAAATAGCCTAATATTAAAAAAAATTCAGATATATTTTTTCTCTTTAACATAATACAAACATATATAAACATATATTCATTGAAAATTTAAAATATCTAGAAATATTTTTTTCAAAATGACGAAGATTTAACTATACGTGATTTTGACGAAATCGTATTTTTACCGTTTATACGGCAATTTCTCTGTAATGCGTTGAAAAACATC
Source organism: Chaetogeoica ovagalla (assembly GCA_032441825.1). Lineage (NCBI taxonomy): Eukaryota > Metazoa > Arthropoda > Insecta > Hemiptera > Aphididae > Chaetogeoica > Chaetogeoica ovagalla. The sequence continues at coordinate 2,798,679 of CM063732.1, read as the reverse complement.
GAAAAATGAACCCCCAAAAAGAAGTACCAACTACACAGAGTTTGATACCGGATTATTAATGAGTACTACTTGGATTGAAGCACTACTTCTGGTTAAAAGATTGTACGATAAAAAAAATTGGTTATTTGTTAAGCACTAAACTGTACTCCTGTCTTAGACATCTGATAAAACAATATAAATAAGTTTTAATATTTTTATAAAATTTTCCAAATTGTCAACTCGTGGTATGAAACTGCATGTTTGGAATTAAATAAATATTGTTATTATTTTATTATAATAGATCTAAATTATTTTGATGAGAGTAAGTTTTTATTTGTTTTACATCCTAATGCTTAAAAAATTACTACATTTAAGTTTCATATGTGATTCTCAAAAAATTACAAATTCTTTTAAAAATTTCTGAAACCAGTGCCATTATAAAATATTAAACAATCTATAAATATATATTTTTTCCGCTTTATCCGCCAATTTCTCCTATTTTCAAACTCGGTTTTCGAATAATCTTCGCCCTATAAAAGCCATCTTAAATTTTATCGTTAAATCTGACTTTCAAATCTAGTTATTATGTATTTTAGGTATAATTAATTTTAGTTTCGGGTCTTAAAGGATACATTTATAATTTATAATTGTTAATCTATAATAGTTTCAACTAAAAGCTAATAAAAAAAAAAAGGAAAAGAAAAAACTCATAGAATATATCAACATTGTAGAATTATATTTCATATAAAAGTTTTTTTGTTAATTTATAAATGTTATTTATTAAGTAAACAGCACTGTTGTCTTATACATATTTGATAATTAATTAACACGAAGAAGTCTTATATTTTTTTTTCATATTTTACAATTGTCGACCATTATTATGAATCTGCCAATTTGGAATTATTATAAATATTTTTATTATTTTATAAGAAATAAGATCAGTTGAACTCCGTAAGTGTTTATTCATTTTATATCGTATGATACCTAAAATTATTACACTTAATATAATTTGTATTAAAATTTACAAATTCTATTAAGAATTTCTATTAATCAGTCTCATTATAAAATATACAATTACAATTTTATCAATTATTTAGGCGTTTAAAAAAAAATAAAAAAACAAGGTAGTCTATGACCAATAAAGAACCCACATTTACATGTCAGATCCAAACTCCCCTTCTAACTTTTCTTCCAAATATACGGTGTTGTCTTCTCTAAAACGTGGCTCATATCTATCGACAATGTTCTTATTGCATTAAATTCATAATACCTTCGTATTTTTCGAGAACAAATCTAATTGCGAAACAGATCTAAACAAATCTAATTGCACTTGGTGAAAAATTGAAGCACACGTGTTCATTCACTTCGGATTGATGATGTCAGATTTATGTAAATATATACTCGATGACCGTATTCTCGTCCTTCAATGTAGTACTTATCTGTCTCTTCGCCATCTACAGAGCCATTTTCCTTAAAAAATAAATTATTATTATAAATTGTACGCTATTACTTAAATCTAGGCACAGTTACATAAAACTAATAAAATATATCAATCTTCTAAATGTTATAATTATGTTTAAATTAATTTGAATTTTAAATATTTTTTTTATTCTTTAAGGTTTACAAATTGAAAAATCAAGTTAGTTTTCATTAATTTTCATCCTTATACTAACAGAACTATTATACATTTGAATTTAATATAATATATTGTACTGGAAAATTACAAATTTCACAAAAAAAAAAAAAAAAACCATCATTAATGTTGTTGTGGCTTATTGATATTTATTGTAATTATAGATAGGGGGCTCCAGTAAGATCACGTACACAAGTCATTGAAAGCAAGATGTGCTCGCTGCGATGCAATATTCACTTGTTTTGAAATTTTATATTTATTTAATTAAAATCACGTGTTACAATTTTTCGATAAATAAAATTATTTACATTGTTTGCGTTTACGAATCTATCTGAAAAAATATATGGATTATAGATAAATAAATTCTCGCTCGTCCACTGCATTTTTTTTTCGTTATGGCATATTACTGGTGTATGTAAGTCTTAATAACATACAATAAATAATAACAAAAGTAATAATAATAATAATAAAACGCGTTCGAAATAGTAAAAATAACAAATTGATAAACTACAATAATAATGATAACGAAAATAATACGCAAATATGGTAATTAGCGATTAAGTGTCAAAACTCAATGTCCCAAAAGGATAGTTAGATTACGTGTCAATCTATGTTTACATGATCGCGTGATTTTCCATTTAAAAACGTTTGCTGATTTCAGTAGTAATAATCCACGTTTTCAAACCATGTCCTATGCACGCTATACGCGTTACATCAAAATCGTTCCACATTTCATTCTTTTCTGAAAGCCATTTTCGAATTTTGATGTTATCAATGACAATACTTACACAAAAAAACGGTACTTTCCATCTTGTCCGAAACCCGCCTGCTCTCCAAGTAAAACCTTCTCCGTTTCTCTTCTCGACTCCAGAACTCTTTCAGATAACAAATTATTACTATTACAATATTATATATTTCTATAGACCGGTCCGGTTTTTTTTCGGTCGTTCGTACTGTAATTTACGGTTCGACTGCTAAAGTCAAAAACCGTTTGTTTCTGTCAGTCTGAAAAAAAAAAAAATTGCTCCGATCCAATTCTGATGTAAATGTCAAACCCCGAAATGATAATATTAAATAAATTTAATATGAAACACACGAATGACATAATATCACGTTATTTTCGACTTTAATAGTGATAATATGTTTCAGGACACTGGTACTACTGTCTCCGTCGACCGTCGCGTTTCTGTATACATTTTTTTTTTAGTTTTATCGTCGACGAATAGACATTAAAAAAAAAAAGTGGAATTCTCAAGTTATTAAAATAATAAAAAATAACGGCAACACCGCCGTATCGCGTTATTTGTGCGATTAACCACATTCAAACGTACTCGTACGAGTACGGGAATATTTTCGGGAAACAGAACAGTGCCGCCCACTTGGTGGTAATAATAAAACAATTACCTGCAAGTCCGTCCAATCCAGTCCGGTTTTCATTACAACATACATTCTACCACCCCGGTCCAAGTCGGTCGGTTAGATTTTATCGATCTCCGGTCCTGTCATTGTATAAAAGTAAATAGGGACCACCGTGCACCGGACTCCGAAAAGACATGCGCGCTTATGCGTAAATTACCGTTTTCCCGTCAGAACGCCGCAATTTATTAATTTGTAAAGGTGTGTCCGTAGTGCGGACTGGAAATAAATGTGAAATGTACCGCGGCGGTGAGTGTAAGTAACATTATTTCATCATCGCAGTGGATTTTCAATGCGACGGAAACACGGATACGCGCGCTCGTCATTATTATTAAGCAATAAGCGCGCGGCGGGAGTGAAAAATGAATCGCATTGACTGGGGGGCGGCGGGTCGAAAAAACCGATCGAAATAAAATCGTTTTTCTCCGTTTAACCGACCGGGACCGAATGAAATTGTGTGTGTGTGTGTGTGTACACACGTTTAATAATGAATACGACGACGGCGACGTACGGTACGGAAAAGTGCAAAAAAAAAAAAAGAAAAACGCGGAATCGAGAAGCTCACCGGTACGTTTGTCAAATAATTTAAAACGTTTAAATATCGAATTTCTATAAGTGATTCGTAATTTACGTGTGTTCTTACGCGCCTCGAATGAAAATGAAACTACAATATTATCTAATACACATCTCGCACTAGAACACTGTCAAAAAAAAAAAAAATAATAATAATAATAAACTAAACGACTCGCCTTATTAGTAAAAATCCTTTTATAAAATGTAAAATTACCGATTTCCCTATCGTTGTATTTGAAAACACATGCGTTTCTCACACGCAGATTTTTTTTCTGACATGAGCTCGACCGTTATTCTGTAGAGAATCGCGAGCGATTTATTTCAATAATTATTTTTTGTGTACACCGTACCGTGGTCGAAAATCTATACGCCTCGGCGTATAAATGAAGAGGACGGGCGTTGAGTTGGAATCACTAGAGTCGATTATATATTTTATTATTACACATACATATATATATATATATATTTTTTTTTTTAATAAATCATATTAATATAACTAGTCTTATTCGAGACGATCAAAAATTATATTTAAAACACGATTTTGTACAAAATACGTGCAAATATATCTAATATATATATATATGTCGATGTTCGGATGCGTGTCGTCACAATAGCGGCTACCTACATTTTCATTTTCGCAAATTCCGGTCATTTTTACATTTTAACTTCTTCGATCAATACCGCGCAAATTTCAACACGAAATCAAGATGTTTTAAATATTTCACACAGAATATTTCACGCGTGGAATACGGAATTTCGTTTTAATCGTCGATTCCGATGTTAACAGCTACACATTGTATTTAAACTATTTTGTTCGGTGGTTAAATACGATTAAATACGATTATTTTAGACTCTTTTACGTCATGGCGCACTGTTCGCAGTATAACGCGCCAGTTCATACTTTGCGCGTACGTACAATATTGCAACACGTGAAACTTTCAACATTCCCCCCTCCCCCGATACAAGTTTCATAGTTTATCGTGGAGGCGGCGAGAGCTTATTATTTTCGAAATACATACAGTATAATCCGTAATGGGATTTTATACAAAGTTAAAGTTATACGTATAACCGCCAACAGGCCAACGCGAATTATATATAGCGTTAAATTTAACGGCCCAAAAACACGACGACGTTGTTTTCAACGTTCCGACGATAATTCGTGTTCAGACGATTTCGTACACGATTTTATTATATTTTATCCGTACGTTTTATTATTATTATTATTATTAATCCGAAATCGAAATGAGAATTAAATCAACGCGTCCCCCTCCCCCGTATGCCAACGACTGTTTCAAAACAGAGTCCGGGCGACGAGTGTTGTTCGAGTGCCGGCGACGAAGAAATACGAACAAAAAAACAACAAAAAAAAAAACGCTGCAATAATCGTCGATCGTTTACGATTAAAACTTGACCGTAGTGCGGTGGTTCGCGTTATGGCCGTTATTTATTATGGTTTGTACTGGCTACAAAAAAAAAAAAAAAATTCCGCTTTACCACAACAACGCGGGCTTATATTTTATTTTTATTCTCTCCCAGAACAGTCCACTTTCAATATTGTAACACAGGTATTCCAATATTACGCCTGTTAATCAATAACATCCCGTTATGATAACTGTAAACGATTCTCAAAAATCCAATGTTTTTTTTTCAGTGTAAAAATAGTTTTACAATTGGTTTTGCGATTATTTCCGTTTTACTGCAGAATTCGCGTCTATTAAATAGAACAATACAATTCAAATAAATACAGCGTAATCCATCGTTTGTGTGTGGATTCATGCAGTACGTTTTAATTCGTTTCATCACATATTAAATAACTTTAATGTATAGGTAGTAACTTGACAGCACTTTTTTTTTCTCGTAAAATAATATCGATAATGTTTTATTTTTATTATTATTATTATTATTATTATTAAAGACTTTACGCACGTTTATATGATAGGTATGTATTTTTATATAAATAAATAGAACAATACATAAATATAAAAATGTAAATGTCAGTTAGATACAAAACAATTATTTGAATAATTGAATATCAACATATATCAACATTCGTATAAATGAGAAATTATTTATTGTTTTGTGTTTTTTTTAATATTGTCGGATTAAAATTTTTTTTTATAATTACACATTTATAGACACATTTAATATGGTTAATAAATAATAAGTAATAAAGCGTTCTTTTTAATTGTATTAATAGTTGGCACTTTTTAAGTGATGTTTTATGTTCTTCCGAGTTAAAATATAACGCAATAATGTTTAAAAAAGAAATAATAATATATTAAAATTGGGTATATTACATTACAGATGTAATTACGCAAGGAAAGTATATGTTATATTTTAATAGAATAAATTACTTTATATACGTACGTGTGTTGTATATTATATATATATATATATATATTTATAACATTTTATAGTATGTTATACTGTTGAGTTATTTAATAAATGAAAAAGTATTTCGAGAATATTTTTCTCTGCGAGATAAAATATATATTTATATATATATATATATATATAATCTACGTTTTGAATAATATACCATTGCAGTTATTTCATTAAAACGACTTGACGAATTCGTGGAATTTCACACTCATAAAGGAATCTCGTATATACATTCGATGTTACAGACAAAACCCTTAAACGAAATAGACGAGATTGCCATCACATCCCGTCGCTATGTGAAATTTATCGAGATTTTTCTTGCTTGAAACACGTACTGCAACAAACAGTCAATACTTTCGAAAATTGTCTCAGTCTCGAATGCTTTAGAATTGAGAAAAAAAAATGCGAGATTACAAATAGTAATTTAAATATCTATTAAATTATAATAAGTATTTCCATTCGAATTTTGATTTAAACTGAAACTGTAGTCTATAATGGAAATAGAACAAAACAAGGTTTTTTCGTTTTATTTTTTTGCTAGAATGATTCGGAAAAGAAATGACAATGTAACGTCCATTTTAATCGATATTTAAATATACGAGTTTATTACGATTATAATATTAAATTTCTAATTTATTTTCCAAAGTATTACTTTACTGAGCCACGAAAAAAAAATGAAATATTAATAAAATGTTCAATTGTCGACTGAATTTTAAGGAAAATGGCATTTTTTTTTTTTTGTACTAATAAAATATCTATGTTACAAGTTTTATTCATTATATTTTCAACGTAAAACACAATATAATATTGCACTGTTGCTCTGCTCAGAATTTATTTTATAAGATACACGAAATATTTAAAGTTTTAAAATAATGTGTGTCAAATTACAGCGGTATAACTGTGGTTATGCGAGTATAAAAAAAATTTAAATAATACGAAATATACATATTAATAATACACTAGTTTATGTTTCTATAAGAATATAATCCGCCGGTACAAATTTAAATAAAACCGTTCATTTTTATAGCAAAAAATAAAAGTGAAAATATGATACTCAATATTATTTCACAATAAACTTGGACGTGACTTTTTTTAATTTTTCATACTTATAATTTTAGTTATTTATTTACCGGCGACGTTATCCTTACTACAATAATAGACATTACACGTTCTTCTATATCCTCGTTTTATATACGCACAAAACCACGCAATTGATTTTCACATTTATAGTTTTATGTGAAATATTAACAACGTCGACATTTGAATTATTTTAAATCGAATTTAAATTACTCGAAATCGATATAGTCTACGAATATACTTCTTTCCCTCCCCCCGAATTCAATTTTAAGGTCGGTATCTAGTATCGTTTTTATGGTTGTGTATTTGTTATAGTAAGCAGCAGACTACTTATTATGTTTAAAAACTCGAAAACACACTGAATAAATGATATAACACACGTTTTATATTTGAGCACTGTCGTCAATTTATTTTGATAGGCGGCCTGATGTTGTTGGTCAAAATGTATAACGTATATGTTAGAAAACGTTATTTAATATTTCATACCCGATATTGTTTATTCAGTACGTCGGATGGTAAAATATTATATGACAGAACATAATATACGCCACACATATACTTCTACCGTAAGAGTAGACGGTCTTTTTTTTCTGACGTTTACAGACATCGAAATCGACATTCTAAAAAAGCCTTAGAAAATAATTTACGCACGCAGAGAACGAAACGTATTATGCATAATATTATAATTATTATTATCAATATTATTATCATTATTATTATACGGAGAGGAGTTTCTGTGCTCTGCTTCTATTCGTGATCCACGAGAAACGATATTCAAAAATGTGTATTTATTTCATTATACGCGTGCGGTAATGTTTCACATTCAACGCGCTCTCGTGTCCCACCTGTCCACGACCGTACGACGTATAACCGAGGCGGTGTTTATCGCCGCACTCGGGGGAAAAAACGCCCAATTACAATTTAACGCAATAGAATAGCAATTTTATTTTTTTAATTTACAATTAAATTTTTTTCCTGGATTCTGACTCCCGCACGAATTCTTTAATATTATATTATCATAATTGTAAGTCCGTTCGCATTCATTGTTTAACAGAGAGAAGAATTAAATCAATGAAATAACGTAATATAAAAAAAATTTAATCGTACTTTCGCGATCAGCCGCCCGGGGCAACAGGCCCGCCCCCCGTTACCCCTGTTGCCATCCCTCTCCTAAATACGGCCCTGTGTATAATTCTGCAGAGGTACACCATTGCACTCCTGTCGTTACAGGACAATAACATCCTCCTGCGGGGGCTCGCGTGTTTCCGGACGAAATGGGATTCTTCCGAAGGAGAGAACAGAATAAAAATAAAAATTATCGTCGTATTACGCGTCGATGAAATAGGGACGCGGTATTAGTCATAGTTGTTTTTACGCGGACTTCGGATATTTCATCTCGATCGAGAAAAGGGATGACGACGACGGCGTCGCGGAGTGCTCTCCCCTAACCCTGTGTGGCGCATAGGCCGTGAGGAGAAGTAGGAAGCAATGAGTAATATACGCCAAGGGACAGAGACTTACAACACACGCAAGTCCTATCAGAATCGTGTGTGTGTGTGTGTATAAAATAACCGAAGGGACGAGAACTGTGTGGCGTCGTAATTGGAGCGTCGCGACGCCACTGGCGCCAGTCGGTTTCCAAGGATACGTTCGTCTCGTCTATACGGTCCGCCGCCGAGAGGGACCAATGTTTTTCTTTCCACCTAAAACGGTCCACATCGCCATATATATATACACATGTATGTGTATAGAACGTATAACTCGTTTAATTTATGTACCACTTTTGGTAATAACCAAATATTTGTGTGCGCGCGCGCGTATCGGTTTTAAAAATTGATAATTTCGTCCAGTACACCTGCACCCTACCGATAATATTGAAAGTACGAGTTTTTTTTCGGTTTCTGTTTAGACATCTGTTCATCTACTTTTATTTAGTAAACTTCAACGTGCATATCGCGTTCAATACGGGTTAGTAAAATTATTATTATTATTATCAACGGAAAAAAAAAGATTTTTTTTTTTTAAATCGAATTTCAATGTGTTAAAATATTGACGATTTTACCGAATTACACGCATATGTATATATTTTAATGTTTCCAAATGTATTTGGAAAATTTAACAATAACGTTGTTGAATAATTTAAATAATACACGGCGACTAAACTGAACAGTATTACACCTTTAGACTTTAATCGTAATCAGTTACTTTTTATTTTGAAATTAATTTTTTGTCGAACCAAAAAGAGAAGAAAAAAATGAAAGAGTATTAACGGAAACCGAAAGAACCGCAACTGCGATGTAAAAGCAAAAAAAAAAAACCGAAAAATTTTTATTTAAAAAAATATTGCGTTTACAAATAATTGTTGTGTAGTCGTGTGATTCTATTAAAACATAGGAAAACAAAATAATCATAAAATCGTTTCGAACTAAATCAACAAGAAATAAATAAATAACGCGTATAGAACGAAATTATAATAACACGAGAACAAATGAGTTTTAAAGTTTTTTTCTTTATAAAAAAATCATTCAAAACGATATTTAAATAATTCAGTAGCCAAGTTAATAATTTATATATATATAATTATACAATAACTATCCCAGTTATGTTGCTCTATAACAAGGATTTAATTAAAATTTTTTTTTTTTTTGATTCATGTCGTCGTTCCTAAAACGTCTTATTTCCTATTCAATTTGTTTGCAAGTTGTATGAATATTACTACATACTATGGATTAAACTCGATATACAAATAGCAGTTTTTGAAATAATAAGTCAAAATACTATTTCAAGTATATTAATTGTCAGCTAACAGGAGACCATATTCGTAAATTAAAAAAAAAAAAAACCAGGCATTACTTATTATAAGTGTAGTATTTTATTTTTAGGAATAATGAACAATAAATTCTGGATAAAAATTATGATCATAATACTTCACATACACGTTTCCTCCGCTATCTAAAGTAGTATCACAATATTCTTTTGAAGGAATTTTTAGTCCATAACTCACGCCGAAAATTTTCTCCACTCTTGACATAAAAACTTTGCATATGATAAAAGCTAAAATAATTCACATATAAATATTAGTTATCGGAATGTAATTTATTTATATTGTTTAATAAAAATATTTACCTCCAGTAGAGCTTGCATGCCGATTTGCATATGCAGGAGATTTGGAAAAACATGCTCCACATCCGTATCGTGACCGGTTAGTCATTCTCCAGTTTATATTATTTTTCGCGATTTCCTTGGCGTTTGATGGTGAAGTTGCATGATATAACATTAATTCTTGCACACCAAAATTATTATCGTCATTGTTCTTTAACTCTTCTTTATTTAATAAATACATTCCATAAACATGAGGATTATAAACTTTTGACACCTTCAAAATCTATAATGTAAGTTTTAATTTTTATTACATACGCATGTATAACATTAAAAAGCGAAAATATACGCAAGAGTGCACAGACTACCGAAGTAATTATAATGTGTGGGGGGGAGGAAGAGGATGAATTTAAAATTATAATCTTTTCAAAAAGAGTAAACGCACGATTGAGAAGATTTATATTTTTTTTCTCTTTCGAGTTTCAAATGATAATATGTTTTTATCAAAACAAAAATATAAATACACTTTATCACGGTGTGACAACATCGTAACAGCATATTTTAGTCGGTCACACTATGATTATTATTATTATTATTATTATCATCTTATAATATAACCGTAAAAATAGCAAATTTGACTGACGCTATTGAAAGGTTTTTTTTTTATTATTATTATTATTAAAATTTTTCCGTTTTAAAAATATATTTCTTTAACATTAGTATACGTGTATGTGCATAGAAAATTTAAACAATAAATATCACAATGCAAGAACCATATTATAATAGTTACTTATTAAAATGTATTAATTATACTCGATATTTACAAATTTAATTATCAAAACAAAAGATAGGACAATTAAATGAATCACTAAAAATTAGTTGTTTAAAAAGTTTGTAATTTTACTTGCTTTGAAATGTGAAGCTATCTTAGAAAACAACGGGTTTGTATTTGAATGATTACAGTAATCATAATCTTCAAGTAAATTATGATTATAAAAGTCAATTAATGGCACTGCTTCAGAAAAATTCCTAAACAAAATAGTCAAAAATTAAAAATAAAAAAAAAAATAAACAATAATCTTACTTTTGTAATTTTATAACAAATACTCAGACGCTGAGGCACATCGTAATTTTTTTCATAAAATAATCGATTAATTAACATAATATTATGTTTTAAATAAAATACAAATTCGATTTCTAAAAACCTTTAACTCGTGTATTATAAAGGTAAACCGCTGTATGTATTTTAAAATTCTTTTAAAATCATTTTAGAGTAAATTTTCACAATGTATTTTCAAATAATATCAATTATAGTACAGTTATTACATTTTTTTTGTTTTTTTTTTTTGGCCGTTTTCGCGTTTTAGGACAGAAGGACTGTTTAGCAAAAATAGAAATCCTTAAGTACACGCTGTACATAAAAAGGAACAGGCGATTTGATGTGTTCGGATGCCAAACTATTAAATATTTTTTTTTCTTACATTTGTTTCGCATTCTTGCCTGAAAGAGGGGACATACGTTTTTTTTTTTTTTTTTTTAGCTTAAAAATACGTACGACACGTGAAATGGCGAGAAACAAGACATTTTCGACTTTAAATTTGACTCTGGCGATACGAGTTTTTCACGTCGTCTCCAATAAGTTTACGAAGAAACATTCACGTACCCACTTATCCATTCGAGAAATGTAACGAAACGCACGGAACACTCGGTATAGTAACTAATAAACGCGTCGTGTTGGTTAATAGTAAAAATGTCCGCCGACACGAAATTATCCGAAAGATCGTTTTGCGTCGCGTTATAAATACGTCAACGTTCCCAACGTTTAGTTTTCAATAATATTGTTGTTCCAAAAAAAAAAAAAGGAATTATTTTCGAAAAGGGGCGATTAAATTTCCGAATTCGTGCAGCAGTAATAAATAATAGTAATAAATCGAAACCGCGTACGCGTAGGATTGCCGTAAATATCAAAATCTTTTCAAGCTCAAGTGAAATATATTTTAATATATTTCAATAATTTTAATACGTTTCGATCGTCTCCGTGTAGTTGTTTAATAATTTAAAAATTCCCTTATTTCTGACGCGTATATCTTTTTCTCGTCTTTAAATCAATTAAAAAAAACGCGTTGAAATTTATACTCGTTATTATTATTATTATTATTATAATTACTTTGATAAATATTTTATAGAAATATTTGATGTGAATAACCGTTTCCATAACGTTGTAGTTATTTATTAAATTTTTAAAAATTGTACGATAATTTTTCACACAAAAAAATTCCAAATTTTTCTCGGGGGGGGGCAATAGCCCTCCTCCCCCCCCCCATCCCTCTCAGCCACCCACACATAATCCGGCTCTGGTTGTCCGCTATTGCAATTTACGCGTCCGGAATTTTGCCGAATGTGTTGCCCCCCGTCCCTGCGCACCACCTCTCAACATTTCGGTGTCCGCATTAATTGTAAAACGAATTTTTACCTTTTTCTCAGCGTCGAAACGTAGGTGTACACGAAAAAAAAAACCCCGTATGCGAGAAACAATATTGGATTATAAAGTACCGTAGGTATAATAAATATAATATAGAAACGCGCTGGCTTTATAATAGAACGCGGTAAATAGGAACGCAGGACGCATTATATAAATTGACGGGTCAAAACAGACCACCAACGTTCTAAAAGAAAAAAAAAAAAATGTTCAAAAAAACCACACACATCGCGTTGCGCGCGCACGCGGTATGAAACGCACAAACCGCGGGTGTACAGCGCCGTCGTACGATTGCGTCGTATAATATTGAATTATTTATACGCCGTCACACAGGTACTATTATTAACGGACACATTGTAATTTATATAATATAATACATCCTCAATAATTATTATTGTAAGTTATTGAAAAAAAAAATAAATATATTATTATTAATATATTTTAATACGATAAAGAAATTAATAACGGAAATTAATGATCCAAAAAAATGTATGAATCGTAATTTCGGGCGCAACGACGAAACTCCTATCCGTACGGATGGATTTTACGATAATTTCGAAACTCGAATAAACTTCGTACACAAAATGCGCTTCGAAAAAGTCCAGAACTCTTCGACGTACGTTCTACGTTCTACGTTTTTCGTAAATCCGAAAACGTTTCCGTTCACAATCGCCGTCGGTTTGATAATAATAATAATAATAATATGAAAAAAAAAAGAAGAAAATGTAATACTTACACGCTCAACATGATGTAACCTATTGTATCGGTCACCGGCGGTTATTTTGAATTTTTTTTTTTTTTAAACTTAAAACTTCGAACAACTCGTCTCCTCGCGTGACGATCGAATGCCGGCAATAATTTAAAGTCCGATATTAAAACAACGGATAATATCACTACTGCCAGCCACTAGTCGCCACTGCAATACTGTCAATGAATAATAATAGTTGTTATAGGTGTATACCTATAACCCGCACAAATCATTCGAGCGTGTTTACATAATATTATTATTATTATTTTATCTTATTCTTATTATTATTATTGTCAGTTTTGTTGTTCCGTGTCGCGTCTTGTTCCCCGTTTTGTTTTCACAATAATATTATTGTTATAGCCTAATTATTTATATTGGGTCGTGTCGATTAAACCGGTCAAATATTAAAATTTGTTATTATTATTAATAGTGTGATATTATCGGTTCCGCGAAACTAATTTATTGTGTTTACTAGATGTTTTCGTGGTAAACATTCAGTTTCAGAATTTTCTCCGCCGGCGACAATCGTTTAATAGATACACCCGTCATAAATTCATTTGTAGTGATAATCGAACGGTGTGCGATAAAACCGTGTTTTAATAATTTCCGGCACGTGATAATTATAATAATATGCACCGTAAAAAATAGAGAAATACGATCATAAAATATTTCACGTGGTCCATAGTCGGCCAAAATCGAAGAGAGAAGAACATACACCGTATTTGTCATTTTTAGAGAAATGTATTGTTCGTACATCACGACAACGACATCTATTGGACCACTCGTATAAATAACACGTTTTAGTCGCCAAAAAATATTATCGCTTTTTTTTTTCACACAAAAACGGACTTTTTGTTTCTTCTTTTTTTAATATTTAATACGTGTATTAATGTGGAAATAGTCGTTCGTTGAGGACAGTGGCGTATCCAGGAATTTTTTTTGGGGGTGGCTGATCATTTACAAAAAAAAAACATAACAACTGCAAAATAAGTGATTAAAAAAACTATATTTAAAATTTTTAAACAAAAAATTATTATTTACATCATATTGTTAATTTTAGTCGTCTAGCTTATCCACAGCTTTTGATACCGATAGGCATGATGTTGTACATGTTTTCTGTCTGTGATATTATAGTTTGCTAATGGAAACAACGTACAATGTCGTATTGCAGTATGGTGCCTATGTATATTATATTATTTAATTAATTAAATAATAATTTAAGATTTCCTGAAATTTCGGGGGGGGCTGCAGCCCCCTCAGCCCCCCCCTGGATACGCCACTGGTTGAGGACGAATACGACGGCGATGGCATTTTCCGGATAAAACGCCGTTATATAATATAGCCGATAATATACGCCGTTCACATATAAATGTCATATTATATACGTATATGTGGACGAAATATAAATATTTTAAGACATTACCTGTCTAATTATTATTATTATTATTATTATTATTATTATTATTGTATTTTATATGATTAGTTTCGGGAGAGACGACCGCTCATCGGTTTTTATTACGTACACGTCATTATGTTCATATCATTGATTAAATATACTTAATAAATATATTTAATCAATGTTCATATAATATAATATTACACGGACGTCTGATCCAATCGTCTCGAATTATTATTAATTTTTGAAGCCACGACGACGACGCTGTAAGTACGAGCGAATCTGGTATTGAAATTCGTTCGCGCGTTCGACAAAACGAATATTTTCAACACCGTTATAACATTGATGCGTAATAATATCAATAAACACATTATCGATTCGGATGACGTAGTATAATAATAATAATAATATATATATATATATTGCATAGGTAATTTTGTCGAACGAAATTCGTGTAGTCCGGTCCGTGTTTATTAATATAATATATATTATCCGTTTATTTTCGTATAATTCCGGTATACGCGACGGTTTACAAAATTTGTTTACAATATTTAATATAATACACGCACTAAATTATTACAATATTTTTGCTGTACAAGCTTGTAAAACGTAGAGACGTATTTCATTATGTTTATCGGGTTCATTTCGCGAGTCAACAAAGTGAGCGATGGAAATCCTACACGCGTTGTGTATTATGGATTTCTTTTTTTTTTTTGCGAAATTTCTTACTTTTAAAAAAGTACGTTATAAATCTCGAGAAAAAAAACCGCCTTCGTTTTAAACGGGAGAAAAAATGTATTCAGATTCAGAAAAAATAACGAAAATTATTATTATCTGTTAGGAATGAACTCGCAGAAACAAGGTATATATATTTAAAATGCGCGCGAAACGGATTCATGTCTTACTCAATAATACGTTTTAACAGCAATTGAATGTTACGAGTGCAACGACGTCTTTATATATTACATGATATTATAAAATTGTCAGGGTTATATTGTATAAAATATATATATATAATACTATTATAGGTGGATACTTTATGTACTCGTATTTACAATCGTTTATTTACATCGTGAGAGATTTTATGATACATTGAAACATTTGAAATCGCAGACAGCTTATTTGCTTTTCACGTATATATTTGTTTTGTACTGGTATATAAATAACACACACACACACACACACGCAATTCTCCGTGTCACAGATTGTATCGTATCTTTATTTTTCGCCTAAATTCTAAAATTGCGCGTCAAAAAAAAAAAAAAAAAAAAACGAAACGAAACGAAAAACATTTATACTTCTTTGTAGACATTTTAGAAGATAATTTCAAATTCACATTTTATGTGAATATTACGCGTTTAATCGCATCTCTATTAGATTGACAATTATTTATAACTAATTAAACACTCGAAAAACCATTTTAACATAATATACGTAAACTATTAATTGGCCCGTATAAAAAATTCGATTCTAGTGATGTACGACATAACTGTAATATGTGTTATATTGTATTAGTTCAAAACGATAATGGTAAAATTCCGATGCGCGTGAACAAAGCGTTTTCTATATAATAGCGCAACATTTTTTTTTATCAAAAAAACATTTTAAATCAATTATCCGAGAAGTTTTATATTGGATACCTATCGTATACGTA
The DNA here is from genome assembly GCA_032441825.1 of Chaetogeoica ovagalla. NCBI lineage: Eukaryota > Metazoa > Arthropoda > Insecta > Hemiptera > Aphididae > Chaetogeoica > Chaetogeoica ovagalla. The sequence continues at coordinate 2,782,243 of CM063732.1, read as the reverse complement.
CATTAATACGTTCTTGTTAAACTTATATAAAAAAAAAAAAAAACATTTTTATAGGAAAAGCGGTCCAAACTTTTTATATATCACCAATAATAATAAAAAGAAGAAGAAAAAAAAATTACATATTAAAGTTTTGAAACTTAATTTTTGTACCGGAAAAAAAAGCAATAGAATTCTAAAAACGCGTCGCCGGACGAATAGCGCGTTATACTACGTTATTTTGTATTCAGAAGGACACTATATAATATATATCAGTCTCCCCAGAATCATCCGCACAAAGGGGTAAGCTGTAAAATATGCTCGTGGATTCTGTGCTCTGATAAATCGCTTACGTGTTACTCTAAATAAAACACGACAAAAAGTTGAAATGAGAATGTCTTCTATTTCGTAATGTAAAGAAAATAATATATCCTATATACCCGCGTGTAAATATTTCTACTATATATTCGTTATACTCATATATATATATATATATATATATCTTTAAAACGCATATAATTTAAAAAAATTTAGTTTATCTTAAGCAGCAGTCAGCACGCAGTTCGTCGTCAGAACGTGTCGATTTTTAATTTTTTATTTATTTATAATATTGTGCGTAGTTTTCAAACTGAAATGAAAACAATCGTTCAAAACTGTCCAATAAACTCTTATACATTTTTAATTTATCGAATATATATATATATATATATATATATATATATATATATTCCCCGTCGTATTAAAAACGCGAACAATATAATAATTAATCGATACACGTTATTATAACTTGATTTTAAGTGGATACGTTATAAACTGTAAAGTACAGTATTGTAATTTAAAAATTATTAATAATGCGGCGTATATATTTTTTATTATTATTATAAATTTATTTGTTTTATCCGAAAATATTATTTTCCAGTGATACCGGGGACACAATAATCTGTCGTCAAAACCGTTCGTCGATTGCCGCGAAAACTCGGTTGTGCGAATATTGCCATACGGTCCACATTGCGTTCGGACCAGTGTTGTTTCCGTGAGTGCTTCTTTTATTAGTTTTAAAATATTTCTAATATATAATATTGTGAAGCACGTTTATAAAAAAAAAAAAGAAAAAAAAATGAAAATAAACGTCTATAATTACTTTTAATAGTTAATTTAAAAAGAAAAAAATGTATTCAATTTATCTCGATAGATGTGTGTATTTATTGTGTACATTTTGTTTTTTATTCAGTCTAAAAATTCATATTTTTCTCTTTTTTTTTTTAAAAAAAAAAAAAAATATCGAATATTTCAAACAAATCGTTGGTTACGAATAACAATTGAAATACGAGTAGGAGGTGTTCACGACAACGCGTGTTTCGAATACGGGGAAAAAAAAAGTAATATTAATACATTGTCCGTTTTAATCGTTTCGCTGGGAAATCGATCGATCGCCGCCCGTCAAAATCGTTTTATTGTTGATTACGACGGGGACGTCTCGTTTCAGATGCGTCCCCCCGCACAGTCGAGGATTAAAAGCGAGGAGAAAAATTATTATTACACGAACGCGCGTGTATCGTCCGTTTTTAAACGTCACCCTAATGATATTAATTCTCGTACTCACGCGCCAATATCATAAAATATTTACACTTTTTACGTATTTTTTTTTTTGTCTAACCGGCGACAACGCGAGTTGTTCGTCTCGCGCGTTTAACATATAATCATCACGTGTTATTTATTTTTCGGACTTTACGTTTATCGCGTATCGTTCGAAAACATTGTTATTAAAACGTAAAAATAGTTTAAATCGCGTTTATTTACAATTTCCCGGGACGCAATATTGTCGTTTTATTCGCGGTATTGGTTTAAAAAATAAATGTTATAACGTTCCCGGGGCGAACGACGGCAATAGTGGGATGATTGTCTTACATATGTGTATATACACTATATTATGTTTAGTAGTTTTACAGCTGTCGTCGACCTAACCGTCGTTTTGCAAAATAGAGGAGCCGCGACACGAAATAGCCGAACGAAATCGTTTTGAAGGGTATTACGCGCGCGTATATATATATAATATATAAAAACGTATCTTGGGCTATTTACACGTTAAACCCGTTTTATTTTTGCCCGAATTCCCGTTAGAGCGTAATGAGAAAACGTGTATTTCAGTTTCCCGATATTCTCGACATCCCGCGCGTATGCGTATTTATTACGTTGAAAAGTATAAATTATCGTTTTTTTTTTTTCTAGTTTTTACTTTCTTTCATTCATTCACTTTAGTTGTTACATTTTAATTATTCCGTTACCGTTCGGCGAGAGCGCGACGACGACGAATCCCCGGGAGTTCATTATACCATTATTTTAGAACGGCGTTTTTGTTCAGATTCACAGAGGTCAACGGAAATAATTGTTCTGTGGTCATTCTCAGCAGGCACGATATATGTATAACAGAACATCTATATTACGATCCGTGTAGCGTTTCTTTACGAATAAATACAACGAAAAAAAAAAATCCGTCGTAGTTGACATCGTATGCCGTATCGTCGGGCCGTTTTAAATATCGCATTATTTAAAATCTTATAACATTGCCGTATGTTGTTTTAAATTCCGATCGAAGCGAGCGGGCTATTTTTTATATTTTTCTCTGCGAACGAATTTTCGACTAGAAACAGTGCTCGGACGATCATCTAGTCATGCGTTACGTTCCGGTGGCAAATCGTATGTAGTAGGCGATTTGTTTTCAACGTTTTTCGATTTTATCATTATAGTTTCTTTACGCGTAATTCAAAACGATCCGAAATATCGGAAGAATAACTATTTTCGCAATATTTACAACGCTAGACAACAACAAAAAAAAAAATACTAAATAAAACAAAAAAAAAAACCGGCAAAAACGCGAATTTGTTAAAATCTGTTATCGCAATTGTATTAATAGGTAATTAATGTTAAATTAAATAATATTACGCCGCCGAAGCTCCGCTCAGAATCGTTTTATTGAGTGTAAATGATTTTCAAATTGCTTTCGAATTTGTATAGCAATAAATGATCTCTAAAATTTTGTTTGAGTAATACAACATCCCCGTGGCTCGCTACTCTTTTTCTTTTTTTTTACTCGATTTTGGTTTAATTTTTCGCATATTTTTCATTATATATATAAAAACGTCAATTTTCTTTTTTTACCTAATCGTTCCATTAAACAAAACGAAAATAGAAGATCGGGCTAATAGCCTCACTCTGTGCAATATTCTCTATTTTTTTATAATAATAATAATAATAAAATAAATAATCGTTCGATTTCGTCAAGTAAATAGCTCGGAATGGGAACTCTACGAAATCGTACGAGAGATTTTTCATAAAGTTACTGGTGTATACCGCAAGATGGCTCTAGTATCGTCAGCGAGCAAAAAAAAAAATTATTCGAAATCGTTTACCAAATGATTTTTGCCAAATTTTTGGTATTTTACAGTATTCATTTCTGTTTATAACTTAATAAGACATATAATTTGTCGTTTTTCTTTCTACGGCAGGTTATGCGAACACGTTTACCAATGAAAAATACACACACATATATGGTTTTACAAAAAACAAAAAAAAAATAGCTAAAATCAGTGCATTTTACAACAGTATCACACACACACACACACAATACTATATGGTAATTTGACTCGTAACGGTGGAGTATATTTTAATAATATGTTTTTGGAATCGGTTCAATTTACGATATAATATGTATTTTAAATAATTTGATTTACCTATATGAAATAAAACGTCATAAATATATTATAGAGAATTTCGTAATAAATGAAAACAAAGCGCGAATGCAAATTGTATAGGAATTTAATTATAATTATTAATTTTTAATTTAACTATTTGAAGAAAAAATATAATAAGGTTTTTTGCGTGAAATTTTCCCGTCAAATATTGTTTATACGCGTGGTAACATTTTACGCTAATATGGACGAATTGAGATTAAACAGTATTTAAAATTTATATATGTATTCGATAAATCCATATGATGCTGTGTAAAAAATCGAGAGTTAATTTACGTAAAATTATCTCTACTTACGAATATTTAGATTTTAGATAATATTATTTCCTATAATAATATAATAGTTTTTACTAATTTTTGAATCATCAATACTAATATTGTTTCAAATCGATTTATTTTATTAATTAATCGATTTTCGCATTATATTTTCTTTTGTTTTCGAATTATTTTATCTATATGCAATATGTCGTAATAACTAAGACGAAGGTCAAATATATAAAAATCGATAATTTTTTTTTATACGAAACTTTTAAAACTCCTACTAAGTGACTGCAAAATAGAAGTTTACAGTCCGCAGTGATGCCATTCAGATGGCACATTTGGATAATTTGATTAACGTTTATCCGATTATTATTATTATTATTATAAATATAATGCGAAGCACGGTTTTTCGTCAGTATAATAGATTGTCATTATTTTCACGATTTATTTCGTTTAATCTTCTCGTAACAGTAATAACCGTATTAAATGGACATTATTAAAAATAAGTTAAAATATTCCACATTTCAGGGTTTCGGAGAGTGAAAATAGTCGAGTTTATTAGTTTTCGATATTATACGAGTAAATATAATTAATGCATATCAATTATACAAATCGAATAATGACATTTTATTTGTTATTACACTTATTATTTTATTATAGTGAAATGATATTAATCCGATTGTGTTCATCACCGAGTCTCTGCGGTTATTCGACTTCTTTTTTTATGTATTATACGTAGTATCTGCGTATATATTTACGAACATATCGTTGTATTACTTTCAAGTCAATTTAAAAAAAAAAAACACGTACTTATTAATATGTTTGATATTTCGTTTATTGTACATTAAACGAATTGTTTTACAAACGAATTCCCGTGCGTTTGATATCGACGGGGTAAATTCATACTACTTCATCTCATAACAATATTATTGGTTTTCATATATATATATATATATATATATATATATATATAAAAAATAATTAAACTTGTCTGTGTATTCGATAATGGATAATTGGTGCGTTGTACAATATCGACAATGCTATCAAAACTAAACTATCGAATTCGTTTTGAACGTTTGATTAATTAAACAGAGTCGTTGGAATAAATTTAGGTCGATTTTTTACGTATATCATCTAAACGAATGACAGTTATTGGAATTATTATATGACGTGTGCGATGCAGTGAAAATATCGCGATACGTTTTTTTTTACGATTATTTACGCTGCTTAAGTGTGTTAAAATTTAAAATTAAATATAATTTCCGATTCTCGTTATTTTATATTTGAAATATTCCGAACGTCGATAGTTAATTATAAATTTGTCCGATTGTTCTGTTTAAAAATAAATTTTGCTTTAATTATATATACAGAAAAAAAAATACATCGGCTACAGTATTTTATTAACGACGACGAGTATTCCTCTAAATCGAGTTCATAAATTTTTACAAGGAAAATGCGATATTAAAAATATTAATCGTATGTTATATAATATTATTTTTTTGATAAAGTGCAATGTAATTTTGCGTGAAATCTGGAAAAACGTTAAATAGTTTTACACATTGAATATTTTCTTACGGGTTCATACATTCAAAAATTTAAGATTTTAAACGTACAATCACATTTCATTCCGAGTCTGAGACTTGTGATTATTCTTATAGGTGTACTTGAATTATAATATTAATAATTATATACCGGACTTTGACTAATTTAATAATAGGTCCGAGATCGATTTCAGATATACGTCTTAGATTCTGAGCGGAACGGCCATTCAATTCCATCTAATATTTAATTCTATTATTTAATATCTATTTAATTATAGAGATATTTCAAATTCAGATTGTATTCTGGAAATTCACTTAACTTTTTGGAAACAATATTTGTTGCTTGGGATTGTGCGCACCTACATTATATAATATTACACGCCTAAATAATTTTGTTTTATCAATTTCGAGTTGATATAAAACGCTTTCCTCACTATATATAAATATATATTAGGAGAGGTAATTTAAATCTGACATTTTAGTAGTGAATGGGAATAAAATGTACAACGTAAACGTGGTATGCAGCACATTTAAAGGGTTTTCCGGAACAAGATGATACATATGAAAACATAAATGTTTGACAAGGAAAAAAATTGTGCTGTATTATAATATATTGTTATCCATGGCGATTCTAGGTCAAATTCGCATAATGACTTCTGAAGTTGTAAATTTGATACTTGCTGTGACTTATCTATCATTGTACCCACTATTATTACGTAGTAACATAGAGATTCATATTTATAAGATGATACGTAACATTATGTGAATATAATTTTTATTTTTCCATCGGGGGGAAAAAAATACAATAGACATTAATGTTTTGCCAATTTAATATTATCCTATTGTAGGTAGAATTCACGTCTGTAATTTGCAAGGAAAATTGTAAATTGAATTATTATTATTATTATTATTATTATTATTATTATTATTATTATTATTATTATTATTATTATTATTATTATTATTATTATCGTTTTACACGTAGTTCCAAAGTTGAAATTAGCTTTGAGTTTCTGTTGTTAATATTGCAAATGCAAATGATAAACTCAGGTAATATATTCAAACGGTTCTCCGAATATAAATTCTACATACATTAATGGATTTCTGGTGTACTGACTGAAATAGATTGTTACTCTGATACGATTATTATGCCAATTAAAAATAATTGTCTATGCCATTCAAATTATTCGATACGATATTACTTAATTCGGAAGAGGCCTAAAAGTCCGGTGTGCAGAATATACTCGAGCAAACTATAGAACAAACAGGCAGAAATTCAAAACTAAACGGTCATCTCAGTCGCAGACGTAAAACGCGTATTGGTCAGTATTAATAGATAGAAACTATTGATTTTATTAATAAAAATTCTTGTCTCCTTTATATATATATTATACATTTTTTTTTTACGTGCATTTCACACACTCGCGGTTTACAAATTACAGCTAGGGAAATCAATTATAATTTTAATTATCGCGTCTCTATGGTTTTTACGATACGGCAAAAACAAATTGAATAGAAATTTATTATTTTATATTATTATCGAGCTCGTGGGAAATTCATATCGTAAAATATACGTGTTATTCAAAGTGAATGTTAAAATAATAATAATTGCCCGTAAATAATAATAATTATAATATGCGCGTCGAAATAAAAAGGATTCAATAAATAACGATTTGTTCATATTTTATACGTTATTATAATTAATTTACATTTCGTCGGTCGTTCGTTAACACAAGTAGTATTCAAGTATTAATGTTATTTGTGAAATGAATTCCGATTAAATTTTTATTGATATAGGATACCGCGGTGGCAAACATATTCTGCGTAAAAATATTACGTTATTATTATTGTGTATTAACGATTGTATCTATAAATAATACTCGTTTGAATTCTTTGTCAAACTCTTACATTAAACGAATACATAAAGTAGACTGCTTCCAGTATAATATTAACGATTTAAACAGAGACGGGATTTTTTTTTTATGAAGGAGTGGTTTTTTTTTTTACTTTAGCAATTATAAATCACCAAATCTAACGATTTTTGATTTACTTTTCTTTTTTGTCCGCACTGTACCCAATATCTATCAGAACACGTTGTAGACTACAATTATACAATAATTTTTTTTTTTAAATATATTTATATAGGCAAAAATAAAACTCGCATAATAATTAACAAATGTATTAAAAAGTAATACCAAATAAATGAATAAAAAAAAAAAATCCCGATTTCAATAGTTTTTCTTATAAACCGAGTATATCTTAATAGCGAGATTACGAAATAGTCACTGCAAACGTTTCAAAATTATATTCACTAGACATTAATTCATTTTTTTTTTTGTCGAAATTTGTGTTATATTGGAATTGTCTTATGGATAAAATCTCGATAAAAAAAATATCTGTTTGCTGTGTGCACATGTAACACATGTCTGGAGACGTTGTATTGTACTCGTGGAACGACCGTATGTTTCCTTTTATCATTCGAAATGATTTATTTATTACTAATCATTGTACCACGAAATAGATATATGTAGTAAAAAAAAAAAAAATCTACGATTTAACGAAAAACGTTTTAAAAACGCGGGCCGCCGATATAAAACGTCTCAATATAATATATATCCGTCATTGGATTTTTAAAACGATTTGATTTATAACAATTAAATTCTCTTCTTCTTATCCTTCAGTTTTGGGATTTTCATCGCGCGTAGAGGGCTTATTATTATTATTATTATTATTATTATTATTATTATTATTATTATTATTATTATTATTATTATTATTATTATTATTATTATTATTATTATTATTATTATTATTATTATTATTATTATTATTATTATTATTATTATTATTATTATTATTATTATTATTATTATTATTATTATTATTATTATTATTATTATTATTATTATTATTATTATTATTATTATTATTATTATTATTATTATTATTATTATTATTATTATTATTATTATTATTATTATTATTATTATTATTATTATTATTATTATTATTATTATTATTATTATTATTATTATTATTATTATTATTATTATTATTATTATTATTATTATTATTATTATTATTATTATTATTATTATTATTATTATTATTATTATTATTATTATTATTATTATTATTATTATTATTATTATTATTATTATTATTATTATTATTATTATTATTATTATTATTATTATTATTATTATTATTATTATTATTATTATTATTATTATTATTATTATTATTATTATTATTATTATTATTATTATTATTATTATTATTATTATTATTATTATTATTATTATTATTATTATTATTATTATTATTATTATTATTATTATTATTATTATTATTATTATTATTATTATTATTATTATTATTATTATTATTATTATTATTATTATTATTATTATTATTATTATTATTATTATTATTATTATTATTATTATTATTATTATTATTATTATTATTATTATTATTATTATTATTATTATTATTATTATTATTATTATTATTATTATTATTATTATTATTATTATTATTATTATTATTATTATTATTATTATTATTATTACTCTCTTCCGGTTCATACGGAAAGTGCGTATAAAACGGCGTTGCGTTATTCAATGTCCCCGCTACTTATTTCCATATCGCTTTACGTAATAATAATAATAATATTCGGAAAAATCGGTTTTTTTTTTCTTTTTTTCAACAGCCGACCGTTAACGGCGGACAGGTCGCGGCGGCCGAGTAGTTTTCTCCACTTTTCTCGTGTATTGCTTGTGCTCGCCGTAACCGTGTTTACCGTTCGTAACGATTCTGTGCCGCCGCCCGTGCGCTACGACAAAACGTAATATTATTTATCTTCCTATAAGCAGCTATGCGTGTCCGTGAAATCAAACGGCGTTTGACCGTACAACGCGATCGTGCGCCTCTAACTTCGCCTTTATTCCCGTGATAACATAATAATTCAATTACCGTACGCCTGGTAAAACGGTTTCTCATATATACGTATCTATATATGTCGGGTATGCTGTATATACAGTTTCCAGAAACTCCCTTCCGATTGTGGACCGCCACCGGTACTCTAAAAGCCCGCGTCCCGAGTGCTATTGCGCAACGAAAGCGGTAACGTGTACAGCGGTGACGTGCATGGTCGTCGGTGATTACAAACGGCGGCGGCGGCGGCGGCGGTTACATCCGCAACAGCCCTCGTTTTGCCCCCAAAATTAGATAATCCACGCGATGGTACATAAACGTTTATGTTTTCTGCAATTCCGCCGAATCCCTCGGCTGCTGCTAAACGCCCAAAAACAAGTGTGATAGACAATCGTCGTACCACCATGTTCGGGGAAATGTTTAGCAATAATTTCTTCTTTTTCTCTCTCTCTCTCTCACTATAGTCTATAGGGACCAAGGCGAAACAACCCTAAATCTTTTTTTCCGATCCAATTCCACACCGATATATCATCACAATGGCGTGTGATCGTGAAATCTGTTATTTTCACAAAACTCATTCGTTTTATCATAAATGCATTTTATCGGAAATATAGGGGACGACGCGCAATAAATTCAGATTTCTTTTACGCACTGTGTCTAATCGTCGAGATCAGACGCGGTGATATTGTTTTATTTTATTTTTTTGTCGTTTCAAGCGCATTGCATACAGCTCTGGCAAACGCGGATAACTCGATGAGCATTTAATTAAGATTATTTCCATTTCGAGGTACGAGTATATTATTGAACATATTAACTAACAACACCTACACAGTTATTTCGATGTCGTGGTTTGTTTTTTTTCCCCTCCAAAATTATCCTATCGCACGTATTAATTGCTGCGATTTTCTGTCATATAAATCTCTCTTTTGGAAATCATTTATATTCCTCGTTAACATTCAACCGATGTGTTCAAATTGTGTTTTCTTAGCATCTACACGCACTTATAAAATTTTCGAAAAATTTGTTATCTAAAAGAGTATACGCATAAATATATAAATATTTTATACACTTTATGAAAAAAATATTATAACCGTTTTGTAGTTCTTTAAATAAAAAATGCGAGAAAACAACGTCCATTGGCTTTATATACAGCCGGTTGACAAAAGATATAATAACAAATTAAAATATTGTACATTTGTATTCTCGTGCTATTATAAATAAATAATAATGTATTGATTTTTACCATATAAATACATAATAGATTTATTGGAGTAATTAATAATATATATATATGAGTTTATATAATATTATACGAAAACTCAATATGGATTTTTGCAATATATACGTTAAAAACGAAAACATCATAATGAATATAGTCTAGCAATTTTTATTAGCCAGATCTGTTTTCATAAGTTTTTTAATAATAATATTTATTTTTTTTCATTATCTATATATCATATGTTATACACATTTGTATGACGACATACTTCAAAATCAAACGGATTACTAAAGTGATGACTACAATTATATAACGTACAATAACACTTGCCCGTTATCTTCTACGTATATTTTTTAAGTGTTACTTTTTACGTTGCACATAATCTATATTAGTAGTTCGGAAATAATATTTATTTCCGGAAAATCAAAGTTGTATTTTCTAGAAATTTAATAAACTAAGAGTAATATAATTTATGAGAATTTATTTCTAGTAAAAATCAAATTATTATTATTATTATTATTATTATTATTATTATTATTATTATTATACACTATAGAGTAATATATACTACGTGTTTACATTGTTATTTGTACATTACAAATAGGTAACCAGTATAAAAAAAAATTGAACGTACGCCAAAGGACACAAAACTAGTGCTATATTATAATATTTTGTTTACTTTTTTCTTTATGTGTGTGTACATAATATAATGTCACTGTATGCTTACACACAACATATACATATATACCTTTAAATACATATAAATATTTTGATAGAAAAAAAATACATAGGTGGAAAAGCGTATATTGTTATTATTATTACTTTTTCACGATTTTCAAAACAATATCGTGTGCGTCCTCTCTTTAGAAACAAAAAGTTGTACCACCGCGAAAAAAAAAACCGGAAGGCAAACCAATAATAATAACACGACTATAGCGTTAATATTTGCAAGTATAATTAGCGAGAGCGTGTCTATAGGCATTTTGGTTAAATAATTATTATTTTTATGTATTTTTAAACATTTAGTTATAAATTAAATTTTATGGGAGGTTTTAAAACATCCAAACACTGTCCCTCTACGCGTGTCCCTGCGGATGTCTGTGCAATTACTATAGATAAACGTTAATCATGAACAATCGTATGGTTTCGAGTTCTGTGCGAAGTTATCGATTTTTCCAATAACGTTTAATTTTGTCTGTGTACAACGTTTAAAACTGCTTCGATCATTACTTACGTATACCCGTGTTCCGGTAACGATTTTCGCGGTGCGGTAATGGATTGATTCCAAGCTTCGGCTTTCTTCTCCCTGCAGGGAATACGGAGTTTTGTCGACGGACGTCTTATTGATTTATTATTGATCCGCGGCACATTTGTGTATTCGTATGCACGATGTCGAGTTTATCTGTGAGATAATCGGCGTCGCGCGTTCTTGATTGTGTATATGTAGAATTGTCGAGCGTCTCCGATGGCAAGATTGCTGAGGAAAAAGACGGTTTGACTCCTGTTATATTTTCCCGAGGGTTGTGGACAGGATTCTTTCCAAGGTCTTCGATTTGGTGTCGGATGTGACCATGACGATGATTAAAAAAACCGCGGATATCGGTCGCGTTTGTGCGCGTCACGGTGCGTGTCAAATTGTGGCGATAGATTCATCGGAGTATATTATATAGTGACAATTTCTATGTTATATTTGTTTTATTCTCGACGTCGGGCCGGATGTCTTGGGGGTTTTTTTTTCTCAAACTCATCTCTTGGCATCGATACGGGGGAAACAGATACAAAAAAAAAAAAAAAAAAACAATAATCGTATAAATCTTCTTCACGCCGACGCAGAATACCCGATGACTGAGCGCATGTGCGACGGTGTTGCGGGAGAACACGTCGTCGTCTCGCTATTATATAATAAAAATATGTATGCGATAACCTTATAATAATAATATCACGTTATTATATTTATTATATTATTACTGAGATTTTTAACGCTTCCTCCACTCGTCGCGTGGGTTCTACTCATTGAACGTGGCATACCACCGGCGGTGGTCCAGCAACGGACGACTATCGCTATAATAATATGTACGACCAAATCGAATTTCTACGCTTTTATGTGCCCGAGCGTTGCAAACACACGTGTGTGTGTGTGCAGAGCATTTAAAATTCAAATGATTTACCGGTATTTTAAACGCGGAAAGGGAGAGAAATTTACTTGTCTGATAAACTGTCGTATTTCGATAGTCCGTCTATGGTCACGGATAGTGTGCGGGGATGAGCGACGCGAAGAGTTTACGATCCCTTAGACAAGCAACATCGATCGCTGTATTGTATTTTATTTATTGATACATTACGCGTTTACGCGTAAAATATTATTTTTATTGTTTGATCTCTTATACGGTGCAAGTACTTTATTTTATCGCATCACTTTCATTCTGTCTGTAACCGAACTTTCGGCGAGAGGTCATTGCCGTGTTCAGAACTGCTAATATGTGTTCAACCTTTCTGAACAAACAGTTTTTATTCTGCGGAATGTGTGTGTGTGTGGATAATGACTCTGAGGTCGAACGGTTTGAGAGCAAATTACACAACAATAACGTGCTTAGAGCCACACTAACGTACGGGGAAAATTGCAGCCGTTAGCCGTTATTTCTTTCAATGAAATTACTGCTGTACGTCTAACGATGTTTCAGAAGGATTTCTAGAAGATTTTATAAGTTACACATAATACAAGTGTTGTACAGCCGTGATTGCGAACTTGACTGAATGTTTACAGTTTGGTTGTAAAAAGAAAAGTAAGGAATAGGTAATAATAATAATAATAATTATTATTATTAAAATTCGTATAATATTTAAAATTGCGGAAAGAAACAAATATACATAAAAAAAAAAGTACGTCGTAGGTTTGCGCAGACATTCTTTGTATGGGGCGTACCATATCAAGAAAATGGGCCTTACGGGCTCGTACTCCTAAAGGAAGAAATTCGATAAAAAAAATTATATATTTATTTTTTTTTTTTGTAATAAAGCGTGAACATTAGAATATTAAACACGAAACTGATAACACGAGTAATAGAAAAACAGACCGTATTTATAAACGGCGGTGTTCAATCGATGAAATCAACAGCGGATTTTTTACTCAACAAATAGACCGGAAAAAAAGCCGTGTACGCTCTGAATCGGCGTTCTAATCAGACATCGGGTTTATATTACGACGGCGGTGACATTATTAAAAGCAACGACGCAGTGATTGCTTTATTTTATCGGGTAGGCGAATTTTCTTCACGTCTTACGAGTGTCGTGCGATTGACACGTTCCGTGTATCGTTAAACACAAAAGTCGTAATAGGGGGAAAAAATAAAAGAGAAAAAAACCATCGCGCGCGTATCCCCAAAGCACACTCAACACACGCCATGTACACAGCTTGATCGCGCGGACAAAACTATTCGGGAAAATCGAAAACGTGTCGTGTTTCCACATTGGGTGTTTTCGATAAAACTGTAGTGTACACCACACACTACACGTGCGCGTCGTGAACGGGGTCGGATAACACAGAGATTTTTTTCTCCGAGAGAACGCAAAGACGTATTACGAATATTACTACGTATAATAATAATAAAAAAAAAAGAAAAATCGCGCGTTTTAAATTTTTCAACGTTTTTTTTTTTTTACAACGTTATTTATTTCGTACGCGTAACAGATACGAAATATCGGTGGTACAGTTGCTACAGTACGCCGTCGTCACACACCGATACCGCAGTCGTAGTCGTCGCCACTACTGGTCCAACCGGTGCTCGGTCGCGTTTCCGTGCGTGCGGGCGCGTGTGTGCGCGCGTATAAGAGCGAAGAGTGTAACCGCCGAACGACGACAGCCGACCGTGGCCGAACGCGCGCGGCACCTGCATTCCCGAGGACGTCCGGCGACCGACCGACGCCGTCGTCGTTTCGCGCCGCGCGTAGACCCGTCGTGCCCGTCGTAGTCCGCTGTCGTCGTCCGTTGTCGTCGCGTTCGCGTTCCGACACACCGGAGAACCCCGCGTCAGTCCGTCAGCGCTAAAAAAAACCGAAACCGCCAGCCCGTCCGCGTTCTTCTTTGACACGTGCGTATCTCGGAACAATATGTCGCCAACAGCGGCGGTGCACCGCTCGTGAAAAAATCCGTTTCGGATAAAATTCACTACCTTTCTTTATAACCAGCCAACTCTACACGGCTACGGGTTTTCGAATATCGGCGAGCGCCCCACAGTAATTAATCCCCCCCCACTCGTTCGTTTTGCACGTCACCCGTTGCCGACGACGAAACAGCGCAACGCAGAGAAAATGACGGCCGACAACGCGCGAAACCGTTCGCCGCTGATGCTGGTGGCCAGCACGGTCTTCCTGTTGTCCGCCACCGTCGTCGTCGTATCAGGTATTCATTGTTATTATTTAACGTCGGCGGTTCTTTTTTTTTTTTTGTATGTATTTTAGAAAAAAAAAAATGATCGTCGCGTCCGGACGACCGACGAACGAGAACAACGAAATAGTTTAAGTCGGCCGGCGAGTGTTGCGATTTCGTTATTAAATAGATCCGTGAAAGAACGCGTTACAATCGGTGTCCAGCGATGAGGTCCAAAACGGATCGCCTATTAAATCCATTCACACACGTGTGCGGAAAAAACGGCCGTTGATTTCGCATACCGGCGGGAGTGGATTTTTTTTTGTGTCATAACAGTTGATTTTTCAACGCGGTACTTTTTGATATTGAAAACATAAATCGTGATTTGAGCACGTCAATTTTCATTATTATTAATAAATAGGTTTTGTACCGCTACATAAAGATCTGTTCTATTCGTTCCCCCGGCGTTCGATTGCCACCGGTACTCGCATCGCCTTACGCAGTGTTTTGACTGCCACGGTCATCGGCCTTCAGCGCGCGTAGTGATACGTTCTTAGTGATCCGTGTTACTTCTTAAAGTCTCTCCTCCACGTACCGACGTCGTACTCTGTCCGTGTCTTTTTCGATTAGTTTCCTTTTCGTTTCTTCTCATCTCCGACTCGGAGGAGACTCAAAGCTCCTTGGTTTTTTTTTTTCATTTTCCGACCACCAGTCTTATTTCGCGTCCGCGAGTTAATGTCGGTCTTACAATAGCGGACGCGTACGCACTTTTTTTCGTTTCTCCGGATCTCGTTTGGAAAAAAAACACGCGTTTTTCCGCCTCGAGCAAGGTGTTTTACAGTCGCTAGTTTACTGCCAGTAAAACTACTCGAAGCTCTGAGTTATACACCGTAAGGTCGTTAAATAACGCTGTTGGACGTAGTTTAACGTTTTCCGCAGAGCCGTTACGAACACTTCTCCGAGTGTGAACGCGTCATCCGTTTTTTTTTTAATTTCTTTTTTTTCGTCGGTGAGGGGGCAGGAGGAGGATACATTTCGTTTAAAGACATTCCAATAATTTCACGAATATTTTTCCTTTCTTTTTCCCGTAATTAAATTTTCGTTCAAAACGCTGCGCACGGGCGGAATTCAGCGGTTTTCTTACATGCACGATGGAAATTCAACATAATCGACGATTTGCGCGCGGTGTGTGTCGTTCGCGCGTTTTTCGCGTTTTCGGATTTCGAATGTCTATCCGTATCTCTTTCTCTTGTCGTTGATATATGCCTAATATAATAATTAGTATACACAACTGCCGCCGTGTAATATTCTCCTACTTCGGATTCTTTCCGTTACAGCTATTATCACGTAAATTCGGCATATCTCCGTCTGCCGCCG